>CP106731.1:39439285-40866207 GCA_025506655.1 Gossypium rotundifolium | reverse complement strand
CTCCGGCATGCTCTTTATATAGCTAGCTCTTCACCTTCATTCCTTGTATCTTTCCGATGTGGGATCCTTCGTCAAGAGAGTTTAAATTCAACTGAAACTCCTACCGTCCACTCATAAAATAAATACTCCCTTGCTTCTCATGAGATTCAACCTGTGCTCCCTTATAACATAATCCACATTTGCTAGCCACTTTACCAACTAGCTCTTTGTGCCTCAAACCATGCAATTAAATATAACCCTATGGCCAAGGTCTAAATTCATTTAATAAAAATAATCTAAAAGGAATGCAAACGCCTACAACTAGAACCTTGGACCTCCTTCCTTCCTTGTGGTGTCACTTTGCCACTACACCACACACTCCACTTGTGTCATTTTCCTCCACATTTTATTCTTAAGGCCTACCCGCCAACCTCCAAGGTTTTTTCACCTAAAACCAAAATTTCCCCAAAGCCAATATTTGATCCCGGACTTCATGAAGCCTCTAACCTTCAAAATCACTTATCCAATAGGTCTAACTTGCATTTAAGCCGATCTCTTATTCTTTTAAAAATTTAAACGCTACTACGCCTAAGGCCCATTGGGCTCAATTCTCCTAGGCCCAATTTTGGGATGTTACAAATCTACCCTCCTTAAAGAAATTTCGTCCTCAAATTTCCAACTAACTACAGGTTGCACATCCTAACCTACCACACTACGCTCTTGCTGCGCACTCTGATTTAATAACACTAATAAACCAAATCTCGAAACTTCTTTCTCATAACTAGATAACTAAACACAAAAGCAAATCGATATTTATACATACAATTTCTATATCCAAACCAAAGACACACAAAATAAATACCAAAAATACAGTCATAACATTGTCTTAACAAACATAAAATAAGGAACTTACTTGATTTGGATGCCGAGACTCAAGGTGCCATACTTCCAAACAACATGTATTTTCAAACAAACTTTTTGAATCCCATAACCCACAGCCGAAGTTTTTGAAACCTAGGCTCGATACCAATTTGTAACACCCCAAACCCTATCAATACGCCAATAATCGGTATGTCCTTGAGGAAAATATTTTGAAGAAAAATGAGTTAACGATTAAATTTTGTGAAAAACCCTTTGAAATTCTATATTTGTAGAAATCAAGTGTATAATAAGTTAAAACTAATAATTTACTTTGAAATTACGTAAAACTTTAAAATAAATGAATAAATCATAGGTTAGAAAACGTTTATATCATTTTAAGAAAACTCAAATTTAATACTTTGAAAACCATTTGCATTTGAATGTAGAAACTTAATATTTGAAAATCGTTTAAATTATCAAATGATTTATGTTACCCGATGGTAACGCTTTAAAACCATCGCGTTGTGTAGTTTAGAAAACTTTGTGCTCAATTTATGCTCATAATCAAGAAATTTATAAACCATATTTTAAACATATTCAAAGCATAAATATAATCCAAAATCATAATTTAAGAGGCCTTATTACAACTTAAATAAATATAAAACCAAATTTAAATAAATTAAAGTTCTCAAACCAAAGTTCACGTAGAACCCAAATTTATTGCATGGCCTCCTCGAGTTCATCCACTCCATTTCCGCGATCTCACGAATCACCAAAATATAAGGGAGAAGGTGAGTCACCAAGACTCAGATGCATATTCCCTCTCCCGTAAATGCCACATACTTACACAATTTATAACAAAGCAATACATATGCATAATGCACCCAACCTAGCCATCCATAACTCCTTTTCTACCCGTGTGGTACCAAACCACCGGTGGTGCCAAACCAATCGTGTCCAAAGACACAATTGTGTTACCAAAACACGGTGACCAAGTCACAAATCAAGTGATGGGGCCAACCCATCGTGTGATACCAAATCACCGCGCATTTATCCCATATCTCAAAAGTGGGGCCAACCCACGGTGGAATTAACCACGGGGACAAGTCGCTATGAGGTGCCAAACCTCGGTGTCCAAGACACGAATGTGATACCAAATCACCGTGGTTCCAAACCAACGGTGTCCGAAGACACAAATCGAATGATGGGGCCAACCCATCGTGTGATACCAAATCACCGCGTCAATCCCGTATCTCAAAGTGGGGCCAACCCACGGTGGTGCTAAGCCACGAGGGATTAGACGCTATGAGGTGCCAAACCTCGGAGGTACCAAACCTCGGTGACCGTAGTCACAATGTGTTACCAAAACAACGGTGTCCGTCGACACGAATATCAATCTTCCCCTCCTCTCATCATACCCATGCAATATGACATAATAATTGTGTATGCGATGTTATGTATGCTAGACATATATCAAATAACGTATGAAACGAATTACCATCATAATCAGAATAATAATATACAAAATAATCAGGTTAACCAACCTCTAAGGGTATAACAGTAAATTTACCCACCAAGGGTATTTTCGTAATTTACCCACCAAGGGTATTTTCGTAATTTACCCACCAAGGGTATTTTCGTAACGTACCCACCAAAGGTATTTTCGTAATCTACCTACCAAGGGTATTTTCGTAATCTACCTACCAAGGGTATTTTCGTAATTTACCCACCAAGGGTATTTTCGTAATTTACCCACCAAGGGTATTTTCGTAATTTACCCACCAAGGGTATTTTCAGAATTTACCCACCAAGGGTATTTTAAGTAATTTACCCACTAAGGGTATTTTCAGTAATTTACCCACCAAGGGTATTTTCAAATTTACCCACCAAGGGTATTTTCGTAATTTACCCACCAAGGGTATTTTCGTAATTTACCCACCAAGGGTATTTTAAGTAATTTACCCACCAAGGGTATTTTAAGTAATTTACCCACCAAGGGTATTTTCAGAATTTACCCACCAAGGGTATTTTCGTAATTTACCCACCAAGGGTATTTTCGTAATTTACCCACCAAGGGTATTTCAGAATTTACCCACCAAGGGTATTTTCGTAATTTACCCACCAAGGTATGTTAACCCTTCCGGGCATGCTCTTTTATATAGCTAGCTCTTCACCTTCATTCCTTGTATCTTTCCGATGTGGGATCCTTCACAAGAGAGTTTAAATTCAACCTGAAACTCCTACCGTCCACTCATAAAATAAATACTCCTTGCTTCTCATGAGATTGAACCTGTGCTCCTTTATAACATAATCCACATTTGCTAGCCACTTTACCAACTAGCTCTTTGTGCCTCAAACCATGCGAATTAAATATAACCCTATGGCCAAGGTCTAAATTCATTTAATAAAATAATCTAAAAGGAATGCAAACGCTACAACTAGAACCTTGGACCTCCTTCCTTCCTTGTGGTGTCACTTTGCCACTACACCACACACCCACTTGTGTCATTTTCCTCCACATTTTATTCTTAAGGCCTACCCGCCAACCTCCAAGGTTTTTTCACCTAAAACCAAAATTTCCCCAAAGCCAATATTTGATCCCGGACTTCATAGAAGCCTCTAACCTTCCAAAATCACTTATCCAATAGGTCTAACTTGCATTTAAGCCGATCTCTTATTCTTTTAAAAATTTAAACGCTACTACGCCTAAGGCCCATTGGGCTCAATTCTCCTAGGCCCAATTTTGGGATGTTACAAATCTACCCTCCTTAAAGAAATTTCGTCCTCGAAATTTCCAACTAACTACAGTTGCACATCCTAACCTACCACACTACTCTTCTGTCACAAGACTCGATTTAATAACACTAATAAACCAAATCTAAAACTTCTTTCTCATAACTAGATAACTAAACACAAAAGCAAATCGATATTTATACATACAATTTCTATATCCAAACCAAAGACACAAAATAAATACCAAAAATACAGTCATAACATTGTCTTAACAAACATAAAATAAGGAACTTACAGATTTGGATGCCGAGACTCAAGGTGCCATACTTCCAAACAACATGTATTTTCAAACAAACTTTTTGAATCCCATAACCCACAAATAGAGTTTTTGAAACCTAGGCTCGATACCAATTTGTAACACCCCAAACCCGGTCAATACGCCACAATAGAATCGGTATGTCATCGAGGAAAATATTTTGAAGAAAAATGAGTTAACGATTAAATTTTTGTGAAAAACCCTTTGAAATTCTATATTTGTAGAAATCAAGTGTATAATAAGTTAAAACTAATAATTTACTTTGAAATTACGTAAAACTTTAAAATAAATGAATAAATCATAGGTTAGAAAACGCTTATATCATTTTAAGAAAACTCAAATTTAATACTTTGAAAACCATTTGCATTTGAATGTAGAAACTTAATATTTGAAAATCGTTTAAATTATCAAATGATTTATGTTACCCGATGGTAACGTTTTAAAAACCATCGCGTTGTGTAGTTTAGAAAACTTTGTGCTCAATTTATGCTCATAATCAAGAAATTTATAAACCATATTTTAAACATATTCAAAGCATAAATATAATCCAAAATCATAATTTAAGAGGCCTTATTACAACTTAAATAAATATAAAACCAAATTTAAATAAATTAAAGTTCTCAAACCAAAGTTCACGTAGAACCCAAATTTATTGCATGGCCTCCTCGAGTTCATCCACTCCATTTCGCGATCTCACGAATCACCCGAAAATATAAGGGAGAAGGTGAGTCACCAAGACTCAATGCATATTCCTCTCCTGGTAAATGCCACATACTTACACAATTTATAACAAAGCAATACATATGCATAATGCACCCAACCTAGCCATCCATAACTCCTTTTCTACCCGTGTGGTACCAAACCACCTGGTGCCAAACCAACGTGTCCAAAGACACAATTGTGTTACCAAAACACCGTGACCAAGTCACAAATCAAGTGATGGGCCAACCCATCGTGTGATACCAAATCACCGCGCATTTATCCCATATCTCAAAAGTGGGGCCAACCCACGGTGGAATTAACCACGTGGACAAGTCGCTATGAGGTGCCAAACCTCGGTGTCCAAAGACACGAATGTGATACCAAATCACCGGTGGTTCCAAACCACCGGTGTCCGAAGACACAAATCGAATGATGGGGCCAACCCATCGTGTGATACCAAATCACCGGCGTCAATCCAGTATCTCAAAGTGGGGCCAACCCACGGTGGTGCTAAGCCACGTGGACGAGACGCTATGAGGTGCCAAACCTGCGAGGTACCAAACCTCTGTGACCGTAGTCACAATGTGTTACCAAAACACCGTGTCCGTCGACACGAATATCAATCTTCCCCCTCCTCTCATCATACCCATGCAATATGACATAATAATTCGTGTATGCAGTATGTTATGTATGCTAGACATATATCAAATAACGTATGAAACGAATTACCATCATAATCAGAATAATAATATACAAAATAATCGGGTTAACCAACCTCTAAGGGTATAATAAAATTTACCCACCAAGGTATTTTCGTAATTTACCCACCAAGGGTATTTTCAGAATTTACCCACCAAGGGTATTTTCAGAACGCACCCACCAAAGGTATTTTCAGAATCTACCTACCAAGGGTATTTTCAGAATCTACCTACCAAGGGTATTTTCGTAATTTACCCACCAAGGGTATTTTCAGAATTTACCCACCAAGGGTATTTTCGAATTTACCCACCAAGGGTATTTTCGTAATTTACCCACCAAGGGTATTTTCAGAATTTACCCACTAAGGGTATTTTCGAATTTACCCACCAAGGGTATTTTAAGTAATTTACCCACCAAGGGTATTTTCAGTAATTTACCCACCAAGGGTATTTTCGTAATTTACCCACCAAGGGTATTTTCAGAATTTACCCACCAAGGGTATTTTCAGAATTTACCCACCAAGGGTATTTTCGTAATTTACCCACCAAGGGTATTTTAGTAATTTACCCACCAAGGGTATTTTCAGTAATTTACCCACCAAGGGTATTTCAGAATTTACCCACCAAGGGTATTTTCGTAATTTACCCACCAAGGTATGTTAACCCTTCTCCGGCATGCTCTTTATATAGCTAGCTCTTCACCTTCATTCCTTGTATCTTTAGATGTGGGATCCTTCACAAGAGAGTTTAAATTCAATGAAACTCCTACCGTCCACTCAATAAAATAAATACTCCTTGCTTCTCATGAGATTCAACCGGGCTCCTTATAACATAATCCACATCGCTAGCCACTTTACCAACTAGCTCTTTGTGCCTCAAACCATGCATAATTAAATATAACCCTATGGCCAAGGTCTAAATTCATTTAATAAAAATAATCTAAAAGGAATGCAAACGCTACAACTAGAACCTTGGACCTCCTTCCTTCCTTGTGGTGTCACTTTGCCACTACACCACACACTCCACTTGTGTCATTTTCCTCCACATTTTATTCTTAAGGCCTACCCGCCAACCTCCAAGGTTTTTTTCACCTAAAACCAAAATTTCCCCAAAGCCAATATTTGATCCCGGGACTTCATAGAAGCCCTCTAACCTTCCAAAATCACTTATCCAATAGGTCTAACTTGCATTTAAGCCGATCTCTTATTCTTTTAAAAATTTAAACGCTACTATGCCTAAGGCCCATTGGGCTCAATTCTCCTAGGCCCAATTTTGGGATATTCTGATCTAGTGACTCACCTCCTCTTTTCTGGAATCCTACCTGGTGCGTAGTGACTGTTGACCTTAGTCTCGAAGACTTGTTGACGGGCCAAACTTTATAACTAAAACTCGAAAGGGACCAATACCCTATCTTTGTGAAATTTCTTATATGTCCCTGATTTTGTAAAATTGTCCACATTACCCTAGGTTGAGAAATTTTATTGAGATACCCTTAATTTTGTAAAATGACCAACATACTCTTGTTTGAAAATTGCCAAAGTACCCTTGTTTAAGAAGTTACTAAATTACCCCTGATTTACGAAAGTTGCCAAAGTTTACAAAATTTCCAAAATACCCCCGAATTATAAAATTATCGAAATACCCCTATTTTGAAAAATCACTAGGATACCTTATTTTGAAAAATTACCAAAATACCCCTGTAGGATAAAATTACGAAAATACCCCTAGGTAGTGCAATGACGAGAATACACCTAGGCAATGAATGTGAGTCCATGAATGTACTTGTGTGATTGACACATGTTTGTGGTGCTCTGTTGGATGTTGATTGAATGTGAATTCTAGAATTAGGAAGTACAGACTTGAGAACTGAACTATGTAGACATAGTTCGAATGCGAAAGAACCACTGTTAAAACTCCCTTTCATAAGACTGTTCGTTGTTAATCAGTAAAAGAAAGAGTTATTAATCCATAAAAATTTATAAATAGATAAATCGTGACTGAGCACTCGAGGATGTGGGCGTAATGTGCGTGGTCGTGGTAGGGGTAGGATGATAGTGACAGAACCAG
The DNA here is from genome assembly GCA_025506655.1 of Gossypium rotundifolium. NCBI lineage: Eukaryota > Viridiplantae > Streptophyta > Magnoliopsida > Malvales > Malvaceae > Gossypium > Gossypium rotundifolium. Next base: position 40,858,851 of record CP106731.1, on the reverse strand, counting down.
TAGGGTCTGGTTATGAGTTAGAGAATGAGGTACCAGCGCCGCCAGTTGTGGGCGCTGAGTTCTAGAAGCAAACAGGTGGTGATGATGCTCTGTCGTAGGCTATGCTACAGGTCTTGGAGAGAGTCACTGGAGTAGGCGTAGGTGCGGGGGCTCAAAAATCCATGTCTGAACAACTCTAAGGTAATAGAGCAGAGGTATTTAAGGGAGTTTCAGGTGTAGCTCCCAACACAACGGAGTATTGGTTAGAGTCAACATAGCGCATAATGGATGATTTGGATTTCACGACTGAGGAGAAGTTGAAAGGGATAGTGTCTCTTCTCCGGGATGAGTCTTATCAGTTGCTTACGGTCAGGGAAGGTGCGATGGCCGATGACATCACTTGGGATTTCTTTAAGGTGGCTTACTAGAGGAAGTACGTTGGGTCTAGTTATATAGATGTGCAACATAAGGCGTTCTTGAATTTGGTGCAGGGGAGTAAGTTAGTATCCGGGTACGAGGCAGAATTCTTGCGGTTGAGCAGGTATGCATGGGGTATCGTGGCTACGAAGCATGAACACTGTGTTAGGTTTGAGGACGGACTTAGGGATGAGCTGCAGGTGTTGATTACTCTCGCAATGAGAGAGGGAATTTACCGTTTTTGTAGAAAATGCCAAGATTGCTGAGGAGGTGGAGCAAACTGAGAAATAGAATCAAAATAGGAATAGGGATAAAAGGAGTTTTAGGCCATCAGGGTCTATTGGAAGTTCTCAAAAAAGAGCTAGATTTGGTGGATGATTAAGTCGTAAGGCTGGGCACCTCTCTTGCTCTCGGTGGCCACCCTGGTGTGCTCGATGTGGGAAGTCGCATTTGGGGGAGTGTTGGACGGGTAATAGAGGGTGCTTCGAGTGTGGGTCAATGGATCACCGGATAAGGGATTGTCTGCAGAGGTCGGCTAGGACGCAGACCAAGAATCAAGGGCATACACAATTTAGTTAAGGATAGTAATGGAAACGGATGAGGCTGTGGAGCACCGGGTAGGGGTGCTGTAAATACCGACACAAAACAACCTGGGTTGGTCTATACAGCGAAGCATCGAGAGGAGGGCGACGCACCGGACATCATAACCGGTACGTTTTTAATTTTTGGGTTACCTTATACTGCTTTGATTGATGCTGGTTCGATGTACTCTTATGTTGCTAGTAGTATAGTGGGGACTCTGAACTTAGCTTATGAGACTTCTTCTAGGGAGATGACGGTAATTAGCCCTCTAGGACACTCTATGGTAGTAGACAAACTATATAGGGATGTACCCTTAGAACTTCAAGGGGTAGTGTTTCAAGCTGATTTGATGGAATTTCCCTTCGAGGAGTTTGATCTGATCTTAGGGATGGATTGGTTGGTAAGGTATCAAGCGGGCTTGGACTGTGTAGCTAAGCGCATGGTGCTGAGCACGATCGAGGGTGAAGAGGTGGTGATGATAAGTGAGGGAAGAAACTACCTATCTAGTGTGGCATCCGCTTTGAAGGCTGAGAAGATGGTGAGGAAAGGATGTAAGGCGTTTTTGGCTTATGTTTGTGCCTTAGAGGTTAAGGAATCAGCCTTGGAGAATGTCCAAGTGGTGAAAGAATTTATCGATGTCTTTCCAGAAGAGCTTCCGGGTTTGCCTCTGGATCGCGAAGTAGAGTTTGGTATAGACCTTCTACTAAGAACAGCGTTAGTGTCTATTGCCCCATATAGAATGGCGCCGAAGGAGTTGGTGGAGCTAAAAGCACAGATTCAGGAGTTGTTGGATCGGGGTTTTATCCTGCCAAGTATATTGCCTTGGGGAGCGCCTGTGCTTTTTGTTAAGAAGAAGGACGGGTCAATGCGAATGTGCATTGATTACCATCAGTTGAATAAGCTGACAATTAAGAACAGGTATCCATTGCCAAAGATAGATGATTTGTTCGACCAACTTAAGGGAGCCTCAGTCTTTTCCAAGATAGATTTGAGGTCGGGGTATCACCAGCTTAAGGTCAAGGAGGCGGATATCTTTAAAGAGGCTTTTCGTACTCGGTACGGTCACTATGAATTTTTGGTGATGCCGTTTGGGTTGACTAATGCCCTAGCAGCGTTTATGGATATGATGAATCGGGTGTTTCATCCGTTTTTGGACCGATTTGTCGTAGTATTTATAGATGATATTCTGGTGTACTTGAAATCGGAGGAGGAGCATGATGCACATCTGCGAGTGGTTTTGCTAAGAGAAAAGTTGTTGTTTGCTAAGTTTAGTAAGTGCGAGTTCTGGTGGAAAGAAGTTACCTTTTTGGGTCATGTGGTGTCAGCTCAGGGGATTAGGGTAGACCATCGGAAGATTGAAGCGGTGTTAGATTGGAAACCGCCGAAGTCTGTGGTAGAAATTTGGAGCTTTCTGGGTTTAGCAGGATATTACAGAAGGTTTGTGGAAGGGTTTTCTTTGATTGCAGCACCATTAACCAAGTTGCTAAAGAAAGGGGTTCTATTTGTGTGGTCGGACAAGCAATAAGAATGTTTTGAGAAATTAAAAAGGATTTTAACAGAAGCTTCATTGCTAATTCAACTGCAGCAGGGAAAGAGTTTACGGTTTATTATGATGCGTCGCATACAGGGTTAAGGTGTGTGCTGATGCAAGAGGGGAAGGTAGTAGCGTATGCTTCTCGACAATTGAGACCTCACGAGGTGAATTACCCGATGCATGATCTGGAGTTGGCTATAGTGGTTTTTGCCCTAAAAAGTTGGAGACATTACTTGTATGGAGAGAAGTCTATTGTGTACACGGATCATAAGAGTTTGAAATACCTCCTTGCTCAGAAGGAATTGAATTTAAGGAAGAGGAGGTGGATCGAGCTGTTGAAGGATTATGATTGCTTGATTGAGTACCATCCAGGTAAGGCTAACGTGGTAGCTAACGCCTTGAGCCGCAAGGTTGTGGCAGATTTAAGAACCTTGTTTGCCCAACTTAGTTTATATGAAGACGGAAGTCTGTTAGCAGAACTGCAAGTGAAGCCAATGTGGGTAAACCAGGTTAAGGAAAAATAACTTGTGGATGAAGTCTTGAACGCTCGGTGTTTACAAGTGCAGAATGAGGGATTGGAGGGGTATAGCTTCAGCGGCGATGGAGTGCTATGTTTTCAGGGGAAGGTTTGCATGCCTAAAGATGTGGAGGTAAGGTAGAAGATTCTTCGGGAGGCTCATAGTAGTCCATACGCTATGCATCCTGAAGGTAGTAAGATGTACCGAGATTTGCGGGAGCAGTTTTGGTGGCCGAGCCTAAAGCGAGAAGTAACTGAATTTATGAGTAAGTGTTTGACGTGTCAACAAGTCAAAGCTGAACATCAGTTACCCTCGGGATTGTTGCAACCAGTAAAGATTCTGCAATGGAAATAAGAAAGGATCACGATGGATTTTGTTAGTGGGCTACCCCTCACGCTTACTAAGAAGGATTCGGTTTGGGTGATTGTTGACCGTTTAACAAAGTCAGCTTAGTTTATATCGGTTCGGGTTGATTACTCTCTCTAAAAGTTGGCTAAATTATATATAGCAGAGATTGTAAGGTTGCATGGGGTGCCAGTGTCAATTATTTCGGACAGAGACCTTAGATTTACATCAAGATTCTGGAAAGCATTGCATCAAGCATTGGGTACGAGGTTGGATTTCAGTACGGCATTTCATCCCCAATCGGATGGACAGTCAGAGAGGGTAATTAAGGTCTTGGAAGATATGGTAAGGGGTTGTGTCTTGGATTTCAGAGGTAGTTGGGAAGAATTTTTATCGTTGGCGGAATTTGCGTACAACAATAGTTACTAGGCAAGTATTTGGATGGCACCATACGAAGTGTTATATGGTTAGAAGTGTCGTACCCCTATGTGTTGGATGGAGTTGGGGGAGCGGCAGTTATCGAGTCTAGAGTTGGTGGCTGAAACAGAAGAAAAGGTTAGGCTGATTTGAGCTCATCTAAAGGAAGTTTCAGACAGGAAGAAAGTCTATGCCGATCTTAAGCAGAAGGATATAGAATTTGCAGAGGGTGACAGGGTGTTCGTAAAGGTGTCGCCGTGGAAGAAACTACTGAGATTTGGGTGGAAAGGCAAGCTGAGCCCTAGGTTTATCGGGCCTTATCAGGTGTTGAAGCGTGTGGGACCAGTAGCTTATCAGCTCGAGTTGCCACCAGAATTGAGTCGATCCATAATGTGATTCATGTTTCCGTGCTTAGACGCTACCGCTCAGATCCGTCTCATGTTACGCCGGTAGAAGAAATTGAGGTGAGCCCAGACTTATCTTTTGAGGAGAAACCAGTGCAGATCCTGAATCAGGAGGTCAAAGTATTGCGTAGGAAATCAGTCCCTTTAGTGAAGGTGTTATGGCGGAACCGTGGATCAGAATAAGTGACATTGGAGCCGGAGGATGTTATGCAACAGCAATACCCTCAACTCTTTTGGTAAGGTAAATTTTGGGGCCGAAATTTATTTTAAAGGGGGTAGAACTGTAACATCCCGAATATGAGGGCCTGTGCATTTTGTGTGTTGTAGGGTTAAGGTGTTAGCTTGAGATTTAGAGGTGTGAATTGGGCTCAGGTTTGGGCTGAGGCCTGGGTTAATGTTCTAATGGGGAGCTATAGGGCATAAAAATAGGTATCTATGTTTAAAATTTGCAAGGTGGGCTTGTGGCCTAACATCGGGTGGTGCTGCAAGGGATCAAGAAAGCGGCGTCACCAAGGGGAAGGATTGGGCCAAGTTTTGGCCGCTTGGAGCCCATGCTCTTGGGCTAAATTCGGCACTCTAAGGGGGCTAGGGAAGGACGGCACAAAGCCTAGAAAATAGGCGATTTACATGCTTTAATTAGGTGGAAAATATGCTGATATATGAGGGGAGGAGTTGGTGCTAGGTAAGCCTCTTTTGAAGAAGGTTGTAGATTTAGACAACAAGGGAGGATAAGGGCTATCAGGTGGAGGCAGAGTTGGCCGAAAATCAAACTCTGGGAGGGGAGAAAAATCGGTTTGATATGCCGAAATTAGTAGGCACAGGTGTCAATCTTTTTCATCTTTTTTTTTCTTTCCATCTTTCTTCTACAAGCCGAAATTCTTTTTCTTTTTTCTTGAGGGTTCTCTCTTCCTTTGCTACAACTCTCTAACTCTCTCTTCTCCTCTTCAATATCCTTTCAAAGGTCAATACCATTTCCCATATTTTCATCTCCCATAGCTGAAACCTTCAAAGTTCAGCCTCTTTTCCCAAAGTTTCACTATGGCCGAATCATCATCTCAAGATTGGTTAAGTTCTCCATTGTTTTCTTCTTTGCTATCTCTCTTTCTTTCTCATCTTTATTCTAACCCGAATCACTTCCTTAATATCTCATTAGTTTCCACTCTTTACTCCTAAAAGCTGAATCTTCCTTACTGTGATCTTTCGTGTCGAACTTTAAGGAAAGCCGAAGGTATGTGTTGGTAATAGGTTCTACCAAATGGCCACTCCCTTACCCTTTCTCTTTTACTGAATCCCATCAGGTACTTGTGTAGGTGCGATCATCGTGTTAGTCTAATGATTAGATGCTTGGCTGAATGTAGGTAGGGTGGTGACACTTCTTGAGGAATTTTGGGATTTGTTGATCTAGGTAAGGGTTTCGTTTTAAGTGTTATGATTATCTCTTAGATTTGATCTCATCATTTAAGTTCGGTTTAGTGACCAAGGGATTTTTATGGACTCAAATGTCAGCCAAGCAATAGGAGGGGTTGGATCTATAAACCCAACCCCTAAGTTTAAGAAGCGAGTAGTATCGGCAGTGCGAGATTGGCCATCGGGTTGTGGGCTGGCTTTGGAGCAAGATCATAGGCAGATAGTGGTAGTCTCGAGTGACGATAGTGTTAAGGCCAAGAGTGCGATAGTACGGGTGTCAGGTGTGTAACTCTTATGCACTTCATATGTTGTTATGCTAAATGTTGTGTTTTGTCAACACCAAATAGCAGTAGGAAACATTACGTTACCCTTATGGATATAAGCAAGGACTCCGGGTAAGTCCTTTATGGTGAATAACATGCTTTATCTATATGAAACTTGTATGTGTGCCATGTTATATTCCTTTAAGTGCTAAGTATGATCATATTGTGTGGAGAAACATATACATGAAATATGGATATGATGAGAGGAAGGGGAAGGCATGATTTACTAGACTGTCACCAGTGGTTCGGTACCACACGTGGGTTGGCCCCACATATCATGATTTTGTGACTAAGTCTCAGTGGTTTGGAACCACCAGTGGTTAGGTACCACATATGCTTATTTTGTGACTTGTCCCAGTGGTTAGGTAGCACAATGGGTTGCCCCACATATCGTTTTAAGGGATCGTCACCAGTGGTTAGGTACTACAAGTGGGTTGGCCCCACATATGATTATTTGTAACTTCGGTTACAAGTGGTTAGGTACCACCAGTGGCTAGGTGCCACAAGGGGTAGATTTGGGAGACTCGGATGGATATTTAGGTAATGGGTTGCATGACATGCATAATATAATATGAATCTGTGTATGAGCTTAACGTCTTTTGGGATGGGGAATTACACACTGAGTCTCGGTGACTCACCCCTTCCGTTACATTTTGCAGATAATGCTTAGATCGTGGATTCGAAGCCGGGGTGGACTCGTGGTGGCCATGCTCAACCATTGTTTCTATTTCATTGTTTATTGCGAATTTAGATTTCCTCTACTATAAGTTTGGTTTTTAGTTTGTAGTAAGGCCACTTAAACTTTACTTTGGGATTTAATATTCGTTCTGTTTTTCCTTAAACTTTTATTAAACGAAAAAGGCATGGCAAGTAGTTTATGAAATGGACGATTTTTTATAAACTTAAGTAAAATTTTTGAGTTTTTCTAAAGTGAAACGTCAGATTGATAATAAACAAAGCTAACAACAAGGTAATTGTATCATGCTGAAACAAGTTTCAAAATGGTTTAACAATTCGCTCAATTCAACCACGTTTTTCTTTAACTACACAAAAGTTTTCTTTTCAAATCAAGTCGACATAATAGTTTGGAAGACATTTTATTCCTTGTGACATGCCAGATTCGGTTGTAGCGTTTAGACCGGGTTTGGGGTGCTACACTTCAAGTCCAAACTTTTTACAACGGTGTGAATTCTTCAACGAGGCAAATGATTGACTCACCAGCTGGTGGAACTTTGAATAACAAAACTCCTAAAGCGGCTTACAATTTTATTGAGGAGATGTCGTTGAACACTTATAAATGGCAAATTATAAGGGCCAAACTGAGAAAATCAGCCGGAGTTTTTAATATAGAAGCAGAAACAATCTCACAACACAGTGGAGATGATGAATAAAAGCTTGATAATCTATGTTCTTTGCAGTACACCCAAAGAATGCAATGCGGCGAGTGGGAATGTGGCGAATCCCGAGTACCCACCCTACCAACCAGAGCGTAACATGAGCGGACAAACTATATAGGTAACAATTTCAGATCCAATAATAATCCTTATAGTAACACTTATAATGCAGGTTGGAAGAACCACCCAAATTTTTCTTGGGGAGGACAAGGAAATCAAAGGTAGCAACCTCCTCCAAATTATCAAAATCAGTCATATCCACAAGAGAAGCAATCAAACCTCAAAGAGATGCTGACGAAATTCATGGCAACCATGGATTCTCATTTCCAAAAGACTGAAGCAGCACTTGATGAACAACAAAAATCAATCAAAGGGATCGAGAATAAAGTTGGAGAATTTAGTAAGGTAGTGGGACATCTCACGAAGCTGATTTCTGAATGTTAACAATGACGTCTGCCAAGCAACACAGAAATAAACCCAAAAGAACAGATCCAAGCCACCACAGCTCAAGAGAGTACAAAGGTAGACGAGCCCACCACGGCATAAGAAATCAAGGAAGGAAAAGGCAAAATAGAGGTAGCACATGAAAAGCCAAAACCAATAATCAAAGGATACAAACCTCGTATACCTTATCCCGAAGCATTGAAAGGAGATGATTCAGAGGAACAGTTTGGTAAGTTCCTTAAACTTTTAAAAAAATTACATATTAACTTACCCCTTCTTGAAGCTCTTTTCCAGATGCCAGACTCGAGGAAATTTTTAAGACAACTCTTGACAAACAAAAGCAAAATAGACGAAGAGCACCATGTGGAACTAAACGCAACATGCTCAGCAATGTTACAAAATAGACTACCGCAGAAACAAAAAGATCCAGGGAGTTTTACAATTCCATGCTTGGTTGGTAGTTTAACTATTGATAATGCATTAGCTGATCTAGGGCCAAGTATAAATGTCATGCCTTATGCATTGTTTAAATGACTAGGTATAGGGAAGCCCAAACAAACTAGGATAAGTATTCAACTAGATAATAAAACTGTTAGAATTCCTAGGGGCATTATTGAAGATGTGCTTGTAAAAATTGATAAATTTGTTTTCCCAGTAGATTTTGTTGTTTTAGACATGGATGAGGATAATTCAATCCCCTTAATTCTAAGAAGACCTTTTCTAGAAACTGCCAAGACTAAAATTGATGTTACCACAGGCGAGCTCATACTTTGCGTAGGAGATGAATCGGTTAAGCTTCAAGCTCTCGACTCGGTCAGAACAACAGATGATGAAGGTAATAAAGTCATTTTGACAAATAATCAAATTATTCAACTTTCATCGTAGGAAACACCACATAAAGACAACCTTGAGCTGACTCATAAGTCCCAAAACAACAAAGAAGAATCCTACAAGGGACAAGACCTTAGGATTTACAAGTTTGAAGAGCAGAGGCACACGTCAAAGAAGAACAGCACAAAGTAAAACAAGAGGAACCACAAGAAGAGCTCTTAGGAACATCAAACCATTACATAATAGGACACCAGGTACTATTAGACAAAGTAGATCCCCACATCACTTCAACAGACCTGAAACCAGAGGGAGAAATTCTTCTTAAGGTACACAATATTTTCCCACAAAAAAAAGTTGAGGTAAGCAACTCAACATTTGACACCTCTAAGGTAAACACTTCTCGACTTCAACTTTGTCATGAAAATAGAACTATAAGCATGAGGAAAGATGTTCAAACCTTTAAACCTCCCTAAAATTTTTTTGAAGAGTCTAGCTTAAGACTATAAACGAGCGCTTTTCGGGAGGCAACCCGAGTACTAACAAGAATTTCTATTTGGTAGTTTTGGTTTTATTCTTATCTCTATTTTCTCTTTTAGAATTCAATAAACTGAAAAATTGTAGATCCCCAGACCACACGGTCTAGCATACGACCGTGTTTGCGGCCGTGTGGGCACTCCGAATTACCAAACTGACATAGCAGAGGCCGTCCGAATCCTGCCCCAACCAACTACAGAAGTCACGGGCTCACCTACCCCACCACGGACGTACGAGGCTGCCGTGGGTCAATACTTCCATTATAGAAATGGGCATGGTAGCAGAGACAAACGGGCGTGGCACTCCAACAAGCCTCTAAACACGGCCATGCGATATAGCCGTGCAAAGCAACATGCCCTAGATACACGGGCGTGGGATAGCGTCAGAAGCAAAAATCCATTTAAACCCCACAACTCTTCCCCTTTCCTCCATCTTCTTTCCTCATTCTTTTTCTTTCAATTTTTCTATCTTGCGTTAGAAAAGGTGTTCAGACTCTTGAGCTACACTAAAATCATGATGAAGAAGTGTTAGAGGCCAATCACAATCTCCCTATAGGAGACCGATCTATATAAGTTCATGCCAGCCGCTTCATTCAAACAACAAGCCAAGGATCTTTGAGACCATATAGTTTTTATTTTCTTTTTTCTTTTGATTCAATTTCCTACTCTTTAACAATCTTATGCTTATTTTAGTTTATTTTAATTTAGTTTCTTGGTTTTAGGTTCTAAAGGCTGCTAGGGAATCACGCCACTTCCACCATCACCAATGCACCACAGCCTTAGATCACACACCCACCTCACGATCCATCCAATAATAAGGACTCCTTAGTCCATTAGTCTTTTCTTTCAATTTCAGTTTTCTTCTTAGTCTCCTTCCCTTTTATTTTCTTTATCTTTAATTATATTATTAGTATATTATTAATGTTTCTTTAGATTTCTTGGCTATATCTTTGCAGGCTACCCAATTTCTTTATCTACCACAAAGATCATCAGTAAACCCCCACCAGACCAGCCCCTCCAACTTATATTTCTCTGCCATCCTACCAAAAACACCCAAAATTCGGGAAGTGGCACTCTATCCCTCTCTTTTGATCTTATATTAATTGTTATTACCTATCTTTGTACGTTGAGGGCAATGTACATCTTAAGTGTGAGGGTATAAAAGTGCCTAACTTTTTGCATAATTCTCAAATTAATGCCTAATTTTTCATTGTTCTCAAAATCCTGAATTTTAAACTTGTTCAAAAAGTATTGTTCTCATATTACTAATTAGGATGAAATTTCTAATGATTTATGATTATTATTGATATGTTTTAGAGTAAGTCATAGATAATTGTGCATTGATGATTAAATTTGAAGAATACTAGAGAATCGAGCATGATAAGTCTACTTTCTAAAAATTAAAAATTAATAGGTCGTTGAACTGAATTTGAGTACTACCTTGAAATTTGGAATTTATAAGGATTGATGTCAAAAACACCCATAATTTTTGTGAGATTTTGACCCTTATAGAGCATATATTCTTTTTCGTGCTCACCTTATTAATTATGAGTGTGTCAACTTTGAACTGTTATTCTAGAACTTGCCTCGTTTATACATGTCGAGACCACATTAATGATTTGATATACTGAGATGATAAAGGCACCTAGGTTTAACCCACTTACTCCATAAAAAGCCTATCTTCACAAATTAACCCCTAATGAACCCCGTTGAATCCTAACAACCTTTTTATTGACTCACCCACTAATAATAACCCAAAATCCCTTTAAATTTGTTATCACCACTCTTTTGACTACCCTTTAATTGAGGTTTGATTGATTAAATTATCGAATTATATTAGTTCAGTAGTTACATTTATCATTTATGATGTAATATTTTATTTTGTAAAAAAAATCCAAGATTATTCAATATTAGTAGTATACAAAAGAGCTTAGAGCATTTAAATCCCAATTGTTGAAGAAAAAGCTCAGATTAAAGTATTATCAAATTTTAAGTGATGAAAATACTCTTTATTATAGAGTAATTATCAATAGTGGTATTATTAGTTTTCATTCGATGTAAATATTCACATTTAGTTCAGTGTTTTTAGTTAGGTAATTTGTCAAGTCAGTCTCGATTCTAACCCTCTAATTCAGCCTTTATCCACACCATTTAACCCTAGCCCCGTTACAACCCTGATTAAAGACCTTTTGATTTGTGTATCATCTCATAAACAGTGGTGGAGATTTTATTTTCAGGCAAGCCTATGGGATTAACATTTCAGGTTCGACTTAGAGTGCTTATTCTTGAACCTTAAACACTTCGAGTGATTTGAGTGAATCTTTTGTGAGGATGTCAATCCTTGTCGGTTTTAAATTAAAGCTAGTTACTTAGATAAGGGGAGACACATATGTTTCGTACTACAAAGGTATGACTTATCATGATTGAATCTTTAGGACTCTTTGAGTTGAATTATACATGTATAAATTATCTATGAATTGTGATGAGACATTGTCGATAGGAATTATGAATTATGGAAAGTTCATTTTAATTGTAAGTTGAGAATTTTTCTTGAGGACAAGCAAAAGCTTAAGTGTGGGGGTATTTGATAAACCGTAAAAGTAACATATTTTAATCCCACATATAGTATGCTTTTCGATGATTTAGCCCCAATTTATGTAAAAAGGTGCTCTAATCCTCTCTTTTCATGTCTTATACTCAGGAAAGCACCCGAGAACGAAAAGAATGAGAAACAGTCTTAAAACAGACCAAATTGGGCCAACCCAAGAAATTGGCACGGCCTGGACTTCAAGCCACACGGCTGTGCCTCGCCAATCATTCAAGGACACGTCCAAGCATGATTTGTAGGGCCGTGTCCCAATCGAAAGACCTGAAGCACGACCTGAATCCTTACTTACACGGCCGTGCCATGACCATGCCTTAATCAACAGAATCAACACACGGCCTGAAGTCGACTTACATGGGCGTGTGCCATGGCCGTGCCCCTGCTATGGGAATGAGCAATTTCACTCTGATCTGGATGCTTGAAGCCAAAAAAACATACTCCTAAGTCCACTTAAACACCTTAATATAATTCCACTTGAAGGAGGTACTTAGAAGCCAAGTAAAGCATCTAAGGAGCCTATATAAACAACCCAAGGCAGTCGTACTAAAGGGAGAGTTTTTGGGCAGAGTTTTCTACCAGAGCTTTTATTCAGGGAATTACTCGAACATAGCCAGTTGATCCATCTCAAGAAGCCGGAGTTCTACTCAAGACAGAGGATTTCCTCTTCAATTCCTTCAGGGGGTTTTAGGGATTTCTTATGTTTTGTTTTATCATTTCTCTTGAGATGTTTTCTTATTTCTTGAGATGTTTTCAGGGGGATGAAACCTATGATGGATTTTGTTATTTGGTTTCTAAATTATATGATAAGTACTTAGTTTGTTCTTAATTATGTTGCTTAATTTAATCTGATGTGCTTAGGTGGAGGAGGAATAGACCCTACCTAAGAGTATATCTAACATAATAAAGCGGAGTTGATCGAGTGCCTAGAGATAGGGTTATGAGATTTTGCCAGATTAGGGTGAAACCTAATATGGGAGTCCATTGATTGATTTACTGCTTTCTTAGGGGGTTATTATAAGAGAACAAGAGTTCCATTGATTAACATAAGGTTAGATGTTATTCACCTCGAGAGAGGGTTTAATATAGGTTAGGGAGTATCACAGATCAAGCTAATTAAAGAAGTCATATGAATTAAAAGTTAGATAACAAGAGAAGTCATAGGTGGATTCTTCCTGAGGGTATCGTCGTAATCAACTGAGTTTTTCCACAGTCTTTTCCCAAAGTTTTGTTCTTTTGTCTTTGCATTTAAGTTTAAGTATTTCATTAGTTTTCTAGATTAATAGACCAATCACTCTATATTTTAGGCTAAATAATAGAAAGAAAGTGAGTAGTAGTACTTTTAGGTTCCCTTGGGTTCGATAAGATACTCTTGCCTAGACTATACTACTATTCGATAGGTGCACTTGCCTCTATCGTTGTCTTAGTTAGTCTACAGGTTTGATCATTCTTTTTATAAATATTAAAACTCGACTGTTTGACATGATCACCTTCCTTTGCCACATTCCCTTGCCTCACTTTTGGTTTATCTAACCCTTCGCTGTCTTGAGCGGTTATTGGTTGGAGTTGGTCCTTTGGGTTAGTTTCAGTGTTGCTTGGCAAGCTGCCTTGTGGTTGTTCTGATATGATCTTGGTAAGTTGTCCTAATTGGTTCTTGATCCCTTGGATCGATGCTTCTTGATTTTTTGAGTGATGTTTCGGTGCTTTGGAAATGAGTTTCTGACACCGCGATGAATTTTTTCAGCATCTCCTCAAGGTTTGACTTTTTCTCTTTTGGGTAGGGTTGCTATTGAAAGCCTGGGGGTTGTTGTCTCTGATTTCCTTGGCCATCCCATGAGAAGTTGGGGTGGTTCCTCCAACCTGGATTGTAAGCGTTACTATAAGGGTTATTTTGAGGTCTGGAATTGTTACCCATATAGTTCATATGTTCGTTCTCTATGCCAGGGTTGTAGGGTGGGTATTTTGTATTGCTCATCCCTCCTCCGTTTGTATCATATTGCATAACTGGATGTACCTTCGAAGAACCACACAAACCATCAATTTTCTTACTTAAAAGTTCTACCTGATTTTATAGCATGGTTACTGCATCGAGGTTGAAGACACTAGCGGCTTTGTTGGATTTATCCTTGTAAAATGCCACTGATAGTTATTCAGTGACATCTCTTCAATGAATACGTAGGCAGCCTTAGGTGTTTTGTTGTTCAGGGTACCGCTGGTGGCTAAATCGATTAATTGCCTAGTTAAGGGGTTCATACCATTGTAAAAGGTTTGAACCTGTAGCCATAATGGTAACCCGTGGTGAGGGCACCTTTTCAGTAGATCCTTGTATCTCTCCCATGCATTATACAGTGTTTCTAAATCCATCTGGACAAAAAAAGAGATATCATTCCTCAACTTAGCCATTTTAACCGGTGAAAAATATTTAAGTAGAAAATTTTCGGTCATTTGTTCCCATGTAGTGATTGATCCTTGTAGTAACGAGTTCAACCACTTTTTAGCTTTGTTCCTTAATGAAAAGGGAAACAACCGAAGACAAATTGCATCATCAGAAACACCATTTATTTTGAAAGTGTAGCAGAATTCCAGAAAATTTGCTAAGTGATTGTTTGGATCTTCATCCTGCAAACCATCAAACTGAACAAACTTCTATATCATTTGTATAGTGTTAGATTTCAGTTCAAAATTATTTGTAGCAATAGCAGGTCTAACAATATTAGATACTGTTCCTGTTAAATTAGGTTTAGCATAATCATACATAGTACGAGGAATAGGGTTTTGATTCACCGGATTTGCTGCCACCACAGGAGATAGTGGATTATTATCATCCATCTCTTCGATAGTATCGGGATCATTTTCTTTCTCTTCTTCTATATACTATAGGCTTCACCTTAGTTCTTTTCAGTTTCTCTGAATAGTACCTTGTATATCGCTGTCAAAAATCAAGGGTCCTGTCGAGTTCCTTCTAGTCATAAACTTGAGGTACCTACTAGAAACGAATAAAAGAAGTTAAAAATAAAATAAATATAAATTTCAAATAAATAAAATGGCTAGAGTAATAAAAATTTAGTTTTCCTAATATCTTAGTCCCGGGCAACGGCGCCAAAAACTTGATGGAAGCTCAAACAACTATTATTTCAACAAAGGCAAGCGCACCTATCGAGCGATGAGTATAGGCGTGGTGAGTCCGGAATACCGTATCCTCAAGGACCAAGAGTATTTAGTAATAACTATCTTTTTATTATCTAGCCTAATAATTAAAGGATTTACTTTTAATCTAAAATTAACTAACTACTTTGACTAACTATGAAATTGATGTAAAGTAAATTGGGAAAATACTTGGACAACTTATATGAGATGGACGACACCTAAGGAAGAATCCACCTAGACTTCACTTATTACTTTTGATTCATATGATTTATTCACTTGACTTAATCCGTAGAAATCCCTGAATTATATTAATACCTCTTTTGAGGCTACTAACAACTGACTCTAGGTTGATTAATTGAAATCTTTTTCTAATTAAAACCCCTAATGTCACATTATTAGGTTTAACCCTAATTCGATAGATTTTCGTCGCCCTATTTCTAGGGTTGCAATCAACTCCGCTTAATTATGTTGATCTCTCTTAAACAGGGACTTTTGTTCCACTAAATAAGCACATTCGACTTGAATCAATAACCTGAATTATCAAAATAAGAATAAAACTCACAATTAAGAATAAGAAAAAAATATTTATCTCATAAATCAAATAATAATAAGATCTATCAAAGGTTTCATCCCCTTAGGTATCTAAGGGATTTAGTTCATACTAGAAGAGGAAAACATCCTAAAATAGGGAAAACCACAAAACATAATGAAACCCAAAAACTTCTAAAGAACTTGATGGGAGATCTTCAATCTTGATGGAGATCCTTCTTCTAAGCTATTCCCAACAACTATCTTGGATTATTTTCTCCTTTTACTCAGCGTCTATTTGACATCCTATCAACTCCCCGTTTAAGTTGCCTCCTAGGGTGTTTATATAGAATTTGAGATGCCTTTCTTGGCCCGAAAGTATCCTAATCCAAATGAAATTCTTCTTTTGCTGCGGCAGGGGCACGGTCGTGTGACACGCCCGCATAAATCGAGCCCAGGACGTGTTCGAGTCTGCTAAAGTGGCACAGTCGTGTGGTGAACTCTAGGCTGTGTTGATTTCTCACTTTGGCCCGTTTCTCATTCTTTTTGACTCCCTAAGCTCTCTTGAATATAAAACATGAAACTAAGAGATTAAGAGCATCAAATTCATCAAATCTGGTGAATATTCATCCAAAATTAAGCCAAACATGGGGTTAAAATGTGTAAATTATGGTTTATCACTGTGTTTATAATGTACTCAGGTTAGCTCAGGTTGGAAGTTGCCGGAGAACCTATCACACTATCAAGCTTACAATTTAGGTATCGATGATTTTATACTTAAGATTATGGCATGTATAGGGAACTTGGTCATGTGTATATGTTATTATGAGTTGTCCTAGAATAATGACTCATGATATTTAGAGTTCATTGTTGTATAAGGCCATTTAATGTGGCCAATAAATTGGTTATGCTATAAACTCATGATGATGCATTCCATTGTTGAGTAAATTGTATGCTATGACTTGTTACGTGCGTGTGGTTGATGTTTTGGTAGCTTTAATATGTCATGAAATGTGTCATTCAAGTTATACTCAAGTATGGGCATGATAGGGTAGAAATTAGCTTGGAAAATAGCCAACTCCTTGGCCACACAGGCAGAGACACAGCCGTGTGTCTCAAATTGATGTAGAGATACTGCTTGCCCACAGGCGTGTAGGACTCCAAAACAATGAAATTTTCTAAATGTTCCAATAGTTTTAAAAGTTCTCGATTTAGTCCCGAATCGCTCCTAAAGCAAGTTTTGGGCCTCATAGGCCCGTTTTAGGGACTTGATGATATAAGATAATGTAACAGCTCGATTTAAGGCCTAGTCAGAATAATGGTTGTGAGACCACAAATCTGAAGTAGAAATATGTGCTTTATGGTTTTTATGAGGTTTATGACATGTTTGCATGCTTGTGTGAAAGTTTCATGAAGAAATTTTATACTTTAGTGATCAATTTATTCATTAGGACTAAATTACAAAGATTGAAAAATATGAGATTCTAGAAGATTCAAGTATGAAATAACATTAGAAAATTATTAGAGGCCCTTATTTAGGAATTATACCATTATACTTTATGATGGACAAAAATAGACATTGGAAGGAAAAATCTCAAGAAAGGGGCCTTAAGTGCACTTTGGTCATTAAGTTAATAAGTTAATAAAAAGGGAAAAAGATGTCAAAAATTGTGTCCATCTTCATCCTCCATAGCCAAAAATTTCAAGAAGCCATAGCTAGGGTTTTGCTTCACTTTCAAGCCTGATTGTAAGTATGAAACACCCCAAACCTAGCCCACAAGCCTTGACCGGATCTGGCATGCTTCTCAGTAAAAACATAGTTAAGTTTCGAATAACGTTTTGAAAATCGTGGTGGTTTGTAGAAAAGTTGATTTGAGTTGTGTTTGATTTTGTGCTAAATTGATAAGTTTAAAAAAAAAAACCGCAAGTTGGAAAGAATACCCAAATTTTAGAATTTCATCATTATTGTAACTAGAAAAAAACCGTGGTAATTGAGTTTCAAAACCTTTGATGTTGTTTATATCATATCAGGGAAAATTAAAAAAAACGCATAAAACAATTAAGTATAATGGCCTTATTACATCAAAGCAAAACTTGAAATAAATCCAAAATACTTAAATATAAACAAAGTTCAAAATAAAATAAACGCTGAGCTGAACATGGCCACCGTTAAGCTCCTACCGACCCGGTCCATCTACTGAGTGTCACCTTAAAAGATATCCCACAACGGGGTGAATCAACAGACTCAATGTGTAACAACCAACACAAACTCCCAACGATTTAGGCATACAAATCATATATACAACGTATATAAATAATGATGCAATCCCAAACCCAAACCTAGATAACCATCCTCTACACATCACCCGTACCTGCCATCACACCATGGGGATTACTAAATCGACCCTCCATCCGCTACACACCATCGAAGGCGATCATTGCATTTACTTGCACATCGCTTCTTATAAATTGTGGCATAGCCACAAGATAATTGTGACAAAGTCACCAGATAACATTTTGTGACATAAGTCACCGCATTCAGATTATGTGACATGAGTCACCAGATATTGTGGTAAAAACCACCAGATCACTTCCCCTTTTCATAATCACCCATATGCCCCATGTGTCATACTAATCATGCAAATATCATGCCATATGCCTTATTCATATTCGTAACAAATTTTCATATATGTCACATTCAATTTTTATAATACTATTAATAGTCTTTAGAGAATAACGTACCTGAATATGTCGTACCATTGAATGGTACCTTTAGCCACATCTTTCACATTCTTATTAACACACATATTAAGTTAATATCGTAAATCTATTAGGAATTTGTGTAGGGCTACACACCTGGTTACTAACGCTTTCACTGAATCTCGAAAGTCTACCAAAATCGATTGCACTCTTTCCTAAAAACCACAGTCAGAATCGGCTTGGCACTAATCACTAAATATGGAATTGTCCGAATGTTCATAACCCACTTACCTTGCTTATCTAAATTCCGAAACGGTCACTTGCTCCTGAAGTTGTCGAAATCCCTTGATTGTCTGGATCCTGAGATCAACTCTTGTTCTTGGTGATGTCGAAATACCTATAGACTCTTGTTAGATCCAGTTTTCAATTATTTAAACACCATAAATTGCCTTCGGCCTAAGATTACATTCGCTTACCTTAGATCTTAAAATCCCGAATAATCTCCCTTGAAGTCAGCTACAATAGGAATCCCGAAACCTCCTTCAAAGTTTCGGCCAAAGAATTTTAATGGGATTAAAACCTTGATTTTCGATAGATAGAGAAAGAAAAGAACGACAGATCAATCAAGAGAGATTCTTCCGAATGGAGTGATCAAATCGGCTTCAACAGGGTAGAGGAGCAATCGATTATGAGCACCAAAATAAAGGATTCGGCTTCGGGGTTTAATGAATAATTAGCTAGGGGCTACTTTGAGTATTCGGCTTTTGTTTTAGGAAAAAGAATTGAAGGGAGTTTCGACAACAATGGAAAAAGAAGTAGAAGCTTTCGGATTTGTCAAAATAAAAGAAGAAGAGAAGATTTACTTTCGGTTTTTAGTCAGAAGGGAAGAAAAGAATTTTGGCAGAGGCACCCTTGAAAAGAAAAGAAAGGAAAATGGCCTCCTTTCCTCCTTTTGGCCGAAAATAACACCAAGAAAGTCCCTAGGCCGGCCAACTCTCTTCCTTCTCTCCTTATCCCTTGATCCCCTCCTCATTAGCCGAATCCTCAACTCTCCAACCCCATCTATACCTCCTCCTTCTAGAGTCCACATGCCGTCCACTACCTCCCCTCCTTGTTGCAAAATAAAACTCCAAAAGTGCTCTCCTTGCTACTCGAACCTAGGCCCCCTTTGAACTGCTTGTGGCGTCACTTCCTAGGGCTTTAAGTGGCGCCTCCTTGCCACTTTAACAAGCCCATTTGTTTGTCCAATTTTCCCTACAATTGTTCTTAAGGCCTCATTCGCCTTGCTCCCCCCTTTAAGACTTAAAGTCTGATAATTTCTAAGGCACTCACCTGCGCTCTAGAGTTCTCAAAAATTCATACAACACATTCAAACACACATAGGCATGCTACTTCATACAATTAAGCAATAATGCACAAGCCCTAATTCCCAAATATTACAGTTCTACCCCCTTAAAATAATTTTGACCTCGAAATTACCTGGCTAGAATAGGTGGGGGTATTGCTATTGTATTGCTTCTTTCGGCTCCCAAGAAGCTTCCTCCGATCCATGGTTACGCCACAACACTTTGACCAGAGGGACCGACTTCCTCCGAAGCACCTTCACATTTCGTTCCAGAATCTAAATCGGCTCTTCCTCATAAGACAGATCTGGTCTCAGCTCCACCTCCTTAACCGGTATTATATGAGTTGGATCCGATCGGTAACAACGTAGCATCAAAACATGGAATACATCATGTATCTGCTGCAACTCTGGAGGCAACTCTAACTGGTATGCCACTGGTCCAACTCACTTCAATACCCAATAAGGTCCTATAAACCTGGGACTTAACTTCCCTTTGCGACCAAATCTCATTATCTTCTTCCAAGGTGAAACTTTAAGAAACACATAATCTCCTACAGCAAACTCAATCTCCTTCCGTTTAGGATCTGTGTATGACTTCTGCCTATCAGATGCCTCCTTCAACCGTGCCCGAATTATCTTAACCTTCTCCTCGGATTCTGCCATAATTTCTGGACCCAAAATCTGACGTTCCCATAATTCTATCCAACATGTAGGAGTGTGACACTTTCGTCCATACAGCGCTTCGTACGGTGCCATCCGAATACTTGCTTGATGGCTGTTGTTGTACGCAAATTCCACTAAAGGCAAATATTCTTCCCAACTTCCTCTGAAGTCTATAACACAGCCCCTCAACATATCCTCCTACACTTGGATTACCCGCTCAGATTGACCGTCCGACTGAGGATGGAATGCCGTACTGAAATCCAACCTGGTATCCAAAGCTTGATGTAGCGCTTTCTAGAACTGAGACGTAAACCTCAGATCCCTATCCGAGATAATCGACATCGGCACTCCGTGCGACCTCACAATCTCAGCTACATACAACTTTGCCAACCTTTGCAACGAGTAGTCAACCCGTACTGGGATAAAATACGCGGACTTTGTCAATCGATCCACTATCACCTATACCGAGTCCTTCTTAGTAGGCGTAAGACGAAACCCAATAATGAAGTCTATGGTGATTCTCTCCCACTTCCACTGCGGAATCTTAATGGCTGAAGCAACCCTGACGGAACCTGGTGTTCAGCTTTAACTTGCTGACACGTTAAGCACTTCCCTACAAATTCTGTAACTTCCCGCTTAAGACCAGGCCACCAAAACTGTTCCCTTAGATCTCTATACAACTTACTACCTCCCGGATGCATAGCATAAGGGCTACTATGCGATTCCTAAAAATTTTCTGCCTTAACTCCTTATTCTTAGGCATACAGACCCTACCCTTGAAACACAATACTCCATCATTGTTAACACCATAATCCCCCAACTCCCCACTCTGCACTTGCCGTAGCTTAGCACTGAAATCATTATTTGCCAACTATCCCTCTTTCACCTCATTCAGCCATGTCGGCTTGCCTTGGAACTCTGCTAACAAACTTCAATCATCATAGAGGCTCAAATGTGTGAACATTGCCCTTAACTCCATCACTACTTTCTGACTTAGGGCATCTGCCACCACATTCACCTTGCCCGGGTGATACTCTATGGAACAATCGTAGTCCTTCAATAACTCCACCCACCTTCGCTGTCTCAAGTTCAGCACTTTCTGAGTCAACAGATACTTAAGGCTCTTGTGGTCTGTGTAGATCACTGAGTTTTCTCCATGTAGATAGTGCCTCCATACTTTAAGTGCAAAGACCACTGCCGCCAATTCCAAATCATGTGTCAGGTAATTAACTTCATGTGGCCTTAATTGCCGAGACATATAAGCGACCACTTTTCCAACTTGTATAAGGACACATCCCAAACCTGTGTGAGAAGCATCACAGTACACTACAAAATCCTTCCCTGCCTCAGGCTGAATCAAAACTGGAGCTTCAGTCAATACCTTCTTAAGCTTCTCAAAGCTCTCATGTTGATGAACTAACCATACGAAAGGTACTTCATATCTCAACAACTTCATCAACGGTGCGGCTATTGATGAGAACCCTTCCACGAACCTTCTGTAGTAGCCTGCCAATCCCAAGAAACTACGAACTTCCACCACGGACTTAGGTGGTTTCCAATCCAGTACTGCCTCAATCTTCAGAGGATCCACCCTTATTCCTTCAGCCGGCACCACATGTCCTAAAAACATAACTTTCTTCAGCCAAAATTCGCACTTGCTGAACTTGGCATATAGCTTTTTCTCCCTTAACACTTGCAACACGACTCGGAGGTGCTCGTCATGTTCTTTCTCAGACTTAGAATACACCAAGATATCGTCTATGAACACAACAACGAACCAGTCCAGATAGGGTTGGAAAACTTGGTTCATCATGTCCATGAAAGTAGCTGGGCGTTTTCAATCCGAACAGCATTACCAAGGACTCATAATGATCGTATCTTGTCCAAAAAACTGTCTTATGGATATCAG
Source organism: Gossypium rotundifolium (assembly GCA_025506655.1). Taxonomy (NCBI): domain Eukaryota; kingdom Viridiplantae; phylum Streptophyta; class Magnoliopsida; order Malvales; family Malvaceae; genus Gossypium; species Gossypium rotundifolium. The sequence continues at coordinate 40,836,829 of CP106731.1, read as the reverse complement.
CCTCCTTCACCTTAAGCTGATGATATCCTGACCTTAGATCTATCTTCGAAAATACTGCGGCCCCCTTAAGTTGATCGAATAAGTCATCTATTCTTGGCAATGGATACTTGTTCTTAATGGTCAGCTTATTCAACTACCGGTAGTCTATGCACATACGCATAGTCCCATCCTTCTTCTTCACATACAAGACCGGTGCTCCCCATGGAGACACACTGGGTCGGATAAACCCACGATCAAGCAACTCTTGGATCTCGAGCCTTGAGCTCAACCAACTCCTTTGGTGCCATTCTCATGACGGGTGATTGACACGGAGTCTGCACCAAAGAACAAGTCAATTCTAAACTCCACTTCCCTATCCGGGGATATTCCAAGTAACTCCTCCATCCAACGCACTAACAAAGGCCAAAAATGCCTTGCACCCTTTCTGAACCATCCTATCAGCCTTTAAAGCAGAGACTACGTTCGACAAGTAGTTTCTTCTTTCTCCTATCATAATTATCGTCTCATCCTTCGAGGTCCTTAACTCTATTCACTTAGTTGCGCAATCCAACACAGCCCGATGTTCCACTAGCCAGTCCATGTCAAGGGTGAGATCAAATTCTCTGAAGGGTAGTTCCATCAAGTCGGCAGGAAATACCACTCCTTGAAGCTCTAGAGGTGCACTCCGAAATATCTTATTCACCACTTCAGTTTGTCTTAATGGGTTCACTACAGTCATCTCCCTATTAGACAGTTCAGAGGCTATGCCTAGTGTTTTAACTACCCTACATGCAACATAAGAGTGGGTAGAGCCAACATCAATTAAAGCAAAGTAAGGCTTGTCAGCTATAAGGAACGTAATAGATTATGATGTCCCAATGCGTCTCTATCTTTCCTCCGATGAATCGCATACATCGAACCCATTGTCTCGCTCTATATTACCAAAGACCTCTGCCTGTTCCCGTACTCTACCAGAACCATTACCTCTGCCAGCCGAACCACGACCCCACGGTGGCTGATGTCCTCTTCTTCCAGCCTGATTAGGACCCTGACTTACTAGTCGACTCTCATCTGTTTTCATGGGACAATCCTTAATCATGTGGTCCTTGGACCTACACTTAAAACATCCCCCTGTCTTCTTCCAACACTCTTCTAGATGCATATTCCCACACTGGTCACAAGTACGGTACTGTCCTCCCATAGCAGCTTGCTGACCTCGCGGCCCACCAACTCTAGGCCTCTTTTACACATTCCTAGATGACCCTGATGGTTCAAAACCTCTCTTTTGCCTATTTCGATCCGTATTCTGCCTCACCGAGTCTTTAATCCCTTCGGCTACCTTAGCCTTCTCCACCAATACGGTAAATTCTCACTTCTACTGTGGAGCTATCAACAACCTCAGATCATCTCTTAGTCCATCCTCAAATCGGACACACCGTTCATACTTTATCGACACAATACCTCGAGCATATCGGCTCAGCCTTAGAAATTTTGCCTCGTATTCCGCTACGGTCTTATTCCCCTGAACTAGCCTTAGAAACGCCTTCCTCTATGCATCCACATAACTAGTCCCAATGTACTTCTTCTGATATGCCGTCTTAAAGTATTCCCAAGTAAGATCATCATCAGCAGCACCATTCTGAACCGTGAGCCACCATTGATATGACTCATCACGAGTAGCGACACTACCTCTTTCAGTTTCTCCTCGGCAGTCAGGTCCAAATCGTCCATAATCCACTCCGTCGCCTCTAACCAATACTCAGTCGTATTGGGCGCCACTCCAGATATGCCACAGAAAAACTCGGCTCCATTAGCTCGAAGTCACTCGGGTACTGACTTCCAAGCTCCCATGCCCCCACCTGCTCCAGCCACCCTTTCCAAAACCCGCAACATCGCCTGTGATACTACATCATCCCCTGTCTGATCCTGATATTCCACATCAGTGACAGGCGGTGGTGGCATTTCATTTTCGGACCCTTGGCCGGACCTAATGGGCTCCGACACGATCATTCGGCCTCTACCACGGCCACGCACATTACGACCACGTCCCCTAGAATTCATGCTTCCGAATCGCATTTATATAGTTAAAGAATTTTATGAATTATTTTTTGTTCCACTGAGTTATCGTGAACAGTCTTATATTCAATAGTTCTAAGGAGTAGTTCTTTCGAATTCATACACACACAGTCTTAAATTCATTCATTCAATCATCTCATTCATGAACTTGCGTTCATTACAGAAAAGTGTTGTAGTTATCATTGTTGTTGTTTTCCACTACCCAAGGGTATTTCCATAATTTTATCCTATAGGGGTATTTTGGTAATTTTTCAAATTAGGGTATTTGAAAATTTCACAAAGTAGAGATTTTTGGTACTTTTACAAAATTGAAATTCTTGGTAAGAAGATTCAAGGGTAATATGGTTATTTTATAAACTAGGGGTATTCTTGTAATTTTTTAAACCAGGGGTATTTCGGTAATTTAATTTTTTTCGCAAAACATGGTTCCTGGTGACTTTTCAAAATAAGGGTATTTTTGGAAATTTTTAATTCGAGGGTATTTCGATAACTTTCCATACGGAAGGGTATTTTGGTAATTTACATATGTTAGGGGTAATTTGGTCAATTTACAAATCAGGGGTATTTTGGTCATTTTTTTAAATCAAGGGTACTTTGGAATTTATAATCATGGTTTAACTCTAGAATTTCACAAAACAAGGTGACTGGTCCCTTTCGGGTTTTAATTATTGAATTTAGCTTGTGATTGAGTCCTCCTGGTTAGGGTGAACCGTCACTACGCACCAGGTAGGATTCGAGCGGAGAGGAGGTGAGTCAGTAGGACTGCTTAAATACCAAGCTCCCCTTGAATCCAATCCTAGACATGTGCATAGCGGTTGCCACACCCTTAACTCAGCGACTCAGGCACAGGTTGGTTTGGTTAGACTTTAAGTTTTATGTATTTTGTGTTGGAGTAGACTAATCCTAGGGTTCAATAATTCCTAATCTACTAACCTACGTCCTAAAATTTTCCCACGTACAAATCACAGAAGGGTTAGGAGTACTAACCTGGTGGACTTCGGGCCGGAGACTCAGGTGCCATGCCAGAAAACCTGCTCATTTCTTAGTAAAATCCAATTTTAAAAGAAAGAAAATGTTTTCGGCCCAAAAAGCCCTCAAGGAGAGTTTTGAACTGGGCTCTGATACCAAACTGAAACATCCCAAACTCGGCCCACAAGCCTTGACCGGATCTGGCATGCTTCTCGAGTAAAAACATAGTTAAGTTTCGAATAACGTTTTGAAAATCGTGGTGGTTTGTAGAAAAGTTGATTCGAGTTGTGTTTGATTTTGTGCTAAATCGATAAGTTTTAAAAAAACCGCAAGTTGGAAAGAAGACCCAAATTTTAGAATTTCATCATTATTGTAACTTGAAAAAAAAAACCGTGGTAATTGAGTTTCAAAACATTTGATGTTGTTTATATCATATCGGGGAAAATTAAAAAAAAACGCAAAAAACAATTAAGTATAATGGCCTTATTACATCAAAGCAAAACCCGAAATAAATCCAAAATACTTAAATATAAACAAAGTTCAAAATAAAATAAACGCTGAGCTAAACATGGCCACTATTAAGCTCCTACCGACCCAGTCCATCTACTGAGTGTCACATGAAAAGATATCCCACAACGGGGTGAGTCAACAGACTCAATGTGTAACAACCAACACAAACTCCCAACGATTTAGGCATACAAATCATATATACAACGTATATAAATAATGATGCAATCCCAAACCCAAACCTAGATAACCATCCTCTACACATCACCTGTACCTACCATCACACCGTGGGGATTACTAAATCGACCCTCCATCCGCTACACACCATCGAAGGCAGTCGCTGCAGACGACTTGCACATCGCCCTTATAAATTGTGGCATATCCACCAGATAATTGTGACAAAGTCACCAGATAACATTTTGTGACATAAGTCACCACATTCAGATTATCTGACATGAGTCACCATATATTGGGGTAAAAACCACCAGATCACTTCCCCTTTTCATAATCACCCATATGCCACATGTGTCATACTAATCATGCGAATATCATGCCATATGCTTTATTCATATTCGTAACAAATTTTCATATATGTCACGTTCAATTTTTATAATACTATTAAAAGATCTTTAGAGAATAACGTACCTGAATATGTCGTACCATTGAATGGTACCTTTAGCCACATCTTTCACATTCTTATTAACACACATATTAAGTTAATACCGTAAATCTATTAGGAATTTGTGTAGGGCTACACACCTGGTTACTAACGCTTTCACTGAATCCCAAAAGTCTACTGAAACCGATTGCACTCCTTCCTAAAAACCACAGTCAGAATCGGCTTGGCACTAATCACTAAATGTGGCCTTGGCCAAATGTTCATAACCCACTTACCTTGCTTATCTAAATCCCGAACGGTCACTTGCTTCTGAAGTTGTCGAAATCCCTTGATTGTCTGGATCCTGAGATCAACTCTTGTTCTTTGTGATGTCGAAATACCTATAGACTCTTGTTAGATCTGATTTTCAATTATTTAAACACCATAAATAGCCTTCAGCCTAAGATACGTTCGCTTACCTTAGATCTTAAAATCCTGAATGATCTCCTCTTGAAGTCGGCTACAATAGGAATCTCAAAACGTTCTTAAAAGTTTCGGCCAAAGAACATTAATGGGATTAAAACCTTGATTTTTGATAGATAGAGAAAGAAAAGAACGACAGATCAATCAAGAGAGATTCTTATCGAATGGAGTGTTCAAATCGACTTCAACAGGGTAGAGAGCAATCAGTTATGGCCACCAAAATAAAGGATTCGACTTTAGGGTTTAATGAATAATCGGCTAGGGGTTACTTTGAGTATTCGGCTTTTGCTTTAGGAAAAAAATTGAAGGGAGTTTCGACAACAATGGAAAAAGAAGTAGAAGCTTTCGGCTTTGTCAAAATAAAAGAAGAAGATAAGATTTACTTTTGGTTTTTAGTCAGAAGGGAAGAAAATAATTTCGACAGAGGCACCCTTGAAAAGAAAAGAAAGGAAAATGGCCTCCTTTCCTCCTTTTGGCCAAAAATAACACCAAGAAAGCCCTAGGCCGGCCAACTCTCTTCCCTCTCTCCCTTATCCCTTGATCCCCTCCTCCTTAGCCGAATCCTCAACTTTCCAACCCCATCTATACCTCCTCCTTCTAGAGTCCACATGTCGTCCACTACCTCCCCTCCTTGCTGTAAAATAAAACTCCAAAAGTGCTCTCCTTGCTACTCGAACCTAGGCCCCCTTTGAACTGCTTGTGGCGTCACTTTCTAGGGCTTTAAGTGTTACCTCCTTGCCACTTTAACAAGCCCATTTGTTTGTCCAATTTTCCTCTAATTGTTCTTAAGGCCTCATTCGCCTAGCTCCCCCTTTTAAGACTTAAAGTCTGATAATTTCTAAGGCATTCACCTACGCTCTAGAGTTCTCAAAAATTCGTACAACACATTCAAACACACATAGGCATGCTACTTCATACAATTAAGCAATAATGCACAAGCCCTAATTCTGGATATTACAAAGTACCTTCTAGCCCTATTTTTCATGTCCTTCATATTTTTGATATCCTTGTAGCCTAATTTAGCTATTTCTACCATTGTTTTGAGCTAGGGTTCATGTTCAAAAATTACCCATGTATGACATGCATGTATTTTGATGTGTAATGGAGGAATATGAAAGTTTGATGTATGATAAACATCTTTTTCTAAGTGATTTTCACGAAAAATTCATAAAAAGGACCTAGTTGTAAAAAGTGATAAAATGTGTAGTAAAAATTAGTTTTGAAGGAAATTTTGAGCTATTATAAGCTCAATAAATGTCCGGCTAGGCTTGGGTAACCAAGGAAATGAGTACATTTCATTATATAAGCATAAGGACCATTTTGTAAATATGTGAAAAGTTTAGGGGAAAATCATAATTTTTCCAAAGTGTGATATATGGGCTGCTTTAGTCAATGTGATCATTAAATAAGTGAAATTTTCATTTTAGATCAAGAAACACGAAGTCTAGACGAAAACCGAGGAAAGAACAAGGTGATGGACTAAATCGAACAACTATACATATTTTGGTACCGAGGTAAGTTTGTGTGTAATAAATCAACATCATGTCACTATGCTCTAAAATGCTTGACATTTCTGAAGATGTTTATTATTTATATGAAATTGATCAATGATGTTTCAATGAGAATATGATGAAGATTTATGATGTTGAAGTCCTGGTTGAACCTTAAGAAATGAGAGGATACCATTGTCACAACATGAGATTAAGAAGGTCCTGTATAAGACCTTGTCTGGGACATAGCCTCGGCACCAAATGGAGATCCCGTATAAGACCATATCTGGAATATGGCATCGGTATCGAATAGTGATTCTGTATAAGACCACGTTTGGGACCTGGCTTCGGTATGAAATTGTGTAAGACCATGTTTGGGACATGGCACCGATATACAATCTCATATAAGACCATATCTAGGATATGGCATCGACATTGATATGAGATCCGTGTAAGACCATATCTAGGATATGGCATCGTTATCGAGATGTGATCCCATGTAAGACCATATATGGGATATGGCATTGGCATCATATTATGTGCATGACGAGTTTGAGTTTCCTTCGATATTCCAAGTGGTTCAACGGGATAAAGAGCTAAGTCTATGTCCAAGATAGTAAAAGTACTAAAGTTATGTGATGAAGTGATATAGGTACATGTTTATAACTTACGAGAAATGAGTCTGATATGTGATATGTGATTGGTAAGAGTAAGCATGAGTAAGTTATGTCAATGTGCTCGAGAACTTGTGTTATTACTCAATGTAATGTATGGATGTTATCATAAGCCTTAATGTTGCTATTTTTTTCATGCAAACTTACTAAGATTTATGCTTACCCCTCTCTTTACCATTTTCTTATAGTATTGCCAAACTAGCTCGGGGATAGAAGGAAGTCGGAGTTTGATTCACACTATCAACTATTCTTTTGGTATAGTAAAGTTTGATTCTTTTGGGTATGTCATGTATAGGAACTTGGTTATTTTGTGATATGTCATATTTGTTAGCCAATATGTTACCTATTAATGTTACTCATTTCATTTTGTAAATGGCCGTTGGAATCGGTCAAACCTAGTTAAGTTATATATATTCAATGATGATAAAATTCATGAAGTGCAAGTTTGTGCATTTGAATGAGTTATGTATGAAGTAGGAGCATGATGAAGTAGAGTAATTTAGGGTGTGAATGTCTAGATAGTAGATATTTGAAGTACATTATGGCCTTGCTATGTGGTACTTGAAATGGAATAAGTGTGGTTGCTTTTCAGGGTGGCAAATGGCTTGGTAAATAGCCTTACATTTGTCCACACGGATAGACACACAGGCATGTTTCTATGCTGTGTGTGAGACACGGTCATCCCTGTGGGCGTGTTGATAGGCCGTGTGTTCCCCTGCATCCAAAATTAGTAAAATAAAATGCTCAGTAGTAAGCACACAGGCAGAGACACGGCTATTTGTCTTAGTTGTGTGAAGGCCATGGTCTCACGACATTGGCGTGTGCCAGACCGTGCGAAGTTTACACTTAATTTGTGAAAAATTCAGTTCGTCACATGGGCTAGCACACAGGTGTGTGACCTAGCGTGTGGTCCTAAAGGTCTGCTGATGTCATAAATAGAATGTCAAGGTTTTCAGGCATAGGCTAAGACACGGGCGTGCCATAGCCGTGTGAGGGACACGAGCCATAGACACAGGCGTGCGACCCTGTTTTGAGAAAAATTTTTCTAAGTGTTCGTGAGTTTCCGATTTAGTCCCAAACCACCCCATGTGTACATTTAAGGTCTTATAGACATATAATAGGACGTTATGATATCAAATGAAAAGCATTAAGTTAAAGTCAAAATTTATGGCCCAATATTATGTGACTAAGTATGTTAAGACCGGTAATACTGCATACCCAGTTCCGACGTTGAATACTGGTAAGGGGTGTTACTATCAATTTTTAATTTTAAATGAAAATTTGTCCCCTGAATTTGTTTAGTTGCAAGTGTTATTGCCTGGTAACACCTCGTACCCTGTTCCGTTGAACACGGGTAAGGGGTGTTACACCTAAGCGAGGATCACCTGAACCAAAACATACAAATGCATGAGCTTCATGCACAGTGTATGACTTGACCCACATATCATATATACATATAGAGTTTGCATTAGATTGAAATTTCATATCATATACCATATAAAATATCAAAGGTTATCGTATATCATATCAAAGCATATTATATTTCACATCAGAACATATCATAGCATATCCTCCTGATCGTGTCAAATAGTCAAGTTTTAACATTTATAAAAGAGTGATCGAACACAGAGATCGATCATGACAACGATAGAGGCAAGTGCACCTATCGAGCAATGGTATAGCTCGTAAGAATATCTTATCGAACCCAAGGAACCTAAAAGTACTACTACTCACTTTCTTTCTATTATTTAGCCTAAAATATGGAGTGATTGGATTATTAAACTAATGAAATACTTAGACTAAATGCAAAGACAAAAGATTGAATTGGAGAAAGACTTTAGGAAAACTCAGTTGATAAAGACGATACCCTCAGGAAGAATCCACCTATGACTTCACTTATTATTTATTCCCCAAACCATATGATTTCTTTGCTTAGCTTGATTCGTGAGACTCCCTAACCTATATTAAACCCTCTATCGAGGCAAATAACATCTAACCTTAGGTTAATTAGTGGAACTCTTGTTCTCTTATAATAACCTCATAAGGAAGCAGTAAACCGATCAATGGATTCCCATATTAGGCTTCACCCTAATCCGACAAAATCTTGTAACCCTATCTCTAGGAACCCGATCAACTCCGCTCAATTATGCTAGATCTACTCTTAGTTACGGTCTATTCCTCCTCCACCTAAGCACATCAGATTGAAGTAACCAACATAATTAAGAACAAACCAGGTCCTTATCATATAATTTAGAAATCAAATAACAAAATCCATCATAGGTTTCATCCCCTTCAGGTATCTGAAGGGTTTAGTTCATAACTAAATACGAAAACATCTCAAGAGTAAAGAATAAAATAAGCATAAGAAATCCCTAAAACCCCTAAAGGAATTGAAGGAGAGACCTCCATCTTGAATGGAGTTTTGACTTTTTGAGATGGATCAACTGGCTATCTTCAAGTGATTCCCTAAAAAATGAAATCTTCGGCAAAAGCATCTGCTAAAAGCTCCCTCTTAATGTCTGCCTTGGGTTGTTTATAGCCTTTGGGATGCTATACTTGACTCCTAAGTATCTTCTTCAAGTAGAATTAATATTAGGGTGTTGGAGTAGACTTAGAAGTATGTTTCTTTGGCTTTAAGCATCCAAATCCAAGTTAAATTGCTCTCTCCCGTGGCAGGGGCATGACCATGGCACACGCCCGTATAAATCGTGGTTGGGCCGTGTCTCGATTCTCGTCATTTTGGGCACTAGTGTGAGTTAGGATTCGTGCCGTGCTTGGTCTCTGTTAATTTGGGCACGCCATGTAGATCACCGAGCACGTCCGTGTGATCAATGGATGCTGCATGGCCATGTGTTACGTAGTTGAGGCTGTGCTCTAGGTAATTGGCGAGGCACAGTCGTGTGGGCTTTGGGCCAGGTCGTGTTGATTGCTTGCTAAAGCCCAATTACTCCATTTTAAGCTTGTTTTGCGTTCTTTTTATCCTCGGGTGCTTTCTTGAGATAAACATGAAAAGAAAGGATTAAAAGCACCTTTTTACATAAATCAAGGGCTAAATCATCCAAAAGCATACTAAATATGGGGTTAAAATATGTTACTTTTACGGTTTATCAAATACCCCCACACTTAAGCTTTTGCTTGTCCTCAAGCAAAATTCTCAACTTATAATTAAAACAAACTTTCCATAATTCATAATTCCTATCGACAATGTCTCATCATAATTCATATATAATTTATACATGGATAATTCAACTCAAAGAGTCCTAAAGATTCAATTACGATAAGTCATACCTTTATAGCATGAAAACATAGGTATCTCCCCTTATTTAAGTGATTACCTTTGATTCACAGCCGATAAGGATTGACATCCTCACAAAATATTCACTCAAATCACTCAAAGGTGTTTAAGGTTCAAGAATAAGCGCTCTAAGTCAAACCTGAAAAGTTAATCCCATAGACTTGCTTGAAAATCAAATCTCCACCACTGTATATGAGATGATACATAAATTAAAAGGTCTTTAATCAGGGTTGTAATGGGGCTAGGGTTAAAAGGTGTGGATACAAGCTGAATTAGATGTTATAATCGAGATTGAATTGACTAATTACCTAATCTAAAAATATTGAACTAAATAGAAATATTTACATCGAATGAAAACTAGCAATATCTACTATTGATAATTTACTCTATAATAAGAGTATTTTCATCACTCAAATTTTGAAAATACTTTAATACGAGCTTTTTCTTCAACAATTGGAGTTTTAAATGCTCTAAGTTATTTTATTATACTACTAATATTGAATATACTTGGATTTTTTTAAGAACAAACCAAAATAAGCATAATAGAAGGAGCTTTGGTGATTAAAATAACCTAATTCGGCAATTGATCAAATCAATTCTCGATAGAGGGGTTGTCAAAGGAATGTCAATAACAAATACAAAGGGATTTTGGGTTAATATTAGTGGGTGAGTCAATAATAAAAAAAATTGTTAGGATTCAACGGGGTTCACTAAGGGTTAATTTGTAGGAAGGCGTTTTAGTGGAGTGAACGAGTTAAAACCTAGGTGCCTTTATCATCTCAGTATATCAAATCATTAATGTGGTCTCGACATGCATAAACAGGGCAAGTTCTAGAATAACAGTTCAAAGTTGACACACTCATAAACAATACAGTGGGCATGAAAAAGAATATATGCTTTATAAGGCTCAAAATCTCATAAAAAAATATGGGTGTTTTGACATCAATCCTCATAAATTTTGAACTTCAAGGTGATACTCAAATTAGGTTCAACAACCTATTAATTTTAATTTTTAGAAAGTAGACTTATCATGCTCGATTCCCTAGTATTTTTCAAATTTAATTATCAATGCACAATTAACTAAGACTTATTCTAAAACATATTGATAAAAATCATAAATCATTAGAAATTTCATCCTAATTAGTGATATGAGAAAAATACTTAAGATCAAGACTAATTTCAGGGCTTTGAGAATTATGTAAAAAGTTAGGCACTATTACCCCCACACTTAAGATGTACATTGCCCTCAGTGTACAAAGATAGATAATGATAATTAGATGCCAAATCAAAAAGAGAAGTGGGGAAAGTAATACTCCCTAAAATCTGGATGATCCCTGGCATCTTTGGTGGCGGTGATGGTGTTTTCTATGGGCCTGGTGGAGTGGCTATCGAAAAGCAATTTGCTAGATGAAGAAATTGGGTAGCCTGTGAAGATATAGCCAAGAGATCTAGAGAAATAATAATATACTAATAATATATTTAAAAATTAATGAAATAAAAAAAGGAGACTAAGAAGAAAACTGAAATTGAAAGAAAACACTAATGGACAAAGGAGTCCTTATTGTTGGATGGTTTACGAAGTGGGTGTGACCTCGAAGGCTGTGGTGTTTGATTCCCTGGCAGCCTTTAGAACCTAAAACCAAGAAACTGATATGAAATAAATTAAATTAAACAGAAAAGAAGTATAGATAAGGAAAATAAAGGAGAAGAGAAAATAAAAATGGAATAGAAAAGGTTTCGAAAACCCTTGGCATGTCAATTAAGTGAAGCTGCCGGCATGAACTCATGTTGAGGTCTCTTTTGAGGAGACGATGCTTACGTTTCTTCGGCATGATCTTTGTGTTGCTCAAGAGTCTTGGACCTTTTCTATGAATAGGAAAAAAATTTGAAAGAAAAGAGAAAGAAGGAATAAGAAGGAAGATGGGAAAAAGAGGAAGGGCTGTAGGGATTTAAATAGGATTTTAAATCTGGCACGTTCCCACGCCCGTGTACCGAGGGTGTGTCGATTCACATGGTTATATCGCACGGCCGTGTTATGGGGTGTACTGTTCTTCCACGCCCGTTTTGTTGGGTTGCACTCCCGTTCCTAAAAGGCCAGGATGTAAGCACGGATGGAATGCACGAGCGTGGTCTACCCGTGCTTAATAAGTCAGTCTCTTAGCACTATTGTGAGGCACGGCCGTGCTGTTTTTGTCGGTGCCCGTGCTATTGGTGGTTGGATCCATGATGTTGGGGGGTGGTTGGACTGACTTGCACGGCTCTGCTCTATTAGTGTGGTGGTTCTGGTGGTCCACACGGTCACGGGCACAGCCGTGTGTAAGGCCGTGTGGCCTAGAAACCTGCATCTTTGTTTTAGATGTGGAGAGAGAAGAGAAAAAGAAAGAAAAGAAAAAAAATAACTTTGAAAGATAAAAAGTGTTAGTGCTATGGTTGCCTCCTGAGAAGCGCTCGTTTATAGTCTTAAGTTAGACGCCTAGACCTTGAAGATTTTAGGGAGGTTACTGACAGTTTTATTTTCGTGACAAAGTTTAGGTCAAGAAGAGTTTACCTTGAAATTTTTGAACATTGGATTGCTTACCTCGACTATTTCGTGTGGGAAAACATTGTGTACTTGAAGGAGTATTTCTTCCTTTTTCTTCAGTTCTGTTGAACTGATGTAAGGATTGGCTTTATCTAACAGCACTTGATCTTCTATTTTAAAGTGATTTGATGTCCCTATGAGCTCTTCTGGTGGTTCCTTAGGTTTTACTTTGTGTGGGTCTGGCTTTTCTTTGGTGTGTATCTTCTGCTCTTCTAAATTGTTGATCGTACGATTTTGTGTTGGCTCAGTTTTGATGCTTTGTGATGTTTCCAGCGGTGAAGTTTGAATAATTTGATTATCTATTGAAATGACTTTCTTACCTTCATTTTCTATTGTTTTGGCTGAGTCAAGAGCTTGAAGATTAACTGATTCATCTCCTACACGAAGTATGAGTTCTCTTGTGGCAACATCAATTTTAGTCTTGGCAGTTGCAAGAAAAGGTCTTCCTAAAATTAAAGGGATTGAATTTTCCTCATCCATGTCTAAAACAACAAAATCTCATCGGGAAAATGAATTTATCGATTTTTACTAAAACGTCTTCAATAATGCCCTAGGAATTCTAACAGTTTTATCGACTAGTTGGATACTCATCCTAGTTTGTTTAGGCTTCCTAGACCTAGTTGTTTAAACAGTGCATAAGGCATGACATTTATACTTGCCCCTAAATCAGCTAACACATTATCAATAGTTAAACTACCAATTAAACATGGAATCGTGAAACTCCCTGGATCTTTTAATTTCTGCAGTAGTCGATTTTGTAGCATTCTTTGAGCATGTTGCGTTAAGTTCCACATGGTGCTCTTCATCTATTTTGCGTTTGTTAGTTAAGAGTCGCCTTAAAATCTCCTTGAATTGGGCATCCAAAAAGAGCTTCAAGAAGAGGTAAGTTAATGTGTAATTTCTTTAGAAGTTTTAGAAACTTACCGAATTGTTCCTCTAAATCATCTCTTTTCAATGCTTCGGGATAAGGTATTTGAGGTTGGTACTCTTTAATTACCGATTTTTCTTATGCTACCTCTATTATACCTTTTTCTTCCTTAGTTTCTTGTACTGAGGTGGGCTTGTCTACCTTTGTATCCTCTTGAGATGTGATGGCTTGCATCTGTTCTTTTGGGTTTATTTCTGTGTTGCTTGGTAGACGTCCCTGTTGACGTTTTGAAACAAGCTTTGTGAGATGTCCCACTAACCTAGTGATTTTCCTGACTTGTTCCTTGATTTCTTTGATCGATATTTCTTGGTTATCAAGTGTTGTATCAGTTCTTTGGAGGCGGGCATACGTATGCGCCATGAACTTTTTCAAAGATCTCTTCAAGACTCGGCTTCTTTTAGGTGGATAAGGTTGATTTTGGTAATTTGGAGGAGGTTGCTACCTTTGATTTCCATGTCCTCCCCACGAAAAATTTGGGTGGTTCCTCCAAGCTGGATTTTAAGTGTTACTATAAGGATTATTATTAGATCTAAAATTGTTACCTATATAGTTTGTCTGCTAGTTTTTTGCTCCTGGTTGGTAAGATGGGTAATCAGAATTTGCCACATTCCCACTTGCTTCGCATTGAATGAATGGATGTACCTGTGAAGAACATAAATTATCAAGATTTTTATTAATTAACTCTACCTATGTCGACAGCATTGTCACTGCATCTATGTTAAAAACTCCGGCTGATTTTGTCAGTTTAGCCCTTATAATTTGCCATTGATAGGTGTTCAACGACATCTCCTCAATAAAATCGTAAGTCGCTTCAGGAGTTTTATTGTTCAAAGTTCCACCGGCTGATGAATCAATCATTTGCCTAGTTGGAGAATTCACACCATTGTAAAAAGTTTGGACTTGAAGCCACAAAGGTAATCCGTGGTGTGGGCATTTCCTTATGAGATCCTTGTATCTTTCCCACACATCATATAATGTTTCAAGGCCATTACGCACAAAAGAAGATATGTCATTCCTAAATTTAGCTCTTTTGGCTGGTGGAAAATATTTTAAAAGAAATTTTTCGATCATTTGATCCAATGTGGTGATTGACCCTCGTGGTAACGAGTTCAACCACTATTTTGCTTTATTCCTTAATGAAAAAGGAAATAACCGAAGACGTATGGCATCGTCAGAAATGCCATTTATTTTGAAGGTATCACAGAATTCTAAAAAAATTAGATATATGAGTGTTTGGATCTTCATCCTGCAAACCATCGAATTGAACAAATTGTTGAATCATTTGTATTGTGTTAGGCTTTAATTCAAAATTATTAGCAGCTATAGCGGGCCTAACAATACTAGATTCTGCTCCTGTCAAATTAGGTTTAGCATAATCATACATAGTACGCCGAGCATTCTGTTCTTGCACATTTGGTAGGTTGTTCTCATCCATCCCTTCAGTAGGATTGGATCTTTGCTGCTCCTCTCTTTGATAGTCTAGGGCTCATCAAATTTCTCTGCAATTTCTGCGAGCAGTAGCTTCAATGTCACTTTCAAATTCTAATGGTCCTCTCGGATTTCTTTTAGTCATTAACTAGAGGTACCTACTACGAAAAGAGAGAAAGAAATTTAGAAA
Source organism: Gossypium rotundifolium (assembly GCA_025506655.1). NCBI lineage: Eukaryota > Viridiplantae > Streptophyta > Magnoliopsida > Malvales > Malvaceae > Gossypium > Gossypium rotundifolium. Next base: position 40,821,631 of record CP106731.1, on the reverse strand, counting down.
AAAACAAAAATATGTGTATAAAAATAAAAATAAAAATAAAGATAATGGCTAAAGTAATAGAAATAGAGCTTTCTTAATATTTTAGGAGTCCCCGGCAATTGCACCAAAAACTTGATCGTGTCAAACAGTCAAGTTTTAACATTTATAAAAGAGTGATTGAACCTGTAGACTGACTGCGACAACGATAGAGGCAAGGGTACCTATCAATAGTAGTATAGCTCAGGCAAGAATATCTTATCGAACCCAAGGGAACCTAAAAGTACTACTACTCACTTTCTTTCTATTATTTAGCCTAAAATATGGAGTGATTGGATTATTAAGCTAACGAAATACTTAGACTAAATGCAAAGACAAAAGATTGAATTGGAGAAAGACTGTAGGAAAACTCAGTTGATAAAGACGATACCTTTAGAAAGAATCCACCTATGACTTCACTTATTATTTATTCCCCAAACCATATGATTTCTTTGCTTAGCTTGATCCGTGAGACTCCCTAACCTATATTAAACCCTCTCTCGAGGCGAATAACGTCTAACCTTAGGTTAATTAGTGGAACTCTAATTCTCTTATAATAACCCCCTAAGGAAGCAGTAAATCAATCAATGGATTCCTATATTAGGTTTCACCCTAATCCGGTAAAAGCTCGTAACCCTATCTCTAGGTGCCCGATCAACTCCTCTCAATTATGCTAGATCTACTCTTAGGTAGGGTCTATATCTCCTCCACCTAAGCACATCAGATTGAAGTAAGCAACATAATTAAGAACAAACCAAGTACTTATCATATAATTTAGAAACCAAATAACAAAATCCATCATAGGTTTCATCCCCTTCAGGTATCTGAGGGGTTTAGTTCATAACTAAATATGAAAACATCTCAAGAGTAAAGAATAAACAAAATATAAGAAATCCCTAAAACCCCCTGAAGGAATTGAAGGAGATATCCTCCGTCTTGAATAGAGTTCCGACTTCTTGAGATGGATCAACTGGCTATCTTCAAGTGATTCCTTAAAAAATGAAAGCTTCGACAAAAGCCTCTGCTAAAAGCTCCCTCTTTAATGTCTGCCTTGGGTTGTTTATATAGCCTTTGGGATGCTATACTTGGCTCCTAAGTATCTCCTTCAAGTAGAATTACTATTAGGGTGTTAGAGTAGACTTAGGAGTATGTTTCTTTGGCTTCAAGCATCCAAATCCAAGTGAAATTGCTCTCTCCCGCGGCAGGGGCACGGCCATGGCACACGCCCGTGTAAATCGTGGTTGGGTCATGTCTCGATTCTGTCATTTTGGGCACAACCGTGTGAGTCAGGATTCAGGCCGTGCTTCAGGTCTACCGATTGGGGCACGGCCATATAGATCACTAGGCATGTCCATATGATCAATGGATGATGCACGGCCGTGTGTTACGTAGTTGAGGCCATGCTCTAGGTAATTGGTGAGGCACGGTCGTGTGGGATTTGGGCCAGGCCTTGTTGATTGCTTGCTAAAGCCCAATTACTCTGTTTTAAGCTTATTTTGCGTTCTTTTTATCCTCAGGTGCTTTCCTGAGTATAAACATGAAAAGAAAGGATTAAAAGCACCTTTTTACATAAACCAAGGGCTAAATCATCCAAAAGCATACTAAATATGGGGTTAAAATATGTTACTTTTACGGTTTATCACCTACCCCTATTCTCTACACAATATCTTCGTCCAACCAATCACACCAAGTAGGACTATTAGAGTTCATCCATCCAATAACACTGATATGTGGTGATGTGCCACTCATTAATATGCAACTCGTGTGGTCCTCACGATCTACTTGCACAGGCAGTGTAATCACACGCGGACATTAGCTCCACACGGCTGTGTAACGTTAGGCAGTTTCGAAACAGTCCCTATTTTCATATTTTTACGAGTTTTCGACGAGCTTTTCAGGTAAGTTCACACATCTAACTATTGATTTGACAAACCACACGTCTAGAACTCACAAAACCTACATTTGTTCATTAAATCACACTAAATAACCGAGGAAAAACTCATCTAAAATCACATACATAACCCAAAATTTCAAACCTTAAAATAAAATTTGAGAACTTACTTCTCCGAAAAAGCATCCAAAACAAAAATTACTACGCAAAAAGAATATAATTTTTGCAATCTTCGCCTAAACAAAGCACAAAAACATTTGTCACAACCAAGAATGGAAACAAACACTAATACAATTGTAACATCCTGAATTAATGGGCCTATGTGTTTAATGTGTGGTTATGTGTGATATGTTAATTAGAGTATTAGGGGTCCAGATTGGGCTCAGGATAGGGCCGAGGCCTTGGTTAAATTTTTTGTTTGGACACTATAGGGTTTAAAAGATGGTATCTGTGGTTTAAATTACAAAATGGGCTTGTGGCCCAGTGGTAAAGGGCACTGTAAAAGAGCTATAAGGTGGCGTCATTAGCAGGTGAAAAGGCCCAAGTTATGGTCGCTTGGAGCCCATGTATTTAGGCCATTTTCAGCAGTTAAAGGAGGAGCAAGTGGGACGACAATAAGGCTTAAAATTAGGAGGGATTGAATGACTTGGATAATGTGGATAATGTGCTGATAAAGGAAGGAAGAGGTGGTGTTATTTAGGCCTCTTTTGGAGGTGTGAATGGATAAAGATAAGGGAGAAATAATAGGAGTTATCTGCTAACAGCCAGTGGTGGCCGAATTTCCACCTCTTGGAGGGGAAGAAATCGGTTTCAGTATGCCAGAGGGGTGTCGAAATTTCCCTTGATTAATAGCTTAGTTTGACGTTTTGAAAAGGGGCATTTTCGAGTTTTAGGTAGTAGGTGCCAAATTTTGTGTTTAGGTGGGGAATATCTTTTTATTTTCGGTAATAGAGTTTTATTTCCCATTCTCTTCTCTCATTTTTCAAAAGCTGAAACCCCTAATCTTATTCTCTCATCTCCACTTTTATGGAAAAGTCAAAATTCCATTATTTTCTCTGCTTTCATCTTCATAGCCGAATACCCTTGTCTATTCTTTTCTCTTTACCGATTTCTTCATCAAAGCCGAATCTTCATAGATCTCTTGAGATCATCTTTTCTTTCTGATCTTCTCAAAAGTCAAAATTCCCTAGAAGTTACCGAATTCTCTGTGTTAAGGTAAGTGTCGATTTCTTTTTTTTTTTGTCTTCTCTTCTGGTTTTTGAGACCATAGCTGAATGGCTGGTTGGTTGTTAGGCCATCTATATTTTGACGTTTTCACTGATATCATGTTCTTTTTGGGTTCCATTTTGGGATTTGAAGGAGATTTAATCGCCTAGGTTTCTAAGCCAGAAATCATTAGCCTTCGAACTACATTACTTTTTCAGGATTTTAAGGTAAGGGTTTTGATTCTCCCTAAGTGTTCAATTGGTTTCTTTTCCTTATTGTGCCTTAATCTAATGCCTCGTTAAGCAATCATTATAGTATCCTCTGACTAATGCCATTCATGGACTCAAATGTCAGGAAATCGATGGAAGGGGTTGGATCTGTAGTTCCAGTCCCAAAGTTCAAGAAATGCGTGGTGTCGGCAGTACAGGATTGGCCATCGGGTTGTGGACCAGCTTCAGAACAAAACCTTAAATAGTTAGCCGTCGTATCGATTTTTGATAGTGTCGACATAGAAAATACTCTCCTATCAGTAATCAGGTGTGTAGATCTCTATCACACTAGTTAATCTGTATTATGTGTATGTTATGGGCTAAAAGCCAAAAAATGAGGCTGTATGAACAGTCGTGTTACCTAAAAAGGGTAGGCAAGGGATGCCACGTACGTAATCATAGAAACTGCTCTATTTGTATCAAAGTATATGAAAGTATGTGATCTATTTAGGTAGTTTAATGTTCTGATTCTTGCATGTATGTATGCATGGGATGGGATTGATATAATGAAGGGGAGCAGGTCGCATAGTGATCGGTGGCTTTGCCACATAGGTCACATAGTGATCGGTCTTTATGACAGGCAGCACAGCTGTCGATATATTATTCAGGTCGCATAGCGATTGGTGGCTTTGCCACATAGGTCACATAGTGATCGGTCCTTATGACAGGCAGCACAACTGTCCATATGGTGTGTAGCGGATGGAGGGTTGATTGTAGAAATTCCCACGGTGTGATGGTTGGTACGGGGGTGTGTAGAGGATGGACTCTTAGGTTTGGGATGGGCCATATTGCATGTAAATATATTCTGTTACCATTGTGTATGGCCTAATGCCCATAATGTGTTTGTGGGCCCAAGGCTTTTATGTGTTTTCGGGATTTGCACACTGAGTCTTGGTTGCTCACCCTTTTATTTTTCCCAACTTTTCAGATGAGCAGTAGATCATGGACATGGGAGCCGAGGCGGACTCGAGGGGCCATCAAGTCTTTTATTTTCATAGACTATTTTTCAATTTTGCATTGAGTTTTAATTTTTGGGATTATTTTTGTAATAAGGCCTCCACAACTTAGGTTATCGATCTATATTTTTTTTATGTTACAATTTATAAGCTTATGTTTTCAAAGTCTTAATTATAAGTGAAATGAAAATGGACTTTTCAAGCACATTCAACGCGAATGTTAAGGTTCCTTTCAAAAATATCACAATTAATGATTAGTCAGTTAAAATAAACTGAGATTTTCAAATCCCTTTTAAAGCAAAGTTTTCAACCTTCAACCCGTAGCATACCAGATCCGGTCATGACGTATGGGCCGGGTTTAGGATGTTACATTTTGGTATCGAGTCCGCCAAAACTTGAATGTGAAATGGGTCGATAGTGATTTGTAAAAGTGATGTAAGTTTGAGAAAATTCAATTGAGATATGGCCTTCGAGTCTACCGGTAGCCGATCCACGCAGGTAAGTATTCTAAACTCATTATGTGATATGCATGTTGGGCTTGATGGGCTCTATAGGGACGTAGGCTAGTATGCTATAGTTTATGGACTTTAGGTTTAGTATAAACAGTTCTTCAAATATCATAAGACTTAATTTCTAATTAAACATATCTGTGAACAAGTCACAGGGTTAAGGTGTGGTAACAGGCATACGCATGTCTAGGATTGGATCCAGGAGAGCTTGGTATTTATGCGGCCCTAGCGGCTCACCTCCTCCTTTCTGAAATCCTACCTGGTGCGTAGTGTTTGTTCACTCTAACTGAGAGGGCTTGTTGATGGGCCAAAATGTATAACTAAAACCCGAAAGGGACCAGACACCCTATTTTTGTAAAATTACTTATATCCCTAGTTTTGTAAAATTTTTTAAATACCCTGGATTTATAAAAATTACCAAAATTTGTAAAAATTACCGAAATACCCCCGATTGGCAAAATTATCGAAATACCCCTGGATTACAAAATTACCAAAATACCCCTATCTTGTAAAATCACCAAGATACCTTATTTTGGAAAATTACAAAAATACCCCTGTAGGATAAAATTACGAAAATACCCCTAGGTAGTGAAACGACGAAAATACCCCTATGTGACGAAGGTGAGTTCATGGATGTTACCTGTGTGCATGATGCATTTATGTGGTGCTCTGTTTGGAATGTAAATGGATGGTTGAATTTATGTCTATTCTAGAGCTAGGAAATACAGACTTGAGAACTGAACCTTGTAGATAGAGTTTGAATTCGAAAGAACTACTGTCAAAACTACTTTCCATAAAATTATTTGTTATTAATCAGTGGAAGAAATTAATCATTCATAAAATTCCTAATTAGATAAATGTGAATCGGTAGAATGAGCACTAGAGGACGTGGTATGCATGGTCGAGGTAGAGGTAGGATTGCTATGTCAGAACCGGTAGGGTCTGGTCACGAGTCGGGGAATAAGGTACCAGTGCCACCAGCTGTGGGGGTAGAATTTCAGGATTAGACGGCCAGAGATGATGCAGTATCTCAGGCGATGTTGAGGGTGTTAGAGAGGGTTGCTAGGGCAGGCATGGGCACAGGAGCCTAGAAATCCATGTCGGAGCGACTTAGAGCTAATGGGGTAGAAGTGTTTAGGGGAATTTTTGGGATAGCCCCGAGCACAGCTGAGTATTGGTTGGAGGCGGTCGAACGCATAATGGATGAGCTGGATTTCACGGAAGAAGAGAAGCTGAAAGGAGTAGTGTCCCTCCTTGGGGACGAAGCTTATCAATGGTGGCTTTCGGTTAAGGATGGTGCAGTGGCTGACCGTTTCACCTGAGATTACATCAGAATGACATTCCAGAGTAAGTACATTGGAACGAGTTATGTGGATGCGCAGCGTAGAGCATTCCTGAATCAGGTTCAAGGAAGTAGGTCGGTGGCGGCGTATGAAGCGAAATTCTTACGCTTGAGCTGTTATGCTCGAGGGATAGTGGCCACAGAACATGAGCGGTGTGTTCGATTTGAAGATGGCCTGAAGGATGATTTACGTGTTTTGATAGCTCCATAGTAGGAGGAGGAATTTTCTGTGCTTGTGTAAAAGGCTAAGATAGCTGAGGAGGTAAAGCGAACGAAAAATCTGAATCGGGATAAATATGAAGTGGAAGTAGGAGGAATTTTAGATCGTCAGGAGCAGTTGGGCGTACTCAAAAAAGACCTAGGTCAGATGGATCGAACTCGATGGAGAGACCTGCTGCTAACCAGACACAGAGGTGTGTTCGCTGTGGTAAATTCCATATAGCTGAGGTTTGGTAGGCAGTGGAAAGTGCTTTAGGTGTGGATCTTTGGCCCATCAGATTAGGGACTATCCATAGCCGCGGAGCAATGTAGGACTCGTAGGGCAGAGAAATGCTCAGCCAGGTAGAGGAGGTAAGTAGCCGCAGAGGGGTCGTGGTCCAGCTAGAGGTGATAACAATTTCGATCGGGGTCGTGGAGCACCAGGTCGAGGGGCAGGAAACATTGAGGCGAGGCAGCCAGGGTTGGTCTATGCTACTAGACGTCGAGAGGAGGCCGACGCCGGATGTTATAATCGGTACATTTTTAATATTTGGTTTGCCCTACACTGCATTGATTGACATTGGGTCGACACATTCATATGTTACTAGTAGTGTGTCCGGAACTTTAAGTTTAGATTCGAGATTACCCTAGGCGATGGTGTAATTAGCCTATTAGGACAATCTGTGGTAGTAGATAAACTCTATCGGGGGTACCCTTAGAAGTTCAGGGAATAGTTTTCCTGACTGATCTGATGGAATTACCGTTCAGGGAGTTCGACTTAATATTAGGCATGGACTGGCTGGTGAAGTATCAAGCTAATTTAGATTGTGCAACCAACCATATGGTGTTGAAAACCCCCGAGGGTGGTGAAGTGTTGGTGATAGGAGAAAAGGGGAACTGTTTGTCGAATGTAGTGACTGCCCTAAGAGTAGAAAGGATGGTGAGAAAAGGATGTGAGGCGGTATTATTGTTTGCTAGGGCTCTGGAAGCCAAGGACCTAACTGTTGGGGACATTGGGACGGTGAAGGAATTTCCTGATGTTTTCCCAGAAGAGCTTCCGTGATTACCTCCGGATCGTCAAGTGGAGTTTGGTATCGATCTTCTTCCGAGAACAGCACCAGTGTCTATCGCTCCATATAGGATGGAGCCAAAGGAGTTGGTGGAGTTAAAAGCACAAATACAAGAGTTGTTAGATAAAGGATTTATTCGACCAACTGTGTCTCCTTGGGGAGCGCCGGTGTTATTTGTTAAGAAGAAGGATGGATCAATGCGTATGTGCATTGACTACCGTCAGCTGAACAAGTTGACTATCAAGAACAAGTATCCGTTGCCAAGGATTGATGACTTGTTCGATCAACTGAAAGGGGCGTCAGTGTTCTCAAAGATAGATTTGAAATCAGGATACCATCAGCTTAAGGTCAAAGAATTGGATATTAATAAGACAGCTTTCAGGACCCGTTATGGCTATTACAAATTCTTGGTAATGCCATTTGGGTTGACTAACGCACTAATAATGTTTATGGATTTGATGAACCGAGTGTTCCAATCCTACATGGATTAGTTTGTCGCGTATTTATAGATGATATCTTGGTTTACTCAATATCGAAAGAAGAGCATGATTCACATCTGCGAGTGGTTTTACAGATTTTGAGGGAGAAGCAGTTGTATGCCAAATTCAGTAAGTGCAAATTTTGGCTAAGTGAAGTTAATTTTCTAGGCCACGTTGTGTCGACAGAGGGGATTAGCGTTGACCCTTGAAAAATTGAAGCGGTGTTGGATTGAAAGCCGCCAAGGTCTGTGGCGAAAATTTAGAGTTTTCTTAGTCTGGCCGAGTACTATCGAAGGTTTGTTGGAGGATTTTCTTCAATCGCGGCACCATTGACTAAGTTATTACGGAAAGGAGTTTCATTTATTTAGTCTAGTAAGCAGCAAAAGAGTTTCAAGAAGTTGAAAAGGATTTTGACGAAGGCTCCGATATTGACTCAAGCAAAAGCTGGGAAGGAATTCGTGATTTACTGTGATGCGTCACACACGGCACTAGGATGTGTGTTGATACAAGTTGGAAAGGTTGTTGCATATGCATCTCGGTAGTTAAGATCGAACGAAGTAAATTATCCCACCCATGATTTGGAGTTGGCGGCGGTGGTTTTTATTTTAAAGATTTGGAGACATTATCTGTACGGGGAGAAATCTATTATTTATACAGATCATAAAAGCCTAAGATACCTTTTGACCCAGAAGGAGTTGAATTTAAGGCAGAGGAGGTGGATCGAGTTGTTAAAGGATTATGATTGCTCGATCGAGTACCATCCGAGTAAAGCTAATGTGGTGGCGGATGCCTTAGGTCGTAAAGTAATCTCTGACTTGAGAGCAATGTTTGCGCACCTTAGTTTATACGATGATGGGAGCTTATTGGTTGAACTTCAGGTGAAACCCTCTTGGGTCAGTCACGTTAAGGAGAAGCAGCAGACCGATGAGTTGCTAAAGGAGAAGTTTCATGTAGGATCAAGTGATGGATCGACAGGCTTTAATATGAATGAGGAAGGACTGTTATGTTTTCAAGGGAGAGTTTGTATGCCAAAAGATCCAGAATTGAGGCATAGGATTTTGGAAGAAGCACATGGAAGTTCATACGCTATGCACCCCAGAGGGAGTAAGATGTATCGGGATTTGTGGGATCAGTTCTGGTGGCTGGGCTTGAAGTGGGAGGTAGCTGAATTGGTGAGTAAGTGTTTGACCTGTCAGCAGGTAAAAGCGAAACATCAGTTACCATCAGGGTTGTTGCAGCCAGTGAAGATTCCACAATAGAAGTGGAAAGGATCATAATAGGCTTTGTTAGTGGACTACCTCTCACACCTACTAAGAAAGATTCAGTCTGGGTGATTGTTGATCGCTTGATGAAGTCTGCTCATTTCATACCAGTACGGGTCGATTACTCTCGCAGAAGCTGGCTAGGTTATATATAGCGGAGGTAGTGAGGTTGCATGGAGTACCAGTATCAATCATATCGGACAGGGACCCAAGGTTCACGTCGCGATTTTGGAAGGCGTTGCACCAAGCGTTGGGTACGAAGTTGGATTTCAGTACAGCGTTTCATCCTTAGACAGATGGACAGTCTGAGTGGGTAATTCAGATCACATGTTAAGAGGATGTATCACTTATTTCAGAGGTAGTTGGGAAGAGTTTTTACCGTTGGCGAGTTTTCTTACAACAACAGCTACCAGTCTAGTATTCAGATGGCGCCCTATGAAGCATTGTATGGGCGGAAGTGTCGTACTCCTACCTATTGGATGTAATTAGGGAACATCGATTTTGGTGCAGGTTGGTTCTTGAGATAGAAGAGAAGGTTGAGTTAATTCGAGCTCGACTAAAGAAGCGTTGGACCGACAGAAGTCCTATGCAAACTTAAAGCGTAAAGACATAGAGTTTGTAGTGGGTGACAAGGTGTTCTTGAAGGTGTCGCCATGGAAGAAAGTACTGAGGTTTGGAAGAAAGGGTAAATTAAGTCGCAGATCTATCGGACCTTATCGGGTGTTGAAACGAGTCAGACTAGCTTGAGCTACCTTCAGAGTTAAGTTAGATTCACGATGTGTTTCATGTCTCTATGCTGAGATGATATCGTTTAGATCTGTCTCATGTAGTGCCTGTGGAGGAAATTGAGGTAAGACCTGACCAATCCTTTGAAGAGGAACCAGTGGAAATTTTGGATCGTGATGTCAAAGTGTTACGAAGAAGACGGTTCCATTGGTTAAGGTTCTGTGGCAGAATCACAATACTGAGGAGCCTACATGGGAACCAGAGGAGATGATGCGGCAGCAATACCTGCATCTATTCTGATCAGGTAATTTTGAGGCTGAAATTTCTTTAAAGAGGTAGAACTGTAACATCCTGAATTAATGGGCCTATGCGTTTAATGTGTGGTTATGTGTGATGTGTTAATTAGAATATTAGGGGTCCAGATTAGGCTCAGGATAGGGCCGAGGCCTTGGTTAAATTTTTTGTTTGGACACTATAGGGTTTAAAAGATGGTATCTGTGGTTTAAATTACAAAATGGCCTTGTGGCCCAGTGGCAAGGGGCACTGCAAAGGAGCTATAAGGTGGCGTCATTAACAGGTGAAGAGGCCCAAGTTATGGTCGCTTGGAGCCCATGTATTTGGGCCATTTTCGGCACTTAAAGTAGGAGCAAGTAGGGCGGCAATAAAGCTTAAAATTGGGAGGGATTAAATGACTTGGATAATATGGATAATGTATTGATAAAGGAAGGAAGAGGTGGTGTTATTTAGGCCTCTTTTGGAGGTGTGAATGGATAAAGATAAGGGAGAAAGAATATGTAACATCCTGAAAAGGGCCTATGTATTTTTGGTTTAATTGTACGAAGTGACATGTCTTTTGTGTTATGAATAAATTTTGAATATTTTTGGAAACCTGAGAATGTATGGAAATGTTACGTTAAAAATAGGAAAGTTAACATTTTGGAAACCTAAGCAAAATAGGAAAGTGACCATTTTGGAAACCTAAGTAAAATAGGAAAGTGACCATTTTGGAAACCTAAGTAAAATAGGAAAGTGAACATTTTGGAAACCTAAGTTAAAGAGCTAAACAAAAATTTTTGGAAACTTAGAAATGACTTAGAAATGTCGAGTTTTAAAGTTTAAAGAGGAAATTAATGCAAGGTGGCCTTAAGAGAAAAAGTATGTGAAATTTGACACACAAACAGGCTTGGAAAAGTGGCCTGAAGATGCCACTTAGGGCCTCTGGAAATGGCGCCACATGCAAGTGCATTTGGGCCAGGGATTGAGTCACTTAGAAAGCAAATAAAAGAAGTTTTATTTTGCTACAAAGAGCAGAGAGGTGGACGGCATAAGAGATCTTAAAAGAGGAGTTTTATTCCCTTTAGAATTTCGACCAATTAGGAGATAATTGTTGGATTAATTCTTTTGATAAAGTGATAATTAAAAAGATAAAATTTATCACATAGGAAGAGTTGGCCGATTGGGGGATTCTAAGGCTAGTATTTTCGGCCAAAAAGGGAAGAATGAGGCCATTCTACCTATTTTCATCTTCCTTTTTTCCCCTATTCTCTGTCGAATCCCCTAAACAACACCCTCTCTACTTCATTTGTTTTTGAAAACACACCTTGTGTAGCCGAAACTTTACTACCCAAATTGCTCAACCCTTTCCTTATTCTCTTTTCTTTTCTTCTTCTATTACAAACACAGTCAAAAGCCGAAAATAAGCAAAGCCCTAGTCGATCTCTTCATAGTTGCAAAAGCTGAAACTTTGTGTTACATATGAGAGCCATAGCCGACTATTACTAAGGATCATTCGGGATTTAAAAACAAGGTAAGTACATATATGTACATTCGGCCAAAGGTCTATTCCCTATTTTAATATTAAATCAAATCTAACATATGGTTATAGGAATTTTGACAGCATTAATGAAGCAAAGATCAATTTTGGGATTTGAGAACTCCAAGGTAAGTGTATTCACATATTATTGAAGGCCCTATCTTAAGTATTTAGATCTATTTAATCGAAAACTAAGCGATTCAAGGGATTTAGGATTTGGCGAATACAAGGAGAAGAAAAAACAAAGTTTTGAGATTTGAATAGTCATCAAATCGGCACCAAAGGTAAGAAATTGACTACATGAATCCTTGGGATTTGGGTTATAGCCATTAGGCTTTAAAAGAAAACACTAAGTTTGGCCGAATAGGCCTTTGCTAAATATACCATGTTGGCGAATGTAGGCATTAAAACCTAAAGCGATGAGATCAGTTTGAATTTTCAGTGAAGTTGCTAAGCGAATCAGGTGTGTATCCCACACTAATCTTAATTGATTTATGGCTTAAAATCGATATATGTGTTAATATGAAAGTGTAAGAATGTGGCTAAAGTACCATGTTATGGTACAATGTACTGTGCACGTTTTCCTACTCCTACTAGGATTACTTAAATATGTTATACTTAACATGTGAAAAGTGACATGAATGTGAATTTTAAGTGTGATAAACATGATATGAATATTATGGGACATTTGGGTTATTTGAGAAAGGGAAGTGTATGTGGTGACTTGGTCCCACTATCGAATGTGGTGACTTGGTCACATTATCTCGAATGTGGTAACCCGGTTACATTATCTCGAATGTGGTGTCACATGACACGATTATTAAATCTGGTGGCTCGCCACGAACTTTTATATGGGCGATGAGCACGTCATTGCAGCGATCGCCTTGATGGTGTGTAGCGGATGGAGGGTTGACTTGGTAGTCCCCACGGTGTGCGAGTTGAGTGCAGGGATGTGTAGCGGATGGCATCTAGGTTTGGGTTTGGGTTGCATCATCATCTTGAGTTATTATGTAAACATGATATGTATGGTATGCCTGAATTATTAATTTTAGTGCTTGTGTACACAGTGAGTCTGTTGACTCACCCCGTTGTGGGAACATGTTTTAGGTAACGAGCAATGATGGACCGGGTTCAGCAGAAGCTTAGGGATGGCCATGCACAGCAAAAAGTTTATGACTTGGACTTTTATTTTAATTTAAGTATTTTAAAGTTTATTTTGGTTTTAATTTTGGGAAATTATTTGATGTAATAAGGCTGTAGTAGCGTTTACTTTATTTTTTATTATTATTAAGCCTACAATCTTTATATTTACTAAAAGATTAAGTAATTTAATACAAAGCCCAAACGTTTTGTCACCTAAATCAAAAGGATTTTTAATAACGATATAAACTTGTTTTCAACTCAAGCTCAACCCACTACAAACTATCTTTAAAACCCACAGTTCTCAAAGTAACAAAAGAAATTTGAACCGACTTACATCGAGGAACATACGGATCCGGTCGGGCTCGTGGTAGGGTGTGAAAGGTTTCAATTTGATATCGAGCCAGTTTTAAACTCTCGATTCGTGGGCTAAGGCCCAAAACATTTTCAAATAGAGCCCAAATAAGCTTTATAAAGTATCTTATGAAATAAGCGGTTTTTACGGCATGGAACCTAAGTCTCAGAACCAGCAATCCAATAGGTAAGTACCCGAACTATCTGTGTGATTATGTGTATTATAGGTAAAAAGGAATGGGAATAGCATGATAGGAACTTGAACCTAAGATTAGTCTACTCAAATACAAATATATAAGACTTAATGCTCTAAACAAACCAATGGTTAAGTCAATCGAGTTAGGGTGTGGCAACCATGGTACGCATGTCTCAGGATTGGATCCGAAGAGCACAGTATTTAAGGTCCTAGTGACTCACCTCCTCTTGCAGAATCCTACTTGGTGCGTAGCTTGATTCACCCAACCCGGAGGACTTAGTGGGTGTGGTAACCCTGGGCGCATGCCTAGGAATGGTTTCAGTGGGAGCTTGGTACTTAAGCAGTCTGTGTGACTCACCTCCTCTCCACTCAATCCTACCTGGTGCGTAGCATTGGTTCACCCTAACCAAGAAGGCTCGGTCATAGGCTAAACCCAATAACTAAAACCCGAAAGGGAACTAACCCTATTTTTTTAATAACCCTAATTTTAAAACTCTTAAAATTATTATTCTTTAACTTGTGAAAACTGTCTTCTTTCCCACACAATTTTCTGAAAAATTTCTGATTTATAAAATTACAAAAATACCCCTAGTGGTAAAATTACAAAAATGCACTTGGTTTATAAAAATATCTAAAATACCCACAGATCTAATCAACATTATCATTATTTTATAACAAGTCCAAAAACCCTTATTTGCAAATTATCAAAAATACCTTGATATTTGGAAAATTACAAAATTGCCCCTAACTTACCAAAATTTCCAAAATGACCCTGATTTCCAAAATTTTTGTAACTTCATCGTTTTGGAAAATAAATTTCTCAAAAAGAACCCTCAAAGTTTTGCAAATTTTGAAATATCCCTGAATTATTAAACTTTACAAATTTACCCTAGTTTATTACCAAATTACCTCGACATTTAAAATTATCGAAATACCCTTGGATTTTCCAAATTTACCGAAGAGCCCGGGACTTTAAAATTTCCAAAATACTTTAATACCAAATCACCAAGGAACTTTATTTGACAAATTATGAAAATACCCTTGTAGGACAAATTATGCAAATACCCCTGGGTAGTGGAAAAATAACAACAATGAAAACTGCAACATTTCTCTGAATGAACGAAGGTTCATAATTGTTTGATGGATGTATGAATGAATGAAAAGATTGTGTGCATGTATGAATATGAAAGAAACACTCTTAAAATTCTTTCCATAAAACTTCGTCATGGATAATCAGTGGAATAAGGACTAATTCATAAAACTTTCTTAAATCAGTTAAAGCGCATCGTTAGATATGAATTCTAGAGGGCCTTGTGCGTCATGGACGCAGATAGAGGAAGAATGGTACGTGTCGAACCCGTTAGATCGGTTCAAGGGTGCGACAATGAGTTACCACCGCCACCACCACCCCCACCGTGTGTAGGTGTCGAGCGGCGAGCTCGAGACGGGGGATGATCTTTATCGCGGTCAGTCTTTGCAAGTTTTGGAAATGGTAGCTGGCGCGGATGGAAATATGGGAGCTCAAAAATTTATACCCGAGCGACTCTGAGCCAATGGGGCTGAGATGTTCCGTGGAGTATCTAGTGTGGCACCCAGTACAGTTGAGTACTGGTTGGAAGCAACCGAGCGTATTATGGATGAGCTCGATCTGACCCTGGAGGAAAAGTTGAAACGAATGGTGGCACTGTTACGTGATGAAGCATACCAATAGTGGTTAACTTTTCGGGATGGTGCCACGGTTGAGGATCTAACCTGGGAGTATGCTAAGGAGGCATATCAGAAAAAAGTATGTTGGCACACGGTATATTGATGAGCAGAGGAAAGCTTTTCTAGGGCTAGTTCAAGGAACAAGTCGGTGCGACATATGAAGTGAATTTACGAGGTTGGCCGATATGCTCGAGGAGTAGTAGCAACCGAGCATGGCGTTGTGTCCGTTTTGAAGACGGTTTAAGGGATGACCTCAGGTTATTGATAGCTCCACATCAGGAATGGGAGTTTTCCGCGTTGGTTGAAAAGGCTAAGGTAGCCGAGGGAATCAAGGACTCGGTTAAGCAGAGCTTTGATAAGAATAGACCCAAGAGGGGTTATAGGTCATTCGGATCATCGGGAAATGTGCAGAAAAGGCCCAAAAGCGATGGGCCGAGGGTTAACAAGTTGGTACCGAGGAGGCGATGTAAATCCTTGTGAGCATTGTGGAAAGAAGCACTTAGGGGTCTTTGGAAAAAGACGGAGGATGTTTGGTGTGGGTCCAAGGACCATATGCTCAAAGATTGTCCTAAGAAACCAAATGAAAGTCGATCAATGACTCGAATGTTAATCAGTGGTAGGTAGAGGAGGACAAGACCTTTAACAAGGTCGTGGTTCAAATAACGAGAGTAATGGTGCCGTAGAGGACGTGGAACACAAAGCGAGGTCTTGCTATCTTGAGGCAAGGTAGCCGGGTTTGGTTTACGTGATTCAGGAGGGAGGATGGAGCATGCCGCACCGACGTCATAACCGGTACATTCTTTATTTATGGCAAACCCTATTATGCTTTAATTGATGTGGGCTCGACCCATTCTTATGTTGCATGTAGTGTAGTTGAAACACTAGGCCTAGACTCTGAATTTTTTGATAGGGAGATAACGGTAGTAAGCCCGTTAGGCCAAACTGTAGTGGTGGATAAGATCTTTCAGAATGTACCCCTAGAAATTCAGGGAGTGAGCTTTCGGGCTGACTTAATGGAGTTACCCTTCGGAGAATTTGACCTCATACTTGGTATGGATTGGTTGGTAGAACACCAAGCTGTGTTGGATTGTGCGACTAAACGAATGGAACTAAGGACCCCTGAGGATGAGGTGGTCATTATGATAGGAGAGAGAAGAAACTACTTGTCTAATGTAGTTTCGACACTTAAGCTGAAAAGATGGTTCGGAAAGGGTGCAAGGCGCTTTTAGCCTTTGTAAGTGCGTTGGATGGAAAGGAGGAAGGTGTCAATGGAGTACGGTAAAGGACTTTAAGGATGTGTTTCTAGAGGAATTACCAGGAATACCCCCAGGATAGGGAGGTGAAATTTGGAATAGATTTGCCACCGGGAATAGCTCCTATGTCAATCACTCCATACCGAATGGCGCCAAAGGAGTTGGTTGAGCTCAAGGCTCAAATCTAGGAATTGCTTGACCGTGGGTTTATCCAGCCCAGTGTGTCTCTGTGGGGAGCACCGGTCCTGTTTGTGAAGAAGAAGGACGGAACTATGTGTATGTGCATAGATTACCATCAGTTAAATAAGCTGACCATCAAGAACAAGTATCCTTTACCTAGGATTGATGACTTGTTAGATCAGCTTAAGGGGGCAGCAGTGTTTTCAAAGATTGACTTAAGGTCGGGATATCATCAGCTGAAGGTGAAGGAGGCGGATATCCATAAGATAGCCTTTAGGATAAGATACGGCCACTATGAGTTTGTGGTAATGCCATTCGGGTTGACAAATGCCCCGATCGCATTCATGGATATGATGAACCGAGTGTTTCAACCGTACTTGGATAGGTTCATCGTAGTATTCATCGACGACATTCTCGTATACTCTAAGACTGAAGAGGAGCATGATGAGCATCTCCGAGTTGTACTGCAAGTGTTAAGGGAGAAGAAGCTCTATGCAAAATTCAGCAAGTGTGAATTTTGGCTTAGGGAAGTTGCGTTCTTAGGGCATGTGGTATCCGTAGAGGGAATAAGAGTGGATCCTAGGAAGATCGAAGCGGTGTTGGATTGGAAACCACCTAGGTCCGTGGCTGAGGTCTGAAGTTTCCTAGGTTTGGCAGGCTATTACAGAAGGTTTGTGGAAGGGTTCTTGTCTATATCCACGCCTTTGACAAAGTTGTTGAGGAAGGAAGTACCCTTTGTGTGGTCGGATAAGCAGCAAGAGAGCTTTGAGAAGCTTAAGAAGGTTTTAACAGAAGCTCTAGTATTGATTCAGTTAGAGGCAGGAAAGGAATTTACGGTGTATTGTGACACTTCTCATACCGGTTTGGGTTTGCGTGTTGATGCAAGATGGAAAGGTAGTAGCCTACGCGTCCCGACAGTTAAGGTTGCGTGAGGTTAACTACCCAACCCATGACTTGGAATTGGCAGCAGTGGTTTTCACCCTTAAGGTGTGGAGGCACTATCTCTATGGAGAAAGGTCAGTGATCTAATAGATCACAAGAGCCTTAAGTATCTGTTGACTCAGAAGGAGTTGAACTTGAGGCAGCGAAAGTGGGTGGAGCTATTGAAGGATTATGATTGGTCGATAGAGTACCACCCAGGCAAGGTGAACGTGGTACCCGATGCCCTAAGTCGGAAGGTGGTGTCAGATCTTAGGGCAATGTTCGCCCATTTAAGTTTGTATGAGGATGGAAGCCTGTTGGCTGAGTTACAAGTCAAACCCATATGGCTGAATGAGGTAAAAGGGACGATTGGTGATAAGGACCTAAGTGCTAAGTTACTGACAAGTGCGAGCAGAGAGTTAGAGGATTATGGCGTTAATGATGAAGGAGTATTGTGCTACAAAGGAAAAGTCGTATCTTAGAAGGACGAGGAGTTAAGATAGAGGATTCTTGAGAAGTGCATAGTAGCCCTTATGCTATGCATCTCGGAGGCACTAAGTTGTCTGAGATCTAAGAGAACAATTTTGATGGCCCGATCTTAAGCGAAAGTTCTTTGAATTCATGGGAAAATGTTTGGCGGTCGACAAGTTAAAATTTGAACACCAAGTTCCATCGGGATTGCTCCGACCAATCGAGATTCCGTAGTGGAAGTGGGAAAGAATTACCATGGACTTCGTTAGTGGGCTTCCCCTTATGCCTACTAAGAAGGACTCGGTATGGGTAATAGTGGACCGTTTGACTAAGTCCGCACATTTCATCCCGGTAGAGTGGATTATTCCCTTGAAGTTAGCCAAGCTATATGTGGCGGAAATCATGAGACTACGAGTGTCGATGTCAATTATTTCGATAGAGACCCAAGATTCACGTCTCGATTTTGGAGGCACTTCATCAAGCTTTAGGCACTAAGTTGGACTTCACTCGGCCTTTCATCCACAATCGAATGAGCGATCGAATGGGTAATACAAGTGTTGGAGGATATGTTGAAAGGTCAGTGATGGATTTCTAAGGAAGTTGGGAGGATTACTTGCCTTTAGCGAGTTCGCCTACAACAACAGTTATCGAGCTAGCATTGAATGGCACCATATGAAACATTATGCAGGCGGAAGTGTGAACTCCTACTTGTTGGGTGAGTTAGGAAGCGTCGAGTTTTGGGACAAGAGTTAGTGGCGGCGAAGAGAAGGTTGAGATAATTGAGTTGAGATAATTCGAGCACGACTAAAGGAAGCTACTGATAGGCAGAAGTCATACGCAGACCTCAAGCGGAAGGAAATAGAGTTTGAAGTGGGAGACCAAGTGTTCTTAAAAGTCTCACCTTGGAAGAAGGTGATGACGTTTGGTCGGAAAGGGAAGTTAAGCCCAAGGTTTATAGGGCCCTATCAAGTACTAAAGCGAGTTGGGCCAGTGGCATACCAGCTAGAGTTACCACCTGAGTTGCAGCAGATGCATGACATATTCCATGTGTCCATGCTATGTCGCTACCGATCGAATCCATGTAACACCCCAAGCCCGGTCAATACACCACGACCGAATCTGGTATGTTACAGGGAAAATGTATTTGAGAGGTTTTAGGTTTCCGTTTAAAAGTTTGCTAAATTTTGTACTTGAAGAAAATCTTGAGGTTGACTGATTTAAAATCGATGATGCATTTGAAACCCGAAAATTACAAAAAAAAACTTAATCAGTTATGTAAGTAAAACAAGTTTATCTCGTTTAGAAATTTTAGTAATCCTTGTTGTTGCTTAAAAACATTTTTTTGACTTAGTACGAGAATGCATTCAAGTTGGAGAACATTTGAGTTTCGTTTATCTTAAATTACGGTGTGATACCCGATGGTAAAGTTTAAAACATATAAACATGGTTTGAAAACCTTATCTTTACAAATTTTAGCCAAATTTTAACCCAATTAATTATTGAGGCATACTTGAAATCCAATCCACGCATATAAATAATAAAACATAAGTTTAAAAAGGCCTTTTACAATCCAAATAAACCAAATGAAAAACCAGTCAAATAAAGTACCATGGCATGGGCACCTCGAGTCCATCCTGGCTCCAAGTCTGCGATCTATGTGCCACCTAAAATGATAAGGGAGAAGGTGAGTCACAAGACTCAGTGCATAAATCCCTCTCCCGATATATGCAACATGCTAACACACATCATAACAAAGCAATACAATTAATGCACCCGATCCTAACCATCTGTAACTCCTTTTCTACCCCGTGTGATACCAAACCACTGGTGGTGCCAAACCACTGGTGACCCAAAGTCACGAAAGATCCATCTGTGGGTCCAACCCACGTGTGATACCAAATCACTGGAGACAATCTCGTATCTCGAAAGTGGGGCCAACCCACGGTGGTGTCAACCACAGGGACGAGTCGCTATGAGGTGCCAAACCTACGGTGTCCTAAAGACACAAGTGTGATACCAAATCACTTTGGTGACCCTTGATCCACGGTTAAGATGATGGGGCCAACCCATCGTGTGATACCAAATCACTAGCGTCAATCCGTATAATCAGCCGTGGGGCCAACCCAGCGTGGTGCTAAGCCACTTTGGGGCGAGGCGCGGAGGTGCCAAACCTCCGTGACCCAAAGTCACAATTATCAATCTGTGGTACCAAACCACCGGAGGTGCCAAACCTCTGGTGTCCCAAAGACACGGATATCATATCCCCTCCTCTCATATCACCCAATAACATATCATACTCACGCAAATCGTGTAATCATGCTATCATGCTCACATGCTTAATATGGCATCTCAAAATACACACATCATAAATTATGATATCATATATCATCACAGATCTCGTAATGAAACGGACTTACGAATCCGTATCCATACCTCATTAGGTATAATTTCATCACCCATCTTTGTTTCACTTACACAATCGGGTTATTAACATATTACTCGGTAAAAGGTGTGTTAGTTTACACACGATAGAACGACAACAATCCCAAAGAACCTGGTTTAAACCCTCGATTATCTTACTCCTAAAATCGGCCAAACACAAGATTAGTCACTTATAACTTTCGGCCAAAACCAATAAACCAAAAGGGTTTGCGTTAAACCTTTACCTCGCAAATGGTTTGGTTTCCTACCAAACCCGAACCAACAATGGTTCCTTCTGATAATCGGCCTCCCCCATAAAACACAAACCATTAGTCTCATAAGTCTTTGGCTTAACAACTCTAAAGAAAACCATTAAAGCAACCTCTTACCACCACTTACCCAATGATTATCAGAGATGGAAGGCTCTTCTTGCTTGCTTCCAAAATCCAAAGGCCTTATACGAAATCGATTACCAAAACCAAAAGTTAACTCCTTTCAACAAATGCCGAAATCGGCCCTTAAACACACCCAAAATTGACAAAGCACAATAGAGGGGAGAAATGGCCATTCGGCCAAACACTTACCTCTTACTAGACCAAATCCAACAAGGTCAACCCTCCTCTGATATACGGCAATAAAGAAACTACTGGGAGAGAAATGGTTCGGCCAACACCCTTAACAAAAGGAGAAAAGTTTCGGCTTCACCCAAAGGAAGGTTCTGCTAGAGTCTTTGAAGTAACAAGCAAAAGAAATGTGGTTCAAAAGGACAAAAGAAATTAGCAAAGGTTGAAGAAAGATTCGGCTAAGAGGTTTTTGGAAAAGAAAGGCAATCAAGATGAAAAAAGGGAGGGTGTTTTCGGTTTAAAGAAAAAGAAAATGGAGGATGGTGTTTTTGGAGAATGGAGTTTCGGCAAGAGGATATTGAGAGAAGAAAAGAGAGTATGAGAGGGAGAGAAGCTAGTTTCGGCTCAATAGCAATGGAGAAAGCAAATGGAGAATGTAAGTTTCGGCACTAGCTTTAAGAGAAAGGAAAATACTAGTTTCGGTTTACCAAGAACATCAAAAGAAAAACAAAAGAAATTTCAAAAGGGTAAGCTTTAGACCTTGGTTTCCAAAAGAAAAAATAAGAAAAAAAACTTTTGCTTGACACCAAAAGTGACCGAAAAAGAAAATTCCCCAAATTGCCAAATGAATTTGACATATCACTCCCCACTACACCTACCAACCGCCACTCCCCTAAAATCTCTCAAAAATTCGGCCTCCACTCCCCAAACACTCCAAGCCACCCATTCAAACTAGTTTGAACAAGTCTCCCTCTAACTTCACTCTCCACCCACCATTTGAACTTTTGACTTGGTCCAAGGCGAGTTTGAGCGCCTACAACTCCTCCCTCCATGCCAGTCAAAATAGAAACCAAAATGGAGCACTCTGTAGCTTGAACACAGGACCTCCTCCCTCCTGCAAGTGACGCCAATCCAAGCTCTTAGTGGCGCCTTCCTTGCCACTCCACCAGCTCATTTGTTATGCTAAAATTCACCTAAAGATATTTATAAACCCCAGTTCCTTCAGCTCCTCCCACCTAAGCCTAAAAACAAAAATTTTTCCTACCACTTAGGCTTACACCTAGCTTATAACTAAGCCCCAACAACATCAAAACACAACAACATGATCAGACCAAACACATGCAAACCATGCCATAACAAAATAACCCCTAACCCGGGATATTATAGTTCTATCCCCTTAAAATAATTTCGGCCTCGAAATTACCTGATCAGAAGAGTTGCGGGTATTGCTGTCTCATCATATCCTCGGGTTCCCACGTAGCTTCTTCCACGCCATGATTCCGCCATAGTACGTTAACCAAAGGCACAGACTTCCTACGCAGAACCTTCACATCCCGATCTAAAATCTGTACAGGCTCTTCCTCCATGGTCAAATCTGGGTTTACCTCGATCTCTTCCACTGCCACCACGTGTGATGGATCTGAACGATATCGCCTAAGCATCGAAACGTGGAACACGTCGTGAATCTGACTTAGCTCTGCTGGCAACTCAAGGCGATATACTCTCGGTCCCACTCGTCTCGGGACCTTATACGCCCAATAAACCTCGGACTTAGCTTGCCTTTCCTTAGAACCTTAACACTTTCTTCCACGGCGAGACCTTGGAAAACTTGATCTCCCACAAAGAAATTCAATATCTCTCGCTTAAGATCGGCATAAGACTTCGCGGTCAAAGCTTCTTTAATCAAGCTCAGTATTAACTTAACCTTGTCTTGATCTCGACAACCACTTTCTGGTCCCAACAACTAACATTTACCCAACTCGGTCCAAAGACGTGGGTGGCGACACTTCCTACCATACAACGCCTCATAAGGTGCCATCTTGATGCTTGCTTGGTAACTATTGTTGTAGGCGAACTCATTAATGGTAGAAACTCCTCCCAACTACCCTCAAGTCCGAACACAACCTTGCAACATGTCTTCCAAGATCTGTATAACCCTTTCATTTGCCCATTAGATCATGGGGGTGAAATCGTCTTTGAAATCAACCGCGTGCCTCAGAGCTGATGCAACGCTTTCGTAACCTTGATGTAAATCGGATCCCTATCCGAGATGATCAATCTTGGTACACCGTGCGACCTCATTATCTCGACACATACGACTTCGCCAACCTCTCAAGTGAGTAATCCACCCTCACCGGATAAAGTGAGTGATTTAGTTAGGCGATCCACAATTACCCAAATGAATCCTTCTTGCTAGGCGTGAGAGGTAATCCACTAATGAAATCCATAGTTATCTTTTCCACTTCCACCGTGGAATCTTCATCGGTGAAGCAACCGACGGCAATCGATGCTCGACTTTGACTGTGACATGTCAAGCACTTCCCCACAAACTCGTCACTTCCTCTCGCATCTTGGCCACAGGCGCTCTCTCCGAGATCCTATACATTTTGCTACCTCTAAGATGCATAGCGTAAGAAATTGCTATGTGCGTCTGAAGAATCTTCCGCCTTAACCCGGTATCCCTCGGCATACAAGCTCTCCCCGAAAACACAAAGACTCCATCACTAGACAAATCTGTAACCCTCAAACCATCATTACGCACTTGTGACCTCTGCGCCTCAAAACCCCATCCATCAAGCTGTTTTTCCCCGATCTGCTCAACCCAAGTAGGCAACTTGCACTCTGCGCGAATACTTACATCTTCGTACAAATTCAAATGGGCAAACATCGCTCTTAAGTGCGAAACAACCTTACAATCAACGCGTGCGCCACTTCGTTAGCCTTGCGGGATGATACTCAATCGAGCGATCGTAATCTTTTAGCAACTCAATCCATCTGCGCTGCCTCAGATTCAAATCTTTCTGAGTCAAAAGGTACTTCAGACTCTTATGATCTGTGTAGACTATCGATCTCTCTCCGTACAAGTAATGTCTCCAAATCTTCAAAGCGAAAACTACAGCCGCTAACTCCAGATCGTGCGTCGGATAATTGACCTCATGTGGCCTCAGCTGCCGAGATGCGTAAGCCACAACCTTTCCTTCCTGCATCAGCACACAACCCAAACCCGTATGTGATGCATCGCAATAAACTGTGAATTCCTTTCCTGCCTCAGGTTGAATTAGAACCGGAGCCTCAGTCAAAATCTTCTTCAACTTGTCGAAGCTCTCCTGCTGCTTCTCAGTCCAAATAAACGGAATCCCTTTTCTTAACAATTTGGTCATCGGTCTTTGCGATCAACGAAAATCCTCTACAAATCTTGGTAGTATCACCTCAAACCGGAAAACTCGAATCTCACTCTTGACCTAGGTGGCTTCAATCCAAAATCGCCTCAATCTTTTGAGGATCCACTCTAATCCCCTCAGCCGATACTACATGACCCAAGAACGTCACCTCTCTAAGCCAAAACTCGCATTTACTAAACTTTGCATAAAGCTGTTTCTCCCTCAGAATCTGCAATACCACCCGCAAATGTGCATCATGTTCCTCCTCAGTCCTTGAATACACCAAGATGTCATCGATAAAAACCACTACGAACTGATCCAAATACTGCTGGAACACCCTATTCATCATATCCATGAATCCTTCCGGCGCGTTAGTCAACCCAAACGGCATTACTAAGAATTCATAGTGCCCATACCGAGTATGAAATGCCGTCTTGCGGATATCGCCTCCTTCACCTTTAGCGGTGGTACGGACCTTAAATTGATCTTTGAGAATCTGATGCACCCTTGGTGATCAAACAAGTCATCTATCAAGGCGGCGGATACTTGTTTTTGATCGTCGACTTGTTCAATTGGCGATAGTCTATACACATCCGCATAGTACCATCTTTCTTCTTGACAAAGAGTCTGGGGTGCTCCCAAGGTGAAACACTTGGCACGATAAAACCTCGATCCAACAACTCCGGATCTCGAGCCTTAAGCTCTACTAACTCTTTAGGTGCCATCCTATATGGAGCAATAGACACCTTGGCGTAGTTAAGATAATGATCTATCCAGAACTTTACCTCACGATCCGGTGGCAAACAGGAAGCTCCTCAGAAACACATCAACAAATTCCCTAACTATTCGGACCTCCCCACAAAGACTCTTTAGCCTCCAAGGCACACACATGAACCACATATGCTTCACAACCCTTCCCGACCATCTTCTTGGCTTTGAGAAAGCATACACCACGTTGGACAAGTAATTTCTTCTATTACCGATCAGGACTACCTCATCACCCTTAGTGTTTTTGAACCATGCGCTTAGCATGAATCAACTTTGCACGGTACTTAACCACCAGTCCATCTGAGAATCGGATCGAACTCCCCAAGCGGCGGTTCCATCGGATCGACCACAAACACTACCCTTGGAGTTCTAGAGGTACATCTCTATACTGACTTATCTACAACTACTGAAGCGACCTAGAGGGCTTATTACGGTCATCTGCCTAGAAGATATCTCAGAGTCTAGATCCATGGTCTTCACTATGCTACTCGCAATATATGAATGTGTTGAACCCACATCAATCAAAGTAGTAAATGGAGAACCAAAGATTAAAAACGTACTGGTTATGACGTCTGGTGCATCGCTCTCCTCTCGGTGCCTCGCTGCATACACTAGCCCCTACCGTCGGCCTCGAACTACTCGCACCTCTTTCGGTACTCCACGGCCCCGACCAGAACCATTACCTCCTCTGCCATTACCTCGGCCCCTCTGCGATGGTGGTCCATTATTCCTGAACTGAGTACGGCCCTGACTCTCGGACTGAATCCTAGCCAACTTACGCGGACAGTCCCTCACACGGTGGTCCAGCGAGCTACACTCAAAACATCCTCTACCACCAGTCCAACATCCTCTCCAATGAGCTTTCCCTAGCGACACCTCATGGCGGTCCACGACTAGCGACAACAAACCTACCAAACCGATTGACCCACTCGGTCTAGCCCTTTTCTGAGGATTACCTGACGACCCAGAAGACCCAAAATTCCTCTTATGTCGGTTCTTATCCATGCCTTGCCTCACAGACTCCTTAATACCCTCGGCTACCTTCACCTTTTCAACCAGGACAGCAAATTCACGCTCCTGCTGGGGAGCAATCAGTAACCTTAATTCATCTCGCAGTCCATCCTCGAAACAAACACACCTCTCGTGTTCAGTAGCCACCATACCCCTAGCATACCGACTCAGCCTGAGGAACTCTACCTCGTACTCTGACACCGATTTACTCCCCTAAACTAACCTCAGAAATGCTTTCCGTTGTTCATTAATGTAGTTAGCTCCAACGTACTTTTTACGATAAGCGACCACGAAATAGTCCCAAGTCGGATCTTCATTGCGGTCTTTGTCGAACCGTGAGCCACCATGGTATGACTCATCTCGAGAAGTGATACTATCCCCTTTAACTTCTCTTCAGCAGTCAGGTCCAGATCGTCCATGATCCGCTCTGTCGCTTCCAGCCAATATTCAGCATTGTTGGGAGCAACACCAGAGAAACCTCGAAATACCTCAGCCCCGTTTGCCCGAAGTCGCTCAGGCACAGATTTTCTAGCTCCTGCGCCTCCACCTACTCCGACTACCCTTTCCAAAACCCGCGACGATCGCTCGTGACATTTGTGTCGATCCCGATCATTCACAAACTCACCACCTCCAACTGGTGGCGATCTGGGTATCTCATTCTCGACCCTCGACGAACCTACGGGTTTAGAAACAGTCATCCTACCTCGACCACGTCCACGACCACGTCCACCTCGTGTACTCATGACTAAAATCTTGTTTGATTTGAAGAATTTTATGCATCAGTAATTATTCCACTATTTAAAAGCAAAGTCTTATTATTATTAAAGAAGCTTGTTTCCGCAAGTCCACAGAGTCCTATCAGTTTCAGTTTCTAAGGTAATCCACTATTGCTAGTCATCCACTCACATCAACATCAAAATCACAAGCAATAGTAAGAGGTACTTACCTGGGCAGACTGGTGCCGGAGACTCGGTGCCATGCCCTTCAAACCATATTCTTTCAAGCCAAAACACTTTAAAAACTAGAATTTAAAACATTTTGGGCCTCGGGCCCACAGTCGAGCCTTTGAACTTGGCTCTGATACCACAATTGTAACACCCCAAACCCGGTCAATACACCACGACCGAATCCGGTATGTTACAGGGAAAATGTATTTGAGAGGTTTTAGGTTTCCGTTTAAAAGTTTGCTAAATTTTGTACTTGAAGAAAATCTTGAGGTTGGCTGATTTAAAATCGATGATGCATTTGAAACCCGAAAATTACAAAAAAAAACTTAATCAGTTATGTAAGTAAAACAAGTTTATCTCGTTTAGAAATTTAAGTAATCCTTGTTGTTGCTTAAAACATTTTTTTACTTGATACGAGAATGCATTCAAGTTGGAGAACATTTGAGTTTCGTTTATCTTAAATTACGGTGTGATACAGATGGTAAAGTTTAAAACATATATTTGGTAGTTTGAAAACCTTATCTTTACAAATTTTAGCCAAATTTTAACCCAATTAATTATTGAGGCATACTTGAAATCCAATCCACGCATATAAATAATAAAACATAAGTTTAAAAAAGCCTTTTACAATCCAAATAAACCAAATGAAAAACCAGTCAAATAAAGTACCAAGTTTAAATCAATGCAACTCTGAATTTATCCATGGCATGGGCACCTCGAGTCCATCCTGGCTCCAAGTCCGCGATCTATGTGTCACCTGAAATGATAAGGGAGAAGGTGAGTCACAAGACTCAGTGCATAAATCTATCTCCCGATATATACAACATGCTAACACACATCATAACAAAGCAATACAATTAATGCACCCGATCCTAATCATCCGTAACTCCTTTTCTACCCCGAGTGGTACCGAACCACTGGTGGTGCCAAACCACTGGTGACCCAAAGTCACGATATCCATAGATGTGGTGCCAAACCACTGGTGACCTAAAGTCACGAAAGATCCATCTGTGGGGCCAACCCGTGTGATACCAAATCACCGGCGACAATCCCATATCTCAAAGTGGGGCCAACCCATGGTGGTGTCAACCACGAGGACGAGTCGCTATGAGGTGCCAAACCTCACGGTGTCCCAAAGACGCAAGTGTGATACCAAATCACCGGTGACCGCGATCCACGGTTAAGATGATGGGGCCAACCCATCGTGTGATACCAAATCACTAGCGTCAATCCCAGATAATCAGCCGTGGGGCCAACCCATCGTGGTGCTAAGCCAACGACGAGGCGCGAGGTGCCAAACCTCTGGTGACCCAAAGTCACAATAATCAATCGTGGTACCAAACCCTTTGGAGGTGCCAAACCTCCGGTGTCCCAAAGACACGGATATCATATCCCCTCCTCTCATATCACCCAATAACATATCATACTAATGCAAATCGTGCAATCATGCTATCATGCTCACATGCTTAATATGGCATCTCAAAATACACACATCATAAATTATGATATCATATATCATCACAGATCTCGTAATAAACCGAACTTACCCGAATCCGTATCCATACCTCATTAGGTATAATATCAGTCACCCATACTGTTTCACTTACACAATCAGGTTATTAACATATTACTCAGTAAAAAGGTGTGTTAGTTTACACACCTGATAGAACGCATGCTTAATCCCAAAGAACCGGTTTAAACCCCTCGATTATCTTGCTCCTAAAATCGGCCAAACACAAGATTAGTCACTTATAACTTTTGGCCAAAACCAATAAACCAAAAGGGTTTGCGTTAAACCTTTACCTACATAAATGGTTTGGTTTCCTACCAAACCCAACCAACAATGGTTCCTTCGATAATCGGCCTCCCCTAAAACACAAACCATTAGTCTCATAAGTCTTTGGCTTAACAACTCTAAAAAAACCATTAAAGTAACCTCTTACCACCACTTACCCAACGATTATCGAGAAGGAAGGCTCTTCTTGCTTGCTTCCGAAATCCAAAGGCCCTATACGAAATCGATTACCAAAACCAAAAGTTAACTCCTTTCAACAAATGCCAAAATCGGCCCTTAAACACACCCAAAATCGACAAAGCACAAGAGAGGGGAGAAATGGCCATTCAGCCAAACACTTAACTCTTACTAGACCGACTGAAACAAGAATCCAACAAGGTTAACCCTCCTCTGATATACGACAATAAAGAAACTACTAGGAGAGAAAGGGTTCGGCCAACACCCTTAACAAAAGGAGAAAAGTTTCGGCTTCACCCAAAGGAAGGTTTGGCTAGAGTCTTTGAAGTACCAAGCAAAAGAAATGTGGTTCAAAAGGAGAAAAGAAATCAGCAAAGGTTGAAGAAAGATTCGGCTAAGAGGTTTTTGGAAAAGAAAGGCAATCAAGATGAAAATAGGGAGGGTGTTTTCGGTTTAAAGAAAAAGAAAATGGAGGATGGTGTTTTGGAGAATGGAGTTTTGCAAGAGGATATTGAGAGAAGAAAAGAGAGTATGAGAGGAGAGAAGCTAGTTTCTACTCAATAGCAATGGAGAAAGCAAATGGAGAATGTAAGTTTGACACTAGCTTTAAGAGAAAGGAAAATACTAGTTTGGTTTACCAAGAACATCAAAAGAAAAACAAAAGAAATTTCACAAGGGTAAGCTTTAGACCTTGGTTTTCAAAAGAAAAAATAAGAAAAAAACTTTTGCTTGACACCAAAAGTGACCGAAAAAGAAAATGCCCCAAATTGCCAAATGAATTTGACATATCACTCCCCCACTACACCTACCAACCGACCACTCCCCCCAAAATCTCTCAAAAATTCGGCCTTCACTCCCCAAACACTCCAAGCCACCCATTCAAACTAGTTTGAACTAGTCTCCCTCCTAACTTACTCTCCACCCACCATTTGAACTTTTGACTTGGTCCAAGGCAGAGTTTGAACTGCCTACAACTCCTCCCCTCCATGCCGTCAAAATAGAAACCAAAATGGAGCACTCTGCAGCTTGAACACAGGACCTCCTCCCTCCTGCAAGTGATGCCAATCCAAGCTCTTAGTGGCGCCTTGCTTGCCACTCCACCAGCTCATTTGTTATGCTAAAATTCACCTAAAGATATTTATAAACCCCAGCTCCTTCAGCTCCTCCCACCTAAGCCTAAAAACAAAAATTTTCCCTACCACTCAAGCTTACACCTAGCTTATAACTAAGCCCCAACAACATCAAAACACAACAACATGATCAGACCAAACACATGCAAACCATGCCATAACAAAATAACCCCTAACTCGGGATATTACAATCCATCTCACGTGGTACTAGTTGAAGATGTGGAGCTAAGGCCATACTTATCCTACGAGGAAGAGCCGATTCAGATTTTGGAACGTGATGTGAAAGTGTTACGGAGGAAGTCAGTTCCTCTAGTCAAAGTGTTATAGCGCAATCATGGATCGGAGGAAGCTTCGTGGGAACCAGAGGAGGCAATGCGATAGCAATACCCTCAATTATTTTAGCAAGGAAATTTCGAGGATGAAATTATTTTAAGGGGGTAGAACTGTAACATCCTGAAAAGGGCCTGCGCATTTTGGTTTAATTGTACGAAGTGACATGTCTTTTGTGTTATGAGTAAATTTTGAATATTTTTGGAAACCTAGAATGTATGGAAATGTTACGTTAAAAATAGGAAAGTTAACATTTTTGAAACCTAAGCAAAATAGGAAAGTGACCATTTTGGAACCCTAAGTAAAATAGGAAAGTGACCATTTTGGAAACCTAAGTAAAATAGAAAAATGAACATTTTGGAAACCTAAGTTAAAGAGCCAAACGAAAATTTTTAGAAACTTAGAAATGACTTAGAAATGTCGAGTTTTAAAGTTTAAAGAGGAAATTAAGGCAAGGTGGCCTTAAGAGAAAAGTATGTGAAATTTGACACACAAGCAGGCTTGGAAAAGTGGCTTGAAGATGCCACTTAGGGCCTCTGAAATGGCGCCACATGCAAGTGTATTTGGGCGAGGATCGAGTCACTTAGAAAGCAAATAAAAGAAGTTTTATTTTGCTACAAATAGCAGAGAGGTGGATGACATAAGGGATCTTAAAAGAGGTTTTATTCCCTTTAGAATTTTGGCTAATTAGGAGATAATTGTTGGATTAATTCTTTTGATAAAGTGATAATTAAAAAGATAAAATTTATCACATAGGAAGAGTTGGCCGATTGGGGGATTCTAAGGCTAGTATTTTCGGCCAAAAAGGGAAGAATGAGGCCATTCTACCTATTTTCATCTTCCTTTTTTCTCCTATTCTCTGCCGAATCCCCTAAACAACACCCTCTCTACTTCATTTGTTTTTGAAAACACACCTTGTGTAGTCGAAACTTTACTACCCAAATTGCTCAACCCTTTCCTTATTCTCTTTTCTTTTCTTCTTCTATTACAAACACAGTCAAAAGTCGAAAATAAGCAAAGCCCTAGCCGATTTCTTCATAGTTGCAAAAGCTAAAACTTTGTGTTACATATGAGAGCCATATCCGACTATTACTAAGGATCATTCAGGATTTAAAAACAAGGTAAGTACATATATGTACATTCAGCCAAAGGTCTATTCCCTATTTTAATATTAGATCAAATCTAATATTAGATCAAATCTAACATATGGTTATAGGAATTTCGACAACATTAAGGAAGCAAAGATCAATTTCGGGATTTGAGAACTCCAAGGTAAGTGTATTCACATATTCGGCCTAGGCCCTATCTTAAGTATTTAGATCTATTTAATCGAAAACTAACTGATTCAAGGGATTTAGGATTTGGCCGAATACAAGGAGAAGAAAAACAAAGTTTTCGAGATTTGAATAGTCATCAAATCGGCACCAAAGGTAAGAAATTGACTACATGAATCCTTTAGGATTTGGGTTATAGCCGATTAGGCTTTAAAAGAAACTAAGTTTGGCCGAATAGGCCTTTGCTAAATATACCATGTTGGCCAATGTAGGCATTAAAAACCTAAAGCAGTAGATCGGATTTCGGATTTTCAGTGAAGTTGTTAAGCGAATCAGGTGTGTAACCCACACTAATCTTAATTGATTTATGGCTTAAAATCGATATATGTGTTAATATGAAAGTGTAAGAATGTGGCTAAAGTACCATGTTATGGTACAAAGTACTCAGGTACGTTTTCCTACTCCTACTAGGATTACGAAATATGTTATACTTAACATGTGAAAAGTGACATGAATGTGAATTTTAAGTGTGATAAACATGATATGAATATTATGGGGCATTTGGGTTATTTGAGAAAGGGGAAGTGTATGTGGTGACTTCGGTCCCACTATCTGAATGTGGTGACTTCGGTCACATTATCTGAATGTGGTAACTTCGGTTACATTATCTGAATGTGGTGTCACATGACACGATTATTAAATCTGGTGGCTCTGCCACGAACTTTTATATGGGCGATGAGTACGTCGACTACAGCGACTGCCTTCGATGGTGTGTAGCGGATGGAGGGTTGACTTAGTAGTCCCCACGGTGTGCAGGTTGATACGGGGATGTGTAGCGGATGGCATCTAGGTTTGGGTTTGGGTTGCATCATCATCTTGAGTTATTATGTGAACATGATATGTATGGTATGCACTAATTATTAATTTTAGTGCTTGTGTACACATTGAGTGCTTGACTCACCCGTTGTGGGAACATGTTTGGTGACGAGCAATGATGGATCGGGTTCAACAGAAGCTTAGGGATGGCCATGCACAGTAAGAAGTTTATGACTTGGACTTTTATTTTAATTTAAGTATTTTAAAGTTTATTTTGGTTTTAATTTTGGGAAATTATTTGATGTAATAAGGTAGTAGTAGCATTTACTTTATTTTTTATTATTATTAAGCCTACAATCTTTATATTTATTAAAAGATTAAGTAATTTAATACAAAGCCCAAATGTTTTGTCACCTAAATCAAAAGGATTTTTAATAACGATATAAACTTATTTTCAACTCAAGCCCAACCCACTACAAACTATCTTCAAAACCCACAGTTCTCAAAGTAACAAAAGAAATTTGAACCGGTTTACATCGAGGAACATACCAGATCCGGTCCAGGCTCGTGGGCCGGGTGTGGGGTGTTTCAGAATAGGAGTTATCTGTTGAACAGCCAGTGGTGGCTGAATTTCCATCTCTTGGAGGGGGAAGAAATCAGTTTCAGTATGCTAGAGGGGTGTCAAAATTTCCCTTGATTAATAGCTTAGTTTGATGTTTTAAAAAGGGACATTTTTTGGTTTTAGGTAGTAGGTGTCGAAGTTCTGTGTTTAGGTGGGGGGAATATCTTTTTTTTTCGGAAATAGAGTTTTATTTCCCATTCTCTTCTCTCATTATTCAAAAGATGAAACCCCTAATCTTATTCTCTCATCTCCACTTTTATGCAAAAGCTGAAATTCCATTGTTGTCTCTACTTTCATCTTCATAGCCTAATACCATTGTCTATTCTTTTCTCTTTGTCGATTTCTTCATCAAAGCCAAATCTTCATAGATCTCTTGAGATCATCTTTTCTTTCTGATCTTCTCAAAAGCCAAAATTCCCTAGGAGTTGCCAAATTCTCTGTGTTAAGGTAAGTATCGATTTCTTTCGTTTTTTTTCTTGTCTTCTCTTCTGGTTTTTGAGACCATAGCCGAATGGCTAGTTGGTTATTAGGCCATCTGTAGTTTGGCATTTTCACTTATCTCCTGTTCTTTTTGGGCAGCATTCTGGGATTTGAAGGAGATCTAATCGCCTAGGTTTTTAAGACAGAAATTGATAGCCTTCGAACCACATTACTTTTTTGGGATTTCAAGGTAAGGGTTTCGATTCTCTCTAAGTGTTCAATCGGTTTCTTTTCCTTATTATGCCTTAATCTAATGTCTTGTTAAGCAATCATTATAGTATCCTCTGACTAAGGTCATTCATGGACTCAAATGTCAGCAAATCGAAGGAAGGGTTGGACACAGTCCCACCCCAAAGTTCAAGAGCATACGATGTTGGCGATGGGATTGGCCACCGGGTTGTGGACCAGCTTCAGAACAAAACCTTAGACAATTAGCTGTCGTATCAGTTTCTGATAGTGTCGACATAGAAAGTACTGTCCTATCATTAATCAAGTGTGTAGATCTCTATCACACTAGTTAATCTATATTATATGTATGTTATGGGCTAAAAGCCGAAAAATGAGGCTGTATGAACAGTCGTGTTACCCAAAAAGGGTAGGCAAGGGATGTCGGGTACGTAATCATAAAAACTTCTCTATGTGTGTCGAAGTATGTGAAAGTATGTGATCTGTTTAGGTAGTTTGATGTTCTGATTCTTGCATATATGTATGCATGGGATGGGATTGATATGATTAAGGGGCGGTCGATAGCGATTGGTGGCTTTGCCACATAGGTCTATAGTGATCGGTCTTTATAATGACAAAAGACAAATTGTCGATATATTATTAAGATCGCATAGTGATTGCTGGCTTTGCCACATAGGTCACATAGTGATCGATCTTTTTGACAGGCAACACAGCTGTCCATATTGTGTGTAGCGGATGGAGGGTTGATTGTAGAAATCCCCACAGTGTGATGGTTGGTACGGGGGTGTGTAGAGGATGGACTCTTAGTTTTGGGATGGGCCATATTGCATGTAAATATATTCTAATGCCATTGTGTATGGCCCAAGGCCCATAATGTGTTTGTGGGCCCAAGGCTTTTATGTGTTTTCGGGATTTGTACACTAAGTCTTGGTGACTCACCCTTTTATTTTTCCCAACTTTTTAGATAAGCAGTAGATCGTGGACATGGGAGCCGAGGCAGACTCGAGGGGCCATCAAGTCTTTTATTTTCATAGACTGTTTTCGATTTTGCATTGAGTTTTAATTTTTGGGATTATTTTTGTAATAAGGCCTCCATAACTTAGGTTATCGATCTATATTTTTTTTATGTTACAATTTATAAGCTTATGTTTTCAAAGTCTTAATTATAAGTGAAATGAAAATGGGCTTTTCAAGCACATTCAACGCGGATGTTAAGGTTCCTTTCAAAAATATCACAATTAATGATTAGTCGGTTAAAATAAACTGAGATTTTCAAATCCCCTTTAAAGTAAAATTTTCAACCTTCAACCCGTAGCATACCAGATCCGGTCATGACGTATGGGTCGGGTTTGGGGTGTTATAACAACCCCTACCTTGAATTAGGAATAGTTCAAATCCTAATATCAGAAACTTAATATGGCATTACTTACACTTTGCTAGGATTATGCTCCAACAATCAAATACGACACAACAGTTACCATTAAAATAAAATATGTTAGCAAAGAAAAAAGGAAAATAGAAGAAATAAAAAGAAAATAAAATATAAGAAGCAAGAGGCAAAAAAATAAAGTGAAAAAGGAGTGGGTGATGGACGGTAAAATTAGATGAGTGATTCTAGGGATTTTGAAAAATTAAAATAAAATAAAATACATATAAATTTACCTTAATCCAAATCCTAACCAACTAGATTTTTTAAAAACATTTAAATTGAACACTACTACTTAAATAGTACTGAAGCAAAAATATTTCAAACTTACGTAACACAAGATTCGAATATAAGACAAAAAGGTAAGCTAATAAACACCTTACCACCGAACCAACAAGCTCATTCTATCAACAAACTTGCGAAAATAAAAGATAAGCTCTAAGGCCCAATATTGACATAATGCCCAAATTAAGAGGAAGAATTCAAAACAATGGAATCAAGCTCAAGAAAAATTCAAAACAATGGAATCAAGCTGAAGACCTTAAGCAGACTTTCAAGGGATTTAAGCATCACACCAAATATAATTATTTGACATACTTGCACATTCTAAATATAAGAATTTAGAACTCGAAATTTACCTAACTCAAAAAAAATAGAGATATTGTTGAGGAATTGAGTCCTCAGACTCCTAAGTGGCCTCTTTTGAACCATGATTTCGCCAAAGAACCTTAACTAACAGAGTGATCTTTCCCTTCAAGACCTTAACCTCACGATCCAAGATTTGAATCAGGTCCTCCATAAAATAGAAATCCAACCTTAACTCAATTTCCTCCACTGGAACCATATGAGAAGGATTAGATCGATAACGCCTTAACATGGACACATGAAAGACGTCATGGATGTGATCTAGCTCCGAAGGCAACTCGAGTTGATAAGCAACTTGCCTAACACGTCTCAAAACCCAATACGGTCCAATGTACCAAAGGCTTAACTTGCCCTTACAACCAAATCGAGAACCTTCTTCCAAGGTGATACTTTAAGGAAAACACAGTCCTCTACCTCAAACTCAATATCTCGCCTCTTAAAGTTCGCATAAGACTTTTGTCTATCAGAAGAGGCCTTAAGTTAATCTTGAATCAAACGAACCTTATCCTTAGTCTAAGCCACTAACTCCAGACCCAGAACCTTCATCTCATTCAACTCAATCCAACAAAGCGGAGTGCAACAATTCTAACCATAAAGTGCCTCATAAGGTGCCATTTGGATGATAGGTTGAAAGTGATTATTGTAAGAAAATTTAGCTAGCGGTAAAAACTCCTTCCAACTACCTCGGAAATAAATAACACAACTCTAAAAATATCCTCCAAAATCTGAATTACCCTCTCAGACTGACCATCAGTCTGTGGATGAAACGCTGTATTAAAATCCAATTAAGTATCGAGAGCTTCATGTAATTTCTTCCAGAAACGAGAAGTAAACCGAGGATCCCAGTCTAAAATAATTGATACTGGAACCGCATGAAGTTTAAAATTCTCAAATGCATAAAGCTTCACTAACTTCTGTAATAAGTAATGGGTCATAATTTGAATGAACTGAGCAGACTTAGTCAACCGGTCCACAATAAAATTGAGTCTTTTTTAGTAGGTGTCAAAGGAAACCCACTAACAAAGTCCATAGTTACTCGTTCTCATTTCCACAGTGGAATCTTAACAGGTTGAAGTAATCCAAATGGAAGTTGGTGCTTTGCCTTAGCTTGCTGGCATGTCAAACAATGAGACACAAAATTGGTTACCTCATGTTTAAGCCCATGCCACCAGTACAACTCTTGGATGTCACTATACATCTTATTGTCATCGGGATGCATAGCATAAGAGCTACTATGCACTTCCGGCGGAATAGATTGCCTTAAGCCTAAATCACTAGGCAAACAAATCTAACCTCGAAAGCACAAAATACCATTACTGTTAAACCTGAAGTCTGAAGTCTTACCCTCAACTTGGACATAGATCTCCATCTAAGAGAATCGACCACCATATTGGCCTTATCAAGGTGATACTCTATCAAGCAATCATAATCATTAAACAACTTGATCCAACAATGCTGCCTAAGATTTAAATCCTTCTCGGTGAGGAGATACTTAAGACTTTGATGATCAGTGTAGATAATGCACCTTTCACCGTACAAGTAGTGCCTTCAAATCTTAAGAGCAAAAATAACCGCGGCAAGCTTGAGGCCATGTGTCAGATAATTACCCTTGTACTGCTTAAGCTATCTAAACGCATCACTATACACAACAAACTCTTTATTAGATTTAAGCTAAATCAGAATGGAGGCTTGAGTCAAAACCAATTTGAGCTTCTCAAAGCTTAATTACTGTTCAATAGCTTAAACAAACAAAGCGTTCTTATGTAGCAACTTAGTCAACGGAGCTGCTATTAATGAGAACCCCTCAACAAATCTCTGATAAAAACCTGCTAATCTAAGAAAACTCTGAACCTCTGTTACATTCCTAGGCTACTTCCAATCTAGAATGGCCTCAATCTTTTTAGGGTGCACTCTTGCACCCTCAGCAAAAACCACATGCCCCAGAAACATAACCTCGCTTAACTAGAATTCACATTTACTCAGTTTTGCATAAAGTTCCTTCTCACAGAGGATCTGAAGAACTACTCTAAGAGTAAACCAAAATGTCGTCTATAAAAACTACGACAAACTGATTCAGATATATTTGAAAACCCCAATTCATGAGAACCATGAATGTTGGCGAAGCATTAGTCAAACCAAAACACATGGTAAGGAACTCATAATGCTCATAGCGAGCCCTAAAGGTAGTCTTATACACATCGATCGCCTTAAGTTTTAACTGATGATACCCAGAATGTAACACCCTTACCCGTATCCGTTGCCAAAATAGGGTACAAGGCATTACCGAAACACATACACTTGTAAACGTATTATACTGAGTCATAATCCAAATTAGTACTTTTCAAATTTTTATCTTTGAGTCCCTAATTAGGGACTACGAGGCCCAAGACATACTTTGGAAGTGGTTCGGGACTAAATCGAGAACTTTGGAACATTAGAAAATTTTTTGAAAAGCAGGGGCACATGATCGTGTCCAAGGCCATGTCCTTCACACAGCCGAGATACACGCCCGTGTGTTAGGCCGTGTGTCATTTCAAATTTTTGAAAATCAAGTGCAGACTTCACACACCCTATGCACATGGCCGTGCGGCTGCCCATGTGGCCACAAGTAAGGCTATTTACCAAGCCCTTTGCCACCCCAAAACACTTATACACTTATACAAATTTATCATCACACAACATGGTATTATTAAGCATTCAAACATCCACACTAAGACATCCACATACCATTTACAAGCCACATTCATCATGCATAATCACACACACACACTTAACCATTCACATCATGCAACTTACACAACCAATCACATTTACCGCTCATAATTATCACACATTTACTCATCCAACACATGCAAGCATACACATCCTTGAAATGCATCATCATAGACTTATAGCATAACAATTATTAGCCATATTAAATGGTCTTATATAACAATAACCATCAAATGGCATAGGCCAACGCATAATAACATATACACACATAAACAAGTTTCTATGCATGCCATAGACTTAAAAATACTTTATGATCATTGATACAATACCAATCAATAACTTGTTAGTGTGATAGAATCTCCAACGACCTCCAACTCGAGCTAGCATCTGTGACACTATAGGAAAAAGAAAGGAAGGGGGAAAGCTATATAGCTTAGTAAGTTAGCATGTAAATAATAAGCAATTAATAATATGTTTTTTACCAATTCTCACAATATGTTCTCAAGATAATGCAATCATAATTACACATAGTTCCACTATTTATTAATGTTCGTCTCAAGTTGTCTACTCGAGTCATAGTCACTAAATTATTTATATCCTGAGATACGGAACTCAAAATTAAGATCCATTAATTTTCCCTAAAACTAGACTCACATATCTTATTACCATAAAATTTTCAGAATTTTTGGTTTAGCCAATAATTACATTTTATTCTTTAAAGTCTCCCCCATTCTGCTGTCTGGCAGTTTCGACCCTTCTTCACTAAAAATTAATTATCTCTTCGTACGGGATTCGGATGATATTCCTATTTATTTCTATTGAAGGTAGACTCACTAAGAAATTTAAGCATAGAAATTATAAACCATAATTATTTTTATACAATTTTTAGTGATTTTCCAAAGTTATTCTGACCATGTCTCACAAAAATTCAAATATCTCAGAATATGATATTCTTTCGCTTACACTGTTTCTTTTATGTGAAAATAGACTCAATAATTTTTAATTTCATATCTTATTCAACTTATAATTAAATTTCCACCATTTTTGGTGATTTTTCAAAGACACATAACTATTGCTGTACCAAAACTGTTTTATTGCAAATTTTACACTTTTGTAATTTCTTTGTATTAACTTATTAACTTTCATGGTAACACTTACCCCATATCAAACTTACAAAAGTTAGATCACCTATCGAGCACACTTCTCATAAAATGACACACACATACCTGCACTTATTCATTACTTAGTCATATTCATTTATACTTAGTCATTTCCTATTGAACGCATTAGAAAAAGAACGGATATACGGAAATTTGCACATAAGTGCCACACTTGTAGCTAAAGATACTTCATATCACACTTTTCACATAGGCTCGCTCTCTAGCTAATCACATTCACGTGTCTGCTCACACAAGCTGTCAGTCATACATAACTACTCAGTACTACTCACACAAGCTATTAGGTATCCAACACATCTTGGGATTACCCGACCACTGTAGAACATATAAGACCGACACGTTTCA
Organism: Gossypium rotundifolium; assembly: GCA_025506655.1. NCBI lineage: Eukaryota > Viridiplantae > Streptophyta > Magnoliopsida > Malvales > Malvaceae > Gossypium > Gossypium rotundifolium. The sequence continues at coordinate 40,781,686 of CP106731.1, read as the reverse complement.
CATAGTCACAATCTCGGATCCGCTTACACAAGCGTCGGTCATGGCGAAAGTACGATCTGCTCACAAAAGGCATCAGTATCCATAACACATGCATGCCACGGTAGAACATCTGGACCGACCTCGGATCACTTATTTCACTTAGATTTCACATAGGTTTCTAGTGAACATGTCACTCGTATCCATTTTTATTCATAAAGTTCAACCGTGAAATTTCTCACTTGTCGATATTTTGTCAATTACATCAAATATTCAGCCACAATTCATACCATTTATCAAAAAATATAAAAACATAAGTAAAAATGATACATTATTTACATACAAACTTACCTCGAAAGCAAAATCGATGAAAAGGACTTATTCGTCAATTACTTGTTTTTCCCCCTGTTCTAAATATGAATCTCGTTTTCCTTCATCTATAACAACACATTTAACTAATTTATTCATCCTTCTACTCAAATTAGCCTAAATTCACATTTTGGCAAATTTTACATTTTTCCCCTAAACTTTGTCATATTTACACTTTTACCCCTAGGCTCGTAAAATGATTTCATTCAATTTATTTGTACTTTAAGCCTAGACGAACAATTTTCATAACTATAGTAGCTCAAAATTTCCACTAATTCACACTTTTATGACAAATTTCATAACTTTTACAAATTAGTCTTTTTAGGCATTTTTACCGAAAATCACTTAGTAAAAGTTATTTCTCTAACCATAAACATGCATTTTATACCATTAAACACAAAAATACACACATATTCATCATGGTTCAGAACCCTATACTTTAACCATGCCTCAAATTAGTGGTAGAAATAGATAAATCTTGTTACGAGGATTTCAAAAAAGTAAAAATCATTAAAATAGGGCTAAAACGAACTTATAATCGAGCTTGGAAGCTTGAAAAACCCTAGCCATGGTTTCCCCTTATGACATTCGGCCATGGGGTTGAAGATGGACAAAATTTGGCTTTTAATTTTATTTTTAATTCATTTTAATTACTAAATGACCAAAATGCCCCTAACTTAAAAATATTCTATTTCACCTATTTCATGTCCATTTTTGTCCAAAAAAATTAACAAATGGTCTAATTATCATTTAAGGACCTAAAATTTAAAATTTCATAACAATTGGAGACCTCTAACATGTAGAACTCAAATTTTATACTTTTTACAATTTAGTCCTTTGATTAAATTGAGTGCCTATACGTCAAAACTTTCGAATGAAATTTTCACGAAATCATTTCGTGAAATTGTAGACCATAAAAATATAATAAAAATATATTTTCTTATCGTCGAATTTGTGGTCTCAAAACCACTGATTTCGACTAGGCCGAAAATCAGGCTGTTACACAGAATGAAGATTAATTTTTGAAAACACAAACGCCACCGTGTCACAGCCTGAACTTGGGCCTAGTCGGAACAGTGGTTTCGGGACCACAAATTCGACGAGAAAAAAATTGTATTTATTATATTTTCATGGTATACCATTTCATGAAATGATTTTGTGAAAATTTCGTTCAAAAATTTTGAGGTTTGGGCACTTAATTTAGTCAAAAAGACTAAATTGTAAAAAGTGCAAAAGTTGAGTTCTACATGTTAGAGGTGTCCAATTGTTATGAAATTTTAAATTTGAGGTCCTTAAATGATAATTAGACCATTGTTAATTTTTTGGACAAAAATGGACATGAATTTGGTGAAATAAAATATTTTTAAGTTAGGGGCATTTTGGTCATTTAGTAATTAAAATGAATTTAAAAAAATAAAAGCCAATTTTTTCCATCTTCAACCCCATGGCCAATTTCACAACGGTTAACCATGGCTAGGGTTTTTCAAGCTTCCAAGTTCTAGCCTAGTTTTTAATTATTTTTATGTTTTTTAAATCCTCATAACAAGATCTATCTATTTCTACCACTAATTTGAGATATGGGTAAAGTCTAAGGTTTTGAGCCATGATGAATATGTGTGTATTTTGGTGTTTAATGGTAGAAAATGCATGTTTATGGTTAGAGAAATGACTTTTATTAAGTGATTTTAGGTGAAAATGCCTAAAAGGACTATTTTGTAAAAGTTATAAAATGTGTCATAAAAGTGTGTTTTAATGGAAATTGTGGGCTGTTATAGTTATGAAAATGGTTCGACTAGGCTTAAAGTAAAAATAAATTGAATGAAAATCATTTTACGAGCTTAGGGGCAAAATTGTAAATATGTTAAACTTTAGGGGCAAAAACATAATTTTGCCATAATAGGATTTTTGTGTTACATTGAATAATGTGACTAATAAATAAATTAAATGTGGTATTATAGATCAAGGAAAACGGGATTCGGACTTAGAACAGGGGAAAAACAAAGAATATGACGAATAAGTCCTTTTCACCTATTGTGCTATTGACGTAAGTTTGTATGTAAATAATGCATTGGTTTTACTAACGTTTTCATATTTTGATAAATGGTATGAATTGTGGCTGAATATTTGATGTAATTTACAAAATATCAACAAGTGATAAATTTCTCGATTGAACCTTAGGAAGAAAAATGGATACGAGTGGCATGTTTACTAGAAACCTATGTGAAATCTAAGTGAAATAAATGATCCGGGTGGTGTTCCGTACGTTCTACCGGTGGCTGAGTTATTCAGCGTGTGTTACGGATACTCGACAGCTTCTGTAAGAAGCACTGTGTCGTTTTGTCATGACCGACAACTTGTGTGAGCAGACCCGAGATTGTGACTATGTAAAACGGGTGCTAGTCTCATAAGTTCTACGAGTGGCTGGGTAATTCGGCATGTGTTCCGGATACCTGATAGCTTGTGTGAGTAGCACTGAGTAGTTACGTATGACCGACAGCTTGTGTGAGTATACCGGTGAATGTGATTAGCTCGAGAGCGAGCCTTTGTGAAAAGTGTGATATGAAGTATCTTTAGCTACAAGTGTGGCACTTATGTGCAAATTTTCGTGTATCCATTATTATTTTGATGCGTTCAACGGGAAATGACTAAGTATAAACAAATATGACAAAGTGATGAATAAGTGCAGGTATGTGTGTGTCAATTTATGAGCAATGTGCTCGATATGTGATCGAACTTTGATAAGATTGATACGGAGTAAGTGTTACAATGAAAGTTACTATAAAGAAAACATGAAAGAGTGAAATTTAGAAATAAAACAGTTTTGGACAGCAGCAGTTGTGTGACTTTGAAAAATCACCAAAAATGGTGGAAACCTAATTAGAAGTTGAATAAGATATGAAGTAAAATCTTATTGAGTCTATTTTCATATAAAATAAATGGTGTAAGCAAAAGAATTTCATATTATGAGATATTTGAATTTTAGTGAGACAGGGTCAGAATGATTTCGGGATCCCTTGTTTTGACTTTGAAAAATTATTAAAAATTGTGAAAAAATAATTATGGGTTAAAATTTACTTTTTAAAATCCTGAATGAGACTATTTTCAAGATAAACAAACAGAAATATTATCCAAATTCTGTACGAGAAGATAATTAGTTTTTAGTGAAGAAGGGTTGAAGCTGTCAGACAGCAGAATAGGGGAACTTTAAAGAATAAAATGTACTTATTTGCTAACCAAAAAATCTGAAAGTTTTATGGTAATAAGATATGTGAGTCTAGTTTCAGGGAAAATTAACGGATCTTAATTTTGAGTTCTTTAACTCAAGATATAAATAATTTAATGACTATGACTCGAGTAGACAGCTTGAGACGAACATTAATAAATGGTGGAACTATGTGCAATTATGATTGTATTATATTGAGAACATATTGTGAAGATTTATTAAAGCCTGTTAATAAATCACTTATTATTTACATACCTACTTACTAAGCTATAATTCTTACCCTTTCCTTTCCTTTTTCCTGTAGTGTCACAAATGTTAGCTCGAGTTGGAGGTCGTCGAAGATTCTATCACACTAACAAGTTATTGATTGGTATTATATCAACGATCTTCAAGTATTTTTAAGTCTATGGCATGTATAGGGACTTGATTATGTGCATATGTTATTATGAGTTGGCCTAGAATGTTGTCCTATGCTATTTGATGGTTTTTGTTGTATAAGGCCATTTAATGTGGCAAATATTTTTTATGTTATAAGTCTATGATGATGCATTTCAAGGTTGTATATGCTTGCATGTGAATGGTTAAGTGTGTGTATGTGTCTGATTATTCATGATGAATGTGGTTTGTAAATGGTATGTGGATGTCTTAGTGTGCATGTTTGAATGCTTAATAATACCATATTGTGTGATGATAATTTTTTATAAATGTATAAGTTTTTTGGGGTGGCAAAGGGCTTGGTAAATAGCCTTACTTGTGGCCACATGGGCAGCCACACGGCCATGTGCCCAGGGTGTGTGAAGTCTGCACTTGATTTTTGAAAATTTGAAACACCACACGGCCTAACACACGGGCGTGTATCTCAATGGTGTGAAGGACATGGCCTTGGACAAAGGCGTGTGCCCCTATTTTTTAGGAAATTTTTCAGTGCTTTGAAAAGTTCTCGGTTTAGTCTCGGACCACTTCCAAAGTATGTATTGGGCCTCATAGGACCTATTTAGGGACTCAAAGATAAAAATTTGAAAATTTTCAATTTGGATGAAATTTTATGACTCGATTTAATACGTTTACAAGTGTATGTGTTCCGATAATTCCTCGTACCCTATTCCAGCGTCTAATACAGGTAAGGGGTGTTACAACATGAAACTGATCAATCAAATCATCAATCTTTGGAAGTAGGTACTTATTCTTTACCATCAATTTGTTCAGCTGATGATAATCCACACAGATTCTTATAGAGTTGTCTTTCTTTTTGACAAAGAGGACCGGTGCTCCCCACAGGGACGTAATAGGCCGAATGAACCCCCTATCCAAAACTCCCTGAAGCTATAACTTTAATTCTTTCATCTCTTTTGATGCCATTCGATATAGGGCGATGGACATCAGAGCTATCCCTGATAGAACCTCAATTTTAAACTCGACCTTACTATCTGAAAGTAATCCCGGTAAATTGAAACACCCCAAACCCGGCCCACAAGCCCTGACCGGATCTGGTATGTTTCTCAAGTAAAACTTCAATTAATTCTCGTTTTGTTTTATAAGAAAATATGATGGTTTCGTATAAAATTGATCTATTTAGGGGTCGCGTTGTAAATGGTGTTTAATATAGTTGGTGTCTCATTAAAACGTTATCTTTAAGAGAAAGATTTTAAGTTAAAAGAAAACCAAATTTTATGAAAAACTTATTATCATTGTAAAAACCATAGGTGTTTAGGTGTCAAAACAGTTTAAGTTATTTTTCAAAATCATTTAATTATTTAGTAAATATTTGATCATAGCGGATTAAAAATCTAAAACATAGAAATATAAACAATTCATAGCGGCCTTATTACAAAAATAACATAACCCAAAATGAAACCTAAATAATAAAAATAAACTTAGTAGGTTTAATGTAACACCCCAAACCCGGTCTATGCATTGAGACTAGATTTGGTTTGTTACATGAATCGAGCTATTTTTAAATCTTCAATAAGTTGAAAGCTACAATATTATTTACAAGATTCAATAAAATTAGAAGGGTATTTGAATTTGATAAATATTAGAAAACATTAGTTGAAAATCATTGTATTATCAAAACCTTTAGGTAATTTATTAAAGAGTTAACAATAATAAAATATTTATAAAAGAATTTCATATACTTGAAAACCCAAATTTATTTTAATAAAAACATCATATAATCATAGCCCATATTTAAAAGTCCAAAGTATAGTTTAAAACCAAACACACGTAAAATCCATAAATTATTTATAGAGGCCCTTATTACAATAACCCAAAATAGTAAAAATACTTATTAAAAAGTTCGAGTTTAAATAACCCATGTTTTGCAAGATGGCCTCCACGAAGTCATCCTCGGCCAAGTCCACGTCAATTTCCATTACGAGATGGAAAAATTAAAGGGGTGAGTTACTTAGAACTCGGTGTGCAACTCACTTACCACCATTATTGGGCGGATATCAAGATATTGTCTTGGGCTTGAGCCCAATTCTGAAATTCAACAATATATCATAAAATAAAATAATTTAAAAATGCATGTAAAATGAATTTCCCAAACCAAACCTAATATCCATCCGCTGACACCCCCGTACCAACCATCACACCTATGGGGATCAAGTCAACCCACCCCGCCAACACACCAATCGTAGGCATTAAGCCTTTTTATAATTGTGGCAAAGCCACCAAACTAGAGGCAATAAGCCATAATCATTTTTGTGGCAGAGCCACTGAACTAGAGGCAATAAGCCATAATTATTTTTGTGGCAGAGCCACCGAACTAGAGGCAAAAGCCATAATTTTGTGGCAAGGCCACCGAACTAGATTTTTGGCAATCGCCATTCTTCTCTTCATATACCCCACCCCATGCAATTATGCGTATATAACAAAATATAGTCATATAACAATTTTTTTATTTAATCCATAACATTGGTGGGTTTATCATTAAACATTTCATTTGGCCCAAAAATAATTTAGCAATTTGCCCATTTAGCGATTTAGTGGGCTTTGGCCCATTTATCAAACTAGAGTATTTTGATCCACTTTATCGAACTAGAGTATTTTGGCCCAATTTATCGAACTAGAGTATTTTGGCCCAATTTATCGAACTAGAGTATTTTGGCCCAATTTATCGAACTAGAGTATTTTACGGGCCATTTTCATGAAACATACAATTTTCGTAATAACAAGTAATTTCTCGAGGGCATTTTCGTAATTTTCACGATTTTAGTCGTTTTCACGTATTTTCGTCAAAATATCAGTTATTACATTTTTTTTACCAATCTAGTCGTTTTTACGATTTTACTTCAATACCGAAATTGATATCCAACCCGAGAAAAAGTGTGAAGTTACACACCTCGATACCGAGAGTACTAATCCTTCTCGCTCCTCGGCACCTAAAACATATTTCGATCCGTTAGAATACTATTTCGTATAAATATTGTTAATCGATAATAGATCCAAAATCTTACCCTCTTAATTTTGAATCACTTGATTTTCTATTCTCCTCATTTATTGATTCGTTAGTCGTAGAGAATCCACCAACGATAATGGCTCGAAGTTCGTACCACTTGAATAATTGACTCCTTGGAAGATGGTCCGCAACCCTTGGAAAATCCTGCATCGTCGAAACCGCTCTTCGTTTAAATGGGGATTTACGATCCGCCCTCTTAACGTGACTAACCACGCCTTTTCTTCCCTATTTTGAAAGTCTTCAAGATCCAAGGGATATTAGTTAAATCTAAAATAATATCAAAATAGTACTAGAGGCTTTAAAAGGATGTGATTTCCTTACCACAATAAATCGATTCCAACGTTTCTACGATTCTCCGATCACTTGAGTTCCGATCTTCCGTTATTGCACTATATAATAACGAATGAAGCGTTATTAGAGCGAGCGTTTTTCGATCCAAATGGTCCTTCATAATACCATCAATATTCGCCATAATATTATTAATTAATCGAAAATGAAAAAGAATCCCTTACCTATTTCCACGATTGAAAAGAAAGGGTTGAGAAAGGTGTTTGTGTTGGATGAAGATTTGACTATGTATGATCAAAGAAAAAGAAATAAAGATTCGGCTAAGGGCACTCTAGCATTCGCCATGAGAGAGTTTGATGGAGAAACTTTGATTGAAAAGAATTAAAATATGAAAAAAAGAGATGGTGATGATGTTGTTTGATTTCAAAGAGAAGAGAAGAAAAGATGGATTTTAGGAGCTAGTACCTTGACCATGGTAAAAGAAAAGTGAAAGGATGGTTCTTTTGGTATAGTTGATTTTGGCACTCAAAGAAAAGACACAAAGCAATGGCTAAAGAAATAATAAAAAATGACCAAATGATCACAAAACTTGAGCTTTACCAAATGCACAATTCGCCAAGATGAAAAGTTGAGAAGAGAAACAAAAATTCTGCACAAGGTGCAAGGAATGACTAAAGAGAAAATGCAATTCTTAGCTAAACTACCACAAAAATTGACTCCCTCCCTATACCAAGTTGCCGTCCAAAACATGGTCAATTGGCCATGATTTTGTTTCCAAAATTTTCCCTTGATATGTGCCTTATGTTCCCCCTATCTTTCCTTAAGTTTTTGATTCCATGCCATAAGTTATCTATTTCCTTAATCCTTTGATACACTAACCAAAAATAACATGGTCAACACTTACCATATATGCTCTTGGCCGACACTTGCTATACATGTGTAGAAAATTAAAATAAAATTCATCTAGATGCTAAACAAGGGATTGAACCTCTCCCTCATGCTATAACTCATGCGCCAACACCACCATGCCATGTACTCAACTTATGACACTCATTAACACTTAATTTAACTTAAGTCTTAATGACACGTGCTTCTCTTCAATAAATTCTCAATTATTAAATTTATTCCTTATCCAAATTATGCTATACTCCTCTTTAGGACTTCAATAAGCACTAAAATAAAAGTAAGGAATTTTCCTTTAAAATCTAAACACCAATTCATGCAATATATAAACACTCGGATTTTTTTTAGGGTGTAACAACTCTACCTCCTTAAAGAAAATTTCATCCTCGAAATTTACAGTTGAAAGAGGTGAGGGTATTGTTGCCGAATTACATCCTCGAGGCTCCCATCGTAGCTTCCTCCACTCAGTGGTTACGCCATAGAACTTTGACCAATGGAGCGGTCTTCTTTCTTAGCACTTTGACATCTCGGTCTAAGATTTCCACCGGTTCTTCTTCAAAAGACAAATCTGAATTCACTCAATTCTTCTCTAGGTATAATGTGTGAAGGATCCGATCTATAACGCCTCAACATGGAAACATGAAAACATTATGGATTTGATCCAATTTGGAGGTAACTCAATCGATAAGCCATCGACCAACACGCTTGACACGATAAGGTCCAATGTATCTAGGACTTAGCTTACCTTTCCTTCCTAATCAAGATCTTTTTCCAGGAGAGACCTTCAAGAAAACTGATCCCCACATCATACTCAATATCCCTTCGCAGTGTGCATCGATTTACATCTATCCGAGGCTTCTTTCAACCGTGCTCGAATAACTTTTACCTTATCCTCCGCCTCGGATATCATCTCAGACCTAACATCCATCTTTAGCCTTTCTCACCAACAAATAGGAGAACGACACTTACGACCATACAATGCCTCGTAAGGTGCCATCTCAATGCTAGACGATAGTTTGTTATCTGCGAATTACGCGGTGGTAGATAATCCTCCCAACTACCCTCAAGTCGATTCGCATCCCTTAACATATCTTCCAATATCTGAATTACCCTCTTGTTGACCATCGACCGAGGATGAAAAGCCGTCTTGAAATTCAACTTTGTCCCCAAGGCTTCATGCGAGCTTTCGAGAATCGTGATGTAAACCTAGGGTCCCTATCCGATATAATAGATCTGGTACCCATGTAACCTCACAATTTCGGATCGTCTGATTTATAACTTCGCAATGAATAATCCGTATGAATCGGCAATGGCGGTCTTCGTCAAGCGATCAACAATTACCCACACGTAATTTTCTTAGTAGGTGTTAACGGTAACCCACTAACAAAATCCATGGTTATCCGCTCCCATTTCCAAAGAGGAATCTTTATCGGTTGTAACAACCAGACGGTAATTGATGTTACGCCTTCACTTGCCGACAAGTCAAACATTTTCCCACAAATTACGAAATCTCACGCTTCAACCACGCCACCAATATCGCTCACGGAGATCTCGATACATCTTATTTCCTCCGGATGCATAGCATAAGGGCTACTATCGCCTCCCATAGAATCATTTGCTTGTGTCCGAGTCCTTAGGCATACATACTCTTCGTCGAAAGCACAACACACCTTGCGTGTTTATTCCAAAATCCTCTATTTCACCATTTTCAACTTTCCGAAGTAAAGGTCCCAACTTCTCATCTGATGTCTATTTTTCCTTGATTTATTCCACCACAGGCTTTATCCAAGTTACGCTAACAAGCGCCATCCTCGTCTGCACTCAAATGGGCAAACAATGCTCTCAAATCGATAATGTCTTACGACTTAGCGTTAGCTACCACGTTAGCCTTTCCGGGATGATATTCGATTGAGAAATCATAATCCTTTAATAATTCTACCCATCTTTTTTGTCTCAAATTTAACTCCTTTTGGGTAAGGAGGTATTTAAGACTCTTGTGATCCGTGTAGATTATAGATTTCTCACCATAGAGATAGTGCCTCCAAATCTTTAGAGCAAAAACAACAGCAGCTAACTCCAAATCATATGTAGGGTAGTTTACTTCGTGTGGTCTCAATTGACGAGAAGCATAAGCCACCACTTTTCCATTTTGCATCAACACACAACCCAAACCCATGTGAGACGCATCACAATAAATAGTGAATTCTTTTCCATTCTCCGGCTGAATCAAAACTGGAGCTTCCGTCGGATATTCTTCAATTTCTTGAAACTCTCTTCGCTTTTCGGTCCAAATATCTGGAGCTCCCTTTCGCAATGCTTTAGTTAGGGTGCGACAATCAACGAAAACCCTCTACAAAACGCCTATAGTATCCACCAAACCCAAGAAACTCCAAATTTCAGCTACCGATGTTAGTGGTTTCCAATCCGAGAATAGCCTCAATTTTTCGAGGATCCACCCTTATTCCTTCGGCTAATACTACATGACCAAGGAAAGTCACTTCCTTTAGCCAAAATTCGTATTTACTAAATTTGGCATACAATTGTTTATCACGAAGTAGCTGTAATACTATCCACAAATGCTTGTCATGCTCCTCCTCATTTCTCGAATAAACCAATATGTCATCTATGAACACTACCACAAACCGGTCTAAATATGGTTGAAAGACTGGGTTCATCATGTCCATAAATGTAGTGGTGCATTGGTTAGTCCAAACAAGATCACTACAAACTCATAGTGTCTCATAACGAGTCCGAAATGCCGCCTTATAAATGTCCGCTTCTTTAACCTTGAGTTGGTGATAACCCACCTCAAATCAATTTTGGAGAAAGCAAGCTCCTTTAAATTGATCAAGCAGTCGTCAATTCTCTGTAGAGGATACCAATTCTTGATCGTCAATTTATTCAATTGTGCGTAGTCAATGCACATACGCATCGATCCATCCTTCTTATTGACAAACAAAACCGGTGCTCCCCGGAACACTTGGTCGAATAAATCCCGATCCAACAATTCTTGAATTTGAGCTTTAAGCTCACCAACTCTTCGGTGCCATTCTATAAGGAGCAATGGACACCGAGGTATCCCGGAAAAAGCTCAATGCCAAATTCTACCTCCGATCCGAGGTATACCAGAAGTTCTTGGAAATACATCAAAAATTCCTTTCTTGTCCTCACATCATCCACAGATAATTCTTTAGCATCCAAAGCACGTATAAAGTGTAACACCCTAAAATCCGAGTATTATTATATTGCATAAATTGATGTTTAGTTTTAAAGGAAAATTTTATTTTTACTTTAGTGCTTATTGAAGTCCTAAAGAGGAGTAAAGCATGATTTGGAGAAGGAAAAATTTATTAATTGAGAATTTATTGAAGGAAACAAATGTCATTAGGACTTAAGTTAAATTATGTGCTAAAGAGTGTCATAAAATGAGCATATGGCATGGTGGTATTAGCGCATGGGTTATAGCAAGAGGAAGAGGTTGAATCCTTTGTATAGCACCTAGATGAAATTTTGTTTTAATTTTACGCACATAGATAGGAAATGTCGGCAAGAACATATATGGAAGGTGTTGACCATGTTATTTTGGTTAGTGTATCAATGGATTAAGGAAACAACTAACTTATGGCATGGAATCAAAACTTAAGGAAAGATAGGGGGAACATAAGGCACATATCAAGGGGAAATTTTGGAAAGAAATCATGGCCAATTGACCATGTGTTGGACGGCATATTGGTAAGGGAGGGAGCCTAATTGTTGAATTAGTTTGGCTAAGAATTTCTTTTCTCTCTTTGGTCATTCTTTGCACTTTGTGCGAATTTTATTCCTCTCCTTTCAACTTTCTTCTTGGCAATTTTTCAATTGGTAAAGCCAAAGTCTTTTGACCATTTGGTCACTTTTATACATCCCGTGAATTTTCTTTTATTTCTCCTTGTGCCGAAATCAACCATACCAAAAATCAGTTTTTTTTCTTTTTCTTTTTTTGCCATGGCCGAATGCACTAACTCCTAAAAGTCCATCTTTTTCTTCTCTTCTCTTTGAAATTAAACTACCTCATCATCATCTCTTTTTCATATTTTAAATCTTTCAATCAAAGTTTCTCCATCAAACACTCTCTTGGCCGAATGCTAGAAGTGCCATAACCGAATTTATTTTCTCTTTTCTTTGGTTGCATAGCTGAATTCTCCAACTCTCTCAAACACCTCTCTCAATCCTTTCTTTTCGATCGTGGATTATAGGTAAGGGATTCTTTTTCGTTGGCCGAATATCATTGGTTTTATGAGGGCCTTTTTGGATTGATATAACGTTCATTCTAATAACGTTTCTTTCGTTATTATTTAGTGCAATAACGGAGATTGGAATTCAAGTGATCGGGAGAATTGTAGAAACGTTGGAAACGTTTTATTGTGGTAAGGAAATCCCACTCTTTAAAATCTCTAGTATTATTTGATATTATTTTAGATCTAACTAAAATTCCTTTGGATCTTGAAGACTTTCAAAATAGGGAAGAAAAGGGCGGTGGTTAGTCACGTTAAGAGGGGCGGATCCGTAAATCCCCATTCAAACGAAGAGCGATTTGATGATCCGGATTTTCCACCGGGTTCTGCCATCTTCAAGGAAGTCCATTATTCAAGTAGTACAAACTTCCGAGCCGTTATCGTTGGCGGATTCTCGTGCTAGTGAATCAATAAACGAGGAAAAGCGAAAATCAAGTAATTCAAAATCAAGAGGTAAGATTTTTGATCTATTATCGATTAAGATTATTTTACTAATTAGTTGTCTAACGGATCAAAATATGTTTTAGGTGCCGAGGAGCGAGAAGGATTAGTACTCTCGAACGAGGTGTAACTTCACACTCACTATTTTCTCGGTTGGATGTCAATTTTGGTATGAAGTAAATCGTAAAACGATTAGATCGGTAAAACGTAAATATTGATATTTTGACGAAAATACGTAAAAACGTCTAAAACGTAAAAATTACTAAAACGCCTCTAGAAATTTTTTGTTATTATGTAAATTGGATGTTTCATAAATTAGGCCAAAATACTCTAGTTCGTTAAAATTGGGCCAAAATACTCTAGTTCGATAAATTGGGCCAAAATACTCTAGTTCGATAAATTGGGCCAAAATACTCTAGTTCGTTAAATTTGGGCCAAAATACTCTAGTTCGTTAAAATTGAGCCAAAACACTCTAGTTCGGTAAATGGGCCAAAGCCCACTAAACCGCTAAATAGACAAATTGCTATATTATAATTATGGGCCAAATGAAATGTTATTGATAAACCCACCATGTTATGCATTATTAAGAAATTTTATATTTTATAGTACATGTATAATTGCATGGGTGGGATATATGAAGAGAAGAATGGCGGTTGCCAAATATCTAGTTCGGTGGCTCGCCACATTAATGGCTTATTGCCTCTAGTTCATTGGCTCTGCCACAATATTGGCTTATTGCCTCTAGTTCGGTGGCTCTCGCCACAATAATGGCTTATTGCTCTAGTTCGGTGGCTCTGCCACAATATTGGCTTATTGCCTCTAGTTCGGTGGCTATGCCACAATTATAAAAAGGCTTAACGCCTACGATTGGTGTGATGGCGGGGTGGGTTGACTTGATCCCCACAGTGTGATGGTTGGTGCGGGGTGTTAGCGGATGGATATTAGGTTTGGGTTGGGAAATACATTTTACATGCATTTTTAATTATTTTAATTTATGATATATTGTTAAATTCTGAAGTTGGGCTCAAGCCCAGTATAATATCTTGATGATCTGGCCCAATAATGGTGGTAAGTGAGTTACACACTGAGTTCTAAGTAACTCACCCCTTTTTAATTTTTTTCCATCTCAGGTAATGGAAATTGATGTGGACTTGGGCCGAGGATGACTTCGTGGAGGCCATACTGCGTTAAGAGGGTTATTTAAACTCTGAACTTTTAATAAGTATTTTTACTATTTTGGATTATTGTAATAAGGGCCTCTATAAATAATTTATGGATTTTATGTGTGTTGGGTTTTAACTATACTTTGGACTTCTAATTATGGGCTATGATTATATGATATTTTATTAAAATAAATTTGGGTTTTCGTGTATATGAAATTCTTTTATAAATATTTTGTTATTGTTAACTTTTTAACAAATTTCCTAAAGGTTTTTGATAATACAATGATTTTCAACTAATGTTTTTTCTAATATTATCAAATTCAAATACTTTTCTATTTTTTTTAATCTGAAATTTTTATGGAAATTTTCAACTTATTGCAAATTTAAAATAGCTCGATTCATGTAACAAACCAAATCTAGTCTCAACGCATAGACCGGTTTGGGGTGTTACATTTAGTGGTATCGAGCCAGCTTTAAAAACTCTACCGTGGTTTGGGTCCAAAAATAATTTCAGATGAAATCATTCAAAATCAAGATGGCACCACAAGCATCCAAGCAACAAGTCAAGTAAGTATTATTGCTTCATGATTACTATGATATGATCATAGGAACACTCTAGAACTTCTAGTTTTAGATATGAAAATCGTAGAGATTGAGACTATAGGATATGTTGAAAAAACAACTTTATATCTCAAATCTCATAAAATATCGTTAATAAATACCAAACAAATTTACGATTCATAAAACTTGTAATCGATAAACGAACAAGCTATCATGAGTACAAGAGGACGTGGTCGTGGGCGCCAGTAGACGTGGCTGTAGTAGGCCGAGGTGCTACAAACAAGCACCAAATCATATGCGTAGTGGACGACTTTTGCGTCAATTGAAAGTGAGACGGATCACGCGATCACATGGAAGAAGATCATGCATTGACTCAAGCAATGCTACGAGTCTTGGAAAGGGTCATTGAACTAGAATTGGGCCAACAACTCGTGGGTCAATTTCAGGCGACTTAAGGCAAATAATGCGAAGTTTTCGAGGAGTCTCGGTGTAGCTCGAATATGGTGAATCTTGGCTTGAAGTCGTGGAACGGATTATGGATGATATGGAATGCACGGTGAGCAAAAACCGAGAGGAGCTGTATCCTTATTGAGAGATGAGGCGACGGTGGTGGCTCACTATTCGAGAAGGCACCAAGCCGCAGCGATTAATCAGGAATTCTTTAAAGCCGCCTTCCAAGGAAAATCGTCGAACGAGCTATGTAGGCCGTCAAGGAAGGAATTTCAATCTTGTTCAAGGAAGTAAGACCGTGGCGAGATATGAAGTGAGTTTTTACGTCTGAGCCGTTATGCCCGAACAATTGTAGCAACAGATCATGAACGTTGTGTACGTTTCGAAGATGGACTTAATGATGAGCTAAGGGTTCTGATTGCTCCGCAACAAGTTAGAAATTTTTCCACTCTGGTGGAGAAGGCCAAAATAACCAAGAGGCTAAGAACTCGAGCAGCGAGCACCGAAAAGATTCCAAACAAGAGAGAGACACAGCAGATCTGGATCTTCAAAGAGATTTCGTAAGAAACCCGAAATGATGAATCGCCAAAGCGTAACCCCAGAGCAAATAATCGAAGTCGAGATTGCAATCGAGTGTGGGAAAAGACATTTTGGGAATGTTGGAGGAAAAGCAGGCGTATGCTACAAATGCGGTTCAATAGAACATCGATATAAAAGTTGTCCTCGATGAATGGATACGACTCAAGAAGTCCGTAATAATGATGCACAAATGGGTCGAGGTAATCAAGACCACCGAGAGGTCGTGGACCAGTCATGGTGGAAATGGGGCTGGTCGTGGTCAAGGTGCACCGGTCGAGGCAATGGTCCGAGAGGAAATCTGAGATGCAAGACGGCTGGACTGGTTTATGCGCTAGACGCCATGAGGACTAAGAATGCACTGATGTGATAACCGGTATGTTCTTCATTTTGATGTACTGTTATTGCTTTAATAGATATTGGCTCTACCCATTCATATGTAGCTAGTGCCATATCCGGAACACAATTTAGAATCAAATTACCAAAAATGAGATGACGGTGATTAGTCCTTTAGAATGATTGGTTGTTAATAAAATATTTAAAGACGTGCCTTGAAAATCCAAGAGGAGGTATTTTAGCAAATTTGATGGAACTACCTTTCGCGAGTTTGATCTCATTCAGGCATGGATTGGTTTGGTCAAACATCGGCGCAATTGGATTGTGCCGAAAAATGAATGTCGATAAGAACCGGAAGATAAGGAAGTCATAATGATTGGTGAACGAAAGAACTATCGGCAAATGTAGTATCTGCATTAAAAGTCGAGAAGTTGGTACGGAAAGGATACTGAGCATTCCTAGCCTTTATCGTGCTTTGGATGCCAAAGAATTATCTCGTGAATGATGTGAGGACGGTGAAGGAATTTTCGATGTATTTCGAAGAACTTTCGTATACCTCGGATCGGGAAGTAGAATTTGGCATTGAGCTTTTGCAGGATAGCTCCGTGTCCATTGCTCCTTATAGAATGGCACCGAAGGAGTTGGTGAGCTTAAAGCTCAAATTCAAGAATTACCGGATCGAGGATTTATTCGACCAAGTGTGTCTCAAGTGGGAGCACCGGTTTGTTCGCCAAGAAGAAGGATGGATCGATGCGTATGTGCATTGACTACGCATAGCTTGAATAAATTGACGATCAAGAATCGAGATCCTCTGTCAAGAATTGACGACTGCTCGATCAATTAAAAGGAGCTTCAATTTTCTCCAAAATTGATTTAAGGTCGGGTTATCACCAGCTCAAGGTAAAAGAAGCAGACGTTTATAAGACGGTATTTTGGACACGTTACGGACACTATGAGTTTGTAGTGATGCAATTTGGACTAACCAATGCACCAGCTACATTTATGGACATGATGAACCGAGTCTTTCAACCATATTTAGACCGGTTTGTGGTAGTGTTCATAGATGACATATTGGTTTATTCGAGAAATGAGGAGGAACATGACCAAAGATTTATGGATAGTATTACTGACTACTTCGTGATAAGCAATTGTATGCCAAATTTAGTAAATGCGAATTTTGGCTTAAGTGACTTTCCTTGGTCATGTAGTATCACCAGAGGAATAAGGGTGGATCCTCGAAAAATTGAGGCTATTCGGATTGGAAACCACCAACATCGATGAGTGAAATTCAAGTTTCTTAGGTTTGGTTTGGATACTATAGACGTTTTGTAGAGGGTTTTCGTTGATTGTCGCACCCTTAACTAAATTGTTGCGTAAAGGAGCTCCGTATATTTGGACCTAAAAGCAAGAAGAGAGTTTGAGAGATTGAAGAAGATCCCATAAGCTCCAGCTTTAATTCATAGAGGTCAAAAAGAATTTACTATTTATTGTGATGCGTCTCACACGGTCCAGGTTGTGTGTTGATGCAAAGTGGAAAGGTGGTGGCCTATGCTTCTCGCCAATTGAGACCACACGAAGTAAACTACCCTACCCATGATTTGGAGTTAACTGCCATTGTCTTTGCTCTAAAGATTTGGAGGCATTATCTCTATGGTGATAAATCTATAATCTATACGGATCACAAGAGTCTTAAATACCTCCTTACCCAAAAGGAGTTGAATTTAAGACAAAGAAGATGGATAGAATTGTTAAAGGATTACGATTTCTCCATCGAATACCATCCTCGGAAAGGCTAACGTGGTAGTGACGCGTTAAGTCGTAAGGCGATATCTCAATTAAGAGCTTTGTTTGCCCATTTAAGTCTCAGACGAGGATGGTAGTTTGTTAGCGTAACTTGGTGTGAAACCTCCGTGGTTGGGAACAAATCAAGGAAAAGCAGATATCGATGAGAAGTTGGGACCTTTACTTGACAAGTTGAAAATGATGAAATTGGAGATTTTGGAATAAGCAGGGAGGGTGTGTTGTGCTTTGAGGAAGAGTATGCATACCTAAGGACTCGGATCTAAGGCAATCGATTCTCGGAGGCGATAGTAGCCTTATGCTATCCATCCGGAGGAAATAAGATGTATCGAGATCTCCGTAAATGATTGGTGGCTGTGGTTGAAGCGTGAGATTTCGAAATTTGTGGGCAAATGTTTGACTTGTCGCAAGTGAAGGCGAACATCAATTACCGTCTCAGGTTGTTACAACCGATAAAGATTCCTCTTTGGAAATGGGAGAGGATAACTATGGATTTTGTTAGTGGGTTACCGTTAACCCTACTAAGAAAAATTTGCTTGGGTAATTGTTGATCGGTTGACGAAGACCGCATTTCCCGATTACAGACGGACTATTCATTGCAAAAGTTAGGCGAAACTATACGTGTCCGAAATTGTGAGGCCGCATGGGTACCAGATCTATTATATCGGATAGGGACCCTAGGTTTACATCACACTCGAAAGCTCGCATGAAGCCTTGGGGACAAAGTTGAATTTCAAGACGGCTTTTCATCCTCGATCGATGGTCATCGGAGAGAGTAATTCAGATATTGGAAGATATGTTAAGAGGATGTGTAATCGACTTGAGGGTAGTTGGGAGGATTATCTACCATTGGCGTAATTCGCGTATAACAACACTATCGCTTTAGCATTCAGATGGCACCTTACGAGGCATTGTATGGTCGTAAGTGTCGCTCTCCTATTTGTTGGACCGAGTTAGGCGAAAGATGATGTTAGGTCCCGAGATGATATCTCGAGACAGAGGATAAGGTAAAAGTTATTCGAGCACGGTTGAAAGAAGCCTCGATAGATGTAAGTCGACGCAGATCCGAAGCGAAGGGACATCGAGTATAATGTGGGGATCGAGTTTTCTTGTGGTCTCTCCTTGGAAAAATATCTTGAGTTTGGAAGGAAGGGCAAGTGAGTCCTAGATACATTGGACCTTATCGTGTCAAGCGTGTTGGTCCATGGCATATCGATTGAGTTACCTCCTGAGTTAGATCAAATTCATAATGTTTTCATGTTTCCATGTTGAGACGTTATAGATCGGATCCTTCGCACATTATACCCAGTAGAAGAATTGGAGTGAATTCAGATCTATCTTTGAAGAAGAACCAAGAAAATCCTAGACCGAGATGTCAAGGTACTAAGGAAGAAAACCGTGCCTTTGGTCAAAGTTCTATGGCGTAACCACGAGTGGAAGAAGCTACGTGGGAGCCAGAGGATGCAATTCGGCAACAATACCTTCACCTTTTTCAACTGTAAATTTCGAGGACTAAATTTTCTTTAAGGAGGGTAGAGTTGTAACACCCTAAAAATCCGAGTATTATTATATTGCATAAATTGATGTTTAGTTTTTAAAGGAAAAATTTTATTTTTACTTTAGTGCTTATTGAAGTCCTAAAGAGGAGTAAAGCATGATTTGGAGAAGGAAAAATTTATTAATTGAGAATTTATTGAAGGGAAACAAATGTCATTAGGACTTAAGTTAAATTATGTGCTAAAGAGTGTCATAAAATGAGCATATGGCATGGTGGTATTGGCGCATGGGTTATAGCAAGAGGAAGAGGTTCAATCCTTTGTATAGCACCTAGATGAAATTTTGTTTTAATTTTCTGCACATAGATAGGAAATGTCGGCAAGAACATATATGGAAGGTGTTGACCATGTTATTTTGGTTAGTGTATCAATGGATTAAGGAAACAAATAACTTATGGCATGGAATCAAAAACTTAAGGAAAGATAGGGGGAACATAAGGCACATATCAAGGGGAAATTTTGGAAAGAAATCATGGCCAATTGACCATGTGTTGGACGGCATATTGGTAAGGAGGGAGCCTAATTGTTGAATTAGTTTGGCTAAGAATTTCTTTTCTCTCTTTGGTCATTCTTTGCACTTTGTGCAAATTTTATTTCCTCTCCTTTCAACTTTCTTCTTGGTAAATTTTTCAATTGGTAAAGCCAAAGTCTTTTGACCATTTGGTCACTTTTATTCATCTTGTGAATTTTCTTTTATTTTTCCTTGTGCCGAAATCAACCATACCAAAAATCAGTTTTTTTTCTTTTTCTTTTTTTTCCATGGCCGAATGCACTAACTCCTAAAAGTCCATCTTTTTCTTCTCTTCTCTTTGAAATTAAACTACCTCATCATCATCTCTTTTTCATATTTTAAATCTTTTAATCAAAGTTTCTCCATCAAACACTCTCTTGGCGAATGCTAGAAGTGCCATAACTGAATTTATTTTCTCTTTTCTTTGGTTGCATAGCGAATTCTCCAACTCTCTCAAACACCTCTCTCAATCCTTTCTTTTCGATCGTGGATTATAGGTAAGGGATTCTTTTTCGTTTCGCTTTATTTAAGTATTATGGCGAATATCATTGGTTTTATGAGGCCTTTTTGGATTGATATAACGCTCATTCTAATAACGTTTTTCGTTATTATTTAGTGCAATAACGAGATTGGAATTCAAGTGATCGGAGAATTGTAGAAACGTTGGAAACGCTTTATTGTGGTAAGGAAATCACTCTTTAAAATCTCTAGTATTATTTGATATTATTTTAGATCTAACTAAAATTCCTTTGGATCTTGAAGACTTTCAAAATAGGGAAGAAAAGGCGGTGGTTAGTCACGTTAAGAGGGCGGATCCAGTAAATCCTATTCAAACGAAGAGCGGTTTCGGCAATGTGATTTTCCACCGGTTGGGCCATCTTCCAAGGAAGTCCATTATTCAAGTAGTACGAACTTTCGAGCCGTTATCGTTGGCGGATTCTCGTGACTAGCGAATCAATAAACGAGAAAAGCCAAAATCAAGTAATTCAAAATCAAGAAGGTAAGATTTTGGATCTATTATCGATTAAGATTATTTTACTGAATTAGTTGTCTAACGGATCAAAATATGTTTTAGGTCTTGAGAGCGAGAAGGATTAGTACTCTCAGAACGAGGTGTAACTTCACACTCACTATTTTCTCGGTTGGATGTCAATTTCGGATGAAGTAAATCGTAAAACGATTAGATCGGTAAAAATGTAAATATTGATATTTTGACGAAAATACGTAAAAACGTCTAAAACGTAAAAATTACGAAAATGCCCTCGAGAAATTTTTCGTTATTATGTAAATTGGATGTTTTGATAAATTGGGCCAAAATACTCTAGTTCGTTAAAATTGGGCCAAAATACTCTAGTTCGATAAATTGGGCCAAAATACTCTAGTTCGTTAAAATTGGGCCAAAATAATCTAGTTCGATAAATTGGGCCAAAATACTCTAGTTCGATAAATTGGGCCAAAATACTCTAGTTCGTTAAAATTGGGCCAAAATACTCTAGTTCGATAAATTGGGCCAAAATACTCTAGTTCGTTAAAATTGAGCCAAAACACTCTAGTTCGGTAAATGGGCCAAAGCCCACTAAACTGCTAAATAGACAAATTGCTATATTATAATTATGGGCCAAATGAAATGTTATTGATAAACCCACCATGTTATGCATTATTAAGAAATTTTATATTTTATAGTACATGTATAATTGCATGGGTGGGATATATGAAGAGAAGAATGGCCAGTTGCCAAATATCTAGTTCGGTGGCTCTGCCACATTAATGGCTTATTGCCTCTAGTTCGGTGGCTCTGCCACAATATTGGCTTATTGCCTCTAGTTCGGTGGCTCTGCCACAATAATGGCTTATTGCCTCTAGTTCGGTGGCTCTGCCACAATATCGGCTTATTGCCTCTAGTTCGGTGGCTATGCCACAATTATAAAAAGGCTTAACGCCTACGATTGGTGTGATGGCGGGGTGGGTTGACTTGATCCCCACAGGTGTGATGGTTGGTACGGGGGTGTTAGCGGATGGATATTAGGTTTGGGTTGGGAAATACATTTTACATGCATTTTTAATTATTTTAATTTATGATATATTGTTAAATTCTGAAGTTGGGCTCAAGCCCAGTATAATATCTTGATGATCCGCCCAATAATGGTGGTAAGTGAGTTACACACCGAGTTCTAAGTAACTCACCCTTTTTAATTTTTTTTCCATCTCGTAATGGAAATTGATGTGGACTTGGGCCGAGGATGACTTCGTGGAGGCCATACTGCGTTAAGAGGGTTATTTAAACTCGAACTTTTAATAAGTATTTTTACTATTTTGGATTATTGTAATAAGGGCCTCTATAAATAATTTATGGATTTTATGTGTGTTGGGCTTTAACTATACTTTGGACTTCTAATTATGGGCTATGATTATATGATATTTTATTAAAATAAATTTGGGTTTTCAAGTATATGAAATTCTTTTATAAATATTTTGTTATTGTTCACTCTTTAACAAATTTCCTAAAGGTTTTTGATAATACAATGATTTTCAACTAATGTTTTTTCTAATATTATCAAATTCAAATACTTTTCTATTTTTTTAATCTGAAATTTTTATGGAAATTTTCAACTTATTGCAAATTTAAAAATAGCTCGATTCATGTAACAAACCAAATCTAGTCTTAACGATAGATCGGGTTTGGGGTGTTACATAAAGGCTAGGAATGCTCCATATCCTTTCTCGCACCAACTTCTCGCCTTTAATGCGTATACCACATTTGCCAAATAGTTCCTTCGCTCGCCAATCATTATGACTTCCTTATCATCCGAGGTTCTTCTCGACATTCATTTTTCACGACACCAATTCGCTCGATGTTTAATCACCAATCCATGCCTGTAATGAGATCGAACTCGCCAAAAGGTAGTTCCATCAAGTTTGCTAAGAATATCTCCTCTTGAATTTTTAAGGGCACGCCTTTAAATATTTTATTAACAATTACCGACTATCTTAAAGGACTAATTCTCGTCATCTCACTATCGGTAATTTGATTCTAATTCGTGTTTCGGATATGGCACTAGATACATATGAATGGGTAGAGCCAATATCTATTAAGGCAATAACAGTACATCAAAAATGAAGAACGTGCAGTTATCACATCTCGTGCATTGCCGTCTCGCGGCGTCTAACGCATAGACCACCCAGTCCGTCTTGCATCTCGCATTTCTCTAGGACTATTGCCTCGACCGGTGCACCTTGACCACGCCCACCCCATTACCACCACGACCGGTCCACGACCTCTCGGTGGTCTGCCGATTACCTCGGGTGGTACATGCATCATTATTACGAACTTCTTGAGTCGTATCCATACGCCGAGGATAATTTTTGTATCGATGATCCATTGAACCGCATTTGTAGCATGCACCCGCTTTCCTCCAACATTCTCCAAAATGTCTTTTCCCACACTCGATGCAATCTCGACTTCAATTATTTGCTATCGGGGTTCTACCTTGAACTGATTCATCATTCCGAGGTTTCTTCTGGAATCTCTTTGAAGAACCAGACTACTGTGTCTCTCTCTTGTTTCGAAATTTTCTCGGTTCTGCCGTTCTGAATTCTTAGCCTCCTCGGCAATTTTGGCCTTCTCCACAAGAGTGGAAAAATTTCTAACTTGTGTGGAGCAATCGTAACCCTCACTCATCATTAAGTCCATCCTCGAACGCACACAACGCTCGTGATCTGTTGCTACAATTGTCCGCATAACGGCTCGGACGTAAAACTTCGCCTTCATATGCCGCCACCGCCTTACTTCCTTGGACAAGATTCAGAAATTCTTTCCTTCGAGCGTCTACATAACTCGTTCCAACGTATTTTCCTTGGAAGGCAGCTTTAAAGAATTCCCAATTAATCAGTGCAACTTCGGTGCCCTCACGAACAGTGAGCCACCACTGATACGCCTCATCTCTTAACAAAGATACAGCTCCTCTCAGTTTTTGTTCGACAGTACATTCCATATCATCCATAATCCGTTCCACGACTTGAGCCAAGATTCACCCACATTCGAGCTACACCAGAGACTCCTCTAAAAACTTCTACATTATTTGACTTAAGTCGCTCTGAAATTGACCCACGAGTTGTTGGCCCAATTTTAGTTCCAAAGAACCCTTTCCAAGACTCGCAGATTGCTTGAGTCAATGCATTATCTTCTTCCATGTGATCGCGTGATCCCATCTCACTTTCAATTGACGCAGTCGTCTACCTCCCATATGATTTGGTGCTTCATCAGTAGCACCTTGGCCTCTACCACGGCCACGCCTACTGGCGTCCCACGACCACGCCCTCTAGTGCTCATGATAGCTTGTTCGCTTTATCGATTACAAGTTTTATGAATCGTAAAATTTGTTTCGTGTTTATTAACGATATTTTATGAGATTTGAGATATAAAGTTGTTTTTTCGCAACATATCCTATAGTCTCAATCTCTACGGTTTTCACATCTAAAACTAAAAGTTCTAGAGTGTTCCTATGATTATATCATAGTAATTATTAAGCAATAAATACTTACTTGACTTGTTGCCGGATGCTTGTGGTGCCATACTGATCTTTAAAATATAATTGAATGATTTCATACAAAAATTATTTGCAACCCAAACCACAGCCGAGTTTTTGAAACTGGCTCTGATACCACTAAGTGTAACACCCCAAACCCGGCCTATGCATTGAGACTAGATTTGGTTTGTTACATGAATCGAGCTATTTTAAATCTTCAATAAGTTGAAAGCTACAATATTATTTACTGGATTTAATAAAATTAGAAGGGTATTTGAATTTGATAAATATTAGAAAACATTAGTTGAAAATCATTGTATTATCAAAACCTTTAGGTAATTTATTAAAGAGTTAACAATAATAAAATATTTATAAAAGAATTTCATATACTTGAAAACCCAAATTTATTTTAATAAAAACATCATATAATCATAGCCCATATTTAAAAGTCCAAAGTATAGTTTAAAACCAAACACACATAAAATCCATAAATTATTTATAGAGGCCCTTATTACAATAACCCAAAATAGTAAAAATACTTATTAAAAAATTCAGAGTTTAAATAACCCATGTTTTGCAAAGATGGCCTCCACGAAGTCATCCTCGCCCAAGTCCACGCCAATTTCCATTACCCGAGATGGAAAATTAAAGGGGTGAGTTACTCAAGTGTGCAACTCACTTACCACCATTATTGGGCAGATCATCAAGATTTTGTCTTTGGGCTTGAGCCCAATTACGTAATTCAACAATATATCATAAAATAAAATAATTTAAAATGCATGTAAAATGAATTTCCCAAACCAAACCTAATATCCATCCGCTAACACCCTCGCACCAACCATCACACCTGTGGGATCAAGTCAACCCACCCCGCCAACACACCAATCGTAGGCATTAAGCCTTTTTATAATTGTGGCAAAGCCAATTAACTAGAGGCAATAAGCCATAATCATTTTTGTGGCGAGCCACCAACTAGAGGCAATAAGCCATAATTATTTTTGTGGCGAGCCACCTAACTAGAGGCAATAAGCCATAATTATTTTTGTGGCGAGAGCCACCTAACTAGAGGCAAAAGCTATAATTTTGTGGCAAGGCCACCGAACTAGATTTTGGCAATCGCCATTCTTCTCTTCATATACCCCACCCGATGCAATTATGCATATATAACAAAATATAGTCATATAACAATTTTTTTATTTAATCCATAACATTGGTGGGTTTATCATTAAACATTTCATTTGGCCCAAAAATAATTTAGCAATTTGCCCATTTAGCGCTTTAGTGGGCTTTGGCCCATTTATCAAACTAGAGTATTTTGACCCACTTTATCGAACTAGAGTATTTTGGTCCAATTTATTGAACTAGAATATTTTGGCCCAATTTATCGAACTAGAGTATTTTGGCCCAATTTATCGAACTAGAGTATTTTGGCCCAATTTATCTAACTAGAGTATTTTACTACCCATTTTCATGAAACATACAATTTTCGTAATAACAAGTAATTTCTCGAGGGCATTTTGTAATTTTCATGATTTTAGTCGTTTTCACGTATTTTCGCCAAAATATCGCTTATTACGTTTTTTTACCGATCTAGTCGTTTTACGATTTTACTTCAATACCGAAATTGATATCCAACCCGAGAAAAAGTGTGAAGTTACACACCTCGATACCGAGAGTACTAATCCTTCTCGCTCCTCAGCACCTAATGTAACATCCTAAATAGGGCCTATGCATTTCCAGTTTAATTGTATGAAATGACAAGTTTCAAGTACTATGAATAAAATTTTGATACTTTTGGAAATCTAGAAATGCATGGAAATGGAAATGAAAATGGAAATGGAAATGAACATTTTGGAAACTTAGACATTTTTGGAAACTTAGACATTTCGAAACCGAACATTTTGGAAACTTGAACATTTAGGAAACTTGAACATTTAGGAAACTTGAACATTTTGGAAACTTAGACATTTTGGAAACCTAAACATTTTGGAAACCCGAGGATGTAAGGAAAATGGCAAGTTCTGAGCCATGTGAAAATTTTAGGAAACTTAGAAATAAGGCGGAATGACAAAATTCAAAGCCCAAAATAGGAGATAAGGGCAAGAGGGCCTTAAAAGAAAAAGATGGTGAATTTTGACATACAATCGAGCTTGGAAAAGTGGCCTGAAGTGTCACTTAGGGTTTATGGGAATGGCATGAGTTCGAGTCACTTGGAAAGCATTTTTTTTGAAAGTTTAATTTTGTTTTCCAAGGCTAGGATGGACGGCACATGCATGTGTGGAAGGGGAGAGTTTTATTTTCATTAAAACTTGTCAAATTAAAGTGATAAATAGAGGATTTATTTTACAAGATAAATAAGGAATTAAATTGATGGATTAAAGATTTTTATTAAGTGATAATTAATAAGAGATTAAATTATCACTTGGGAGAGTAGTGGCCAAGTTTTGGACTCTTGGTCTAGCATTCGCTTAAAAGAGGAAAAGAGACTTTCTCTCATTCACTCCATTGTCAAACTTTGCTCTCACTTCTCCCTCTCATTGTCAATTCTCCTAAGCAAGAAACCATCCTCTCTTTTGCTATTTTCTTCCTCGCTTCTACTATCAAAATTCAATCCTTATTGATTCTAAGCAGAGGAGGAATCATCCACAACATCAAAAAGAGGTAAGATCGTGGATTAGTCAACTTCTATTCTTTTCTTTTACCAAAATCAAGGTACTAATTCCATTCTTGTTCATGGTCAATCCACCATGATTCCTTAGATTTCTACCATCATCAATTACAAAGAGCAAGGATCTAAGGTAAGAACAATTAACTTTTGTTCTTCTAAAATCTTTTAATCAAGAACAAGGAAATAACCTTTCCTATGTCTCATGGCCGAATGAAAAGGGAGAGTTTCGGATTTCAAAATCAAGGATTTAAGGTGAGGCACAATCGGCCAAAGGCCAACTTCTTACTTATTAAAGTTAGATCGGATCTAACATGTGAATTTTAGGAATTTCGATGATATTCAAGACTAAAGGAACTTTCGGGATTTAGAAATCTATAAGGTAAGCCTCAAACATTCGCCAATGGTGGTGAGATCATCTAAATTAATTCCTTAATTTTTGAAAAGCCAAAACTAATCTTTGTGAAGTTTTAAGGTTGGTAGAACCATTAGTAAAGGAAAAGCGAAGTTTTGGATTTGTGTAAATACCCAATCGGCTAAGGTAAGCTTTTTACAAATCCTACTAGGATTTGGTTTTGTTTAAAAGGGATTTATTAATGTGTGTTAATGAATGGGCGAATATAGGATTAGTAGATCTAAAAAATTAGATCGGGATTCTCGAGGAATCAAGGAACCTATTAAGCGAAAAGGTGTAAAATTCCTACTATTCTTCGATATATTATGGTTAAATATTTTAATATATATGATATGAAAATAATATGAATATGGCTATGTACCACACATGTGGCAAAAAGTACCAAGGTACGCTTCCTACTTCGATAGGATTATGAAAATGTTATTTAATAACATGCTAATAAAAGAATATGAACATGAAATTAAATTATGTTATATATGTATATATGTTTTGGGTATTAGGATTTATGTAAAAGGGGGAGAACAGTGTTGACTTGGTCTCACCCACGAAAAATGTTGACTACGGTCACATTGCGAAATATGTTGACTACGGTCACATTGCGAAATTTTGGTAACCGGTTACAATAGTGTCTAATGACACAACGTGGAGAGTAGCGGATGGAGGGTTGACTTAGTAGTCCCTACGGTGTGTTGGTTGGTACGGTGGAGAGTAGCGGATGGCATATAGGTTTTTGGGTTTGGGTTGCATCATAATTTCATTATTACATGGACTTGGTGAATTGAACATGAATGCCCGATTTATTGAATGATAGTATTGTGTGCACATTGAGTCTGCTTGACTCACCCCATTGTGGGAATTATTTTTCGTGTGATGAGCAAGGATTTGACCGGCCAGTGAGACCATGAGGAGGCCATGCATCCCTTGAAGAGTTTATTCGTAATTTTGGACTTCATTTAATTTTGATACTTTTAAAATTTTATTTTGGGTTTATTTGATGTAATAAGGCCATAAGGCCCAAAGGATTATTCTTTGTCTTTACTTTGTTTTTTTATATTTTGCTAAGAACTATTTTGAACATGTTACAACAAAATGGATTTATTAGATTAAATAAATGGGTTTTCAATCTAAGCCCAACTCAAAATAATAGTTTTTCTAAAAACATAGAATTTTCTAAGTAACTAATGTTTTTGAGATCGGTTTACTTTAGAACATACCGATCCGGTCCATTCTCGTGGGTAGGGTGTGGGTGTTTCAACTTGGTATCGAGCCCGCTTTAAACTCTCTACTGTGGGCTAAGGCCCAAAACGTTTTGAATTCAAGCCCAAATGATTTTCTTTTAGCGGGCTTGGCATGGCCCCTAAGTCTCCAATTCATGATCCACTGTAAGTACCCCTAACTAAATGTGTGATTCATGATTTATTTAAGGGTAGAATAGGCATGGAACGAGAATAGAATGATAGGAACTTGAACCCTAGGATTAGACTACTCAAACACAAACACATAAGACTTAATGTACTAAACCAACCTATGGTCGAGTCAATGAGCTAGTGGTGTGGTAACCTCAGACGCATGTCTAGGATTGGATCCCAAGAGCTTGGTATTTAAGCGGTCCTAGTGACTCACCTCCTCTTGAGAATCCTACAGTGCGTAGCTTCGGTTCACCATAACTCGAGGGCTCAGTGGTGGTAACCTCTCATTTATGTCTAGGAATGGTTTCTGGGAGCTTGGTATTTAAGCAATCGCGTGACTCACCTCCTCTCCACACTAATCCCGCCTGTGCGTAGCTTTATTCACCCCACCAAGAGGGCTCACTCATAGGCTAAACATAATGACTAAAACCCAAAGGGAACTAGCCATGTTTAAAAAAAAAAAAAAAAAGAAGAGAGAACAAAACAACAAACCCTAGTTTTTTTTCCAAACCTTTAAAACTTTCTCTTAAATCGAGAAAATTTATTTTTACAATATTTTCTAAAAACCCTTGATTTATGAAAAATTACAAAATGCCCTTAGGGGTGAAATTACCAAAACGCCTCTTGGTTTATAAAATATTCAACTACTCAACAGTTTTACCAAAATTTCAACATTTCATAAACATTCAAAACCCTAAATTGTAAAATATCAAAATACCATGATTTAGAAAAAATTACAAAATTGCCCCTAACATACAAAATTACCAAAATGACCCTAATTTCCAAATTTTGCAACATCCCCATCTTTGAAGGAACAACTTTCCAAAAGAACCTCAAAATTTTACAACTTTTGAAATACCCCAAAGTTATTAATTTTTTTCAAATTTACCTCGATTTGTGAAAATTACCAAATACCCTCGCTTTTAAAATTTTTCAAGTTACCCTAGACTTTGAGTTTTCAAAATAATTTTGACAAAAACATCAAGGAACCTTATTTTGACAAAATTACGAAAATGCCTCAGAGGACAAAGTTACTTAAAATACCCCGGGTAGTGGAAAACAACAACAAACAACAAAACTACAACGCTTTCTCCGAATGAACTAAGTTCATATTTGTTTGATGGATTAATGGATGAATGGAAAAGACTGTGTTGTATGATACGAAAGAACCACTCTTAAATTCTTTTCCATAAAACTTCTTCGGTAAATAAGTGGAACAATGACTAATACATAAAATTCCTTAATCAGATCTCGCCGCTAGAAAATGAGCTCTAGAGGACGTGGTCGTCGTGGTCGAGGAAGAGGAAGGATGACCGTGTCGAACTCCGTTAGGTCGGGACAAGGGTCCGACAATGAGATGCCACCGCCACCACCACCCCCAAATGTTAATGTTGAGCAACAGTGCTCGAACGGGAAGAGGTCGTGTCGCAGTCGCTCATGAAGTTTTGGAAATGGTGGCGCGTGCAGTGGAATGGAGGAAATCGAAGTCGGTACCGAACGACTCGAGCTAATGGAGCGTAAATGTTTCGAGGAGTATCCAATGTGGCACCTAGTACAATTGAAAATCGTTAGAAGCAACGAACGCATCATGGATGAGCTTGATCTAACTCCGAGGAAAAAGCGAAGGGATGGTAGCATTGTTACGTGATGAAGCGATCAATGGTGGTTGACTGCTCGTGATGGTACCATAGTCAAAACTTGACCGGGAATTTGTTAAAGAGGCCTTTCGTAAGAAGTATGTGGAACCGTATACTGATGAGCAGAGGAAGGCTTTTCTAGGGTTAGTACAAGGAGCAAGTCCGTCGCAGTAATATGAGGCGGAATTTCGAGGTTGAGCCGCTATGCTCGAGGGTAGTGGCAATCGAGCATGAACGCCGTGTTCGCTTTTGAGGATCGGCCGAGAAATGACCTAAGATCATTAATAGCACCGCATCGAGCGGAATTCTCTGCTTTGGTAGAAAAGGCCAAAGTGGCCGAGGGATTAAAGATGCTACTAAGCGATCGTGGACAAGAATAAGACCAAAAGAGGGTTTGGGTCGTCAGAAAGGGTTACAAGAGGCCTTGGATGATGGGCCACAGAATCAACAAGTCGGTACCGTGAGCGAGATTCGTCTGTGAGTATTGTGGGAAGAGGCATCTAGGGAGTGTTGGAAAAGATAGGAGCATGCTATAGGTGTGGGTCCAAGGATCATATGTTTAGGATTGCCCCAAACAACTGCATTTAAAGCCGACCGTAGTTCGTAATGCTAGCTGCACCAGGAGAGGCGACAGCACCTCCACGGGCCGTGGTTCGAATAACCGTGGTGGTAGCGCAGGCAGAGGCCGTGGCACACAGGGTCGAGGTACTAATGCTAATACTGATGCAAGACAACCAGGTTTGGTTTATGCGGTGCGCCGAAGGGAAGATGGAGACGCGCCGGACGTAATAACCGGTACGTTCTTTATTTTTGACAAACCCTACTTTGCTTTGATTGATGTGGGCTCGACCCATTCTTATGTTGCAAGTAGTGTAGTGAAAACACTAGGCCTAGACTCTGAACTCTCTGATAGGCTGATGACTGTAGTAAGCCCTTTAGGCCAAACTATAGTGGTAGACAAGATCTTTGAATGTACCCTAGAAATTCGTGGAGTGAGCTTTGAAAGGCACTTAATGGAGTTACCTTTCTGAGAGTTTGAGCTTATACTTGGAATGGATTGGTTGGTGGAACACCGAGCCGTGTTGGATTGTGCAGCTAAACGTATGGAACTAAGAACCTCGGAGGATGAAGTGGTGGTAATGATCGGAGAAAGGAGGAATTACCTGTCCAATGTAGTCTCGGCACTGAAGGCTGAGAAAATGGTTAAGAAAGGATGCAAAGCATACCTAGCTTTCGTAAGTGCAATAGGTGGAAAGGAGGAAGGCATTAATGGAGTTAGGACGGTAAGGGACTTCGTAGATGTGTTTCCAGATGAGTTAAGGAATACCCCATGACGAGGTGGAATTTGGGATTGAATTGCTACGTGGACAGCTCCCTGTCAATCGCTCCATACCGAATGGCACCAAAGGAGTTAGTGGAGCTCAAGGCTCGATACAAGAACTGTTGGACTGTGGATTCATCCGACCCAGCAGTGTCTCCATGGGGAGCACCGGTCTTATTTAGTAAGAAGAAGGACGGAACTATGCGTATGTGCATAGACTACCGTCAGCCTAAATAAGTGACCATTAAGAACAAGTATCCCTTGCCAAGGATCGAGGACTTGTTCGATCAGCTGAAGGGAGCCGCAGTGTTTTCGAAGATTGATTTACGGTCAGGATACCATCAGTTGAAGGTGAAGGAGGCTGATATTAATAAGACCGCTTTTAGGACAAGGTATGGACACTTTGAGTTTGTGGTGATGCCGTTTGGGTTGACAAACGCTCCACCGCGCTCATGGACATGATGAATCGGATTTTCCAACCCTACTTGGATAGATTCGTAGTTGTGTTCATTGATGATATTTTGGTGTATTCAAGTCGGAGGAGGAGCATGATGAGCATCTCCGAGTCGTGTTGGAAGTATTAAGGAGAAGCTCTATGCCAAATTCAGAAGTGTGAATTTTGGCTTAGGGAGGTGGCATTCTTAGGGCATGTGGTATCCGCAGAGGGAATAAGAGGACCCTAGGAAGATCGAAGCGATGTTGGATTGGAAGCCACCTAGGTCCGTGGCTGAAATCAAGTTTCTTAGGCTTGGCAAAGCTATTACGGAAGGTTCGTGGAAGGATTCTCGTCAATAGCCGCGCCTTTAACCAAGTTGCTAAGGAAGGAAGTACCTTTCAATGGACTACTAAGCGAAGAGAGCTTTGAAAAGCTTAAGAAGGTAATGTGAGGCTCCAGTGTTAATTCAAATGGAGGCGTGAAAGGAATTTGTAGGTAATCTTGTGATGCTTCGTGACACGGGGTTAAGTGTGTGTTAATGCAAGATGGTAAAGTAGTCGCTATGCTGCCTCGCCACTAAGGCCTCATGAGCTTAACTACCCAACTCATGACTTAGAGCTAGCAAGAAGTGGTTTTCGCCTTAAGGTGTGGAGGCACTACCTTTATGGAGAAAGGTCGATTATCTACATGCACCATAAGAGCCTTAAGTATTTATTAACTCGAAGGAGTTGAACTTGAGGCAACGAAGGTGGGTGGAATTGTTGAAGGACTACGAATCGCTCAATAGAGTATCATCCGCAAGGCGAACGTAGTAGCCGATGCCCTAAGTCGAAGGTTGTAGCGGACCTACGGGCTTTGTTCGCCACTTAAGTCTATATGACGATGGAAGCCTTGCTATGAGTTACAAGTCGTGCCCACATGGCTAAAGGAAGTGAAGGAGGGACGGTTATCGATAATGATTTAAGTACTAAGTTGCAACAAGTACAAGAAGGGGATTAGAGGATTATGATGTCAATAATGAAGGAGTATTGTGCTATAAGGGTAAAGTTTGTATGCCAAGAATAAGGAGTTGAGACAAAGATTCTTCTGAAGCGCATGGTAGCCCTACGCCATGCATCCCGGAGGCATCAAGTCATAGAGATCTAAGGAACAATTTTGGTGGTCCGACCAAGCGAGAAGTGATCAATTAGTGGGGAAATGTTTGACGGTCGCAGTTAAGGTGAACACCAAGTTCCATCGTGATTGCTCCAACCAATCGAAATCCCCAATGGAAGTGGGAAAGAATTACCATGGACCTCGTTAGTGGGCTTCCCTTACGCCTACTAAGAAGGACTCAGTATGGGTGATAGTGGACCGTTTGACCAAGTCCGCACACTTTATCCCACTGAATGGATTATTCTCTTGGAAGTTAGCTAAGTTGTATGTGGCGGAAATTGTGAGATTACATGGAGTACCGAAGTCGATCATCTCTGATAGAGACCCAAGGTTTACGTCTCGATTTTGGAAAGCACTTCATCAAGCTCTAGGCACTAAGCTAGACTTCACTACGGCTTTTCATCCACAATCAGACGGGCAGTCAGAACGAGTTATACAAGTGTTAGAAGATATGTTGAGAGGCTGTGTAATGGATCTTCGAGGAAGTTGGGAAGATTACTTGCCTTTAGCTGAATTCGCCTACAACAACAGCTATCAAGCCAGCATTCGGATGGCACCATACGAAGCATTGTATGGAAGGAAGTGTAGAACACCTACTTGTTGGACCGAGTTAGAGAACGCCAGTTTTGGGTCCAGAGTTGGTGCGTAAACCAAGAGAAGGTTGAGTTAATTCGGGCACGGTTGAAGGAAGCCTCTGATAGGCAAAAGTCGTACGCAGACCTTAAGCGAAAGGAAGTAGAGTTTGAAGTGGGAGATCAAGTGTTCTTGAAAGTCTCACCTTGGAAGAAGGTAATGAGGTTTGGCCAAAAGGAAAGCTAAGCCCAAGATTTATAGGGCCTTATCAAGTAATGAAGCGAGTTGGGCCAAGGCATACCAATTAGAGTTGCCACCGTTGCAGCAAATGCATGACGTATTTCATGTGTCCATGTTACGTCGCTATCGATCGGATCCATCCCATGTGGTACCGTTGAAGAAGTGGAACTAAGGCCGACTTATCATATGAGGAGGAACCAATTCGGATCTTGGAACGTGATGTGAAAGTACTACGAAAAAGACAGTTCCTCTAGTCAAGGTGCTATGGCGCAATCATGGAATGAAGAAGCTTCGTGGGAGCGAGAAGAGGCGATGAGAAGAATACCCTCAACTATTTTAGTTAGGAAATTTCGGGACGAAATTTTGTTTAAGGGGTAGAATCAGAACATCCTAAATAGGGCCTATGCATTTCCAGCTTAATTGTATGAAATGACAAGTTTCAAGTACTATGAATAAAATTTTGATACTTTTGGAAATCTAGAAATGCATGGAAATGGAAATGAAAATGGAAATGGAAATGAACATTTTGGAAACTTAGACATTTTGGAAACTTAGACATTTTGGAAACTGAACATTTTGGAAACTTGAACATTTAGGAAACTTGAACATTTAGGAAACTTGAACATTTTGGAAACTTAGACATTTTGGAAACCTAAACATTTTGGAAACCCGAGGATGTAAGGAAAATGGCAAGTTCTGAGCATGCGAAAATTTTAGGAAACTTAGAAATAAGGCCTAGGAATGACAAAATTCAAAGCCCAAAATAGGAGATAAGGGCAAGAGGGCCTTAAAAGAAAAAGATGGTGAATTTTGACATACAATCGAGCTTGGAAAAGTGGCACTCAAGTGTCACTTAGGGTTTATGGAATGGCATGAGTTCTAGTCACTTGGAAAGCATTTTTTGAAAGTTTAATTTTGTTTTCCAAGGCTAGATGGACGGCACATGCATGTGTGGAAGGGAGAGTTTTATTTTCATTAAAACTTGTCAAATTAAAGTGATAAATAGAGGATTTATTTTACAAGATAAATAAGGAATTAAATTGATGGATTAAAGATTTTTATTAAGTGATAATTAATAAGAGATTAAATTATCACTTGGGAGAGTAGTGGCCAAGTTTTGGACTCTTGGTCTAGCAGTTCAGTTAAAAGAGGAAAAGAGAGACTTTCTCTCATTCACTCCATTGCCGAAACTTTGCTCTCACTTCTCCCTCTCATTGCCGAATTCTCCTAAGCAAGAAACCATCCTCTCTTTTGCTATTTTCTTCCTCGTTTCTACTATCAAAATTCAATCCTTATTGATTCTAAGCAGAGGAGGAATCATCCACAACATCAAAAAGAGGTAAGATCTGTGGATTAGTCAACTTCTATTCTTTTCTTTTTACCAAAATCAAGGTACTAATTCCATTCTTGTTCATGGCCGAATCCACCATGATTCCTTAGATTTCTACCATCATCAATTACAAAGAGCAAGGATCTAAGGTAAGAACAATTAACTTTTGTTCTTCTAAAATCTTTTAATCAAGAACAAGGAAATAACCTTTCCTATGTCTCATGGCCGAATGAAAAGGAGAGTTTCGATTTCAAAATCAAGGATTTAAGGTGAGGCACAATCGGCCAAAGGCCAACTTCTTACTTATTAAAGTTAGATCGGATCTAACATGTGAATTTTAGGAATTTCGACAGATATTCAAGACTAAAGGGAACTTTCGGGATTTAGAAATCTATAAGGTAAGCCTCTAAACATTCGGCCAATGGTGGTGAGATCATCTAAATTAATTCCTTAATTTTGAAAAGTCAAAACTAATCTTTGTGAAGTTTTAAGGTTGGCCAGAACCATTAGTAAAGGAAAAGCGAAGTTTTCGGATTTGTGTAAATACCCAATCGGCTAAGGTAAGCTTTTTTACAAATCCTACTAGGATTTGGTTTTGTTTAAAAAGGGATTTATTAATGTGTGTTAATGAATGGGCCGAATATAGGATTAGTAGATCTAAAAAATTAGATCGGATTCTCGAGGAATCAAGGAACCTATTAAGCGAAAAAGGTGTGTACCCTACTATTCTTCGATATATTATGGTTAAATATTTTAATATATATGATATGAAAATAATATGAATATGGCTATGTACCACACATGTGGCAAAAAGTACCAAGGCACGCTTTCCTACTTCGATAGGATTATGAAAATGTTATTTAATAACATGCTAATAAAAGAATATGAACATGAAATTAAATTATGTTATATATGTATATATGTTTTGGGCATTCGGATTTATGTAAAGGGGGAGAACAGTGTTGACTTGGTCTCACCCACGAAAAATGTTGACTACGGTCACATTGTAAATATGTTGACTACGGTCACATTGCGAAATTTTGGTAACTTCGTTACAATAGTGTCTAATGACACAACGTGAGAGTAAATGGATGGAGGGTTGACTTAGTAGTCCCTACGGTGTGTTGGTTGGTACGGTGGAGAGTAGCGGATGGCATATAGGTTTTTGGGTTTGGGTTGCATCATAATTTCATTATTACATGGACTTGGTGAATTGAACATGAATGCCCGATTTATTGAATGATAGTATTGTGTGCACATTGAGTCTGCTGACTCACCCCATTGTGGGAATTATTTTTGGTGATGAGCAAGGACGGACCGGGCAGAGACCATGAGGAGGCCATGCATCCCTTGAAGAGTTTATTCGTAATTTTGGACTTCATTTAATTTTGATACTTTTAAAATTTTATTTTGGGTTTATTTGATGTAATAAGGCCATAAGGCCCATGGATTATTCTTTGTCTTTACTTTGTTTTTTTTATATTTTGCTAAGAACTATTTTGAACATGTTACAACAAAATGGATTTACTTAGATTAAATAAATGGGTTTTCAATCTAAGCCCAACTCAAAATAATAGTTTTTCTAAAAACATAGAATTTTCTAAGTAACGAATGTTTTTGAGATCGGTTTACTTTAGAACATACCGATCCGGTCCATTCTCGTGGGCCGGGTGTGGGGTGTTTCACCTAAAACATATTTCGATCCGTTAGAACACTATTTCGTATAAATATTCTTAATCGATAATAGATCCAAAATCTTACCCTCTTGATTTTGAATCACTTCGATTTTCGCTTCTCATCGTTTATTGATTCGTTAGTCGTCGAGAATCCACCAACGATAATGGCTCTAAGTTCGTACCACTTGAATAATTGACTCCTTCTAAGATGGTCCGCAGCCGGTGGAAAATCCCAGATCGCCAAATCGCTTCTTCGCTTAAATGGGGATTTACAGATCCGCCTCTTAACGTGACTAACCACCGCCTTTTCTTCCCTATTTTGAAAGTCTTCAAGATCCAAAGGATATTAGTTAAATCTAAAATAATATCAAAATAGTACTAAAGGCTTTAAAAGGATGTGATTTCTTTACCACAATAAATCGATTCCAACGCTTTCTACGATTCTCCGATCACTTGAGTTCCGATCTTCCGTTATTGCACTATATAATAACGAATGAAACGTTATTATAACGAACGTTTTTCGATCCAAATGGTCCTTCATAATACCATCAATATTCGGCCATAATATTATTAATTAATCGAAAATGAAAAAGAATCCCTTACCTATTTCCACGATTGAAAAGAAAGGGTTGAGAAAGGTGTTTGTGTTGGATGAAGATTTCGGCTATGTATGATCAAAGAAAAAGAAATAAAGATTCGGCTAAGGGCACTCTAGCATTCGGCCATGAGAGAGTTTGATGGAGAAACTTTGATTGAAAAGAATTAAAATTTGAAAAAAAAAGAGATGGTGATGATGTTGTTTGATTTCAAAGAGAAGAGAAGAAAAAGATGGATTTTAGGAGCTAGTACATTCGGCCATGATAAAAGAAAAGAGAAAGGATGGTTCTTTTGGTATAGTTGATTTCGGCACTCAAAGAAAAGACACAAAGCAATGGCTAAAGAAATAATAAAAAATGACCAAATGATCACAAAACTTGAGCTTTACCAAATGCACAATTCGGCCAAGATGAAAAGTTCAGAGAGAAAATAAAAATTCTGCACAAGGTGCAAGGAATGACTAAAGAGAAAATGCAATTCTTAGCCAAACTAACACAAAATTGGCTCCCTCCCTATACCAAGTTGCCGTCCAAAACATGGTCAATTGGCCATGATTTTGTTTCCAAAATTTTCCTTGATATGTGCCTTATGTTCCCCCTATCTTTCCTTAAGTTTTTGATTCCATGCCATAAGTTATCTATTTCCTTAATCCTTTGATACACTAACCAAAAATAACATGGTCAACACTTACCATATATGCTCTTGGCCGACACTTGCTATACATGTGCGTAAAATTAAAATAAAAATTCATCTAGATGCTAAACAAGGGATTCGAACCTCTCCCATCATGCTATAACTCATGCGCCAACACCACCATGCCATGTACTCAACTTATGACACTCATTAACACTTAATTTAACTTAAGTCTTAATGACACTTGCTTCTCTTCAATAAATTCTCAATTATTAAATTTATTCCTTATCCAAATTATGCTATACTCCTCTTTAGGACTTCAATAAGCACTAAAATAAAAGTAAGGAATTTTCCTTTAAAATCTAAACACCAATTCATGCAATATATAAACACTCGGATTTTTTTATAGGGTGTTACATTTAATTAAAAGAAACTCCAAATACTTAGTTGAGCAATGGCCACCACGTAGTCCTCACCGACCGATCCATCACGTTAAGAGTCACCAAACATATCCCATAAAAGGGTGAGTCAACAGACTCAATGTGTAACATTGCACTAAAAGCCCAATTGATCAAAACCATTAAGCCCATTTAAAACATATTTAGCCAGAAGCCCATTTTATATCAAATCGATAAAATCGATTAAATCACATGTGTATATATATAAATGAAATGCAATCCGAGCCCACCTAAAATCCATCCGCTACACACCAACAAGACCTACCAATCACACCTCGGGATTACTAAATTGACCTCCATCTGCTACACACCATCAAGGCGCTTGTTGCAGTCAACATGCATATCGCCTTAAAATTTTGTGGCATGGCCACTCAGATAGTTGTGACCTAAGTCACCGGATTCATATAAGTGACCAAGTCACCGGATTCATATATGTGACCAAAGTTACGGATTCATATTATGTGACCAAGTCACCGGATAATGTGGTAAAACCACCTAACACTTCCCTTTATCAATATCACCCATATGCCCATGCACATACATATTATTCGAATTTTATGCAATATACCCCAAAAATCATAACAGAGTCATACTTATTTCATATTTATGCTTATAGCATTATTAACGAAGTAATGGGGTAAACATACCTGAATATCGTGTACCACTGAATGGTACTCGCAACCATTATCATACATATTTTCATACAAATCATTATTACTTTAGATCTATGAGAAATTTACTATAGTGTTACACACCTTATAACAGTGAGAACGATACCTTCCCGCTCGTCAACACCTAATTATTTATCACACTTGATTAGAACACACTACTACTTATAAATCTATACTATTGATGAATAATCTAATTCCTTACCCTCGGAATCTCGGACAATTGTTATATATGATTTTTCTCCAATAGATGGATCAAAATTCGATGACAACCCACGAACAAATAGTGGCTCGGGTGTACGCACGACTTCAAATAATCGATCTTCGTTGGTAGAAGGTCCACAACCCGATGGAAAGTCTCAAATCCCCGATACAGCCCTTCATTTGAAATTTGAGGGTATAACAGAACCACCCCTCTTCCAAACACTCCTTACCGCTCTTTTCGAACTGTTTGCCCCAAAATCTTACGTTCACGGGAAAATGATCGAGCGATAGAGTCCCCTAAAACGAAAGCGATTAGTAGTCTATCTAAAACGATATAATAAGTATATAAAACTCCTTTACCTTGAATATTTAATTTCCCGATGGATCTCTCCTTAATCGTTGGCTTCAAAAAGAATCCTAAAATCCTTCTTCAAAGATCCAACCAAGGAGAAATAAGAGGATTAGATTCTTAAAATCAGCTAATCCAAAAGAAAAGAAAGAAGAACAATTGATAGATAATCCTTACCTGTAACGCAGAGATTGATTGTACCCTTCCTTGAACTATAAAGAGATTCGGCCTTAATAATTAAGAAGAAAAGAAATGGTGGTTTCGGCTTTAACAAAAGAGAAGAGAAAAAGATGGTGGTTTCAGCTTTAACCAAAAGAAAAGAAAGAAAGATGGTGGTTTCGATTTTAATAAAAGAAAAGAAAGAAAGATGGGAGGTTTAAGATGTTATGATTATGGTGAAAATGGGGAATGGTTTCGGCTAAGAGAAAGAAGAAGAAAAGAATGATTAAGTGGTTCGGCTCTTAACAAAAGAATGGAGAGGGAGAGTGTGAGGCTTAGAAGTTGCGGCAATGGTGGAAATTGGGAGATAAATGTTTCGACCTTAGTAAGGTAGAAGAGAAAAAGATGCACAAATGGTTTCAGTTTTAGGTCAAGAAAGAAAATAGTGCACAAGTGATCTCCAAATCTCGATTTTCTAAAGAGAAACACACAAGCTTTTTAAACAACGAAATTGCACAAAAAGAATGCCCAAACCTCACTATGCATATTTGGCCAAGAGGAAAAGATGAGAGAAAAGAAAATGTTTTGGAAGGGCAAAATGACCAAAATGAGAATTCTCTCAAGCTACTAACCTACCAAAACCTTTCTCAAAATTCGGTCATCCCACCTAGGCTCCTAAACCGTCCACATACATGGTCAAGTTGGCCATTAACAAGTTTCCAAAACACACTCCATAAAGAGTGCCTTATGTCCCCTCAATTTACCATAACCTTAATCAAAATTTCGGTCACTCCCCCTAGGCTCCTAAACCATCCACATTCATGGTCAAAATGACTATAAAAAAATTTCCAAAACATCACCCATTCATCAAGCCTTTTGTCCCCTTATCCTTCCATAACATCTTGATTCCATACCTTAACTAATAACTTGCCTTTTCCGTTTGGTCTACTATCCAAAAATGAAAGAAAATCCATCCATACTAAGATAAGGCTTGATCGACACTATAGGAAAGAGAACAAAAATAAAAATCCTTCCAATTGCTAGCTAAGGGACTCAAACCTCTCCTCTCATGCATTCACCCATGCGCCAACACCACCTTGCCAATTGACTTGTTATGATTAAAACCTCATGCCAATTTTTCTTAAAGCCTATCTTGCTTAGCTCCATCTTAAGACTTAAAAATTTAATATTTTTCTAAGGCATTCTCTTAGATACTGAAGTTCCTAAAACTCCCAAAGCACACTCAACTACACATTGGCATGCAACCACATACAATTAAGTTAAAATGCATAACCCCTATATTCCGGATATTACATAAATCCTCATGAAAAATGTTAGGAAAGTTCAGAATCGATCAACGCAAAATAGTCTAGTTTTAAAATTTATAAAAGATAATCAAATCAGAGACTAACTATGACAACGATAGAGGCAAGTGCAATCGTCGAACAAAGAGTATAGCTTTGGAAAGAATATCTTATCGAACCCAAGGAACCTAAAAGTACTACTACTCACTTTCTTCCTATTATTTAGCCATAAATATGGAGTGATTAATTAACTTATCTAAGACTAATGAAATACTTAAACTAAATGCAAAGACAAAAGAATAAACTGGGAAAAGGTTTTGGAAAACTCAGTTGATAAAAATGATACCCTCGGGAAGAATCCACCTATGACTTCACTTGTTATCTAACTTTCAATTCATATGTTTTCTTTTACTTAGCTTGATCTGTGAGACTCCCTAACCTATATTAAACCTTCTCTCAAAGCGAATAACGTCTAACCTTAGGTTAATTAGTGGAACTCTCGTTCTCTTATAATAACCCCCTAAGCAAGTAGTAAATCGATCAATGGACTCCCATATTAGGTTTCACCTTAATCCGCAAAATCTCGTAACCCTATCACTAGGCGCTCGATCAACTCCGCTTAATTATGCTAAATCTACTCTAAGGCAGGGTCTATTCCTCCTCCACCTAAGCACATCATATTAAATTGAGCAATATAATTAAGAACAAACTAAGTATTTATCATATAAACCAATAGATCAAATAACAAAACCCATCATAAGTTTCACCCCCTTCAGATATCTGAAGGATCTAGTTCATAATAAAATAAGAAAACATCTCAAGAGAAAAGATAAAACAAAACATAACAAATCCCTAAAACCCCCTGAAGGAATTGAAGGAGAGATCTTCCATCTTGAGTAGAATTTCGACTCTTCGAGATGGACCAACTGGCTATCTTTGAGTAATTCCCTAAACAAGTAAAGCTCTGGCAGAAAACTCTGCTAAAACCTGACGCCTTTGAATTGCTTCCTTGGATTGTTTATATAGACATTTGGGATACTTTTCTTGGCTCCTAAGTACTCATAATTCAAGTGAAATTCGTCCTAAGTGTTTGAGTGGACTTAGGATTGCGTTTCTTGGGCTTCAAGCATCCAATTTCGAGTGAAATTGCTCTTTCCTGACGGCAGGGCACGCCTTGACACGCCGTGTAAATCGTGGTCCGGCCTCGTGTCTCCATCCTGTCGATTTAGGTACCTGCCATGACATGCCCATGCAATATCCGGTAGAGGCCATGCTTCGCCTACCAATGGGGCACCCACTGCAGTACATCGGGTTAGGCCGTGTTGGGCTTTTTGTTGATGAGGCACGGTCATATAAATCGTGGTGTGACCGTGTAATCTGAATATTGGGGCACGGCCACGTGGCATGAAGTCCAAATTGTCTCGATTTCTTGGGTTGGTCCACTTTGGTCCGCTTTTAAACCTGTTTTCGTCCTTTTACCATTGGGTGCTTTCTTGAGTATAAAACATGAAAAGAAAGGATTAAGAGCACCTTTTACATAAATTAAGGATAAATTCATCCAAGAGCATACTATATATGGGATTAAAATATGTTACTTTTACGGTTTATCAGTAACAGTATGAATCCATTCCACAACCAAACCTGTCATACTCATATCTCGCACATATGGCAAATACGCATCACAACCCTTACGAACCAACTTTTCATCTACTAGAGCGGATTTCACATTAGAGAGATAATCTCAATGCTCGTCAACCATCACAACCTCTACACCATCCTCAACCTTAAATGTAACCTCTTAGGCTCACAATCCAATTTGACTCGATGCTCTACCAACCTATCCATACCCAAAATTAGGTCTAACACACTAAACGAAAACTCTATTAAATCACCTAGGAATAAAACCCTTAAAATTCAAGCGGACACCTCCTAAACACTTTACTAACTCCCATAGATTGTCCCAAATGACTAATTCTAGATAGCTCACTACCATCGGCTCACCAAAATCCCCATATTACCCAATATATTGCTAGATATGTAAGAGTGCATGGAACCACAATCAATCAAAGTAAAATAAGGTAAATAATGCATAAGAAAAGTATCGATAATCACATCGATCGCATCCACTCGTCCTCTTGGCGCATCACAAGATAAACTAAGGCTTGCCGCCTAGCCTCATCTGAACTCATCTCTACCAAGTGCTTTTTGACAACAACCACCACCATTACCTCCCACATCCGACCTCGCCCTTATAAAGCTTGAACAACCCTCTAAGGTTGAATTTGACCTTAAACTAGATCAAACATCCGAGGACAGTAA
Source organism: Gossypium rotundifolium (assembly GCA_025506655.1). Classification (NCBI taxonomy): domain Eukaryota; kingdom Viridiplantae; phylum Streptophyta; class Magnoliopsida; order Malvales; family Malvaceae; genus Gossypium; species Gossypium rotundifolium. Next base: position 40,737,724 of record CP106731.1, on the reverse strand, counting down.
CTAATCTTATGCTCTATGGACTCGAGTCTATAGGAAGCCCCAATCCTCATACAACACTTGTCCGGGTGGTGTCTATTACAAAACCCAAAAATAAAAACCTACTCGACCCTAGAAATAGGCTCAACTCTAGCAATTGATCCTATCTGTTGAGGCCTCTCAAACCTGGCCCATTTTATACGCCCATCGAGAAGAACTTGAAGGACTCAAATCCCATTATTCTTGTTCGAGTTTTTCCTTCTCCTTTTTCTTGCACTTAGTGCACTTCATATCCTTAGCTCCAACAGCCAAGACTTGCTCCCTTTGGGGAGCTACCATAACCTTTATATCATACCTAAAACCCTTCCCGAACTGAATGCTTTTATCATAACTAGTGGCTACCAAACCATGAGCATACCTTCTAAATCTCAAGAATTGGGCCTCATATTTGGACATTGACCTATCCCCCTAATTTATCCCTATAAACTCGCATTTATGGGGCTCAACATAGCTCACTCCTACACACTTACTTTGGAAGGCACTCCAAAAGTAATCCCAAGTTAACCACTCACGCTGAGTGCCCTTTTAAACTGTCAACCCCCACTAATACGTCTAATCACGAAGCAATGATACTGCACCCTTTAATTTTTGCTTGGGGATGCAGTCTAAATCATTCATAATTCTTTCTATGGCCACAAACTAATACTCGATCATAGTCGGGGCGACCTCAATGACACCCTTGAACAATTTAGTTCCATTGGATCGAGTCGCTCAGCCACGACCTCGACTCTCATACCTGTAATGCATCCCAATTTCCTCTCCAAAACCCTCAACATATCCTCGAGACAGTTGCATCGCCCCGGCGCTTGAGCCCTGCACCTAGTCTTAGCAATGGAGTTCCAACAATCTCACTTGTATCTAATTGGAGTATACTGCCCATCGAGGATGACTATAATAACCCAGTTTTAGCTAAATTTGAACAGTAGTTTTGGAACCACAAATTTGATGTCAAAAATTATTTTAATATTAATTTTGGTGTTTACATCATGATAGCATTTATGGGTGAAAACTTTGTTAGTTAATTTTATCGCTTAATTGCTCAATTTGAGAAAATGGCTTAATCGCGTAAAATACAAAAGTTGCATTCTACTTGTTAAATGTGTCAAATAGCTTTGGATTTTAAATATGATGGCCTTAAATGGCAATTATACCATTTTAAATGATAGTGGACTTTTATGGACAACATTTATGTGATTTTAAATGTTATAACTTAAGGTTAAATTTGGTATTTCATATATAAAGGTTAATAAAATAAAACAACGTAAAATTTGTTATCATCTTCATCATATTGCTGAAATTAGAGAAGAAAATATCCAAAGCTAGGTTTTGTTTATTCGGTCACTTGTGCTCTTAATTGGTAAGTGATTTTGACTCGCTTTTAATAATTTCTATGTTTTTGATATCGTTGATTCGTGTTCTAGATAACCCATACCTTTAACTTTGAAACTATTAAATATTTTAAAAGTGTCCATTGATGAGCTTATGTTTTCTTTGGTGTTTAAAGATGAAATATGAATTTTTTATGATAGATTTTCATGTTTTGTAAAGTGATTTTTGATAAAATTGCATAATAAGGATTAAATTGTGAAATATACAAATTGAGTGGTTGAAATGTGAAATAAATGAAATTTTTAGGCTGCTAGGGAGCTATGTGTAATTCGGCCAAGCTTGGGTTTAATGAAATTATGTGAATTTTATGTATTTCTGAAATAAAGACTAAATTAATTAAATGTGAAAATTTAGGGGTTAATGTGTAAAAGGGGCCTAAATGCATGTTTTGGACTAAATTGAAAGAATGTATGATTAAATGAGTTAATTTTGAATACATATAGATCAAGAAAGAAAGAATTCGGATTAATATTGGGAAAAAAAATAAGGTTATCGAGTAGTCGATCTGATCCGTCAATTCTAAACACGAGGTAAGTTCGTATGTGGAAATTTCGTTATAAATATATGTTAAATGCTTTGATGTCGAATAAATTATGCTTATAAGATATGGATAATGTTTGAATTGTAAATACAACTCTACGGATATATTCGACGAGGAAATCGACAAGTGTAAATTCTGGTTGAACCTTAAGAATAGTTCGTAATGCTAGTGACATATCTTTAGGTTATTGTGTTGGCTTTGCCATGATATCGGCACAATGGGTGTGAGTGATACCTTGATTTGGCTCCGGCCATGGTATAGGTATTTTAGAGATGAGTTACCTTATTTGGTTACGGGCCATGGTATAGGTACTCCGAGATAAGTTACCTTGATTTGGCTTTGGGCCATGGTATAGGTACTTATCGATTGAGATCTTTGAGTATCTAAATTCTATTTCGAATGGTTCAACGGGTAAAAGAATGATGTGGTTGAGAAAAAGGTTAATACGAGGCGATACAAGTACGTATAGAACCTATACGAGTATTAAATAGAAAAAGTTCGATAAGATAGTATTTAATCATGTTCTGAGATGTGAGAAAGGTTTGTAGTTAACGTGTATATAGTGATGTTATGTAAAATTGGTTGATTTGCATTTATTTGATGAATTAAGTTATTCACATATGAGCTTACTAAGCTATGAAGCTTACTTTGTGTTATTTTTCTATGTTTTATTTTGAATCAAGGCTAGCTCAGATCCGGAGTCGCCGAGAACATCATCGCACTATCAAGCATCTGATTGGTACTTTTGAGTTGTATAAATATGGTATATGGCATGTATAGGCTACTTATGGAATTTTGGTTGTGAATATAGCCATAAGAGTTGGCCTGTAAATGATGTTAATATGGTTGTTTGTTTAGCTATTAGAAATGGCTTATAGATGCATACGTTTTGTTGTATATATAGCCATGAGTGATGGCTTATTTTGGTATGTTTAGTATGAAAATGGTTATGAATGGTTATGATTTATAGTTATAAATGGTTAATTGATTTATGGAGTTTAATGCTTGAGAAATGCTTTAGTGAAGTATGATTTGTAAGTTGAGTTGATAAGTATTTGAATAGATAATTAGCATTGAATTGAGTATTGAATTTGGTTGAAATGGATATAGTATGAATTGTGTTTTTGGTTGATGTTTTTGGCTGCCTATTGCATGAGGAAATGGTACCATTTTGGTTGCTTAATTGAGCTTGAGAAAGGGTGGCAAATTGGCCTTGCAAATAGCTTATTTTTGTCCACATGGGCAGAGACACGGGTGTGTGTCCCATCTATGTGTAACACACGATCATGTTATACGGCCGTGTGTCCCCTAGTATTATAATTGAATTTAAGTTAGTATGCTCTACAAGGCCTCACAAAGTATACCCCTTAAATGGCATACGGCCTAGCACACAGGCATGTGACTTGGCCGTGTTGCATAAGTCAGTATACCCTACTGTGTTTGGCACGACCTAGTACACGGCCCGGCATATGTGTGTGAGGCTAATCGAAGGGGCACACGGCTAGACACATGGTCGTGTGGTCAATCGTGTGACCCATGTCGATAAGTATGCCCTGTTTCCACGGGCCTGTGACACAAAGCGTGTTCAAGTCGTGTGAGGCACACATCCTATTCAGATGGGCGTGTAACCCCTAATGATTGAAAAATTTCTAAGTTTTCCAAGTATTTTGTATGTTGTCGATTTAGTCTCGAAACCACTTCTAAAACATATTTAAGGGCTTGTAAGCCCTTATAAGGGACACTGTGATTGTATTAAATGATTTATGAGAATGAATACTTTCTGTTTGATAAATGTATATTATATGTTATGAATTGATCGGTAATACCTCGTAACCTTATTCTGACGGTGAATATGGGTGGGGGTTGTTACATTTTTTTTAATCAGAGCTATGGTTGAATATGTGTCAATGCTTCAATGATACCGATCCGACCCTTCACATGTCATTTCCCCGACCGAAGTTGAAATTCAATCTGATATGTCATATGCTAAAAAACTGATTAGAACTTTAGCTCGTGACATTAAAGAGCTGAGAAATAAGAGAATTGCATTAGTGAAAGTATTATGGCATCAACACGAGGTCGAAAAAGCTACACGGGAACCCGAGGATGCAATGAGAAAACAATACCCAAACCTATTCACTAGTAAGATTTTCGAGGATGAAAATCCCTAAGGGAGAAAGTTGTACCAAATTTCGATTTTAGCTAAATCGTAATAGTGGTTTCAAACCACAAATTCGATGTCAAAAATTATTTTAAAATTATTAATTTTGGTGTTTTCAAAGATGATAGCATGTATGTGTGAAAATTTCGTTAGCTAATTTTATCGCTTAATTGCTCAATTTAAGAAAAGGATTTAATAAAGAAAATGCAAAAGTTGCATTCTACTTGTTAAAGGTGTCAAATAGCTTTGGCTTTTAAATATGATGGCCTTAAATGGTAATTAGACCATTTTAAATGATAGTGGACTTTTATGGACAACATTTATGTGATTTTAAATGTTATAATTTAAGGTTAAATTTGTTATTTGATAAATAAAGGTTAATAAAATAAAACAAAGTAAAATTTGTTATCATCATCATCATATTGCCGAAATTAGAGAAGAAGAAAAATCCAAAGGTAGGTTTTGTTTATTCGGTCACTTGTGCTCTTAATTGGTAAGTGATTTTGACTCGGTTTTTTAAAGATTTCTATATTTTTGAGATCGTTGCTTCGTGTTCTAGCTAGCCCGTACCTTTAATTTTGAAACTGTTAAAGATTTTAAGAGTGTCAATAGATGAGCTTATGTGTTCTTTGGTGTTTAAAGATGAAATATGAATTTTTGATGATAGATTTTCATGTTTTGTAAAGTGATTTTTGATGGAATTGCAAAATTAGGATTAAATTGTGAAATATACAAATTGAGTGGTTAAAATGTTAAATAATGAATGTTTTAGGCTATTGGGGACCTATGTGTAATTCAGCCAAGCTTGGGTTTAATGAAATTATGTGAATTTTGTGTATTTATGAAATAGGGACTAAATTGATTAAATGTGAAAATTTAGGGGCTAATGTGTAAAAATGACCTAAATGAATATTTTGGACTAAATTAAAAGAATATATGATTAAATGAGTTAATTTTAAATACATATAGATCAAGAAAGAAAGAATTTGGATTTAGATCGTGAAAAGGCAAGGTTATCGAGTAGTAGTTCGATTCACAATTATTAATACGAGGTAAGTTCGTATGTAGAAATTTCATTATAAATATATGTTAAATGCTTTGATATTGAATAAACTATGCTTATGAGATATGAATAATGTTTGAATTGTGAATATGACTTTACGATATGTTCGATGATGAAATCGACAAATGAAATTCCATGTTGAACCTTAGAATAGTTTAGGATGCTAGTGACATGTCATTAGGTTATTGTGTTGGTTTCGGCTATGATGTCAACACAAGGGTGTGAGTGATACCTTGATTTGGCTACGGGCCATGATATAGGTATTTTAGAGAGGAGTTACCTTGATTTGGCTACAGGCCATGGTATAGGTACTACGGGATAAGTTACCTTGATTTGGATTCGCCATGGTATAGGTACTTATCGATTGAGATCTTTAGTATCCGACTTCTAAATGATTCAACGGGTAAAATAATGATGTGGTTGAGAAAGAGGTTAGTACAAGGCCATGCAGTGTATGCATAAAACCTATTCGAGTATTAAATAGAGAAAGTTCGATGAAATAGTATTTGATCACGCTTTTGAGACATAAAAAAGGTTTGTAGTTAATGTGTATATGGTAATGTTATGTAAAATTGGTTGATTTGCATTTATTTGATGAATTAAGTTATTCACATATGAGCTTACTAAGCTATGAAGCTTACTTTGTGTTATTTTTCCATATTTTATAGTGAATCAAGGCTAGCTCGATTCGGAGTCATCTGAAACATCATCGCACTATCAAGCATCCGATTGGTACTTTTGAGTTGTATAAATATGGTATATGGCATGTATAGGCTACTTATGGAATTTTGTTGTGAATATAGCCATAAGAGTTGGCTTGTAAATGATGTTAATATGGTTGTTTGTTTAGCTATTAGAAATGGCTTGTAGATGCATACGCTTTTGGTTGTATATATAGCCATGAGTGATGGCTTATTTTGGTATGTTTAGTATGAAAATGGTTATGATTTATAGTTACAAATGGTTAATTGATTTATGGAGTTTAATGCTTGAGAAATGCTTTAGTGAAGTATGATTTTAGAAGTTGAGTTGATAAGTATTTGAATTGATAATTAGCATTGAATTGAGTATTGAATTTGGTTGAAATGGATATGGTATGAATTGTATTTTGGTTGATGATTTTGGCTACCTATTGCATGAAGAAATGGTACCATTTTGGTTACTTAATTGAGCTTGAGAAAGGGTGGCAAATTGGCCTTGCAAATAGCTTATTTTTGTCCACATGGTCAGAGACACGGATGTGTGTCTCATCTGTGTGTAACACACGATCATGTTATACGACCGTGTGTCCCCTGGTATTATAATTGAATTTAAGTTAGTATGCTCTACAAGGCTTCACACACATCATGTATGATCAGTGTGTGGCACAAGTCAAGATACCCCTTAAATGGCATATGACCCTAGCACACAAAGCGTATGACTTGGTCAGTGTTGCATAAGTCAAGATACCCTACAAGTTTGGCACTACTTAGTACACAACCCGGCATACGGTGTGTGAGGCAAATTCAAGGGCACACAGTGCTAGACACATGAGTCGGTGGTCGGTGGTGACCCATGTCAGAAGTATGCCCTGTTTCACATCTACCGTGACACGTTGTTCAAGATGTGTAGGCACACATACCTATTCATACGGAGTGTAACCCGTGATGATTAAAAATTTCTAAGTTTTCCAAGTATTTTGTATGTTATCGATTTAGTCTCGAACCACTTAAAACATATTTAAGGCCTTGTAAGCCCTTATAAGGCACAATGTGATTGTATTAAACGATTTATGAGAATGAATGTTTTATGTTTGATAAATGTATGCTACATGTTATGAATTGATCGGTAATACCGTAACCTTATTCGACAAAGGATATGGGTGAGGTTGTTGTATTTACTGGTATCAGAGCTACGGTTTAGTCGATTCTAGGACTAATGTAGCATGTGTGAGAGTCTAACTATACATGCCATATATATTCTACGATAGTTTGATGATTCCCATACCTTAAATTGTGTTTTCATATAGTAATGGATCCCAAACGAGCTGTAGCTGATGATGTAGAAAGTAATGCACCCACTCCCGCTCAAGAGGCAGCGCCATTAGATTCTAGGCCTGTAATAAGTAGCCTCAAAGGAGAGGCTAAACAAGCCTTTTTCCAAATGATGAACGAGTGGTTCACGTAGTTCGTTCGAATGAATCCAACTGCTGAACAACCTCCACCCCCACCTATTCCTCAACAAATCCCTATTATTCCTCAAGTTATAGATCTGATACGGTTGAATAAGCTACCAGTGGATAAGATACGTAAACATGGGGCTAAAGAGTTTCGGGCTACTTTTGATGATGATGTTGAGAGAGCTGAGTTTTGACTTGAAAATACGATTCGGTTATTCGATGAATTGTCTTGTACTCCTGATGAATGTATTAAATATGTTGTATCTTTGTTGAGAGACACGCTTATCTCGTAACATCCTAAATGTAGGCTGTGCATTTATATGTTGGTTTAACGTGTTAGTTCAAGAATTTAAGGCTCAAATGAGGCCTTGATTAAATATATGGATTAGAGGTTAAATTAAAGTTCGAGAAGTTTAAGTGATATTTTGGGCTTCAAAACTTGGGTTAGAATGATTAAAATGGTGTTAGTAGTAATTAAATGTAAATAGTTATGTTTGGTAGCAAGTTGGGCTTGTGGCCCAAAAATTTGAGTGCTTTGAGTGGGCACTAGGTGGCGCCACTTAGGAGGTTATTGGGCCATGTGTGGCCACTTTTTTTTTTTGAGGCCCAAGAATTGGGGTAAAATTTTGGCATATCAAGGAGGGGGAGTGGACGGCACACTTGATAGTATTTAGAGCTTTATTTCTTTTTATTTAAGCGATAAAAGTGATAATTAAGAGGATGAGGAGTTGGATCTAGTTGAGACTCTTTTAAATGAGTCACAGATCAAGATAAGGGATAGGAATTTGAGCTATTGTATGATCAAAGAAAAGAAATAAAGATTCTGCTAAGGGCACTCTAGCATTCGCCATGAGAGAGTTTGATGGAGAAACTTTGATTGAAAAGAATTAAAATATGAAAAAAAAAGAGATGGTGATGATGTTGTTTGATTTCAAGGAGAAGAGAAGAAAAGATGGATTTTAGGAGCTAGTACATTCGGCCATGGTAAAAGAAAAGAGAAAGGATGGTTCTTTTGGTATAGTTGATTTCGCACTCAAAGAAAAGACACAAAGCAATGGCTAAAGAAATAATAAAAAATGACCAAATGATCACAAAACTTGAGCTTTACCAAATGCACAATTCGCCAAGATGAAAAGTTGAGAAGAAAACACAAATTCTGCACAAGGTGCAAGGAATGACTAAAGAGAAAATGCAATTCTTAGCCAAACTAACACAAAATTTGACTCCTCCCTATACCAAGTTGCTTGGTCAAAACATGGTCAATTGGCCATGATTTTGTTTCCAAAATTTTCCTTGATATGTGCCTTATGTTCCCCTATCTTTCCTTAAGTTTTTGATTCCATGCCATAAGTTATCTATTTCCTTAATCCTTTGATACACTAACCAAAAATAACATGGTCAACACTTACCATATATGCTCTTGGCCGACACTTGCTATACATGTGTAGAAAATTAAAAATAAAAATTCATCTAGATGCTAAACAAGGGATTCGAACCTCTCCCCTCATGCTATAACTCATGCGCCAACACCACCATGCCATGTACTCAACTTATGACACTCATTAACACTTAATTTAACTTAAGTCTTAATGACACGTGCTTCTCTTCAATAAATTCTCAATTATTAAATTTATTCCTTATCCAAATTATGCTATACTCCTCTTTAGGACTTAAATAAGCACTAAAATAAAAGTAAGGAATTTTCCTTTAAAATCTAAACACCAATTCATGCAATATATAAACACTCAGATTTTTTTTTAGGGTGTAACAACTCTACCCTCCTTAAAGAAAATTTCATCCTCGAAATTTACCTGGTTGAAAGAGGTGAGGGTATTGTTGCCGAATTGCATCCTCAGGCTCCCACGTAGCTTCCTCCACTCCGTGGTTACGCCATAGAACTTTGACCAATGGCACGGTCTTCTTTCTTAGCACTTTGACATCTCGGTCTAAGATTTCCAACGGTTCTTCTTCAAAAGACAAATCTGAATTCACCCAATTCTTCTACCGTATAATGTCGAAGGATCCGATCTATAACGCCTCAACATGGAAACATGAAAACATTATGGATTTGATCCAATTCGAGATAACTCAATCGATAAGCCATCGGACCAACACGCTCAAAGACACGATAAGGTCCAATGTATCTAGGACTTAGCTTGCCTTTCCTTCCTAATCAAGATCTTTTTCCAAGGAGAGACCTTCAAGAAAACCCGATCCCCACATCATACTCAATATCCCTTCGCTTGAGTGCGCATACAATTTCTCGCTCATCTCGAGGCTTCTTTCAACCGTGCTCGAATAACTTTTACCTTATCCTCATCTCGGATATCATCTCATGACCTAACATCATCTTTCGCCTAACTCGCCTAACAAATAGGAGAACGACACTTACGACCATACAATGCCTCGTAAGGTGCCATCTGAATGCTAGACCGATAATGTTGTTATATGCGAATTACGCCAGTGGTAGATAATCCTCCCAACTACCCTCAAGTCGATTACGCATCCCTTAACATATCTTCCAATATCTGAATTACCTCTCCGATCGACCATCGATCGAGGATGAAAAGCCGTCTCGAAATTCAACTTTGTCCCCAAGGCTTCATGCAGAGCTTTCGTAATCGTGATGTAAACCTAGGGTCCCTATCCGATATAATAGATACAGGTACCCCATGCAACCTCACAATTTCGGATACGTACAGTTTCGCCAACTTCTGCAATGAATAATCCGTACGAACTGGCAGGAAATGAGCAGTCTTCGTCAAACGATCAACAATTACCCACACAGAATTTTTCTTAGTAGGTGTTAACGGTAACCCACTAACAAAATCCATGGTTATCCGCTCCCATTTCCAAAGAGGAATCTTTATCGGTTGTAACAACCCAGACGGTAATTGATGTTCTGCCTTCACTTGCTGACAAGTCAAACATTTTCCCACAAATTCTGAAATCTCACGCTTCAACCACGCCACCAATATCGCTCACGAGATCTCGATACATCTTATTTCCTATGGGATGCATAGCATAAGGGCTACTATGCACCTCCCATAGAATCATTTGCTTTAGGTCTGAGTCCTTAGGCATACATACTCTTCGTCGAAAGCACAACACACCTTGCGTGTTTATTCCAAAATCCTCTATTTCACCATTTTCAACTTTCCGAAGTAAAGGTCCCAACTTCTCATCTGATGTCTATTTTCCTTGATTTGTTCCAATCCATTAACAAACCGCCATCCTCGTCTGCACTCAAATGGGCAAACAATGCTCTCAAATTAGATATCGTCTTATGACTTAACGTTAGCTACCACGTTAGCCTTTCCAGATGATATTCGATTGAGAAATCATAATCCTTTAATAATTCTACCCATCTTTTTGTCTCAAATTTAACTCCTTTTGGGTAAGGAGGTATTTAAGACTCTTGTGATCCGTGTAGATTATAGATTTCTCACCATAGAGATAGTGCCTCCAAATTTTTAGAGCAAAGACAACAAAGAAGCCTAACTCCAAATCATGTGTAGGTAGTTTACTTCGTGTGGTCTCAATTGATGAGAAGCATAAGCCACCACTTTTCCATTTTGCATCAACACACAACCCAAACCCGTGTGAGACGATCACAATAAATGTGAATTCTTTTCCGACCTCCCATCAATTAAAACCGAGCTTTCAGATCTTCTTCAATTTCTCAAACTCTCTTGCTTTTCGGTCCAAATATACGGAGCTCCTTTCGCAATGCTTTAGTTAGGGGTGCAAGAATCAACTAAAACCCTCTACAAAACGCCTATAGTATCCAACAAACCCAAGAAACTCTAAATTTCATTCCGATGTTAATGGTTTCTAATCCGTAATAGCCTCAATTTTCCGAGGATCCACCTTTATTCCTTCGGCTGATACTACATGACCAAGGAAAGTCACTTCCTTTAGCCAAAATTCGCATTTACTAAATTTGGCATACAATTGTTTATCACTAAGTAGTCAGTAATACTATCCGCAAATGCTTGTCATGCTCCTCCTCATTTCTCGAATAAACCAATATGTCATCTATGAACACTACCACAAACCGGTCTAAATATGGTTGAAAGACTTGGTTCATCATGTCCATAAATGCACATTTGGTGCATTGGTTAGTCCAAATAGCATCACTACAAACTCATAGTGTCTCGTGAACGAGTCCGAAATGTCGCCTTATAAATGTCCGCTTTTTAACCTTGAGTTGGTGATAACCCGACCTCAAATCAATTTTGGAGAAAATCAAGCTCCTTTAAATTGATCAAACAGTCATCAATTCTCGGCAGAGATACCAATTCTTGATCGTCAATTTATTCAATTGTCTGTAGTCAATGCACATACGCATCGATCCATCCTTCTTATTGACAAACAAGACTGGTTCTCCCCACGGAGACACACTTGGTCGAATAAATCCCCGATCCAACAATTCTTGAATTTGAGCTTTAAGCTCAGCCAACTCCTTCGGTGCCATTCTATAAGGAGCAATGGACACTGGAGCTGTCCCAGGAAAAAGCTCAATGCCAAATTCTACCTCCCGATCTGGAGGTATACCAGGAAGTTCTTCGGGAAATACATCGAAAAATTCCTTTACTGTCCTCACGTCATCCACAGATAACTCTTTAGCATCCAAAGCACAGATAAAGGCTAGGAATGCTCCATATCCTTTCCGCACCAACTTCTCGCGCTTTTAATGCGGATACTACATTTGCCAAATAGTTCCTTCGCCGCCAATCATTATGACTTCCTTATCATCCGAGATTCTTACCGACATTTATTTTTCAAGACAATCCAATTCGCCTCGAGATGTTTAACCAAACCAATCCATGCCCAAAATGAGATCAAACTCACGAAAAGTAGTTCCATCAAGTTTGCTAAGAATATCTCCTCTTGAATTTTTAAGGCACGTCTTTAAATATTTTATTAACACTTACCGATCGTCCCTAAAGGACTAATTATCGTCATCTCACTATCGGTAATTTGATTCTAATTTCGTGTTTCGGATATGGCACTAGATACATATGAATGGGTAGAGCCAATATCTATTAAGGCAATAACAGTACATCAAAAATGAAGAACGCATCAGCTTATCACATCCGTGCATTGCCGCTCCTGGCGTCTAATCGCATAGACCGACCCAGCCGTCTTGCATCTCGCATTTCCTCTAGGACCATTGCCTCGACCGGTGCACCTTGACCACGTCCACCCCATTACCACCACAACCTGGTCCACGACCTCTCGGTGGTCACGATTACCTCGGCGGTTGTGCATCATTATTACGAACTTCTTGAGTCGTATCCATACGTCGAGGATAATTTTTGTACTGATGATCCATTGAACCGCATTTGTAGCATGCGCCCGTTTTCCTCCAACATTCTCCAAAATGTCTTTTCCCACACTCAGTGCAATCTCGACTTCGATTATTTGCTACCGGGGTTCTACCTTGAACTAATTCATCATTTCGAGGTTTCTTCTGGAATCTCTTTGAAGAACCAGACTGCTGTGTCTCTCTCTTGTTTCAAAATTTTTCTCGGTTCTGCCGTTCTGAATTCTTAGCCTCCTCGGCAATTTTGGCCTTCTCCACAAGAGTGGAAAAATTTCTAACTTGCTGTGGAGCAATCAGAACCCTCAGCTCATCATTAAGTCCATCCTCGAAACGCACACAACGTTCGTGATCTGTTGCTACAATTGTCCGGGCATAACGGCTCAGACGTAAAAACTCAGCTTCATATGCTGCCACGGTCTTACTTCCTTGGACAAGATTCAGAAATTCTTTCCTTCGAAAGGCCTACATAACTCGCTCCAACGTATTTTCCTTGAAGGCGGCTTTAAAGAATTTCCAATTAATCGATTGCAACTTCGATGCCCTCACGAACAGTGAGCCACCACCGACACGCCTCATCTCTTAACAAAGATACAGCCTCCTCTCGCTTTTTGTTCGACAAGACATTCCATATCATCCATAATCCGCTCCACGACTTGAGCCAAGATTCACCACATTCGAGCTACACCGAGACTCCTCTAAAACTTCGCATTATTTGACTTAAGTCGCCTCAAATTGACCTACGAGTTGTTGGCCCAATTTTAGTTCCAAAGACCCTTTCCAAGACTCGCAGATTGCTTGAGTCAATGCATTATCTTCTTCCATGTGATCGCGTGATCCCGCCTCACTTTCAATTGTCTCAAAGGCCTACCTCCGGCAGATATGATTTGGTGCTTCAACAGTAGCACCTTGGCCTCTACCACGGCCACGTCTACAAGGCGTCACGACCACGTCTTCTAGTGCTCATGATAGCTTGTTCGCTTTTATCCGATTACAAGTTTTATGAATCGTAAAATTTGTTTCGGTGTTTATTAACGATATTTTATGAGATTTGAGATATAAAGTTGTTTTTTCGCAACATATCCTATAGTCTCAATCTCACGGTTTTCACATCTAAAACTAGAAGTTCTAGAGTGTTCCTATGATTATATCATCGTAATTATTAAGCAATAAATACTTACTTGACTTGTTGCTTGGATGCTTGTGGTGCCATACTGATCTTTAAAATATAATTGAATGATTTCATACAAAAATTATTTGCGAACCCAAACCACAGCCGAGTTTTTGAAACTGGCTCTGATACCACTAAGTGTAACACCCCAAACCCGGTCTATGCATTGAGACTAGATTTGGTTTGTTACATGAATCGAGCTATTTTTAAATCTTCAATAAGTTGAAAGCTACAATATTATTTACAGGATTTAATAAAATTAGAAGGGTATTTGAATTTGATAAATATTAGAAAACATTAGTTGAAAATCATTGTATTATCAAAAACCTTTAGGTAATTTATTAAAGAGTTAACAATAATAAAATATTTATAAAAGAATTTCATATACTTGAAAACCCAAATTTATTTTAATAAAAACATCATATAATCATAGCCCATATTTAAAAGTCCAAATTATAGTTTAAAACCAAACACACATAAAATCCATAAATTATTTATAGAGGCCCTTATTACAATAACCCAAAATAGTAAAAATACTTATTAAAAAGTTCGAGTTTAAATAACCCATGTTTTGCAAGATGGCCTCCACGAAGTCATCCTCGGCCCAAGTCCACGCCAATTTCCATTACCCGAGATGGAAAAATTAAAGGGGTGAGTTACTTAGAACTCAGCAGCAACTCACTTACCACCATTATTGGGCCGATCATCAAGATTTTGTCTCGGGCTTGAGCCCAATTCTGAAATTCAACAATATATCATAAAATAAAATAATTTAAAAATACATGTAAAATGAATTTCCAAACCAAACCTAATATCCATCCGCTAACACCCCTGCACCAACCATCACACCAGGGGATCAAGTCAACCCACCCCGCCAACACACCAATCGTAGGCATTAAGCCTTTTTATAATTGTGGCAAAGCCACCGAACTAGAGGCAATAAGCCATAATCATTTTTGTGGCAGAGCCACCGAACTAGAGGCAATAAGCCATAATTATTTTTGTGGCAGAGCCACCAAACTAGAGGCAATAAGCCATAATTATTTCTGTGGCAGAGCCACCGAACTAGAGGCAAAAAGCCATAATTTTGTGGCAAGGCCACCGAACTAGATTTTTGGCAACTGGCCATTCTTCTCTTCATATACCCCACCCCATGCAATTATGCATATATAACAAAATATAGTCATATAACAATTTTTTTTATTTAATCCATAACATTGGTGGGTTTATCATTAAACATTTCATTTGGCCCAAAAAATAATTTAGCAATTTGCCCATTTAGCAGTTTAGTGGGCTTTGGCCCATTTATCAAACTAGAGTATTTTGACCCACTTTATCGAACTAGAGTATTTTGGCCCAATTTATCGAACTAGAGTATTTTGGCCCAATTTATCGAACTAGAGTATTTTGGCTCAATTTATCGAACTAGAGTATTTTGGCCCAATTTATCGAACTAGAGTATTTTACGGCCCATTTTCATGAAACATACAATTTTCGTAATAACAAGTAATTTCTCGAGGGCATTTTCGTAATTTTCACGATTTTAGTCGTTTTCACGTATTTTCATCAAAATATCAGTTATTACGTTTTTTTACCGATCTAATCGTTTTTACGATTTTACTTCAATACCGAAATTGATATCCAACCCGAGAAAAAGTGTGAAGTTACACACCTCGATACCGAGAGTACTAATCCTTCTCGCTCCTCGGCACCTAAAACATATTTCAATCCGTTAGAATACTATTTCGTATAAATATTCTTAATCGATAATAGATCCAAAATCTTACCCTCTTGATTTTGAATCACTTCGATTTTCGGCTTCTCCTCGTTTATTGATTCGTTAGTCGCCGAGAATCCACCAACGTATAATGGCTCGGAAGTTCGTACCACTTCGAATAATTGACTCCCTTCGGAAGATGGTCCGCAACCAAGTGGAAAATCTCGGACTGCCGAAACCGCTCTTCGTTTAAATGGGGGATTTACAGATCCGCCCCTCTTAACGTGACTAACCACCGCCCTTTTCTTCCCTATTTTGAAAGTCTTCAAGATCCAAAGGGATATTAGTTAAATCTAAAATAATATCAAAATAGTACTAGAGGCTTTAAAAGGATGTGATTTCTTTACCACAATAAATCGATTCCAACGTTTCTACGATTCTCCGATCACTTGAGTTCCGATCTTCCGTTATTGCACTATATAATAACGAATGAAATGTTATTAGAACGAACGTTTTCGATCCAAATAGTCCTTCATAATACCATCAATATTCGCCATAATATTATTAATTAATCGAAAATGAAAAGAATCCCTTACCTATTTCCACGATTGAAAAGAAAGGGTTGAGAAAGGTGTTTGTGTTGGATGAAGATTTCGCTATGTATGATCAAAGAAAAGAAATAAAGATTCGCTAAGGGCACTCTAGCATTCGCCATGAGAGAGTTTGATGGAGATACTTTGAATGAAAAGAATTAAAATATGAAAAAAAAGAGATGGTGATGATGTTGTTTGATTTCAAAGAGAAGAGAAGAAAAAGATGGATTTTAGGAGCTAGTACATTCGGCCATGGTAAAAGAAAAGAGAAAGGATGGTTCTTTTGGTATAGTTGATTTCGGCACTCAAAGAAAAGACACAAAGCAATGGCTAAAGAAATAATAAAAAAATGACCAAATGATCACAAAACTTGAGCTTTACCAAATGCACAATTCGCCAAGATGAAAAGTTGAGAAGAGAAAATAAAATTCTGCACAAGGTGCAAGGAATGACTAAAGAGAAAAATGCAATTCTTAGCCAAACTAACACAAAAATTCGGCTCCCTCCCTATACCAAGTTGCCGTCCAAAACATGGTCAATTGGCCATGATTTTGTTTCCAAAATTTTCCCTTGATATGTGCCTTATGTTCCCCCTATCTTTCCTTAAGTTTTGATTCCATGCCATAAGTTATCTATTTCCTTAATCCTTTGATGCACTAACAAAAATAACATGGTCAACACTTACCATATATGCTCTTGGCGACACTTGCTATACATGTGCGAGAAAATTAAAATAAAATTCATCTAGATGCTAAACAAGGATTCAACCTCTCCCTCATGCTATAACTCATGCGCCAACACCACCATGCCATGTACTCAACTTATGACACTCATTAACACTTAATTTAACTTAAGTCTTAATGACACTTGCTTCTCTTCAATAAATTCTCAATTATTAAATTTATTCCTTATCCAAATTATGCTATACTCCTCTTTAGGACTTCAATAAGCACTAAAATAAAAGTAAGGAATTTTCCTTTAAAATCTAAACACCAATTCATGCAATATATAAACACTCGGATTTTTTTTTAGGGTGTTACATTTAATTAAAAGAAACTCCGAAATACTTAGTTGAGCAATGGCCACCATGTAGTCCTCGCTGACCCGATCCATCACGTTAAGAGTCACCTGAAACATATCCCATAAAAAGGGTGAGTCAACAGACTCAATGTGTAACATTGCACTAAAAGCCCAATCGATCAAAACCATTAAGCCCATTTAAAACATATTTAGCCATAAGCCCATTTTATATCAAATCAAATAAAATCGATTAAATCACATGTGTATATATATATAAATGAAATGCAATCCTGAGCCCATCTAAAAATCCATCCGCTACACACCACCAAGACCTACCAATCACACCACAGGGATTACTAAATTGACCTCCATCCGCTACACACCATCGAAGGCGCTTCTTTGCAGTCAACATGCATATCGCCCTTAAAATTTTGTGGCATGGCCACAGATAGTTGTGATGAAGTCACAGGATTCATATAAGTGACCGTCACCGGATTCATATATGTGACCAAAGTTACGGATTCATATTATGTGACCAAGTCACCGGATAATGTGGTAAAACCACCTAACACTTCCCTTTATCAATATCACCCATATGCCCATGCACATACATATTATTCAATTTTATGCAATATACCCCAAAAATCATAACAGAGTCATACTTATTTCATATTTATGCTTATAGCATTATTAACGAAGTAATGGGGTAAACATACCAGAATATCGTATACCACTGAATGGTACTGCAACCATTATCATACATATTTTCATACAAATCATTATTACTTTATATCTATGAGAAATTTACTATAGTGTTACACACCTTATAACAAAGAGAACGATACCTTCCCGCTAAATCGACACCTAATTATTTATCACACTTGATTAGAACACACTACTACTTATAAATCTATACTATTGATGAATAATCTAATTCCTTACCCTCGGAATCTCGGACAATTGTTATATATGATTTTTCTCCAATAGATGGATCAAAATTCGATGACAACCCACGAACAAATAGTGGCTCGGGTACGCATCGACTTCAAATAATCGATCTTCGTTGGTAGAAGGTCCACAACCCGATGGAAAGTCTCAAATCCCGACTGACCCTTCATTTGAAATTTGAGGGTATAATGTAACCACCCTCTTCCAAACACTCCTTACCGCTCTTTTCGAACTGTTGCCCCAAAATCTTACGTTCACGGAAAATGATCGGCGATAGAGTCCCCAAAACGAAAGTGATTAGTAGTCTATCTAAAACGATATAATAAGTATATAAAACTCCTTTACCTTGAAAATTTAATTTCCGATGGATCTCTCCTTAATCGTTGGCTTCAAAAGAATCCTAAAATCCTTCTTCAAAGATCCAACCAAGGAGAAATAAGAGGATTAGATTCTTAAAATCAGCTAATCCAAAAGAAAAGAAAGAAGAACAATTGATAGATAATCCTTACATAACGCAGAGATTGATTGTACCCTTCCTTGAACTATAAAGAGATTCGCCTTAATAATTAAGAAGAAAAGAAATGGTGGTTTCGGCTTTAACAAAGAGAAGAGAAAAGATGGTGGTTTCACTTTAACCAAAAGAAAAGAAAGAAAGATGGTGGTTTCGATTTTAATAAAAGAAAAGAAAGAAAGATGGGAGGTTTAAGATGTTATGATTATGGTGAAAATGGAGGATGGTTTATTAAGAGAAAGAAGAAGAAAAGAATGATTAAGTGGTTGGCTCTTAACAAAAGAATGGAGAGGGAGAGTGTGAGGCTTAGAAGTTGCGGCAATGGTGGAAATTGGGAGATAAATGTTTCACCTTAGCAAGGTAGAAGAGAAAAGATGCACAAATGGTTTCAATTTTAGGTCAAGAAAGAAAATAGTGCACAAGTGATCTCCAAATCTCGATTTTCTAAAGAGAAACACACAAGCTTTTTAAACAACGAAATTGCACAAAAAGAATGCCCAAACCTCACTATGCATATTTGGCCAAGAGGAAAAGATGAGAGAAAAGAAAATGTTTTGGAAGGGCAAAATGACCAAAATGAGAATTCTCTCAAGCTACTAACCTACCAAAACCTTTCTCAAAATTCGGTCATCCCACCTAGGCTCCTAAACCGTCCACATACATGGTCAAGTTGGCCATTAACAAGTTTCCAAAACACACTCCATAAAGAGTGCCTTATGTCCCTCAATTTACCATAACCTTAATCAAAATTTCGGTCACTCCCCCTAGGCTCCTAAACCGTCCACATTCATAGTCAAAATGACCATAAAAAAATTTCCAAAACATCACCCATTCATCAAGCCTTTTGTCCCCTTATCCTTCCATAACATCTTGATTCCATACCTTAACTAATAACTTGCCTTTTCCCTTTGGTCTACTATCCAAAATGAAAGAAAATCCATCCATACTAAGATAAGGCTTGATCGACACTATAGGAAAGAGAACAAAATAAAAATCCTTCCAATTGCTAGCTAAGGGATTCAAACCTCTCCTCTCATGCATTCACCCATGCGCCAACACCACCTTGCCAATTGACTTGTTATGATTAAAACCTAATGCCAATTTTTCTTAAAGCCTATCTTGCTTAGCTCCATCTTAAGACTTAAAAATTTAATATTTTTCTAAGGCATTCTCTTGAATCTTGAAGTTCCTAAAACTCCCAAAGCACACTCAACTACACATTGGCATGCAACCACATACAATTAAGTTAAAATGCATAACCCTATATTAGGATATTACATAAATCCTCATGAAAAATGTTAGGAAAGTTCGTAACTAATCACTGCAAAATAGTCTAGTTTTAAAATTTATAAAAGATAATCAAACCTGTAGACTAACTATGACAACGATAGAGGCAAATGCACTGTCGAACAGTAGTATAGCTTTGGAAAGAATATCTTATCGAACTCAAGGAACCTAAAAGTACTACTACTCACTTTCTTCCTATTATTTAGCCATAAATATGGAGTGATTAATTAACTTATCTAAGACTAATGAAATACTTAAACTAAATGCAAAGACAAAAGAATAAACTGGGAAAAGGTTTTGGAAAACTCAGTTGATAAAAATGATACCCTCGGGAAGAATCCACCTATGACTTCACTTGTTATCTAACTTTCAATTCATATGATTTCTTTTACTTAGCTTGATCTGTGAGACTCCCTAACCTATATTAAACCTTCTCTCGAAGCGAATAATGTCTAACCTTAGGTTAATTAGTGGAACTCTCGTTCTCTTATAATAACCCCCTAAGCAAGTAGTAAATCGATCAATGGACTCCCATATTAGGTTTCACCTTAATCCGGCAAAATCTCGTAACCCTATCACTAGGCGCCCGATCAACTCCGCTTAATTATGCTAAATCTACTCTAAGGCAGGGTCTATTCCTCCTCCACCTAAGCACATCAAATTAAATTGAGCAACATAATTAAGAACAAACTAAGTATTTATCATATAAACCAATAGATCAAATAACAAAACCCATCATAGGTTTCACCCCTTGAGTATCTCAAGGATCTAGTTCATAATAAAATAAGAAAACATCTCAAGAGAAAAGATAAAACAAAACATAACAAATCCTAAAACCCCACAAGGAATTGAAGGAGAGATCTTCCATCTTGAGTAGAATTTCGACTCTTGAGATGGACCAACTGGCTATCTTTGAGTAATTCCCTAAACAAGTAAAGCTCTGGCAGAAAACTCTGCTAAAACCTGACGCCTTTGAATTGCTTCCTTGGATTGTTTATATAGACATTTGGGATACTTTTCTTGGCTCCTAAGCACTCATAATTCAAGTGAAATTCGTCCTAAGTGTTTGAGTGGACTTAGGATTGCGTTTCTTGGGCTTCAAGCATCCAATTTCGAGTGAAATTGCTCTTTCCCACGGCAGGGGCATGGCCTTGACACGCTCGTGTAAATCGTGGTCCAGCTCGTGTCTCCATCCTGTCGATTTAGGCACGGCTATGACATGCCCATGCAATATCTGGGTAGAGGCCATGCTTCGGGCCTACCAATGAGGCACGACCGTGTACATCGGGGTTAGGCCGTGTTGGGCTTTTTGTTGATGAGGCACGGTCATATAAATCAGGGTGTGACCGTGTGCAATCTGAATATTGGGGCACGGCCGCGTGGCATGAAGTCCAGCCCGTGCTGACTTCTTGGGTTGGTCCACTTTGGTCCGTTTTAAACCCATTTTCGTCCTTTTTACCATTGGGTGCTTTCTTGAGTATAAAACATGAAAAGAAAGGATTAAGAGCACCTTTTTACATAAATTAAGGATAAATTCATCCAAGAGCATACTATATGTGGGATTAAAATATGTTACTTTTACGGTTTATCAGTAACAGTATGAATCCATTCCACAACCAAACCTGTCATACTCGTATCTCGCACATATGCCAAATACGCATCACAACCCTTGCGAACCAACTTTTCATCTACTAGAGCAGATTTCACATTAGAGAGATAATCTCAACGCTCGTCAACCATCACAACCTCTACACCATCCTCAACCTTAAACGTAACCCTCTTAGGCTCACAATCCAATTTGACTCGATGCTCTACCAACCTATCCATACCCAAAATTAGGTCTAACACACTAAACGAAAACTCTATTAAATCAGCTAGGAATAAAAACCCTTAAAATTCAAGCGGACACCTCCTAAACACTTTACTAACTCCCATAGATTGTCCCAAATGACTAATTCTAGATAGCTCACTACTACTGGGCTCAGCCAAAATCCCCATATTACCCAATATATTGCTAGATATGTAAGAGTGCATGGAACCACAATCAATCAAAGTAAAATAAGGTAAATAATGCATAACAAAAGTATCGATAATCACATCGACTGCATCCCTGTCCTCTTGGCGCATCGCTGCATAAACTAAGGCTTGCTGCCTAGCCTCAGTCTGAACTCATCTCTACCAAGTGCTTTTTGACAACAACCACCACCATTACCTCCCCACATCTGACCTCGGCCCTTAACAGGCTACTGAACAACCCTCTAAGGTTGAATTTGACCTTAAACTAGATCAAACATCCGAGGACAGTAACTAATCTTATGCTCTATGGACTCGAGTCTATAGGAAGCCCCAATCCTCATACAACACTTGTCCGGGTGGTGTCTATTACAAAACCCAAAAATAAAAACCTACTCGACCCTAGAAATAGGCTCAACTCTAGCAATTGATCCTATCTGTTGAGGCCTCTCAAACCTGGCCCATTTCATACGCCACTGAGAAGAACTTGAAGGACTCAAATCCCCATTATTCTTGTTCTGAGTTTTTTCCTTCTCCTTTTTCTTGCACTTAGTGCACTTCATATCCTTAGCTCCAATGTTTCGAAGACTTGCTCCCTTTGGGGAGCTACCATAACCTTTATATCATACCTAAAACCCTTTCCGAACTGAATGCTTTTATCATAACTAGTGGCTACCAAACCATGAGCATACCTTCTAAATCTCAAGAATTGGGCCTCATATTTGGACATTGACCTATCCCCCTGATTTATCCCTATAAACTCGCATTTATAGGGCTCAACATAGCTCACTCCTACACACTTACTTTGGAAGGCACTCCAAAAGTAATCCCAAGTTAACCACTCACGCTGAGTGCCCTTTTAAACTGTCAACCCCCACTAATACGTCTAATCACGAAGCAATGATATCGCACCTTTAATTTTGCTTGGGATGCAGTCTAAATCATTCATAATTCTTTCTATGGCCACAAACTAATACTCGATCATAGTCAGGGCGACCTCAATGACACCCTTGAACAATTTAGTTCCATTGGATCGGAGTCGTTCAGTTACCAGCCCTCGACTCTCATACCCAGAATGCATCCCAGCGTTCCTCTCCAAAACCCTCAACATATCCTGAGACAGTGCATCGTCCCTGGCAGTTTGAGCCCCAGACCTAGTCTTAGCAGTGGAGTTCCAACAATCTCACTTGTATCTAATTGGAGTATACTGCCCATCGAGGATGACTATAATAACCCAGTTTTAGCTAAATTTGAACAGTAGTTTTGGAACCACAAATTTGATGTCAAAAAATTATTTTAATATTAATTTTGGTGTTTACATCATGATAGCATTTATGGGTGAAAACTTTGTTAGTTAATTTTATCGTTTAATTGCTCAATTTGAGAAAAATGACTTAATCGCGTAAAATGCAAAAGTTGCATTCTACTTGTTAAATGTGTCAAATAGCTTTGGATTTTAAATATGATGGCCTTAAATGGCAATTATACCATTTTAAATGATAGTGGACTTTTATGGACAACATTTATGTGATTTTAAATGTTATAACTTAAGGTTAAATTTGGTATTTCATATATAAAGGTTAATAAAATAAAACAACGTAAAATTTGTTATCATCTTCATCATATTACTGAAATTAGAGAAGAAAAATATCCAAAGCTAGGTTTTGTTTATTCGGTCACTTGTGCTCTTAATTGGTAAGTGATTTTGACTCAGTTTTTAATAATTTCTATGTTTTTGATATCGTTGATTCGTGTTCTAGATAACCCATACCTTTAACTTGAAACTATTAAATATTTTAAAAGTGTCCATTGATGAGCTTATGTTTTCTTTGGTGTTTAAAGATGAAATATGAATTTTTATGATAGATTTTCATGTTTTGTAAAGTGATTTTTGATAAAATTGCATAATAAGGATTAAATTGTGAAATATACAAATTGAGTGGTTGAAATGTGAAATAAATAAAATTTTTAGGCTGCTAGGGAGCTATGTGTAATTCGGCCAAGCTTGGGTTTAATGAAATTATGTGAATTTTATGTATTTCAAAATAGAGACTAAATTAATTAAATGTGAAAATTTAGGGTTAATGTGTAAAAGGGCCTAAATGCATGTTTTGGACTAAATTGAAAGAATGTATGATTAAATGAGTTAATTTTGAATACATATAGATCAAGAAAGAAACAATTCGGATTAATATTGGGAAAAAAATAAGGTTATCGAGTAGTCGATCTGATCCGTCAATTCTAAACACGAGGTAAGTTCGTATGTGGAAATTTCGTTATAAATATATGTTAAATGCTTTGATGTCGAATAAATTATGCTTATAAGATATGGATAATGTTTGAATTGTAAATACAACTCTACGGATATATTCGACGAGGAAATCGACAAGTGTAAATTCCTGGTTGAACCTTAAGAATAGTTCAGAATGCTAGTGACATATCTTTAGGTTATTGTGTTGGCTTCGGGCCATGATATCGGCACAATGGGTGTGAGTGATACCTTGATTTGGCTCCGGGCCATGGTATAGGTATTTTAGAGATGAGTTACCTTATTTGGTTACGGGCCATGGTATAGGTACTCCGAGATAAGTTACCTTGATTTGGCTTTGGACCATGGTATAGGTACTTATCGATTGAGATCTTTGAGTATCTAAATTCTATTTTGAATGGTTCAACGGGTAAAAGAATGATGTGGTTGAGAAAAAGGTTAATACTGATATACAAATGCGTATAGAACCTATACGAGTATTAAATAGAAAAAGTTCGATAAGATAGTATTTAATCATGTTCTGAGATGTGGGAAAGGTTTGTAGTTAACGTGTATATAGTGATGTTATGTAAAATTGGTTGATTTGCATTTATTTGATGAATTAAGTTATTCACATATGAGCTTACTAAGCTATGAAGCTTACTTTGTGTTATTTTTCTATGTTTTATTTTGAATCAAGGCTAGCTCAGATCTGGGAGTCGTCGAAAACATCATCGCACTATCAAGCATCTGATTGGTACTTTTGAGTTGTATAAATATGGTATATGGCATGTATAGGCTACTTATGGAATTTTGGTTGTGAATATAGCCATAAGAGTTGGCCTGTAAATGATGTTAATATGGTTGTTTGTTTAGCTATTAGAAATGGCTTATAGATGCATACGTTTTGGTTGTATATATAGCCATGAGTGATGGCTTATTTTGGTATGTTTAGTATGAAAATGGTTATGAATGGTTATGATTTATAGTTATAAATGGTTAATTGATTTATGGAGTTTAATGCTTGAGAAATGCTTTAGTGAAGTATGATTTTAGAAGTTGAGTTGATAAGTATTTGAATAGATAATTAGCATTGAATTGAGTATTGAATTTGGTTGAAATGGATATAGTATGAATTGTGTTTTTGGTTGATGTTTTTGGCTGCCTATTGCATGAGGAAATGGTACCATTTTGGTTGCTTAATTGAGCTTGAGAAAGGGTGGCAAATTGGCCTTGCAAATAGCTTATTTTTGTCCACATGGGCAGAGACACGGGTGTGTGTCCCAGCTATGTGTAACACACGATCATGTTATACGGCCGTGTGTCCCCTAGTATTATAATTGAATTTAAGTTAGTATGCTCTACAAGGCCTCACAAAGTATATCCCGTGTGGCACAATCAAGGGCATACGGCCTAGCACACAGGCATGTGACTTGGCCGTGTTGCATAAGTCAGTATACCCTACAGGTTTGGCACGACCTAGTACACGGCCTGGCATACAGGTGTGTGAGGCCAATCGAAGGGCACACGGGCTAGACACATGGTCGTGTGGTCGACCGTGTGACCCATGTCAGTAAGTATGCCCTGTTTCCACAAGGCACGTGACACAAAGTGTCAAAGTCGTGTGAGGCACACATCCTATTCAGATGGGCGTGTAACCCCTAATGATTAAAAAATTTCTAAGTTTTCCAAGTATTTTGTATGTTGTCGATTTAGTCTCGAAACCACTTCTAAAACATATTTAAGGGCTTGTAAGCCCTTATAAGGGACAATGTGATTGTATTAAATGATTTATGAGAATGAATACTTTCTGTTTGATAAATGTATACTATATGTTATGAATTGATCGGTAATACCTCGTAACCTTATTCTGATTGTGAATATGGGTGGGGGTTGTTACATTTTTTTAATCAGAGCTATGGTTGAATATGTGTCAATGCTTCAATGATACCGATCCGACCCTTCACATGTCATTTCCCCGACCGAAGTTGAAATTCAATCTGATATGTCATATGCTAACAAACTGATTAGAACTTTAGCTCGTGACATTAAAGAGCTGAGACATAAGAGAATCGCATTAGTAAAAGTATTATGGCATCAACACGAGGTCGAAAAAGCTACACGGGAACCCGAGGATGCAATGAGAAAACAATACCCAAACCTATTCACTAGTAAGATTTTCGAGGATGAAAATCCCTAAGGGGAGAAAGTTGTACCAGCCCGATTTTAGCTAAATCAGAATAGTGGTTTCGAAACCACAAATTCGATGTCAAAAAATTATTTTAAAATTATTAATTTTGGTGTTTTCAGCATGATAGCATGTATGTGTGAAAATTTCGTTAGCTAATTTTATCGTTTAATTGCTCAATTTAAGAAAAAGGACTTAACAGCGTAAAATGCAAAAGTTGCATTCTACTTGTTAAAGGTGTCAAATAGCTTTGGCTTTTAAATATGATGGCCTTAAATGGTAATTAGACCATTTTAAATGATAGTGGACTTTTATGGACAACATTTATGTGATTTTAAATGTTATAATTTAAGGTTAAATTTGTTATTTGATAAATAAAGGTTAATAAAATAAAACAAAGTAAAAATTTGTTATCATCATCATCATATTGCCGAAATCAGAGAAGAAGAAAAATCCAAAGCTAGGTTTTGTTTATTCGGTCACTTGTGCTCTTAATTGGTAAGTGATTTTGACTCGGTTTTTAAAGATTTCTATGTTTTGAGATCGTTGCTTCGTGTTCTAGCTAGCCTGCACCTTTAATTTTGAAACTGTTAAAGATTTTAAGAGTGTCCATAGATGAGCTTATGTGTTCTTTGGTGTTTAAAGATGAAATATGAATTTTGATGATAGATTTTCATGTTTTGTAAAGTGATTTTGATGGAATTGCAAAATTAGGATTAAATTGTGAAATATACAAATTGAGTGGTTAAAATGTTAAATAATGAATGTTTTAGGCTATTGGGGACCTATGTGTAATTCAGCCAAGCTTGGGTTTAATGAAATTATGTGAATTTTGTGTATTTATGAAATAGGGACTAAATTGATTAAATGTGAAAATTTAGGGCTAATGTGTAAAATGACCTAAATGAATATTTTGGACTAAATTAAAAGAATATATGATTAAATGAGTTAATTTTAAATACATATAGATCAAGAAAGAAAGAATTTGGATTTAGATCAGGGAAAAGGCAAGGTTATCGAGTAGTAGTTCCGATTCGTCAATTATTAATACGAGGTAAGTTCGTATGTAGAAATTTCATTATAAATATATGTTAAATGCTTTGATATTGAATAAACTATGCTTATGAGATATGAATAATGTTTGAATTGTGAATATGACTTTACAGATATGTTCGATGATGAAATCGACAAATGAAATTCCATGTTGAACCTTAGGAATAGTTTAGGATGCTAGTGACATGTCATTAGGTTATTGTGTTGGTTTCGGGCTATGATATCAACACAAGGGGTGTGAGTGATACCTTGATTTGGCTACGGGCCATGATATAGGTATTTTAGAGAGGAGTTACCTTGATTTGGCTACAGGCCATGGTATAGGTACTACGGGATAAGTTACCTTGATTTGGATTCGGGCCATGGTATAGGTACTTATCGATTGAGATCTTTGAGTATCCGACTTCTAAATGATTCAACGGGTAAAATAATGATGTGGTTGAGAAAGAGGTTAGTACAAGGCCATACAGGTACGTACAAAACCTATTCGAGTATTAAATAGAGAAAGTTCGATGAAATAGTATTTGATCACGTTTTGAGACATGAGAAAGGTTTGTAGTTAATGTGTATATGGTAATGTTATGTAAAATTGGTTGATTTGCATTTATTTGATGAATTAAGTTATTCACATATGAGCTTACTAAGCTATGAAGCTTACTTTGTGTTATTTTTCCATATTTTATAGTGAATCAAGGCTAGCTCAGATTCGGGAGTCATCGGGAACATCATCGCACTATCAAGCATCTGATTGGTACTTTTGAGTTGTATAAATATGGTATATGGCATGTATAGGCTACTTATGGAATTTTGGTTGTGAATATAGCCATAAGAGTTGGCTTGTAAATGATGTTAATATGGTTGTTTGTTTAGCTATTAGAAATGGCTTGTAGATGCATACGTTTTGGTTGTATATATAGCCATGAGTGATGGCTTATTTTGGTATGTTTAGTATGAAAATGGTTATGATTTATAGTTACAAATGGTTAATTGATTTATGGAGTTTAATGCTTGAGAAATGCTTTAGTGAAGTATGATTTTAGAAGTTGAGTTGATAAGTATTTGAATTGATAATTAGCATTGAATTGAGTATTGAATTTGGTTGAAATGGATATGGTATGAATTGTATTTTGGTTGATGATTTTGGCTACCTATTGCATGAAGAAATGGTACCATTTTGGTTACTTAATTGAGCTTGAGAAAGGGTGGCAAATTGGCCTTGCAAATAGCTTATTTTTGTCCACATGGGCAGAGACACGGATGTGTGTCTCAGCTGTGTGTAACACACGATCATGTTATACGACCGTGTGTCCCCTGGTATTATAATTGAATTTAAGTTAGTATGCTCTACAAGGCTTCACACACGGGCGTATGATCAGCCGTGTGGCACAAGTCAGTATACCCCTTCAATGGCATACAGCCTAGCACACAGGCGTATGACTTGGCTGTGTTGCATAAGTCAGTATACCCTACAAGTTTGGCACGGCCTAGTACACAACCTGGCATACGGGTGTGTGAGGCAAATTCGAAGGGCACACAGGCTAGACACATGGTCGTGTGGTAGGCCGTGTGACCCATGTCAGTAAGTATGCCCTGTTTCCACACGGCCTGTGACACAGGCGTGTCTGAAGATGTGTAGGCACACAGCCTATTCATACGGAGTGTAACCCGTGATGATTAAAAAATTTCTAAGTTTTCCAAGTATTTTGTATGTTATCGATTTAGTCTCGAACCACTTCTAAAACATATTTAAGGCCTTGTAAGCCCTTATAAGGCACAATGTGATTGTATTAAACGATTTATGAGAATGAATATTTTATGTTTTATAAATGTATGCTACATGTTATGAATTGATCGGTAATACCTCGTAACCTTATTCTGACGGTGAATATGGGCGGGGTTGTTGTATTTACTGGTATCAGAGCTACGGTTTAGTCGATTCTAGGACTAATGTAGCATGTGTGAGAGTCTAACTATACATGCCATATATATTCTACGATAGTTTGATGATTCTTGACAGCTTAAATTGTGTTTTCGTATAGTAATGGATCCCAAACGAGCTGTAGCTAATGATGTAGAAAGTAATGCACCCACTCCCGCTCAAGAGGCAGCGCCATTAGATTCTAGGCCTGTAATAAGTAGCCTCAAAGGAGAGGCTAAACAAGCCTTTTTCCAAATGATGAACGAGTGGTTCACGTAGTTCGTTCGAATGAATCCAACTGCTGAACAACCTCCACCCCCACCTATTCCTCAACAAATCCCTATTATTCGTCAAGTTATAGATCTGATACGGTTGAATAAGCTGCCAGTGGATAAGATACGTAAACATGGGGCTAAAGAGTTCCGGGCTACTTTTGATGATGATGTTGAGAGAGCTAAGTTTTGACTTGAAAATACGATTCGGTTATTCGATGAATTGTCTTGTACTCCTGATGAATGTATTAAATATGTTGTATCTTTGTTGAGAGACACTGCTTATCTGTAACATCCTAAATGTAGGCATATGCATTTATATGTTGGTTTAACGTGTTAGTTCAAGAATTTAAGGCTCAGGCTGAGGCCTTGATTAAATATATGGATTAGAGGTTAAATTAAAGTTCTGAGAAGTTTAAGTGATATTTTGGGCTTCAAAACTTGGGTTAGAATGATTAAAAATGGTGTTAGTAGTAATTAAATGTAAATAGTTATGTTTGGTAGCAAGTTGGGCTTGTGGCCCAAAAATTTGGAGTGCTTTGAGTGGGCACTAGGGTGGCGCCACTTAGGGAGGTTATTGGGCCATGTGTGGCCACTTTTTTTTTTTTTGAGGCCCAAGAATTGGGGGTAAAATTTTGGCATATCAAGGAGGGGGAGTGGACGGCACACTTGATAGTATTTAGGAGCTTTATTTCTTTTTATTTAAGCGATAAAAGCTGATAATTAAGAGGATGAGGAGTTGGATCTAGTTGAGACTCTTTTAAATGAGTCAGCAGATCAAGATAAGGGATAGGAATTTGAGCTATTAGGTGTTTGAAGAGTTGGCCGAAAATCCAACTCTGGGATAGGGGGTGCACTACCGAATTCTATTTAAGCCAATTGATCATCAATTCTTTTATTTTTTTTCCTTCTTCCTCACCTAGCCGAAATTCCCTTCTCCTATTCTCTCAAATTCTTTTCTTCGTCACAACTTTCCAACACAGTTTACTTTCCCCTCTTTTCTTCTCAAAGCCAAATACCCTAGTCTTTATTTTCCTCTCCACAGTAGAATCTACAAGTGAGATCTCTGTTTCCAAAGGTGCACCATAAGTTGCATACTCTCTCTAACTGGTGAATTTTAGATTTTGTTTCTTTGTGTTTTCTTTATTTTTCATCAAGTTCTAAACCAAATCATTTATTCCAAAGGCTTGTCGATTTCACTCTCTATCCTAGAAGTTAATCTTGTCTTGTTTTATTTGAAAGTGTCGAATTGGTGGAAAAGCCGAAGGTAGGTTGGTGGTGACGATTTCTCAAGGACATTCGGGATTCGACTAACTAGGTAAGTGCTCGTTTTAAGGGTTATATTTAATTCATGAGTTAAATCTCATCATTTATTTGGTTTAGTGATTAAGGGATTGTTATGGACTCAACTAACAGTCAAGCAGTAGAGGTTGGATCTACAAAACCGTCACTCAAATACAAGAAGCGATCTGTTTCGATAGTACGAGATTGGCCATCAGAGTGTGGACCGAAATCGAAGTTAGATCGTGGGCCAATAGTGGTAGTCTCGAGTGATAGTAGCGTAGATATAGCGAAAGCCTTAGTACGCATAAATCGGTGTGTAATACTTCCCACCGTCTAGATCGATTAATTATATATATATGTTCATAAGTTTTATATGTTACATTAAAAGCGAAATCTCGATTTAAACAATGAACCCTTAGGTTAGTAAATAATCGATTATATGTTACAAGTAAATTGTTGTACATGTTTTAAATTATTGTACATGTTTGCATGGGTTGGGTGATGAAAGGAGGAAGTATATGTATATGTATATGTGTAGCGGTTTTTACCGTGATTTACTGTAGCGACTAATGCCGCGATTTGTTAGATGGGCTTCGGCCAATATATGTTGATGAGCAGCATGACTGCCATCTTGGCGTGTAGCGGTGTGGGTTGATTGTAGAAATCCCCAATGGTGTGTTGGTTGGTACGGGGACGTGTAGCGGATGGAAACCGAGGCAATTGGGTTGGGTTTTGCATATTATTTGTTTCCATGTAAATGAAATTATTATTATGTTTTATGAGGCCCAAATCTAGCCTTTTAGGTGACAATTAGTGCATCGGACCGGGCCGGAGTGGAGCGCAAGGTGACCATGCAAAAGCACATGTGGATCCGGTGAAAAGTTTTCCTTATTTAGTTTTTTTTTAAGTATTTTATGTTATGGATTTGAACTACGTTGTAATAAGGCCATGGGCCACTAGTTTACCTTTTTGTTTTTGAAACACCCCAAACCCACCCAAAAAGCCTGACCGATTGGATATGTTCCTCGAGTAAAACTTTAGCAAACTCTCACTTATTTAAGAAAACTTGATGATTTTTTGAATAAAACAGATTAACTTAGATATCGGGTTGAAATTTAATTGTAAAGTAAATTCAGATCTTCTTAAAACATTATTTTAAAAAAATAATAAGTTAACGAAAACCAAATTTAATGAAAAATTTATTAATATTGTGGAAATATATTTTGTTTTCAAAACAGTTTAAATTATTTATAAAAATCATTTAGTTATTTAATTAATAATTATTCATGGCAAAATAAAATAAATCCAAACACAAAAATTTAAAAGCAGTTTATAGTGGCCTTATTACATAAAAATAGCAAAACCCATAATAAAGTCTAAGTAGTAAAATTTAACTTAATAAGTTTAAGTAGGAAAATTTCCAAAATACTTTGTAAATGCATTGGCCACCTCGAAATCCTTCTTGACCGAACCATCGCACTACTGAATCATCTGAAAAGTTATCCCACAAAAGGGTGAGTTATAAACTCAATGTGTAACACATACATTAAAAAACCATTTGATCATATGCCTTAAAGCCAAATAATTACACATATAGCCATAGGCCCATTTAAGTCATTTTTAGCCCAAAAGCCCATTTTCATAGCAGATTAAATAATAATCATTTAAAATCACATGAATATACACATATAATGAAATGCAAACTCGGCCCACCTAAATATCCATCCGCTACACACCACCGTACCAACCAAACACACCGTGGGGATTACTAAATTGACCCTCCATCCGCTACACACCATCGAAGGCGCTTCTCATAACAACATGCACATCGCCCTTATAATTTTGTGGCAAGGCCACCAGACAAAATTGTGACCGAAGTCACCGGATTTCAAATATGTGACCGAAGTCACCAGATTCACATATGTGACCGAAGTCACCGGATATTGTGGTAAAACCACTAGAATACTTCCCCTTTTTCAAATTCACCCATATGCCCATGCACTTACATATTATTCATTTTTCATGCCATTTACCCCAAAATCATAATATAGTCATACTTATTTCACATTTATGCATATAGCAAAATTAACGAAATATTGGGGTAACATACCTGAATATTGTATACCAATGAATGGTATCCACAATCATTTTCAAACACATTGTCATGTAATCACATTTAAAAATAGATCTATGAGATTTTATTGTAAGGTTACACACCTTATGACCGTGAGAATGATACCTTCTCGCTCGTCAACACCTAATTAATTATCACACTAGATTAGTATACACCATTACTAATAAAATTATACTATTGATGAGAGATCTACATCCTTACCCTCGGATTCTCGAACAACCGTTATTTATGGTTTTTCTCTGCTAGATGGATCAAAACCCACCGATAACCCACCAACGAAAAGTGGTTCGGTTGTACGCACTACTTCAAATAACCAATCTTCGTTAGCAGAGGGTCCACAACCCAATGGAAAATCTCTTATTGCCGATACAGCCCTTCGTTTGAAGTTCGATGGTAAAATAGTGCCTCCTCTCTTCCAAATACTCCGTACTGCTCTTTTCGTACCTATCTTGTTAGTCTCAAAATCACCCCTAAAATAAAGTTAGATAATAAACTATCTAAAAGGATTAATATAACCGAAAGTGATATTCTTACCTTGGATGATTTCGAAAGGTTTCTCTTAGAACGTTGGTTTCCAAAAAGATCCTTAAAAATCCCTTCCAAGGATTCGGCCTAGGAGAGAAAAATAAGATATTTATGTTTCTAAATCGACCATAGTAAAAAAAAGAGATAATGAAAACAATTGACAAAAACCTTACTTGATCACTTGAAGATTCAGCCTTGAACAAAAGAAGAGAATAAAAAATAGATTTGGTGATTTCGGTTTGCACAAAAAGAAAAGAGAAAAAGATAGTGATTTATGGCTAAAATAGTTTCGATTTTCAATAAAAGAAAAGAAGAAAGGAAATCAAAATAGAAGATGATTTGGTTGACAAAAGAGATGAAAATAATGTTGATTTTGGTTTTAGTAGAAGGTAGTTTCGGTTGAGAGAAGGAAGAAAGAAAATGAAAAATGAAAGAAGAGAGAAAGAGAAGAAGAAAAAAAGATGATGATGAAGATGCTTCCAAAAGAAAAGAGATAGGTTTAGGGACCTATTTGCATTTGGCCAAGAGGGAAAAATTTGAAGAAGAAATAGTTTTTTGAACTTTGGTACTTTCGGCAATGAGGGAAAAAGAAAAGAAGAAATGTTTTTCCAAACTTTTGATGCTTTTGACTCAAGAAGACAAGAATTTGAGAGAAAAGGTATTTTAACCAAAATGGTCAAAATAAAAGCCAAAACAAAGTAAATCTTTTACCTAATGTCATTAGCAAAATTCGGCTAGGAGAAGAGCTTTTGGAAAAAAAGAGAAAAGATGTACAAAATGCTGGAGTTTTTGGCCAACTATCACCCCCTAACTCAAAGTCAAATTCGGCCAACTAGAATGCCAACATAATGCCCCTTTTTACTCCACATTTCTTCCCCCATCAACCCTTAGATTGCTATCACAATTAATCATCCCCTTTAGCCCCTAAAATCGACTAGATTCATGGTTAAATGACTATGAAAAAGCTTCCAAAACATTGCCCTTACTTCAAGCCTTTTGTCCCCCCCATCTTACCATCCTTTCATGATTCCATGCCATATCTTCTAGCTTACCTTTTTCATATGGTCAATTAACCAAAATTAAAAAGATGCTCATCCATTCTAGAAGAGTCTTGGTCGACACTATAGGGAAGGAAACAAAAATAAAATCCTCCCATTTGCTAGCTAGGGGATTCGAACCTCTCCCCTCAAGCACTCATCCAAGCTCTCTTACCACTTTGCTAATTACTCATCTTATGCTTAAAACCCCTTATCATTATTTCTTAAAGCCTATCTTGCTTAGCTCCATCTTAATTATTAAAAATTAAAAGTTTCACTAAGCATTCACTTACATAATAAAGTTCAAAAATAAACTTCCAAAACACACTCAATCATAATTAAGCATGCAACAACATTCAATGAAGTAGAGATGCATAACCCCTAATTATCAGGATGTTACAGTTCTACCCCCTTAAAAATAATTTCGTCCTCGAAATTACCTGGCTAGAACAAGTGAGGGTATTACTGTCGTATCGCTTCCTCCGGTTCCCACGAAGCTTCTTCTGATCCATGATTACGCCATAATACTTTGACGAGAGGAACCGACTTTCTACGTAAAACCTTTACATCTCGCTCCAGAATTTGAATTGGCTCCTCTTCATATGACAAATCTGGTCTTAATTCCACCTCTTCAACTGGCACAACATGAGATGGATCTGACCGGTAATGGCGTAACATTGAAACATGGAACACATCGTGCATTTGCTTCAACTCCGAAGGCAAATCTAACTGATATGCCACAGGTCCGACCCACTTCAAAACCCGATAAGGTCCAAGGAACCTGGGACTTAACTTCCCTTTGTGACCAAATCTCATCACCTTTTTCCAAGGTGAAACCTTCAAGAATACTTGATCCCCCACAGCAAACTCTATTTCTTTCCGCTTAAGATCTGCATACGACTTTTGTCTGTCAGATGCTTCCTTTAACCTATCCCGAATTACCTTAACCTTTTCTTTAGATTCAGTCACTATTTTTGGACCCAAAATCTGACGTTCCCGTAATTCTGTCCAACACGTAGGAGTGCGACACTTCCGTCCATATAGTGCTTCATATGGTGCCATCCGAATACTGGCTTGGTAACTGTTGTTGTACGGAAATTCTGCTAACGGTAAGAATTCTTCCCAACTTCCCCTGAAATCCATCACACATCCCCTTAACATATCTTCTAAGATTTGGATTACTCGTTCCGACTGGCCGTCAGACTGTGGATGAAATGCCATACTGAAATCCAATCTGGTACCCAAAGCCTGATGCCATGCTTTCCAAAATTGTGACGTAAACCTCGGATCCCTATCCAAAATAATCGACACCGGTACTCAATGCAATCTCACAATCTCAGCCACATATAACTTCGCCAATTTCTATAAAGAGTAATCAACCCGAACTGGGATAAAATGTGCAAATTTCGTCATTCGGTCCACTATCACCCATACTGAGTCTTTCTTAGTAGGCGTAAGAGGAAGCCCACTAACAAAGTCCATGGTGATTCTCTCCCACTTCCATTGCGGAATCTTTATCTACCGTAATAATCCGAAGGTACTTGATGTTTAGCCTTGACTTGCTGACACGTTAAGCACTTTCCTACAAACTCCGTAACTTCCCATTTAAGACCAAGCCACCAAAATTGATCTTGCAAATCTCGGTATACCTTACTTCCTCCAGGATGCATAGCATAAGGGCTACTATCGACTCTGAAGAATCTTTTGCCTCAATTCACGATCCTCGGCATCGAGACTTTACCTTTGAAACACAATACCCCATCATTTATTAATACCAAAATCTTCCAATTCCCATTCTCAGACTGTGTAGCTTTACACTCGGATCTTTGTCTACTAATCGTCTCTCTTTCACTTGACTCAACCATGTCGAACAACTTGTAATTCTGCCAACAAGCTTTCGTCATCGTAAAGACTAAGATGTGCAAACATCGCCCTTAAATTTGACACCACTTTCTGACTTAGAGCATCTGCCACCACGTTCGCCTTGCCCGGGTGGTACTCGATAGAACAGTCGTAGTCTTTCAATAATTCTATCCACCTTTGTTGCCTCAAATTTAGTTCTTTCTGAGTCAGTAGATATTTCAGACTCTTGTGGTCCGTGTATATCACTGACTTTTCTCCATATAAATAATGTCTCCAAACTTTAAGAGCAAAGACTATAGCTGCCAACTCCAAATCATGTGTCGGGTAATTAACCTCGTGAGGTCTCAACTGTCGAGATGCATATGCAACTACCTTCCCGTCTTGCATCAGAACACATCCTAATCCCGTGTGAGAAGCGTCACAATACACGATAAAATCCTTCCCTGCCTCAGGCTGAATCAAAATCGGAGCTTCAGTCAAAACCTTCTTGAGCTTCTCAAAACTCTCTTGCTTTTTATCAGCCCACACGAAAGGTATCTCCTTTCTCAACAATTTTGTTAAAGGTGCAGCTATTGATGAGAATCCTTCGACGAATCTTCTGTAGTATCCGACTAACCCCAAGAAACTGCGAACTTCAGTTACGGACTTAGGTGGTTTCCAATCTAGCACAGCCTCAATCTTCCGAGGATCCACCCTTATCCCTTCTGCAGACACCACATGGCCTAAAAACGCAACCTCTTTCAGCCAAAATTCACACTTGCTAAATTTGGCATACAGCTTCTTCTCCCTTAAAACTCGCAACACAATCCGAAGATGCTTATCATGCTCTATTTCGGACTTAGAATACACCGAATGTCGTCTATGAACACCACGACAAATTGATCCAAGTAGGGCTGGAAATTCCGGTTCATCATATCCATGAACACAGTTGGGACGTTCGTCAATCCGAATGGCATTACCAGAAATTCATAATGCCCATATCTAGTTCGGAAAGTCGTCTTATGGATATCTGCTTCTTTCACCTTAAGCTAATGATACCCTGATCTTAGATCAATCTTTGAGAATACCGCAGCTCCTTTGAGCTGATCGAACAAGTCGTCGATCCTTGGCAAAGGATACTTGTTCTTGATGGTTAGCTTATTCAACTGTCGGTAGTCTATACACATCCTCATCGATCCGTCCTTCTTCTTCACAAATAGAACCGGTGCTCCCCATGGAGACACACTAGGTTGGATAAATCCACGATCAAGCAACTCCTGAATCTGAGCCTTAAGCTCAACTAATTCCTTCGGTGCCATTCTATATGGAGCAATAGAAACTAGCGCCGTTCCAGGCAATAAATCTATCCCAAATTCTACCTCACGATCCAGAGGCAAACCTGGAAGTTCTTCCGGAAAAACACCTACAAATTCATTCACAGTCCTGACTTCATCAACAGTTGCCTCTTTAACCTCCAAGGCACTCACCAATATTAGGAAGGCTACACATCCCTTTCTAACCATCTTTTCTGCCTTAAGAGCGGATACTACATTAGATAAGTAGTTCCGTCTCTCGCCCATCACTACAACTTCTTTGTCATCAAGATTTCTTAAGGACATTCACTTAGCAGCACAATCCACATTTGCACGATACTTCACTAGCCAATCCATGCCTAAGATCAGGTCGAATTCTCCGAATGGCAATTCCATTAAATTAGCCAAAAATTGCGTCCCTTGAACTTCTAAAGGCACTTCCTTGAAAAGTTTGTCTATTACTACTGTCTGTCCTAAAGGACTAAGTACAGTCATCTTCCTAGGTATAGTCTCAGAAGTCACATGCAAAGTCCCAGATACTTCACTAGCGATATATGAGTGAGTTGACCCTATATCTATCAAAGCAATAAAGGGCAACCTAGAAATCAGAAATGTACCCGTGATAACATCAAAAGTCCATCGTCTTCTCTGCGACGAAACCATATACCGAGACTTGGTGTCTCGCCTCGGAGCTACCACTGCCTCTGCTTGAAGTCCTGCGACCTCTACCGAAACCATTACCCCTTCCATTTGGACCACGGCCCTTATCGACTCATCGTTCACCTCTGCTACTGATTAGCATACGACCTCTTGGCGGTTCTTATCTTAATTCTTGGGCAATCCTTGATCATATGGTCTTTAGATCCGCACTTGAAACATCCGGTCTTTTCCAACATTCTCCGGTGCATCTTCCCACATTGAGCACAAGCACGATGTTGTCCACCGTGTGATCTGCTGACTTCACGACCCATCATTTCTTGGTTTCTTCTAAAATTCGGATGACCACAAGACCCAAAGCTCCTCTTATTCTTATTCTGGCCTCTGTCCTGATTCTGTCTTTCAGTCCGCTTAACTTCTTCGACTATTCTTTCCCTTTCTACTAAGATTGTAAAATCTCTTTCCCGGTGTAGAGCAATCATCACTCGCAGTTCATCTCTAAGTCCATCTTCAAATCTGACACACTGTTCATATTCAGTAGCTACTATCCCTCTAGCATATTGGCTAAGTCACAAAAATTCTGCTTTATATTTAGCTATCGACTTATTTCCTTGCACTAGATTCAGAAATGCCTTTCTCTGGGAGTCGATGTAGCTAGCCCCAACATATTTTCCTTCGAACTTAACTTTAAAATACCCCCAATCCACTCGATCCACAGGGGTACTTTCCTTGATAGTGAGCCACCACTGGTAGGCCTCATCACGGAGTAGTGAAATAGTACCTTTCAGCTTTTCTTCAAAGAAGCAGGTCTAAATCGTCCATGATCCTCTCGATGCCTCCAACCAAGATTCGCTACATTCGAGCTACTCCAGATACTCCCCTAAAACCTCGGCTCCATTTGATCTAAGTCTCTTAGCTCTTGACTTTGAGACCCATTTCTAGTACTAGCTTCGCTACTCGTTCCAATACTCAAAATACGACTTGTGATATCACGTCACCTCCTTCATTTTGTTCTTGAAATTCCACCCAACAAATAGGTGGCGAGCTTCATTTTCGAACCTTGACCAGATCTAATCGGGTTACGACACGACCATTCTTCCTCTTCCACGTCCCACGACGACCACGTCCCTAGAACTCATGTCTACTACGCGTATTATCTATTTTTACAAAAAAGTCTTATGCATTAGAGTCTTTTCACTTCTTATTAAAAGAAAGTTTTATGTAACAGATATTCAGCGATTTTTCCGTAGTAGTACACAAACACCTAGGGTCCATGTCTCTAAAGTATAGTTTCCTTAGGCTTATCATACATTCATATCACTTATCAATAAGGGTACCTCCCTGATGAATCTGGGCAGAGAATCTCGAGTGCCATGCTCTTATAAAACCATTTTAACTTAAGAAAACTTTTAAAAAGTCATTTGGGCCAACTTTTGAAAACGTTGTGGGCTTCAAAACCCAAGGCCGAGAGTTTAAAACTGGGCTCTGATACCAAGTTGAAACACCCCAAACCCGGCCCAAAAAGGCTGACCAGATTTGATATGTTCCTCGAGTAAAACTTTAGCAAACTCTCACTTATTTAAGAAAACTTGATGATTTTTGAATAAAAGCAGTTAACTTAGATATCGGGTTGAAATTTAATTGTAAAGTAAATTAGCATCTTCTTAAAACATTATTTTTAAAAAATAATAAGTTAACGAAAACCAAATTTAATGAAAAATTTATTAATATTGTGGAAATATATTTTGTTTTCAAAATAGTTTAAATTATTTATAAAATCCATTTAGTTATTTAATTAATAATTATTCATGGCAAAATAAAATAAATCCAAACACAAAAATTTAAAAGCAGTTCATAGTGGCCTTATTACATAAAAATAGCAAAACCCATAATAAAGTCTAAGTAGTAAAAATTAACTTAATAAGTTTAAGTAGGAAATTTTCCAAAATACTTTGTAAATACATTGGCCACCTCGAAATCCTTACTGACCCGATCCATCGCACTAGGAATCATCTGAAAAGTTATCCCACAAAAGGTGTGAGTTATAAACTCAATGTGTAACACATACATTAAAAAAAAACCCATTTGATCATATGCCTTAAAGCCCAATAATTACACATATAGCCATAGGCCCATTTAAGTCATTTTTAGCCCAAAAGCCCATTTTCATAGCAGATTAAATAATAATCATTTAAAATCACATGAATATACACATATAATGAAATGCAAACTCGGCCCACCTAAATATCCATCCGCTACACACCACCCGTACCAACCAAACACACCGTGGGATTACTAAATCGACCTCCATCCGCTACACACCATTGAAGGTAGTTCTTTGCGATCAACATGCACATCGCCTTTATAATTTTGTGGCAAGGCCACCAGACAAAAT
This sequence comes from Gossypium rotundifolium, assembly GCA_025506655.1. Taxonomy (NCBI): domain Eukaryota; kingdom Viridiplantae; phylum Streptophyta; class Magnoliopsida; order Malvales; family Malvaceae; genus Gossypium; species Gossypium rotundifolium. Next base: position 40,696,924 of record CP106731.1, on the reverse strand, counting down.
TGTGACCAAGTCACCGGATTTCAAATATGTGACCAAGTCACCAGATTCACATATGTGACCAAAGTCACGGATATTGTGGTAAAACCACTAGAATACTTCCCTTTTCAAATTCATCCATATGCCCATGTACTTACATATTATTCATTTTTCATGCCATTTACCCCAAAATCATAATATAGTCATACTTATTTCACATTTATGCATATAGCAAAATTAACGAAATATTGGGGTAACATACCTGAATATTGTATACCAATGAATGGTATCCACATTCATTTTCAAACACATTGTCATGTAATCACATTTAAAAATAGATCTATGAGATTTTATTGTAAGGTTACACACCTTATGACCGTGAGAACGAAACCTTCTCGCTCACAACACCTAATTAATTATCACACTAGATTAGTATACACCATTACTAATAAAATTATACTATTGATGAGAGATCTACATCCTTACCTTGGATTCTTGAACAACAGATTATTTGTGGTTTTCTCGCTAGATGGATCAAAACCCACCGATAACCCACCAACGAAAAGTGGTTCGGTTGTATGCACTACTTCAAATAACCAATCTTCGTTAGCAGAGGGTCCACAACCCGGTGGAAAATCTCTTATTGCCGATACAGGCCTTCGTTTGAAGTTCGATGGTAAAATAGTGCCTCCTCTCTTCCAAACACTCCGTACTACTCTTTTTGTACCTATCTTGTTAGTCTCAAAATCACCCCTAAAATAAAGTTAGTTAATAAACTATCTAAAAGGATTAATATAACCGAAAGTGATATTCTTACCTTGGATGATTTCGAAAGGTTTCTCTTAGAACGTTGGTTTCCAAAAAGATCCTTAAAAATCCCTTCCAAAGATTCGGCCTAAGAGATAAAAATAAGATATTTATGTTTCTAAATCGACTATAGTAAAAAAAAAGAGATAATGAAAACAATTGACAAAAACCTTACTTGATCACTTGAAGATTCGGCCTTGAACAAAAGAAGAGAATAAAAGATAGATTTGGTGATTTCGGTTTGCACAAAAAGAAAAGAGAAAAGATAGTGATTTATGGCTAAAATAGTTTCAATTTTCAATAAAAGAAAAGAAGAAAGGAAATCGAAATAGAAGATGATTCGGTTGACAAAAGAGATGAAAATAATGTTGATTTTGGTTTTAGTAGAAGGTAGTTTCGGTTGAGAGAAGGAAGAAAGAAAATGAAAAATGAAAGAAGAGAGAAAGAGAAGAAGAAGAAAAGATGATGATGAAGATGCTTCCAAAAGAAAAGAGATAGGTTTAGGGACCTATTTGCATTCGGCCAAGAGGGAAAAATTTGAAGAAGAAATAGTTCTTTGAACTTTGGTACTTTTGGCAATGAGGGAAAAAGAAAAGAAGAAATGTTTTTCCAAACTTTTGATGCTTTTGACTCAAGAAGACAAGAATTTGAGAGAAAAGGTATTTTAACCAAAATGGTCAAAATAAAAGCCAAAACAAAGTAAATCTTTTACCTAATGTCATTAGCAAAATTCGGCTAGGAGAAGAGCTTTTGGAAAAATGAGAAAAGATGTACAAAATGCTAGAGTTTTTGGCCAACTATCACCCCTTAACTCAAAGTCAAATTCGACCAACTAGAATGCCAACATAATCCCCCTTTTTCCTCCACATTTCTTCCCCATCAACCCTTAGATTGCTATCACAATTAACCATCCCCTTTAGCCCCTAAAACCGACTAGATTCATGGTCAAATGACCATGAAAAAGCTTCCAAAACATTGCCCTTGCTTCAAGCCTTTTCTCCCCCCATCTTACCATCTTTTCATGATTCCATGCCATGTCTTCTAGCTTACCTTTTCATATGGTCAATTAACCAAAATTAAAAGATGCTCATCCATTCTAGAAGAGTCTTGGCCAACACTATAGGAAGGAAACAAAATAAAATCCTCCCATTTGCTAGCTAGGGATTCGAACCTCTCCCCTCAAGCACTCATCCAAGCGCTCTTACCACTTTGCTAATTACTCATCTTATGCTTAAAACCCCTTGTCATTATTTCTTAAAGCCTATCTTACTTAGCTCCATCTTAATTATTAAAAATTAAAAGTTTCACTAAGCATTCACTTACATAATGAAGTTGAAAAATAAACTTCCAAAACACACTCAATCATAATTAAGCATGCAACAACATTCAATGAAGTAGAGATGCATAACCCCTAATTATCAGGATATTACAGTTTTGTTATGGGACTTTATTGTTTATTTTTATTTATTTTAAAACTAAGACATGTAATTCAGTTTTAGGCTGCTGATTATCAAGCATATTTTATATAAATTATATTTGGGCTTTCCGTCAACACGATTGGTTTTACTAAAATTTTCTTAGTGGCATACTAGATCTGGTTGTAGTGTTTGAGCTGGGTTTGGGGTGTTACAAATTGGTATCAGAGCCCGGTTCAAAACTCAGATTTGGAATTTTGGGTCCAATAGATTTCTAAAAATGGGTTTTTTAAAACATGGATTTCTCTTAGTAAATGTTTGTTAGTCCAGCATGGCACCTGCGTCTCCGGCCAAGTTCGCCAGGTAAGTACTCTAAACCATTGTGTGATATAAATGTGGGCTTAACGGGCTTATGGAACGTAGACTATTCAGGTTAGAACTTGATGGACTCTGGGCTTATAGAAACAAACTCTTAAAAATCCATAAGGCTTAACCTCATTAAACAAAACCTGTAAACAAGTCACAAGACTAAAGTGTGGTAACAAGCATATGCATGTCTAGGAGTAGATCCGGAAGAGCTTGGTATTTAAGCACTCAGAGTGACTCACCTCCTTTTCGCAGGAATCTCACCTGGTGCATAGTGATTATTCACTTTAGCTATGACAGGGTGTGGCAATAGGTATATGCATGTCTAGGAGTGGATTCAGGGAAAACTTGGTATTTAAGCAGTCCTAGTGACTCACCTCCTTTCCATTAGAATCCTACCTAGTGCATAGTGACTATTCACCTTAGCTACGAGTACGTGTTGACAGGCCAAAACTTATAATTAAAACCCAAAAGGGACCAGCCACCTTTTTTCTCACAAAATTATTAGAATATCCTTATTTTGAAAAAAAAATTACCCATGATTTGTAGAAATACCCTGATTTACAAAGTCAATATAATCTTTCCATAGGAAACAAAAACAACAACAACAACATCAAAATATCCTTGAGTTGTAAATGACCAAAACACCCTTAATTTGTAAATGACCAAAATACCCTTGATTGGCAAAATTACTAAAACACCCCCGGATTATCAAAATTACTAAAATAACCCCAAATTTTATAAATTTCCAAAATATCCCAGATTTGTAAAATTACTGAAATACCCTCAGATTTGCAAAATTACCGAAATATCCCCGAGTTTCGCTAAATATTGGTTGGAGGCAGTGGAATGTTTAATGGATGACTTAGACTTCACGGTGGAGGAGAAGCTGAAGGGGGTCGTGTCTCTTCTTCGAGACGAGGCCTACCAATGGTGGCTCACGGTGAAAGAGGGTACGGCCGCGAACCTGATTGACTGGGATTTCTTTAAGGAGTCATTCTAGGGAAAGTACGTTGGGGCTAGTTATATGGATGCTCAAAGGAAAGCATTCCTGAATTTGGTGCAGGGGAGTAAGTCTGTGGCTGAGTTTCTACGTCTGATTCGTTACGCTCAGGGAATGGTAGCAATGAAGTATGAATGATGCGTTCGGTTCGAGGATGGGCTAAAGAATGAGCTAAGGGTTCTGGTTGCGCCACAACGAGAGATAATTTTTGCGGTTCTAGTGGATAAAGTTAAAATAGCTGAGGAAGTGAAACGGGTGGAGAGACAAGAGAAGGATAAGGATCGGGGCAGGAGTAAGATGAGTTTTGGACCCTCTAGAGCAACTAAAAATTTTCAGAAGAGGCCTACAACTGATGGGCTAGCTCGTGCCCCATCGGGCCAGAGTTAAGCATGTTCTATATGTGGGAGAACCCATTATGGAGAGTGCAGGGTGAAAATCGGTGGATGTTTTAGGTGTGGATCCACAGAACATTTGATGAGGGACTGTCCTCAGTTGGATCGTGGGCAGCCAATGGGCCAAGGTTCTAATCAGGCTAGGAGAGGTGATCAGCCTGACCAAGGGGTAGAGGTACAGCTAGAGGAAAAAATGGATCCAATCGTGGTCGTGGAGCATCTGGCAGAGGTACAGGTAATACAGATGCAAGGCAGTCGGGTTTAGTTTATGCGGCTCATCAAAGGGAGGACAGTGACGCACTGGATGTTATAACCGGTACGTTTCTTATTCCTGATAATCCTTTATTTACCTTAATTGATATTGGGGCAACCCACTCCTATGTTGCATGTTCAGTATCCGAGACTCTGGCCTAGACTCTGAAGCAACCACTAGGAAGATGACCGTAGTTAGTCCTTTAGGACAATCTAAGGTGGTGGACAAATTGTTTAGAGATGTACCTTTAGAGACTCAAGGGGTAGTATTCCTTACAGATTTAATGGAATTACGTTTGGAGAGTTTGACCTTATTTTGGGAATGGATTGGTTAACTAAGCATCGTGTCAAGTTGGACTATGGGAACAAGCGTATGGTGTTGGGTACCCCGGAAGGCGAGGAGGTGGTTGTGTTAGGAAAAAGAAGGAATTACTTGTCCAACGTGGTATCATCCTTAAAAGCTATTAAGATGATTTGGAAGGGATGTAGTGCATATCTAGCTTTTATTAGTGCACTGGATGTTAAGGAGGTGACTGTTAATGAGGTCCGAACAGTCAAGGAGTTCGCGGATGTCTTTCCAGAGGAATTGCCAGGATTACCTCGGATCTCGAGGTGGAATTTGGAATAGACCTACTTTCGGGTATAGCACCAGTATCCATTACTCCTTATAGGATGGCGCCGAAGGAGTTGGTGGAGCTCAAGGCTCAAATTTAGGAACTATTGGATCGTGGGTTCATTCGACTGAGTGTGTCTTCATGGGGAGTGCCGGTCTTGTTCGTGAAGAAGAAGGATGGATCCATGCGTATGTGCGTGGACTATCGTCAATTGAACAAGTTGATGATTAAAAATAAATATCCATTACCAAGAATCGACGACCTGTTCGATCAGCTCAAAGGAGCATTGGTCTTTTCTAAGATTGACCTACGGTTCGGATATCATCAATTAAGGGTTAAAGAAGGAGACATTCATAAGATGGCATTTTGGACTTGGTATGGGCATTATGAGTTCTTGGTGATGCCATCCGGGTTGACGAACGCGCCAGCAGCCTTTATCGATATGATGAACTGGGTGTTTCAGCCATATCTTGATCGGTTTGTCGTGGTGTTCATCAACGATATCCTGGTCTACTCTAAGTCAGAGGAGGAGCATGACGAACATCTTTTCGTGGTGTTACAAACTCTAAGGGAGAAGCAGTTGTTTGCAAATTTCAGTAAGTGTGAGTTTTGGCTAAAGGAAGTGACTTTCTTAGGACATGTGGTTTCGACTGAGGGAATCAGGGTGGACCCTTGAAAGATAGAGGCTGTATTGGATTGGAAACCACCAAAGTCTGTGGTGGAGGTTCAGAGTTTCTTAGGTTTAGCAGGGTATTACCGAAGGTTTGTTGAAGGGTTTTCTCTAATAGTAGCTCCTCTAACTAAGTTGTGGAGGAAGGGAGTATTGTTTGTATGGACCGACAAATAGGAAGATAGCTTTGAGATGTTGAAGAGAATCTTGATAGAAGCGCCAGTGTTAATTCGGCCGGAGGCAGGAAAGAAATTTACCATCTACTATGATGCATCGCACACTAGTTTAGGGAGTGTGCTGATGCAAGAAGGAAAGGTGGTGGCGTATGCGTCTCGACAGTTGAGACCGTATGAGTTGAACTACCCTACGCATTACTTAGAGTTGGCGGCGGTAGTGTTTGCCTTAAAGATTTGGAGGCACTACTTATATGGGGAGAAGTCGGTCATTTACACCGACCATAAGAGTCTGAAGTACCTCCTTACCCAGAAGGAGCTGAATTTAAGACAACGTAGGTGGATCGAGCTCTTGAAGGATTATGATTGTTCGATCGAATATCACCCTGGAAAGGCGAATGTGGTAGCGTATCGCTAAGTCGTAAAGTAGTATCGGAGTTAAGAGCCATGTTTGCTCATTTGAGTTTATTCGACGATGGCAGTTTACTGGCTGAGTAGCAAGTAAAGCCAACATGGGTAAGTCAGGTTAAGGATAAGCAGTTAGGAGATAAAATCTTGAGTGTTCGACTATTACGAGTAAGAGATGGTGGAATGGAGGACTATAGTCTGAACAATGATGGAGTTCTGTGTTATCGTGGAAAGATTTGCATGCCTAAGGATGATGAGCTAAGATAGAGGATTCTTCGGGAATCGCATAGTAGCCCTATGCTATGCATCCTGGAGGAGTCAAGATGTATCGTGATTTGCGAGAGCAATTTTGGTGGCAGTGTCGAAGAAAGAGGTAATGAAGTCGTAGGAAAATGTTTGGCGTGTCGTGAGTCAAAGCTAAACACCAAGTGCCATCGGGATTGTTGCAACCGGTGAAGATTCCCCAATGGAAATGGGAGAGAATCACGATGGATTTTGTTAGTAGGTTACCTCTTACACCCACTAAAAAAGATTGCATTTAGGTGATTGTAGATCGACTGACGAAATTTGCTCACTTCATATTGGTTCGAGTGGACTTTTCTTTACAAAAGCTGGCTAAATTGTATGTGGCTGAGGTTGTAAGATTACATGGTGTGCCGGTGTCGATCATATCAGATAGGGACCCTAGGTTCACGTCACGATTTTGGAAGGCTCTTCATCAAGCAATGGGAACAAGGTTAGACTTTAGTACTGCCTTTCACCCACAGACTGATGGTCAGTCCGAAAGGGTAATTCAAATCGTGGAAGATATGCTAAGGGGTTGCATCATCAACTTTAAGGGGCAGTTGGGAAGAGTATTTACCCTTGGCAGAATTTGCATACAATAATAGTTATCAAGCCAGCATTCAAATGGCGCCTTATGAAGCGTTATATGGAAGGAGATGTCGTACTCTAACTTGTTGGACGGAGTTGGGGAAACGTAAGGTGTTAGGTCCAGAATTAGTTTCAGAAATAGAAGAGAAAGTGAAGTTGATACGGGCTCGACTAAAGGAAGCGTCTGATGGACAAAAATCTTATGCGGATTTAAAGCGAAAAGAAGTGGAATTTGCGGTATGAGATCAAGTCTTTTTAAAGGTATCCCCGTGGAAGAAGGTAATGAGGTTTCGACAGAAGGGTAAGTTAAGTCCATGATTTATTGGGCCTTATCGGGTGCTAAAACGTGTGGGCCCAATGGCTTATCGGTTGGAGTTACCTTTGGAGTTGGAATAAATACATGACGTGTTCCATGTCTTGATGTTGAGATGTTATCGATCTGATCCATCGCACATAGTGCCGGTAGAAGAGATAGAAGTAAGACCGAATTTGTCTTTTGAAGAGGAACCAGTGCAAATTTTGGATCGAGATGTGAAAGTGTTGAGAAGGAAGTCTGTTCCATTGGTCAAAGTCTAGTGGCAAAATCATGGCGCAGAAGAAGCAACGTGAGAGCCAGAGGATGTTATACGCCAACAGTATCCCCTTCTTTTCTGATTAGGTAAAATTTCGTGGCTGAAATTTATTTTAAGGGGGTAGAACTGTAACATCCTAAATGTGGCCCTGTGCATTTATATGTTGGTTTAACGTGTTAGTTCGAGAATTTAAGGCTCGGGCTGAGGCCTTGATTAAATATATGGATTAGAGGTTAAATTAAAGTTCTGAGAAGTTTAAGTGATATTTTGGCCTTTAAAACTTGGGTTAGAATGATTAGAAATGGTGTTAGTAGTAATTAAATGTAAATAATTATGTTTGGTAGCAAGTTGGGCTTGTGGCCCAAAAATTTGGAGTGCTTTGAGTGGGCACTAGGGTGGCGCCACTTAGGAAGGTTATTGGGCCATGTCTGGCCACTTGAAGCCTAAGAATTGGGGGTAAAACTTCGGTATATCAAGGAGGGGGAGTGGACGGCACACTTGTTAGTATTTAGGAGCTTTATTTCTTTTTATTTAAGTGATAATAGCTGATAATTAAGAGGATGATGAGTTGGATCTAGTTGAGACTCTTTTAAATGAGTCAGCAGATCATGATAAGGGATAGGAATTTGAGCTATCAGGTGTTTGCAGAGTTGGCCGAAAATCCAACTCTGGGATAGGGGGTGCACTGCCGAATTCTATTTAAGCCAATTGATCATCCATTCTTTTATTTTTTTCTCTTCTTCCTCACCTAGCCAAAATTCCCTTCTCCTATTCTCTCAAATTCTTTTCTTCGCTGCAACTTTCCAACATAGTTTATTTTCCCTTTTTTCTTCTCAAAGCCGAATACCCTAGTCTTTATTTTCCTCTCCCATAGCCGAATCTACAAGTGAGATCTCTATTTCCCGAAGGTGCACCATAAGCTGCATACTCCTCTCTAATCTGGTGAGTTTCGGGATTTTGTTTGTTTGCATTTTTCTTTCTTTTTCTGTCAAGTTCTAAACCAAATCATTTATTCCAAAGGCTTGTCGATTTCACTCTCTCTATGTTAGAAGCCGAATCTTGTCTTGTTTTATTTGAAAGTGTCGATTTGGTGGAAAAGTCGAAGGTAGGTTGGTGGTGACGATTTCTCAAGGACATTCGGGATTCGACTAACTAGGTAAGTGCTCGTTTTAAGGGTTATATTTAATTCATGAGTTAGATCTCATCGTTTACTTGGTTTAGTGATTAAGGGATTATTATGGACTCAACTAACAGTCAAGCAGTAGAGGTTGGATCTATAAAACCGTCACTCAAATACAAGAAGCGATCTGTTTTGATAGTGCGAGATTGGCCATCGGAGTGTGGACCAAAATCGAAGTCAGATCGTAGGCCAATAGTGGTAGTCTCGAGTGATAGTAGCGTAGGTATAACGAAAGCCTCAGTACGCGAATCAGGTGTGTAATACTTCTCCACTGTCTAGATCTGATTAATTATATATATATATATATATATATATATATATGTGTTCATAAGTTTTATATGTTACATTAAAAGTCGAAATCTCGGATTTAAACAGTGGACCCTTAGGTTAGTAAATAATCTGATTATATGTTACAAGTAAATTGTTGTACATGTTTTTAAATCATTGTACATGTTTGCATGGGTTGGGTGATGAAAGGAGGAAGTATATGTATATGTATATGTGTAGCAATTTTTATCGTGATTTACCGTAGCGGCTAATGTCGTGATCTGTTATAAGGGCTTCGGCCAATATACATTGATGAGCAGCACGACTGCTATCTTGGCGTGTAGCGGTATGGGTTTATTGTAGAAATCCCCAATGGTGTGTTGGTTGGTACGGGGGATGTAGCGGATGGAAACCTAGGCAATTGGGTTGGGTTTTGCATATTATTTGTTTCCATATAAATGAAACTATTATTATGTTTTATGAGGCCCAAATCTAGTGGTGCATAAGGGTTGCACACTGAATCTCGCGACTCACCTCGTTAAACTAACCTTTTAGGTGACAATTAGTGCATCGGACTGGGCCGAAGTGGAGCGCAAGGTGACCATGCAAAAGCACATGTGGATCTGGTGAAAAGTTTTCCTTATTTAATTTTTTTTCAGTATTCTATGTTATGGATTTGAACTAAGTTGTAATAAGGCCATGGGCCACTAGTTTACCTTTTTGTTTTGTTATGGTCCTTTATTGTTTATTTTTATTTATTTTAAAACTAAGACATGTAATTCAGTTTTAGGCTGTTGATTATTAGGCATATTTTATATAAATTATATTTGGGCTTTCCGTCAACACGATTGGTTTTACTAAAATTTTCTTAGTGACATACCAGATCCGGTTGTAGTGTTTGGGCAAGGTTTGGGGTGTTACATTATCAATGGTGGAACATGTTGATATCTATGGTTCTGAATGAATGAGTTACCTGGGAATTCTTTCAGATGAAGGACCGAAAGAAATATATAAGTCAGCGATTCCTTGATCAAAAGCATAGAGAGTTTTTGGAATTAAAACAGGGCCGCATGACTGTCACTGAGTATGAAAGAGAATTCGCACAATTAAACAAGTATGCTCGAGAGTATGTGTCTACTGAGGAGATTATATGCATGCGGTTTGTTGATGGGCTGAACAAAGATATAAAACTACTAGTCAGAATTTTAGAGTTGAAAGAATTTGTTGTTTTGGTTGAAATGGCTTGTAAAGCCGAGGATCTTAGGAAAGAAAAGAGAAAAGTAGATTCAGAACCTAGAGACTCGAGAAAAAGATCAATGAGTAAGTCGTATCAATCTTCGTCAAAGAAATCCAGAGATTCGTACGCTCGTCCAAATACTTCAAATGAATATTCGAACAGGGATCATAGAAAACAATACTCTAGTCCTAAAGCTCAAGCTACTTAGTATCGAGTGTTGGAAGTGTGAGAGACAACAAACTCAAGTGTCAGCATTGTGGGAGACAACACTTCGAAGAATACTGGACTAAAAGTACTAAAGCTTGTTTCAATTGTGGCTTACCAGATCATTTTATTAAAGGTAGCCCTAATATGGGTAAGAAAGATAGACTTCAGAATGTGAGACTGAGTAATACGTCGACTAAAGGAAGACCACCAAGAAATACTAGGAATGTGAGTGGTAGTCGAGGGGCGACGAGAGACTCTATCGTGAGATCTGAGGCTAGAGCACCTACTAGAGCCTACACTATTCGCGCTCTCGAATAAGCGTCATCCCAGATTTTATCACCGGTACTTTCACTCTATATGATACTAATGTGATTGCATTGATATATCCAGGATCAACTCATTCTTATATATGCATGAATTTAGTATCTAGTAAGACTTTGCCTATAGAGTCTACTGAATTTTTTATTAGAGTATCAAACCCCTAAGGAAAATGTGTTTTGGTTGACAAAGTCTGCAAGAATTGTTCGTTAATTTATTGGGATTTCTATTTTTTGGCTAATCAGATGTTGTTGCCATTTGATGAATTTGATATGATTGTGGGTATGGATTGGATAACGATGCATGAGGCTATAGTGAATTGTAGACGAAAGACAATTGAATTGAAATGTTAGAATAATGAGACTATTAGAATTGAATATGATGATCTGAATAGTTTGCAAGTTGTGATCTCATCTATGTTAGCTCAAAGATTTATGAGAAAGGGGTGTGAAGCTTATCTTGCATATATACTTGATACTAAAGTGACAGAAACAAAGATTGAATCAGTACCAGTTGTGTGCGAATCACCAGATGTATTTCTTGAAGAGTTACCGGGTTTACCACCTAACAGAGAAGTTGAGTTTGGTATTGAATTAGTACCAAGAAAAACCCTGATATCGATAGCTCCGTACAGAATGGCTTCGATAGAGTTAAAAGAATTGAAAGCTCAGTTGCAAGAATTGACGGATAGAGGTTTTGCTAGACCGAGTTTCTCTCCTTGGGGTGCACCAGTGTTATTTGTGAAAAAGAAAGATGGTAGGATGAGAATGTGTATAGACTATTGATAGCCCAACACAATAAAGATCAAGAATAAATACCCTTGCCATGAATAGATGATTTGTTTGATCAGTTAAAAGGGGCAACGATGTTTTCGAAAATTGATTTGAGATCGAGTTATTACCAGTTGCAAGTTAAAGACTCCGATGTGCCAAAGAGTGCATTTAGAACAAGGTACGGACACTACGAATTTCTTGTTATGCCTTTCGGACTAACAAATGCACCTGCTATTTTTATGGACTTGATGAATCGAATTTTAAGGCCGTACTTAGACCAATTCGTAGTTGCGTTTATTGATGATATTTTGATTTACTCTCGTGATGAATTTTAGCATGCCGAACATTTGAGAATCGTATTACAAACTTTGAGAGATAAATAGTTGTTTGCAAAATTCAGCAAATGTGAGTTTTGGCTACGAGAGGTTGGTTTTTAGGACATATAGTTTCAGCCGAGGGTATCTAAGTTGACCCAAACAAAATTTTTGCGATTATAGATTGGAAGTTTCCGAGAAATGTATCTAAAGTTTAATAGTTTTCTAGGACTAGCCAGCTATTATAGACGATTTGTGAAAGGTTTCTCGATGATTGCAACTCCGATGACACGATTACTTCAAAAAATGTTAAATTTGAGTGATCAGAAAATTGTCAGCAGAGCTTCGAATAGTTGAAAGCATTATTAACAGAAGCACCAATGTTAGTTCAGTCTGAGCCAGGTAAAGAATTCGTAGTTTTCATTGATGCATCGTTAAATGTCCTAAGTTGTGTTTTAATGCAGGAAGGCAAAGTTATAGCTTATGCCTTGAGACAGTTGAAGCACCACGAAATGAATTATTTGACACACAACCTTTAATTAGTGGCGATAGTATTCGCATTGAAAATTTGGCGTCATTACTTGTTTGTGACAAATGCCATATTTATACCGACCACAAAAGCTTGAAATATTTGATGATCTAGAAAGACTTGAATTTGCGATAGCGAAGATGGTTAGAATTGCTAAAAGGCTATGAATTAGTGATTGATTATCATTCGGGGAAGCGAATGTAGTTGCTAATGTTTTGAGTCGAAAGTCGTTATTTGCTTTATGTGCTTTGAACACACAATTAGCTTTGTCTGACGATGGTTCAATAGTAGCTGAGTTAAATGCGAGACCGTTATTTCTACAACAAATTTGTAAGGCTAAAAAATTTGATAATGAATTGCAAGCAAAACGAGCTCAGTGTAAGACGACTTCTGATTCCGAGTTTCTAATAGAATCTGATGATTGTTTGGTATTTCATGATAGAATATGTGTACTAAGAAATTCTGAGCTTATTCGAAAGAGTCTAAACGAAGCACACAGTAGTTATTTATCAGTACATCAGGGAAGCACAAAAATGTATAATGATTTGAAATGACTTTATTGGTGGCATGGCATCAAATGAGATATCTCAAAATTTGTTTCAAAATGTTTTATTTGTTAGAAAGTTAAAGCTGAACATCAGGTGCCATCGGTTTGTTATAGCCTATTTTGATTCCCGAGTGGAAATGGGATAGAGTAACAGTGGACTTTGTATCGGGTTTGCCTTTATCCCAGAGAAAGAAAGATGTGATCTGGGTTGTTGTTGATAGATTGACGAAATCAGCTCATTTCATTTCGATACGTATAGATTTCTCGCTAGATAAATTAGCTGAGTTGTACATTTTCGAAATTGTCAGATTACATGGTGTTCCCCTATCTATTATTTCGGATAGGGATTCGAGGTTCACTTCGCGATTTTGGAAGAAATTGCAAGAAGCTTTAGGTACAAAGCTTCATTTTAGCACTGTATCTCACCCGTAAATGGATGGTCAATTTGAACGAGTTATTCAGATACTTGAGGATATGTTGCGCTGTTGCATTCTTGAGTTTAAAGGTAGTTGGGAGAAATATATACCGCTGATTGAATTTCCTTACAATAATAGCTTTCAATCGAGTATAAAGATGGCACCATACGAAGCTCTATACGGTCGTAAATTTTGAACACCGTTGTACTGGACTAAGCTTAGTAAGAATAAGATTCACGGGGTTTATCTGATAAGAGAAATAGAAGAAAAAGTGAAAGTGATTTGTCATAGTTTGAAAGCAACTTCGGATTAACAGAAATCGTACGCAGACTTGAAACGGAAAGATATTGAGTTTCAGATCGGGGATAAAGTGTTTTTGAAAGTGTAGCCGTGGAAAATAATATTGCGGTTTGGTCGAAAAGGGAAACTGAGTCCGAGATTCATTAGACTGTACGAGATTATCGAGCAAATCAGGCCAGTTGCTTATCGATTATCTTTACTGTTTGAGTTAGAGAAAATACATAATATGTTTCATGTGTCAATGCTTCGACGATACCAATTCGACCCTTCACATGTCATTTCCCCGACCGAAGTTGAAATTCAGTCTGATATGTCATATGTTGAAGAACCGATTAGAACTTTTGCTTGTGACATTAAAGAGATAAGAGATAAGAAAATCACATTAGTGAAAGTATTATGGCATCGACACGAGGTCGAAGAAGCTACACTGGAACCCGAGGATACTATGAGAGAACAATACCCAAACCTATTCACTAGTAAGATTTTCGGGGACGAAAATCCCTAAGAGGGAGAGTTGTAACAACCCGGTTTTAGCTAAATCAGAACAGTGGTTTCGAAACCATAAATTCAATGTCAAAAAATTATTTTATTATTAATTTTGGTGTTTACAGCATGATAGCATGTATGTGTGAAAATTTCGTTAGCTAATTTTATCGTTTAATTGCTCAATTTAAGAAAAAGGACTTAACCGTGTAAAATGCAAAAGTTGCATTCTACTTGTTAAAGGTGTCAAATAGCTTTGGCTTTTAAATATGATGGCCTTAAATGGTAATTAGACCATTTTAAATGATAGTGGACTTTTATGGACAACATTTATGTGATTTTAAATGTTATAATTTAAGGTTAAATTTGTTATTTGATAAATAAAGGTTAATAAAATAAAACAAAGCAAAAATTTGTTATCATCATCATCATATTTTCAAAATTAGAGAAGAAGAAAAATTCAAAGCTAGGTTTTGTTTATTCGGTCACTTGTACTCTTAATTGGTAAGTGATTTTGACTCGATTTTTTAATGATTTCTATGTTTTTGAGATCGTTGCTTCGTGTTCTAGCTAGCCCGTACCTTTAATTTCGAAACAGTTAAAGATTTTAAGAGTGTCCATAGATGAGCTTATGTGTTCTTTGGTGTTTAAAGATGAAATATGAATTTTTGATGATAGATTTTCATGTTTTGTAAAGTGATTTTTGATGAAATTGCATAATAAGGATTAAATTATGAAATATATAAATTGAGTGGTTAAAATGTGAAATAATGAATGTTTTAGGCTGTTGGGGACCTATGTGTAATTCAGCCAAGCTTGGGTTTAATGACATTATGTGAATTTTGTGGGTTTATAAAATAGGGACTAAATTGATTAAATATGAAAATTTAGGGGCTAATATGTAAAAAGGACCTAAATGAATATTTTGGACTAAATTGAAAGAATATATGATTAAATGAGTTAATTTTAAATGCACATGGATCAAGAAAGAAAGAATTTTGATTTAGATCAGGGAAAAGGCAATGTTATCGAGTAGTAGATCCGATCCGTCAATTCTGAATACGAGGTAAGTTCGTATGTAGAAATTTCATTATAAATATATGTTAAATGCTTTGATATTGAATAAACTATGCTTATGAGATATGAATAATGTTTCAATGGTGAATACGACTCTACAGATATGTTCGATGATGAAATCGACAAATGTAAATTCCATGTTGAACCTTAGGAATAGTTTAGGATGCTAGTGACATGTCATTAGGTTATTGTGTTAGTTCCGGGCCACGATATCAGCACAACGGGTGTGAGTGATACCTTGATTTGGCTACAGGCCATGATATAGGTATTTAAGAGAGGAGTTACCTTGATTTGGCTATGGGCCATGGTATGGGTACTTCGGGATAAGTTACCTTGATTTGGCTTCGGACCATGGTATAGGTACTTATCAATTGAGATCTTTGAGTATCCGACTTCTGAATGATTCAATGGGTAAAGGAATGATGTCGTTGAGAAAGAGGTTAGTACAAGGCCATACAGGTACGTATAGAACCTATTCGAGTATTAAATAGAGAAATTTCGATGAGATAGTATTTGATCATGTTTTGAGACATGAGAAAGGTTTGTAGTTAATGTGTATATGGTAATGTTATGTACAATTGGTTGATTTGCATTTATTTGATGAATTAAGTTATTCACATACGAGCTTACTAAGCCATGAAGCTTACTTTGTGTTATTTTTTCATATTTTATAGTGAATCAAGGCTAGCTCAGATTCGGGAGTCGTCGGGAACATCATCGCACTATTAAGCATCTGATTGGTACTTTTGAGTTGTATAAATATGGTATATGGCATGTATAGGCTACTTGTGGAATTTTGGTTGAGAATATAGACATGAGATTTGGCTTGTAAACAATGTTAATATGGTTGTGCGTTTAGCTATTAGAAATGACTTGTAGATGCATATGTTTTGGTTGTAAATATAGCCATGAGTGATGGCTTATTTTGGTATGTTTAGTATGAAAATGGTTATGGTTTTATAGTTGCAAATGGTTAATTGATTTATGGAGTTTAATGCTTGAGAAATGCTTTAGTGAAGTATGAGTTTAGAAGTTGAGTTGATAAGTATTTGAATGGGTAATTGGCATTGAATTTGGTTTAAATGGATATGGTATGAATTGTGTTTTAGTTGATGATTTTGGTTGCCTATTGCATGATGAAATGGTACCATTTTGTTTGCTTAATTGAGCATGAGAAAAGGTGGCAAATTGGCAATGAAAATGGCCTATTTTTGTATACATGGGCAGAGACACGGGCGTATGTCTCAGCTGTGTGTAACACACGGTCATGTTACACGGCCGTGTGTCCTCTGGTATTGAAATTGAATTTAAGTCAGTAAGCTCCACACGGCCTCACACACGGGCGTGTAATCGGCCGTGTGGCACAAGTTAGTATACCCCACTAAATGGCACACGGCCTGGCACACAGGCATGTGACTTGGCAGTTTTACATAAGTCAGTATGCCGTACAGGTTTGGCACGACCTGGCATACAAGCATGTGAGGCCAAGTCGAAGGGCACACAGGCTAAACACACAGTCGTGTGGTCGGCCATGTGACCCAAATCAGTATGTATGCCATGTTTCCACACGGCCTGTTCACACGGGCGTGTGACCCCTGAATGATTGAAAAATTTCTAAGTTTTCCAAGAATTTTGTATGTTATCAGTTTAGTGCCAAACCACTTCTAAAACATATTTAAGGCCTTGTAAGCCCTTATAAGGGACAATGTGATTGTATTAAAGTACTAAACGATTTATGAGAATAAGTGCTTTATGTTTGATAAATGTATGCTATATGTTATGAATTGATCGATAATACCTCGTAACCCTATTTTGACGATGAATACGGGTGAGGGGTGTTACAATGACTCAACTTGAACCTCCCGATAGCGCCCACTGGGCCCATGGGTACCAAATCCTGAAGATCTATGAGTACACATTGTCTTATCTACTATTTTCAAAATTTTATGGATCAGTTTAAGTTTTAAAACATTAATATTAAAGTTTTATTGGAGTACATATCATTATTTAGAGTGTGTTATTGCACTACAGTCTCTAAAGGGAAATACTTATACTAAAGTTATAACATCCTAAATATGGGCTTGTGCATTTATATGAGATGTTGGTTTAATATGCTCGGGCAGAGGCCTTGATTAAATATATGGATTAGGGTTTAAATTAATGTTCTGGGTAGTTTAAGTGATAGGTTGGGCTTTAAAATTTGGGTTAGGTGGTTGATAGATGGTGTTAGTTCATAATTTAAGTTAGATAATAGATTAGTAGCAAGCTGGGCTTGTGGCCCGAAGACTAAAGGTGCTCTAAGTGGGCATTAATGGTGGCGTCACAAGGAGGAAGGTTATTGGGCTATGTGTGGCCACTTGAGGCCCAAGTGTTGGGGAAAAATTTCAGCACTAAGAAGGGAAGGGGGTTGGACGACAATTAGGCTTCTTTTTTAGGAGTCTTTTTCTTTTAATTTATGTGATAAAAGTTGATAATTAAAAAGGGAGGAGTTGGCTTTAATGTGGGCTCTCCTAAAGGTAAGATAAAGATTGAGTTATCATGAGATTTAAAGACTATCAAAAGAGGAGAGAGTTGGCCGAAACTCAACTATTGGAGGGTGGAAATCGGTTTAGTATAGGCTAGCCGAAATTCTGCTAACAAAAATTCTCTTCATCTTTTCTTTTCTCTGCCAAAATCTCCACTCCATTCTCCCTCTAAGTTTTCTTTCTTTTCTTTTTCCTGAAATCAAATCATAAGCCAAAACTCCTTAGTGTTTCTCCTCTCCTCGAAAACCCTTCTGAAGGCTGAATACTCTTGGTGCACATCTTCTTCCTCCATAGCCGAACCATTAGGTGAGATCTCTTTTTCCCGAAGGTGCACCGTAAGCCGAATACTTCTCTGTAATCCGATGAGTTTTGGGATTTTGTTCTATTCGATTTCACTCTTTCTTTTCCTAAGATCTAACCCGAACCATGTGTACTAATGCCTATCGATTTTCCTCTTTGTCCATATAAGCCGAATCCTCTTTAATGGAGTCTGCTTGTGTCAGAATCTAAAAGAAACAATAGGTAAGTGTTGATTTCGGGATTTCAATGTTCTTTAGGCTTTTCACAGTCCTTAGCCGAATGGCTATTAGAAACTAATCTCTTATTTCACACTTCTTTTCGGTATTTTGGGATTTGAAGGAGGCTAATCGCATAGATCTCTAAGTTATAGAATCGTGTTACTTTCGGGATTTCAAGGTAAGAGGATTTGTTTATTTATATATATAAAATCGGGTAGAATACTAACCATGGACGAATATAGGAGAGGGCATATTTTCACAGTTTTTTGGCTTTTAAGCAAAGTTATAGATTGAGGATAATAGATCTGGATATCAAGGATATCAACTAAGAATATTGGATTTCGCGATATTAGGTGTGTAATACTTCCCCACCGTCTAGATCTGATTAATTATATATATATGTTCATGAGTTTTAAATGTTACATTAAAAGTTGAAATCTCGGATTTAAACAGCGGACCTCAGGTTAGTAAATAATCTGATTATATGTTACAAGTGAATTGTTGTACATGTTTTTAAATTATTGTACATGTTTGCATGGGTTGGGTGATGAAAGGAGGAAGTATATGTATATGTATATGTGTAGCGGTTTTTACCGTGATTTACTGTAATGGCTAATGCTGTAATTTGTTATAAGGGCTTCGGCCAATATATGTTGATGAGCAGCATGACTGCGATCTTGGCGTGTAGCGGTGTGGGTTGATTTTAGAAATCCCCAATGGTGTGTTGGTTGGTACGGGGGCGTGTAGCGGATGGAAACCTAGGCAATTGGGTTGGGTTTTGCATATTATTTGTTTCCATGTATATGAAATTATTATTATGTTTTATGAGGCCCAAATCTAGTGGTGTATGAGGGTTGCACACTGAGTCTCGTGACTCACCCAATTAAACTAACCTTTCAGGTTACAATTAGTGCATCGGACCGGGCCGGAGTGGAGCGCAAGGTGACCATGCAAAAGCACATGTGGATCCGGCAAAAAGTTTTCCTTATTTAGTTTTTTTTAAGTATTCTATGTTATGGATTTGAACTACGTTGTAATAAGGCCATGGGCCACTAGTTTACCTTTTTGTTTTGTTATGGGCCTTTATTGTTTATTTTTATTTATTTTAAAACTAAGACATATAATTCAGTTTTATGCTTTTGATTATTAGGCATATTTTATATAAATTATATTTGGGCTTTCTGACAACACGATTTATTTTACAAAAATTTCCTTAGTGACATACCAGATCCGGTCGTGTTGTATGGGTCGGGTTTAGGGTGTTATAAATTGGTATCAGAACCCGGTTCAAAACTCAGCTTTGGGATTTTGTGCCCAAAAGATTTTCTAAAAATGGGTTTTTAAAACATGGATTTCTCTTAGCAGAGGCTTATTAGTTTAGCATGGCACCTGCGTCTCCAGCCCAAGTCCGCCAGGTAAGTATTCAGAAGTCCTTGTGTGATATATATATATGAATATGGGCTTGATGGGTTTTATGGGACGTAGGTTAGATTAGTTAGGCTTTGATGGACTATAGGCTTAGGTTAAACAACTTCTTAAATTACATAAGACTTAAATTATCCAAACAAATCCTGTGAACTGATCATTGACTTAAGGTGTGGCAATAGGCACACGCATGTCTAGGAATGGATACGGTGAGAGCTTGGTATTTAAGCGGTCAAATGACTCACCTCCTCTTGTGGAATCTTACAGGTGCATAGTGATTGTTCACTCTAGCCATGAAAGGGTGTGGCAATAGGCATATGCATGTCTAGGAGTGGATTCGGGAAAGCTTGGTACTTAGCGATCTAGTGACTCACCTCCTTTCCACTAGAATCCTACATGGTACATAGTAACTATTCACCCTAGTTACAAGTACGTGTTGACAAGCCAAAACTTATAATTAAAACATGAAAGGGACCAGCCACTTGTTTATCTCACAAAATTGTTAAAATATCCTTATTTTGAAAAAGGTACCCATGATTTGCAAATATACCCCGATTTACAATGTCAACAGAATCTTTCCATAGAAAACAAAAACAACAATAACAACATCAAAATATCCTTGATTTGTAAAATTACCAAATTACCCTTGATTTGCAAATGACCAAAATACCCCTGATTTACAAAATTATCGAAATACCCTTAGATTTCAAAATTACTGAAATACCCCTCGAGTTGAAAAAAATACCAAAATACCTTTATTTCGCAAATCACCCGAAACCATATTTTGAAAAAAATTTATAAAAATACCCCTGTAGGATAAAATTACAAAAATACCCCTGGGTATTGAAATGATAAAAATACCCTTAGGTGATGAATGTTACTTGTATGAACGTTGTGTGTGCATAACTCCTAGAATAGGAAGACTAAAAACTGTAGATAGGTTCGAATTCGAAAGAATCACTTTTAAAACTATGTTTCATAAGATTGTTCGGGGATAATTAGTGGAAACAATTAATGACTCATAAAATTTTTAAATCAGATAAACACGAACCAGAAGAATAAGTACAAGAGGTCGAGGACGTCCGCCACGTGGTCGCGGTAGAGGTAGGATGACCATGTCAGAACCCGTAGGATCGGGTCATGGGTCCGGAAGTGAGATACTGGCTCCACCAGCTGCTGAGGTGGAATTTAAGGACCAGACAGGTGGAGAGGACGTGGTGTCTCAGGCTTATTGAGGGTTTTGGAAAGAGTGGCTGAGGCTGGTATGGGCATAAGAGCCCGAAAATCTGTGCCAGAGAGGCTGAGGAACAATAGGGCCGAAGTATTTAGGGGAGTCTCTGGCTTATCCCCGAGTTTTGCTGAATATTGGTTGGAGGCAGTGGAACGTATAATGGATGACATAGACTTCACGGTGGAGGAGAAGCTGAAGGGGGTCGTGTCTCTTCTTTGAGACGAGGCCTACCAATGGTGGCTCACGGTGAAATAGGGTACGGTCGCGGACCTGATTGACTGGGATTTCTTTAAGGAGTCATTCCAGGGAAAGTACGTTGGGGCTAGTTATATGGATGCTCAAAGGAAAGCATTCCTGAATTTGGTGCAGGGGAGTAAGTCTGTGGCTGAGTATGAGGCTGAGTTTCTACGCTTGAGTCGTTACGCTCGGGGAATGGTAGCAACGGAGTATGAACGATGCGTTCGGTTCGAGGATGGCCTACGGAAATTAGTTAAGGATTCTGATTGCACCACAGCGAGAGAGACTTTTTGCGGTTTTGGTGGATAATGTCAAAATAGTTGAAGAAGTGAAACGAGCTGAGAGATAAGAAAGGGATAAGGATCGGGCTGAGAATAAGAGAAGTTTTGGGCCATCGAGAGCATCTGGGAATTTTCAGAAGAGGCCTAGGACTGATGGGCCAGGTCGTGCTCTATCGGGCCAGAGTCAAGCATGTTTTACATGTGGGAGAACCCATTATGGGGAGTACAGAATAAAAATCGATGGATGCTTTAGGTGTGGATCCACAGAACATCTGATGAGGGACTGTCCTCAGATGGATCGGGGATATGTGGTCAAGTTCGATCGGGCTAAGAGAGGTGGTCAGCCTGGACCAAGAGGTCGTGGTCAAGCCAAAGGTGGCAATGGCGCAAGAGGTGGTCGTGAAGCACCAGGCGGAGGTGCAGGTTATGTTGAGGCAATGCAACCAGCTTTGGTCTATGCAGCACATCGCCAAGGGGACAGAGACACTCCAGATGTGAATAATGGTGCGTACCCTACCATAATATACTAAGTGTTTATTTTGGCTTTAGAATTAGAGTGCGCAGCAAAAGTCTAGTGGTGAGACTTAGGTAGTAAGATTACTAGTAAATTTTGGGGCCGAAATTTATTTTAAGGGGGTAAAACTGTAACATCCTAAATATGGGCTTGTGCATTTATATGAGATGTTGGTTTAATATGCTCGGGCAGAGGCCTTGATTAAATATATGGATTAGGGTTTAAATTAATGTTCTGGGTAGTTTAAGTGATAGGTTGGGCTTTAAAATTTGGGTTAGGTGGTTGATAGATAGTGTTAGTTCATAATTTAAGTTAGATAATAGATTAGTAGCAAGCTGGGCTTGTGGCCCGAAGACAAAAGGTGCTCTAAGTGGGCATTAATGGTGGCATCACAAGGAGGAAGGTTATTGGGCTATGTGTGGCCACTTGAGGCCCAAGTGTTGGGGCAAAATTTTGGCACTAAGAAGGGAAAGGGGTTGGACGGCAATTAGGCTTCTTTTTTAGGAGTCTTTTTCTTTTAATTTATGTGATAAAAGTTGATAATTAAAAATGGAGGAGTTGGCTTTAATGTGGGCTCTCCTAAAGGTAAGATAAGGATTGAGTTATCATGAGATTTAAAGACTATCAAAAGAGGAGAGAGTTGGCCGAAACTCAACTACAGGAAGGGGGAAATCGGTTTAGTATAGGCTAGCCGAAATTCTGCTAACAAAAATTCTCTCCATCTTTCCTTTTCTCTGCCGAAATCTCCACTCCATTCTCTCTCTAAGTTTTCTTTCTTTTTTTTTCCTAAAATCACATCATAAGCTGAAACTCTTAAGTGTTTCTCCTCTCCTCGAAAACCCTTCTGAAGGCCGAATACTCTTGGTGCACATCTTCTTCCTCCATAGTCGAACCATTAGGTGAGATCACTTTTTCCCGAAGGTGCACCGTAAGCCGAATACTCCTCTGTAATCCGGTGAGTTTCGGATTTTGTTCTATTCGATTTCACTCTTTCTTTTCCTAAGATCCAACCCGAATCATGTGTACTAATGCCTATCGATTTCCCTCTTTGTCCATATAAGCCGAATCCTCTTTAATGGAGTCTACTTGTGCCAGAATCTAAAAGAAACAATAGGTAAGTGTTGATTTCGGGATTTCAATGTTCTTTCGGCTTTTCAAAGTCCTTAGCCGAATGGCTATTAGAAACTAATCTTTTATTTCACACTTCTTTTCGGCATTTCGGGATTTGAAGAAGGAGGCCAATCGCATAGATCTCTAAGTTATAGAATCGTGTTACTTTCGGGATTTCAAGGTAAGAGGATTTGTTTATTTATATATATAAAATCGGGTAGAATACTAACCATGGCCGAATATAGGAGAGGGCATATTTTCACAGTTTTTTAGCTTTTAAGCAAAGTTATAGATTGAGGATAATAGATCCGGATATCAAGGACATCGACTAAGAATATTGGATTTTGCGATATCAGGTGTGTAATACTTCCCCACCGTCTAGATTTGATTAATTATATATATATATGTTCATAAGTTTTATATGTTACATTAAAAGCCGAAATCTCGGATTTAAACAGCGGACCCTCAGGTTAGTAAATAATCTGATTATATGTTACAAGTAAATTGTTGTACAAGTTTTTAAATTATTGTACATGTTTGCATGGGTTGGGTGATGAAAGGAGGAAGTATATGTATATGTATATGTGTAGCAGTTTTTACCGTGATTTACTGTAGCGGATAATGCCGTGATCTGTTATAAGGGCTTCGGCCAATATATGTTGATGAGCAGCATGACTGTGATCTTGGCGTGTAGCGGTGTGGGTTGATTGTAGAAATCCCCAATGGTGTGTTGGTTGGTATGGGGGCGTGTAGCGGATGGAAACCTAGGCAATTGGGTTGGGTTTTGCATATTATTTGTTTCCATGTAAATGAAATTATTATTATGTTTTATGAGGCCCAAATCTAGTGGTGCATGAGGGTTGCACACTGAGTCTCGCGACTCACCCAGTTAAACTAACCTTTCAGGTGGCAATTAGTGCATCGAACCGGGCCGGAGTGGAGCGCAAGGTGACCATGCGAAAGCACATGTGGATCCGGCGAAAAGTTTTCCTTATTTAGTTTTTTTTTTTTTTAAGTATTCTATGTTATGGATTTGAACTACGTTGTAATAAGGCCATGGGCCACTAGTTTACATTTTTCTTTTGTTATGGGCCCTTATTGTTTATTTTTATTTATTTTAAAACTAAGACATGTAATTCAGTTTTAGGCTTTTGATTATTAGGAATATTTTATATAAATTATATTTGGGCTTTCTGACAACACGATTTGTTTTATAAAAATTTCCTTAGTGACATACCAGATCCGATCGTGGTGTTTGGGCAGGGTTTGGGGTGTTACAAAAGTGTCACATACAAAAGTGTATCTAAAGCATAGCTAAAGTTTCAAATTTCTTATTTGGATCGACGCTGGAGTCTCGATTTTACTTTCTAAAAATCAAAAAGTAATTTTGATGGGATTTTCCCAATTTAGAACAAAATCTTATTTGTCTAAAATAATTTGGACCCTAAAATACAAAGCTCGAGTTTTGCAACCTAGCTCTGATACCGTCAAATTTAACACCCTATACCCGACCTAGACGTTATGATTTGATTGTGAGGGCCACATTGCACGCGAAAACAATCTTGCTTAATTTTTGGTTAGAAGCTCGTTTAACTACAAAAAAAGGTGACTGCTTGAAATGTTGAAAAAGCGACTATTCTGGAAAACTCGTAAGTACTTTGATGAAAAACCACATTTTATTAGCTTTTTTTAAATAGATCTAATGGACTTAATTCATTTGCAAATTAAAACATTGTAATGACTTAGTCAAAAACTTTACAGTGACTCGATCTTATAAAACTTTAGTCATTTCTTAGTCATGTTGTTTTGTCTTAAACATCGATTAAAATTAAGTATTTTGTAAAACAAATACCAAAATAAATTTTAAAGTACCAAACAAAAATTAAAATATTCAAGAGTCTGAAAAGTCCAAAACATACTTAAACACAAATTGCAACCCAAGAATGTGAAAACCGAGCTCTAAAGTCGCTGTCCAATTCTAAGCTTGAGGATCACCTGAAACAAAACATACAAACGCATGAGCTTTACACCCAGTGTATGACTTGACCCACATATCATATATACATATAGTGTTTGCATCAAAACGAAATTTCTTATCATATATAATATAACATATTGAAGGTTATCATATCTCATATCAAAGCATATCATATTTCATATCAGAACATATCATAGCATATCCTACCCCCATTCGCTACATATAATATTCGTCCAACCAATCAAACTAATTGAAACTACTAGGGTCCATCCATCCAATCATATCGATATGTGGCAATGTGCCACTCATAAATATGCAGTTGAGTTGCCAGATAGAAATTTGAGGTCTAGATACCATAATTGCAGTAATAACTGGCAGATCACACTTCCTCCAACAAGTAATACCCCACCTCAATGCATATGCAAAATCATACTAACATACATATATATATATATATATCATAAGTTGTATGGCATGCATACCTAAACATATATTTTACGGATCATAAACATAGCATATAATTTTTACGAACAAAACTTACTTGTCATACCCCCTAAGTATACTTACGTGTATATATCAAAACTTACACTTTTTTGGGTCTACATAATGCCCATGGACCCAATTTTTGAGTCCCTCAGTTGTCCCCTGAGCGAGCATTAAAATTATCCAAAAGGGCCCATACACACGTTTGGCTCACATGACCCAACAAGCCTACCCGTGTGGTCCACATAATCTACTTGCATAGGCCGTGTAATCACATACGACCTACCACACGACCGTGTGACTCTAGGTAGTTTCAAAAATAGCCCCTATTTTCTTATTTTTCATGAGTTTCTGTCGAGCTTTTCAGGTTAGTTCACACAATTGACTATTTATTTGACAAACCACACATCTAGAGCTCACAAAACCTACATCCGTTCATTAAATCACACTAAATAATCGAGGAAAAAATCATCTAAAATCACATACTTAACTCAAAATTTCAGACCTGAAAACAAAATTCGTGTGGAAATCTATTTTTCACACTCTTCGGTAACGAAAGACAAGAATTTTTTTCACAACCAAGAACAAAAACAAACACTAATACAACCCCTACCTTGAATGAAGAACTGTTAAAATCCTAATATCATAAAATTAATATGATATTACTTACACTTTACTCGAATTATGCCCCAACAATTGAACTCAACACAATGGCTACCACTAAAACACAAAATGGCAGCAAAGCAAAAAGCAAAAGGAAAAAACAAAAAGAAAAGAAAAGAAAAAGCAAGCAGCCAAAAAAAAGGTGAAAAGGGAGTGGGTGATGGACAGTTAAATTAGGAGAGTGATTCTAGGGATTTTGAAAAATTAAATTAAAATAAATAAATACAAATTTACCTTAATCCAAATCCTTACCCACTAGATTTTTTTTAAGAATTTAACTTGAACCATGCACTTCTAGGACCTGAAACTCTTGAAGAATTTTTTCCATTTTCAGTTATCTATAGAAAGATAGAAATAAAGTGTCTACAATTTTTGGTCTTCACATAATTTTGCTAGGTATAGGTGTTTTGCTTCTAGCATTCAAGGCTCTTTATTTTGGGGGCATATACCATACCTGGGCTATGGGAGAGGAGATGTAAAAAAATTTACCAACTAAAAAAAAAAAAAAAAGAAAAATATTCCAAACTTGCACAACACAAGATTCAAACACAAGACCAAATGGTAAGCTAAAAAACACCTTACCACCAAACCAGCTGACTCATTCTATCAATAAACTTGCAAAAATAAAAGATATGCTCTAAGGCCTAAGCTTGACATAATGCCAAAATTAAGAGGAAGAATTCAAAACAAGGGAATTGAACTCAGGACCTTAAACAAACTTTCAAGGCACTTAACCATCACACCAAATCTAATTATTTAACATACTTACACAATCTAAATATAAGAATTTTGGGTCATTACATTTAGGGCATCTTAAGGGATGTACTACGACATCCTCAGGCTGTGTCATGACACCGAATGCAGTCTTGAAATTCTTCTATTATGCACCCTATGTTGCAACATCTAACTCTCTGTGTTGCAACACAACGACTAGTATCGAGTTAGCGCACCTTCTAATGGTCTCCTGCACGCTCACAAAGCATATTAGCTCACCCTTAGGCCTCATTTGACCCCTAAGGTCAATAAAAGACTCGAATTACATATTTTATTGAATCCAAATAAAATTATGAAAATTTAACTAAAACTTAACAAAAGTACTTGTATTCAAGCTCTAAAAGTGTGAAAACTAGTTCAATATGCTACGCCGAATTATGGTAGATCAGCAACACACTTTGATTTTTCATTCAATGCACTCACAAGATAAGGAATCGAGACTTGCCAGCATACTATATCAATCACAATTATCAATCACAATCAATCTTCCATAAAACCAGAAAGACAATAAGCGCAAAGAATATATTCCATAAACTCATGTAAGTCTTGAATCTTCAAGATACACCTCCAAGTTTAATCTAATTTGATCTAGTCTTGCCGAAGTTGGGAAGTTGATATCCTTTATACAAATCCAAACTAATCTCCAAGATATGTTTCTATATGCACTTTGAATACTAAAGATGGGCTTGTAGTTGTCCAACTTTTTAGCTAGAACCAATGCCCAAAGATTTTTTTTGGCCAAAATTTTATCAAAATTTTACTATATTTCTTATCTTGGGTTCTTATGTTTTTCAAGATTCTTTTATCAAATTTTATCTTTATTTCTTTATTTGTTTCAAAAATACATATAAATAATTGCCAACTTTCAAAAGAGTAAATTCCAAATTCAACTTGTTAGATAATTAACTTTATGTTATTACTCATGTACAACTATATATATTGGGAGAGAAAGGAAATGAAGCATGAAACTAGAGGAAAGCCCCATAAAATAATTTTAAATTGACTATTGCAATTGTGTAATCTCGACTTGTAATGTAAATATTATACATAGTGACATAGATTGTGGGGTATAAGTAACAATTGAAAACACACTACAAAAAAGCAGGACTTTTAGCGGCATTTTTAGTGGCGTTTTAGAAAACGCCGCAAAAAATTATACATTAGCGGCGTTTGAAGGAAAACGCCGCTAAAAATGAGCAATAGCGGCGTTTATTTAAAAACGCCGCTAAAATGATATATAGCGGCGTTTATTAAAAAAAGCCGCTAAAAATCTGAAACATTAGCGGTATTTTGGAAAAACGCTAAAACAACGAGCATTAGCTAAAAAAACACCGCTAAAAGTATGAGCATTAGCGGCGCTTTCAAAAAACACCGCTAAAAGCGGTCGAGTATTATTAGCGGCGCTTGAAAACGCCGCTAAAAGTCGACTATTAGCGGCATTTTTCTCATAAACGCCGCTAAATTTTATGGCGCCTCTTTTAGCGGCGTTTTTGTGCGTTTAAAAGCGCCAAATACTTTTAGTGGCGCTTAAAAACGCCGCTAAAGGCCTAAAAAAACGCCGCTAAAAGTCAAAATTGCTGTAGTGACATATGGCTACACCATGATTACATTGTTGTAGTTTTTATGCTTTCTTTTGGATTTAAAATGCAAATTCAATTATCTATAAGAAACTTTGTTGGGCTTCAAATTTTGCTAACACAAAGGATATATGAAAGAAAATTTGTAGAGTCTTTACAAAATATACACAAGGTAAAACCCAATTATTTGTATAAGTTTGTATGTTTATTTTATTTCATTATATATACCAAATAATAGAATTCAAACTCTTTGAGTATAGCAAAAATAAAGATGATCAAATCCTGAAGACCACCACTCTTATTAATATAACAATGGAAAGACAAATTAATATCTTAGTTGCAAGCATCGATATTAGCCAAGAGGTGAGCTTAAATGGCCTTGTAAACTACCTCACTCCTTTGAATGGGAGCCTTGATTTCATCTTCAGTGATTACATACTTGCTAATGGTGTAAAATTTGATCGAGCTCTTCCAAACACTTCCTCCACTTGCAGCAGCCACAAGTTGGTTCTCATAGCTAATTTTCTGGAGCATGTCCCTCAAAGGTCTGCCTTCGATCAAACTGTAACTGTATGACAAATTGTTTTCATCAAGGAAATTCAAAATAAATATTTAAAATTAACAAAAAAATAAAAATTTAAAACAATGAATAAATAAATAAAATGGAAATTCAAATGTGGAATATTGATCGAATAAATCGATGGATATGATGGATAGATGAATAAGTGCCCAATTGAATCCTTTAAGAAATAAACCTTAAAAAATTCAATTAATGGCTCTAATCAACTCTCCAAGAAATAATATTTGGTAAATTGAAGGATGAAGAATGGATTTTCACGACTGCTTAAAGAATCGAGAAGAAAACTGCTAATAAAAATCACAAGAAAACAATTTTGCTCTAATCAACCATCCAAAAATTCATCACAAATCAATTGATCTTCCAAACATGAAAATTTGCAGCTCCAAGCTCAAAGAAACTGAAAATTAAAGAACTAACTAACCTTCAACAAAGTTGATATTTACAATACTTCTAGGCTTATCATCACCTTCGAGCCAACACTCTTAATTGAATGACGGGCAACATTAGGGTAAACCTTGGCACATTCAAGAACAAAGGCATTGAAAAGATTAGCTAGGGAGACTTGGAGGTTACCTCAAACTCATAGGTGACATCACTCATTGTTCTAAAATTGCTTCGAACTTTACAAGTCTTTCCTTTGTGTTGATAGAAGTGAAGAAGGAATTGGTGATTGAGTGAGTGTTTCGATGTGTGGGAAGATAGAGAGCTAGATAGTATTTATGAAGTTCAACTTAGCTCTCTCATTTTGATGGTTTTATCTATGTTTTAGCTTGCCTTAATATCTGTCGGTCTCTATGATAATATGATGTTTTAAATGTAATGATTGTGAATAGTTTGAAAGTGTTTTTCATATGTGAAATATTTGTGAATTGGTATGATATGGTATTTGTTTAAGTTTGGTATGATTTGGGGAAATTCACATTTAAAATGTGGCATTATAGTTGAAATAATCACTTTGTCTTGAGATATCCAGAATAAAAAGACCAGGTTTAGTTAATAATTTCTTCTTTTGCTTTTTTCCTAAGAAGATGCAAGTCAAAATTTATTTAATGAGGTTTTGGTTATGTTAGAAAAACTTAATATTTGACGATTTTGAATATTTAAGATTAAAAGTTCTTAAACCATACTTGCAAGTGGATTCAAGCACTGTTGAATCCAAGCAAATTGAGGTATTAAGTAAGAACAAGGTAAAAAAAATCAAGAACACACGATATGTTTACGTGGTTCGGTTTCACTATGTCTTTGGGTCTTGTCTAGAAATATAATCAACTACCTTAGCAATACGTACAATATGTGATTTCAACCTCTAACACTTCCCAGATTGGACTCCTCACTTTGGTAACTAAGATCTAGACAACTCTCCTCTAAATTTCCCCCTGAAAACTTAAGACATTAACCAAGTAACACATTTTGATTATTTACTGAATGCAGTGACAAGAAATGTTCCTTAATGAATAAGAATTGCCAACTTTAATTTTTATTAATGAACAAGAAAGATAGTTGTCCTAGCTCATTTGAAACTAAACAACTCTTTGTTTAGGTTCATTCTAAATGTGTTGTTTTATTAAATTTATAATTTTTATTAATTATAAATAACTTTATGTTTTTTGAATTTTTAAATTTTTTAGAATTTATAAATAATTATTAATATTTTTATTTCTCTTTTTATAGCTTTTCACTCATCTAGAATGAATCTAGACAACCTTTTCTCCACGTGCATTCTAGATGTAATTTTTTATTTTTTATTTTTTTTGAAAATGCATTTTTTTGATCATGTGGTATACATCATGCCAAATTGTCATTCCTCCCACATCATGTCACTTGTCATCTACTCGTGCTGCCATCAACCACATTAGCACTATTAACGATCAAACCAGTTAACTAATGATTTTCACGACGTGCAATGTAAATACTATACATAGTGACGTAATTAATTCTCTTTGTAGATTGTGGGGTATACGTCAAAATTGAAAACATATGGCTACACCATGATTATACTGTAGCAGTTTTTATGCTTTCTTTTGGATTTAAAATAAAATTGATTATCTAAAAACAAACTTTGTTGAGCTTAAGATATTGAAAGAAAATTTGTCTTTGCAAAATATAAATGAGGTAAAACCCAATTATTTTTGTAAGCTTATATGTTTATTTTATTTCATTATATATATCAAAGGTAATACAACTCAAACTCTTTGAGTATAATAAAAATACAGATGATCAAATCCTGAAGACCACCGGTCTTATTAATATAACAATGGAAAAACAAATTAATATCTTAGTTGCAAGCATCGGTATTAGCCAAGAGGTAAGCTTCAATAGCCTTGTAAACTACCTCACTCCTTTGAATTAGAGCCTTGATTTCATCTTCAGTGATTACATAATCGCCAACGGTGTAAAATTTGATCGAGCTCTTGCAAACACTTCCTCCACTTGCAGCAGCCACAAATTGGTTCTCATAGCTGATTTTCTCAAGCTTGTCCCCCAGAGGTTCACCTTCGATCAAGCTGTAACTGTATGACAAATTGTTTTCATCATGTCCTCCAATCATGTGCTTCATATATTGGAATGGAAGACCTAAGGAAATAAAATACTTGTTATCCGACATACTCATGTCAAACAGATACAAAAAAAAGAAAAGAGTTAAAAGAAAGTGAAAATTAAAGAAGTGACTAACCTTCAACAAAGTTGATCTTTACAATACTTCCTGGCTTACCATCACCTTCGAGCTCAACACTCTTAATTGCATGAGGGGCAGCCTTGGGGTAAACCTTGGCACCTTCAAGAACAAAGGCTTTGAAAAGCCTGGTCGGGGCTACTGGGGAGGTTACCTCAAATTCATAAGTTACAACACCCATTATTCGAAAATTAGTTCAAGTCTTTTCTTTGAGCTGAAAGAAGAGAAGAAGAAATGGATGAGTGAGTGAGTGTTTTAATGTGTGGGAAGCTAGAAAACTAGTATATTATTTATAGACTGAACTTGAAGATTATTTCAAATTTTGATTGGATATATATATATATATATATATTGTTATTAGTCAAAAAAGCATCCCAGATATGTTTAAGGAAATTTCCAATTTATGGCTTCATATATATATACAGAAAGGAAAATGCTCATATAAGTATTAACTGTTATAGGAATTGATGAAAGTAGTAAGTTGGCTGATCCAGGATGCTGAACATGAAGCATTGACTAGTCCTATAATTCTATCCATATTTAATATTAATAATTTACTTCATTTAAAATCATATTGAGAAATAATATTTCAAATTCACTACTCTAGAACGTCAAAAACAATTCAATATATAAATCTCGATCCAATTTCTTGTTTGAAAAATAATGATTTGGTGACCTTTATTTTAAATTAACTTCATTACAATTTTCACAAAATCAAATCCATAAAATCAAAATTCTTTGTGTGAATACAAATATCAACAAAACAATACATAATAGACCGTTTATTTGGTGTTATTCCTTTTCTAGAAGGAAACTGAAGGTATTGTATGAAACAAAATATTAGAATTTTATATTTCAATGTACTTGATATATGTATATTCAATTTAAAAAAAAAAACATTCTAGATAAGTCCAAGTCTTCCTAAGGGTGCAGCCGTACTGGTGTGAATACATAGAATAGAGTTTAGGACTCTTTATTTTTCAAGTGAATTAAGAGACGAGACAGA
Source organism: Gossypium rotundifolium (assembly GCA_025506655.1). Lineage (NCBI taxonomy): Eukaryota > Viridiplantae > Streptophyta > Magnoliopsida > Malvales > Malvaceae > Gossypium > Gossypium rotundifolium. Next base: position 40,664,179 of record CP106731.1, on the reverse strand, counting down.
AAACATTAAAGAAAACAAATCTGAGGGTGCCCAAACCGTTTTCTTAAAAAAAAAAATAAAATAACTTCACGCATTTTGAAGAATAAAAAATAGGATGTCGACACTATTATTTTTTTAAAAAGAATTTTTTAATAATTTGTGCATAATATTTTGAATCAATTCAGACTGAATTTAGATAAAGAAAGTTTCACATGCAAATACAGATGCACTTTAACCTCGTCTTGTATAATTCCATTTTAGGATTTTTACTTTTTCTTTTAAATATTTACTCATTTGGCTTATCTTGATTAATATATTTATCTTTGTGATATGTCTTGTCTCATTTTTTCATTGCTCTCGCCAAGCACACCAGCATCCGTTAAGAATCAAATTAATTAACGTTTGTTTTTATAATTCAAATTCAACACTTAATTTTTAGTTTATCAAACATCACACTAATTTTAACAATTTCTTTCGAGATTTCTATTTTTGAATATATCGGTGTGATTTCAATTGGGTTTTAGGGTTAATTTGATGAAAGTTAATTGTTAGTATTTTTAGCTAATTATAAAGTCTCATCAAATCAACTCTAAAACTTGAATTAAGCACTCAAAATTTAATATTATTATCTTCAGATGCCAAAATATATATTTTTCATCAAATATTGGTACCACATCAAACTTAAGTCAAATATAAGTCCATGGTGGAACGACATGGATCCATCTCGCATAAAGCACAAGTGCTTTGTAGGAAAAATTTATTAGTATAAATATCACAGACCAACTCGGTTTTCAAAATTTTAATTTTCCATTGTGATAAAAAACCGTTTCTAAACCAAATCTTTTCCTACAACTAGGAGGTCAAGATCTTACCTAGAGGATTTACAGGAGGATGGGAAGGGAATATGTCACATCCCAAAAATCGGGTTAATAGAATTAGGTATTAGGATGTGGGCTCGAGAGGAAAATTAGGCTTAATATCATAGAAATTAAATTAGGATAAAATAATTAAATAAATAATAATGGTAATAATAAAATATTAAAATGATTATTGGGTCTAAAATTAGGTGGTGAAAATTAAGATTAGATGATCGGTTATTAAATAACTGAAAACGAAAACAGGTTTGACAATAATTGAGAAAAATGTATTTTAATTAAACTAAGTACTGATTTAAAAAACAAGGGAAAATAGAGTCTTCAAAAGGTAATTTTCCCTTAATTAAACAAAATAAACTACTCATCTTCCTTGTTTCTTTAAACAACCGTCTTCTTCCCTCCCATTTAGCTTCACATTCAATATTTAGCTTCAGATTCGAAATTTTTACCAAGTTAAAATTTGATATTTTATCTCAAAATTAATTCATCGTTTGTGATTTTCGAGCTATCCAAACACCTCAACACCTTCCAATTTTAAAGAAAAATCATTAAATACTCATCAATTTCGTCGTTATTCTTCTCACGTTCAACTTTGAATTAGTTTCAGAACTTATTGTTTTCTTCAAATTGAGGTAATGTCTTGACTTATTGTGAGTAGATTAAGGTTGTTGTTTTTCTAATTCGAAATTTAATTGAGTGTGTTGAAAGTTTTTAAGATTTAAAGGTTTTTAATCAAATTTTGGTTCAACAATGGTGAAATCTAAAATAATGATTAAGCCTACTATTTTTGATTGATTTCTAATCTATTTTTAACTATATAGAAGGTATTGGATCTCAATTTGATAGATCGGTATCTAATTTTAATAAATTTCGAGTTCCCCCGTTTGTGTGTTCCTACAAGCTTAATTTTTCAGAAATTTTAATTTTGTGAGATTAGATAAAATTAAATATTTATATTTGTAATAATAGGTTAAATAGAATGTTTAGAAACTTAATTAAGGTTTAGGAACAAAAATCGAGTGAGGAAACCTCATATTTCGATAAAATGAGTTGATTTTTGGCTTGAAAATGGCGGATCTCATGTTTCTTGGATATGCTTAGGTTTTAAAGTGATTTCTAACTCATGTTTATCTAATTAAAATGTATGATCTTAATGTAACAAATCCTTAAGGAATTTAAGCAAATTGAATGTTTTTCCCCCTTTTAAAAGATCACATAAGCTTCATTTTTTGAAAAAATTAGATCGGTGAAATTGGATGAAATTGATGGTTTGAATATATAATTATATGATATTTAGGATTTATGAAGTTGAAATCTAAGCTTATAAGTGAGATTTGTGTGGTTAAACACCTATTTCAACAAAACTAATTAAGTTTTCGATATAGAGGTTAAGAGGCTTTGATCTATGATTTTGGAATGATTTAATGGTGTTTGTTGCTATTAGTAATGTCTTGGTAATGTGTTTGATGTGTATGAAAAGTACCAATTAAGCATGGACAAGGGAAAATTAAAGCTTACTTCAGCATGGTAATTGAAGCAATGGTTGCTAAGGTGAGTGGTGTGATATACTACATTTAAACTCCAGTACGTAGGCTAAGGTAACATATGCAAAACCCTTGCTTAATTAATATGTGAACCTTGACTTCTCTTAGTGCAAATGTAACGCCCCAAAATTCTTTATAATTATTTTCATATGTTGTTGTTACACAATTATATGTCTGCTTCAATGGTTAAGTTTTGTGGGGAGTGTCTTAGAAGTATTGGGTTCAAGCCTTAGCTTGGGCAATTTTTTCTTTTAAATGAATAAACCCCTATCTCTAGTCAGTAGGCTTATAAATAAATGTTGATAAAATATAGAAGAATGAGCTTACTGGTCTGGTGGTAATGTAGAGTGCAGATAAGCAGGAGGTCTAGAGTTCGAGTACTGACGCAATCATAGAATTTATTTTTACTGCTGGTGACATGGGAGTGTTGTGGTTTGACCGAAACACTAAAGAGTTTGATTGGAATTTGAATTAGGTGGTTGAGGGAGGGGTGGACAGTTTTGGGGAGAAGATTAAGGGATTTTTGTGAGGAAATTAAGGAGTAAGGAGTTTGAGCCCATTCAAACTGTATTTGCAAGTTTGATGATTCCACTCCCTCTTTCTTTTCTGATGTTACTCTTGTTCTACCATCTTTCTTTTCTCTTTTCCTCAATAGCCGAATTCTATTCCTCTTTCCCCCACCTCTTTTTGTTTTTCTTTTGACTTCCATCTCCTCGTGTTGCTGCCAAATTTTAAGTGCTTTCCCCTCTACCTACTGATTTGCTCCCTCTCCATCCTTTTCCCTTCTTATTGTTTAGCCGAAATTCCCCATTGCTGTTGTCTTTCTCTCCAATTCTCTCTTATAGTTTCCGAAACTTTAGGTGTTCCCCTTACCTTTTATTTTTGGTTTATCCTGCTCTTTGTCAAATCAGTGGTCTATTTCTATTCTATGGGTTGCACTTTCAATAAGTGGTACTCGTTCTGGCTTAGACTGTTCTTGTTAATATTCTTTTAATATGGGTTTCGACTAGAATTGCAGGAATTAATCGAGGAGCTTGTGATCATTATTTTCCAACAGTTTAAGTGAGTTGGGCTTAGGCTGTCCAAACAAGGTAAGTGGTTGTCGATCAAGTGCATAAGTTTTAGAATAGGGATCGTTTTAAATTTGTTTGAGGTGCGATTAATTGTGTGATCATGGTTGAACATAGGTTTCGGAGTGCTCGAGGATTGTGAGCGCATCTTCGTAATTAGGTGTATGAACACTATTCTGGAAATAAAAGTCGGCAAAAAGCCAAGAAATGCGAATGTCGATGCCACACGGCCGTGTGGCCGCCCTTGTGATAAGCCGTGGGACTAAAGATGGGGATATGATCGACGAGGTCGACCATGTGCGATTTCATGGGCTGGGCCATGGGGGCCTACTCGAGCAAACCTCACAGGTGTGTGGAAATTGTTGGGCCAGGTAGTGCATTTCACACGGCCAAGGCCATTATAGGCCATGTGGGCCACATGGGTATGTGGGCCCACATGGGCTAGAAACATGGGCTCATGGGCTCATTTTTATTGTTTGACTGCTAAGGTTGCATGGGTCACCCGAGACGACTGTGGACCTACTGTAGGGTTGGTAAGCTATACCTAGATCCCTAATTAACTGTATGACATTTAAATATATATGACTATTTACTGAGCATAATATCTACACTGTTCTAATTATATGCACGTTTCCATGAGATGGCATGTCACGATTGTATGATGCATTGCATGGGGTTGGGAAAAATATGATTGGAGGAAGTGTACTGTACTGGTAGCTCTGCTGTAAATTACTAAAAGGATTCGAGCCTAAATTACTGGCACCCAGCTACATATCATTGTATAGTGCCGCATTCGGCACTCTCTAGAGTGTAGGGATGGGTGGGTTGATTATATCCCCACATAGAGTGTAGGGTTGGACGGAGATGGAGTGTAGAGGTTGGATGGGTAAGACTTGTAAACTATTTCATATGTTACTGCACTGATTAATGTTATTGTAATGGGCCAGGGCCCAAGCACCTGTTCTGTACTGAGAAGGGCCAAAGTCCAAACTGAAATTGTCACTGATACTGAAAAAGGGCTTTGACCCAGACTGTGTTTGTTTCTGTCTGTTGCTAAGTATGGGATTACACACTGTGTTTTTGTAATCTCACCTTTCTATTTTTAACTTTACAGGTAATCCTAGTCTTAGGCGGATTGGTGTAGCGACGGACTCAGAGATGGCCACACGTCCGCATACATTTTTGTACTTGATTATGTTTTTAACTATTATTATTTGGGGTATTTTTACTGTAAATGGCCTTTATGGGTTTATACTTTAATTTGGGATTTATATTTTGATTTATAACTATCAGTAGTAGGATAAGACGCGAGTTTTCAAAAACACAAATGTTTTAGCAAAAATACCACGAATACGCAACCTATTTCAAAGCTTCCGTAATAAATGACGTTTTTAGAATTAATAACGTTTAAAGGTGAAAAACTTTTTGATAATGACTCACGCTTTGAAAATGAATGACAGGTCTTGGAATCATCATAAAATAACGCAAAGAGGTTAAACAGGAAAGGGGTTTTCATTGATATCACACTTTACGAAAAATACTTCAATGTGACATAGCCAGATTCGGCCATAGCGTCTATGTCAGGTTTGGGGTGTTACAGCAAACCATTGCAATTTTGTTTAAGTGTAGGGTATGCATGTTGTGTGATTTTAATGAGCCAAATGCATGAATTTAAAATGAGTATGTAGTTATAGGTATAAAATAGGAAGGCTACAGCTGTAAACCATTTACTTAACGTGATAATTGTGTGTGAACTATGTATTTAATTATTGCGTGTGTGTGAGAGCATAATATTAAAAGTGAGCTAATGTAAGGTATGTGTATATATGTAATACATATAGGTTATATTATATATAATACATATGTGTGGGTTTTGTTATATATATATAATGTATATGCATATATGGATCTTGTTTTATATAATATATATGTATATGGGTTTTGCAATGCTTGTGAACTAATAATTTTTTTAAAAATAAAATAACTCCACACATTTTGAAAAATAAAAATAGGATGTCGACACTATTAATTTTTTTAAAAATATTTTTTAATAATTTTTGTATAATAATCAGTTCAGAGTAAATTTAGATAAATAGAGTTTCACATGCAAACGCACTTGAATCTCATTTTATACAATTTCATTTTAGGATTTTTACTTTTTTAAAATATATACTCATTTGGCTTCCCTTGTTAACATACTTATCCTCATGGTATGCCATGTGTCATCTTTTCATTGCTCTCGCCAACCATACCAGCATCCGTTAACAATCAAATTGATTAACGTTTGTTTTTATAATTCAAACTTAATACTTAATTTTTAGTTTATCAAACATCACCTTAAATTTTACAATTTATTTTGAGTTTTCTATTTTCGAATATATCGACGTGATTTCATGTGGGTTTTAGGGTTAATTTGATGAAAGTTAATTACTATTATTTTAGCTAATTATAAAGTTTCATCAAATCAACTCTAAAAATTAAATTAAGCACTCAAAATTTAACATTGTTATCTTTAGATGTCAAAAAATATACTTTTTGTCAAATACATATACCACATTAAACAAAAAAAAAAAAAATACAAGTACCACGGTAAAAAATGTCAAACTTAAGTCAAATATAAGTCTGTGGTGGAACGTAAATGATCCTTCTCGTCGCACAAAGCACATGTGCTTTTTAGGAAAATTTTATTACTATAGATATCACGGACCAACTCGATTTTAAAATTTCTAATTTTCTAATGTGACAGAAAACCATTTTTAAATAAGATTTTTTCCAACAACTAGGAAGTCAAGATCTTACCTAAAGAGTTTAGAAGAGGATCGGAAGGGAATATATTAAACGAGTGGGGAGTCCAGATTGTCTGGTGTCCCTCGTGAGGGTACTCCGACTGGGGTAGGGAGGAGAATTCCATGTAAATAAATAAAAATATACTGTTGCTAGGGCCTTATAATTTTACTCCTTATGGTCATCATCTAATAAAATGTTATCTTCTCCTTGTTATATCGTTGCGTTGTGCTGTATGCTTATGCATTCTCTTTTCGTTTCCAAAGTGTTACTAATTGAAAATAATGGTCCAGTTATTAACAAGTGGTAGTCTTTAGCTTTTGTCGTGCCTTCTATTTTTTCCCTTATGTAGACCTCTTGTTTTCAAAATCTAGTTAATTGATAACCACTCATTTTTTGTGGATAGCTTGCAGGCGAACTCGCCCTTTGCAACGAATGGTTTGAATGCATACCTATCACTTTTGGCAGATGGATTTTAAGAACTGAAGCAGTGTTTTCCTTTTAAGTGTATAGGGGACGCTTCTAGAAGAGATAGAAGGGATGTATGGGACATTAATTGTGTGGGATGACTATTTTATCTCAGGAATAGATATCAATGATGGAACGATGCATCTTATGTCATGGTGAGGCACGCATCAATCTCTACTTGGGCTTTTCCAATTAGATGGTAGTCTCTGGAACTGTCACGCTCCAAAAAGTATTCAAGTACCTTCTTATGGATAAAGAGGTGCAGAGTGAGAAGGAGTCTGGCTTGGAGAATGGTTTTGAACAGGGGGAAGGTTCCAAGCGTTGGAATGAAAGTTTCCCCAATGATATAGAGAACGAAGTTGCCCAAATCATCCGAGGAGACATTCCGGAATCCTGGAATTTTTTGGAATTCAAAGAAATAATACAACAAAACACTGTTAATTATTTGATAACTCTAAATTATATAGACTTTTTCAACACATTTTTAAGAGTAATTCTTGGACTAAATTAAAGAAAAATTTCTATTTTTAATTATTTACATGCCAATTTGACATATTTTCCCCTTTTTATCACAATATTGTGCAAGATGAGGAAAATTGGTCTCGAAGCTCACCTACTCAATGCTTGATGATGTAGTAGTGGTGTGTCGTTGAAAGTACCAAAAATATCCTATCCCTAAATAATGAAAAGAAATAGTATAGGGGTGTAAGGTCATATCCTCAGGGATTGGATCACCACAGCTCTTTATTTCTCAAAATCCTGGGCATAGTCATGCCCAATAAAAACAGCTAACCTAGGAAAAAATAAAATAAAATAGAATTAAAAATATGGATGAGTCAAAATTAAATAGATCGAAATCGTAATTGTGATAAGAAGTAGAATTGAGAAAAATGATTTTCCAATTGAAGGATTCCAGCTTCCGGTTATCTCAATCCTCCTTTGGTTCAATCATAGGCTTTTAGGTTATCCTTCTCATGACCGAATAAGCCAGTTATAGTGGAAGAGAACACCTACGACCACTAGCTACACTTAGGTTTTAGCCTTACGATTAAAGGAACCTGACTCTAGCCAACCGTCACTTTTGTGGGACGGTCTTACACTAGATCATCGTTTCTCAATGGCGAATGCCACGCCATTTGGCCTATTGGGTGAATCGACTGTCAACCTTCCCAAAACATACAAATTGACTATTTTGCACAAGATGAAAAGATTACTTTTGGTAGGACATGGATGGAAGAGTCAGCCACGTAATGCGAAGAAATAATGAATACTCGTTGGGAAGGGCTAAGTGTGAGTTCTAAGCCTCATAGACTCTTTTGGGGGAGTGTAACACCCCAAACCTGGCCTAGAAGTTAGGCTCGAATCTGGCGTGTCACATTGAAGTGTCTTTCAAAATCGTGTTTTCATTGAAAACCCTTCTTAATTAAAAAATCAAGTAAAATCCCAATTACATCAGTTTATTTTTTTTATCGTCGTTTATTAAAAATTTATTACCTTTAAAACCTTATTGTTGTGGAAGCTTAATTTAAAACAAATGATTTACAAAAATGTGATATTTAAAAATTGACTTGCGGAAACGTAGAGTTTTGAAAACAGTTATCGTTTTGGGAAAATCGCGTTTTACTTCTAGCATATTTAAATCATAATAAACTGAAAATCCCAATTTAAAAACCAGAAATTAAAAGGGGCCTTATTACAACCCAATAAGAAAGCGGTTTAAGTAAGGTAAAATAGAATACTAAAATTTAAAGCTGTTCATAGTGTGGCCACCTCTGAGTTCTCCAATAGGTCGAACGCTTACTGAGGATTACCTGAAAAATTAAAAAGAGGGGGTGAGTTTACGAAAACTCAATGTGTACAACCCTCATCGATCATAAAGCATGCATCACATAATCCGGGCCTAAGCCCATTACAATAATCAATGTGGGCTTAAGCCCAATACAGTAACGGTGGCATTTGGGCCTCAGCCCATAATAGCCTCAGTTGGGCCTTAACCCATATCAAATGTCCCATATCACATCTATCTAGGGCTAAGCCCATATGAATATCAAAATCATTATATGCAATGCATGAATACCCAAACCAACCCTGCACTCCGTCTCATGTTCAACCCTACACTCTTGTGGGGATTTAATTGACCCACCCATCCATACACTCCTTATGTAGCACTAGTTGCGGCACTAACCAATATTGCAGCAGAGCTGCCAATCACATAATCGGCTTAAAGCCATCGGTGGATCCACAGTTGTCGAGCGACCATGCGACCCTAACAAATCATATACTTCCTCCAAATCAATGATCTCATCTCCCATGCAACATAATATCACATGAATGCAAACATACCATAAATGGCATACCATAACAAACATATAACATGTAGAGGCATTTTAGTCATTTTACCCTTTAGAGGCATAACGATCATTCTAATCTACAGGGGTATTACGATCAATTTAACCTATAGGGGTATTTCAGTCATTTTACAACCTTCCCAAAGGTCTACAGTCGCCTTGAGCGACACATATAACATATATGATCAACACGATGTATTTGGGCCCAAAGCCAAATATTCGGCCCAAGTGGGCCCACACTCTCGTGTGGCCCATTCTGCCCAAAACTACCTTTGGCCATGTGATTGTCATGGCTAGCTCATTATTTCCTATCCATCCATAAAATTTACTCGTGTAGGTCCCACGGGCCCATTAGGCCCACTCAGCCAATTCTGGTCCATTTGGCCCTAAAAACGGCCTAAGCCCATGAGAATGTTCATGGTGGCCTCAACCATCTTATGCCTATATTCGTGGGCTCGGCCACCACACATGTGATTGCACGCTCATATGGTGTCATTCTTCGGTACTTCAGCTTTTCGGTATTTCGGCATTTTGGCATTCGTCGATCTACGGTTTAAGTGGTGTACGTACACACCTGGTTTATGAAGCATACTTCCAAGCCCTTAGCAACGAACGTATATTCAGTCAAGGGGTATAGTTAGCCTTTTCATCTTTAAAGATCACAACACTTATTCCCCAAACCGATTAACCACTGCCTACCTTGACTGAATAACAATGACCTATCCTTTTCCTTAGATCGCTTGGTTAAGAATCGATCCCCCCTCGTGCCTTATCTAAACCACAAATGTAATCTATCAGTTAACATTATCTACTAACTAGAGTTAATCATATGCTAATTCAACTAAAACATATGCCCAAGCAAGAACTAACATTCGGCCTTACCCAAGATTCCTTGACCGAGTACTTACCTTGATCGAAACCTTAGAGTAGGAAGTCGGCTACTACTATTCACTTGCCCTTTAATTGCCCCTCGAGGAACCTTAAACAAACCAATCGTTAGTTAAGATAAGAAAAGGGAGATTCGATAGATAAAGAGGAATGCCATCAATACCAGAAACCGTTAAAAGCATTAACCATCACTTACTATCACATTTGGCAAAGAGGAGAGATCCCTAACTTGAGCTCACTAGCTAAATAGTCGAAGATTTGAAACTAAGGGGATTGGAGATGGATGACGAAAACAAAGAAAATAGAGGAAGGAAAGTGTAGAACTCAACTAAAGATTCTCAATAGGCAAAGTGAAAGTATTCGACTTTATGTAAATGAACAGCACAACAGAAATTTGGAAGAGTAGGAAAAAGAATTTAGTTTAGAGATTAAAAGGTAAGAAAGGAAGGAAAAGAAATCGTGAAGAGAAGAATGAGAAATAAATCGGCTTAAGGTTGAACAAGCATATTCGGCACCAAGAATGACCTAAATGATTATGCTATTTTGGCTAAAAACAAAGTGAACCCGAAAATAAAGAGTCTTGAAACCGAGTGGCCAAAAGGGACAAAATGAAAAAGAAAACGAGAGAACTTACACAAGAAAAAATTGACTATCATAAAAACAACACTCCAACACCGAAAAAATGGTCAAAATTGAAACTTGTGCCTACCTATTGTCCATTTTGGCTCCAACTCCCCAACAAATCAAATCCCCTTGATTTCGTCCCCTTATCACTCCATAATCCACTCTTTAAATCCATCACTTGACCAATTCAAACCTTCTCCACCAGAGTTCAATTTCAACTCAACCACTTACTGACCACAGGTGCAAAATAAATGCTCAAGCAACAGAATCCAAGATTCGAACCTCTGACCCCTTGCCACCCTTGTGACGCCACCTTGCCACTCCACCACATGCTCTCTTTGTTTCCCTTTCTAATCAAAGTTATTTAAAAGACTTAATACCAGGAGTCAGGGTTCCTCTAATGCTAAAAGTAAAAATTTTCCATATGACGTAGCTTGAACCCAGGACTTTATAGAAGCCCCATAACCTTCCAAAATCACTCACCCAACAGATCCAACATGCAATTGTGTCGTTCTCTTTTTCTCAAAAATTTTAAACACTCCCACACCCAAGGCCCAATTCTTCTAGGCCCAAAATTCAGGGTGTTATAGGGGGTCTTGATAACCTTTGGCTAGATGAGTTTAGTGAGTCATGCTTTTCAGGGAAAAAACACAAGTTTAATGGAATGGAATTTTATTGGAAAAGAAAAGAAACAAAAAAGCTTAAAGCCTTAGGGGGAAGGAGTTTTTTACAAAAGTGATGAGTCAGTATTCATGTCACTCCATCCCCTATTTATAGTACATGAAAACCCCTAGGAGGTTCCTATTTAAACTCTAGATGATAATGTTTAAAATATATAATTTGGAATTAAATCTAAACAATATAATAATCCTAAAAATAATCATAAAAATAAAATTCAAATTTAAACAAAGTTTTATGTCCATATATCTCTTCTTTGAAATTTTTCCCCAAGTCTTCCACACTTGGTATTTTTGGCACCACTTCATCCCTATTTCGCATGCTGACTTGTTTTGTCTTTAAATTCACACTTTTTGCCCCAAAATTTCCTTTTGCCTTTAATTTGGCCCATACAAGATAAAAAATTCATAAATAGCCCAAATTAGTAGGATTATACTCTAGCTAACCGTCACTATTGTGAGACCATCTTACATTAGATCATCATATCTCAATCGCAAATGCCACACCATTTTGTATCTTGGGCTCGACAACCTCTAACGCGGTAAGTTAGAAAACTGATTGTGCAACCTTCCCAAAACATACAAAGCGATCGTCTTTGCATAGGATGAAAATATTAATTTTGGAAGGACATGGACAGAAGCGCCAGTCTCGTAGTGCAGAGAAATGATGAATACTCATTGAGAAGGGTTAAGTGTAGGTTCTAAGCCTCATGAACTCTTTTTGAGGAATTTTGATAACCTTTGGCTAGAAGAGTTTAGTTACTCATGCTTTTTAAGAATAAAAACATAAGTTTAATTAAACAGAATTTTATTGAAAAGGAAAAGAAACAAAAGCCTAAGAGCCTTAGGGAATTTCAGCTATGGGGAGGGAGTTTTTTACAAAAAAATGGAAGTGTCAATTCATGTCACTCCATCCCTATTTATAGTACATGAAAACCCTAGTTGATTCTTATTTAAAATTTAAATGATAATGTTTAAAAGATATAATTAAAATTAAATCTAAACAATATCATAATAATCTTAACAATATTCTTAAATTAAAAAAAATTGAATTCAAATCGAAACAAAGTTTTATGTTCATAAATCTCTTCTTTGAAATTTTGCCCCAAGTCTTCCACGCTTTGTATTTTTGGCACCACCTCTTCCCTATTTCGTATGCTAACCCGTTTTGTCTTTAGATTCTTACTTTTTTCCCTCAAATTTCCTTTTGCCATCAATTTAGTCCCTATAAGATAAAAAAAAGAACATAAACAAACCAAATTAGTAGGATCTTACTCAAAAAATATATGTAATTAACTCATAAAAGTATGTCAATTTAGAGTATTAATAGAGGATTTTATGCTTTCATTCAACTTAGCCCTTGAATTCTTGAATGTTTTGTTAAGAAATTTTTTAAATTTTTTCATGAGAGTTATCTTTTCTAAATTTAGAGTTTTTTATTGATTCTATTTTGTGATAATTTGTAGATTTTTATGCATTTTTTATTTATACTTTAATGTAAGATATAGTCAAGCATGACAAGTTGTTTTTACAAAATTCATTTTAGATTTTCTCCTTGAACTTAATACATGTGTTAAATTATAACTTTACAAGTTTTTACATAAAAAACATATTTTTGTGAGCTTTTGAGCCTTTAGAGCATCCATCCTTTTTTTCTCATGTTTTTTATTTGGTTTTGAGCGTGTCACTAAGGCCAGTTATTCTAGAACTTGCCTTTCTTATGCATGTTAAGGTCACATTAACCATTTGATATGTTGAGATGATAGAGACACTTATTATTGGGTTAACCTTTAAATAATTTACCCACTTTATTGCCCACTAGTAAACCCCTTTGAGCCTAATCACTTTTTATTCATTTTTCACCCACTCATTTTAACCCTTAAAATCCCATTAATCTTTGAATTACCCTTTTCTTGTTTTCTTTTTGTCGATATTAGATTTTGGCAAGTTTCTTAACCATGTTCAATCATTCATATTCCTAATTTAATTAAAAAAACAAAAAAATGGAAAAACTTTGGGCTACCTTATTCAATTGTGAGATCACTCTTCATGTTATAGCCATATTATCTTATTTGTTGAGCTTAAATCATCACTATTATATTTTTTATAAAGGCTTACTTCAATTTTTTATATATTATTCATGTAAATTCTTTACAATTCAACATCTTTTTTCTTTTGGTTTGGTATCTCATCAATTCAACTCTTGACTGTAATCACCTTGTATATCCTTCCATACCCTTAACCCTTCCATTACAACCCTTATTAAGACTTCTTGATCTTTCTGTCATCTCATATTTGTAGTATAACATCCTAGAGTAGGGATTCTGCATTTTATGTTTTTGTGTGTTTAGCTTGTTCTACTTGTTAATTTGGTGTGTTTGGGGGTCTCGGGAAGGCTCGGGGTTAAGCCAGGGCCTTGGTGAAATTTTGGTTTTTGGGTAATTTAGGGGGATAGCTGGTTGAGATAGGCCTTAAGAGTAATTTCTTGTGTGTGTTGACACAAGGAGTGTGGTGGAGTGGCAGGGTGACGCCACTTAAGGAGCAAGGGAGAGGCGTCACTTGTAGGAGTAGAAGGGGAGGAGTTTGAATCCCAAGAGCCTCACTATGAAGCTTTATTTTTGATGCCAGGAAGGAAGGAATATGGTTTCGATAAGGACTCTTCTTCATGGAGGTTTGATTGAGTCAAAGCATTTGAATGGAAGGCGTGGAGGAGTTTGTGGAGGAAGACTTGGTATACTAACTCAAAATGAGTGATGGGGAGTGAAACAAGGAGAGAATCAAGGGATGTGGTGTTTGTTGAGTTGTTGGCCGAAAGTGGGAGCTTGGAAGAGGGGGTGAAATTAAGCTAAGGGTGTGCTAGGAGGAATTCGGTCTTTTGTGAGGGGTGCTGAATTTGTGTGAGAGCTTGTTGTTCTCCTTTTCGAGTTGCCTAATTTTACTTTGTGTATGTGCCAAAATTCCTAAGTGCATCTAAGGTCTCTTCTTGTATATTTCTTTTTGGTTCTTCCCAACTTCTTCTCATCTTTTCCCTTTCAGTTGTCAAACCCTCCCATTCGTGCTTTGCTTTTCCTCCAAGGTTATCAAAGACACCTTTGGCCGAATCTATCCTTGACTCCTCTATACCTAAGTCAAATATCTACTTGCCATCCACCCTTCCCATTCAACTTTCTTTTTCTTCTCTTTGCTACTATCTTCTTTTCAAGCCAAATCCTCTTTTGGTCATTCTTTTCTTTTCACCAAATCTTTGCTACCTCTCATCCTTATTCCTCCTTTTTGTCCTCTCATTTGGAATATTAGCCGTATACCAAGGAGCAAGGTGCAAGTTGGTTGCCGAAAGTCCCTTTTTCATCCGATTATGGTAGTTCAAGGTAATACGTTCACTTATTCATATGATTTTTCTTCGCTTCTTTCTTTTTCTAAGTTATAACCGCACGACTGAGCTTCAATACCGGTTCTTTTCTTTCCATATCTTTCTCCTCTTGTGACCGTAGGTAGGAGTGTTCTTTTGGGCAGTGAATCCACTCCGTTCTCTCAAGTCTTCTGTAAGAACAAGGTAGTATGGGTTCTTCTGCTTTTTTTTTCTTTTCGATCTTTTGGGGGTCATAGCCTAAGTGGTTATTTTCGTTCATTTTATGTGAGGCTGATTGCTTCTGCTCTCCTAATCATTAAACCAAATGTGGGTTCCTCTTTCATATCTGATTACTTCTTCATGTTGTAACCTTGTCTTCTACAATTCGTGATAGGCTTTCACTATGTAAGCTGAGTAACTACAACCGAATCCGTGCCAGTGTGATGTAACGGCCTGAATTAGGGGCTAGTTGGAACAGTGATCTCGGAATTACTAATTTGACGTTAGAGAAAATTATTTTCATGTTATTCTATGTGTTATAACATGTTTATAAGGATGTATGGAAATTTTGGTGCCTTAATTTTAGCAATTTCTAGCTAAATTATGAAAAAGGTCTAAACACATAAAGTGTGCAAGTTCTATTTTAATTGCTAAAGGTGCCTAATAGCTATGGTTTATAAATTGGAGGTCCCAAGTGTGCAATTTGGCCTTGTTTTAAATGGGTTGGCCAGCCATGTGACATAGGGGACAAGGGTTTTTAATTTTGGTCAAAGTTGGTGGGATAAGATGGATGTTTTATAATAAAATAAAGAAAAGAAAATTTCACTTTTCTCTCCATCTTCTCTCCACCGAAAATGAGCAGAAAAATGGGGGGTTTTGAAGCTCAAAATTTTAGCAAACTTTCCTAGGCTTGTTTAACAAGAAAATGTGATGAAAATTTATTTACGAGCCTAGGGGAAAAATCGTAATTTGCCAAAGTATAGGGGCAAAATGGTAATTTTTGCCTAAGTGGATATTAAGTTGTTATATGATCATTAAGTGACTAAACAAGTAAATTTCATTATTCTATATCGAAGAAAATGAGATTCGAACCTAGAATAGAAGAAAAGAGAAATGTGGGCACAAAGTCCTTTTTGGCCTTTTCATCATCGAGGTAAGTTCGTATGCAAACCTTGCAAGTACGTACGGGTTATTTAATATTCCAATGTTGTATGGAATGTATAATTATGCAATGAATGTATTAAATAAGTGTTGATAAGTTGTTAAGAGATTTGGAATCTAAGAATAGTAAGAAATGCAAATATTATGAAAAGATGACAGTTAAGGTTCCGTGTAAGACCATATTGAAATGTGGCCTCGGTGAGAGATTTTGAATAGGACTATGTTGGGAACATGGCATCGACAGGTTAACTCGTGTATGATGTCAATGTAATGCTATGTGTACGAAACTTAAGGGAGTTACTTAACGATTTTAGTGACTCAATAAGTATTTGAGAATTGAGAATGAATGTATTGTACATGAGAGGTGCAGGAATGCGTAGAACTGAATTGAAGTGGATTCAGTATTTGATGAACCCATAGTGGGTGATATGTAAAGGATGCACTTTAGTTGCATAAGTTATAATTATTGTTGCATTGTGTGAATACGAACAATTATAGTAGAAAGCTAAGTAAGAATGGTAGTGTGCAAAGAAGTTTCCGGGTAAACATTTGAAATAGATAAATACATGTGGATAACTATTTAAGAATGTATAATATCGGTGGGCTGTTTGCGATACCACCTGATTAATTAGAATTGATGGGCTGCGTGCGATACCATCAATTATATTACTATCGGTGGGATGTGTGCGTTACCACCTGATTAATTAGAAATCGATAGGATGTGTGCAATACCATTATTTATAATTGATTGGTGAGCTAAGTGCGAAATCACCCTAAGTATAATTGATTGGTGGGCTGTGTGCGATACCACCCTATAAGAGATTCAATGGTGGGCTAAGTGCGTAACCACCGAGAGATTAGTAATATGAGTGGCTTATTGAAAATGCTTGACGTGTTGTTTTATATGATCTTGTGACGATCAGTGTAGGAATGTATGCTAATTAAATGAGCATTTGGCTTGTGGCATGGTAAGAATATGGTAAGAGATAGAATGAGTAAGCTTTAAGGATGATTGAGTAAGTAACCATGAGTTCATGAGAAAATCTCATCATA
Organism: Gossypium rotundifolium; assembly: GCA_025506655.1. Lineage (NCBI taxonomy): Eukaryota > Viridiplantae > Streptophyta > Magnoliopsida > Malvales > Malvaceae > Gossypium > Gossypium rotundifolium. The sequence continues at coordinate 40,647,359 of CP106731.1, read as the reverse complement.
GTAACTTGAAAACATGTATATTCAAAGAATGTCAGTGTTTATTAGTTGTATGCAGACGAACTTACTAAGCATTATTGCTTACTCTTTTCTTTTCCTATCTTTTATAGGTTATTTTGGCTAGCTCAGGTTGGAGGCCATAGGAGATGTTTTCACACTATCGAATAAATGCTTGGTATGGTGTTCCAAGTCCTTATGAGTCATAACATGTATAGGGATTCTTTTAGAATTGAATGAGTTACTAATTGTTGTAGCCAAATTGTGTTGGCCTAAAAGAACTTAGAGTTTTGGTTGTGTATAGCCATAGATGATGGCTTAAGTTGTTGTAGTTGTATTGGAAGTAGTTCTCCCTAGTGTATAGGATGAAGACTTTATTTCTCTTATGATTAAGTGTCTATAATTTAAGAGTTAAATTGATGCAATATGGAGTTATGTGATAATGATTGTATGTATGTATGTATGCAAATGAGAGTGGCAAAAAAGCTTGGAAGATAGCCTCTAAGTACCTACACAGTTGGATACACGAGCGTGTGTCTACACCGTACAAACCCTACACCTTATTATTACTAATTAGAATAGGCCACAGGCAAATCCCACGGCCGTGTGCATGAACCGTGTAAAACACACGGTAGGGACATGAGCGTGTGCCCAGGTCATGTGGATCAAGTCAGTAACTCCCCACGGGCGGAAGACACGGGCAAGTTGTAAGGGTAAACGGGCATGCCCCCATTTCACATGGGTGTACCCTAGCCATGTGAGTTTTGGCAGAATGTTGGGGTTTTTAGGCACGGTGTGAGCACATGGGCGTGTGTGACTACACACGGGCGTGAGTGTCATCTAGTACGGGCGTGAGTGTCATCTAGTACGGGCGTGTACTCCCTGTCTAAATGAAAAGAAATTTTATAGACCGTAAGATTTCCAATATGATCCCGAGAGTTCTCGTAGGTACGATTGAGATCTCATAGGTTGAGTTGGAAGTAGTTGAAGCGATTCGAGAAGAGTAGTCACGTTGAGCGTAAGTGGCGATCAGGTAAATTGTTCGGTAATGTCTCGTGCCCGATTTCGGTGGGGATTACGGGTAAGGGGTGTTACATGTGGTATCTTGTTTTCCTAAGGTAAGGTGTTTTCTTTAGTCATGTACGATTAGACTTTCTTCCATTTTACTTTGTCTTAATCAAATCCTTTAGTTAGCCAACCAACTTTTTCTCCGAGTACTGATCAAGTCTCTCCATGGATGCCAGTTCCGATCAATCTAAGGAGGGGAGCGAACCCGTGGTCTCTACTCCTAAATTTAAAAGATGTGCTATGTCTGTAGTTCGAGACTTTCTGCCGGGTTGTGTCAGAGAGCTGACTTCTGCTTGGGATAGGCAAATTGCATTCGTTTTTGTTAGTGAGAGTATCAATGTAGAGAGTCTAGTTTTACGCGTAATCAGGTGTGTAGTGCTCACACTTTACTTGTTAATTAATTCATGTTAATGGTTGTGGTGGCTGAAAGCTGAAATGATTGATTAGATAGGCGAGATACCCTTGTGGGTAAGGTTGGAGACACCGGGTAAGTTCCGCTATTATGTCACTTGCAGATTATTGTATGTTTAAACTAATCATATGTTATACATTGAAAGTATGTTGCATTCATCACAGTATGACAATATGTTGCATGGGCATTTGGGAAATGATTAAAAGGAAAATGTGATTATGTGACTCTGTCACGGTGGTCTGGAACCACGGTGAGTTGGCCCCACATATTTATTGAGTGATTATGTCATGGTGGTCTGCGACCATGGTGGTATGAAACCACATATACTTATCAGTGACTCATCTCAGTGGTCTCGAACCACGGTGGGTTGGCCCGACGTATATTATTCAGAGATCGTCACGGTGGTTTGGAACCACGATGGGTTGGACCCACATTTATATATGTATTGTGACTCTTTCACTAGTGGTCTGGGACCACAGTGGCATAATGCCACTGGTGATTGGATGATTTAAGTGACCTAGAGTATGGAAAACTAGGTTGGGATTGGGCTGCATTGCATGCATGATTATTTTGCTATATTGTGTGGGCTAAGGCCCAATAGTCCTATGTGGGCTTAAAGTCAATTGTGTTATACGGGGAATTACACACTAAGTCTTGGTGACTCACCCCTCTGCTCAATTTGCAGGTAATCGCTAGATCGCGGATTTGGAGCCGAGGCGAACTCGAGGTGGCCATGCAATGATTTTCTCATAAACTCATTTCTTTTATTTAAACTTATTTTTAATTTGGGATTCTATTATATAATAAGGCCGATATAACTTTAATTTGGGATTTCATTTAATGCTGATAATGCATATTTTATAAAATTGTCGAATATGGGGTTTTTTCAAAATTAAAATCACAAACAAATAGTTTTCAAAGTGTTAATAAAAGATGACATGCGAATAACCTACTTGTAACACCCTGAATTAGGGGTTATTTGTAATTTAAATAAATTCCATGTGGGCTTCAAGAAATAAATAAATATGATTTTATTTGGCATGATTTAGGGTCTAGAAACAACCTCGATTTGGGTCGAATTTGGATTTTAAAAATATTTTTTTAAGGGTCTAAAAGGAAGGAAGCTGGGGGATAGGGGTTAAATAAAATTTAGGAGGAACATGGCATAAGAATGGGCTTGGTACAAGTGGCGTGAGCACCTAACAGGTTGCTAGGGGCCTTGGGTTCGATCCGCAGAAGCAGCAAAGAGAATTTTTTTTGGGCGTTAAAGGAAGGGCCCAGGTAAGAAAGGTTTTAAATAAATTTTGAGTAAGGAACGGACATGAAAGGCAGGTGGGCGGAGTGGCTGAGGCACTACTTAAAGGAGCTTTGGCAAAGGGACTCGGGTTCGAGTCAAGACGAGCGCATCTGGGGATTTTATTTTGGGCTTTGGCGCTAAAAGGGAAAAGGGCTCAGGTAAGGTTTATAATTAAAAAGTGAGGGCTTAATGTCCTGAAAGTTCAGAGGGAAGAGTGGTAAGGCGTGAAGGAAAGAGGGGGGCTGCTGCTCCAGGTCGCAGGTTCGAGCCCCAGGCCTTGTGCCTTGTTTTTTTTTTTTCTTCTCCCCTCTGCTGCTGGCGTGAAGGGAATAGAATTGGCAGCAGCTAGGACTCTTAAATTGATAAGAGATAAGGCATTTTTTTGGCTCATAATCAGTTGGAAGGGGGGTTATTAGTAGTTTAATTACAATTAAATTGTTGAAGGTCATTAAGGGATTAAATGTAGGATAAGTTTGCCTTGCTTTGTGATAAATAAAAGCTGGAAATTATCACCTAAAGGGGAGGAATTGGCCAGCATTGGGACTCTTTGGGGGGCTGTTCAAAATTGATTTTTGTACAGCAAAGGGGTGCCAAAAGTCTTTCAATTTTCTCTCTTCTTTTCTCCATAGCTGCTGCCGAATTTCCTCTGCTTATATTGCTAAAATTCCAGCTTCTTTTCTTCTTCTTTTACAAGCCAAAATCCTCCTTGAACCCCTACTTCTTTTCTTTCTCCTTCTTCTTCCTCCATTAGCCAAACCCCTATCACCTTGCTGCTGAAACTCCCTTATACAACAACCCAAAATTATTCAAAATTCCAGCTTCTCTTCTCTTGTACAAGTCGAATATACCCCCTCTTTTAATAGGAAAATTCCAGCCCCTTTTCTTCTTAGGATTAGCCGATTTTCTCTTAAGTGAGCTGCTGTTCGGTTCTTTTCTTTTCATTGAAAATTGTCAAACCCCCTCACAACCCCAAGTGGTGCTGATTTGTAGAGTTTAAGGGCTGAAACAATCATCAAGGGAAGCTTTCGGGAATTATTTTCCAAGGAAAGTTGGGACTAATTAAGACTTCGGGATTTATTCTCCTAAGTGTGTTGATGGATGCAAGTTCCAGTCAAGGAGGGCAAGGGAAAGTCCCTGTTCCGAAGTTCAAAAAGAGATCAGTCTCGGCGGTTAGAGATTGGCCACCGGGTGTAGGCCAGAGTCAAAACAGTAGATTAGGCAGATAGCCGTAGTTTTGGTTAACGATAGCGTTGGGATCGGAGTGTAGAACTACAAGTAATTAGGTGCGTAATTATCGCACTGTTTTCTCCTGTTTTGTGTATTGATATATATGTACATATACTTGGTGTATGATGTGTGATAGCCGACAATAAAGACTAAAGTGGTGGATACCCACGTTTTGGGGTATTCGGTTAATGTGTCGATAATATGTGATATTAAATTATTATGATATATGTGTGATATGGTAATGAGCATGTGATGTGTACTTGTTATATATGTGATTTGACATGATACATTTACATATATGTATGTGGGATTGGTTGTGATCAAGGAAGGACGAGGTGTACATATTTATGTACGTGGTCTAATGTTAGCCTCGTGCTACATTAGCACTTGATGGTTAGCTGTGTGCTACATCAAGGGAGGTGTTGGCTAGGTGCCCATCTCGACGGTTGATGGCTGTGTGCATCACCGTAGATGGATTAATATTGGGATCACTTATGTGATCGATGGCTCAGCCACGGCCTTGTGCAGCAGGTCTGCCGAGGTAAGATATGTGGGATCACTCGGTTGTGATCGGCGGATTAGCCACGGCCTTGAGCAGGGAGTCTACTAAGGTTGGTGTAACGGATGGACCTAGGTTGGGTTGGGTTTTGTAATTGCATGGTTATTTGTATGATCTGTGTGGAAATGGGCCAAGCCCATGTGTGGAGGCATGTGTGATGATTATGCACTGAGTCTGTGGACTCACCCAATTTTTTCTCAACCATTTCAGGTGATGCGTAAACCTTGGACCGGGTTCGGAGTGGATACAAGGTGGCCCATGCATAAAGAAGATATTTTGATTATTTTAAGCGTTTTTTTATTAAGTATTTTGTTTAAATAACGGTTGTAATAAGGGCCTCATTATTATTTTTGGTATTATTTTAATTGTGGTTAGATTAAAATTAAATTATTATATAAAAATGACTTTATTTTATTTTTAGCAATCTATTTATTCAAGATATATATATATATATATATATATATATATATAAGTTTTAATATGGACATTTTATAATAACAAAATTTTACTTATAATTTTAAACGGACATGGTTTTCAAAAGGTCAACCAAATTTTTCATGTTTTATTCCAAAGTAAAAAGATTTTTAACCGTCTTTCCGCAGTGACATAACCAGATCCGGTCAGGGCTCGTGGGCTGGGTTTGGAGGTGTTACAAATTGGTATCAGAGCCCGGTTCAAAACTCGACTTTGAGGGTTTTGGGCCCAAAAATATTTTTTTTTGGGCTTTCCAAAGATTTGGGCTTTCATAAAAATTTTTAGGTTTATTCTGGCATGGCACCTGTACCTCCGGCCCGAAGTCCACCAGGTAAGTACTTCTATCAATTTTTGTGAATTCTTTTGATGAAGGGTAGAAGAGTAAAATGGGAACGTAGACTATTAGAATAGGAATTATTGAACCCTAGGGCTAGCATACCCCAACTATGCATAAGATTTAATAATTACCTAAACAACCCTGTGAGTTGTCACTAAGCAAAGGATGTGGCAATCGTTATACGCATGTCTAGGATTGGATTCGGTGGGGGCCTGGTATTTAAGCAGTCCTCGTGACTCACCTCCTACTCACTTGAATCCTACCTGGTGTGTAGTAACGGTTCATCCTAGCTGAGACGACGAGCTCACAGGCTAAACTTGATAACTAAAACCCGAAAGGGACTAGCCGTTTTGATTTTGGAAATAAATAAAACTTTAGTTTTTTTTAAAAAAAATGACCAAAATACCCCTCAGTTTGAAAATGACCAAAATACCCCTGGTTTGTAAATCACCAAAATACCCTCCGTATGAAAAAATTTCAAATAGAATTTTCAAAATATCCTTCTTTTATGAAAATACTTAGAACCCAATTTTTGGAAGTTGTTTTGAGAAAATGCCCTGAATGTGAAAAAATTACTAAAATACCCTTAGGGGTAAAATTACAAAATGCCCCTGATTTATGATACCCATAGTTACAATCAAAATTTTCATTATATATAAGAGTGCCCAAAAACCTTACTTTGCAAAATATCGAAAACATCATGATTTAGAAAATTACAAAATTGCCCCTAACCAATAAAATTACCAAAATGACCTTGGTTTTCAAAATTTTTGCAACACCATCAAAATGGAGGATAAAATCTTAAAAATAACTCCCAAAGTTTTACAATTTTTTTGAAACATCCATGATTTATCAAATTTTACAAATTCACCCTGATTTGTGAAAAATTACCAAGATGCCCCTAATCACCGAAAGACCCCCGAATTTCAAAATTCTTCAAAATACCCCAGGAAATTAAGAGTTTTAAAATAATTTTTGACAAAATCATCCGAGAACCTGTATTTTTGAAAAATTACAAAAATACCCCTGTAGGACAAATTACGAAAATGCCCCTGGGTAGTGGAAAAACAATCACAACGAAACCACAACGTCTCTTTGAATGAATAAAAGACTGTGTGCTTGTTTGATCACGAAAGAACCACTCCTAAGCTCCTATCATAAAATTTCTTCGCGAATAATCCAGTGAAACGAGTACTAATGCATAAAATTCTTAAACAGATAAAGACAATCGTTAGGAATGAATTCTAAGGGACGTCGATATTGTGCCTAGGAAGTAAGATAGTTTTATTAAGATCAGAGTGCGCAGCATAAGCGTGGTACGGTGAGCTATGATGTACGACTATTCGTTAGTAAGTAATTTCGAGGAAAAAATTATTTTTAAGGGGGGTAGAACTGTAACACCCTGAATTAGGGGTTATTTATAATTTAAATAAATTCTATGTGGGCTTCAAGAAATAAATAAATATGATTTTATTTGGCATGATTTAGGGTCTAGAAACAACCCTGATTTGGGTCGAATTTGGATTTTAAAAATATATTTTTTAAGGGTCTAAAAGGAAAGAAGCTGGGGGATAGGGGTTAAATAAAATTTAGGAGGAACATGGCATAAGAATGGGCTTGGTACAAGTGGCGTGGAGCACCTAAGAGGTTGCTAGGGGCCTTGGTTCGATCCGCAGAAGCAGCAAGGAGAATTTTTTTTGGGCGTTAAAGGAAGGGCCCAGGTAAGAAAGGTTTTAAATAAATTTTGAGTAAGGAACGGACATGAAAGGCAGGTGGGCGGAGTGGTTGAGGCACTACTTAAAGGAGCTTTGGCAAAGGGACTCGGGTTCGAGTCAAGACGAGCGCATTTGGGGATTTTATTTTGGGCTTTGGTGCTAAAAGGGAAAAGGGCTCAGGTAAGGTTTATAATTAAAAAGTGGGGGCTTAATGTCATGAAAGTCTAGAGGGAAGAGTGGTAAGGCATGAAGGAAAGGGGGGCTGCTGCTCCAGGTCGCAGGTTCGAGCTCCAGGCCTTGCGCCTTGCTTTTATTTTTTTTTTCTTCTCCCCTCTGCTGCTGGCGTGAAGGGAATAGAATTGGCAGCAGCTAGGACTCTTAAATTGATAAGAGATAAGGCATTTTTTTGGCTCATAATCAGCTGGAAGAGGGGTTATTAGTAGTTTAATTACAATTAAATTATTGAAGGTGATTAAGGGATTAAATGTAGGATAATTTTGCCTTGCTTTGTGATAAATAAAAGCTGAAATTATCACCTAAAGGGAGGAATTGGCCAGCATTGGGACTCTTTGGGGGTTGTTCAAAATTGATTTTTGTACAAACAAAGGGTGCCAAAAGTCTTTCAATTTTCTCTTCTTTTCTCCATAGTCATTTAATTTCCTCTCTTATATTGCTAAAATTCCACTTTTATTTCTTCTTTTTTACAAGCAAAATCCTCCTTGAACCCTACTTCTTTTCTTTCTCCTTCTTCTTCCTCCATTAGCCATACCCCTATCACCTTGTCATTGAAACTCCCTTATACAACAGCCCAAAATTATTCAAAATTCCAACTTCTCTTCTCTTGTACAAGTTTTAATATACCCCTCTTTAATAGGAAAATTCCAGCCCTTTTCTTCTTAGGATTAGCCGATTTTCTCTTAAGTGAGTCATTGTTCGGTTCTTTTCTTTTCATTGAAAATTGTCAAACCCCTTACAACCCCAAGTGGTGCTGATTTGTGGAGTTTAAGGGCTGAAACAATCATCAAGGGAAGATTTCAGGAATTATTTTCCAGGGAAAGTTGGCACTAATTAAGACTTCAGGATTTATAAGTGTGTTGATGGAGGCAAGTTCCAGTCAAGGAGGGCAAGGGAAAGTCCCTGTTTCGAAGTTCAAAAAGAGATCAGTCTTGGCGGTTAGAGATTGGCCACCGGGGTGTGGGCCGAGTCGTAATGCAGATTAGGCGGATAAAGTAGTTTGATTAACGATAGCGTTGGGATCGAGAGTATAGAACTACAAGTAATTAGGTGCATAATTATCGCACTGTTTTCTCCTGTTTTGTGTATTGATATATATGTACATATACTTGGTGTATGATGTGTGATAGCCAGCAATAAAGACTAAAGTGGTGGATACCCACGTTTTGGGGTATTCGGTTAAGAGGTCAGTAATATGTGATATTAAATTATTATGATATATGTGTGATATGGTAATGAGCATGTGATGTGTACTTGTTATATATGTGATTTGACATGATACATTTACATATATGTATGTGGGATTGGTTGTGATCAAGGAAGGATGGGGTGTACATATTTATGTACGTGGTCTAATGTTAGCCTCGTGCTACATTAGCGCTTGATGGCTAGCTATGTGCAACATCAAGGGAGGTGTTGGCTAGGTGCCCATCTCGGCGGTTGATGGCTGTGTGCATCACCGTAGACGGATTAATATTGGGATCACTTATGTGATCGGTGGCTCAGCCACGACCTTGTGTAGTAGGTCTACCGAGGTAAGATATGTGGGATCACTCGGTTGTGATCGGTGGATTAGCCACGGCCTTGAGCAGGGAGTCTGCTAAGGTTGGTGTAACGGATGGACCTAGGTTGGGTTGGGTTTCGTAATTGCATGGTTATTTGTATGATCTGTGGAAATGGGCCAAGCCCATGTGTGGAGGCATGTGTGATGATTATGCACCGAGTCCTGTGGACTCACCCAATTTTTCTCAACCATTTCGGTGATGCGTAAACCTTGGACCGGGTTCGAGTGGATACAAGGTGACCCATGCGAAAAGAAGATATTTTAATTATTTTAAGCATTTTTTATTAAGTATTTTGTTTAAATAATAGTTGTAATAAGGGCCTCATTATTATTTTTGGTATTATTTTAATTGTGGTTAGATTAAAATTAAATTATTATATAAAATGACTTTATTTTATTTTTAGCAATCTATTTATTCAAGATATATATATATATATAAGTTTTAATATGGACATTTTATAATAACAAAGTTTTACTTATAATTTTAAACGGACATGGTTTTCAAAAGGTCAACTAAATTTTTCATGTTTTATTCCAAAGTAAAAAGATTTTTAACCGTCTTTCTGCAGTGACATAACCAGATCCGGTCAGGGCTCGTGGGCCGGGTTTGGGGGTGTTACACTACTGATTTGAAGACTTTATTAAATCGCAACATAGTTTTCAACTGTCACACTTCTGAAATCTCCTAAGTTGAGTTTTTCCAAAATTATCTCGTTTTCAACTTTGGGATATGTTATTAAGAAGTTAATAAGATAGACACAAATAAACTATATAATTGTCCTCAAATTGGAATCAGTAAACGAAGATTTTTTCTCAAACTACGATATTTCGATAAAAATTTCTAACAAGCCAGATTTGGTCGTAACGTGTTGATCGGTTTTGCGATGTTACATGTAGTGGTGAAGATCTGATTCTTAAGCAAGCTTATGGTAATAGCATTTCTCTTTTGACTATTGACTGCATATTAATTAGACTTTAAACACTTTGAGTGAATCTTAGTAAGGATGTTAATCCATATTGAGTGATAACTAACTGGCTACGCGCATGCGCATTAAAACATTGAATTTATATAATAATTTTTAAAGCCTTATTTTATTGCAAGTGTACAAGTCATTTGTAATATTTATAGTGTTACAATGAAACATCAAAGTATTCCAAGGATCAAACCCAAAAGAAGAGGCGATTCAGCAATAACTAGTCACATAATAGGGTCTAAATGGTTACTAATATGATCTTGTGGTACGGCAATCAATTATAAATGATTTTGCAAGAAAATTAAATGCTTTACCTTAGGGAGAAATTGCAAGAACTGTAAAGTACAGGGACTATCTAGCAAATAACCAATGGAGGTTGGTTAAATTCGATGTGGTTCACCAAATTTTAGACTCGAAGACATAAATTTCTTAAATTACTAATTGGCTCTATTTTATCTTCTAATCTCAATTTTAACGACTTAGACGAATAGGTCCAGCTTACCTTCTGACCTCATCGGTTAATCCGGATTAACGAACGGGTGCGTGACAAGATTACCTTACGATCTCACTTTATCTTAATATTCCCTTACAGGAGTTACTACCTAAGTTCTTAGTTTTATTCAAATTAGTCCAATTTGTTACAATTTAGTCATTTGTCCAAAGAGTTTAGTTTACCCACACCTCCATCAACCAACCTCCTTAAAGGTTTAGCTACACATGCTCAATGTGAAGAAAAGAAACATAGAAATGGAAAACAAGGCAGCCATGAAAGTAAAGCTTGAGAAAAATATAAAAATTGTGATTTTAATGCAAGAAAACTTAAATAAAATGAAACTAAAAGCATTTAATAGAGAAATCTAAGGCAAGAAACATAAAAAGAACAAGCTTTGACAAAATTAAAGTAAAATAAACTGAAATACATGAAACTAAAGCTTAAAGAGTCATGAAAGTAAAGTACAAGGACTAGAAATGTAAATAAACCTTAGCTATAGTGTTAACCAACTTAACTAACATAAAGAACAACAAGAACAAGAAGTAAATGTTAAAAAATAAACTCTAATCTAAGGTAGAAGAAGAGAAAAATAAAAACCCTGGAAAGAATGCATAAAAAACTAAAGAAAACCTAGAGAAAACTAAAACTAAACTAAGCTAATGTGTATCTCTCTCTCCTCAGAATTTTTTTGGCTATTTTGAAGTATATTTAGATGAATTTTCAATGCAAAAAATGCCCATACACGGGCCTTGTGTGATTTGTGGGTTAGGTAGACAAAGATTGCCCTTTTTGTCCAAGTTTGTCCCCCTGACGAAGGTGATATCATGATAACTAGGAAAGGATATTATGATATCTCGAGCAATGTTGAAACTTGGGGTATTCCTTGGGAGGTGGATACCACAATACCCAAAGGGATATCGGGATACCATTGAAGGTAGTCCTTGGTCTTCTATACTGCCAGGAGTGTCGCGATCCTAAGGGTTGGACATTGGCATACCCTTACCCTAGGTGTTGTTCTCGTTCCTTTTGACCTCCAGCACGTCCTAACAATACTCAAACATATGTTACACCTCCAAATGTAACTAATGGCCAATTTGGGTAAAATGAAAAGAAAAAATTGAGACATTTTCACTTATTATCTGAAAATATGAAAATAACGAAAAACTATGCTAAACTCTATTTTGCTTGAAAAAAAGCTCCTTTTGTAAGTTGGAAAACCCTAATTTGCCACGTCAATTTGTGGCAGATCAACTCCCTCATAGTCAAGTCATTGCTTATCCTCAAGTAAACACACAAAATGTAACACCCCAAACCTGGCCTAGAAGTTATGGCCGAATCTGGCAGTGTCACATTGGAGTGCTTTTTGGAAACCATTTTTCCTGTTGATAAAAAAAACTCATTTGGAGGTTGAAGCCTCTTTGTTAGAACTCATATTATACCAGAATTTTGTTAATCATTTTAAATCGTCATTACTTCTAAAACCTTGTTTGTTGCGGAAGCTTAAAAATCGTTGCAGAAACATAGTGTTTTGAAAACAGTTATCATTTTGGGAAAACCGCGTTCTACTTCTAACAAGTATAAATCATAATGATTAAAATCTCAGATCGAAAGCTATAAAATTGGAGAGGCCTTATTACAAATATAAAACCCAGACAAAAACCAATAGTAAATAAAAGCCAAGTAAACGAAAACAGGAGCAGTAGTGTGGCCATTTCCGAGTCCCTCGTAGCACCGAACCGTCTAATGCTGGGGATTACCTAAAAGGTTAAAAATGGGGTGAGTTTACGAAAAAATTAGTCTGTAATCCTCTTATTAAAGAAACAATCAGTATACAAAAATAGAATCAGTCTAGGCCTGAGCCCTTTAACAGTAATAAAACACTGTGGGCTTTAACCCAAAACAGTAACAGTGTAGTGTGGGCCTTAGCCCATTACAGTATCAGAATTAGAAATAAAACACATGTGGGCCTAAGCCTAATAGAGTGAAAATATCAGTAATAGAAATGCAACAATTCAATCATGCAACCCATCCAAATCCAACCAACACACCACCCGTACCAACCAACATACCATGTGGGGATAAAATCGACCCACCCAGCAAACACACCAATATCAGCACTGGTTGTGGCACTAATTAGTATCGCAGCAAAGCTGCCAGTAATCAGAATAGCTAAGAGCCGTAAATAGGATAGCTATAATGCCATGAGTACAGTAATATGATTGGCACTAAGCCGTCGATAGTAGTAATATGATCGGCACACAGCCATTAGTAACGGTAATATGATCGGCACAAAGCCATCAGTAGTAGTAATATGATCGACACACAACCATCAGTAACAGTATTATGATCAGCACAAAGCCATCATTAGCAATGATATTATCAGCACACAGCCATCTGTAGCATCGCAACAAAGTTACCACCAACGGTATCTGTAACACCCCAAACTCGAGTCCATCGTCAGATTAGGGTTACGGGCATTACCAGAAAAGCCAAAACCCCTATTCAGTCAATCATTCTTAATCCAATATGCTTAACAAGAGATACGATCATAAACAAATAATCACTTAAGTGTAAGATATGCTAATAATAATAAACTAAAACAGGCAAATAAGTAATATAGTTACTTATGAACATGATTGGTTACTCAATGTACACATTATTATTACATACTAATACTATAATTCTATAAACCTTAATTGTCCTATTTTCATTATTTATAATAATACGAACCATTGAATCATTAGTGTCCAATAAGTATATATATATATATATATATATATATATAAGCATGATCAAAATGTCATCACATAATTACACCCTATTAAGACCGAATTCTTATAGCTTTAACCTAATTCCACATAATCGAATACATGCAACTTATTACACATCACTTACATACTTAAGCATTTGGCTGAATATACAAGGTCCCATTTATGACATTTCATGTTTATTACTTAACACAAGTCGAGTTTGGTAGTTTCATGCACTCGGTAAAATTTAAACAATCTCTCAAGACATTTACATATATAAATGCATATATATATATATATATATCATAGTTATGCACATTTCCATATTTGAACATAAGCCCAACCAACTAGTTCTTTGAGCATGTTAACTATGTTTGACTATAGCACATAGACTCAGCCGAATATACATACATACAATACACAACGTAGCCCCCTTTTTCGAATTTATTTAATCAAAGTCACATTGAATACTAAGGTCATAAAGAAATACTATTAACCTACCAAACACATGAGCTAATATAGCTAGCGGAATTGCATAAGTATAATCAAATCTTCGACCACATGCTCGGATCTCAAGTAAATGCTCCAATGCTCAACTTCAAATATTCATGCATAAACATTTTCACTATCATCATCGACTCATAACTAAACTTCTCAATATAAATGTCATAATATATGCTTTCAAGCTAAACTTAAAACATAACAAGAAGCACATAACCAATAACAATTATACAAACCAATCTATCAAACACATAAGTAAAGTTTAGCCAAAAGTAATAGCCATTTCGCAAGGCTATACATATATATACAAGATTAAATACCATTAATTAACAACATAGCCTAGCTTATACATGCCTTTCGAATCAAACTAGGTTTATAAGTACCCAAAGAGCTGATAGTGTGGTTGACTTCTCCGAAGATCCTCTGAGCCCGTAGCTGACCCAAAATCTATATTACAGCACATTAAAACACACAAAGTAAGCTTACTAGCTTAGTAAGTCTCAAGCAAGTATTAATGCAATAAACGAACATTTAAACATATTAATCTTCATGCTTTCGACATTGAATTTAATCATTCCAACATGTAAATTATGCTTAACCGAATACTAGTAATACTTTGACTTAAATATTAGCACATGGATATCATAAACGCATATACCAACAAATCATTGAGTATTATGTTTATTCATATATTTTGAGTCAAACAAACTCAATTACAAATACTTTCAACACTTTTACCATTCAACTTTTCATTATAATCAAATCTTCCATGTGTTATATATACATATCTCAACCTCACACAAATTAAATGTTCATACCTGTTAATGATAAGATCATCATCACTAAATAAAATACTTAATGAATCATTCACTTCATCACACCATACTTAAGTAAAATGGTAATGAACTGAGCTACTTCATTTCTTACTAATACAATAAGCCAACTCTTACCCGAGCTTCTAACACATATCATTTAATATACCATACCTCATTTCATTCTCAAATTCTTAATTTATAGTGTATCACCAGCATTTAGCCTGCTAGGCATTCAAGCCCGAAACAAGTCACCGGCAGAAGGCCCGCTAGGCTCGAAGCCTGAAATAACAACATTATAAATCGTTCAATGCACATTTATCAACACTAGCATCACAAACAACCTATGTAATTCTTATCACTTTCACATAACAACCGAGCATATCTATTACACATCACTTTCAACAAATAAAACTCAATCCAATATTATACCCCTACATTCGGCCATTTGATATATTTATGCTTAAAATATTCAAATTTCATCATTTATTATATTCACAAAAAATTCTTTGACTTATATTTGCTTAAGGACTTACCTCGACTGTCGATGGACAACGTATACCGGCTATTCGATAATCTTCGCCTTTCCCCGATCCAAATCCGTTTTTCTTTGTTCTTGATCTAAACACATTAAAATTCAGCTCATTCAAGTACATTTCAATTCAATTTAATCCCAAAACACATAAAAAGTCAAATTACCATTTTACCCAATTGTTTCACATTTTTGCAATTTGGTCCTATTTGCACAAAACGGAAAATACACAAAATTTCACAATAGTATCTTAGGGCCGAATGTTCACAAGGACCATACAAGTCCATTTCTTTCATTTATTTTTCATTTTAGTCCCCCCAAAAATTCATTTTTACAATTTAGCCCAAAATACTCAAATTCACTAAAATTTTCAATACAAAACCTACTAATCTTAACATATCTTTAATTTAAAATCATCAAACCTCAAAAACACTTGAACATGTCAATGGATGAATATCACATACACACTAATCTCAAAAATTTTAGCATGGGTCAGATAATATACAAAGCAACGATCACAAAAACGTAAAAATCATTAAAAACCGAGCTAAAATTCATACCTAATTGAGCTTGATGATGGCTGAATGTTTCAAGCCTTTAAACCCCTTTTTCATAGCTAACTCACGGCAATGGAAGAATAAAAACAACTAAAATGGCTTTTAATTTCATGCATTTTAGCATATAATAATATTTTAATGATTTACCATTTTAACCTTTATTTAATAATAAAACAAAATATAATATAAGGTTAATCTTGTCATAAACCACCCACTAACTTAAAAATGGGCTATTTTCCCTTTTAATACCTCATATTATAAAGCCATCATCATTCTAGCACTTTACACTATAGTTTGTAACTTTTACACTTTACGCGATTAAGTCCTTTTATTTAATTAAACACACAAACGATTAAATTTTTCTACGAAACTTTCACACACATTAATTCAAATATAATAAACACAAAATATAATATTTAAATATTTCTCTGACTCAAATTCATGGTCCCGAAATCGTCGTTCTGATTATGGTCAAATTCGGTTTGTTACATTCATAAGAAAGCTACCAAGAATAGATCGCAAAGAAAGCTTCCAAGATGATATATGTGGCAAAGCCACCATTAACAGTGATTGTGGTAGAGCCACCAGTGTAGTACTTCCGCCATAACAGTATCGCAACCCCATGCAGTATGTCGTGTATGCAAAATGTCATGCTCAGAATCAGTCATACAATCACAGACAAATCAATTATTTATGTCACAGACAAATCAATCATTTACATCGCAGACAAATTAATCATTTACTTCGCAGACAAACCAATCATTCACATCGCAAACAAATCAATCATTTACCCTTGAGGGGCAAAATAGTCATTTTACCCTTTAGGGGTATATCGGTCAATTCACCTAACAGAGGTATTACAATCATTTTACCTACAGGGGCATCACGGTCATTTTACCCTATAGGGGTATTATGGTCATTTTACCCTATAAGGGTACCACAGTCATTTTACCTTATACGGGTATTACGGTCATTTTACCCTACAATGGTATTACAATCATTTTACCTTACAGGGGCATTACGATCATTTTACCCTGGGGGCATTACGGTCATTTTACCTTACAGATGTATTACGGTCATTTTACCCTACAGGGGTATTAGGCCATTTTACCTATGAGGGCATTACGATTATTTTACTCTACGGGGGCATTACGGTCATTTTACTCTACAGGGGCATTACGGTCATTTTACCTTACAGGGGTATTACGGTCATTTTACCCTACGGGGGCATTACGATCATTTTACCCTACAGAGGCATTACGATCAATTTACCCTATAGGGATATTACGGTCATTTTACCTAATTTAGGGTTTCAGTGCAGATAACGACCTTTCTAAAGGTCTACAGTCGCCTCGAGCGACACGGGTAACTTATATGATCAAAATGATGTAAATGGGCCCAAGGTCCAATATTCAGCCTAAGTGGGCCCACACGCTCGTGTGGCCCATTTAGCCCAAATTTAGTCAGGTTATGTGAACTATATAGCCCAGTCTAGTGTTTGCTACTTATCGTAGATTTTATCCGTGTGGGGCCCACGAGCCCACACGGTCTATTTCAGCCAAACGAGGCCCATAATGGCCTAGGAGCACGAAAACACTCGTGGCGGCCTTACAGTCTAGCACCCACGGTTGTGGGCTCGGTTTTACCACATGAGCAATCACACGCTCGTAAGGCCTCAAATGCCGAAGTTTTGACTTTTTGACTTTTAAGCCGACTATCATTTACGAAAATAGTTACACACACTCTTTCGGCTGTATGACAGTAATGATTTACGATGTACACATACACACCTGTTTGTGGAATCACGCTAGAAATCTCCAAGTACCAACCTTGCTTAACGACTGACTTTAATCTCTTAAGACCACCGATCAGGATTGATCACACGCCTATGCCGAATACCTGTATCAAAATAGATCTTATTAACCAAAACAGTGATCAAATATGTGGCCTTAATTCACAAATGCTAACTTACTAACTACAGGAATATTTGGCCTAATCTAAGAGTATGGTAGTGATCTTACCCTTAACGAGAGACAGAGTTTGATGACTTGAATAATCTTTGCCCTACTTCGTTCCTCAGGATCTCTTACCCCAACGCACCCCATCGATTTGTTAAAACTCCAGCAAGATCAAACCACCACCCCCAGCGCACCGAAACGATCCACCAAACACCAAGTAGTGGACAATAATCCTAAAGGGAAGAAGAAGGGATAGTCAGCTCAAAGAAGGTCAAGGAATAATAGAATATTAGGGACGAAGGAGACTATATTTGGATAAAAGGGAAAAATGAAGGAGAACTAAGCAGAGAAAAATAGTTTCGGTAAAGGGAAAATATGGGAATGAGAAGAGAAAAAGAGCAGTTTCAGTAATTAACACTTTTGGCAAAATGAGAATAGCAGAGGAAAGAAACCCGAAAGGTACAAAGAGGCACTTGACTTACCAGAAATTAACCAAAATGATTTTACATTACCAAGAAACAACAGCCATCTGGCTAGAAGGAAACACAAAAGCAATAAAATGCCTAGAAGAAAGAAAACCGAAACTAGAACTACTCTCAAAAGTTACCTTTGCCGAAATTCTGAGTACTAGCACTCCCAATTCGATACTACACATCCCACACACTTCAAATTCCTAAATTTTCTCCATAAACCTCTCCCCATATCGCTCCTTGAATCCCTCCTCATATCTCTCCACAATTCCTCCATCAGAATTTCATTGTATCACAACCACTGGCCGATCTATGCTGCAAAATAAAATACACCATTGGTCATACCAAGACTTGAACCTCAGACACATTATCACACTTGTAACGCCACAACCATTGCACCAATAGGCTTTTTGTGTGTCTTATTTTGAACACAAATATTCTTAAAGCCTACATGCTAAAGCCAAGGTTCATTTAAGAGAAAAACCAAAAATTTTGCAAAAGCCAAGGCTTGAACCCAAGACTTCTTAGACACTCCTAAATCACTTAACCATCAAGGCAAACAAGCAAATTGTGTCATTTTCTTTCACAAATAAATATTTATGTGCAGTCTCCTAGCTGATCCCACACTCAAGGCCCATTCCTTCTAGGCCCCAGTTCGGGGCGTTACACAAACATATAAAAAGGCGACCCTTGGACTACATTAGCTAATTAAGTAATATAGTTGTACAACAACGAATTTGCACAAGAATTACTTCACATGCAATTTAAGAACGATATCTAGCTAATTTACTTAGTCCTAATATAAACATTATTAGTTCAAGAAGTTAAAGTGTCAATAGAGGTAAAGGCAATGTAAATGAACATATGTACAAATCTTATTCATCAATATAAATTATACGGATTATTCATAGATATTTAAAAAGAACTATTTATCCTCGTTCTAACAAGTGCAAGCTATATACAAATTAATATGTCAGTGACTTATTCGAGTCCCAAAGGTTTTTAGGCTTGTAACATTCTAAGGCTAAAGTTTGAACGGATTCAAAGAAAGTTCATCTCAAAATGATTCAAGCATCGTGAATAGTATAACACACGACATTGTTCCCAATTCCCCCTTACATCTCACCTCCTTATATCTCCTTCTCCCACCTTCCTTATTTATCTAAAAATATGGAAGAGACTAGTCGATATTAGCTCATTTTTGTGCACTATGATTTTGAGACTATTTTATACTCCTTTCTTTTTCTTGTTTTTGAGCATTATACTTTTTTTGTTCTTTTCTCTCACAATGCTTTTGATCCTCACTTTCCTTTATTTCAATTTTTTTTCTTTTTTTAAGCACTATTTCTAGCAAGAATCAATTACTAGCTAACTTATCCTCTCTTCACTTATCACTCGAGTACATTTTTATGAGAAACCTCCATAATGTTCCTACCTTGCCCTTAATGTCCATGGCAAGACTTCCATTCAATAGTACATTACAAAGTTCAATGACTATGAAGGGCTGAGTTCCAAACTCAATTTTGACTCAAGGTTTCAAACATAGAGGTTCATTAAGAAAGGCAATGTAAAGCTAAAATTTGGGAACTAGGGATAATGTAATGTTTAAGGTTGGTCATTTAGGCTTAAGGCTATAAAAACAATGCTTAAGGTCTTTCTCGGATTAGTCACCTAGAACTAATCTATTAAGCATGCATCCATTTAAATGAGCAGTTATCAATTTGAATTATTTATCTACAAGGATCCATATCTTTTATTCATCCAACGATACATTTTATACATTTTCATTTCGGTTATTCCCTCTAATCTCTAATACCTATTAACTAAGTGAACTAATTAATCTACAATTAAGAGCAATAAATTATTTTGTATCATTCAAAATTTACAAGTTTGGCGATCCTATAGGCGCATTTGATATGTAAAACTACTAACTTATTACTTAATATTAGTCCAAGCACCATGCAATAACAAAACTAAAAACAAAGAAGAAAAGTATTTTAATTTTTGAAAAATTAAAACTAAAATGGAAAATATTTTTGGATTTTTGAAATTTTTTTTTTGAAAATGCACAAAACTAAAATAAACAAAAAAAAAATAAACACACATAAAAACTTATATGCATCCCTCCACACTCAAACTACATATTTTCCCCAATATGTACAAAATAAAGGTTAGGAGGTAATTAGACTTCCCTAGAATGGAGCATCAAACTAGCTCGGGCGTTCACCTCTCATTGAAGCTCTATATATTGTGTAGCTTTTTTTGGGCAACTCGCTGCACATAAGAAAAATAATCAAAGAAAAAAACAATAATAATATATAAAAAATAAAGCCAAAAGTGTTTAATAGTTTACACGCCACACTAAAAAGAAATAAAATGCAAAGACATGTAACTAATCTGAGTCATCCTTGGAACCCTCAGTTGGTCTTGCTATTCCTTTCCCTTTTCCACTCACAGTGGGTCTTGACATTTGTATTGTAACACTCCAAACCCGACCTAGAAGTTAGGCCTGAATCGGTGTGTCTCATTGAAATGTTTTTTGAAAACCATGTTTTCATTGAAAACCCTTCTTGTTATTTAAAAACTTCTTCCATTTAAAATTGTGTAAAGCCTCAGCTTGCGTTCGTTTATTTTCAAAACGGGGTTCATTGAAGTTCACTTATAAAAAATTATTGATTTCCGTCAAAGTCTCCTTCTTTCTACGGAAGCTTCTTAAAAACATTGCGGAAACGTGATAACTGAAAACAGTTGTTGTAACCTAGTGTTTTTAAAACATTAATCATTTTGAAAAAAATCAAGATTTACTTCTAACAGATATAAATTAAAATAAAACCAAACCTAAAATTTAAAATTCGAAAACTTTAAGAGGTCGAATTACAAACCAAACCAAAATAAAGTACTTATGAATAACTTAATAGAAAAACAGAAGCAGTTGTGTGGCCATCTCCGAGTCCCTCGCAGCTCCGATCCGTCTAAGGTTGGGGATTATCTGCACAGTTAAAAACCGGGTGAGTTTATAAAAAGTCAGTGTGTAATCCCCTAATATAAAAATAGCGGTCACGATAAATGTAATCTGTATAGACTGGCTTAAGCCCTATTTAGTCACAATCACAGCCATGGGCCTAATCTCATTTCCATATCGTTTGGGTCTCGACCAATAACATAATAGTTTGGGCCTTGCCCATATCAGTATCGAATCTCATAAATAGAAATGAAACATTGTAATAATGTACCCTACCCCAATCCAGCCAACACACCACCCGTACCAACCAATGCACCATGTGGGGATAAAATTGACCCATCCAGCCAGCACACCAATGTTAGCACCGGTTGCGAGACGAACCAATATCACAGCAGAGCTGTCAGAATATAAGCAGCTTAAAGCCATCGATAGGTCCACAGTTGTCTCGGGCGACCCGTGCGACCCTAATAATCAAATTGATGGGTCCACAGTCGTCTCGGGTGACCCATACGACCCTAACAGATCAATCACTTCCTCCAATTCCAAATCTCAATCCCTTGTAGTATGTCATGTTTGCAAAGCACATATATATAAATCACATGGCATACTCTGGAAAGACAGACAAATCATAGCTCAGGTCAGTCAAACCATAGCATAAAACAATCATTTGCCCACGAGGGCAAAACAGCCATTTTACCCTATAAGGGTATTTCGATAATCCTACCCTTTAGGGGTATTTTGGTAATTTTTCAAACTGGGGGTGTTTCAGTAATTTTCACAAATCGGGGTCTCAGCGACCCAACAGAAGGTCCACCGTTGCCTCGAGAGACTTAAGTAACCTAAACAATCACAACGGTTTAAATGAGCCTAAGGCCATTACTCGACCCAAGTGGGCCCACATACTCATGTGGCCCAATTAGCCCGAAAATAGCCTCGGCTATACGAACAGTACAGTTTAAACCAATAGAAACCATATAACATACATTTTATCCGTGTGAGGCCTATGGGCCCATTGGGCCCATACGACCCATTTTGGCCCATCGAGGCCCATAACAGCCTCTACAGTCCTACGCCTAAGATTTGTAGGCTCGAATCACCACAAGTGTGATCGCACGCTCGTGTGGCATCAAACGTCGTATTTTAGCTTTTTGACTTTGGCTTTTTTGCTTTTGCTGAACTAAAGTCCAATCAGTGTGGAATACACACCTGTTACGAGATCACACGAACAATCCAAGAACACTACAACCTATATTCAATCAAGGCTTCCAATTAATCACTAACAAAAGATTAACAACCCCTTATACACTTATCACGAAATAAACACCAACTATTTACCTTGATTAAACGAGAAGAGATCTCCTACTTGAACCCTTATTCAAGACTAATAATGATTTTTCCTAAAGGGAATTCCTGCATTTCCAAACCCCACTCACGATACATAGCATACACACGAAGTTGAAATAAGGGCACTAGGATTTACCAAAACAGAAGAGAAACTATCGGCCTACAACCCTACTAGAAAGAATACCCCACAGGACAGAAGTAAGGCTCCCTAGCCATTTAATCGACAATAACAACCATGGTTAGACATAAGATTCCCAACCCGTGAAGAAGAGAATAAAGACAGATCGAGTACTCACCGATTAATCAAAGAATATTCGCATACGACGAAAACCAGAATAGAGGGGAAGAGCACTGAGATTCGGTCAATCAATCTATAAAGGAGAAGAGAAAGGAGAAGAAAAATAAATGATGAGGGAGGAAAAGGGGATGTATTCGACTAGAGTAAAAATAAAGCGCTAGGAAGAAATAATATTTAGAACAAGAAGGGAAAGAAAATCGGTTCAAAAGATGGTACTTGAAAAGGAGCACAAAAAGCAAATAACCAAAACGAACTGCCCAAATGGTCGCGAAAGCAAAGCACCAACTTGCAAAAGAAGAGAGGGAAACCCAAAACACAAAAAAAAACACGAAATATCAAAAATAGAATTCAACACCTACTCATACACAATTGTCGAAAATGCATACTCCAAAGCCCCCTAGCCGAATTTGCCCAAAGAAGTTGCACAATTTGGCTATAACACTCCAAACCTTCAAATCCCTTGAAAATATCCACATTTTCCTCCTCCAAATCCCCAACAACCATCATCCATATCCCATGTTACTCTCCCCCTTTTACCAAGTCCACAACCACTCCAAAGAGTTTGAATCCACCACAAACTCTTGCCATCCGCTGCAAAATAAAACCTCCCTTGCTCCTTAAGAGACTTGAACCTCAGACCATAAGCTTCATTCCATATGCCACTTTCCACTAAGCCACAAGCTCCTCTTGTGTCACAATTTAATCTTAATTGTTCTTAAGGCCTACATACCAACATCCAGGGTTTAATTCACCTAAAACCAAAACTTTTGTTAAAGCCCAAGTTTGAACCCAAGACTTCTCCAAGACCCCAAACACTCCAATATTGCTAACCCATCAGTACTAGCATGCATTCGTGATATTTTCTTGCTCTCAAGAATTTTAGGCGTTCCCAAGCCCAAAGCCTAATTCTTCTAGGCCCAAAATTCGAGGTGTTACAACTTTACCCCCTTAAAGATATTTCGTCCTCGAAACTTCCAACTATCTAATAATTGCACAACATAGGTTACACCACACGCTTCTGCTGCGCACTCTAATTCTAATTGCAAATTAGGTAATTAGCACGTTATGGGTAAAGTACGTACCAGTATTCGCATCTGGAGTGTCTCTATCCTCTCGGTGGTGTGCTGCATAGACCAAAGTTGGTTGTCTCACCTCAGCATAACCAGCACCTTTGCCCAGTGCTCCACGACCCAAATTGTCTCCCCCTCTGGCCTGGCCACGATGTCCTAATGGCTGCTGACCACCCCTCAACGGCTGCACATTACCACTACTCGTAGTTTACATCTGATTTGGCCTTTGAGGACATTATCTAATACGGTGCTCCATTGATCCATGACCCAAATAGGCTCCCATCCTTCTCCAACATTCGCCCACATGGTGTCTTCCACAACCAGTGCAAGGTGGCAACCCAAAAGTGCCAAAAGGGGCCCCAGCTCTGACTGGATCATCTCTTCTGTCCTATTTCTTAGGCCTCAAAATAGATCTGGAAGGCTCTATGTCTCTCTTATTTCTACTCCTTTCATTTTCCTAATTTTGGTGCTTAACACGCTTCACCTCTTTAGCAACTTTGTTTTGTCCACCAGTGCAGCAAAATTTTGCTCTCTCTGTGAAGCTATCAGAACCTGAAGGCTATCTTTGAGATCGTCCTCAAAACGAACACAGTGCTCATATTTCGTAGCTATTATCCCACGAGCATACCGACTAAGCCATAAAAATTCTGCCTCGTACTCAGCCACTAATTTATCCCCTTGAACCAAGTTCAGAAATTTCTTCCTCTGGGCATCCACATAACTTTCGCCCACAATTTCTCTTGAAATGAAAATTTGAAGAACTTCCAAGTCAACTGGTCTGACTGAGCTCTTTCTTTCACAGTAAGCCACCAATGGTAGGCTTCATCTGACAGTAGTGATACTGCACCTTTCAACTTCTGTTTAGGGGTGCAGTCGAGGTCATCCATTATTCTTTTAGTGGCCTCTATCCAGTATTCGGCCACATTAGGAGCCATTTCAAAAATGCCCCTAAAGATATCTACTCCATTCTATCGGAGTCATTTCATAACCGACCTATGGCCCATAGCACCATTACTGGGCCCAGCGACCCTTTCTAGAATCCTCAGTATTGCTTGAGACAATGCGTCGTCCCCGGCTACTCGATCATGCGACCCCGTCTCAACTACCTGTGATGTAGGTGCCTCTCTAACCTCGATTTTTGGTGCATGGCCCGATGACAAAGGCTCAGCTCTAACGCTCCCACGGCCTCTGTCGCATCCTCTGGTACCCCTTCCACGAGTACCCCTAGTGCTCATTATCGCTTTGCAAATTATCTGAATTAAAAGTTTTATGCAAATTAGCTTACAGTTTCAGTAGTTAAGCAGATGTCTTATGAGAAAAGAAGTTTAGAGTTTGTTTTCGCAATCGCATGCTTAACTAAAGTCTTAGTTCCCTACGATTTTCCAGTTTACTCTCACTAGAGTAGTATAGTCTAATTTCTAGAGTAATAACAGTATTTCCTATTGCATAATGTGAAGAGCAGAAACAAAAAAAAACCTACGGATTCGGCGTCAGAGACTTTGTGAACCACACTTTCAGGAAAATATTCAGTAAACCATTTCACATACTTCAAATCTTTTGAAACAGTTCTTTCATAAATTTAATTTTAAAAACCTAATCCACAGCCGAGTGTTGTAACTTGGCTCTGATACCACTAAATGTAACACCCCAAACTTGGCCTAAAAGTTAGGCCCGAATATGGTGTGTCATATTGAAGTGTTTTTCAAAAATCATGTTTTCGTTGAAAACCCTTCTTGTTATTTAAAAACTTCTTCCATTTAAACTTGTGTAAAGCCTTAGCTTGCGTTCGTTTATTTCCAAAACGAGGTTCATTGAAAAAATTATTCAGTTATAAAATGTTATTGATTTCCATCAAAGTCTCCTTTCTGTGGAAACTTCTTAAAACATTGCGAAAACGTGATAATTGAAAACAATTGTTGTAACGTGGTGTTTTTAAAACAGTAGTTTTTTGTAAAAAATCGCGATTTACTTCTAACAGATATAAATTAAAATAAAACCAAACCTAAAATTTAAAATCTAAAAACTTTATGAGGCCTTATTGCAAACCAAACCAAAATAAAGTATTTATGAATAACTTAATAGAAAAATGAAGCAGTTGTGTGGCTATCTCCGAGTCCCTCGCAGCTCCGATTTGTTTAAGGCTAGGGACTACCTGCATAGTTAAAAATCGGGTGAGTTTACGAAAACTCAATATGTAATCCCCTAATATAAAAATAGTCAGTCAAATAAACAGAATAAAAAAATAGACTGGGCTTGAGCCCTATTCAGTCATAGTACAATTTCAGTAAGCTTAAGCCCATGCCATATTGTTTAGGTCTCGGCCCATAACATAATAGTTTGGGCCTAGCCCTTATCAGTATCGATCTCATAAATAGAAATGGAACAGTGTAAGAATGCACCCCACCTCAAGCCAGCTACCACACCACCCATACCAACCAACACACCATGTGGGGAAAAAATCGACCCACCCAGCTAGCACATCAATGTTAGCACAGGTTGCAGCACTAACTGATATTACAGTAGAGCAACCAGAATATAAGCGACTGGGTCCACAGTCGTCTAGGGCAATCCGTGTGACCCTAACAATAAAATCGATGGGTCCATTGTCATTTCGGGCGACCCGTGCCACCCTAACAAATCAATCACTTCTTCCAATTTCAAATCACAATTCCATGCAGTATGTCATGTATTCAAAGCACATATATATAAATCACATGGCATAATCTAGAAAGACAGACAAATCATAGCTCAGGTCAGTCAAAACATAGCATAAAATAATCATTTACCTACGAGGGCAAAACAGTCATTTTACCCTATAAGGGTATTTCGGTAATCTTACCCTTTAGGGGTATTTTGGTAATTTTACAAATCGGGTATATTTCGATAATTTTTGCAAATCAGGGTCTCAGCGGCCCAACAGAAGGTCCATCGTCGCCACTAGCGACTTAAGTAACCTAAACAGTCACAACGGTTTAAATGAGCCTAAGGCCCATTACTCGGCCCAAGTAGTTAGCCCAGAAATAGCCTCGGCTATACGAATAGCATAGTTCAAACCAATATAAACCATATAACATGTTTTTTATCTGTGTGGGGCATACGAGCCCATTGGGCCCACACGCCCATCGATGCTCATACAGCCTTTACAGTCTTACGACTAAGATTTGTAGGCTTGAATCACCACACGTGCGATCGCACGCTCGTGTGGCATCAAACGTCGTATTTTAGCTTTTTAACTTTTAGGCTTTTCCACTTTTTTGCTTTTGCTGAACTACAGTCCAATCAGTGTGGAATACACACCTGTTACGATATCACACGAATAATCCAAGAACACCGCAACCTATATTCAATCAAGGCTTCCAATTAATCACTAACAAAAGATTAACAACCCCTTATACACTTATCATGAAATAAGCACCAATTATTTACCTTGATTAAATGAGAAGAGATCTCCTACTTGAACCCTTATTCAAGACTAATAACGGTTTCTCCTAAAAGGAATTCCTACATTTCAAAACACCATTCACGATACATAGCATACACACAAAGTTGAAATAAGGGCACTAGGATTTATCGAAACAGAAGAGAAACGATCAGCCTACAGCCCCACTAGAAAGAATACGCCACACGATAGAAGTAAGGCTCCCTAGCCATTTAATCGACAATAACAACCATGGTTATACATAATATTCCCAACCCGTGAAGGAGAGAATAGAGAAAGATGGAGTACTCACCGATTAATCAAAAAATATTTGCATATGATGAAAACCAGAATAGACGGGAAGAGCACTGAGATTCAGTCAATCAATCTATAAAGAAGAAGAAAAGGGAGAAGAAAAATAAATGATGAGGGAGGAAAAGGGGATGTATTCGTCTAGGGTAAAAACAAAGCGCCAGATAGAAATAATATTGAGAACAAGAAGGGAAAGAAAATCGGTTCAAAAGATGGTACTTGAGAAGGAGAAAAACCAAAGAACCAAAACGAACTGCCCAAATGGTAGTAAAAAGCAAAGCACCAACTTGCAAAAGAAGAGAGGAAAACCCGAAACATAAAAAGAAAAACCCACAATATCATAAATAGAATTCAACACCTACTTATACACAATTGCCGAAAATGCACACTCCAAAGCCCCCTAGCCGAATTTGCCCAAAGAAGTTACACAATTTGGTTATAACACTCCAAGCCTTCAAATCTCTTGAAAATCTCCACATTTTCCTCCTCCAAATCCCCAACAACCATCATCCATATCCCATGATACTCTCCCCTTTTACCAAGTCCTGTATTAGAGAATGTCCTCAAAGGCCAGATTGAATGCAAACTACGGGTAGAGGTTTTACATGATACTTCTAGGCCCAAAATTCAGGGTGTTACATGTATCTAAGATCGATCACTACGATCTCGAAAGACCGGTCTCCCTCTTGGTTTCCTTACGGAAGCAAAGGCACTCTAAAAGTTTCCCTGATAGGAGGCGAAGTCCTCATCCTCCCTGGCCTCGTCACCTATTTCTTCATCGTCCTCCTCTTATTGCTTGGTCGCGTCTTTCTTACCTTTCGACGAGTCACTCAACCATTCGGGCCATTCTATACTTTATCCCCGAGGCTCTTCACAAACATGTCCATCCCTATTTTCATGGACTCTATGAGTCATATATTATATCACAAACCGTGGCCTAGCCTTCACTCCCATTTTGCAGGCTCATCGGTCTTTTTCACCTTCGCCTTCGTGCATTTCTTTGGGGGACATAGAGGCGTCTCCAATTTTTTTTGCACCGTTGATTCCATTCTTGTATTTATTTTCTTTGAAGCTCTTGAAATTGGTGCATGGCTTTGTCTCCAATAATACATGTGGTAGCATTATGAAATTGCTCTATAGCCCCCATCACCATTCTAGAACGGTGGCACAAATTAGTAATCAAGTGAGAAAATATATTCCAACCTTGATGCCAAATATACATTTTCAGATCTCTTTATTAACCCACTTTCTGAGGCTAATTCGTTTCTGTAACACCCCAAACCCGGCCTAAATGTTACGACCGGATCTGGTGTGTCACATAAAGAGGTTTCTCATGGATCTTTGCAATCGTCTAAAAATATTTGAATATCTTTTTAAAACACTGAGTTATAGTGGTTGTTTGAAAACTCAGTGTTCATCTTTGAAAACTTGTAATTAACTTAAAAACTGCCTTTATTGGGAAAATCAAACTTACACTATTGTGGGTAGGTGATATTTTAAAAATACTTGTTATCACTCTAAGTGAAACAAAGGTGTTGTCCATTATCGTTTGTAATTCGTTCATTAAGTTTTGGAAAACAGTTATTTACATTTTATTAGGAAAACCCCATACTAATTAAATCATAAATTAAAGCGTTTAAAATCTAAATTGAAAAATACTAGTGGCATTATTACATAACAGAATCCCAAATTAAAGAAATTCAAAGATAAGAAAAGTTTAATTTACTAAAACTGTGCATGGCCACCACTGAGTCCACTCTGGCCCATATACGCTTGTCTAAGAATTACATGCAAAAATTTAAGCAGAAGGGGTGAGTCAAGAAGACTCAGTGTGCCATTACCCCACATGAACCATAATTGGGCCCGAGCCCATTCAAATACCATCTGGGCCTTAGCCCTTACAAAATCACCTTGGGCGAAGCCCATTTAGAATCGACTGGGCCTTAGCCCTATTAGCATAATATAGCATATGATGTATGCAATATGATGCAATACCCAACCCAGCCTAGATATCCATCCGCTACACACCACCCATTCCTGCCAAACACACTAGTGGGGATTTATACAATCGACCCTCACCGCTACACACCATCGATGGCATTCGTGCTGCAGTCAGCTGCCCATCATTAAAATATGTGGCATAGCCACCGAAATAATGTGACAATGTCACCGAATTGTGTGGCAAAGACACCGAATTACACTGTCCCTTTCAACAATATTATATCCCCAATCCCATGCAACATATAATCATAGTGAAATGGATGCAACATATATCAGCATACATAGAATATTCAGAGCATATGTATAGTCATGCTAACGTACATACACAGCATAGTCAGAAAATAACTAACTTGGTATCTCAATTTTACTCTCCAAGGGTAACTTAACAGCCATTATCGAGGTTTCGGCTTTCAAACAATGCATATCCTTATTACAAACGAACGAAAGAAGGTGTGGGAGTTACACATAATCACGCAAATCAACCCCTAAGGGTATAATGGTAATTTTACCCATCAAGGGTATTTAGTAACTTCGCAAACCAGGGGCATTTCAATAATTTTACAAACCAGGGTTAACTTGGTAATTTCACAAACCAGGGGTAATTCCGTAATTTTGCACACCAAGGGTAATTCAGTAAGTTTGCACACTGGGGGTAATTCGATAATTTTACAAACCATGAGTATTTTGATAATTTTGTAAACCAGGGGTAATTCGATAATTTTGCAAACTAGGGGTAATTTGGTAATTTTGCAAACTAGGGCTAATTTAGTAATTTTGCAAACCAGGGGTATTTCATTAATTTACCCCTATAACGGCCTTTTCGAAGGCCCACTATCGCTTCGAGTGACACGGCTACTATTTTCGGTCGTCACCGGACTATTGGGCCTAAGACCTGACTTTGGCCCATTCGGGCCCACACGCTCGTGAGGCCCATCTAGCACTAATCTAGCCATGTATATGAGATTCACTTAGCCTAGTCCAATAGATAATACACAATCATACAATTTACTCATATGGGCCCACGGTGTAACACCCTCAAACCCGACCTAGACGTTACGACCGGATCGGGTATGTCACAAGGAGAGGTTGTTTAGAAGAATTTTGGAATTTTAAAGAAATACCACAGTTTTGAAAACTTTTTAGTTCGTGTGTATAACTTGAAAATAAAATTTAGTTAAAGAGTTTCTTATTAACTCCTATTTCAAAGAACTATTAGTTGAAGTCAGGTTTTGCGGTACGAAAACCAAGAACTAGATGCAATCTGAAGTGTGATATTTTGAAATCAGTGTTTGTTGGTTTAAGAGCAATTCCCAATTTAATTAGTCGTTCGCCATCATTTGTTAACACTTTGAAAACTATTTGTTTATGTTATTAATTTTCTAAAAAAAAAACCTTATTCGACAGTTTATAAAACATGCAATTTCAGCATTATACCAAAGCCCAAATTAAAGTTAAAGTGGCCTTATTACAAATCAAAATCCCAAGTAAAAATAAACTTAAATAAGAGAACGAGTTTGCGAAAGAAACGATAACGCATGGCCACCTCGAGTCTGCCTCGGCTCTAGATCTGCGATCTAGTGATTATCTGCACAATTAAATAGAGGGGTGAGTCACCGAGACTTAGTGTATAAATCCCCATATAACATAAACTAGGCTTAAAGCCTCAAATGCACTTTGGGCCTTATCCCACTCAATATGCCATATGTCACCTGTATGCAATGCATCCCAACCCAGTCTAGCTTTCCATCCAAACACCCGTGGCATTATGCCATTGTGGTTCTTGACCACTCGTGACAATAGTCACTCGTGACAAAGTCACTAAAATATATATAATCGTGCAGCCAACTCACTGTGGTCTTAGACCACCATGACGATCTCTGATAAATTTATGCTTACGTGGGGCCAACCCACTGTGGTCTTAAACCACCGAGACAAGTCACTGAAATATATACGTGGTTTCAACCACTGTGGTTCTTAAACCACCATGACCATAGTCACTTAATTCACACTTCCCTTTTCATTCATTCCCGAGCCCATGCTCATTTCATCATGCTAAATATGAATGCAACATGCTCTCAATGTGTACATACATGCATATAATCAAAAATATCATCATAGAAGAACTTACCCAATGTCTCCAACCTTACCCGCAAGGGTATCTCGACTATCAAATTAGTTATTTCGGCTTTCAGCCAATACAATTAATAACACAACAACAAGAAATGTATGAGCAATACACACAATCACGCTAATCAACTCCTAAGGGTATAACGGTAATTTTACCCACCGAGGGTATTTTAGTAATTTACCTACCAAGGGTAATTCGGTAATTTCACAAACTAGGGGTATTTCGATAATTTTACAAACCAGGGATATTTAGATAATTTCACAAACCAGGGGTATTTTGGTAATTTTGCAAACTAGGGGTATTTTGGTAATTTCACAGACTAGGGGTATTTTGGTAATTTTTTAAACTAGGGGTATTTTGGTAATTTCACAAACTAGGGGTATTTTGGTAATTTTGCAAACCAAGGGCATTTTGGTAATTTCACAAACTAGGGGTATTTTCGTAATTTTACAAATCAGGGTATTAACGACCCAACAAAAGGTCCACTGTAGCCTTGAACGACTCAAGTATTCTAAATAGAGATAATGATGAGAATGGGCCTAAGGCCCATTCTCAACCCAAGTAGGCCCACACATTCGTGTGACCCATTTAGCCCAAACCTAGCCACATATATGAGATTCACATAGTCTAGTTCACTATCTACTACTCAATCATACAATTTACTCATATGGGCCCCTAGGCCATTGGGCCCACTTGGCCCCTTTTGGGCTATCGTGGCCCAACAGCCCACACCCACAATAATACTCATGGTGGCCTCGACTATCGTGTCGAAGCTTCCACATGTGCGCTAGCACGCTCGTGTGGCTACCATCGCCGTGTGACCGGCATTTCGGCATTTGCCACTCTATAGCTAGAGTAGTGCAAGATACACACCTGATAGGAGTCTGAAGCAGCTAATCCGCCGCTCCGAATGCTCCTATGTCCAACGCCCACCAAGGTATGCTTACTCTCTTCTTAAATAGCTCTATATATAGCTAGCTTCTCACCTTCCTTCTTTGTATCTTTCCGATGTGGGATCCCTTCATTAGCAGAGTTTAAATCCAACTCAAACTTTTGCTGTCCAATCCGCAAAATAAATACTCCCTTGCTTTCCATGATATTCGAACCCATGCTCCCCTGTAGCATAATCCACGCCACTAGCCACTTAGTCACAAGCTCCTCTTGTGTCTAAAACCATGCGCAACTAAATATAAATCTATGGCCAAATTCTAAAGTCCATATAAAAAGAAAACCAAAATGCAAGAGCCAAGACTTGAACCTTGGACCTCCTTCCTTCCTTTTGGCATCACCTCATTGCCTCTTATGTGGCGTCACTTTGCCACTACACCACACACTCCACTTGTGTTATTTTCTCCACATTTTATTCTTAGAGCCTACCTACTAACTCCTAGGGTTTTATTCACCTAAAACCAAAAATTTTTCCTAAGCCCAAATTTGATCCCGGGACTTCATAGAAGCCCCCTAACCTTCCAAAATCACTCACCTACTAAATCCAACTTGCATTTAAGTCGTTCTCTTGTTCTCAAAAATTTTAAACGCTACTACGCCCAAGCCCATTTGGCCCAATCCCACTAGGCCCAATTTCGGGATGTTACACATGGACCCATTGGGCCCACTTGGCCTATAGTGGCCCAAACAGCCTAACCCACAAGAACACTACTGATGGCCTAAACTATCACGTCAAAGCCCCCACACGTGCGCTCACACGCTCGTGTGGCTACCATTGCCGTGTGATCGACATTTCGGCATTTGTCGCTCTACAGCTAGAGTAGGGCGAGATACACATCTGATAGGAATCTGAAGCTAATCCGCACTTCGAATGCTCCTATGCCCAAACACCCACTAAGGTATACCTACTCTCCTCTTAGACAGCTCTATATATAGCTAGCTTCTCACCTTCCTTCTTTGTATCTTTCCGATGTGGGATCCCTCCGTCAATAGAGTTTAAATCCAACTCAAACTCTTGCCGTCCATTCCGTAAAATAAATACTCCATTGTTTGTCATGAGATTCGAACTGAGGCTCCCTTGCCCCCTTAATGACGCCTTGCCACTAGTCCACTTGCTTCTTTTTGTGTCTAAACTCATGCACAACTAAAGGTAAGTTTATGGCCAAGGTCTAAAACTATTTTAAAAAATTAACCAAAAGGAAATGCAAGTGCCACGCCTTGAACCTTGGATCTCCTTACCTCTCTGTGGCATCACTCCCTTGCTCCCTAAGTGGCGCCACTTTGCCACTACACCACCCACTCCACTTGTGTCATTTTCTCCACATTTTATTCTTAAAGCCTACCTACTAACTCCCAGGGTTTTATTCACCTAAAACAAAAATTTTTCCTAAGCCTAAGTTTGATCCTGGGATTTTCTAGAAGCCCCCTAACCTTCTAAAATCACCCACCTAATAGGTCCAACTTGCACTTAAGTCATTCTCTTGTTCTTAAAAATTTTAAATGCTACTACACCCAAGGCCCATTGGGCCCAATTCTACTAGGCCCAATTTCAGGATGTTATAAATCTACCCCCTTAAAGAAATATTGTGCTCGAAATTTCCAATTATAGGAACAGTCACACATCCTAACCTACCACATTATGCTCTTGCTGCGCACTCTGATCTTAATAACACTAATATACTTTTTAACTAAATCTCGAAGCTTCTTCCTTACAACTAGATACCTAACCGCAAAAGCACATAGAAGTTTATCACACATGCACATAATTCCAATATTCAAGCAACTCATCCAAACAGAACACACACATAATAAATACCAACATACAATCATTCTAGCATATAACAGAGCATAAGGTCACGAAACTTACAGATTTGGTGCCAGAGACTCAGGTGTCATACATTCAAAAAACATGTATTTTTTTTCTAAACCGTATTCCAAACCAATCTTTTGAAAATATTTTTGAACCCAAAATCCATAGCCGAGTTTTTGAAACTTGGCTCTGATACCACAATTGTAACACCCCAAACCCGGCCTAAACGTTACGATCGGATCTGGCGTGTCACATAAAAAGGTTTCACGTGGATCTTTGCAATCATTTAAAAATATTTGAATCTCTTTTTAAAACACCGTGTTAGGTTGGTTGTTTGAAAACTCAGTGCTCATCTTTGAAAACTTGTAATTAACTTAAAAACTGCCTTTATTGGGAAAATCGAACTAACACTGTTGTGGGTAGGTGATATTTTAAAAATACTTGTTATCGCTCTAAGTGAAACAAAGGTGTTATCCATTATTGTTTGTAATTCATTCGTTAAGTTTTGGAAAACAGTTACTTACATTTTATTAGGAAAACCCTATACTAATTAAATCATAAATTAAAGCGTTTAACATCCAAATTGAAAAATACTAGTGGCCTTATTACATAAGAGAATCCCAAATTAAAGAAAATTCAAAGGTAAGAAAAGTTTAATTTACTAAAACCGTACATGACCACCACTGAGTCCACTCCGGCCCATATCCGCTGGTCTAAGAATTACCTGCAAAAATTTAAGTAGAGGGGGTGAGTCAAGAAGACTCAGAGTGCGGTCACCCCACATGAACCACAACTGGGCCCGAGCCCATTCAAATACCATCTGGGTCTTAGCCATTACGACATCACTTGGGCGAAGCCCATTCAGAATTGGACTGGGCCTTAGCCCTATTAGCATAGTATAGCACATGATGTATGCAATATGATGCAGGGACCTTACATCCGAGTTAGAAAAGTATTTTTTATTTTAAATATTATTTTAAGTGCTTACGTAAGTGATTAATGTGTAAAGTTTTGAATTAATTTTATTGTTTGTGAGCTTAATTTGAGAAAAGGATTAAATCACATAAAAGGTAAAAGTGACATTCTATATGTTAATTTGCTTAATTGAATTGGCCTTTGAGGCCCATGAGGTAAATAAACCATTAGCATGGTTAATGGACATTTATAACCAACCATTATAAATGTTTTATATGTTTAATTATAAGGTTAATTTGGTAAATGCCTAATAATGTCCATTAATAATAAAAAACTAAATTTTGATGATAAGTGTTCATCTTTTGTGCCTAAAATACAAGAAAAGAAAGAAAGAAAACCAAGCTTCATTGCTAGTTTAAGCTTGATTGAGGTAAGCTTTTATTTCGATTTTGATAATTTCTACGTTTCGAGATCGTTGCTTAGTATATTATCAAGCCCGTGCTTTAATTTTGAAAGAAAATTCAAAGGTAAGAAAAGTTTAATTTACTAAAACCGTACATGACCACCATCGAGTCCACTCCCCATATCCACCGGGTCTAAGAATTACCCGCAAAATTTAAGTAGAGGGTGAGTCAAGAAGACTCAGAGAGGTCACCCCACATGAACCACAATCGGCCCGAGCCCATTCAAATACCATCTGGTCTTAGCCATTACGACATCACTTGGCGAAGCCCATTCAGAATGGACTGGCCTTAGCCCTATTAGCATAGTATAGCACATGATGTATGCAATATGATGCAATACCCAACCCAAATAGATATCCATCTCACACACACCACCCATTCACGCCAAACACACCAAAGGGGATTTATACAATCGACCCTCACAGCTACACACCATCGATGGCAGTCGTGCTACAATCAGCTGCCCATCGCTGAAATATGTGGCATAGCCACCGAAATAATGTGAAAATGTCACCGAAATGTATGGCAAAGCCACCGAATTACACTGCCCCTTTCAACAATATCATATCCCCAATCCCATGCAACATATAATCATAGTGAAATGGATGCAACATATATCAGCATACATAGAATATTCAGAGCATATGTATAGTCATGCTAACTGATATACACTAGATAATCGTAAAATAACTAACCTGGTATCTCAATTTTACCCTCCAAGGGTAACTCAACAGCCATTACCGAGGTTTCGGCTTTCAAACAATGCATATACTTATTACAAAAAAATGAAAGAATGTGTGGGAGTTACACACAATCATGCAAATCAACCCCTAAGGGTATAACGGTAATTTTACCCACCGAAGGTATTTTAGTAATTTTGCAAACCAGGGTTAACTCTGTAATTTCACAAACCAGGGGTAATTCGGTAATTTTACAAACCAGGGGTAATTTCATAATTTTACAAACCAAGGGTAATTCGGTAATTTTACAAACTAAGGGTAATTCGGTAATTTTGTAAACCAGAGGTATTTCGATAATTTACCCTTATAACGGCCTTTTTGAAGGCCCACTGTCGCTTCGAGCGACACGGCTAACATTTTCGGTCATCACCGGACTATTGGGCTTAAAACCCATTTCGGCCCATTCGGGCCCACACGCTCGTGAGGCCCATCTAGCACGAATCTAGCCATGTATATGAGATTCACCTAGTCTAGTCCAAATATACTACACAATCATACAATTTACTCATATGGGCCCACGAGCCCATTGGGCCCACTTGGCCCAAATAGCCTAACCCACAAGAACACTACTGATGGCCTCAACTATCGCGTCGAATCCCTCACACATGTGCTCGCATGCTCGTGTGGCTACCATTGCCATGTGACCGGTATTTCAGCATTTGCCGCTCTACAACTAGAGTAGGGCGAGATACACACCTGATAGGAATCTGAAGCTAATCCGCGTTCCGAATACTCCTATGCCCAAACGCCCACCAAGGTATGCTTACTCTCCTCCTAGACAGCTCTATATACAACTAGCTTTTCACCTTTCTTCTTTGTATCTTTCCGATGTGGGATCCCTCCGTCAGTAGAGTTTAAATCCAACTGAAACTCTTGCCGTCTAATCCACAAAATAAATACTCCCTTGCTTGTCATGAGATTCGAAACTAGGCTCCCTTGCACCCTTAATGACACCTTGACACTAGACCACTGGCTTTCTTTTGTGTCTAAAACCATGCGCAACTAAAGATAAGTCTATGGCCAAGGTCTAAATCCATTCTTTTAAAAAATAACCAAAAAGAAATGCAAGTGCCACGCCTTGAACCTTGGATCTCTTTACCTCCCTGTGGTGTCACTCCATTACTCCCTAAGTGACGTCACTTTGCCACTACACCACACACTCCACTTGTGTCATTTTCTCCACATTTTATTCTTAAAGCCTACCTACTAACTCCCAGGGTTTTATTCACCTAAAACCAAAATTTTTCCTAAGCCCAAGTTTGATCTCGAGACTTCAAAGAAGCCCCCTAACCTTCTAAAATCACCCACCTAATCGATCCAACTTGCACTTAAGCCGTTCTCTTGTTCTCAAAAATTTTAAACGCTACTACGTCAAAGGCTCATTGGGCCCAATTCTTCTAGGCCCAATTTCGGGATGTTACAGTTTCTGTTGTAAGATACAATATAATAAGGCTGCTCAAAAAACATTAATGGTATTAGTGTTGACTAATGGTGATATGTGACTGCAAATAAATTTCTTCCACATTTTAGCAATGGGAAACATTATAGTTTGCTTAAAAGATAGGGGTAATTATTGTACCTCTCTCTTTTACATTCCCCTCCAATCAGTTAAAAATAATAAAACGACATCCAAATCAACATTTTCAAAATTATTCAGATCCATGGTCTGTAAATAATTAGTTCCATAATAAGGGACACCATAATATTCGTTAATAGCTCTAGGGGATATATAGACCTTTTTGTCCCTCACATACACTTTATTATTTTCAGAAAATTTTAAATTGGAGTAGAAATAAAAAAAATAACTAGAATTATAGTTGGCATGGTGGGCACCGTGGCAAGGTTCATCCAACGATAAAAATAGACTAAATCCCAAATGTCCTTGCAATCTGAAGTCGATGGGTCAAAGCCCCTTTCAAGGATAAAAGTTTGTCCTTGAATGTTTGATAAAAGGCTTCAACCTCTTTCATCTTAAATTTATCAGGAACATACCCTGATTATGGAAGTGGTTTGGGTTGAGACTTAGCTCGTTTCTTCATTCTTAGAGGCATGGTTATCAATTTTTACACAAGCTAACTATAATGCAAAATAGAATTTCAATTTTTTTCTAATTTTTTTTTATTCTGAGTTAACCTTTCCTATAAAAGCCCTAACTTGTTTGTCAAGGTTTTGCCTACTATAGATATATAGTTGTTATTCACCTATAATAGGATGTTGTTATAAGGAGATAATTGTTATAAACCTACCATAGAATTCATATCATGAACTTCCATCTTCAAGTGAAGAAAGTAAGAATTATGTTAAAAAAAAAAAAAACTAGGAATCAAACCAATAGAATTAAAAGATAAGTTTATAAATTATTTCTTTCTTCTATTTTACACTCTTTCATATGACTAATTATGTTCATAAATCTAACAAGTCAATTTATCAATATGAGTTATCTAATTAAATTAATTAATTTATCATGATTTATTAAATTCAAATATATTATGTTACAAATTCATAATATAATATTTAATTAGGAAAGTTTATGTAACGCCCCAAAAACCCTTAATTTTTATTTTTATTTTTGTATGTTGTTGTTATAAATACATGTCTGCTTCAGTGGTTAAGTGTTCTGGTAGTGTCTGAGAAGTCTTGGGTTCAAGCCTTAGCTTGGGAAAAAAATTTGTTTTTATTGAATAAACCCCTATCTTTAGACAGTAGCCTTATATATAAATGTTGGTAAAACATGTCAGAATGGGCCTGCTGGTCTAGTGGTTAAGTGGAGTGTTAATGTTGCAAGGAGATCTGGAGTTCGAGTCCTTGCGCAAGCAAATGAGTTGTTTTTGCTGCTTGTGTCGTGTGAGTGTTTTGGTGCAGTCGAAATACTGAGTGGTTGAGTAGTTGTGGGATTGGTGGAGGAAATTAAGGAATTTGAAGTGTGTGGGGAAAATGGATGGTTGGTGTTAAGGATTTTGAGGAGAGGATTAGGGAATGGGAAGATATTGAGTTGAACTTGAACTCTATTTTTCCAAAATTTTGGCACCCTCTTCCCAAATTCCCCAGGGTCTGACGGCAAAACCCTTTCCCCTTGGTCGAAATCTCTTTTTGGCACTTCAGCTTTAGCT
Source organism: Gossypium rotundifolium (assembly GCA_025506655.1). Taxonomy (NCBI): domain Eukaryota; kingdom Viridiplantae; phylum Streptophyta; class Magnoliopsida; order Malvales; family Malvaceae; genus Gossypium; species Gossypium rotundifolium. Next base: position 40,607,911 of record CP106731.1, on the reverse strand, counting down.
TGTTTTTTCTTTCTTTGAAATTTTCGGTAGTTGTGTTCTTCTCTGCCGAATTGCATTTCGTTCTCCCCTCTCCACTTTGTTATTTTTTTCATCTTCTTCTTCTTTCTCGAACCCTTATCTTGTGCCAAATTTTTGTGTTGGTTATGCTTTTGTTCTCTAGCCAAACCTTTACTCAATTTTAGCTTTGGGATATCGATTTTCTCAAACCTCAATAGACTATCCTGCGCTTATTGGTGCTAGTATTACTATTCGATTCCTGGATCTCCTTTTCAATTCAGTTTTGACCCTATTCAAGGCAAACCTTCCCCTTCATTATTAGCAGGTCTTCTCTCCTTCTTTTACCTTTGCTGTGTCAACTCTTTCCTATTTTTCTCTGTCGAATTTGGGTGCTTGTTATAGTCCAGTTTAGACCCTAGTCGAAATAGTGGTTTTGGGACCACAGATCTGAGTTAGAAAAGTATTTTTTTTATTTTAAATATTATTTTAAATGCTTACGGTAAGTGATTAAGCATGTGTGAAAGTTTCGTGAATTAATTTTATTGTTTGTGAGCTTAATTTGAGAAAAGGATTAAATCACATAAAAGGTAAAAGTGACATTCTATATGTTAATTTGCTTAATTGAATTGGCTTTTGAATGTGGTGGCCTTATGAGGTAAATAAACCATTAGCATGGTTAATGGACATTTATAACCAACCATTATAAATGTTTTATATGTTTAATTATAAGGTTAATTTGGTAAATGCGTAATAATGTCCATTAATAATAATAAAAAATAAATTTTGATGATAAGTGTTCATCTTTTGTGCCTAAAATACAAGAAAAAGAAAGAAAGAAAACCAAGCTTCATTCGGCTAGGTTTAAGCTTGATTGAGGTAAGCTTTTATTTCGATTTTTGATAATTTCTATGTTTTCGAGATCGTTGCTTAGTATATTATCAAGCCCGTGCTTTAATTTTGGAATTTGATGAAGATTATGAGATGTGCCATTGATGAAAGTTTAAGCTTTGTGATAGTTGATGTTGAAATATGGAATGTATGTGTTAGATTAACATGTTTTGTCTTTGGATTTCTGATGAATTTGAGTAATTTGGACTAAATTATAAAAATAATATTTTGAAGGACTAAAATGTGAAATAAATGAAATGTATGGACTTGTATGATCATGATGATTATTCGGCTAAGCATGGGTGCAAAGAAATTATGTGTATTTTGTGATTTTGTGAAATAAGGACTTAAATGTCAAAATGTGAAAATGTGAAAATGTTAGGGCTAATTTGTAAAATTCCCTAAATGTGTATTTTTGAATTAAATTGAATGATTAGATGAATAAATGGATTAAATTTGAATATGTATAGATCAAGAACCAAAGAAAATGGATTTAGATCGAGGAAAGTCAAAAGTTATCGAATAGTTGAATTCATCCTTCTATATCCGTACGAGGTAAGTTTATATACAAATAACAATATTTAAGTTGAATTATTCATGTTCATATAATATTGAATTTTGATGAATGGCTTTGGATGATATACGTGTGAAATTTGAGAAAGAATCGACAATGTGTCAAAGTTCAAAAAGTCTCATACGAACCTTAGGAATAGATAGGATTCATATGTCATGACATAATGATTCCGATATGAGATATCATGTAAGACCATGTCTAAGATGTTGGCATTGATTTGAGATTTACATGTAAGACCATGTCTAGGACATTGACATCGTATCTGATTTGTGTAAGACCCTGTCTGGGACAGTGGCATCGATATTTGATTACATATAAGACCATATCTGGGACGTTGTCATTGTACGAGTATTTTGAGTATCTGAGTATCCTATTTGATTCCAAATGGTTCTATGGGTAATTATAAGAAATGAAAGACTATGTGATATATGTAATCGATTCAAGTACGTTTGAAATATATACTATGATTGAGTATGAAAGGTAGGTATATGTGATTGTCCACAAGTGATATATGAGCATAGATTCAATAAGACAAATTATGGTATGTGTATGAATGTACTATGTTCAAAAGAGATACTTGGAGATATGAAGTGTTGGTAAACAGTGGCTAAATAAATGAGCCAAAGAAGAAATATGAATATGCTATTGAGATATGTTAAAGTTCTTATATTTGAAATGGTTATAAATGTTTTATATGTTTAGTTTATTTGTATATGGCTTACTAAGCTTTTGAAAACTTACTTTGTGTGTATTTGTATTGTTTTATAGATCGTTAAAGCTACGAAGGCTCAAGGATCATCGGGGATCGTCATCACACTATCAAATCATACTTTTGTACCTTTTGAATGTGTTTATAGCTAAGTATGGCATGTATAGTCTAGTTGAATTAAATGATGTTTTGAGTTGTATATATAAGCTATGTGATATGGCTTGTAAATGGGATGTCAATATGGTAAATGTCAATTATGTTTTGTGATGTAAAGTTGGTATGTTTTGATGAATGATTAGTATATTGAATTCGTAAGTTATTTGGATGGATTTCGTCTAGAAATGCTTATGATTAGAATGAGATAAATGGTTCATAAGTTGGTAAGTTTGATATGCATTGAATGGTTAGAAAAGATGACATTATTAGTATGATTGTGTTGCATTTTGAGGGCATGAAATGTGTTTATTTTTGCATGTAGGTTTGACCCTAAATGAGTGGCAAATTGGCCTTGCAAATGGCCTATATTTGCCCACACGGTTGAGCACACGGGCCTGTGGCTTGACCGTGTCTCTTGAATTTGTAATTCAGTTTAAGTTAGGCTCGCACACGTGTAACATCCCGAAATTTTGCCTAGTAGGATTTGTCCCATTGGGCCTTGAGTACAGAAGCATTTAAAATTTTTGGAGAACAAGAGAATGACTTTATTTCAAGTTGAACTTATTAGGAATGTGATTTTGGAAAGTTAAGGGGTGTCTAGGAAGTTCCGAGTTCAAGTTAGGCTAAAGGAAAATTTTTGTGTTTAAGCACTTTAAGGAGAGAAGATAAGTGGCATCAAGACTTATGGAAATAAGTGAGCAAATTGCTAGCATAAATGAGCATATGGCAAAGAGGATGTGGCGTCACATAAAGGGCTTTAGGGGAAGAGGTTCGCATCCCACTTGGTGCAAATTTTGATTATTTTTTTGTGCTATTCATCCATAGTGTCGGCCATCATGGTATTTTAGGTAAGGAAGACTTTTTAATTTTGGAAAGGTGGCTAAGGAAATAAGGTAAGGATGAGTAGAAGGAAATAAGAAAAAAGCAAAGGAAAGGGTAGGGAAAATGTTGGCCCAAAGTGAGAAAGATGTTTTGGAAAGGATTTTTGTCAACATTTTCCTTTAGGCAAAAGGCAATACACGGTTTGTAAGGGGGGAAAGGAATAGCCAAATTTTATTTAGGCAATTGGCAATTTTTGGTGCTTGAGAGGTTGTTTTCCCTTAGCTTTTTGGTGTCATTTTCTTTCTTCAATTTTTCCTCTTTGCCGAAAACTCCAAAGCCAAAATTGTGCACCTTTTTTCTTCATTTTGCCGAAACTTTCAAGCCATTCTTTGCTGCTACTTATGTTCTCTTAGCCTTGATTTCGGAAGTTGATTGGTAAGTGGGTGATTAGGCCGAATAATGGTGGACTGATGTTACTCTTTATTTCGATGTTTTGCCCTGCTCATGTGATTCTATTTTGTGGTGATGATATCAATTTCTTGCTCTTGTGGAAGGGCCGAATATTGGATGAAGGCTAACTCTTTGGTACATCTCTTATTTATTTTTAGGAACTCGTTGCAATAGCCAAAGTGTAAGGCTAGATTTTAGAACCTAGTAGGGAAGGATCACGATTGTGGGGGCAACGAAGAATGGTTCTTTAGGAGATCCATATGAGGAGTGTAATCTCATACCCCTTCCAAATACATGTTTGAAATGGTGTGTAATCTCAAACCTCCCTGAATATTTGCATGAAATGTTTTTCGATTCGGTCTAAAGATCGAAAAACCAAAAACCGGCATCGGTGATCACGCGGGCGTGCGTATGTTCGTAGTGGTAACCATATTTTGCAATGAAACAGTTTTTGATTAGCAGCAATGATGTGATTTTAAAAAATCACGAAAAATATGAGAAAGGGAATTAGAATGTGAATAAGATATAGAATTAAAGCTTATTGTGTCTATTTTTATATGAAAGAAACAGAGTAGCAAGACGTATTTTATATTCTGTGATATTTTGATTTTAGTGAGACTGGTTTTGAATGACTTCGTGGTTCCCTGTTCTGTCTTGGAAAAAATCATTTGAAATTGTAAAAAGTGAATTATGAGTTATAATTTATATGTATAGATTCCTTAGTGAGTCTATTTTCAATAGAAACAAGTGGAAGCAATATATTAAAACGGTACAAAGAGATATTTGAATTTAAGATAAAAGAGGTCAGAACCGTTGGTCAGTGAAACAGGGGAAATTTTAATGAATAAACTGTACTAAATGGCTAAGCCACAAATTCTGTAAAAATTGTAGTAAGAATATATATGAGTCTAGTTTCAAAGAAAATTTATGGATCTAAATTTCGAGTTTTCTAACTCGAGTTATAGTTAATTCCGTCAATATGACGCAGATGGACAGTTTCAATTTTTATGCCCCAAATTAGTAGTTAAGTCCGGGGTTGCGAAATTACCAAAATACCCTCGATGGGTAGAAATAACCGACATACCCCTGGGTTGCAAAATTACGAAAATGCCCCTATGGGCCAATTTACTGAAATGCCCCTATGGGCCGATTTACCGAAATGCCTCTATGGGTCAATTCATTAAAGTATACAATAGATTAATGGTTGTTATTTATATGTGGATATTTAATGTTATTATGTATGTTGCATCTCTACATATTGCATGGGATGGGAAAATTGAATAAAGAGAAGTGTAGCCTGGTGGCGTAGCCACAAATTCTAATAATGGCTATGTGCCAACCTAAATATGGCTTTGTCCCATTGTGATTATAGTTTTATGCTAAACGTATTTACCCAAGGCTGTGTGCCGATTATATTAATGTATATGATACTCTGGTGGTTAAGCCACAAATATTATAAAAAGCAACTTGACTGTAGCGTTTCTGGTGACTCAGCCACAAATATTATAAATGGCAATTTGCCTGCGATTTGGTGTGATTGGCGGGGTGGGTTGACTTGATCCCCACAGGTGTGATAGGCTGGTATGGGGGTGTGTTGGATGGATGGGTTAGGTTGCATACATTGCACATATATATATTCTATTATGCAAATGGGTTTCGGCCCAAGATTATGCTACATGGGCTCCGGCCCAAGTTATTACTAAACGGGTTCAGACCCAATGGATGACGGTAAGGGGATTATGCACTGAGTTCTTGTAACGCACCCTCCTTTCTTTCTTAATCCTTGTAGGTAAATCTCAGTGACGAGGACTTGGGCCCAAGGATGACTCGGTGGAGGCCATACTTCAGAAATAAATGTTTCGAACTTTAGTAAATTAATTTTCTGCTCTATTTCGTTACTTTTATTATATTGGGTTTAAACTTGTAATAAGGCCTCTGGGATAAACTTTAATTTGCTTTATGTTTGACGCATTTATTATCTTGCTTAAATTGTTTTAAAATGGGAATTTTTCTAAAACTTAAATAAAGGTTTTCCAAATCGCTTAACAAATGGATTTCATAACAAACTTTTTCTTGAAATATTTTAACTCAAAAATTTTCTCTCAAATTATCAACGATATCTTCAAAAGTCACGGTTTATAAGAACTCTAGTTCAAATTATCGATTTATCAATCAACCTTCGAAATTAGTAGTATTTTATCATATGTTTCTTATTAAATTTGTTTTTGATAAACCGTAAAAGTAACATATTTTAATCCCACATTTAGTATGCTTTTGGATGAATTTATCGTCGATTTATGTAAAAAGGTGCTCTTAATCCTTTCTTTTCATGTCTTATACTCGGAGAACACCTAAGGATAAAAAGAACGAAACGGCTTAAACGGACAAAATTGGCCAACCCAAGAAGTCGACACGGTCTGGGCTTTATTCTACACGGCTGTGCCTTGCTATCCACCTAGAACACGGCCTGTCACCAATTTACACAACCGTGTCTTGTCGACAAAAGCCCAACACGGCCTATCCCCGATTTGCATGGCTGTGCCCTAATCGACAAACCCGAAGCACGGCCTATCCCCCGACTTGCACGGTGTGCCATGGCCGTGCCTAAATCAACAGAATAGAGACACGGGCTGAGCCTCAATTTACATGGGCGTGCCTTATCCGTGCCCCTGCCGCAGGAAAGAGCAATTTCACTCGGAATAGGATGCTTGGAGCCCAAGAAACGCAATCCTAAGTCTACTCAAACACCTAGGACAAATTGTACCTGAATTATGAGTACTTAGGAGACAAGTAAAGCATCCCAAAAGTCTATAAAAACACCCGAAGGTGGCTATTCAAGGGGTCAATTCATTGAGCAGAGTTCTCTGCCAAGCCTTTCTCATTTAGGGATTGTCTCGAAGATAGCCAATTGATCCATCTCGAAGAGTCAGAGTTCTGCTTAAGACGGAGGATCTCCTCTTCAATTCCTTCAGGGGGTTTTAGGGATTTCTTGTGTTTTGTTTCATCTTTTCTCTTGAGATGTTTTCTTGTTTAGTTATGAACTAAACCCCTCAGATACCTGAAGGGGATGAAACCTATGATGGATTTTGTTATTTAATTCTTTCGATTTATATGATAAATACTTAGTTTGTTCTTAATTATGTTGCTTAAATTTATCTGATGTGCTTAGGTGGAGGAGGAATAGACCCTGCCTAAGACTAGATCTAGCATAATTAAGCGAAGTTGATTGGGCGCCTAGAGATAGGGTTACGAGATTTTTCAAATTAGAGTGAAACCTAATATGGGAGTCCATTAATCGATTTACTGCTTCCTTAGGGGGTTATTATAAGAGAACGAGAGTTCCACTAATTAACCTAAGGTTAGATGTTATTCGTTTCGAAAGAAGGTTTAATATAGGTTAGGGAGTCTCACAGATCAAGCTAAGTAAAGAAATCATATGAATTGAAAAGGTAGATAATAAGTGAAGTCATAGGTGGATTCTTCCTGAAGGTATCGTCTTTATCAATTGAGTTTTCTTCAAAGTCTTTTCCCAAAGTTTCGTTCTTTTGTCTTTGCATTTAAGTTTAAGTATTTCATTTGTTTTAAATTAATAAACAAATCACTCTATATTTTAGGCTAAATAATAGAAAGAAAGTGAGTAGTAGTACTTTTAGGTTCCTTGGGTTCGGTAAGATATTATTGCCTGAGCTATACTACTGTTCGATAGGTACGCTTGCCTCTATCTTTGTCGCAGTCAGTTTACAGGTTCGATCACTCTTTTATAAATATTAAAACTAGACTATTTTGTAGCGATCAGTTTTCTTGATTATAACAAAATAATACCTATTTTAGTACGAATAAAAAAGATTTAACACGTTTTTCTCATGTGACATGTCAGATCCGGTCATAACTAATGGGCCGGGTTTAGGGTGTTACGACATGGGCTAAATACACGAGCATGTGACTGGCCGTGTGAAATAAGTCAGTGTCGGCCACAGGCTGGACACACGGGTGTGTGATTGGCCGTGTGATGCAAGTCAGTTTCGACCATGGGTGAAGCACACAAACATGTCTTCAACCGTGTGAACAGGTCAGTATGTATGCCATGTTTTGCCACAGTATGGACACACTAGTGTGTCTTAGGCCATGTGAGGCACACGGCCTACCCACACGGGCGTGTGACCTCTGTAACTTTGAAAAATGTTTGGATTTCAAAAAAATTTTGTAAGTGTTCGGTTTAGTCTGGACCCCTTTCCATTGCTTGATTAAGGTCTTGTAGACCTACTTAAGAGACTCTATGTTTGTATTTTGTTATGATATGACAATGATATACTTTATGACGTAAATTGTTTGTAAAAGTTTTGATTTGTCCGGTAATGCCTTTTAACCCTAGACCAGCGATGGTTACGGGTTAGGGGTGTTACATTTGATTGGTATCAGAGCTACGATTTAGTCTATTCTAGGACTAACGTAGCGCGTGAGAGTCTTGCTATAATACCATATATACGAATTGTGATAGTGTGATGAATCCTGACATATAAAATGTGTTTTTTGTATAGTAAATGGATCCTTAAAGAGCTGTAGCTAGCGACGTTGAAAGTAATGCTCCTGCTCCCGCTCAAGGGACAGTGCCATCAGATTTGAGACTGGCTACTAACGGTTAGGAAGGAGAGGCTAAACAAGCTTTCTTCCAAATGATGACTGAGTGGTTCACTCAATACATAAGAACAAATCTGGCTATTTCACAACCTCTGCCCCTACCTAGTCCTCCTCAAACTTCTATTGTGCCTCCGGTTATGAATCTGAATCTGATGAATAAGCCTCTAGTCGATAAAATTCGTAAATATAGGGCTAAAGAGTTCAGGGCCACTAGTGATGATGATGCTGAGAGAGCTGAGTTTTGGCTCGTGAACACAATCCAAGTGTTCGATGAAATGTCATTGACTCTTGATGAAAGTGTGAAATGTGATGTTTCTTTTTTACGAGATGTAGCTTATCAGTGGTAGAAGACTTTGATTTCTATTTTCCCAAAAGTACGAGTCACATGTGATTTCTTTTAGTTTGAATTTTGGAAGAAATATATCAGTCAGAGATTTATAGAGCAAAAACCATAAGAATTTCTGGAATTGAAACAGGGTCGTGTGGCTGTCACAGAATATGAGTGAGAATTTGTGAGATTAAGTCAATATGCCCAGGAATGTGTTTCAACTAAAGAGATAATGTGTAAAAGGTTTGAAGAAGGCTTAAATGAAGACATCCGTTTTCTAGTTGGGGTTCTGGAAATAAAAGAGTTTGTTCTGCATGTTGATCAAGCATGTAAAGCTGAAGCACTCGAAAAGATAAAAGAAAAGCTGAGACAGAAGCCAGAGATGTGATAAAGGGATTTTCAAGTAAATCATTTCAATCTACATCAAATAAATTCAGAGATGAGCATAGCCGTTCAAAAACTAATGTGGGACATTCGAACAGAGAATGAGCCAGATCGCAGTCGAATTTCAAAGCTCTAGCTACTTCGATGGCTAGTGTGGGAAATGCCCGATCCGAGTGACCTGGATGTAAGCATTGTGGTAAAAGAGATCGGGGTAATTGTAGATTGAATGACCGAGCATGTTTCAAATGTGGATCATTAGATCATTTCATTCGAGATTGTCCCAAGTCTGTTGAATAAGAGATTGTATAGAATCCTAGGTTAGATAATGTTTCAGCTAGAGGTAGACTTTCTCGAAACACAAGAAATGCCACTGGTAGCCAAAAAACTACAAAAGACACAGTTGTGAGATCTGAAGCTAGAGCACATGCTAGAGCTTATGCCATTCAAGCTCGTGAGGTCGTCTCCAGATGTTATTACGGGTATATTCACTCTTTATGATACTTCTATGATTGCATTGATAGATCCAGGGTCTACTTGTTCGTATGTATGCATAAACATAGTATCATGTAAGATTTAGCCTGTAGAGTCTACTGAATTTGTGATTAGAGTATCGAAACCTTTGGTAAAAGTGTCATGGTTGACAAAATATGCAAGAAATGTCCGTTGATGTTTAAAGATGTTTGTTTTTTGGTTGATCTGATGTTATTACCTTTTGATGAGTTTGATATAATTCTGGGTATGGATTGGTTAACATTGCATGATGCTATTGTCAACTGCAAAAGAAAGACTATTTGTAACAGCCCGATTTAGACCCTAGTCAGAACAGTGGTTTCAAAACCACAAATCTGAGGTTAAAAAAATATTTTAATATTATTTTTTTATTTACAGTGTATGATTGAGCATGTGTGAAAATTCTGTGTGAAAATTTTATCGATTGTGTACGTAATTAGCAAAAATAACTTAATTGCATAAAATGCAAAAGCTGTGTGCTAATTGTTAAAGTGCTTATTTGACATGGATTTCTAAATGAGAAGTCCTTATGTTGTTAATAAACCATTAAAAGAATGGATGGACAAAAATGGGCTTTAGTTGGTGGAAATTTAAATGAACTATTAAAAGGTAAAATGATAAAACATGAAATAAGGTATATTAAATAAAACATGTATGAAAAATAAAGCCATTATCATCTTTTCGTATGAAAAATAAAGCCATTATCATCTTTTCGTAGCCGAATTTGAAGGAGAAAAAGAAAGAACTTGAAACACCCCAAACCCGGCCCATAAGCCCTGACCGGATCTGGCATGCTTATAGGAAAATCATTCGAATCTTGTTTGAAACTTTGCTAAAATTTTTTTCGTGTTTTTGAAAACAGTTGATTTGGGTTGGGCTCGAATTTTAAAACCCGTGTTGATTAGGTGTTAAAGCATTTAATATTCATACTTAAGAAAAATGGACTTTAACTTTGAATTAATGGAAATCGTGTCATACCTAAATAGTTAATAATGCATGCATAAATAGTTCAAACTATGGCCTTATTACATCAAATCAAAACACAAATTAAATCCAAAATACTTTAAAAAAATAAGATATTATCTGATTTGAGCATGGCCACCACTTGAGCTCCTACCGACCCATTCTTGAGTGTCACCGAAAAATAATCCCACAAAGGGTGAGTCAAATGACTTAATGTGTACAACCAACATAAGTCTCAATTAAATTCGTGCATATCAAATCATACATGGTAACATATATAATTAATGATGCAAACTCGAACCCAAACCTAAATAACCATCCGCTACACATCACCCGTACCAACCATCACACCGTGGGGACAACTAAGTCAACCCTCCATCCGCTACACATCATCGAAGGCGTCATTGCAATGACGTGCTCATCGCCTTATAATTTCGTGGCATAGCCACCAAATAGTAATTTGTGACATAAGTCACCACATTCAGATTTCGTGACATAATTCACCACATTCAAATTACGTGACATAAGTCACCACATTCAGATATTGGGGTTTAAAACCACCAATTCACTTCCCCTTTTCATATCACCCATATGCCCCATGTCAAACAAATCATGCAATATCATACCTTATTTCACATTCTTATCACTATTGACATATGTACCATAATAGATCATAACCTACTCATAGTAGGAGTGGGTAAACGTACTTGAGTATTTCGTTCGTACCATTGCATGGTACTTTTAGCCACATTTTAACATATTCTTAGTAACATATTTATCAAAACATAGCCGTAAATTAATTAAGGCTTAGTGTGCGGTACACACCTGATTTACTTAGTGCTTTATTGAAATTCTGAAAACCCGATCTAATGCTTCTAGACCCATAATCCCTATATTTGGCCAACCTTAAACACTTTAGCAAAAAGCCATTCGGCTAATTGATTAAATCCCGAAGGACAATCGCAACCAAAATCTTACCTTGTTTTCGATTTTACTACTAATCAAATCTCGATATTCCGTAGTCTTTCTCCCTTGGAATCGACTAACACTAGATCAATTAATTTGGTTAGTTTTCGGCTTTTGAATAAATAGTAAATAGATCTAATTCACTAAATTAGCCTTCATCGATTGGTATATTTACATACCTTTGCAAATTTAAAATCCGGAAAATATCACTTGTCCTTGATATCTGTTGAAATCCCTACAAACACTATGTCAGATCTGATTTCAATGCCTAATGAACACCAATAATGGCCTTCGGCCTAAGATGACTTTGGCTTACCTTAGATCTTGAGATCCCGAAAGATCTCCTCCTTGTAGTCGACAACTACCAAATCCTGAAAGACCCTTCAAAGTTTCGGTCAAACAATACTAATGGGATTAGATCTTTCGGCTTTATGGAGAAATTGGCACAAGAGAAAAAGAATGAAGAAGAGAATGAAATAAAAGGTTTCGGCTTCTGAAGAATTCAAAAGAAAAAAATTGCAGAAAGCAACAAGGGTTTTGGCTTGTAGAAGAGACGAAGAGAAAAGATTGAGAGAATGGGGTTCAAATGCCAAAATTGAAGAGATATCCCCTCTCTATTTAAAGAGAATTTTGGCACCCATATTTATACTAAAATAAATAAATAAATAGATAAATAAATAAATAAATCTACACTCCTAAATTGACTCAAACTTATCACCAATTAAATTCCTTTATTTACCCAAAAATTCAATTTGAATTACATTCAATTACCTTCCCCACACCAACAACAAAATAACAAGTTAATGTGCACAAGGCAACTCAAACCCAAGCCCTCTAAGCACCAACACACGCCCCCTGCCACTATACCACAACCGTTCTTGTGATATATTCCATTCTCAACTTATTTTAAGGTATACTTTCCAAATACCAACTTACACACGCTGCAAAGAAATAACAAGTTAATGTGGACAAGGCAACTCGAACCCACGACCTGTAAGAGCCACAACACGCTTCTTGCCACTGCACCACAACTTTGCTTGTGACATGTTCCATTCTCGACTTCTTTTAAAGCATATTTTCCAGTGACCGAATCATCTAAAGGAATCTAAAAATATTAGCCAACATCCAGATTCGAACCTCCGACCTCTTCACGATGGTCCATGCCCCTTACCACTACGCCGCGTATTTTATTTGTGTCATATTTCCTCGTAATTAATTATAAACCTTCCGTCGCCTCCGTGTTCACTTAAAAAAACATAACATGCGACGGACTAGAACCATGCTCCCCTACTACTCCTAACTCCTTTGCCATTTGGGCTAGGCATTTCCTTGTGTCATAAAACAGTCCTAACTACTTATAAGGCCTAAACTCGCCTTCATACCACTTATCTGCATAAAAGTTTTTGCCAAGTCCAGACTTGAACCTTTGACCACCGACTTATTCCAAGCACCCCAAGCCCCGGAAAACCTACTTTTTGTGATATGTTTTAACCCAACATTATTTTAAAAGCCTTATGACTGCCACCAACCTCCCTAAAAAAACAACACTTTTGCTAAAGCCCTAGATCGAGCCTAGGAGTTTTCCAACACTACCAACCCTTCCTAAACCTCCTAAAAATTAAACTAAACATGCAATAATAATTTTTTTTAACGACAAAATCCATTCTCTCAACACACAAACCCACTTATTCTAGGCCCAAATTTAGGGTGTTACAATTCTACTCTCCTTAAAGAAATTTCGTCCTCGAAATTTCCAACTAACTAGTAATCTTACTACCTAAGTCTCACTACCATGCTTTAGCTGCGCACCCCAATTCTAAACCCAATATAAACACTTAGTATACTATGGTAGAGTACGCACCGATATTCACATCTAGAGCGACCTCGTCCCCTTGTACTCATACTATTGGCTCGCGTTTATCTGATTAAAGAATTTTATGAATTAGTTTTGTTCCACTGATTTATCACGAACAGTCTTATGTTTAATAGTTCTAAGGAGTAGTTCTTTCGAATTCATACACATACAGTCTCAATTCATTCATTCAATCACATTCATGAACTTGCGTTCATTACAGAAAAATGTTGTAGTTGTCATTGTTTGTTGTTTTCCACTACCCAGGGGTATTTCCCTAATTTTATCCCATAGGGGCATTTCGGTAATTTCCAAATTAGGGTATTTGAAAATGTTGCAAAATGGAGACTTTTGGTATCTTTACAAAATTGAAATACTTGGTAAGAAAATTTCAAGGGTAAAATGGTAATTTTATACACTAGGGGTATTTTTGTAATTTTACAAGCCAGGGTCATTTCGGTAATTTTCACAAAATATGGCTCCTGGTGACTTTTCAAAACAAGGGTATTTTTAGAAATTTTAATTTGAGGGCACTTCGGTAACTTCCACACTAAGGGTATTTTGGTCATTTGTACATGTTAGGGGTAATTTGGTCAATTGCAAACTAGGGGTAATCTGGTCTTCTTTAAATCAAGGGCACTTGGAGTTTTAAAATCATGGTTTAACTTTGAAATTCCACAAAATAGGGTGACGGTCCCTTTCGGGTTTTAATTAATGGGTTTAGCCTGTGGCTGAGTCCTCTTGGTTAGGGTGAACCATTACTACATATCAGGTAGGATTCGAGCGGTGAAGAGGTGAGTCATGAGGACTACTTAAATACCAAGCTCCCACTGAATCCAATCCTAGACATGCGCACAACGGTTGCCACACCTTTAACATGGCGACTTAGTCACAGGTTTGTTTAGTTGACTTTAAGTTTTATGTAACTTGGTGTTGAAGTAGACTAATCCTAGGGTTTAATATTTCCTAATCTACTAATCTACGTCCCTATAGTTTCCCACATACAAATCACAAAAGAGTTAGGAGTACTTACCTGGTGGACTTCGGGCCGGAGACTCAGATGCCATGCCAGAAAACCTACTTATTTCTTAGAAAAATCCAATTTCAAAAGAAAGAAACGTTTTGGGCCCAAAAAGCCTTCTAGGCTGAGTTTTGAGCCAGGCTCTAATACCAAGTTGAAACACCCCAAACCCGGCCTATAAGCCTTGACCGGATCTGGCATGCTTTTAGGAAAATCATTCGAATCTTGTTTGAAACTTTGCTAAAATTTTTTCGTGTTTTTGAAAATAGTTGATTTGGGTTGGGCTCGAATTTTAAAACCCGTGTTGATTAGGTGTTAAAGCATTTAATATTCATACTTAAGAAAAATGGACTTTAACTTTGAATTAATGGAAATCGTGTCATACTTAAATAGTTAATAATGCATGCATAAATAGTTCAAACTATGGCCTTATTACATCAAATCAAAACCCAAATTAAATCCAAAATACTTTAAAAAAAATAAGATATTCTCTGAGTTGAGCATGGCCACCACTTGAGCCCCTACCGACCTGACCCATTACTGAGTGTCACCTGAAAAATAATCCCATAAAGGGGTGAGTCAAACAGACTCAATGTGTACAACCAACATAAGTCTCAATAAAATTCAGGCATATCAAATCATACATGATAACATATATAATTAATGATGCAAACCCGAGCCCAAACCTAAATAACCATCCGCTACACATCACACGTACCAACCATCACACTGTGGGGACTACTAAGTCAACCCTCCATCCGCTACACATCATCGAAGGCAGTCGCTGCAGTCGACGTGCTCATCGCCCTTATAATTTCGTGGCATAGCCACCAGATAATAATTCGTGACATAAGTCACCATATTCAGATTTCGTGACATAAGTCACCACATTCAAATTATGTGACATAAGTCACCACATTGAGATATTGGGGTTTAAAACCACCAATTCACTTCCCCTTTTCATATCATCCATATGCCCCATGTCAAACAAATCATACAATATCATGCCTTATTTCGCATTCTTATCACTATTGACATATGTACCATAATAGATCATAACCTACTCATAGTAGAAGTGGGTAAATGTACCTGAGTATTTGTTCGTACCATTGCATGGTACTTTTAGCCACATTTTAACATATTCTTAGTAACATATTTATCAAAACATAGTCGTAAATTAATTAAGGCTTAGTGTGGGGTACACACCTGATTTACTTAGCGCTTTATTGAAATCTCGAAAACCTGATCTAATGCTTTTAGACCCTTAATCCCTATATTCGGCCAACCTTAAACACTTTAGCAAAAAGCCATTCAGCTAATTGATTAAATCCCGAAGGACAATCACAACCGAAATCTTACCTTGTTGCCGATTTCACTACTAATCAAATCCCGATATTCCGTAGTCTTTCTCCCTTGGAATCAGCTAACACTAGATCAATTGATTTGGTTAGTTTTTGGCTTTTGAATAAATAGTAAATAGACCTAATTCACTAAGTTAGCCTTGGCTGATTGGTATATTTTCTTACCTTTACAAATCTAAAATCCCAAAATATCACTTGTCCTTGATATCTATCGAAATCCCTAAAACACTATGTCAGATCTGATTTCAATGCCTAATGAACACCAATAATGGCCTTTGGCCTAAGATGACTCTGGCTTACCTTAGATCTTGAGATCCCGAAAGATCTCTTCCTTGTAGTCGACAACTACCAAATCCCGAAAGACCCTTCAAAGTTTCGGCCAAACAATACTAATAGGATTAGATCTTTCGGCTTTTTGGAGAAATCGGCACAAGAGAAAAAGAATAAAGAAGAGAATGAAATAAAAGGTTTCGGCTTCTGAAGAATTCAAAAGAAAAAAAATTGCAGAAAGCAACTAGGGTTTTGGCTTGTAGAAGAGACGGAGAGAAAAGATTGAGAGAATGGGGTTCAAATGCCGAAATTGAAGAGATATCCCCTCTCTATTTAAAGAGAATTTCAGAACCCATATTTATACTAAAATAAATAAAAAAATAGATAAATAAATAAATAAATCTACACTCCTTAATCGACTCAAACTTATCACTAATTAAATTCCTTTATTTAGCCAAAAATTCAATTTGAATTACATTCAAATACCTTCTCCACGCCAACATCAAAATAACAAGTTAATGTGCACAAGGCAACTCGAACCCAAGCCCTCTAAGCACCAACACACGCCCCCTACCACTAAACCACAACCGTTCTTGTGATATATTCCATTCTCAACTTATTTTAAGGTATACTTTCCAGCGACCAACTTACACACGCTTGCAGCAAAATAACAAGTTAATGTGGACAAGGCAACTCGAACCCACGACCTATAAGAGCCACAACATGCTTCTTGCCACTGCACCACAACTTTGCTTGTGACATGTTCCATTCTCGACTTCTTTTAAAGAATATTTTCTAGCAATCAATCATCTAAAGGAATCTAAAAATATTAGCCAACATCCGATTCAACCTCCGACCTCTTCAAAATGGTCCACGCCCTTACCACTACGCGTATTTTATTTGTGTCATATTTCCTACCTAATTAATTATAAACCTTCATCACACTCTAGGTTTACTTAAAAAAACATAACATGCATGTCGCCATGACTAGAACCATGCTCCCCCTACTACTCCTAACGCCTTTGCCACTGGGCCAGACGT
The DNA here is from genome assembly GCA_025506655.1 of Gossypium rotundifolium. Lineage (NCBI taxonomy): Eukaryota > Viridiplantae > Streptophyta > Magnoliopsida > Malvales > Malvaceae > Gossypium > Gossypium rotundifolium. The sequence continues at coordinate 40,590,981 of CP106731.1, read as the reverse complement.
TTCCTTGTGTCATAAAACAGTCCTAACTATTTATAAGGCCTAAACTCTGGCCTTCATACCAATTATGCGCAATAAAAAGTTTTTTTTCCAGGTCCAGGACTTGAACCTTTGACCACCATCTTATTCCAAACACCCCAAGCCACTAGACAACCTACTTCTTTGTGATATGTTTTAACCCAACATTATTTTAAAAGCCTTATGACTGCCACCAACCTCCCTAAAAAAACAACATTTTGCTAAAGCCCTAGATCGAGCCTAGGAGTTTTCCAACGCTACCAACCCTTCCTAAACCTCCTAAAAATTAAACTAAACATGCAATAATAAATTTTTTTTAACGACAAAATCCATTCTCTTGACACACGAACCCACTTATTCTAGGCCCAAATTTAGGGTACTAGGGCTTGAAACATTTGGCCGTTGTTATTCTTGATTGAGGTATGTTTTGAGCTCGATTTTTGATAATTTCTATGTTTTTGTAATCGCTGCTTCGTGTTCTTTCAAACCCATGCTTTAATTTTAGAATTTGATGGTGATTTTGAGATATGCCATTGATGAATGCTTGAGCTATGTGATATTTGATAATGAAATATGAAAGATATGTGAAAGATTAACATATGTTGTATTTGAATTTTTGGTGAAATTGAGTAATTTGGGCTAAATTGTGAAAATAAGAAATTAGAGGACTAAAATGTGAAATAAATGAAATGTGTGGGTTTTTATGGACATAGGGAGAATTCGGCTAGGCATGGGTGAAGTGAAATTTTGTGTATTTTGTGATTTTGTGAAATAGGGACTAAAGTGTCAAAATGTGAAAATATGAGGGCTATTTTGTAAAATGCCTTAAATACGTGTGTTTGGACTAAATTGAATGAATTGGTGATTGAATGAGCTAAATTTGAATATGTATAGGCCTAGAAAGGAGAGATTCGGATCGAGATCGAGGCAAAGATTATGTGCTCGATTGATCGACTAGTCCTGGTATTTCTATGTCCGAGGTAAGTTCGGATATAATAAGTGTTCCTAAATTTATGTTTAAGTGCTATGAAATGAATAACTATATGATTATCGAGTAGAAATATTATATGTGTGGAATGGAGAAATATGGCACTAAGTGTGCGAAATAGAATTTATATAGAAATGAATGGCACTATGTGTGCGAAATAGAGAAAGTATCGAATATATTGATTGGCACTGTGTGTGCGATACCGAATCAAGTTTGGTTTGATATAGAGGCACTAAGTGTGCGATGTTATCTAAGCTTCGATTATAATTTGGGCACTAAGTGTGCGATTGAATTGAAGAGATAACGAACAGTGAATGAAATATGGTATCGAGCATTGAATAGCAACAACGTTTGTTAACTAAGTGTTGACAAAGGTATGTTTCCGAACCTATGTGGTTGATGATAGTTTTTGAGGTTGAATGGATGAATGCATGAGCATATGGTTGAGGATGATATTGTGTTTAGTTGTGAATCAATCTAAGTGATGGTTTATTTGTGCATTGATATTGCATTATTGAGTTAAATGTATTATATTACAAACTTACTAAGATTTATAGCTTACTATGTGAAGTGTTTTCTCTTTTTTACAGTGTCTTTAAAGCAAGCTCGGATCCGAGGATCGTCAATGACTCAATCACATTATCGACTATCTATTTTGGTACTTTTGGAAAGATGTATATATTTGAATATGGCATGTATAGGCTAGTGATTTTAGTATTTTTGAGATGTTTGGACCTTGCCATGTGATATGGATTGAAAGATGAATGATTTTGGTTATTATATGTGAGCTATGAGAATGATGGATATGGAATGAAGTAGTGAAAATGAAAATGGTATGCTTCATGCTTAAGCTAGTTGATAAGAATGGTAGTTTAAATGTGTACTTTTGGTATAGATTAAATGATGTTTGGTTTACATGGTTTTGAATGTGTAGTTGATAATTTGGATTGACTTATTAAGATGGATTTGTATAGGAAGATGAATGATGATGTTAAGAGATTAAAATTGATTATGTTTTGGTTTATTTAAATGCCATTTGGTGTATGGAATTGTATTGTCTTGTGCTTGTAGGTGTGACCCTAGGTGTGGGTGGCAAATTGGCCTTGTAAATGGCCTATAATTGTCCACACGGTTGAGCAAACGGGCGTGTGGCCCGACCGTGTCTTTCAAGTTTGAAAATTAAAGTAAGTCAGACTCGACCACGGGCTAGACACACAGGCATGTGATTGGCCGTGTGGTGCAAGTCAGTGTCGACCACAGGTGAGGCACACGGGCGTGTCTCAGGCCGTGTGGACAAGTCAGTATGTATGCCCTGTTTTGCCACGGCTTGGACACACGGGCATGTCCGCATGTGAGGCACACGGCCTACCCACACGGGCATGTGATCTCTGTAGTTTTGAAAAATCTTTAAAATTCTAAAAATTTTCCTATGAGTTTGGTTTAGTCCTGACCCATTTCTAGCACGTATTTAAGGTCTCGTAGACCTTATTAAGGGACTATATACTTATATCTTGATATGTTTGAATGATGATTGACTTGGTGTTGTAAAACGAGTGTAAAATGTTCTGATATGTCCGGTAATGTCTTTTAACCCTAATCCGACAACGGATACAGGATAGGGGTGTTACACTATTGACTTGAGATGTCAGAATGATGAAATAGTTTGGATTGAATCTACTGATTTAAACGGATTACCGACTGTGATATCAGTAATGAAAGCTCAGAGTTATGTGAAAAAGGGTTATGAAGCTTACTTTGCTTATGTGATTGATTCGAGAGTGACTGAAAAGAAAGTTGAATCAGTGCAAGTTGTTTGTGAATTTCCTGACGTGTTTCCTGAAGAACTACCGGGATTACCTCCGATATGCAAAGATGAATTTGGTATTGATTTAATGCCGAGAATAACTCATATTTCAATAGCTTTGTATAGAATGGCAGCAATAGAATTGAAAGAGTTGAAGACACAATTGCAAGAGTTGACTGATAGAGGATTTGCACGACCGAGTTTCTCACCTTGGGGTGCTCCTATTCTATTTGTGAAAAAGAAAGACGGCACAATGAGAATGTGCATTGATTATCATCAATTGATCAAAGTGACCATTAAGAACAAATATCCTCTGCCCAAAATTGATGATTTGTTTGATCAGCTGAAAGGAGCTATCATGTTTTCAAAGATAGATTTGAGATCGGTGTATTATCAGTTGCGAGTAAAAGATTCAGATATTTTAAAATTGATTTCAGAACGAGGTACAGGCATTTTGAGTTTTTAGTTATGCCTTTCGGACTAACGAATGCTCTTGCTATTATTTATAGATCTGATGAACAAAATTTTTATACCATATTTAGATCGATTTGTTGTTGTTTTCATCAATGACATTTTGATTTATTCGCGTGATGAAATTGATCATGCTGAACATCTGAGAATTGTGTTACAAACTCTGTGAGATAAGCAATTGTATGCAAAGTTTAGTAAATGTGAATTCTGGTTGCGAGAAGTTGGTTTTCTGGGACATATTGTGTCAGCATCTGGTATACGAGTTGATCCAAGCAATATTTCATCTATTTTGGAGTGGAAGCCTCCTAAAAATGTGTCTGAAGTTTGCAAGTTTCTGGGACTTGCTGGTTATTATCCAAGACTCGTAAAAGGCTTTTCGATGATTGCTACTCCGTTGACTAGACTACTTCAGAAAGATGTGAAATTTGAATGGTCTGATAAATGTCAGAAAAGCTTTGATCAGTTGAAAGTTCTTTTAACCGAAGCTCCAGTTTTGATACAACCATAATTGGGTAAAGAATTTGTGATTTATATCGATGCTTCGTTGAACGGTCTGGGATGTGTTTTGATGCAGGAAGGAAAAGTTATAGCTTATGCCTTGAGACAATTGAAACCGCATGAAAAGAATTATCTGACGCATGACCTAGAGTTAGCTGCAATTGTGTTTTCTTTGAAGATTTGGCGTAGCTATCTCTTTGGTGAAAAATGCCATGTGTTTTCGGATCATAAAAGACTAAAATATTTGATGACTTAGAAAGACCTGAATCTATGACAGAGAAGGTGGTTAGAACTGTTGAAAGACTATAAGCTTGTGATAGATTATCATCCGAGTAAGGGAAATGTTGTTGCTGATGCATTGAGTCAGAAATCACTATTTACATTACGTGCGATGAATGTTCATTTAGGCTTGTCATATGATGGTTTAGTTTTGGCTGAATTGAAAGTGAAATTGTTGTTCTTACTGCAAATATGTGATGCTTAGAAAGTTAATAATGAAATGTTAGCGAGACAAGCATAGTGTAATTTAAACTCAGACTCTGAATTTCGAGTTGATGTAGATGATTGTTTGAGGTTTCGAGATTGATTATTTGTTCCGAGGGATCCAGAGTTGGTTCAGTCGATATTGTATGAAGCACATAATAGTCGCCTATCTGTTCATCCAGGAAGTATAAAAATGTATCATGATTTAAAGCAACTTTATTGGTGGCCTGGTATGAAACAGGATATCTCAGATTTTGTATCGAAATGTTTAATCTGTCAGCAAGTTAAAGCTAAACATCAAGTGTCATCTGGTTTACTACAACTAATTTTAATTCCTGAGTGGAAATGGGATAGAGTGACGATGGATTTTATTTCAGGGTTGCCTTTGACTCCGGAAAGAAAGATGCAATGTGGGTCGTAGTCGATAGATTGACGAAATCCGCCCATTTTATTCCAGTACGATCTGATTACTCGATAAATTAGCTGAGCTTTATATTTCTCATATTGTGAGATTGCAAGGAGTGCCATTATCTATTCTATCTGACATAGATCCGAGATTTACTTAACGATTCTAGAATAAACTACAAGAGGCCTTAGGTACTAAATTGCATTTTAGTACAGCTTTCCACCCATAGACGGATGGTCAATCCGAGCGGATCATTCAGATACTCGAGGATATGTTGAGATATTGCATTCTTGAGTTTGATGGTATGTGGGAGCAATATTTACCATTGATTGAGTTTGCATACAATAATTCAATCAAGTATCAAAATGGAAACTTATGAAGCTTTGTACGGACACAAATGTAGAACACCTCTATATTGGACTGAGCTAAGTGAAAGTAAGATACACGGGGTTTATTTGATCAAAGAAACTGAGCAGAAAGTGAAAGTAATTCGTAAAAGTCTAAAAGCCGCAACAGATCGATAGAAATCTTATGCAGACTTGAAATGAAAAGAGATTGAGTTTGAGATCGGTGATAAAGTGTTCTTGAAAGTGTCCCCGTGGAAGAAAATATTTTTTTTGGCAAGAAAGGTGATAAACCATAATATGAACATATTTTAATCCCATATTTAGCATACTTTTGGATGATTTTTCCCTTTAATTATGGTAATAGGAGATCCTAATCCTTTGTTTTCATGTTTTATATTCAATAGAGCACTGGAGGATGAAATGAACGAGTAACGGGCCTAAATCGAAGAAAATGGGCCATATCACGGAATCGACACGGCCTGAGCCCAAGACCACACGGTTGTGCCTCGTAAGAAGAGCCAACCACGGCCTGGACCTTGAAATACATGGCCGTGCCTCTGTAACAGGTTCGATCACGACTTAGCCTCAATCACACGAGCATATGCCATGGGCGAGTCCCTGACGCAGCAAAGAAGAGTTTCATTTGGATTGGGATACTTTCGGGCAAAGAAAGGCATCTCGAAGCCTATATAAACACTGTAGGAGGCAACTTAAAGGGGGAGTTCGATAGAAACCTTCTGTCAGGACTTTTAGGGCGTCCAGCTAGGCCAAAGAGCCGAGCAAGAGAAGCTGAATCCAGGGATTCACTCGAAGGAAGCCAGTTGATTCATCTTAAGAAGCAGGAATCATACTTAAGACATAAGATCTCTCCTCCAATTCCTTCAGGGGGTTTTAGGGTTTTCTTTATGTTTTGTTTTATATTTTCTTCTGAGATGTATTCTTTTTCGATTATGAACTAAACCTCTCAAATACCTGAAGGGGATGATACCTAAGACGGATCTTGTTATTGTTATATGAGCTCAAATACCTGAAGGGGATGATACCTAAGACGGATCTTGTTATTGTTATATGAGCTGTATGATAAATACTTGATTTGTTCTTAACTATGTATTCTTAATCTTGTTTTGGTATTTCCAAGATATTGATTCAAGTATTGATGTGCTTAGGTGGTGGAGCAAAAGTCCCTGCCTAAGAGTAGATCTAGTATAGTTAAGCGGAGTTGAACGCAACCCTAGAAATAGGATGACACAAATTTGTCGGATTAGGGTAAAACCTAATATGGGAGTCCATAGATCGAGTTAATGCAATTCTAGGGGTTTAAATTAGAAATAAATTTCAATTAATCAACGTAGGATTAGACGTTAGTAGCCTCAAAAGAGGTATTAATATAACTTAGGGAATCCTACGGATCAAGTCAAGTGAATAAATTGTCTGGTTCAAAGTTAGATAACAAGTGAAGTCTAGGTGGATTCTTCCTCGGGTATTATCTTAAGCAATTGGTTTTTCCCTCAAGTATTTCCTCAATTTCTTCTTTGTGTCTTAGCATCTTTAGCTTAGTAGTTAGTTAATTTTAGATTAGATAACAATTCCCATAATTCTTAGGTTAAATACTAAAAAGAAAGTTAGTATTAGTACTTTTGGTTCGTTTGGGTTCGACAATCCGGTCTTGCCACTAAACTATACTACTGTTCGATATGTGTGCTTGCCTCCATCGTTGTCTTAGATAGTTTTCAGGTTTGATCATTATTTTTATAAATTTCTAAGACTCTGACACACGATCAAGTTTTTGGTGCCATTGATGGGGAACTAAAATATTAAGAACGCTAAATTTTTATTACTTTATCCATATTTATTTATTTTTTTATTTTGGCAATTAAACTTTATTTTTACTCTTCTAAATTTTCTTTATATATTTCTCTTTTCCTAGCAAGAACCTCTAGTTTATAATTATAAGGAACCCGATAGGACCACTACTTTACGACAGTGATATTGAAGGAACCGTACGCAGAAATCATAGAGAAGTAAGGGGAGGCTTAAATTACATACAAGAAGAGCAAGAGGATGAAAATAATACCACCAAAGGGATGGCTGAGAATAATCTGCTACCTCAGGATATGACTGATCATCATGCTCCTCGAGCTATGTATGATTATGCTAAACCTAATTTAACAAGAGCTGAATCAAGTATTGTTAGGCTTGCTATAGCCGCTAATAATTTTGAATTGAAACCTAACACTATACAAATGATTCAACAGTTTGTTCAATTTGATTGTTTGCAGGACGAAGACCCAAATACTCATTTAGAAGATTTTCTAGAATTCTGAGATACCTTCAAAATAAATGGCGTTTCTGATGATGCCATTCATCTTCGGTTATTTCCCTTTTCATTAAAAAATAAAGCCAAATAGTGGTTACATTATCTTCCTCGAGGATCAATCACTACATGGGACCAAATGACCAAAAACTTTTTATTAAAATATTTTTCACCGGCTAAAATAGCCAAATTAAGGAGTGATATCTTTTCTTTTGTACAGATGGATTTAGAAACATTATACGATGCATGGGAGAGATACAAGGATTTGTTGAGAAGGTGCCCACACCATGGTTTACCCTTGTGGCTACAGGTCCAAACTTTTTACAATGGTGTGAATCCTTCAACCAGGCAGTTGATTAATTTAGTCGCCAACGGAACCCTGAATAACAAAACTCCTAAAGCGGCTTACGAGTTTATAGAGGAGATGTCACTGAATAACTATCAGTGGAAAGTTACAAGGACAAATCCAACTAAAGTAGCCGAATTTTTCAATCTCGACGCAGTCACCATGCTATCAAATCAGGTAAATATGATGAATAAAAAGATTGATGGTTTGTATGGTCTCTCACAGGTACACCCAGTAATGCAATGTGACTCGAATCTAGGAGGCATGGCGAATCTGAGTACCCACCCTACAATCCGGGAACGGAAAGTGAATAGATGAACTATATGGGTAACAATTTTTGATCTCAAAATAACCCTTATAGTAATACTTATAATTCAGGTTGGAGGAACCACCCCAATTTCTCGTGGGCTGGCCAAGGAAATCAGAGACAACAACCACCCCCTCTAAACTTCCAACAATAGCCCTACCCATAGGAAAAGACGCTAAACCTTGAAGAGATGCTGACAAAATTCATAGTGGTGTCTGAAACTCGTTTTCAAACACTGAGACAACAATTAAAAATCAACAAGCATCAATTAAAGGAATCGAGAACCAATTAGGGCAACTCGCTAAGTTGATCTCCGAACGACCACTAGGTAACTTGCCAAGTAACACTGAGACTAATCCAAAAGAGAAAATTCAAGCCATAACAGCTCATGACAGTGAAGGGTTAGTAGAACCTAAATCTGAGCCAAGGAAAGAACCTGTGGTAAGTGAAGGTAAGGTTGAGGTAAGCCAAGAAAAGCCAAAATTGATAATTAAAGATTACCAACCTCGTATACCTTATCCCAATGCAATGAAGAAAGATGATACGGATGAACGGTTTGGTAAGTTTTTTTAAAATTTTAAAGAAATTACATATTAACTTACCATTTCTTGAAGCTATTTCGCAGATGCCAGATTCGAGGAGATTTTAAAAAGAGCTCTTAATGAACAAGAGAAAGTTAGATGAGGAGTTGCATGTGGAATTAAACGCAGTATGCTTAGCAATGTTACAGAACAGACTACCATGAAAATTAAAAGATCCAGGGAGTTTTACAATTCCATGTTAAATTGGTAGTTTATCTGTTGATAATGCTTTAGCTGATTTAGGGGCAAGCATCAATGTTATGCCATCTAAAATGTTTAAACAGCTAGGTCTAGCGAAACCCAAACAAACTAGGATGAGTATTCAACTAGCTGATAAGACTATTCGAATTCCTAAGGGTATAATTGAAGATGTACTAGTTAAAGTTGACAAATTCATATTCCCCGTAGACTTCGTTGTTTTAGATATGGATAAAGACAATAGTATCCCCTTAATTTTAGGAAGACCCTTTCTAGCAACTGCTAGATCTAAAATTGATGTTAGTACAGGTGAACTCATACTTCGTGTAGGTGACGAATCAATCAGTGTTCAAGCTCTCGACTCATCTAGGACATTGAGTGAGAAAGGTGAGGACGTAAATTCTATCGATAATTATTCGATTAAACTTTCTTTTCAGGAAACACCAAGGAATTGCACTACAGAGCCAGATCCTATAGCTCGTTCCAACAAGGAAATATCTCACGAGGAACGACAGCTTCAGACCAATGAGCTAGATGAGTGGGAGACACATTTCAAGGAGAAATCAAACCCACACACAGTGAAACTGAAGGAACCCCCAGAAGAACTTAAAGGAACATCAAATCACTTCAAAGTAGGAGATCAGGTCCTATTAGACAGAACAAACCCGCGAATCACCACATCAAACCTGAAGATAAACAAAGAGATCCCCTTTACGGTACTTAATGTTTTCCCTTACGGAATAGTCAAGGTAAGTAATTCTACATTCGGTACTTTTAAAGTAAACTCTACTCGACTCAAACCATATAATGATAGCATGAGAAAGGATTTTTCACTCCTTAAACCTCCGTGAAGGTACGATTGAGAGGTAAGTCTAGCTTAAGACTTTAAACGAGCACTTCTCGGGAAGCAACCCAAGCACTAACCCTATTTATTTTTATTTCTTTTTCTTTTAGCACCTATCTACAAACTAACCAAGTTAATGAAGGGTAGATTTTTGCACCACACGGCCTTACACATGGCCGTGGCCGTGGCCGTGTGGATACTACAGATGTTAGCTCTGGCATGGCAGATATAGTACGAGACAGGACGAGAAAAATATCTTCAAATCATGGACTCAACTAACACCACAGCCGTGCGAAACAGCTGTGGCCGACACTGTTGAACCAAAACGAGCGTGGCAATCCAATACAAGGCGTGGGAGAAGCGATTAAACCACCACATGGCCATTCGATATGTCTGTAGGACACAACAAGCCTATGAGACACCGGCGTGTGGATGTACCAGAGCTAAAAATTTCTATTTAAAACACCCCTTTCCCCTTCTCACCCACTCCCCATTCATTCTTCACTCCCTTCTATTTTCACTTTCCGTCTTCTTCATTCTCTAAAGTCTTGATCTACGCTTTAACAATGTCAAAGAAACAGAAAGATCCTAGCCCAGTCTCCCTGTGACGAGACTAATCAACATAAGTTCATGTCGGCCGCTTCATCTAATCAACAAGCCAAGGGTCTTTGAGGCCATTTAACTTTTATTTTACTTTTCTCTTCTCTTTTATTTTCATTTTCTTTATTTTTATTATACTAAATTTAGTTAATTTTGTTTTAGTTTCTTGATTTTAGGTAATAAAGGCTGCTAGGGAATCACAACACCACGGCTTTAAAAACCACACCCACCTCGCAAACCATCGACCGATAAAGATATTTCAGTCCATTCATCTTTTCTTTTGGTCTTATTATTCTTATTTTCTTTCTTGTTATCTTTATTTACTTTAATTATATATTTAGTATAATTTGAATTAGTATTATTATTTCCTGGCTAACTCTTCACGAGGTTCCCAATTTCTTCATCTACCATAGGAAGTAGAGGCAAACCCTCCAACTTATGTTTCACCTACGAATCAAGTTTCCACACTTCCAACTCAAGGAATCCATCCAAAAATTCAGGAAGTTTCACCTCTCTCCCTCACTTTTAATTTTCTTATTATATGATTATTATCTATATTTGTACATTGAGGGCAATGTACATATTAAGTGTGGAGGGTGAAAATTATTTAGAAAAAAAAGTGCCTAAACTTTTTTTTCATTATTCTTAAATCCCTGAATGATATCTTGTCTTAAAGTAATTTTCTCATATCACTAATTAGAATGAAATTCTGTTGATTCATGATTTTTATTGATATGTTTTAGATTAAGTTATTGATAATTATGCAATGATGATTTAAACTTTAGGAGACTAGAGAATCAAGCATGATGAGTCTATTTTCAAAAAAATTAAAATTTTGTTAGATTGTCTACATAAATCTAATTATTACCTTGAAATTTGAAATTTACAAAGTTGAAATCAAAAACCCATAATTTTTGTGAGATTTTGAGCCTTTTAGAGCATACATTCTTTTCGTGCTCACTTTTATTGATTATGAGTGTGTCAAAATTGATTTGTTATTCTAGAACTTGCTTCGATTATACATGTCAAGACCACACTTTTGATTTGATATACAGAGATGATTAAGACACTTAGGATTTAACCTACTTACTCCACTAAAAGCCTACCCTCACAATTAACCCCTAGTGAACCGCTTTGATCCTAACAACCCTTTTGTTGACTCAACCCACTAATATGAACCCAAAATCCATCTTGTATTTGTTATCACCATTCCTTTTGACTACCCTTCTATCTAGACTTGATTTGATCAGTTGCCTAATTATATTATTTTAGTTGTTAAAGTTTTATCTTATATTGATTTTTTCTTAAGAAAAATCATTATCAAAGTATAATCATTATTAGTTCTGTGATTAAGTGAGCTTATATGTTTAATTTCAATATCCTGAGAAAAGCTCGTATTATTATTTTTCATGTTATGTAATTATTCAATTTATTAGTTCATTTTTCTAGTGAGGTAATTTGTCAATTCAATCTCGATTCTAACCCTTCTAATTCAACCTTTATCCACACCATTAACTGAGCCCCATTATAACCCTTAAAAGACCTTTTGATTTATGTGTCATCTCATTTTACAATGGTGGAGATTTGATTTTCAGGCAAGCCTATGGGATTAACTTTTCATGTTCGACTTCTGAGTGCTTAAATTTTGAACCTTAAACACCTTGAGTGATTTGAGTGAATATTTAGTGAGGATGTTAATCTTTGTCGATTTTGAATTAAAGGTAATTATTTAGGTAAGAGGAAGCACCTATATTTTCATGCTACAAAACTATGATTCTAATTGTTTGAATCTTTAGGACTCTTTTAGTTAAATTATCCATGAATAAATTATCTATGAATTATGAGTTGAGGAAATTCATTTTAATTATGAGTTAAAAATTCTGCTTGAGGACAAGTAAAAGCTTAAGTGTGAGGGTATTTGATAAACCGTAATATGAACATATTTTAATCCCACATTTAGCATACTTTTGGATGATTTTTCCCTTTAATTATGGAAATAGGTGCTCCTAATCCTTTGTTTTCATGTTTTATATTCAGTAGAGAATCGAAGGATGAAAAGAATGAGTAACGGGCCGAAATCGAAGAAAATGGGCCATATCATGGAATCGACACGGCCTGAGCCCAAGACCACACGGTAGTGCCCCGTAAAAAGAGTCGACCACGGCCTAGACCCCGAAATACACGGACGTGCCTCTGTCACTGGTTTGACGACATCCTAGCCTCGAATCACATGGGCATGTGCCATGGGTGTGTCCTTAACGCTGCAAAGAAGAGTTTCATTTGAATTAGGATACTTTCAGGCAAAAAAAGGCATCTCGAAGCCTATATAAACACCCTAGGAGGCAATTTAAAGGGAGAGTTTGATAGAAACCTTCTGTCAGGACTTTTAGGGCGTTCAGCTAGGCCAACGAGTCGAGCCAGAGAAGCTGAATCTAGGGATTCACTTGAAGGAAGCCAGTTGATTCATCTCAAGAAGTCGGAATCATACTCAAGACTGAGGATCTCTCCTTTAGTTCCTTCAGGGGTTTTTAGGGTTTTCTTTATGTTTTGTTATATATTTTCTTCTGAGACGTATTATTTTACGATTATGAACTAAACCTCTCAGATACTTGAGAGGGATGATACCTAAGACGGATCTTGTTATTGTTATATGAGTTGTATGATAAATACTTGATTTGTTCTTAACTAAGTGTTCTTAATTCTTATTTGGTATTTCTAGGATATTGATTCAAGTATTGATGTGCTTAGGTGGTGGAGCAAAAGTCCCTGCCTAAGAGTAGATCTAGCATAGTTAAGCGGAGTTGAACGCATCCCTAGAAATAGGATGACGTAAATTTGCCGAATTAGGGTCAAACCTAATATGGGAGTCCATAGATTGAGTTAATGCAATTCTAGAGGTTTTAATTAGAAATAAATTTCAATTAATCAACCTAGAATTAGACGTTAGTAGCATCAAAAGAGGTATTAATATAACTTAGGGAATCCTATGGATCAAGTCAAGTGAATAAATCATTTGGTTCAGAGTTAGATAACAAGTGAAGTCTAGGTGGATTCTTCCTAGGGTATTGTCTTAATCAATTGGTTTTCCCCTCAAGTATTTCCTCAATTTCTTCTTTTTGTCTTAGCATCTTTAGCTTAGTAGTTAGTTAATTTTAGATTAGATAACAATTCCCTTAATTTGTAGGTTAAATAATAAAAAGAAAGTTAGTATTAGTACTTTTGGTTCCTTTGTGTTCGACAATCTGGTCATGCCACTAAACTATACTACTGTAACATCCTAAAAAGGGCCTATGCATTTTGGCCTAAATTGTACGAATATGTGTTTTGGAATAAATTTGGAATGATTTTGGACACACGAGAATGTATGGAAAGGTTACGTTGAAAGTAGGAAAATGACCATTTCGAAACCTAAGCAAATTAGGAAAGTGAACATTTTGGAAACCTAAGTAAATTAGGAAAGTGAACATTTTGGAAACTAAGCCTAAAAAAGAGGAAAGTAAACATTTTGGACACTAAGCCAAAAGAGGAAAGTAAACATTTTGGAAACTATGCTAAAGAGGAAACTAAACATTTTGGAAACCTAGGAAATGTCAAGTTTACAGAGTCATGAAAATTTTGGAAACTTAAAATGACCCCGAAATGTCAAATTTTAAAGTTCAAAGGGAACTTAGGGCCAGTGACCCTAAAATATAAAGTATGTGAAATTTGACCCATTAACGGACTTGGAAAAGTGGCTGAAGATGCCACTTAAGGCCTCGTGAAATGGCCCACATGCAAGGGTGTTGGGCTTGAGTTCGAGTCACATAAGAAGCAAATAAAATAAGTTTTATTTTGCTTCTAGAAGCCCAAGAGGTGGATGGCACAAGGCTTGCAAAAGAGGAGTTTCACTCTCTTTAAAATTCGGCTAAATAGGTGGATAAATGAAGAATTATTCTTTAATTAGGAAAATAAGGAAGAGTGGTGGCCAAGTTAAGGATTCTTGGCCTAGTAATTTTGGCTATAGAAGGATGAGACTAGGGCCATTCATTATTCATTCCCCCTCTCTCTTTTCCTCTGCCGAATATTCTTCTTGAGCCTCTATTCTTTTTCTTCTTTTCTTTTAGCCTCCTAGCCGATTTCTTCTAAGCCTATTATTCCTCTCTTCTTTCATCTTTGAAATCGAATACATAAGGGAATCATAGCCAATTGTTCATCAAGTCTCTAAGCCGAATCTCTGAAGGTTGAAGTGAAGGTGCAATCGATTCCTTCAAATAAGGGTAAGATCCAAGTTTGGTTTCCATTCTTTTATATTTTAGACTTATCAAACTCTAGGGCTAATCCCATTAATGTTCATGGTTGCGAAACTTTGAAGAGATCTTTCGGGATTTACTAAGTGTAGGCTACAAGGAAGGAGAAGTTCTTTTCCGAAGGTACACCATAGGCAGCGTGTTCCCTAGTTATTCGGTGAGTTTGGGATTTAAAATCCACAAGGTAAGTGTCTATAGCTTTCATTAAGGCCTATTTTGATAATTAGATCTAATTCTTGTTTGTTTAAAAAGCGAAACTAACCCCGATGAGATTTAGTGCTTGGCCGAATACAAGGAGGATCATAGCATAGATTTTGGGATTTGATTAGTATTGAAATCGGCAACAAGGATTTGAGATCTAAAGCAATAGATCGGGTTTTTGGGATTTCAAGGAATTGATAAGCAAATCAGGTGTGTACCCTACACTAAATCTTGATATGTATAATTTGGGGCATTCGGGTTAATTGAGAAAGGGGAAGTGAATGTGATGACTTCGGTCTCACTAAGTGAATGTGATGGCTTCGGTCTCACTAAGTGAAACGTGACGACTTCGGTCTCACTAAGTGAAACGTGATGACTTCGGTCTCACTAAGTGAATGTGGTGACTTCGGTCACATTAAGTGAATGTGGTAACTTCAGTTACATTATCTGAAAGTGGTGGCTATGCCACAATATTATAAGTGGGCGATGAGCACGTCGACTGCAGCGACTGCCTTCGATGGTGTGTAGCGGATGGAGGGTTGACTTAGTAGTCCCCACGGTGTGCAGGATGGTACGGGTAGTGTGTAGCGGATGGCTATATAGGTTTGGGTTCGGGTTTGCATCATTATCTTGAATTTTTATATGAATATGATATGTATGGTGTGCCTATTTCTATTATGTTTTGGTGTTGGTTACACATTGAGTCTATCGACTCACCCCGTTGTGGGAACATGTTTCAGGTGATGAGCAATAATGGACCAAGACGCAGTAGAACTTGTGGTGGCCATGTTCACTTTGAAGTTTAATTTTATTTGAATCTTTATTTTATTTTAAGTCTTGTACAATTTTATTTTGGGTTTCATTTTATGTAATAAGGCCATCGTGACATTTTATTTCGCTTTAATTACTATGTTATGAATTTAGGGCTTTACAAAGAATAAGCCCATTTAATTTAAAATAAGTTTAAATATTTTGTCACCCAAACAAATGGGTTTTGTTATAAGATAAATTTGTTTTCAACTCGAGCCCAACCCACAATAAACTATCTTTCAAAACACACAGTTTTCAAGTATTCAAAAGAATTTGAACCAGGTTGCTTCGAGGAACATACCAGATCCGGTCCATTCTCGTGGGCCGGGTGTGGGGTGTTTTAGTTTGGTATCAGAGCCCAATTTTAAACTCTCGGCCTTTGGCCTAAGGCCCAAAACGTTTTCAAAACAAGCCCAAATGAGTTTTATGAAAATATTTCTGAAAGTAGACAGGTTTGGTGGCATGGCACCTAAGTCTCCGACCCGCAGTCCACCAGGTAAGTACCCCTATCTATCTATGTGATTATGTGAATTATAGAAGGGTAGAAAAGGAATGGAACATAGAATAGCATGATAGGAACTTGAACCCTAAGATTAGTCTACTCAAACACGTATACATAAGACTTAATACACTAAATAAACCTATGGCTAAGTCAATCAAGTTAGGTGTGGCAACCATGGCACGCATGTCAGGAGTGAATCTCAAGAGCTTGGTATTTAAGCGATCCTAGTGACTCACCTCCTCTTCATAGGAATCCTACAGTGCGTAGCTTCGGTTCACCCTAACCTGGATGACTTAGTAGGTGTGGCAACCCCAAGACGCATGTCTAGGAATGGTTTCATGGGAGCTTGGTACTTAAAGCGATCCGTGACTCATCTCCTCTCCACTCGAATCCTGCCTGGTGTGTAGCTTTGGTTCACCCTGACCAAGAAGGCTCGGTCATAGGCTAAACCCAATAACTAAAACCCGAAAGGGAACTAGCCATTTTTCGAAACCTTAATATTAAAATTCTTAAATCATTTTTTTTCTTAATTCACGAAAACTATTTCTTATACACAATTTTCTCCAAAAATTTTGACTTATAAAATTACAAAAATACCCCTAGTGGTAAAATTACAAAAATACGCTTGGTTTATAAAATGCCCAACTACTCAACAGTTTTGCCAAAATATCATTATCTCATAAATGTTCAAAAACCCTAATTTGCAAACTATCAGAAATATATATATATATATATATACCTTGATTTATGAAAAATTACAAAATTGCCCTAACTCACTAAAATTACCAAAATGACCCTGATTTCCAAAATTTTTGCAACAGCACTGATTTGGAAAGTACAATTCTCAAAAAAACCTACAAAATTTTGCAACTTCTAAAATATCCCTGATTTATTAAAATTTTACAATTTACCCCGGTTTGTGGAAAAATTACCAAAATACCCCAAGTCCAAAAAATTTTTGAAATACCCTCGGTTTCAAAAATTTCCAAAATACCCTGAACTAAAAATACCAAAAATACTTTGTGACAAAATCACCAAGGAACCTTATTTTGACAAATCACGAAAATAACCACAGAGGACAAATTACGAAAATACCCCAGGTAGTGGAAAAACAACAACAATGAAAACTACAACATTTCTACGAATGAGCGAAAGTTCATAATTGATTGATGGATGTATGAATGTAAAGGCTGTGTGCATGTATGAATACGAAAGAACCACTCCTAAACTCTTTTTCATAAAATTTCTTCGCGAATAATAAAGTGAAAACAAACGTACTAATTTATAAAAAACTTCTAAATCAGATCTCGACGTTAGAAATGAGTTCTAGAGGACGCGATCGTCAAGGACGCGGTAGAGGAAGAATAACTGTGTCAGAACCCGTTAGATCGGGTCAAGGGTCTGACAATGAGTTACCACCACCACCACCCACAGCTGTTAATGTCGAGCAGCAAGCTCAGACGGGGGATGATGCTGTGTCACAGGCTATGTTGCGAGTGTTGGAAATGGTGGCTGGCACGGATGGAAATACGGGAGCTTG
This sequence comes from Gossypium rotundifolium, assembly GCA_025506655.1. Classification (NCBI taxonomy): domain Eukaryota; kingdom Viridiplantae; phylum Streptophyta; class Magnoliopsida; order Malvales; family Malvaceae; genus Gossypium; species Gossypium rotundifolium. Next base: position 40,573,440 of record CP106731.1, on the reverse strand, counting down.
AAAATCTATACCCGCGACTCTGAGCCAATGGGGTCGAGGTGTTTCGTGGAGTGTCCGGTGTGGCACCCAATACAGCTGAGTATTGGTTGGAAGCAACCGAGCGTATTATGGATGAGCTCGACCTGACCCCTGAAGAAAAGTTGAAAGGGATGGTGGCACTGTTACGTGATGAAGCGTACCAATGGTGGTTAACTATCCGGGATGGTGCCACGGCTGAGGATCTGACGTGGGAGTATGCTAAGGAGGCATATCAGAAAAAGTATGTCGGCACATGGTATATTGATGAGCAGAGGAAAGCTTTTCTAGGACTAGTTCAAGGAACAAGTCGGTGGCGACATATGAGGTTTGAATTTACGAGGTTAAGCCGATATGCTCGAGGAGTAGTCATAACCGAACATGAGCAGCGTATACATTTTGAGGGCGGATTAAGGGATGACCTAAGATTATTGATAGCTCCACATCAGGAATGGGAGTTTTTCGCGTTAGTAGAAAAGGCTAAGGTAGCCGAGGGAATCAAGGATTCGGTTAAGCAGAACTCTGATAGGAATAGACCCAAGAGGGTTATGGATCGTCAAAAATGTGCGAAAAAGGCCCGAATCGATGGGCGAGGGATCAACAATCTGCTACTGGGATGGCGATGTCGTCCTTGTGAGCATTGTGGAAAGAAGCATTCGGTGAGTGTTGGAAAAGACAGAGCATGTCTTAAGTGTGGGTCCAAGGACCATATACTCAAGAACTGTCCAAAGATATCGAAAGAAAGTCGATCATGACTCGTAATGTTAATCGGTGGTAGAGGAGGACAACGACCTCAACGAGGTCGTGATTCGAATAATGAGGTAACGGTTTCGACCGAGGGCGTGGAGCACCAAGCGGAGGTGTTGAAGGTTTAGATGTAAAGCGCCAAGGTTGGTTTATGCAATTCGGTCGTCGCGAGGATAGTGATCGCCGGATGAGACAACGGGTAAGTTTCTTATTTCGGATTATCCTCCATTACTTTGCCCGCTATAAGATCGATTCGTTCTTATGAATTGTATGGAACCTTGATTGTGAACTTAGAGAATGTGCCTAGAAAGTATGATAGTTCTTTGAGATCGAGTCTTGTGACAATAGCGTAGTGTAGTTAGTTAGACTATACGGATGAACGATAGTAAGTAATTTCGAGGACGAAATTATTTTAAGGGGGTAGAATTGTAACATCCTAAAAAGGGCCTATGCATTTTGGCCTAAATTGTACGAAAAGACATGTTTTATATGTTTTGGAATAAATTTGGAATGATTTTGGAAACCTGAGAATGTATGGAAAGGTTACGTTGAAAGTAGGAAAATGACCATTTCTGGAAACCTAAGCAAATTAGGAAAGTGAACATTTTGGAAACCTAAGTAAATTAGGAAAGTGAACATTTTGGAAACTAAGCCAAAAGTGGAAAGTGAACATTTTGGAAACTAAGCCAAAAGAGGAAAGTAAACATTTTGGAAATAAGCTAAAAGAGGAAAGTAAACATTTTGGAAACTATGCTAAAAGAGGAAACAAAACATTTTGGAAACCTAGGAAATGTCAAGTTTACAGAGCCACGCGAAAATTTTTGGAAACTTAAAATGACCCAAATGTCAAATTTTAAAGTTCAAAGGGAACTTAGGGCGGTGACCCTAAAATATAAAGTATGTGAAATTTGACCCATTAACGGACTTGGAAAAGTGGCTGAAGATGCCACTTAAGGCCTCGAGAAATGGCCCACATGCAAGGGTGTTGGCTTGAGTTCGAGTCACATAAGAAGCAAATAAAATAAGTTTTATTTTGCTTCTAGAAGCCAAGAGGTGGACGACACAAGGCTTGCAAAGAGGAGTTTCACTCTCTTTAAAATTGACTAAATAGGTGGATAAATTAAGAATTATTCTTTAATTAGGAAAATAAGGAAGAGTGGTGGCCAAGTTAAGGATTCTTGGCCTAGTAATTTTGGCTATAGAAGGATGAAACTAGGGCCATTCATTATTCATTCCCCTCTCTCTTTCCTCTGCGAATATTCTTCTTGAGCCTCCATTCTTTTCTTCTTTTCTTTTAGCCTCCTAGCCGATTTCTTCTAAGCCTATTATTCCTCTCTTCTTTCATCTTTGAAATCGAATACATAAGGGAATCATAGCCAATTGTTCATCAAGTCTCTAAGCCGAATCTCTGAAGGTTGAAGTGAAGGTGCAATCGATTCCTTCAAATAAGGGTAAGATCCAAGTTTGGTTTCCATTCTTTTATATTTTAGACTTATCAAACTCTAGGGCTAATCCCATTAATGTTCATGGTTGTCGAAACTTTGAAGAGATCTTTCGGGATTTACTAAGTGTAGGCTACAAGGAAGGAGAAGTTCTTTTCCCGAAGGTACACCATAGGCCGCGTGTTCCCTAGTTATTCGGTGAGTTTTGGGATTTAAAATCCACAAGGTAAGTGTCTATAGCTTTCGGCTAAGGCCTATTTTGATAATTAGATCTAATTCTTGTTTGTTTAAAAAGCCGAAACTAACCCCTGATGAGATTTAGTGCTTGGCTGAATACAAGGAGGAGCATAGCATAGATTTCGAGATTTGATTAGTATTGAAATCGACAACAAGGAATTGAGATCTAAAGCAATAGATTGGGTTTTCGGGATTTCAAGGAATTGATAAGCAAATCAGGTGTGTACCCTACACTAAATCTTAATAGATTTATGGCTTAAACTTGATATATGTGTTAATATGAAAGTGTAAGAATATGGCTAAGGTACCGTGTGTACACCACACTAATCCTAATAGATTTATGGCTTAAATATGATATATTGTTAATATGAAAGTGTAAGAATGTGGCTAAAGTACCATATTATGGTACAAAGTACTCAGGTACGTTTTCCTACTCCTACTAGGATTTCAAAATATGTTATATTTAACATGTGAAAAGTGATGTGAAAGTGAAATTAAATATGATATGCATGATATGTATAATTTGGGGCATTCGGTTAATTGAGAAAGGGAAGTGAATGTGATGACTTGGTCTCACTAAGTGAATGTGATGACTTGGTCTCACTAAGTGAAGCGTGATTTACTTGGTCTCACTAAGTGAAACATGATGACTTGGTCTCACTAAGTGAATGTGGTGACTTGGTCACATTAAGTGAATGTGGTAACCCGGTTACATTATCTGAAAGTGGTGGTTATGCCACAATATTATAAGTGGGCGATGAGCACGTCGACCGCAATGACCGCCTTCGATGGTGTGTAGCGGATGGAGGGTTGACTTATTAGTCCCCACGGTGTGCGAGGATGATGGTACGGTGGTGTGTAGCGGATGGCTATATAGGTTTGGGTTTGGGTTTGCATCATTATCTTGAATTTTATATGAATATGATATGGATGGTGTGCCTATTTCTATTATGTTTTGGTGTTGGTTACACATTGAGTCTATCGACTCACCCGTTGTGGGAACATGTTTGGTGATGAGCAATAATGGATTCCAACGCAGCGTAACTTATGGTGGCCATGTTCACTTGAAGTTTAATTTTATTTGAATCTTTATTTTATTTTAAGTATCTGTACAATTTTATTTTGGGTTTCATTTTATGTAATAAGGCCATCGTGACATTTTATTTACGCTTTAATTACTATGTTATGAATTTAGGGCTTTACAAAGAATAAGCCCATTTAATTTAAAATAAGTTTAAATATTTTGTCACCTGAAACAAATGGGTTTTTGTTATAAGATAAATTTGTTTTCAACTCGAGCCCAACCCACAACAAACTATCTTTCAAAACACACAGTTTTCAAAGTATTCAAAAGAATTTGAACCAGGTTACTTCGAGGAACATACCAGATTCGGTCCATTCTCGTGGGCCGGGTGTGGGGTGTTTCAACTACTATTCGATAGGTGTGGTTGCCTCCATCGTTGTCTTAGTTAGTTTTTAGGTTCGATCATTCCTTTCATAAATTTTTAAGACTCTGACACACGATCCAAAGGCCAATTGAGTTCGAGGTTCATTGAATCGTATGAAATTATTGAATGCATTAGTCTTGTTGCGTACAAATTGTTGCTACCACCTGAACTAGAAAGGATTCATAATGTATTTCATGTATCAATGCTTCGTCGATACAAATCTGACCCATCACATGTGATTTCTCCATTTGAGATTGAGATCCGATCTGATATGACTTCCAAGGAAGAACCGATCGGATATTAGATCGTGAGGTGAAAGAATTAAGAAATAAGAAAATCTCATTAGTGAAAGTTTTATGGCATCGACATGGAGAGGAAGAGGCCACGTCGGAGCTCGAAGATACTATGAGACAACAATATCTGAATCTATTTAACGGTATGATTTTCAGGGACGAAAATCCCTAAGGGTGAGAAATGTAACAGTCCTGTTTAGACCCTAGTCGAAATAGTGGTTTCAGGACCACATATCCGAGTCAGAAAAATATTTTTTTAAATATTATTTTCTGTGTTTACAGTGTGTGATTAAGCATGTGTGAAAGTTTCGTGAATTAATTTTATTGTTTGTGAGCTTAATTTGAGAAAAGGATTAAATCGCATAAAAGGTAAAAGTGACATTCTAAATGTTAATGTGCTTAATTGAATTGGCTTTTGAATGTGGTGTCTTTATGAGGTAAATAAACCATTAGCATGGTTAATGGACATTTAAAACCAACTGTTATAAATGTTTTATATGTTTAATTATAAGGTTAATTTGGTAAATGAGTAATAATGTCCATTAATAATAAAACAAAACATTAAAATTTGATGATAAGTTTCATCTTTTGTGTCGAAAATACAAGAAAAAGAAAGAAAGAAAACCAAGCTTCATTCGGCTAGGTTTAAGCTTGATTGAGGTAAGTTTTTATTTCGGTTTTTAATAATTTCTACGTTGAGATCAATACTTAGTATATTATCAAGCCCATGCTTTAATTTTGGTATTTGATGAAGATTATGAGATGTGCCATTGATGAAAGTTTAAGCTTTGTGATAGTTGATGATGAAATATGGAATATATGTGTTAGATTAATATGTTTTGACTTTGGATTTTTTGATGAATTTGAGTAATTTGGACTAAATTGTAAAAATAATATTTTGAAGGACTAAAATGTAAAATAAATGAAATGTATGGACTTGTATCATCATGATGGTTATTCAGCTAAGCATGGGTGTAAAGAAATTATGTGTATTTTGTGATTTTGTGAAATAATGACTTAAATGTCAAAATGTGAAAATGTAAGGGCTAATTTGTAAAATGCCCTAAATGTGTATTTTTGGATTGAATTGAATGATTTGATGAATAAATGGATTAAATTTGAATATGTATATATCAAGAACCAATGAAAACAGATTTAGATCGAGGAAAGTCGAAAGCTATCAAATAGTTGAATTCATCCGTCTATATCCGTACGAGGTAAGTCTATATACAAATAATTGTATTTAAGTTGAATTATTAATGTTCATATAATATTGAATTGTGATGAATGGCTTTGGATGATATACGTGTGAAAACTGAGAAAGTATCGACAATGTGTCAAAATTCGAAAAGTCCCGTACGAACCATAGGAATAGATAGGATTCATATGTCATGACATAAGAATTCCGATAAGAGATAACATGTAAGACCACGTCTGGGATGTTGGAATTGATTTTAGATTTAAGTTGTAATATCCCGGGTTAAGGGCTATTTTATTTTTGGCATTGTTTGCATGTCTATGGTGTGCCATGTTGTTGTTTGTGTGGTTTCGGGGCTTAGTTGTAGGCTAGGAGTGTGCCTGAGTAGGTGGGAAAGTTTTTGTTTTTGGGCTTTAGGGGATAGGAGCTGAAGGAGCTGGGGTTTATAATTAATTCAGGTGAATTTATAGCACAAGAGATGAGCTAGCAAAGTGGCAAGGCATGTGCCACTTAGACCTTGGGTGTGACGTCAAGTGCAAGGGGGGAGGTCTTGTGTTCTAGCTGCGAAAATCCCACCCTTTTGTTCCATTTTGACGGCTTAAGGAGGAGGAGTTGTTGGTAGTTCAAACTCTACCATGGACTTGGTCAACATATTCAAACGGTGGGTGGAGAGCAAAAGTAGGAGGGAGACTTGGTCAAGGTATTTTGAATGAGTGGCTTGGGAGTGAATGGGGGGAGTTTGGCCGGATTTGGTGAGAGTTTGGGGGGAGGGAATGTGTGGCCGGTTGGTGTTTGGAGGGTGCCAAAATTGCCTTTGGCATGTGTGTTTTTCGGTCACCAAGTTCTTTTGGTAAGCTATTTTTGTTGTTTAGTCAAAAGCTAACAAAAAACTTTCTTCATTTGCAATAGCCTAAGCCGAAAAAGAACCTTCCATTTTTGCTCCTTGAAACCGAAACACAAAGCAACCTTATTTGCCAACGTTGCACTCTTTCTACGTTTTGGTGAGTCGAGTGTTCTTTTGCATTCTTCTTCTTTCGTCACTTGTGTAAACCGAAACCCCAAGCACCATCAACAACTAAAATTCTACCTTGCTTTTCTCTTTTATCATTTGAACAAAGCCGACCCTAGTATCCCTTTTCAACTCTTTTCTCTCTCGAAACTTTGTTAGCCGAAAGTCTCTCCAAAACCTTCTTCTCCATTTCCTATTCTTTTTCAAGAACTCATTGGCCGAATATCCACCCATTTCCTCTCATTTACTCTCTTTTCTTTCACACAAAACTGAAAGCACCTCCTCTATTCATCCATTCATTTTTTTTCTTTGTATTCTTTCTTCTTCCAAAAAACCTTTTGGCCGAACCTTACCACAACCCTTGTTGATTTTTCTTCTTTGTTCTCTTTGTAAACTTTTCTTTTCTTAATCAAGGGTGTTAGCCGAATCTATTCCTTCTGTTAGATTCTTGTTACAATCGGTCTACTAAGAGGGTAAGTGCTAGGCCGAATGGCCATTTCTCTTTTCTCTGGTACCTTGCCGATTTTTGGTATGTTAAGGGCTGATTTCGGTATCGATTAAAAGGTGTTAACTTCTTATTGGTAATCGTTTTTCGTATAGGGTCCCTTGGGTTCGAAATCAAGCAAGGAGAGGTTTCTTACTCTGTTAAGCAATTGGTAAGTGGTGGTAAGAATGGGTGTTTGGATCCGATTTCGTTTAGTTTTCTTTCGTTAAGTCATTAGGAGATTAACCGTTATTCTTGTTTTTAGGGTGTGATCGTTTGGTAAAGAAGCATTATTGGTTGGGTTTGGTTGGAAACCGAACCATTCGCAAAGTAGGGTTTAACGCAACCCTTGGGTTATCTACTTTGTTGGCGAATGGTATAACGAGTTAGTGTTAACCCTTTGTTGGCGAATGTAGGATCGGTTTGTTGAGGTGATCAAAAGATTTCGATCGGTTCTTAGGATTTAATCTTGATATATCGGTGTGTAAACCAACACACTATCTTGACTTAATAATGTGATAACCTTTTGTGTAAATGAAGCGAGTGTGATTGATTATTTCGATACCCATTGAGGTATGGATACGGATTCGGGTAAGTCCGTTTCATTATGAGTTATGTGATGATGATGATGATATCATGATTTTTGATACTTTGAGATGCCATATCAAGCATGTGAGCATGAAAGCATGACTGCACGATTTTGCATTTAATATGATATGTGATTGGGTGATATGAGAGGAGGGGAGTATGATATCCGTGTCTTTGGGACCTTGTGTCTTTGGGACACGGAGGTTTGGCACCTCCGGTGGTTTGGTACCACGTATTTTGTGACTTTGGGTCACGGAGGTTTAGCACCTCGGCGTCTCGTCGATGGATTAGTACCAGTGGGTTGGCCCCACAGTTGATTATCTGGGATTGGCGCCATGATTTGGTATCACACGATGGGTTGGCCCCATCATCGGTTTGTGACTACGGTCACGGTGATTTAGTATCACATTGTGTCTTTGGGACACGGAGGTTTGGCACCTCATTGCGACTCGTCCACGTGGTTTGGCACCACCGTAGGTTGGCCCCACTTATGAGATATGGGATCGTCGCTAGTGATTTGGTATCACACGATGGGTTGGCGCATCATTGGATTATTTGTGACTTGGTCACCGGTGGTTTGGTACCACAAGATGGATATCGTGACTTTGGGTCACCGGTGGTTTAGCACCACCGGTGGTTTGGTACCACACGGGGTAGAAAAGGTGATATGGTTGGTTAGGATCAGGTGCATTACTTGCATTATTCTTATGATATGTGTGTTGGCATGTTATCTGGGAGGGAATTATACACCCAGTCTTGCGACTCACTCTCTCCTTTGACTATTTGGTGGCACATAGACGCGGACATGGGCCGGGATGGACTCGAGGTGCTCATGCCATGCTCAAATAAAGATTTGCTCGGACTTTTATGAAATTTTGGTACTTAAGTTTTTATTACTATTTGGTTTTATTTGGGTTGTAAATGGCCTTTCTTAAGTTATGTTTGTTTATGATTAAAGTGGATTTTTAATATGTCTTAACAAATTAATTGGGCTAAAATGCACTAAAATTTGGAAAGATAACGATTTCAAAACTACAAAAAGCGACATTTTAAACTATACCATCGGGTATCACACTAAGACTTGGAATAAAGAAGAACTCAAATATTTTCTAAATTAAACACGATTTTCACTAAGACAGAATGTTTTTTGTAACATTAATAAACAACTCAAACTTCTTAACGAGGTAAACCTGTTTTGTCTACCCATCGGAGTAAGTATTTAAAAATTTCGGGTTTTCAAATACATCATCAAATTTCAATCAAACCTACTCAAGTTTTTCTTCAAATGCACAACCTAGCGAAGTGTTTTTCTCCAACTTTTAAACTCAAACCTAAACCTCTCAAAACCTTTTTCCTGTAACATACCGTTGATGTCGTGGTGTATTGGCCAGGTTTGGGGTGTTACATTTGTGGTATCAGAGCCAAGTTCAAAGGCTCGGCTGTGGGCCCGAGGCCCAAAATGTCTTAAAACTATAGTTTTCAAGTATTCTGTTTTTAAAAAGTATGGTTTGAAAGGCATGGCACCGAGTCTCCGCACCGATCCGCCTGTAAGTACCCGTACTATTGGTTGTGATATTAATTGATATGATTGGATGGCTAGTAAGACTACCTTAGAAATGGCCGATAGGACTACGTGGACTCATGAAAACAAAACTTCTTTAATAAGCAATATTCATAAGACTTTGCTTTTAAGCGGTGAAATAATGAGTGATACATAAAATTCTTTAATCGACGAGGTTTAGTCATGAGTACAGAGGTGGGCGTGGTCGTGGGCGTGGTGGCAGTAGGATGGCGTTTACGAGCCCGTGGGTTACAGTCGAGGTTGAAGAATGAGATCTGGTTCGCCACCAGGTGGAGGTGGTGAGTTCAAGAGCGAGCACCGGCGATGACGCAGATGTCACGAGCGATCTTGCGGGTTTTAGAACGGGTAGTGGAGTAGGTGGAGGTGTAGGAGCTAGAAATCGTACTGGCGACTTGAACAAACAAATTTGAGTTCTTCGGGTGTCTCGGTGTTGCTCCAGCCTTTCTTGAGTATTGGTGGAAGCGGCAGAGCGGATCATGGACGATCTGGATCTAGCTGCTGAAGAGAAATTAAAGGGATCGTATCACTTCTCGAGATGAGTCATACCGGTGGTGGCTCACTGTTAGACAAAGACCGCAAATTGAAGATCGACTTGGGACTATTTTTGGGCCGCTATCGGAAAAAAATACGTGGGGGCTAATTATATTAATGAGCGTGAAAAGCATTTCGAGGTTAGTTCGAGGAGCAAATCGTAATAGGAATCTGAGCGAGTTTACGAGGTGAGTCGGTATGCGGGGTATGGTGGCTCTTGAACATGAGAGGTGTGTTTGTTTGAGGATGGCTGCGGGGACGAATTAAAGTGATAATTGCGCCCGGGAGCGTGAATTCTTTGTCCTAGTTGAAAAGGCGGAGGTGGTGAGGGCATTAAGGAATCATGAGGCGGGTATGGATAGGAAAACACAAGAGGAGTTTGGATCTTACGGGTCATCGAGAAATCAATGAGAAAAGGGCTAGGCCAAAGTGGGCGAATCGATCGGGTAGGTTTGTTCTTTGCTAAGCGAGGACCGCCGATGTAACCGTTGTGGGAAGGCTCATTGGGGAGGATCTTTGGGTGATGGTAGAGGCATTTTGAGTGTGGTTATTTGGACCACAGCGTGAGGGATCCGTCCGCGCAAGTTGGCTAGGATTGATTAGAGTCGTACCGTGTCGGTCAAGATAGAAATAACGGACCACCGTCCGGAGAGGGCGAGGTAATGGCAGAGGAGGTAATGGGTGCAGTCGGGGCCGTGGAGCACCGCAAGGCGGTGCGAGTGGTTCGAGGCCGATAAAGAGGCTAGTGTATCTTTGCGAGGCACCGAGAGGAGGCGGCCTTGCCGGACGTCATTACTGATGCGTTTTAATCTTTGGTTCTCCATTCTTGCTTTGATTGATGTGGGTTCAACACATTCATATGTTGCAAGTAGCATAGTGAAGACCATGGATCTAGACTACGAAATATCTTCTAGGCGGATGACCGTAATAAGTCCTCTAGGTCACTCTGTAGTGGTAGATAAAGCGTATAGAGCGATACCTCTAGAACTCCAAGGGTAGTATTTGAGGTGATTTGATGGAGCTAGTTTGGGGAGTTCGATCGATTCGAGGATGGTGGTGGTTAAGTACCGGAAAAAGTTAGGCTATGGCTAAGCGCATGGTTACAACACTAAGGGTGATGAGGTAGTTACGATCGGTAATAGGAGGAATTATCATCCAATGTGATATCTGCTCTGGCCGAGAAGATGGTCGAAAAGAATTTGTGAAGCATATGTGGTACATGTGTATGCCTTGGAGGCTAAGGAGTCTGCTGTGGAGACAGTTGGACGATTAGGGAATTTCTTGATGTGTTTTCAGGAAGCTTCGGGTTTGCCACGGATCGGGAGGTAGAGTTCGGGATAGATCTGTTACAGGAACTGCACTAGTGTCCATAGCTCCGTCTGAGGATGGCACCTAAGGAGTTAGTGGAGCTTAAGGCTCGAGATCTGAGAATTGTTGGACGAGGCTTTATCGGGCCAAGTATTTCACCGTGGGGAGCCTTGGTACTCTTTGTAAAGAAGAAAAGCGGTACTATCACGGATGTGTATAGACTATCGCCAATGAATAAGTGACGATCAAAAACAAGTATCCTTGCCTCGGATAGATGACTTGTTTGATCGGTTGAAGGTGTGTCGGTTTTCTCGAAGATCGACTTAAGGTGCAGGTATCACCGATTAAGGGTGAAGGAGGATATATCTACAAGGCGGCATTTACATTACTCGATATGGGCACTTTGAGTTCTTAGTTATGCCGTTTGGATTGACTAACGCATAAACGACCTTCATGGATCGATGAATAGGGTGTTCCAACGATATCTAGATCGATTCGTAGTGGTTTTATCGATGACATCTTGGTATATTCAAGGATGAGGAGGAACATGATGCACATTTACGGGTGGTATTGCAGATTCTAAGGAGAAAGCTTGACTCTGTCTGAAGTTGATGAAGTCGAGTTACGGCTTAGGGAGGTGGCGTTCTTGGGTCATGTAGTGTCGGCGGAGGGATTAAGTGGATCCTCGAAAGATTGAAGCGGTTTTGGATTGGAAGCCGCCTAAGTCGATGGTGAGATTGAGTTTTTGGGCTTGGCGGGATACTACTAGAAGATTTGTAGAGGTTTCTCATTAATTGCGGCCGATGACTAAATTATTGAGAAAGGGGTTAGTTTATTTGGGTGAAAGCGGCGGAGAGCTTGATAAGTTGAAGAAGATTACGATGAAGCTCGGTTACGATTCAACTTTGAGGTGGTAAGGAATTCACGATGTCTTGTGATGCATCACATATGGGATTGGGTTGTGTGTTGATGCAAGAAGGGAAGGTTGTGGCTTACGCATCTCGGCGTGAGGCCACATGAGGTAAATTATCAACGCATGATCCGGAGTTAGCGGTGTAGTTTTTGCCTTAAAGATATGGAGGCATTACTTATACGGAGAAAGATCGATAGTCTACGGATCATAAGAGTCTGAAGTACCTTCCACTCGAAAGACTGAATCTGAGGCGCAGCCGATGGATTGAGTCTTGAAAGACTATGATTGTAATTGAGTATCATCCGGTAAGGCTAACGTTGTGGCGAGACGCGTTGAGTCGTAAGGTTGTTTGGATTTAAAAGCTGTTTGCCCACTTGAGTTTGTATGGCACGACGGAGTATTACAGCGAGCTGCGAGTTAAGCCTACTTGGGTTGAGCGGATCGAGAGAAACAGTTGTTGGATGAGGTTCTAAGTCGCAGAGGACACAAGTGCGAGAATGATGGTTTGAAGGGTTATAGCTTGTCTAGTGATGGAGTCTTTGTGTTTTCGGGGAAGGCTTGTATCTTGAGAGATTACGAGTTAAGGCAAAAGATTCTTGGGATGCACATAGTAGCCCTATGCTATGCATCACGGAGGTAGCAAAATGTATAGAGATCTCGGAGAATAGTTACGGTGGTAAGTCTAAAAAAAATGTAGAGTTTGTGGGAAGTGTCGACATGTCGTGAGTTGAGGTGAGCATCAATTGCCGTCTGGGTTGCTTGACCGGTGAAGATCCCTTAGTGGAAGTGGGAAAGGATAACTATGGATTTAGTCGGTGGATTACCGCTTACAGAGCAAGAAGGATTGATCAGGTAATTGTGGATCGGTGACTAAATCGGCTCACTTTATTCGGTGAGGTGGATTACTCACTTGAGAGGTTAGCGAAGGTGATGTGTCGAGAAGATAGTGAGGCGCACGGGGTGCGGTATCAATCATCTCGGATAGGGATCAATTCACGTCAAGGTTACGGAGGCGTTGCATCGAGCTCTGGGTACAGTTAGATTTTAGCACGACATTTCATCCATGAGACCGACAGCGATCGAAAAGGTTATCTGATCTTGGAGGACATATTACGAGGTGTGTATTGGATTTGAGGGTAGTTGGGAGGAGTATCTACCGTTAGCTGAATTCGCCTACAATAACAGATTACCAGCGAGCATCAAGATGGCACCATCTGAAGCGTTATGCGGTAGAAAGTGTCGCTCACCTACTTGTTGGGCGAGTTAAGTGAGCGTCGGTTGTTGGGACGAGTTGGTTCTTGAGACCGAAGACAAGGTTAAGTTGATTGAGCTCGGTTGAAAGAAGCTTGAGACCGCGAAGTCCTATCTTAGATCTTAAGCGGAGAGATATTAATTCTTGTGGGGATCGGGTTTTCTGAAGGTCTCACCGTGGAAAAAAGTATTAAGGTTAGGAAGAAAGGCAAGCTAAGTCCGAGGTTTATTGGGCGTATAAGGTCTTGAGGCGAGTGGGACCAGATTCCTTATCATTTCGAGTTGCCAGCAGAGCTAAGTCGATTCTAGCGTGTTCCACGTTTGATGCTTGGCGTTATCGCTCGAGATCCATCGTGCGTGGTGACGATGGAAAAATCGAGGTAAACCGGATATGACCATGGAGGAAGAGCCTATCTGATTTTAGATCGGGATGTGAAGGTTACGTGCGGGAAGTGCATGCCTTTGGTTAAGGTTCTATGGCGGAATCATGGTGTGGAAGAAGCGGCGTGGGAACAGGGATACGATGAGACGGCGATACCATAACTCTTGACGACTGTAATTTGAGGTGAAATTATTTTAAGGGGTAAAACTGTAATATCCGGGTTAAGGGCTATTTTATTTTGGCATTGTTTGCATGTCTATGGTGTGCCATGTTGTTGTTTGTGTGGTTTGGGGCTTAGTTGTAGGCTAGGTGTGTGCAGAGTAGGTGGGAAAGTTTTTATTTTGGGGCTTTAGGGGATAGGAAATGAAGGAGTGGGGTTTATAATTAATTGGTGAATTTATAGCACAAGAGATGAGCTAGCAAAGTGGCAAGGCATGCGCCACTTAGACCTTAGGTGTGACGTCAAGTGCAAGGGGAGGTCTTGTGTTCTAGTCTGAAAATCCCACCCTTTTGTTCCATTTGGACTTAAGGAGAAGGAGTTGTTGGTAGTTCAAACTCTACCATGGACTTGGTCAACATATTCAAGCGGTGGGTGGAGAGCAAAAGTAGGAGGAGACTTGGTCAAGGTATTTTGAATGAGTGGCTTGGGAGTGAATGGGGGAGTTTGGTGGTTGGTGAGAGTTTGGGGAGGAATGTGTGGTAGGTTGGTGTTTGGAGGTGCGAAATTGCCTTTGGCATGTGTGTTTTTCGGTCACCAAGTTCTTTTAGTAAGCTATTTTTGTTGTTTAGTCAAAAGCTAACAAAAACTTTCTTCATTTGCAATAGCCTAAGCGAAAAAGAACCTTCCATTTTGCTCCTTGAAGCCAAACACAAAGCAACCTTATTTGCCAGCGTTGCACTCTTTCTACATTTTGGTGAGCCGAGTGTTCTTTTGCATTCTTCTTCTTTCGTCACTTGTGTAAACCGAAACCCCAAGCACCATCACTGCCGAAATTCTACCTTGCTTTTCTCTTTTATCATTTGAACAAAGCCGACCCTAGTATCCCTTTTCAACTCTTTTCTCTCTCAAAACTTTGTTAGCCGAAAGTCTCTCCAAAACCTTCTTCTCCATTTCCTATTCTTTTTCAAGAACTCATTGGCCGAATATCCACCCATTTCCTCTCATTTATTCTCTTTTCTTTCACACAAAACCGAAAGCACCCCCTCTATTCATCCATTCATTTTTGTTCTTTGTATTCTTTCTTCTTCCAAAAAACCTTTTGGCCGAACCTTACCACAACCCTTGTTGATTTTTCTTCTTTGTTCTCTTTGTAAACTTTTCTTTTCTTAATCAAGGGTGTTAGCCGAATCTATTCCTTCTGTTAGATTCTTGTTACAATCGGTCTACTAAGAGGGTAAGTGCTAGGCCGAATGGCCATTTCTCTTTTCTCTGGTACCTTGCCGATTTTTGGTATGTTAAGGGCTGATTTTGGTATCGGTTAAAAAGGTGTTAACTTCTTGTTGATAATCGTTTTTCGTATAGGGTCCCTTGGGTTCGAAATCAAGCAAGGAGAGGTTTCTTACTCTGTTAAGCAATCGGTAAGTGGTGGTAAGAATGGGTGTTTGGATCCGATTTCGTTTAGTTTTCTTTACGTTAAGTCATTAGGAGATTAACCGTTATTCTTGTTTTTAGGGTGTGATCGTTTGGTAAAGAAGCATTATTGGTTCGGGTTTGGTTGGAAACCGAACCATTATGAAAGTAGGGTTTAACGCAACCTTGGGTTATCTACTTTGTTGGCGAATGGTATAACGAGTTAGTGTTAACCCTTTGTTGGCGAATGTAGGATCAGTTGTTGAGGTGATCAAAAGATTTCGATCGGTTCTTAGGATTTAATCTTGATATATCGGTGTGTAAACCAACACACTATCTTGACTTAATAATGTGATAACCTTTTGTGTAAATGAAGCGGTGTGATTGATTATTTGATACCCATTGAGGTATGGATCTGATTCGGGTAAGTCCGTTTCATTATGAGTTATGTGATGATGATGATATCATGATTTTTGATACTTTGAGATGCCATATCAAGCATGTGAGCATGAAAGCATGATTGCGATTTTGCATTTAATATGATATGTGATTGGGTGATATGAGAGGAGGGGAGTATGATATCCGTGTCTTTGGGACACTTGTGCCTTTGGGACACGGAGGTTTGGCACCTCCGGTGGTTTGGTACCACGTATTTTGTGACTTTGGGTCACGGAGGTTTGGCACCTCGGCGTCTCGTCGGTGGATTAGTACCACGATGGGTTGGCCCCACGATTGATTATCTGGGATTGGCGCTTGTGATTTGGTATCACACGATAGGTTGGCCCCATCATCGGTTGTGACTACGGTCACGGTGATTTGGTATCACATTGTGTCTTTGGGACACGGAGGTTTAGCACCTCATTGCGACTCGTCCACGTGGTTTGGCACCACCGTGGGTTGGCCCCACTTATGAGATATGGGATCGTCGCTAGTGATTTGGTATCACACGATGGGTTGGCCCCATCATTGGATTATTGTGACTTGGTCACGGTGGTTTAGTACCACATTATGGATATCGTGACTTTGGGTCACCGGTGGTTTAGCACCACCGGTGGTTTGGTACCACATGGGGTAGAAAAGGTGATATGGTTGGTTAGGATCGGTGCATTACTTGCATTATTCATTATGATATGTGTGTTGGCATGTTATCTGGGAGGGAATTATACTGCTTTGAGTCTTGCGACTCACTCTCTCCTTTGACTATTTCGGGTGACACATAGAGCGGACATGGGCGGGATGGACTCGAGGTGCTCATGCCATGCTCAAATAAAGATTTGCTCGGACTTTTATGAAATTTTGGTACTTAAGTTTTATTACTATTTGGTTTTATTTGGGTTGTAAATGGCCTTTCTTAAGTTATGTTTGTTTATGATTAAAGTGGATTTTTAATATGTCTTAACAAATTAATTGGGCTAAAATGCGCTAAAATTTGGAAAGATAACGATTTCAAAACTACAAAAAAGTGACATTTTAAACTATACCATCGGGTATCACACTAAGACTTGGAATAAAGAAGAACTCAAATATTTTCTAACTTAAACACGATTTTCACTAAGACAGAATGTTTTTTGTAACATTAATAAACAACTCAAACTTCTCAACGAGGTAAACCTGTTTTGTCTACCCATCGGAGTAAGTATTTAAAAATTTTCGGGTTTTCAAATACATCATCAAATTTCAATCAAACCTACTCAAGTTTTTCTTTAAATGCACAACCTAGCGAAGTGTTTTTCTCCAACTTTTAAACTCAAACCTAAACCTCTCAAAAACCTTTTCCTGTAACATACAGTTCGGTTAGTGGTGTATTGGCCGGTTTGGGGTGTTACATAAGTGTAAGACCATGTGCGGGACATTGGCATCGTATATGATTTGTGTAAGACCACATGCAGGACAAGGCATCGATATTTGATTACATGTAAGACCACGTGCAGGGCGTTGGCATTGTCTGAGTATTTTGTGTATCCGAGTATCCTATTTGATTCCGAATGGTTCTATGGGCAATTTCGAGAAATGAAAGACTATGTGATATATGTAATCGATTCAGGTACGTTTGAAATATATAACATGATTGAGTATTAAATGTAAGTATATGTGATTGTGCACAAGTGAGATATGAGCATAGATTTAATGAGACAAATTGTGGTATGTATATGAATATACTATGTTCAAAAGAGATACTTGGAGATATGAAGCGTTGGTAAACAATGGCTAAATAAATGAGCCAAAAAAGAAATATGAATATGCTATTAAGTTATGTTAAAGTTCTTATATATGAAACGGTTATAAATGTTTTATATGTTTAGTTTATTTGTATATGGCTTACTAAGCTTTTGGAAGCTTACTTTGTGTGTGTTTGTATTGTTTTATAGATCATTAAAGCTAAGGAAGGCTCAGGGATCGTCGGGGATCATCATCACACTATCAAATCATATTTTGATACCTTTTGAATGTGTTTATAGCTAAGTATGGCATGTATAGTCTAGTTGAATTAAATGATGTTTTGAGTTGTATATATAAGCTATGTGATATGGCTTGTAAATGGGATGTGAATATGGTAAATGTCAATTATCTTTTGTGATGCAAAGTAGGTATGTTTTGATGAATGATTAGTATACTGAATTGGTAAGTTATTTGGATCGATTTTGCCTAGAAATGCTTATGATTAGAATGAGATAAATGGTTCATAGGTCGGTAAGTTTGATATGCATTAATTGGTTAGAAAAGATGGACATTATTGGTATGATTAGGTGGCATTTTGAGGGCATGAAATGTGTTTATTTGTGCTTGTAGGTTTGACCCTAAATGGGTGGCAAATTGGCCTTGCAAATGGCCTATATTTGTCCACACAGTTGAGCACACGGGCGTGTTGCTCGACCGTGTCCCTTGAACTTGTAATTCAGTTCAAGTCAGGCTCGCACACGGGCTAAACACACGAGCGTGTGACTGACCGTGTGAAACAAGTCAGTGTCAGCCACGAGCTGGAAACACGATCATGTGATTGGCCGTGTGATGCAAGTCAGTTTCGACCACGGGCGAAGCACATGGGCGTGTCTTCGGTTGTGTGGACAAGTCAGTATGTATGCCCTATTTTGCCATGGCTTAGATGCATGGGTGTGTTTGAGGCCGTGTAAGGCACACGGCCTGCCCACACGGGCGTGTGACCTCTGTAACTTTGAAAAATGTTTGAATTTCGAAAAAAAAATTTGTAATTATTAGGTTTAGTCCTGACCCCTTTCCAATGCTTGATTAAGGTCTTATAGACCTACTCTATGTTTGTATTTTGTTATGATATGACGATAATATACTTTATGACATAAATTGTTTGTAAAAATTTCGATTTGTCAGGTAATGTCTCTTAACCCTAGACCGGCGATGGTTACGAGTTAGGGGGTGTTACAGTGCTATTCTATTCTACAATTTTGCATTTCGGTAAGTGGTGTTTTGCTTTGATTGAGACTAGTCATGCAAATATTGGTTAATAAGTGTTTCAGTTAGATTACAAGAATTAGTGATTATTCGGTTTCGATAGTTTAAGTGGGCAGGCCTCAGTTGTTCAAACGTGGTAAGTGAATGATGGTGAAGTGATTAAGTATTTAGCGTAGGGTCGTGATAAATTCGTTAGACTTGCGACTAATCGATTGTTTATGATTGGATTTAGATTGGAGTGCTCAAGGACTGGGTACGCTTTTTCGCAAACAAGGTGTGTATAAACACAATCGCGATTATGGAAATCGGCAAAAGCCAGAATAAGTGAACATCGACATTGCACAGGCATGCGCTCGGTCGTATGGTAGGCCGTGTGACTAAACATGGTTGTGTGATCGATGAAGCCGGCCATGTACGATTTCATGGGCCGGGCCAAAATGGGTCGTGTGGGCACCACATGCATGTGGGTCCCACAAGACCAAACCACACAGGCGTGTGGAAATTATTGGGCCAGGTCGTGTAATCCACACGGCCAAGGCCATTTTGGGCCATGTGGACCACACGGGCGTGTGGGCCCACATGGGCCAGCAACATGAGCTGAGGGCCCATTTTCACTATTTGTCTGCTAAGGTTGAACGAGTCGCCAAAGACGACTGTGGACCTACTGTTGGGTTGGCAAGCTCACCTAGACCCCTAATTGACTAAATGACTATTATATCCCTGATTGTGTGTCTATTGAGTTTTAAAATTTATAATGAATGTGATCGAACCTGGAAACTAACTCTGACAACAATTTAAGGCAAGTGTACCTATCGAACAGTAGTATAGCTTAGGCAAGATCGGATTGTCGAACCTAAAAGAACTAAAAGTACTAATACTAACTTTATTTTTATTATTTACCCTAGAATATGGTGTGATTGGTTGATTTAATTTAATTTAACGACTACTAAACTAAAGGCTCAAAGACAAAAGAGAATGAATTTGGAAATAACTTGATGAAAAACTCAGTTGATCACGACGATACCCTTAGGAAGAATCCACCTAGACTTCACTTGTTATCTAACACTGAACCATACAATTTATTCACTTAGTTTGATCCGTGAGACTCCCTAACGTATATTAAACCCTCTCTCGAGGCGAATAACATCTAACCCTAGGTTAATTAATGGAACTCTTGTTCTCTTATAAAAATCCCCTAGAATAGCAGCAAATCGATCTATGGATTACCCTATTAGGTTTCACCCTAATCCGGCAAAATCTCGTCACCCTATCTCTAGGCGTGTGATCAATTCCGCTTAATTATGCTAGATCTACTCTTAGTCAGGGTCTATTCCTCCTCCACCTAAGCACATCAGAATTTGGATTAAGCCTGTACATTTAAGAACAAACTAAGTATTTATTATATAATTCAGAAAATAATAACAAGATTCATCTAGGTTTCATCCCCTTCAGGTATCTGAAGGGTTTAGTTCATAACTTTAAAATAAAACATCTCAAGAGAAAAGATAAAACAAAACATAAGAAATCTCTAAAACCCCCTGAAGGAATTGAAGGAGAGATCCGCCGTCTTGAGTAGAATTCCGGCTTCTTGGGATGGATCAACTGGATATCTTCGAGTAATTCCCTGAATTGACTGCTCTGGCTTTGGCTATTTAGCCTAGCTCACCCCTAACGCCCCTTTTCAGGTTACACTTAGGGTGCTTATATAGACTTTAGAATGCTTTGCTTGGCCTCTAAGTGTCCCATTTCAAGGATACTTCCTACTCGGTGTTTGAATAAGCTTTGGGAAGTGTTTCTTTGGCTCTAAGTATCCAAATCCGAGTGAAATTGCTCTCTCCCATAATAGGGGTACGGCCATGGTTCACGCCCATGTAAATCATTTTCAGGCCGTGTCTCGATTTTGTCGATTGGGGCACGGCCATGTAAATCGTTGAATGGTCGTGTCTTAGTTAATTGTCGAGGCACGGCCGTGTGACATGAAGTCCAGGCCGTGTCGATTTCCACTTTGGCCCAAATTAGCCCGTTTTAAGCTCGTTTCTTGTTCTTTTCGTCCGCGGGTGCTTTCCTGAGTAAAAACATGAAAAGAAAGGATTAAGAGCACCTTTTTACAGAAAATAAGGGCTAAATCATCCAAAAGCATACTAAATGAGGGCCTAAAATATGTTGCTTCTACGGTTTATCAAATACCCCCACACTTAAGCTTTTGCTTGTCCTCAAGCAAAATTCTCAACTTATAATTAAAACGAACTTTCCATATTTCATAATTCCTATCAACAATGCCTCATCTTAACTCACAGATAATTCATACATGGATAATTTCTCTCAAAGACTCCTAAAGATTCAAACAATTCTAAGTCATAAATTTGTAGCATAAAAGCATAGGCGTCTCCCCTTATCTGAATAATTACCTTTAATTCAAAACCGACAAGGATTGACATCCTCACTAAAGATTCACTCAAAACACTCGAAGTGTTTAAGGTTCAAGAGAAAGCACTCATCGTCTAACCTGAAAAGTTAATCCCATAGGCTTGCTTGAAAATCAAATCTCCACCACTGTAATATGAGATGATACACAAATCAAAAGGTCTTTAATAGGGTTGTAACGGGGCTTGGGTTAAAGGTATGGATAAAGGCTAAAATAGAAGGGTTAGAATCGAGATTGAATTGACTAATTACCTAATCTAAAAATAATGAACTAGAAATAATTGATTACATCAATTGAAACTTTGAAACTAATAATAATCTGAGCTTTTCTTTGATAATTGAAAATTAAATCATAAGCTCACTTCTTATACTACTAATCTTGAATATACTTTGATTTTTCGATTTTTTTATTTTTAGAACAAACTAAATAAATACATAATAATAAAGAAAGAACTTTACCAACTGAAATAAACTAATTAGGCAATTTGATCAAATCAATTCTCGATAGAAGGGTAGTCAAAAGAATGGTGTAACACCCCTAACTCGTATCCGTCGCCGGATTAGGGTTATAGGCATTACCAAATAGCCAAATCTTTTTCAATCAATTAATTCTTATCTTAGACAAACAAAGCACATGGGTATAGTCTATATATATATACTTGATATACCAAGTTAAAACATATTCAATATAATCATTCACATACAAAATGATCAAATAACATACTTCTAACCTCATTATTAGCATATTTATCTATTTTATTCTATGATACAGTCATCTATTTAGTACCACTACCTTTATAATCTGTTTCATGCAAACATGCCTCACGTACTATTTCATTTTAATCAAGCACACGAACCTTGTAGTTGGAACTATTAATAAGCATCATTACGGTTACATGCATATATCACTTGAATTTACCTCTATAGACTAATAGGCAATACACTTCATTTATATATAAACGAATATATCCGAATACGCATAACCTTAGCTTTTAATGCATAACCACAACCTAAGTCAAAGACTGAATGTGCCAAATAAACTTCCATAACTCATGCAAAATTTATATTACTAATTGTACAACAATTAAACATAGATGAACATAGGTCTCAAAACCAACTTAACCTAAAAACATAAGTATATAAACCATACCTTGACCGAATATTCATTATCACTTTTCCATAATTTGTAACTACTTATACTTATCATTATCAACGAATCCAACAAGTTAACTTACATATACAATCTTTGATCATAATGTCACTCATATTACTTAACCGAATCAACTATATTAAGTAACAACGACCCAAGTCAAGTTTTTCTTCAACTAGATACATAACATTCATATCACCCATTCACATTTCAAATAGTACCTAAACCACATCCGAATACAAACATTAATTCATAGCATGAGCAAGCCATTTCATCAAAACACATGAACAAAATTTGACCAAAATAGATAGCCATATTCGCATGGCTAAATATATATATACATGATCAAGTATCATTAGTAATACTGATTCAGTCTAGCCTATACATGCCTTTTCAACTCAAAACTAAGTTTATCAATACCAAAGAGAGTCGATAATGTGGTTGACTTCTTCAAAGATCCTTGAGCCCATAGCTTGAATCAAAAGTCTATAAAATAGAAATGGACAAGAACACACCGTAAGCATACTAGCTTAGTAAGTCTTAAGCAAAAGATAATTCTGTAACACCCCAAACCCGGTCTATGCGTCGAGACTAGGTTTGGTTTGTTACATGATTAAATGCTATTCTTAAACCTTTAATGAGTTGAAAACTACATATTATACATGGGTTTAAAATTTGAAGAGTATTTGATTTTGATAAATATTTGAAACATTGGTTGAAAATCATTGTATTATTAAAACAGTTAGGAGATTTGTTAAAGAGTTAACAATAAAAAGAATTATTTATAAAAGAATTTCATATACTTGAAAACCCAAATTTATTTTTATAAAGCATCATATAATCATAGCCCATGATTTAAAAGTCCAAAATAAAGTTTAAATTCCAAACACACATAAAATCCATAAGTTATTTATAGAGGCCATTTATTACAACATCCCAAAATAGTAAAAATAATTATTAAAAGTTCGAGTTTTAAATAACCCATATTTAGCAAGATGGCCTCCACGAAGTCATCCTCATTAAGTCCACATCGGTTTCCATTATCGAGATGGAAAGAAATTAAAGGGGTGAGTTACTTAGAACTTCGATTGTAACTCACTTACCACCATTATTGGGCCGATTGTCAAGATATTATCTTTGGCTTGAGCCCAATTCGAATTCAACAATATATCATGAATTTAAAATAATTAATAATGCATAAAAAAATGTAATTCCCAACCCAAACCTAATATCCATCCTTCTAACACCCCTGTACCAACCATCACACCTGTGGGGATCAAGTCAACCCACCCCGCCATCACACCAATCGTAGGCATTAAGCCTTTTTATAATTGTGGCATAGCCACCGAACTAGAGGCAATAAGCGATATTGTGCGAAACCACCGAACTAGAGGCAATAAGTCGATATTGTGGCGAAACCACCGAACTAGAGGCATTAAGCCGATATTGTGGCAATCGCCATTCTTCTCTTCATATATCCCACCCATGCAATTATACATGTATTTTAAAATATAAAATTTATTAACAATATATATAACATGGTGGGTTTATCAATAACATTTCATTTGGCCCATAATTATAACAATTTATCCATTTAGCAATTTAGTGGGCTTTGGCCCATTTACCAAACTAGAGTGTTTTGGCTAAATTTTAACGAACTAGAGTGTTTTGGCCGATTTATCGAACTAGAGTATTTTCGCCCATTTTCACGAACTAGAGTATTTACCCATTTTCACGAACTAGAGCATTTCGACCCATTTTCACGAACTAGAGTATTTACTGCCCATTTTCATGAACTAGAGTATTTACGGCCCATTTTCACGAAACATCCAATTTTCATAATAACAATTAATTTCTCGAGGCGTTTTCGTAATTTTCACGATTTAGTCGTTTTACGCATTTTCGTCAAAATATATTTTTTACGTTTTTATCGATCTAATCGTTTTTTACGATTTACTTCCATCCGAAATTTGACATCAACCAAAAATAATGAGTGTGAAAATTACACACCTCGATCTGGTGAGTATTAACCTTCTCGCTCCTCGGCACCTAAAATATATTTTGATCCGTTAGACAACTAACTCGTAAAAATAAATCTTAATCGATAATGAATCCAAAATCTTACCCTCTTGATTTTGAATCACTTGATTTTCGGTTTTACCTCGCTAATCGATTCACTAGCCAGCCGAGAATCCACCAGCGAATAACGGCTCAAGGTTCGTACTACTTGAATAATGGACTTCTTTGGAAGATGGCCCACAACCCGTGGAAAATCCGATTGCCAAACCGCTCTTCGTTTGAATGGGGATTTACAGATCCACCCTCTTACGATAACTAAACACCGCCCTTTTCTTCCCTATCTTGGCGGTCTTCAAGATCCAAAGGAGTTTAGTTAGATCTAAAATAATATCAATGTTACTAGAGATTTAAAGAGATTTGATTTCCTTACCACAATAAAAGCGTCTCCAACGTTTCTCCGATCTCTTGAGTTCCGATCTCCGTTATTGCACTAAATAATAACGAAAAGCGTTATTAATATGAATGCTATATCAATCCAAAAGACCTTCAATAATCTAATGATATTAAGCCATAATATCACTTATTAAAGCGAAAATGGAAAAGAAAAACCCCTTACCTATGATCCACAATCTAAAAGAAAGGATTTGAGAGAAATGTTTGAGAGAGTTGAAGAATTTGGTTATGCAACCATAAAAAAAAAAAAATTAAATTCGGTTATGGCACTTCTAGCATTCGGTCAAGAGAGTATTTGATGAAGGAACTTTCGATTGAAAAGAAATAATATAAGAATGAAAGGATGATGGTGATGTTGTTTTGATTTCAAGGAGATTAGAAGAAAAGAAAAGAAAAAATATGAACTTTAGGTCTTTGGTATATTCGGCCATGGCAAAGAAAAAGAAAGAGATTGATTTTGGTATAGGTGATTTGGCACAAGGAGAATACAAAAGAAAATTAACAAAGTGGATGAAAGTGACCAAATGGTCAAGAGATTTTGGCTTTGCCAAATGCAATATTCGCCAAGAGGGATGTTGAAAGGAGAAAACAAAGAAAAATCTGCACAATGTGCAAAGAATAACCAAAGAGAAAAGAATGAGATTTTGCCAAACTAACAAAATTTTGGCTCTTCCCCTTACCAATATTGCCGTCAGACATGGTCAAATGGCCATGATTTCTTTCAATTTTTCCCTTGATATGTGCCTTATGTTCCCCCTATCTTTCCTTAAACCTTTGATTCCATGCCATAAGTTAGTTGTTACCTTAATCCATTGATACACTAACCAAAAATACATGGTCAACACCTTCCTTATATGTCCCCTTGCCGACACTTCCTAGCCATGAGCGAAATTTAAAACAAAAATTTTATCTAGGTGCTATACAAGGGATTCGAACCTCTTCCCTCTTACTTGAACCCATGCGCCAACTCCACCTTACCATATGCTCAACTTATGACACTTTTTAGCACATAATTTAGCTTAAGTCTTAATCACCTTTGTTTCACTTCCATAAATCTCAATTTAATAAATTTTATTTCTTCTTCAAATTATGCTTTACCCTCTCAAAGACTTCAATAAACACCAAAAAAAATAAAAGATTTTTCCTTTAAAATCTAAACACCAAAATTATGCAAATTTAAATACTCGATTTTTAGGGTGTTACAACTCTACCCTCCTTAAAGAAAATTTAGTCCTCGAAATTTACAGTTGAAAAAGGTGAGGTATTGTTGCGAATTGCATCCTCTGGCTCCCACGTAGCTTCTTCCACTCGTGGTTCGCCATAGAACTTTGACCAACGGCACGGTTTTCTTCCTTAATACCTTGACATCTCGGTCTAGGATTTCCACCGGTTCTTCTTCAAAGGACAAATCAATTCACTCAATTCTTCTACTGGGTATAATGTGCAAAGGATCCGATCTATAACGCCTCAACATGGAAACATGAAAGACATTATGAATTTGATCTAACTCAGGAGGTAACTCAATCGATATGCCCTTGGACCAACACGCTTGACCTACGATAAGGTCCAATATATCTAGGACTTAGCTTGCCCTTCCTTCCGAATCGAAGATCTTTTCCAAGGAGATACCTTCAAGAAAACCCGATCTCCCACACTATACTCGATGTCCCTCCGTTTGGATCTGCGTCGACTTACATCTATCTCGAGGCTTCTTTCAACCGTGCTCGAATAACTTTTACCTTATCCTCGGTCTCGGATATCATCTCAGGACCTAACATCATCTTTTTCGCCCAACTCGGTCCAACAAATAGGAGAGCCACACTTACGACCATACAATGCCTCGTAAGGTGCCATCTGAATGCTAGGCGATAGGCATTTGTTATATAAATTACGCGGTGGTAGATAATCCTCCCAACTACCCACAAGTCGATTACACATCCTCTTAACATATCTTCCAATATCTGAATTACTCTTTCCGATGACCATCGGTGAGGATGGAAAGCCGTCTTGAAATTCAACTTTGTCCCCAAGGCTTCATGCGAGCTTTCGAATCGTGATGTGAACCTAGGGTCCTATCGATATAATAGATCTTGGTACCCCATGTAACCTCACAATTTCGGATCGTAAAGTTTCGCCAATTTACGCAATGAATAATCCGTCTGGCGGCAAGAAATGAGCGGTCTTCGTCAACCGATCAACAATTACCCAAGCGGAATTTTTCTTAGCGGTGTTAACGGTAACCCACTAACAAAATCCATAGTTATCCTCTCCCATTTCCAAAGAGGAATCTTTATCGGTTGTAACAATCCAGACGGTAATTGGTGTTACGCCTTCACTTGCGACAAGTCAAATATTTTCCCACGAACTCTGTAATCTCACGCTTCAACCACAGCCACCAATACATTCACGGAGATCTCGATACATCTTATTTCCTCCGGGATGCATAGCATAAGGGCTACTATCGCCTCCGTAGAATCGATTGCCTCAAATCTAGATCCTTAGGCATGCATACTCTCCCTCGAAAGCACAACACACCCTCCGTGTTTATTCCAAAATCCTCAATTTCACGGTTTCAACTTGTCGCGATAAAGGTCCCAACTTCTCATCGATGTCATTTTTCCTTGATTTGTTCCACCATAGAGGTTTCACACAAGTTACGCTAACAACCCGCCATCCTCATACAGAGACTCAAATGGGCAAGCAGAGCTCTTAATTGAGATACCGCTTACGACTTAACGCGTCAGCTACCACGTTAGCCTTTCCAGGATGGTATTCGATGGAGAAATCATAATCTTTTAACAATTCTACCCATCTTCTTTGTCTTAAATTCAACTCCTTCTGGGTAAGGAGGTATTTAAGACTCTTGTGATCCGTGAAGATTATGGACTTCTCACCGTAGAGATAGTGCCTCCAAATCTTTAGAGCAAAGACAACGGCAGCTAACTCCAAATCATGAGTAGGGTAGTTTACTTCGTGTGGTCTCAATTGACGAGAAGCATAAGCCACCACCTTTCCATTTTGCATCAACACACAACCCAGACCCGTGTGAGACGCATCACAATAAACAGTGAATTCTTTTCCAGCCTCGGGTTGAATTAAAACTGGAGCTTCTGTCAGGATCTTCTTCAATTTCTCAAAACTCTCTTCTTGCTTTTCGGTCCGGATATCTGGAGCTCCCTTCGCAATGAGTTTAGTTAGGGTGCAGAATCAATGAAAACCCTCTACAAAGCGTCTATAGTATCCGGTAAGCCTAAGAAACTCCAATTTCATTCTCGATGTTGGTGGCTTCCAATCCGAATAGCCTCAATTTTCCGAGGATCCACCCTTATTCCTTGACCGATACTACATGACCAAGGAAAGTCACCTCCTTTAGCCAAAATTCGCATTTACCAAATTTGGCATACAATTGCTTATCACGAAGTAATTGTAATACTATCATAAATCTTGGTCATGTTCCTCCTCATTTCTCGAATAAACCAATATATCATCTATGAACACTACCACAAACCGGTCTAAATATGGTTGGAAGACTCGGTTCATCATGTCCATAAATGCATTTGGTGCATTGGTTAATCAAGCGGCATCACTACAAACTCATAGTGTCCGTAGCGTGTCCAAAATGCCGTCTTATAAATGTCCGCTTCTTTTACCTTAATTTGGTGATAACCCGACCTTAAATCAATTTTGGAGAAAAGCTGAAGCCCTTCAATTGATCAAGCAGTCGTCAATTCTCGGCAGAGGATACCGATTCTTGATCGTCAATTTATTCAACTATCGTAGTCAATGCACATACGCATCGATCCATCCTTCTTCTTGACGAACAAGACCGGTGCTCCCACGGAGACACACTTGGTCGAATGAATCCACGATCCGGCAATTCTTGAATTTGAGCTTTGAGCTCACCAACTCCTTGATTGCCATTTTATAGGGAGCAATGGACACTTTGGAGCCGTCCCTGAGCAAAAACTCAATGCCAAATTCTACTTCCGATCCGGAGGTATACCGAAGTTCTTCAGAAATACATCGGAAATTCCTTCACCGTCCTCACATCATTCACGGATAATTCTTTGGCATCCAAAGCACGATAAAGGCTAGGAATGCCCGTGCCCTTTCCGCACCAACTTCTCCGCTTTTAATGCGAGATACCACATTTGCGGATAGTTCTTTCGTTCACCAATCATTATGATTTCCTTATCATCCGGGTCCTTCGACATTCATTTTTCAGCACAATCCAATTCTTAGATGTTTGACCACCAATCCATGCCGAATAAGATCGAACTCGTAGAAAGGTAGTTCCATCAAATTTGCTAAGAATACTTCCTCTTGAATTTTCAAGGGCACGTCTTTAAATATTTTATTAACCATTACCGATCATCCTAAAGGGTGATTCTTCGCATCTCACTATCGGTAATTTGATTCTAAGTTTAGGTTTCGGATATGGCACTAGATACATATGAATGAGTAGAGCCAATATCTATTAAGGCAATAACGGTACATCAAAAATGAAGAACGTCTGGGTTATCACATACGTGCATTGCCATCCTCATGGCGTCTAACGCATAGACCGATCCAGTCGTCTTGCATCGCATTTCCTCTATTACCATTTCCTCGACCGGTGCACCTTGACCACGACCAGCCCCATTACCACCACGACCGGTCCACGACCTCTCGGTGGTCTGATTACCCTGGCCTATTTGTGCATCATTATTACGGACTTCTTGAGTCGTATCCATTCGTCGAGGACAACTTTTGTCTTGATGTTCCATTGAACCGCATTTGTAGCATGCACTGTTTTCCTCCAACATTCCCCAAAATGCCTTTTCCACACTCGATGCAATCTCGACTTGATTATTTGCTACGGGTTACGTCTTGAACGATTCATCATTCCGGTTTCTTTTGAAATCTCTTGGAAGAACCAGATCTGTGTCTCTCTCTTGTTTGGGATCTTTCTCGGTTACGCTGTTCTCAATTCTTAGCCTCTTGGCTATTTTGGCCTTCTCCACGAGTGGAAAAATTTCTAACTTGTCATGCGAGCAATCGGAACCCTCGGCTCATCATTAAGTCCATCCTCGAAGCATACAACGTTCATGATCTGTTGCTACAATTGTCCGGGCATATCGGCTCGGGCGTAAAACTTCGGCTTCATATCTTGCCACGGTCTTACTTCCTTGGACAAGATTCAAATTCCTTCCTTGACGTCTACATAGCTCGTTCCGACGTATTTTCCTTGGAAGGCGGCTTTAAAGAATTCCCGATTAATCGGTGCGGCCTCGGTGCCTTCTCGAGCGATGAGCCACCAGCGACACGCCTCATCTCTCAATAAGGATACAGCTCCTCTCGGTTTTGCTCGGTAGTGCATTCCATATCATCCATAATCCGTTCCACGACTTGAGCGATATTCACCACATTCGGGGCTACACGAGACACCTCGAAAACTTCGCATTATTACGCTTTAAGTCGCTCTGAAATTGACCCACGAGTTGTTGGCCCAATTCTAGTTCCAATGACCCTTTCCAAGACTTCGTAGCATTGCTTGAGTCAATGCATGATCTTCTTCCATGTGATCACGTGATCCGGTCTCACTTTCTATTGGCGCAAAGGTCCACTTCGCATATGATTTGGTGCTTGGTAGTAGCACCTCGGCCTCTACCACGCCACGTCTACGCGTCCACGACCACGTCCTCTTGTACTCATGATTGCTTGTTCGTTTATCGATTACAAGTTTTATGAATCGAAATTTTGTTTGGTGTTTATTAACGATATTTTATGAGATTTGAGATATAAAGTTGTTTTTCGCATAGCGTGTCCTATAGTCTCAATCTCTCGCTTTTTTTACATCTAAAACTAGAAGTTCTAGAGTGTTCCTATGATCATATCATAGTAATCATTAAGCAATAATACTTACTTGACTTGTCGCGGGATGCTTGTGGTGCCATCTTGATCTTTAAAATATCATTGAGCATTTTTATACGAAATTATTTTGAACCCAAACCACGGTAGAGTTTTTGAAATCGGCTCGATACCACTAAATGTAACACCCCAAACCCGGTCTATGCGTCGAGACTAGGTTTGGTTTGTTACATGATTAGTCTATTCTTAAACCTTTAATGAGTTGAAAACTACATATTATACATGTGGTTTAAAATTTGAAGAGTATTTGATTTTGATAAATATTTGAAACATTGGTTGAAAATCATTGTATTATTAAAAACCGTTAGGAGATTTGTTAAAGAGTTAACAATAAAAAGAATTATTTATAAAAGAATTTCATATACTTGAAAACCCAAATTTATTTTATAAAGCATCATATAATCATAGCCCATGATTTAAAAGTCCAAAATAAAGTTTAAATTCCAAACACATAAAAATCCATAAGTTATTTATAGAGGCCATTTATTACAACATCCCAAAATAGTAAAATAATTATTAAAAGTTCGAGTTTTAAATAACCCATATTTAGCGAAGATGGCCTCCACGAAGTCATCCTCATTAAGTCCACATCGGTTTCCATTATCCGAGATGGAAAGAAATTAAAGGGGTGAGTTACTTAGAACTCAGTGTGTAACTCACTTACCACCATTATTGGGCAGATTGTCAAGATATTATCTTTGGGCTTGAGCCCAATTCGTAATTCAACAATATATCATGAATTTAAAATAATTAATAATGCATAAAAAATGTAATTCCCAACCCAAACCTAATATCCATCCGCTAACACCCCGTACCAACCATCACACCTGTGGGGATCAAGTCAACCCACCCATCCATCACACCAATCGTAGGCATTAAGCCTTTTTATAATTGTGGCATAGCCACCGAACTAGAGGCAATAAGCGATATTGTGGCAGAGCCACCGAACTAGAGGCAATAAGCCGATATTGTGGCAGAGCCACCGAACTAGAGGCATTAAGCCGATATTGTGGCAACTGGCCATTCTTCTCTTCATATATCCCACCCATGCAATTATACATGTATTTTAAAAATATAAAATTTATTAACAATATATATAACATGGTGGGTTTATCAATAACATTTCATTTGGCCCATAATTATAACAATTTATCCATTTAGCAATTTAGTGGGCTTTGGCCCATTTACCAAACTAGAGTGTTTTGGCTAAATTTTAACGAACTAGAGTGTTTTGGCCCGATTTATCGAACTAGAGTATTTTCGGCCCATTTTCACGAACTAGAGTATTTACGGCCCATTTTCACGAACTAGAGCATTTACGACCCATTTTCACGAACTAGAGTATTTACGGCCCATTTTCACGAACTAGAGTATTTACGGCCCATTTTCACGAAACATCCAATTTTCATAATAACAATTAATTTCTAGAGGGCGTTTTCGTAATTTTCACGATTTAGTCGTTTTTACGCATTTTCGTCAAAATATATTTTTTTACGTTTTTACCGATCTAATCGTTTTTTACGATTTACTTCCATACCAAATTTGACATCCAACCAAAAATAATGAGTGTGAAAATTACACACCTCGATCTAGTGAGTATTAACCCTTCGCTCCTCGGCACCTAAAATATATTTTGATCCGTTAGACAACTAACTCGTAAAAATAAATCTTAATCGATAATGAATCCAAAATCTTACCCTCTTGATTTTGAATCACTTGATTTTCGGTTTTGCCTCGCTAATCGATTCACTAGCAGTAGAGAATCCACCAACGAATAACTACTCCGAGGTTCGTACTACTTGAATAATGGACTTCTTTGGAAGATGGCCCACAACCAGTGGAAAATCCGATTGCCGAAACCGCTCTTCGTTTGAATGGGGATTCTGAGATCCACCCTCTTACGATAACTAAACACCGCCTTTTCTTCCCTATCTTGGCGGTCTTCAAGATCCAAAGGAGTTTAGTTAGATCTAAAATAATATCAATGTTACTAGAGATTTAAAGAGATTTGATTTCCTTACCACAATAAAACGTCTCCAACGTTTCTCCCGATCTCTTGAGTTCCGATCTCCGTTATTGCACTAAATAATAACGAAAAAACGTTATTAATATGAATGCTATATCAATCCAAAAGACCTTCAATAATCTAATGATATTCGCCATAATATCACTTATTAAAGCGAAAATGGAAAGAAAAACCCCTTACCTATGATCCACAATCTAAAAGAAAGGATTTGAGAGAAATGTTTGAGAGAGTTGAAGAATTTCGGTTATGCAACCATAAAAAAAAAAAATTAAATTCGGTTATGGCACTTCTAGCATTCGGTCAAGAGAGTATTTGATGAAGGAACTTTCGATTGAAAAGAAATAATATAAAACGAAAGGATGATGGTGATGTTGTTTTGATTTCAAGGAGATTAGAAGAAAAGAAAAGAAAAATATGAACTTTAGGTCTTTGGTATATTCGGCCATGGCAAAGAAAAGAAAGAGATTGATTTTGGTATAGGTGATTTCGGCACAAGGAGAATACAAAAGAAAATTAACAAAGTGGATGAAAGTGACCAAATGGTCAAGAGATTTTGGCTTTGCCAAATGCAATATTGACCAAGAGGGATGTTGAAAGGAGAAAACAAAGAAAAATCTGCACAATGTGCAAAGAATAACCAAAGAGAAAAGAATGAGATTTTGCCAAACTAACAAAATTTTGGCTCTTCCCCTTACCAATATTGCCGTCCAGCACATGGTCAAATGGCCATGATTTCTTTCAATTTTCCCTTGATATGTGCCTTATGTTCCCCTATCTTTCCTTAAACCTTTGATTCCATGCCATAAGTTAGTTGTTACCTTAATCCATTGATACACTAACCAAAAATACATGGTCAACACCTTCCTTATATGTCCCCTTGCCGACACTTCCTAGCCATGAGCGAAATTTAAAACAAAAATTTTATCTAGGTGCTATACAAGGGATTGAACCTCTTCCTCTTACTTGAACCCATGCGCCAACTCCACCTTACCATATGCTCAACTTATGACACTTTTTAGCACATAATTTAGCTTAAGTCTTAATCACCTTTGTTTCACTTCCATAAATCTCAATTTAATAAATTTTATTTCTTCTTCAAATTATGCTTTACCCTCTCAAAGACTTCAATAAACACCAAAAAAAAATAAAAGATTTTTCCTTTAAAATCTAAACACCAAAATTATGCAAATTTAAATACTCGATTTTAGGGTGTTACAAATTCACTAATCAAGTACTTTAACATTTTAATCAATAAATATAGAACATTGTATATGTATATATCAATATGAAATTTATACAAAACCGAATACTAGTAATGTATTAACTCAATTACTTATACTTCAATACCATCAACTGCAACTCATCAAAGCACAAAGTACATATATTACATGAATCACATATTTATAATCATGTAGATTCAACATTCATATCCATTACATTATCACACAAAAATTCTATTATTTCTATATTCATACACATCGATAACAAGCTCAAATTTGCATAACACCATTCTTAATATAATATTTCAACTCAAGTAACGTTAATCACAACTTACCTTACTTCTGATCAATTCAATGGGACTTAAGCTTACATGAGTTTTTAATTCAATAGATTCACTATGTTTCACCTCGATCAATTTATGGTTTCTTTGTTTTAACATATCAAGGCATTAAGCACGCTGAAACACGAAACCCGAATATATCACCAAGACTAAGCACGCTAGCAATAAGCGAATATATCACCTAGGCACTAAGCCGCTAGGCAATAAGCCGAATATATCACCGGCACTAAGCACGAATATATCAGGCACGCACGAAGCAGAATATATTCATAAACCATCCATCAAATTACATTTCTTAACACTATCATCACTAACTAAACATATACACAATTCACATTCACACATCATAACGAATGTACAAATTCTTATCACATATACAAAAACTCATCTAATCCATTATAAAGCCTTTACATTAGACTAACACATATATTCATACTCAAATTTATCAAATAATTTCTTTGAACCTATTCATAAATAATTCTTTAACATACTTTAGCTTAAAGACTTACCTAGGCTAATAAATGAACCGCGTTATCCGACTATTCGATAACCTTTGTCTTTCCCAGATCCAAATCCGTTTTCTTTGTTCTTGATCTAAACACATTAAAATTTAGCTCATTCAAGTACATTTCATCTCAATTTAGTCCCAAAACACATAAAAAGGCAATTTACCATTTTACCCCTAATGTTTCACATTTTTACCATTTAGTCCTATTTGCATAAAACACAAAATACACAAAATTTCACTAAACTATAGAAGGGCCGAATATTCATGGGGACCCAACAAGTCCATATCTTTCATTTATTTTGCATTTGAGCCCCCTCACAAATTTATTTTTTTTCAATTTAGCCCTAAATTTTCAATTTCACCAAAATTTCCAATACAAAATATATTAATCTTTAACATATCTTTAAAATAAAATCATCAACCATCAAAAATTACATGAACACATCAATGGCCGAATATCAAACATGCTTAGATTCAAAAATTTCAACATGGGTAAGCTACCGTTTGAAGCAACGATCTCAAAAACGTCAAAATTATCAAAAATCGACTAAAAACTCACCTTGAATTTTAGCCTAGAAGTGCCGAAAATCAAAGAACCCAAAGCTTTATTTCTTCCTCCAATATTTGACCAAGAAGAAGTGAAAAAGATGATGGCTTTGTTTTATGTTATTTTAACATATATTATGTTATTTAGCTAATTACTAATATAACCATTTAATAAAAATAATGCTAACATATACAATAAGGGCAATGGTGACTTTAGCCACCCACTAACTTTAAAAATGGGCTAATTGCCTTTTTATTATCCCACTTTAAAAACCATCATCAAATAGGCATTTTCACTATAGTTTGCAACTTTTACTTTTTACGATTAAGTCCTTTTTCTAAATTAAACACACAAACAATAAAATTTTTCTCTGAGACTTTCACACATTAATTCAAATATAATAAACACAAAATATAATATTAAAATATTTCTCGGACTTCGGATTCATGGTCCCGAAACCACCATTCGATTAGGGTCAAATTCGATTCATTACAACTCTCCCCATAAGAATTTCATCCCGAAAATCTTACCGTTAAACAACGTCGGATATTGTTGCCTCATTGAGTCGTCAGGCTCCCACGTAGCCTCTTCAACTCCATGCCGATTCCATAGTACTTTCACTAATGGAATCCTTTTGTTTCTTAACTCTTTCATTTCCCAAGCTAAGATATCGATCGGTTCTTCCTTATCGTCATATCGAATTGATTTCAATCTCGGATGGAGCAATCACATGTAGCGGATCGATCTGTATCTCACAGAGCATAGAAACATGAAATATATCGTGTATCTTTTCTAATTTAGAGGGTAACTTCAACCTATAAGCAACAGGCCCAATACGTTCGATGATTTTATACGGTCCGATAAATCTCAGACTCAGTTTGCCTTTCCAACCAAAATGAAGTACTTTCTTCCACGGAGATACTTTCAAGAATACCCGATCCCGACTTGAAATTCTATATCTTTATGTTTTAAATCAGCATAAGACTTTTGACGATCTGATGTGGCTTTCAAACTATCTTTGATTCTGACCACTTTACATTCGATCTCTTTAATCAAATCAACCCCTTGTATCTTATTCTCACTGAGCTCGGTCCAGTACAAAGGCGTACGACACTTGCGGCCATATAGTGCTTCATAGGGTGCCATTTTGATACTCGATTGAAAATTGTTATTATAGACAAATTCAATCAAAGGTAAGTACTTTTCCCGTACCTTCAAACTCGAGAACGTAACATCTCAACATGTCCTCAAGTGTTTGAATGGTACGCTCGAACGACAAATGCATCTGCGGGTGAAAAGCGATGCTAAAATGAAGTTTAGAACCTAAAGCATCCTGTAACTTCTTCCACAATCGCGATGTGAATCTCGGGTCTCTGTCTAAGATAATAGAACTCGGCACACAATGTAATCTCATAATTTGAGATATATACAACTCAGCAAGTTTATCGAGTGAAAAGTCCTTACGAACCGGTACAAAATGAGCTGATTTGGTCGATCTATCTATTATAACCCGCATGCATCTTTCTTGCTTGGTGTCATAGGCAAACCGGATACAAAATCCATAGTGATTCTATCCCATTTCCATTCGGTATCATGATCGGTTGAAGCAACCCGAAGGCACTTGATGCTCGGCTTTTACTTGTCGATGATTAAGCACTTTGAAACAAATTCAGATATATCCGTTTCATGCCGAGCCACCAAAAGAACTATTTCAAATCGTTATACATTTTGTGCTACCGGATGTATCGATAATCGACAACTATGAGCCTCACTCGAGAATCATCGAATCAACTCGAGTTCTTGAACACACATTCGACTTTTAAAGTTCAAGCAGGTCATTTGCATCAATTTGAAACTCGATTACGTATCTTTTCACACAAAATTAAATCTAGCAATCAAATCATTTTTGACTTTCTGTGCATCACTAATTTGCTGAATAAACATCGGTCTTGCTTGTAACTCGGCTATGATCAAACCATCACCAGACATAACCATCTGTGCGTTCATCGCACGAAGAGCAAATAATGATTTTCGACTTAATGCATCTGCAACAACATTGGTTTTTCCCAGATGGTAGTCGATCACCAACTCATAGTCTTTCAACAATTCTAACCATCTGCATTGTCTCAAGTTTAGATCTTTCTGAGTCATCAAATACTTAGACTTTTATGATCCGAATAAACATGACATTTCTCACCGAATAAGTAGTGACGCCAAATTTTCAATGCGAAAACAATGGCTGCTAATTCCAGATCATGAGTCAGATAATTTCTTTCATGCGGCGTCAACTATCTCGAAGTGTAGGCTATAACTTTGCCTTCCTGCATCAAAATGCAACCTAACCCATTCAAAGAAGCATCACTAAAAATGACAAATTCTTTACCCGATTCAGGCTGAGCTAACACTAGAGCTTCGACCAAAAGGGCTTTCAGTTGCTTGAAACTTTTCTGACACTTTTTCGACCACTCAAACTTGACATCTTTCTGTAGTAGCTTTGTCAAAGGTGTAGCTATCACAGAAAAACCTTTTACAAACCGTCTGTAGTATCCCGCAAGGCCTAGGAAGCTTTGAATTTTGAATACATTCTTTGGTGGTTTCCAATAGAGTATAGCTGCTATTTTGTTTGGATCCACCCGAATACCTGATGCTGAAACAACATGACCCAAGAAGCTGACTTCATTCATCCAGAACTCACACTTACTAAACTTTGCATACAACTGTTGATCTCACAAAGTTTGTAGTACTAATCTCAAATGCTCGACATGATCGGTTTCATCTTTGGAGTAGATTAGTATATCATCAATAAAAACTACTATAAAATGATCCAAAAACTGTCTGAAGACCCGATTCATTAGATCCATAAAAATAGCAGGTGCATTAGTGAGTCCAAAAGACATAACCAAAAACTCAAAATGTCCGTACCTCGTCCGAAATGCGGTCTTTGGCACATCGTATCTCGACTATGGCGATAATAACCCGATCTCAAATCTATCTTTGAAAATACTGAAGCCCCTTTCAACCGATCAAACAAATCATCAATCCGAGGTAGCGGGTACTTATTCTTTATAGTTACCTTATTCAATTGATGATAATCAATACACATTCGCATCGTTCCATCTTTCTTCTTCACAAAAAGAACTGGTGCACCCCAAGGAGAGAAACTCGGTCGTGCAAAGCCCCTATCTGTTAACTCTTACAACTATACTTTTAACTCTTTTAACTCAATAGGTGCCATCCGATACGGAGCTATCGAGATTGGAGTCATTCCCGGAGCTAATTCAATGCCGAACTCAATCTCTCGTACTGGTGGTAAACCCGGTAGTTCTTCAAGAAACACATCTGGGTAATCACACACAACCGGTACAGATTCAATATGCTTTTGGACACTTTTTTATCCGATTACATAGGCCAAATAAACGCACCCTTTTCTCACATACTTTCGGTGACATCGAGGATATTACTGTAGGAAGCTCACTTAAATCACTAGATCCAATTTTGATGATCTCACCGTTCTGACATCTCAAATCAATAAGCTTTCTTTTGTAATTCACGGTCATCATGTGAAGTTAATCAATCCATTCCCAAAATTATGTTGAACTCATCGAAGGGCAACAACATTAAATCGACTGGGAAGCAAGAATCCTGAATCATCAACGGGCAACCTCTACACACTTTATTAACAAATACACATCTACCCAAAGGGTTGGACACACGAATCACAAACTCAGAGACTCAATGGCGAGTCTTACGAATACTAGAGTTTCACACACATATGAATGAGTCGAACCGGGATCAATCAATGCAATCACGGTAGTATCATAAAGGGTGAAAGTACCGGTAATGACATCGGGGGAGGAAGCATCCTCTCTAGCTCATGTAGCATAAGCTCTAACTGGAGCTCTAGCCTCTGATCATATTGCGGTGTCCTTCATCCCTCTCTGACTGCCACCTACATTGCCTAAATGTCTGAGTGGTCTACCCCATGATGGCGTACTGCTCGGTCTAGTATTCTGAGTTTTATTTTGCTCGGTTAACATCGGGCACTCTCGAATAAAATGATCTGACGATCCACAGGATGCCATTTCTCAATGTTTACACTTGGCCCGATTCTGTGGAACATTACTGACAATAGCTATCGATGTGGCTCGGGATCTCACTGGAGGTCGATCACGTCTAGGCAAGTCTGAAGTAGCTTTATGTTGACTGGGGTCATCTCTAAACTTCTTATGCACAGAATGGAAAATTTTACTCGATGATCTTTTTCGAGTGTCTCTAGCTTCTACTTGACTTTTCTTTTCTCCTTTTGAGCTCTTGACTTTACAAGCTCACTCGACTAATGTCACAAACTCTTTGATTTCAAGAATGCCAACAAGTAACTTTATGTCTTCATTCAGGCCGTCTTCAAATCTTTTACACATAATGGCTTCGGTAGATATAGACTCACGAGCATAACGGCTCAATCTGACAAACTTCTGCTCATATTCTGTCACAGTCATGCGACCCTGTTTTAATTCCAGAAATTCTTTTCGTTTCTGATCGATGAATCTCTGACTGATATATTTCTTACGAAACTCAATTTGGAAGAAGTCCTAAGTTACTTTTTCTTTCGGAACAACGGATACTAGTGTGTTCCACCAGTGATAGGCAGTGTCCCGAAGTAGAGATATAGCACACTTTAGGCATTCATCTGGAGTACAAGATAACTCATCGAGTACCCGAATAGTATTATCAAGCCACATCTCGGCTCACTCTGCGTCATCATCATCATTGGCCTTGAATTTCTCGTCCCCATATTTCTTGATTTTATCAATAGGGGGCCTGCTAGATCTCATCGGATCTATCATCGGGGGTACTGAAGGTACCAGAGTTGGATTATTCGGGGGTGGAGGTTGTTGTACAACCGGATTAGTCTGAATAAACTGGGTAAACCATTTATTCATCATCTGATAGAAGGCTTGTTTAGCCTCTCCCTTATGGCTACCCGAAACTGGTCGAGAGTCTAATGGTACTGATCCTCTTACGAGACCAGGTGCAATGCTCTCCACATCATCAGCTACGGCTCTATCAAGATCGGGATCCATTTACTATATAAAATACAATTGAAATTGTCAGAAGTCACCACACTATCATATCTACAATTTAAAGGCATGTATAACTAGGCTCTTACACTCTATGGTAGTCCTAGAATCGACTAAATCATAGCTCTGATACCAATTAAAATGTAACACCCCTAACCCTAATCCGATGACGGATACGGGTTAGGGGTGTTACAAATGGTGATAATAAATTCAAAGGGCTTTTTGGGTTAATATTAGTGGGTAAATCAATAAAAAGGGTTGTTAGGATTAAAAAGGGTTCACTAGGGGTTAATTATGTGGGTAGGCTTTTTAGTGGTGTGAATGGGTTAAAACCTAGGTGCCTTTATCATCTCAGTATATCAAATCATAGATATGGTCTCAACATGCATAAACGAGGCAAGTTTTAGAATAACAGTTCAAAGTTGACACACTCATAATCAATACAGTAAGCACAAAAATGAATATATGCTCTATAAGGCTCAAAATCTCACGAAAATTATGGGTATTTGGCATCAATCCTGTAAATTTCAAACTTCAAGGTAATATTCAAATTCAGTTCAACAACCTATAAAATTTTCTATTCTTGAAAAATAGACTTATCATGCATGATTCTCTAGTTTTCTTCAAGTATAAATCATCAATGCACAATTATCAATTACTTACTCAAAAACATATTAATAAAATCATAAATCATTAGAAATTTCACCTAATTAGTAATATGAGAAAATACTTAAAAACAAGATTAAATTCGAGATTTTAGAATCATGCAAAAGTTAGGTATTTTACCCCCACACTTA
This sequence comes from Gossypium rotundifolium, assembly GCA_025506655.1. Classification (NCBI taxonomy): domain Eukaryota; kingdom Viridiplantae; phylum Streptophyta; class Magnoliopsida; order Malvales; family Malvaceae; genus Gossypium; species Gossypium rotundifolium. The sequence goes on along the minus strand of CP106731.1, from coordinate 40,532,543 downwards.
AGATGTACATTGCCTCAATGTACAAAGATAGATAAATAATTATGTGATAAAATAATCAAAAGAGAAGGGGAGAAGTAACACTTCCTAAATTTTGGATGATTTTGGGAGCTGGCATCTTTGGTGGTAGAAAGTAGGTGGAAGAGGTGGTGGCGGCGTTTTCTATGGATGATAAACCGTAAAAGTAACATATTTTAATCCCACATTTAGTATGCTTTTGGATGAATTTATCCTTAATTTATGTAAAAAGGTGCTCTTAATCCTTTCTTTTCATGTCTTATACTTAGGAAAGCATCCAAGGATAAAAAGGGCAAAAGCGGGTTTAAAAGCGGACCAAAGTGGGCCAACCCAAAAGTCGACACGGCTGGACTTCATGCCACACTACCGTGCCCTAATATTTAGATTGCTACGGTCACACCACGATTTACAAGACCGTGCCTCATCGACAAAAAGCCCAACACGGCTGACCCGATGTACACCGCCGTGCCCCAATTGGCAGACCCGAAGCATGGCCTCTACCCAGATATTGCACGGGCATGTCATAGCCATGCCTAAATCGACTGGATGAAGACACGGCCTGGACCACAATTTCACGGGTGTGTCAAGGTCGTGCCCCTACCACGGGAAACAGCAATTTCACTCGAAATTGGATGCTTAGAGCCCAAGAAATGCAATCCTAAGTCCACTCAAACCCTTAGGACGAATTTCACTTGAATTACGAGTACTTAGGAGCAAAGTAAAGCATCCCAAACGTCTATATAAACAATCCAAGGCAACAATTCAAAGTTGTCAGGTTTTAGCATAGTTTTCTGCCAGGGCTTTACTCGTTTAGGGAATTACTCAAAGATAGCCAGTTGATCCATCTCAAGAATTGGAATTCTACTCAAGGCGGAGGATCTCTCCTTCAAATTCCTTCAGGGGGTTTTAGGGATTTCTTATGTTTTTTTTTATCTTTGCTTTTGAGATGTTTGCTTATTTTATTATGAACTAGATCCTTCAGATACCTGAAGGGGATGAAACTTATGATGGATTTTGTTATTTGATCTATTGGTTTATATGATAAATACTTAGTTTGTTCTTAATTATGTTGCTCAATTTAATCTGATGTGCTTAGGTGGAGGAGGAATAGACCCTACCTAAGAGTAGATCTAGCATAATTAAGCAAAGTTGATCGGGCGCCTAGAGATAGGGTTACGAGATTTTGCAGTTAGGGTGAAACCTAATATAGGAGTCCATTGATCAATTTACTACTTCCTTAGGGGTTATTATAAGAGAGCGAGAGTTCCACTAATTAACAAGGTTAGGCGTTATTCACTTGAGAGAATGTTTAATATAGGTTAGGAGTCTCACGAATCAAGCTAAGTAAAAGAAATGATATGAATTGAAAGTTAGATAATAAGTGAAGTCATAGGTGGATTCTTTCAGGGTATCATTTTATCAACCGAGTTTTCCAAAGTCTTTTCGGTTTATTCTTTTGTCTTTGCATTTAGTTTAAGTATTTCATTAGTCTTAGATAAGTTAATTAATCACTCCATATTTAAGGCTAAATAATAGGAAGAAAGTGAGTAGTAGTACTTTTAGGTTCCTTGGGTTCGATAAGATATTCTTGCCAAAGCTATACTATTGTTCGATAGGTGCACTTGCCTCTATCGTTTTCATAGTTAGCAAAGTTTTTGGCGCCGTTGCCGGGGACTTCTAAAATATTACAAAAGCTCCTTTTTTATTACTTTAGCCATTATTATTATTTTACTTTGCTAACTTTTCTTTTATTTAAATTTTGACAGATAATTCTAGTTTTTCAAAGGAATGGCACTGAATAATTATCAGTGGCAAGGCATGGGGACAATTCCTACTGAAGTAACCAGTATTTTCAACCTCGACGTGCTTACCAGGTTATCTAATCAGTTCGAAATAATGAATAAAAAGTTTGATGGTTTGAATAATCTCTCGCAGGTACACCCAATAATGCAGTATAACTCGAATCTGAAGGCGTGGTGAATCCTGAGTACCCACCCTACGGATATGGCATGAAAAATGAACAAATCCACTATATAGCTAACTATTCTAGATGTCAAAAATAATTTTTATAGTGACACTTATACTACAGGATGGAGGTACCATCCCTACTTCTCGTGGAATGATCAAAGATAGATTTTCCCCCAAATTTTCATCAACCTTATCCACAGGAAGGGGAATCAAACCTCGAAAAGATTTTGACAAAATTGGTGACAGCTACAAACTCTCGTCTTCAAAAGGCTGAAGAAACACTCGATAAACAACAAAGATCAATCGAGGGAATCAAAATTCAGGTAAGAGAAATCATCACGTCGGTTGGACTACTTATTGAGATATTATGTGAAATACGAACAGAGATTTTTTCCAAAGGCACATAGCAAGTGAAAGCAGTTACACTAAGAAGTGGCAAAGAGTTAATTCAACCACAAAGAAAGACACCACATAAAATTATCAAGAAAAAGAGTGTAGAAGGTGAGAATGATAATCCATTGCCTATAGAAAATAAAACAAAAATTCCATATCCAGTAAAATTAAAGAAAGAATAATTGGATGCTCAATACGGTAAGTTCCTCGAACTCTTTAAACAAATACATATTAACTTACCTTTCGTTGAAGCTATTTCACAGATGCCGAAGTATGCAAAATTCTTAAAGGAACTTCTTACGAACAAAAGGAAGCTTGAGGAGGTATCCATGGTGGAGCTTAATGAAGAATGGTCAGCCCTTCTCCAAAATAGACTACCACAGAAATTAAAAGATCCAGAGAGTTTCACTATTCCTTGCTTAATTGGTAGTTTAAACATCAAGAAAGCATTAGCAGACTTAGGTACTAGTATTAATTTAATGCCTTACAAATTATTTAAACGGCTAAATCTTGGTGAACCAAATCCCACTAGGATGAGTATTCAATTAGCCGATAGATCTATTAAATATCCTAGGGGAATTATTGAAGATACCTTGGTCAAAATTGATAAATTTATTTTTCCTGTTGATTTCGTTGTGTTAGACATGGATGAAGACATTAATGTTCCTTTAATCTTAGGGCGTCCCTTTTTAGCCACTGCTAGAACTATTATTGATGTAGGTAATGGTAAACTAGCTCTGAGAATAGGTGATGAAGAACTTATCTTTCAACTCTGTAATGCCATGCGATATTCTAAAGAACAAGATGATTCCAATTATTTCGTCGACACTATTGATCATATTATAAAGAATTCATTACAGGAAATTATACAAGGTGACACATTGGAATTGTGTCCGGCTCAAGAAGAGGGGGAAGAAGATAAAGACAATCTGAAAATGTCATCATATGAACAACGGAGAAAAGAAAGCATCAAGAATTATAATGAAATAAAACAAAAATCCTCCATCGTAGAGCCACCCAAATTGGAACTCAAACAGTTACCAAAACACCTAGAATATGCATTCCTTGGAGACAATTCTACACTACTAGTAATCATCTCCTCAAAATTAAAATCCAAAGAAAAGGAAGAACTGATAAAAGTACTAAAAGAACACAAGAAAGCCATAACTTGGAAAATTTCTGATATCAAGGGAATAAGCCCCACATTCTGCACCCACAAAATTTTGATGGAAGAAGAATATAAACAATGTGTGCAACCTCAGAGATGTTTAAACCCCAACGTAAAAGAAGTGGTCAAAGTCGAGGTAATTAAACTTCTAGATGCAAAAATAATTTATCCTATTTCTGACAGCACTTGGGTAAGCCCTGTGCAGGTAGTCCCAAAGAAAGGAGGAATGACGGTAGTACCTAATGAAAAAAATGAGTTAATTCCTACAAGAACAGTTACAGGATGGAGAGTCTACATAGACTATAGAAAGTTGAATGATGCCACCAGAAAAGATCATTTTCCTTTATCTTTCATAGATCAAATGCTAGAAAGATTATCCGGGTATATGTACTACTGCTTCCTAGATGGACTCTCTGGATACTTTCAAATCCCTATAGCTCCTGAAGACCAAGAAAAAACAACATTTACATGCCCATATGGTATGTTTGCTTATCGTAGAATGCCTTTTGGATTATGTAATGCTCCTGCTACTTTTCAGCGTTGCATGTTGGCAATCTTTGACGAACTCGTGGAGGACATCATGGAGGTATTCATGGATGATTTCTCGGTATTCGATAATTCTTTCCATCTTTACCTTAAAAATTTAAAATGAGTTCTAACGAGATGTGAAGAAACAAACCTTGTTTTAAATTGGGAGAAATGCCATTTTATGGTTAGAGAAGGGATTGTATTAGGACATAAGATTTCTAGTAAAGGAATTGAGGTAGATAAAGCAAAAGTTGAAACCATAGAAAAATTACCTCCCCCTAGCTCAGTCAAGGCTATTAGAAGTTTTTTAGGACACGCAGGTTTTTATAGAAGATTTATTAAGGATTTTTCTAAAATAGCTAAGCCTTTAACAAAATTACTAGAAAAAGATGTTCCTTTTAATTTCAATCAAGAATGTTTAAATGCATTCAATGTCCTTAAGGATAAATTAGTAAATGCACCGATTATAATTGCACCTGATTGGAACTTACCCTTCGAATTAATGTGTTGTAGTAGGTGCAATTTTGGGACAACAAAGAGACAAGCATTTTCAGCCAATCTACTACGCTAGCAGAACATTAACACCCGCAAGAAAATTACACCACAACTGAGAAAGAATTGCTAGCTGTAGTTTTTGCTTTTGACAAATTTAGACAATATCTAATATTATCTAAAGTTGTTGTTTACACTGATCATTTATCTCTTCGTTATCTTTTAAACAAACCTGATGCAAAACCTAGACTAATACGATGGATTTTACTCTTACAGGAATTTTATTTGGAAATACAGGATAAGAGGGGAGCTCAGAATCTCGCGGCAGATCATCTTTCAAGACTCGATAATCCACACACCAAAGAGCTTGATGAACATGAAATAAATGATTCATTTCCCGAAGAACAGCTCTTTTATATAACACATTCTAAAGTACCCTGGTTTGCAAATATTGCAAACTATCTAGCAGCTAACATCCTACCAAGAAAATTGACACATCACCAAAAGAAGCGATTCTTTTCTGATGTGAAAAATTATTTTTGGAAGGATCTCTTTCTTTTCCGCATATGTGCAGATAAAGTAATTCGAAGATGCGTTACAAGGACAGAGGCAAGCAAAATCCTGGAACATTGTCATTCAGGACCATTAGGAGGACACTACAGTGGTATTAAGATAGCACACAAAATCCTCGAATCAGGTTTTTACTGGCCCACTCTATTTAAAGATGCCAATAGGTATGTTACGTCGTGTGACAAATGCCAAAGAACAGGTAACATCTCTAAACGTGATGAAATGCCTCAAACATATATGCTATCGTGTGAAATATTTGACGTATGGGGTATTGATTTTATGGGACCATTCCTGAGTTCATTTGGAAATAAATACATCCTAGTAGCAGTTGATTACATGTCAAAATGGGTAGAAGCGGAAGCCTTACCTACCAATGATGCTAGGTTTGTAGTTAAATTTCTCAAGAGACTATTTTCCCGATTCGGTACACCCAGAGCCATCATCAATGATAGGGGCACTCATTTTTGTAATACACAATTTTAAAAAGTCCTAAAGAAATTTGGAGTATACCACAGAACAGCCACCCCTTATCATCCCCAAACTAGTGGGCAAGTTGAGGTAGCAAACCGAGAGCTTAAGCGCATTCTAGAAAAAACAATTAAACCAAATAGAAAAGATTGGGCAGTTAAAGTAGATGATGCTTTATGGGCTTATAGAATAGCATTCAAAACACCTCTAGGGACATCCCCATACAAGCTTGTATACGGGAAAAGTTGTCATCTACCATTCGAGTTAGAACATAAAGCTTTCTGGGCAATAAAATTTTTAAATACTGACCTTGACCTTGCAGGAAAGAGAAGAATGATGCAGATAAATGAGTTAGATGAATGGAGAACGAAGCCTATGAGAACTCAAGGTTGTACAAAGAAGCAACAAAGCGACGTCATGATGCCCGCCTCAAGCGATCAAGACATTTCGAAGTAGGAGACCTAGTCCTATTATACAATTCAAGGCTTAAATTATTCCCTGGGAAGTTAAAATCCAGATGGTCAGGCCCATTCATGATCAAAACAATATTTCCATATGGCACCATTGAGGTAACTCATCCCACTAAAGGTACATTCAAGGTAAATGGTCACCGACTTAAGATTTATAATGGTGCTGATCTTGGAGATACAAGAGAGGAGTTTATGCTCCATGAGCCTTCCTTTAGAACTAAAAACAAGGAGAGTCTAGCTTAAGACTATAAACGAGCGCTTCTTGGGAGGTAACCTGAGCACTAAACACATTAACTTTGTTTTACAAAATCTAACAAAAATGTAGGATCATTAACACGGCCTTGAACACGGGCGTGCCCATAACCGTGCATAAATAGGGAAAACCTCTCTTTTCCAACACGGGCTGCGATAAAATCACACGGGCGTGCCTCATAACTGTGTGAGGCTACTGACATATTGAGCACGACTGGAACGTGGGCTTGCACCGTGACCTTGTGAACATACTAACTTATCGAGAACGGGCGTGTCAAATTATCACATGGGCATGCTAAAGACCCTAAATCGCATCCAATTCCAAGCAATCGCGAAAGGCACGGGCAGTTCAAATTTAACACAGCCGTGTCAGGTGGCCATGTTCCCCTCCTTATATAAGAAAATTAATCGAAAAAAAAACCCTCACCCATTTTAAACCCTAGACATAATTATTAGCCTCCTTCCCAAAAATTTCCACCATACCCACATCCTCCACCACCCGAAACTACCTCTCCCTACTTTTCCTCAAAGATAACCAATCAAAAACAAGTCGCACACCATAACACAACCGTGCTACCACACGCCACGCCATTTGCCTTCTTAGTGCTTCACCCGTGTTAAATCGCATACAACCATCCTAGTTCCTTTTCTTCATATTTCAATTATTTTCTCTTTATTTAAAAGTTATAGTTGATTTTAGACTCAAAAGACACGATTCATTTTAGTTTTTCAGTATTTTTACTTTGATCTTCTTCTTGTTTGATTTATTAATTGTTTCCTTCTATTTTGATTTCAATTCTTTTTAACATATTCTCTGTTTTAGCATTTTATTTTATTTATGCTGATTTTTCTTCCCTTCATTGCGTAATTGATACTCTATTGACTAAATTTAGTTAAACGTTAAATTATAACTCTCATACACCATGACTTATCCCAATGAAATCTTTGTTTACCTTATGTTATTGTATTCAGAACTAAATAATGATTTTATTTAAGAATTGTTTATAAGATTACGATTTTAGTATTTATTCTTCAAAGAAGCATCTATCTTGGCTATTGACTGTGATTATTGGCTGTATAAAGGAGGTGTATCTCTTTTTGATTATGTTGCAGGAATTATGTCATCATCACGTCTTAAAAGGGCCGTTCCAAGTAAGAAAAGAAAAACACCTGGACCATCTTCGGCTAGCGCCTCATCAGAAATTCGACATTGCTTCCTCCAATTTAATCAAAACACTCAGGAAGAATGATATAAGGCACTCTGGGAATGCCCTTTAGGCACCGAAAGATGTATAGACTGGAACGCAAAAGAACAAATCAGACTGACAACCGATATCCGAGCCCTAATAGCAATAGATCCATGGGAGCGGTTCTTCTCTATAATCGAGCCTACTTACTTGGAACTCACACTCAAATTTTGTTCCACATTCACGTTGCAAACAGTGATGGCTCAGTATGACGACCTCAGCACTATCCAATTTTGTCTCGGGGGCACAATACGATGATTAAGCGTACCGCAATTTGGTATGGCCCTTAGTCTCTACACTCTAGAATTTATTGAAGAAAATCATCTGGACGATTTAAACCGTGACCTGCACATCACTCAAATCGCCTACTAACAAAGCTTACATCCTACTACAAGAAACTATAACCCTAGTCGTTCAAAGGCGACCGCTCTTTCCCCATCTCTCAGGTATATTCATGCCATCCTTGCTCATACAATTACAGGTTGCAAAAAGAGCACAGGCATCATTAATAAATAAGACGTCTACTTCTTGTCATGCATGTCTGAGGGACATGTTTTCGATGTGGCATATTATATCACATGCGCAATGCAGCATTAGACAGAGACACATAGAAAGGGCATCATTTTAATGGGGCCATACATATTGCGATTAGCTCGGCACTTTAATCTCCTCGACACCGATCAGCAGAGGTCCTCACTCACACTAATCAGATACATGACACCTCAAGGGATGCAAACAATGTTACATATGAATATGATCAAACGGCATCGTGGAACAAACCCTCCTCAATACAGACTAACTACAGAAGAGGAGGTGCCCGAGGACATTCCTGATGATGTGCCACTAGTCCTGAGCCAACAGCCATCATGTTCAGTGACTTCATTGGCAGATATCGCTGCACGCCTTACTCAGCTCGAGCACTATTGTACCCAGCAGTTTATTGGCAATGCTCGACGTCTTGATGGGATCGAGGCCACCCTTCAACAAATTTGTCATCACTTTCACATATCGCCATCAGTACCACCCCAGAATCTAGCTAACGATGAGGACTTCTGAGTTCTCATAGATTGTTTTTTGACATATATTTTTCCCTATTTTAAATTTTTGATTAATGATGCTTCTATTTTTGAACTTTATTAGTATTTCATGTTTTTATTTTTATTTTTATTCTTATTTTTATACCATTGGCTATCTAACCTCATAATCAATCCCTATTCAAAAATTATTAACTAAGTGACTTTGCAGAATCAATTACACGCCGCACAAACACATATTCACATAAAAGTCACCGGAGGAATGTATTTTGGACTCCATTGAAAAATTCAAGAAGTGACACTTTCTCCCTTCTCTTTTGATTTATCCCATTACTGTCATTATTTATCTTTGTACATTGAGGGCAATGTACATCTTAAGTGTGGGGGAGTAAAAGTGCCTAACTTTTTGCATAATTCTCAAAACCCTAAAATTAGTCTTGATCTTAAGTATTTTTTTCATATTATTAATTAGGATAAAATTTCTATGATTTATGATTTTTATTGATATGTTTTAGAACAAATCATAGTTAATTGTGTATTGATGATTAAATTTGAAGAATACTAGAGAATCAAGCATGATAAGTCTATTTTTCAAAAATAAAAATTGATAGGTTGTTAAACTAAATATGAGTATTACTTTGAAATTTGAAATCTATAGGGATTGATGTCAAAAACACCCATAATTTCTGTGAGATATTGAGCCTTATAGAGCATATATTATTTTCCATGCTCACTTTTATTGATATTGAGTGTGTCAACTTTGAACTGTTATTCTAGAACTTGCCTCATTTATGCATGTCGAGACCACAATAATGATTTGATATACTGAGATGATAAAGGCACCTAGGTTTTAACCCGTTCACTCCACTAAAAAGCCTACCTACATAAATAACTCCTAGTGAACCCCCTTGAATCCTAACAACCTTTTTATTAACTCACCCACTAATATTATCCCAAAATCCCTTTGTATTTGTTATCAACATTCTTTTGACTACCCCTCTATCGAGAATTGACTTGATCAATTGCCAAATTAGGTTATTTCAATTATCAAAGTTCCTTTTATTAAGTTTTTCTTAGTTTGTTCTTAAAATAAAAATCCAAGTTTATTCAATAAAAGAGCTTATAGTAATTAAACTCCAATTGTTGAAGAAAAAAACTCGTATTAAAGTATTATCAAATTTTAAATTGAAGAAAATACTCTTTATTATAGAGTAATTATCAATAGTGGTATTATTACTTTTATTTGATGTAAATATTCATATTTAGTTTATTATTTTTTAGATTAGGTAATTAGTCAATTCAATCTCAATTTTAACCCTCTGATTCAGCCTTTATCCACACCTTTCAACCCAAGCCCCGTTACAACCCTAATAAAGACCTTTTGATCTGTTTATTATCTCATATACAATGGTGGAGATTTGATTTTCAGGCAAGCCTATGGGATTAACTTTTCAGGTTCGACTTTTGAGTGCATTTTCTTGATCCTTAAACACTTTGAGTGCTTTGAGTGAATCTTTGTGAGGCTATCAATCCTTGTCGGTTTTGAATCAAAGGTAATTATTTAAATAAGGGGAGACAGCTACGTTTTCATGCTACAAAATCATGCCTTATCTCGTTTGAATCTTTAGGGCACTTTGAGCTAAATGATCTATGTATAAATTATCTATGAATTATGAAGCGGCCGGCATGAACTTATGTGTTGGGGTCTCCTTTAAGGAGACAATGCTTGCCTTCTTACGCTTCTTTGGCATGATTCTAGTGTAGCTCAAGAGTCTAGACACTTTTTTTAAGGAAAGAAAGAAGAAAAATGTGGGGAGAAGGAGGAGGGCTATGGGGTTTAAATAGGGTCTCAAATCTGGCACGTTCCCACGCCCGTGGACCGAGGGTGTGTTGAATTACACAGCCGCATCGCACGGTCGTGTGTCTAGGCATGTTTGCTCACCCACGCCTGTTCCCCAAGTGCCACACCCATTTCTGAAAAGGCGTGTAAATTCTTGGCGGCATGGGCGTGTTTGTCCGTGTCGATAAGTCGGTGGCTTCACATGGTTGTGGAGCACGGTAGTGTAAATTCTTGGTGCCGTGAGGGAGTGGTCAGATCCGTGACGTCGTGTGGTGGTTGGGACTGATTCGTACGGCACCTGTTGTGTTAGTACGGTGGTTCTACTGGTCTACACAGTCACGGACACGGCCATGTATAAGGCCATGTGGCCTTGAAGTTTTGAACTTTTGGTTAGTTTAAAAGGAAATAAAGAAGGAAAGAAAAGAAATTGAAAATAAATTTGAAAGTAAATAGTCTTAATACTCGGGTTGCCTCTCGAAAAGTGCTCGTTTATAGTCTTAAGCTGGACTTTCCTCAAATTAGAAAAATTAAGAAGGTTTAAAGGTTTGAATATCTTTCCTCTTGCTTAAAATTTTATTGTCTTGATAAGGTTCAAGTCGAGAAGCGTTTACCTTAAAAGTGCCAAATGTTGGATTGCTTACCTCAACTGTTCCATGGGGGAAGATATAGTTTACCTTAAAATGAATTTCCTTGCTTACGTTCAGTTCTGTTGTGATGATGCGAGGATCGGCTTTGTCGAGCAGCACCTGGTCTCCTATTTTAAAGTGATTTAATGTTCCTACGACTTCTTCTGGTGGTTCTTCTGGTGTTACTTCGTGTGGGTCCGGTTGTTCTTTGACTTGTGCCCTCTGCTCTTCTAAATTGTTGATCCTAAGGTCTTGTTCCGTGTGTGATTCTTCTTTGTCGCTTTGGGATCTGTGAGTCGGCTCAGGGTTGTGCCTTTGTGGTGTTTCCTATGATAAAGGTTGAACAATTTGATTATCATCTATATTCACTTTCTTACCTTCATCGATTGTTGTCCTGGCCGAGTCAAGAGCATGAAGACTGATTGATTCGTCACCTACACAAATTATGAGTTCTCCTATGGCAACATCAATTTTAGTCTTGGCAGTTGCTAGAAAAGGTCTTCCTAAAATTAAGGGGATTGTATTATCCTCATCCATATCTAAAACAATAAAATCTACTGGGAAAACAAATTTATTGATTTTGACAAGAACATCTTCGATAATGCCCTTAGGAATTCTAATAGTTTTATTAGCTAATTGTATACTCATCCTAGTTTGTTTGGGCTTCCCTAGACCTAGTCGTTTAAATAATGTATAGGGCATGACATTTATGCTTGTCCCTAAATCAGCTAATGCATTATCAATAGCTAAACTACCAATTAAATATGGAATTGTAAAACTCCCTGGATCTTTTAGCTTTCGTGGTAGTCTATTCTGTAACATTGCTGAGCATGTTGCGTTTAATTCCATGTGGTGCTCTTCGTCTAATTTGCATTTGTTAGTCAACAGCTGTTTTAAAAATTTACTCGAGTTTGGCATCTGAAAAAGAGATTCAAGAAGGGGTAAGTTAACATGTAATTTCTTTAAGAGTTTAAAAAACTTACCGAACTGTTTTTCTGAATCATCTCTTTTTATCACTTTGGGATAAGGTATGGGACGTTGGTACTCCTTGATTACTGGTTTTGGCTTTTCTTGTGTTACCTCTACCTTACCTTGGTCTACCTTATTTTCTTGTATTAGAATGGGTTCCTCTAACCCTTTACTGTCATTAGCTGAGATGGCTTGAATTTGTTCCTTTGGGTTGATCTCCGTGTTACTTGGTAGACGTCCTTGTGGTTGTTCTGACAGTAGCTTTGCAAAGTTGTTCGACTGCATTAGTTGCTTCATTCATTGACTTCGTAAGTTCCCCCATTCGGTTCTTGTTACTTTTAATTGTTTTCTCAGTTTTTTGGAACCGATTTTCTGTGTTTGCCATAAATTTTTTCAGCATCTCTTCGAGGCTTGTCTTATTCTCTTGTGGATATGGCTAATTTTGGAAGTTTTGAGGAGGTTGTTATCTTTAATTCCCTTGATTTCCTTGGCCTCCCTATGAAAAATTTGGGTGGTTCCTCTAACCTCGAATGTAAGTGTTACTATAAGGATTGTTATTGGATTAGAAATTATTACCTATATAGTTTGTCTGTTCGGTTTTTGCGTCCGGTTGGTAGGGTGGTTACTCAGGATTCGCCACAGTTCCACATGCATTGCACTACATGACTGGGTGTACTTGCGAGGAACATAAGCTGTCAAGCTTTTTATTCATCAACTCTACCTTCTTTGACAACATGGTCATTGCGTCGAGGTTGTAAACTCCAGCTGATTTTGTCGATTTTGTCCTTGTAACTTGCCACTGATAGTTATTTAGTGACTTCTCTTCAATGAACTCATAGACGGCTTCAGGAGTTTTGTTATTTAAAGTTTCCACGGGACTGAATCAATTAATTGCCGTGTTGAGGGATTTACACCGTTGTAAAAAGTTTGGACTTGAAGCCACAAAGGTAATCTATGGTGTGGACATCTCCTCAAGAGATCTTTGCATCTCTCCCATGCATCGTATAACGTCTCTAAATTCATCTGCACAAAAGAAGAGATATCATTCCGTAATTTGGCCGTTTTGGCCGGTGGGAAATATTTTAATAAAAAATTTTCGGTTATTTGTTCCCATGTAGTGATTGACCCTCGTGGTAATGAGTTTAACCACTGTTTGGCTTTATTCCTTAATGAAAAGGGAAATAACCGAAGATGTATGGCATCATCAAAACGCCATTTATTTTGAAAGTATCACAGAACTCTAAAAAATTAGCTATATGAGTGTTCGGGTCTTCGTCCTGCAAACCATCAAATTGAACAAATCGTTGAATCATTAGAATTGTGTTAGGCTTTAATTCAAAATTATTAGCGGCTATAGCAGGCCTAACAATACTAGATTCAGCTCCTATTAAATGAGGTTTAGCATAATCATACATAGTGCGCGGAGCATTATTTTCTTCCACATCTCATGGTGATTATTCTCGTCCATCCCTTCAGTAGGATCGGATCCATCTTTTTGCTCTTCTTCTGTGTAATTTAGGACTCGCCTAATTTCTTTGCGATTTCTTCGAGCGGTAGCTTCAATTTCACTATTGTATTCTAAAGGTCTTTTCGGGTTCCTTCTAGTCATAAACTAGAGGTACCTACTAGAAAAAAATAATGAAGAAATAAAATTAGCAAATGATACTAAAACAATAAAAATAATGGCTAAAGTAATAAATATAGAGCTTTCTTAATAATTTAGTTCCCCGGCAACGGCGCTAAAAACTTGAGTGTGTGCCTATCGAGTTTTAAAATTTATAATGAATGTGATTGAACCTGGAGACTAACTCTGACAATGATTTAAGGCAAGTGTACCTATCAAACAGTAGTATAGCTTAGGCAAGACTAGATTGTCGAACTCAAAGGAACTAAAAGTACTAATACTAACTTTCTTTTTATTATTTAGCCTAGAATATGGAGTGATTGGTTGATTTAATCTAATTTAACGACTACTAAACTAAAGACTCAAAGACAAAAGAGAATGAATTTGGAAATAACGTGATGAAAAACTCAGTTGATCACGACGATACCCTCAGGAAGAATCCACCTAGACTTCACTTGTTATCTAACACTGAACCATATGATTTATTCACTTAGTTTGATCCGTGAGACTCCCTAATGTATATTAAACCCTCTCTCGAGGTGAATAACGTCTAACCCTAGGTTAATTAGTGAAACTCTCATTCTCGTATAATAACCCCTAGAATAGCAGTTAATCGATCTATGGATTCTCATATTAGGTTTCACCCTAATCCGGTAAAATTTAGTCATCCTATCTTTAGGCGTGCGATCAACTCCTCTTAATTATGCTAGATCTACTCTTAGGTAAGGTCTATTCGTCTCCACCTAAGCACATCAGAATTTGGATTAAGCATGCACAATTGAGAACAAACTAAGTATTTATCATATAATTTAGAAAACAATAACAAGATCCATCTAGGTTTCATCCCTTTCAAGTATCTGAAGGGTTTAGTTCATAACTTTAAAATAAAACATCTCAAGAGAAAAGATAAAACAAAACATAAGAAATCCCTAAAACCCTCTGAAGGAATTGAAGTAGATATCTGCCGTCTTGAGTAGAATTCCGGCTTCTTGAGATGGATCAACTGGTTATCTTCGAGTAATTCCCTGAATTGACTACTTTGGCTTTGGCTCTTTGGCCTAGCTCACCCCTAACGCCCCTTTTTAGGTTACACTTAGGGTGTTTATATAGACTTTTAGAATGCTTTGCTTGGCCTCTAATTGTCCCATTCCAAGTATACTTCCTACTCGGTGTTTGAATAAGCTTTGAAAAGTGTTTTTTGGCTCTAAGTATCCAAATTCGAGTGAAATTACTCTCTCCCGTAACAAGGGTACGGCCATGGTACACGCCCATATAAATCATTTTCAGGCCGTGTCTTGATTCTATCGATTGAGGTACGGCTGTGTAAATCGTGGCATGGCCGTGTCTTAGTTAATTTTTAAGGTATGGCCATGTGACATGAAGTCCAGGCCGTATCGATTTCCTTTTTGCCCCAAATTGGCCCGTTTTAAGCCCGTTTCTTGTTCTTTTCATCCACGGGTGCTTTCCTGAGTAAAAAACATGAAAAGAAAGGATTAAGAGCAACTTTTTACATAAAATAAGGGCTAAATCATCCAAAAGCATACTAAATGTGGGCCTAAAATATGTTGATTTTATGGTTTATCAACCCTTTTGTGACTTTTATATATATATACATGTATGGATGTATTCTATCATGCTAATTTAAATTGTTTCGAATACACGTATAATAATATGACATGATTACATGATACATTGCATGGGGATGGGTTTTTATTGATCAGAGGAAGTGTACTGAAAGGCTTTCAGCCTAAATTACTGCAGCCCAGCTGCATACCACTGTATAGTGTCGCATTCGGTACTCTTTGGAGTGTAGGGATGGGTGGGTTGATTATATCCCCACATGGAGTGTAGGGTTGGATGGAGATGGAGAGTAGAGGCCGGATGGATAGGAAATATATACTGCTTACTTTGTTTCTGCACTGATTAATGTTACTGTAATGGGCCAAGGCCCAAGCACAATACTATTCTGTACTGAGATGGGCTAAAGCCCAAACTGATATTGTCACTGATACTGAAAAAGGGCTTAGGCCCAGACTGTGTTTGTTTTCTATCTGTTTGCTAATATGGGATTACACACTGAGTTTTCATAAACTCACCCATCTATTTTAACTGTACAAGTAATCCCTAGTCATAGGCGGATCGGTGCAACGGAGGACTCAGTGGTGGCCACACGACCCATCTAATTCGATTTAGTATTTTATGATTTCAACTTAATTTTTGGGGTATTTTATTGTAATAAGGTCCTTTGATATTTTTAATTTGGGATTTTATTTTGGGTTTGGTTTATAACTACTAGAAGTAGGAAAAAACACGGGTTTTCAAATAGATAAATTTTCTATCAAAATTACCTCAAAAATGCAATCAGTTTAAAAGCTTTCGCAATAAGTGACATTTCAAAAATTAATAACATTTTTTAAAAGTGATTAACTTGTCGAGTCATGCTTCAAAATAAACAACACATTTTTAGATTCACCATTGAATAACACAAAGTGATTAAATAGAAACAATGATTTCAACTACAATGTACTTTACGAAAAACACTTCGATGTGACATCGCCAGATGCGACCATAACATCTAGGTTGGGTTTGGGGTGTTACATTTAGTGGTATCAGAGTCAGGTTGCCAAACTTGACTGTGGATTGGGTTTTTAAACTTGAATTTCTTTTTTCAAATGGTTTGAAGTGTTTTGAAATATTTTACTGAATGTGTGGCACGTCGAGTCTCCGACGCTGATCCTGTAAGTTCTCTCTAAAAACTGCATTATGATTTTGACTAAAACTGTTATATGTTCTAAACTAAAAATGCTAGAGGTAGTATATCCTACAACTACTATAGATGGACTGTACTAAAAACACTTAAGATAGTGTATACTGATACTATAGCAAAACTATTAGGCACTACGATTTACGAAAACGGACACTGAATTACTATAATGGCTTACAAAAAACTTTGATTAACAAGTACTGAAACTATAATTGATCTGCATAAAACTATTAATACAGATAATACTAGATTAGACAATGAGTACTAGAGGTACTCGCAGACAGGGTACAAGAGGCCGTAGAGGTGCTCGAGTTGGGTCCTCGTCATCTAGCCATATACCTAATTTAGAAACCAGTGAGACACCGGCTTCACCTTTGACTGATATTGGGTCTCATGATCGAACGGCTGGGGATGACGCACTGTCCCAGGCCATGTTAAGAATTCTGGAGAGGGTCACTGGGACCAATACTAGTATTGGAGGCCGACGGTCGGTTACGAAACGAGTCTGATCCAATGGAGCTGAGATTTTTAGGGGTATTTCTGGAGTTGACCCTAACGTGGCTGAGTACTGGATAGAGGCCACGGAGAGAATTATGGATGATTTGGATTGCACCCCGAGCAAAAATTAAAGGGTGTTGTATCACTGCAACGAGTTGAAGCATATCAGTGGTGGCTTACTGTAAAAGGAGGGCACTCAGCCCAAACGACTGACCTGGGAATTCTTCAAATCTGCCTTTTAGGGAAAATACGTGGGTGCCAGTTATGTGGATGCCTAGAGGAGAGAGTTTTAAAATTTAACTCAGGAGGAGAGATCAGTGGCCGAATATAAGGCTGAGTTCTCAAGGATGAGTAGCTATGCCAGAGGTATGGTGGCGACTGAGTACGAGCGATGTGTTTGCTTCGAGGATGGCCTCAGTGATAACTTAAGAGTTCTGATAGCTCCACAGAGGGAGCGAGACTTTGCTACACTAGTTGATAAGACAAAGACTTTGCTCCACTGAGCGTTAGAACCGTGAGAAAGAGAAAGGTAGGAACAAGAGGGATTCAGAGCCCTCGATTTCCATTCAAAGGCCTAAAAAAAGGCCAGAGTGGATGGGCCAGTTAGAGTTGGGGCCCTATGGTTGCTACTGGTCAACAGCCATGTACCAATTATGGGAGACGTCATTAGGGCGAGTGCTAGAAAAGAACTAGGGCAAGTTCGAGATACGATTTATTGGAGCACCATATCAGAGAGTGTCCACGGAGGCCTGATTAGATACAAGCTCCTGGTTTGGGTACTGCACAGTCGCCGAGGGGTGTTTAGTAGCCACTGAGAGGCCTCAGTCAGGCTCGAGGTGGTAATGGGTTGGTAGGTGGGCGAGAGAGCACCGAGCGGTGGTGCTAATCGGTGGCCGAGGCGGTAAACTCTTGTATATGCTATATATTACCGAAAGGAGGGAGATGCTCCAGATGTCATCATGGGTACGTTCTTAATTTTTAATGTACCTTATACTGCATTGATGGATATAGGATCCACTCATGCCTATGTTTCCTGCTCTGTTACTAAAAACTTGGGAATTTTGGTTGAGAGTACTTCGAGTGAAATTACGATATTAAGTCCATTGGGGCAATCCGTCTGGGTTAATAAGTTATTTAGAGACGTCCCTTTAGAGGTACAAGGAGTTATTTTTCTTATCGATCTAATGGAACTCCCTTTTGGAGAATTCAATCTGATACTGGGCATGGATTGGCTAGTTAAACCGAGTGAAATAGGATTGTGCCACTAAACGGGTGGTAGTAAGAACGGAGGAGGACAACGAAGTAGTTGTAATTGGGGAATGTCAGAACTACTTGTCGAATGTGATTTCTGTATTAAGGGGCAAAAAGTTGGTTTGTAAGGGATGTGAGGCGTATCTGGCCTACATTAGTGTTTTAAATTATGGAGATTCTTTTGTTAGAGAAATCAGAACGATTAAAGACTTTCCAAATGTCTTCCCTGAAGAGCTACCTGGGTTACCTCCAAATTGTGAAGTTGAGTTTAGGATTGAGCTCCTTCTTAGTACAGCTTCGGTGTCCATCGCCCCTTATAGAATGACACCGAAGGAGCTTGTGGAGCTTAAAGCTTAGATTCAAGAATTACTGGATCAAGGCTTCATTTACCTTAGTCTGTCTCCGTGGGGAGCACTAGTGTTGTTTGTGAAAATGAAGAATGGATCCATGCGCCTGTGCATCGATTACCGGCAACTGAACAAACTGACCAATAAGAATAAGTACCCTTTGCCGAGGATAGATGACTTGTTCGATCAGTCCTGAGGAGCTTTGATTTTCTCTAAAATTGATCTCCGATCTGGGTACCATCAGTTGAGAGTTAAGGAGGCTGATGTACACAAGACTGCGTTTAGGACTCGCTATGGTCATTACGAGTTCTTAGTAATGCCATTTGGATTGACGAATGCACCATTAGATTTTATGGATCTGATGGCCATATGGTATCTGCTGAGGGGATTAGGGTCGATCCTCGAAAGGTTGAGGCTGTCTTAGATTGGAAGCAGCCTAGGACTGTATCAGAGATTCGTAGTTTTCTAGGACTAGCTGGGTACTACCGACATTTTATATAGGGCTTTTCTGTTATTGCAGCACCCTTGACTAAGCTGCTACGTAAGGGTATGCCATTTAACTGGGCTTATTCATTGCAAATGAGCTTTGAGAAGCTCAAGATCGTACTGACTGAAGCCCCGGTCCTGATACGTCAGTGCCTGGAAAAGAATTTACTGTGAATAGTGATACATCACATGTCGGTTTAGGATGTATGTTGATGCAAGAGGGTGAGGTGGTTGTGTATGCATCTTGACAGCTTAAGACTCATGAGGCAAATTATCCGACGCATGACATGGAGTTGGCCGTAGTGGTATTCACACTAAAAATTTGGAGACATTACTTGTATGGTGAGAAGTGTATCACTTACACAGATAACAAGAGTCTTAAATATCTCCTCACTCAAAAGAGTTAAACCTTAGGCAGCGTAGATGGATTGATCCGCTAAAGGATTACGACTATACGATTGAATACCATCCTAGTAAGGCCAATGTGGTGGCCGACGCACTGAGCTGAATGGCTGTGATTTATTTGAGAGCGATGTTTGCTCGTATCAGTTAATTTGATGATGGTATTCTATTGGTTGAACTCCAGGTTAAACCGATGTGGATTGAGTAAATTAAGGGTAAACAGTTGGAGGATGAGTCACTAGGTCTTCTATTTCAACAGATTGAGAGTGGTAATACATCATATTTTAGATTGAATAGCGAAGGGGTTCTCTATTTCTGTGGGAGAGTCTGTGTACTGTTGATGCCGAGTTGAGGCAATTTATACTGCGAGAGGCACATAGTAGCCCTTATGCTATGCATCCTGGCAAAAAATAAGATGTACCGAGACCTTCATGAGTTGTACTGGTGGCCAGGTCTTAAGCGAGAGGTTATTGATTTTGTGAGTAAATGTTTGACATGCCAGCAGGTTAAAGCTGAGCATCAACTACCTTCAGTTTATTGCAGCCAGTTAAAATATCGCTTTGGAAGTGGGAAAGAGTGACTATGGATTTCGCAAGTGGGTTGCCCTTAATGCCTACTAAGAAAGATTCAGTGTGGGTCATCGTGGATCGGTTGACCAAGTCTTCCCATTTCATGCCGATTCGTACTGATTACTCTATGCAGAAGATGGCTAAACTATATGTGTCTGAGGTAGTGAGATTGCATGGGGTATCGATTTCGATAATATCTTATAGGGATCCCTGCTTCACGTCTCGGTTCTAGAATAAGCTAAATGAAGCTCTGGGTACAAGGTTGGACTTCAGTACTGCGTTCCATCCTCATATAGATGGTCAATCTAAGAGGGTGATATAGATACTGAAGGATATGTTAAGGGGTTGTATAATTGACTTTCGAGGCAGTTGGGAGAAGTTTTTGCTATTGGCAGAGTTCGCTTACAACAACAGTTACCAGTCTTGCATACAGATGTCACTTTACGAGGCGCTCTATGGTCGTAAGTGTCGTACTTCTTTATGTTGGACTAAGTTGGGCGAGCGTCGTATTTTGGGTCCTGAACTGGTTTTTGATACTGAGGATAAGGTCAGGTTGATTCGAGATAGACTTAAGGAGGCATCTGATAGGAAAAAGTCATATGCAGATCTGAAGCGTCGAGAGATTGAGTATTTTGTGGGGAACTTCATTTTTCTCAAAGTCTCGCCATGGAAGAAGGCACTGAGATTTGGCCGTAAGGGCAAGTTGAGCCCTAGATTCATTGTACCTTATCACATACTGAGACTTGTGGGATCAGTTGCTTACCAGTTGGAGCTACCGACAGTGTTAGAGCGGATTCATGATGTATTCCACGTCTCCATGCTGAGGCGCTATCGCTCTACTCTCATGCATGTTGTTTCTTTTGAGGAAATCGAGGTTAGGTCAGATCTAACCTTTGAGGAGGAGTCAGTCCAGATATTTGACCGCGATGTTAAAATTCTTAGAAGAAAGTCCATCTCACTAGTTAAGTTTCTTTGGCGTAATCATAGTTCTAAGGAGGCCACGTGGGAGCTTGAGGATGTAATGCAGAAGAAAATCCTCATCTTTTCTAATCAAGTAAAAATTTTGAGGCCAAAATTTTCTTTAAGGGGTAGAGTTGTAACGCCCCTAAAACCCTTAATTTTTTTTATTTTTGTATGTTGTTGTTATTAATACATGTCTGCTTCAATGGTTAAGTGTTCTGGTAGTTTCTGAGAAGTTTTGGGTCCAAGCCTTAGCTTGGGCAAAAATTTTGTTTTTATTGAATAAACCCCTATCTTTTGACCGTAGGCTTATAAATAAATATTGGTAAAACTTGTCAAAATGGTCCTGCTGGTCTAGTGGTTAAGTGGAGTGTTAATGTTGCAAGGAGATCTGGAGTCCGAGACCTTGCGCGAGCAAATGAGTTATTTTTGCTGCTTGTGCTGTGTGAGTGTTTTGGTGTAGTCGAAATACTGAGTGGTTGAGTAGTTGTGGGGTTGGTGGAGGAAATTAAGGAATTTGAAGTGTGTGGGGAAAGTGGACGGTTGGTGTTGAGGATTTTGAGGAGAGAATTAGGGAATGAGATGAGATTGAGCTGAACTTGAACTCTATTTTTCCAAAATTTCGGCACCTTCTTCCCAAATTCCCCAGGTTCTGTTCGCAAAACCCTTTCCCCTTAGCTAAAATCTCTTTTTGGTAATTCAACTTTAGCTTGTTTTTTTTCTTTCTTTGAAATTTTCGGTAACTATGTTCTTCTCTGCCAAATTGCATTCCATTCTCCCCTCTCCACTTTGCTATTTTTTTCCTCCTCTTCTTCTTTCTCGAACCCTTCTCTTATGCTGAATTTGTGTGTTTGTTATGCTTTTGTTCTCTAGCCAAACCTTTTCTCAATTTCAACTTTGGGCTATCGATTTTCTCAAACCTCATTTGACTGTCCTGCGCTCGTTGGTAATGGTATTCCTATTCAATTCCTAGATCTCCTTTTCAATTCGGTTTTGACCCTTCTCAAGGCAAACCTTCCCCTCTATTATTATCATGTTTTCTCTCCTTCTTTTACCCTCGTTGTGTCAACTCTTTCCTATTTTGCTCTGTCGAATTTGGGTGCTAATTCTATTCTTCAATTTTGCATTTTGATAAGTGGTGTTTCGTTTTGTTTGAAACTAGTCATGCGAATTTGGTTAATAAATATTTCATTGGATTGCAAGAATTAGTGGTTATTCGGTTTCAACAGTTTAAGTGGGAAGGCCTCGATTGTTCAAATGTGGTAAGTGAATGATGGTGAAGTGATTAAGTATTTCGCGTAGGGTCGTGATAAATTCGTTAGACTTGTGACTAATCGATTGTTTATGATTGAATTTAGATTTGAGTGCTCAAGGACTTGGTATGCTTTTTCGTAAACAAGGTGTTGTAAACACAATCACGATTATGGAAATCGACAAAAGTTGGAATAACTGAACAACGACGCTACACAGGCATGCACTCACCCGTGTGGTAGGCCGTGTGACTAAACATGGGTGTGTGATAGACGAGGCTGACTATGTGCGATTTCATGGGCTGGGCTGAACTGGGTCGTGTGGGCACCATGGGCATGTGGGGCACACATGAATAAACCACATAAGAATCCACACGGCCATGGCCATTTTGGGCCGTGTGGACCACACGGGCATGTGGGCCTACATGGGACAGCAACATGGGCTCGAGAGCCCATTTTTACAGTTTGTGTACTAAGGTTGCACGAGTCACCCAAGACGACTGTAGACCTACTATTGGGTCGGTAAGATCACCTAGACCCCTAATTGGCTGAATGACTATTATACACCTGTGTGACTTATATATATATATATATATATACATGTATGGCTGTATTCTAGCATTCTAATTTAAACTATATCGAATACATGTATAATACTTTGACATGATTGCATGATGCATTGCATGGGGATGGGTTTTTATTAATCGGAGGAAGTGTACTGAAAGGCTTCGAGCCTAAATTACTGGCAACCCAGCTGCATATCACTGTATAGTGCCGCATTCGGAACTCTTTAGAGTGTAGGGATGGGTGGGTTGATTATATCCCCACATGGAGTGTAGGGTTGACGGAGATGGAGTGTGGAGGCCGGATGGTTAGGACATATATACTGTTTACTCTGTTACTGCACTGATTAATGTTACTGTAATGGACCAAGGCCCAAGCACATGACTATTCTATACTGAGATAGGCTAAAGCCCAAACTAATATTGTCACTGATACTGAAAAAAGGCTTAGGCCCAGACTGTGTTTGTTTTCTGTCTGTTTGCTAATATGGGATTACACACTGAGTTTTCGTAAACTCACCCATCTGTTTTAGCTGTACAGGTAATCCCTAGTCATAGGCGGATCGGTGCAACGAAGGACTCAATGGTGGCCAAACGACCCATCTAATTCGATTTAGTATTTTATGATTTCAACTCAATTTTTGGTTATTTTATTGTAATAAGGGCCTTTGGATTTATATTTTTAATTTGGGATTTAATTTTGGGTTTGGTTTATAACTGCTATAAGTAGGAAAAGGCGCGGGTTTTCAAATAGATAAATGTTTTATCAAAATTACCTCCAAAACACAATCGGTTTAAAAGCTTTCGCAATAAATGACATTTCAAAAATTAATAACGTTTTTTTTTTTTAAAAAGTGATTAACTTTTTGAGGAGTCATGCTTTGAAAATGAACAACACGTTTTTAGATTCACCGTTGAATAACACAAAGTGCTTAAATAGAAATGAGGATTTCAACGACAACGTACTTTACGAAAATTACTTCGATGTGACATCGCTAGATGCGGCCATAACGTCTAGGCCGAGTTTGGGGTGTTACAGTTTATTTAATTGATATATTTAATTTCAATCATTGAAGATAATTTCATTCAATAAAACATGATTAACAGATTTTTTTCATGAGAAACTTAAGCATTTTATTGAAATAATATTTTAGTAATATCATTTTATTTAATAAATTATAATTAATAGGCTTGCTTATATGAAATAGCTATAATTTTTTTTTATAAATTTTAGACAATATGTTATTGTAAAAAACTAATTTGATAAAGGATGTACTTCACAACTTTGGTTTTTGCTTTTATAAGTGAAAAGTTGTTATAGAGGGTTAGAATAAAACATAAAAAATCATTTTTTGCTAGAAAGTTGGATGTTAAAGCAAAATGTTGTTATAGCGGGTGGTGGTTATAGAGAAGATTGATTGTATTTATCGCAATAAATCTAAAAAAATTAAGTACATATGATAAGGAAGAAGATCATATTCAAGTTGTCCAGCTAAAAGAAAATTAGGATCTGACTTGAAAAGAAGAAACCAAACAAATTTTTTAAAAAATAATATAGAGAAAACAGTGAAACAACTAAAAGAAAAAAATTAAGAACAAAGAATAAATATTTAAAATCATAAATAAATAAAATGGAAATTCAAAAGTGGAAGATTGATCGAATAAACCGATTGATAAATGAATAAGTGCCCAATTGAATCCTTTAATAACCCCAACAAATTCAATTAATGGCTCTAATCAACCTTCCAAGAAATAATCCTTTGCAAATTGAAGGATGAAGAATGGATTCCCATGACTGCTTCAAGAATCGAGAAGAAAACTGCTAATAAAACTCACAAGAAAGCAATTTTGTTCAAATCAACCATCCAAAAATTCATCGTAAGTTGACTGATCTTACAAACTTAAAAATTTGTAGCTTCGACCTCAAAGAAACTGAAATTAAAGAACTAACTAACCTTCAACAAAGTTGATCTTTACAATACTCCGAGCTTACCATCACTTTTGAGCCAACACTCTTAATTGAATGTGTTTTTCATATGTGAAATATGTGTGAATCGGTATGATATGGTATTGGTTTAAGTTAGGTATGATTTGAGGAAATTCACATTTAAAATGTCACATTATAGTTGAAATAACCACTTTGTCTTGAGATATCCAGAATAAAAAGACCAGATTTAGTTAATGATTTCTTCTTTTGCTTTTTCCTAAGATGATGCAAGTCCAAATTTATTTAATGAGGTTTTGATAATGTTAGTAAAAATTAATATTTTACAGTTTTGAATATTTAAGATTGGAAGTTTTTAAATCATATTTTTGCAAGTGAATTCAATCAGTGTTGAATCCAAGCGAATTGAGGCATTCAGTATGAACAAGGTAAAAAAATTAAGAACACACGATATGTTTACACGGTTTGATTTCATTACATCTGCGAGGTCTTGCCTAAAAATATAATCAACTACCTTAGCAGTACGTGCAACATGTGATTTCAACCTCTAACACTCCCCAGATTAGACTCCTCACTTTGGTAACTAAGATCTAGACAACTCTCCTCTAAATTTTTTCCCTTGAAAACTTAGAACATTGACCAAGTAACACACTTTGATTTTCCATTGAATGCACTCACAAGAAATGTTCCTTAATGGACAAGAATTGCCAACTTTAATTTTTATTAATGAATAAGAAAGATGGTTGTCCTAGCTCATTTGAAACAAAACAACTCTTTGTTTATGTTCATTCTACATGTGCATTTTTATTAATTTTATAATCTTTGTAAATTATCAATAACTTTAATTTTCTTTTGAATTTCTAAATAATTAATTATTTATTTATAACTTTTCACTCATCTAGAATGAATCTAGACAACCTTATCTCCACGTGCATTCCAAATGTAATTTTTTATTTTTTATTTTTTTTGAAAAGGTATTTTTTTGCTGACGTGGTATACATCATACCAAATTATCATTCCTCCCACATCATGTCACGTGTCATCTACTTGTGCTGCCATCAACCACATTAGTACTATTAACGATCAAACCAGTCAACTAATAATTTTCACGACTTGTAATGTAAATATTATACAAAATGACGTAATTAATTCTCTTTGTAGATTGTGGGGTATATGTCAAAATTGAAAACATATGGCTACACCATGATTACACTGTAGTAGTTTTTATGCTGTCTTTTGAACTTAAAATAAAAATTCAATTATCTTAAAAACAAACTTTGAGATTGAGATTTTGCTAACAAAAGAAAATTTGTTGTCTTTGCAAAATATAAATGACGTAAAACCCAATTATTTTTGTAAGCTTATATGTTTATTTTATTTCATTATATATATCAAAGATAAGACAACTCAAACTCTTCGAGTATAATAAAAATAAAGATGATCAAATCCTGAAGACCACCAGTCTTATTAATATAACAATGGAAAAACAAATTAATATCTTAGTTGCAAGCATCGATGTTAGCCAAGAGGTAAGCTTCAATAGCCTTGTAAACTACCTCACTCCTTTGAATGAGAGCCTTGATTTCATCTTCAGTGATTACATAGTAGCCAATGGTGTAAAATTTGATTGAGCTCTTGCAAACACTTCCTCCACTTGCATCAGCCACAAATTGGTTCTCATAGCTAATTTTCTCAAGCTTGTCCCCTAGAGGTCCACCTTCGATCAAACTGTAACTGTATGACAAATTGTTTTCATAATGTCCTCCAATCATGTGCTTCATATATTGGAATGGAAGGCCTATGGAATAAAATACTTGTTATCCGACATGCTCGTAACAAACACATACAAAAAATGAAAATTAAAGAAGTAACAAACCTTGGAAAAAATTGATCTTTACAATACTTCCTGGCTTACCATCACCTTTGAGCTCAACACTCTTAATTGCATGAGGGGCAGCCTTGGGGTAAACCTTGGCACCTTCAAGAACAAAGGCTTTGAAAAGCCTGGTTGGGGAGACTAGGGAGGTTACCTTAAATTCATAAGTTACAACACCCATAATTATAAAATTGTTTCAAGTCTTTTCTTTAAATGAAAGAAGAGAAGAAGAAATGGATGAGTGAGTGAATGTTTTGATGTGTGGGAAGCTAGAAAACTAGTATATTATTTATAGACTTAACTTGAAGATTAAGAACATGGTTATTTCAATTTTTGATTGGATTTATATATATACTAATTATATATTATTAGTCAAAAAGAGCATCCCAGATATGTCAAGGAAATTTCCAATTTATGACTTCAAATATATATATAAAGGAAAAGGCTCATATAAGTGCTTGGATAATTGGCGGAGATTTTAATGTAGTAAGAAATAGAAGCGAACGTAGAAATTACAAGAGTATTTAGAAGGGCTCTAAAGATTTTGGTGAGTTTATTGATAGATGTAATTTGATAGACTTGCCGTTAGTGGGGAAAAAATTCACGTGGTTTGGTCCGGGTTGTAAGCGTAGCAGATTGGATAGATTTCTTATAGAGGAAGAATGGTTGATTTATTTTAAGGATCTTCAACAACAGGGGCTTAACAGATCCATTTCGGATCATATCCAATCTTGTTATTTAATGAGTTAATTGATTGGGGGCCTCGACATTTTAAGTTTATAAATGTGTGGCTTAAAAAGAAAGATTGTATCTGCTTGGTTGAGAGGGAATGGTCGGGCTTGGGTTGTTTCAGAGGGAAAACGGCTGTGAAATTGAGAAAGCTAAAGGGGATCCTGAAGAAATGGAATGTGGATGATGGTAATATGTTGGAAAAAATAATTATCGAAAGCGAGAGTAGAATAAAGGAGATGGATGAAATTAGCGAAAAAAGAGAGTTGACAGTGAAGGAATTGGAGGAATTAAAAAAATTGAATACTGAGCTGTGGGAATCAATAAGATATAAAGAATCCAGTTGGCGCCAGAAATCAAGGATGACATGGTTAAAAGAAGGGGATACCAACAACACTTTTTTCCATAGAGCAGTGAAAATCAAAGCGAAGAGGGAAATGGTTTTTAGCCTTAGAATTGGGGACTGTAACACCCCAAACCCAGCCTAGACATTATGACTGAATTTGACGTGCCATATCGAAGTGATTTTCGAAGTTGGACTTGTTGATAAAACTCCTATTTAGGTTAAAACCCATTTAGTTTTCATTGCTTGAGAAAATTTGGCAAATTAAGTTATTACACTTTGAAACCAACTTATCAAAATGATTGCCATATTTATTAATGTTGATTTCTTTAAACTAAATAAAATTGCGGAAGCTTCTTTAATTAAAACCTTGAAGTTTAAAATGCGTGTTTTTCTTGAAAACTATTGTTATTTTGAAAACCTCTTTTGTATCCGTTTGGTAGTTTAAAACAAGAAATCAAAGCCCAATTAAAAATTAAACCCACCAATGGCCTTATTACATAATCAATAGCCCCATATGAAAATTGAAATTTAATAACTAAGTCTAAAACATAATATCAGCGATCATGTGGCCACCTCCGAGTCCCTAGCAGCACCAAATCATCTAAGGCTTGGGATTACCTATAAAATTTAAAAAGAAAGGGTGAGTTTACGAAAACTCAATGTGTAATCCCCTATCAGTCAATTAGTAACAATATGCATTAACAGTCTGGGTTTGAGCCCTATTCAGAAACAGTGCAGTATGGGCCTTAGCCCATTTAGTAATAGTGTGGGCCTAAGCCCAATACAGTATCAGTATGGTGTAAATATGCAACCCACCCTAATCCAGCCAACACACCATCCATACCAACCAACACACCATGTGGAGATAAAATTGACCCACCTAGCCATCACACCAATATCGCAGCATAGCTGCCAATAATAATAACGCAGCAGAGCTGCCAGTAATAATATCACAGTAAAGCTACCAGTAACAGTATATGTGGAAGAGCCATCAGTACAGTATACTTCCTCCATAACAGTATCCCAACCCCATGCAGTATGTCATGTCATAAATCATACATATATACAGAATGTCATACTTAGTAACAATCATATACAAATCATGAACACATCAGTCAACCTACCCTTAGAGGTATAACGGTCCTTTTATCCTATGGGGTATTTCGGTCATTTTACCCTATGGGGTTATTTTGGTCATTTTACTCTTTAGGGGTATTTTAGTCATTTTACTCTTTAGGGGCATTTCAATCATTTTACTCTTTAGGGGTATTTCAGTCATTTTAGTCATTAAGGGTATTTTAGTCATTTTACTTTTTAGGGGTACTTCAGTGCAGATAACAACCTTTTTGAAGGTCTACAGTCGCCTCGAGTGACACAGATAACCTAAATGGTCATAACGGTGTAAATGGGCCCAAGGCCCAATATTCAGCCTAAGTGGGCCCACACGCTCGTGTGGCTCATGTAGCCTAAATTCTATCATGGCTATGTAAACTACATAGTCCAGTCTAGTATTTGCTAATTATCGAGGATTTTGTCCGTGTGGCTCGTAGGCCCACACGGCCCATTTTAGCCAAACGAGGCCCATGTCGGCCCAAGAGCACGAGAACACTCATGGTAGCCTCCACAGTCTATCGCCCACGATTTGTGGGGTCGATTCACCCCTCGAGTGATTACAAGCTTGTGGGGCCACAAATGTCAAAGTTTCAACTTTTCAGCTTTTTAGCATTCGCCGATTCACAATAGAGAGGGGTGTGACTACACACCTATTTGCGCAACGAACATATTACCCCACATGCGATCAACCTACAATCATCCAAACACAATTAGTCACTCATCCTTTATATCATTAACATTAAAGCCCCAAACTGATATCACCACTTACCTTTACCGCAAGTTACACGATTTCTACACTTAGATCGCTGGTTGGAAACGATCACACCCTTCTTCCTGATTTAATGCGCATAAGACAGATTTCATTAGCCATACTTGTCTAAGACAAGGCTTGAATTGATGCCCATAGTCCAAAGAGTTAGAGTTAGAGCAAATTGGGTATTCGGCCAATACTACAAAACAATCTATTTACCCCACAGTATTCTGCCAAAGAGGTATTCGAAGCAAAAGGTAGAGATGTGCAGAGAAGTAAGGAAGTTGATGCTCCACAGTATTCAGTCACTATTAAACAAGCAGAGAAACAAAAGAGAGGGAAAAAGAAGATGAAATATGTGGCTTACCAAAATGATATGAGGATTTAGCTATTTCTTTAGGAAAAGAGAAAGAGAGGCGAAAGCACAAATGATCCTAGGATGGTATATTCGGCCAAAGAGGGGACAGCTTGAGGAAGAGAGGAAAAGGAAGAAAAGAGAGGAAGGATTGCTCACAAAATTCACCTATTGACCGGCATGAAAAAGGCAAATGAACCAAAAGCCAGAGAATGGATGGAAGGAAATGAGATTCGACAGGGAGAAGAAAGAAAAAATGCAAAAGTGTTCAGAGAAAAAGTGCCAGAGCGTACCAAATTCGGCAGAGGCTAACTCAAATGCCAAAATGACCCACAACCCTCCCCTCACCAAATTCTCAAGGCATAAGAGCCCCCAAACAGCACAACTCTCCTCTCACTCAAACTCATTGATTCTCTCCCCTTATCCCTCCTTGAATCTCTCCATGACCAGTTCAAACACCATTCAAATAATTTCAAATTCCCCTTAGCTGTGTTTCAATCCAACCTACTACCTGCACAGCTCAACCAGCAAAATAAATACCCATTGCACAACCCAGGACTTGAACCTCAAACCTTACAGTTGCACTGCACGGCACCTTGCTACTAAACCATAAGCTCTTCTTATGTCATAAACAAGCACTATTATTAATAAATCCTATATGCTAGTGTCCAGATTCATTTAAGAGAGCCAAGACTTGAACCCAGGCTTCTCATACACCCTCAAACACACCTAAATCACTTAGCCATTAAAGCAAACAAGCAATTTATGTCAGAACATGCAAAATTAAAGACCATATATTTTTAGGGGCGTTACAGGGATTGATGCTTGAAAGAACCAAAGGAAATGAAGGAGGGGTTGTACAATTATTTCAAATATTACTTTGATTGCTCTGGGAGAAGGTGGAAAATAAGGTTAGATTTGAAATTTAAAAATCTTAGCGAGGCTGGGATGAGGAAATTGGAGGAATCATTTTTTATGGGAGAAATTAAAGAAGCAATTTGGAGTTGTGATGAATCAAAAGCACCTAGGCCAGATGGTTTTAATCTGTGCTTTTTCAGAAAATGTTGGGAGACTGTTAATAATGATTTATGTAGTTTGATGGTGGAGTTTTTTTCGACCGGGAAGTTGGAAAAGAGTATAAACTCATTTTTTATTACTCTAATACTAAAGGTGAAGAATCCTATGGAAATTACAAATTTTAGGCCAATTTGCTTGGTGAGCTCATTTTACAAGATTGTGGCTAAGGTACTATCCTGAAGACTAAGAGAGATGGTTGGGGAGGTAGTTAGTGATACTCAATGCGCTTTCATTAGGGGAAGACAAATCTTTGACGGGGTTTTAATAGCGAATGAATTAATCCATTCGGTTAAGATGAAAGGCGGTGATGGGTGGCATCTAATTTTTAAGTTAGATTTTTCTAAAGCTTATGATTGTGTTAGATGGGATTTTTTGGAGCTGGTAATGTTCAAAATGGGGTTTAGAGACAAATAGAGAGGTTGGTTGATAGAATGTATTTCCACGGCTCGAGCTGCGGTGATTATAAATAGTTCCACAACAAAGGTTCGGCTTTTCATAGAGGGCTCTGTCAGGGTGACGCATTATCTCCTTTCCTTTTCATCTTAGTTATGGAAGTGCTCCATTGAGCGTTGGTCAGTGCAATGGAGATGGGGCTTATCGAGGAATTCAAAAATATTATTCCCAGGTTGAGTTTTTCTCACCTTCAATTTGCAGACGACACGATTCTCTTCTTGAAAGTAGATGACAAGGAGGTGAGCAATGTAAAGTATATTCTTAGGTGCTTTGAGTTATTCTTGGGTTAGAGCATTAATTTAAAAAAAAATCATGCTTGGTGGGTTTTAATATGAACGAAAAACTTCTATCTAGGTTGGCAGCAATTTGTAAATGCAAAATAGGCTCGTTTCCATTTAACTATCTGGGGATTTCATTGGGTACGAATCCGAAGAGAATAGCTACATGGGATCCGATCATTGATAGGGTAAGGAAAAAACTAGTTGGATGGAAATGTCATATGTTATCTTGGGCAGGAAAAGTGGTTCTCATTAACTCTGTGTTATCATCGTTGCCGATCTACTTTATGTCTCTATTTAGCGCTCCAGTAACAGTAATAAAAAGGATCGATAAGATTAGAAGGAATTTCCTATGGAAGAGTTTAGATGGGAAGAAAAAATGGCAAAAATTAGATGGAACATTATTTGTAAACCTAAGGTTGAGGGGGAGCTGGAGTGGTTAATTTAGGTGTTAAAAACAAAGCCTTATTGGCTAAATGGAGCTGGAGATTTGCAGTTGGAAAAAAAGTATTGTGGCGAAAGGTCATTTTATCAAAATATGGTTTGGATATCCAAAAATGGCATTAACAGGCAAACTTTCTAAAAAATATGTCTTCTATTTGGAAAGGAATAATTAAAAATTCTATGGATGATACTGTCTCTAAATGTGTAGTGGTGGATTCATTCTATTGGAAGATTGGGAATGAAAAGACGACATTATTCTGGTGGGATAATTGGTGTGGGGGTCATCCACTAAAATTGATCTATCTAAGACTCTTCCGTCTTGCCAAAAGAAAAGATTGCACTGTAGCGGAAGTGGTATGTCTGATAGGGAATTGTAGTACTAGTTGGAATGAATATTTTACAAAATCGCTGTTGGGTAAGGAGGAGGGGTTGTGCAAAGAGCTGGCTGAAAGGGTTATTGGCACGTAATTGAATTTGAACATTGAGGATAGGTTGTGTTGGGTAAAAGATAAAGAAGGGGATTTTTAGGTTAAAAAATGCACTGAATTATTGATGTTGGAAGATGGGGAGAACAATATGTTTGATTATGGTAAAGGTGCCTCCTAGAGTGCGTTATTTTCTCTGGATGCTCGCGATTGATAGATTATCGAAAAAGGTGTTTTGGTCAAAAAAGGGGTGTGCTTTCAAGATTTATTGATAAACTGCCTGTGGTGCAAGGGTGTTCCGGAGTGCGCTTCTCATTTGTTCTTTCAGTGTAAATTTATTGATGGTTTTTGGGGGAGAATCTTCAAGTGGTGGAAAGTGGTTTGGAAGCAGGTGGAAGGCTTTTTGGATTTCTTTTCCTTATGTAACAATATGAGAATGGTTGTTTTTAGGAAATGATTATGGTTGATTGCTATTATAGCAGCTTGCTAGACAATTTAGATAGCAAGAAATGGATTCATTTTTGATAAAAAGAGAGTTTCCATGGAAAACTTGGTGTTCCTATAAAAAATGAGAGCTTTGTTGTGGATTAGATCTATCCATGATGAAATTTTGTTGCAGGATGATCTTTGGTGGATTTCTCCACTCAGGTGTCGGATGGAATCTGTTAAATCCAATTCTATCGCGTTCTGTTGAAGGTCCCCTCCTGCTGGATGGTTAAAATTCAACATCTGTGGGATTGAGCTAGAAGATAAAGTAGGGTGTGGAGGATTTTTGAGACATATGGAGGGGGTGGCTAGAGTAATATTCTCTAGTGTTGTCATTGCAAATAATGATGAGGAGGCTAAGATAGATGCAGTGAAGATTGCTTTAGATGCCTTTATAGCTATGAATTGGAAACCAAAAGAGTCTCTATTTATTGAAGTTGGTTCTTTGGTGGCTTTTTCATGGTGTGTTAACAAGAGGCCTTGGTCGCTTCATTCAGTTTTTGCAGAAATTGAGACTGCTATGTTGACGGTGGGAAATGTTGTCTTTTCATTGGCAGATAGAAATGGTAATGGTATGGCATTTTCTTTGGTGATGGCTGGTGTAACAGCCCATTTATGCCCGAGCCCAAACAAACAAAAATAAAATAATAATAAAATAAAAATCTAGTGTCCAATCTTATTACAGTCCATTTGAAATAGACTACCCCAAGCCCAATTACACCTTCAGATCCAAATACTAACCCACTACGCATGGCCCAATTACACCCAAACCCAAAACCTAGGCGGTCCAAGAGAGCCCAAAACCCAAGCAGTTTCAGAAGCATAGGGTTCCTGAAACCCTAGGTGCCGCAAGCAGCACAGACCCTTCCTTGGGCATAAGCAGCCTGACCACTTTCGGTCAAGCATAATCGATTACGGATCACGTCCCATCGTCGGATTTCTCGTCGTTCACCTGTAAAAAGGAAAGAGAAACCAGAGAAACAAGCATATGGTAAGAAATTGAAACATACTAAAACTTGTATTTTGACAGTGGCTATAAAAGGCCGGATACGTTTGATGTAAAGAACTTACGGGAAAAATAAGAACACACAGTCGAAAACTGAGCAAAGGTTTTTGTTTTCATTTTTGCTTTCTTTCTTTTCGAAACAGTATACATACATATACAAATTATACATATAATATAAAAATACGAAAAAGAGAAATTTTTTTTTACCTTTCGAAGTTTCGGCCACCTTGCACGGTGGCCGACGGGGGCGTCACGACGGCGATCGGCCAGAGCCCTCACCGGAGTCTGGCCGAAAATCGCCAAAGGGAGAGCAAACAGAGAAAGCTCTCTGTTTTCTTTTTAAACACAGCAAGCAAAATAAATTTTTGGGCTAAAGAATGGTATTTATATACCTATTAAACGGCGCCGTTTTAGGCCCTAGCCAAACATGCCAAAACAACATCGTTTCGAGGCTAGGATCTGCGCGTTGACCCGCCTCGGGGAGGATCCGCGTATTTTTATAAAAGGGGCAATTTTCCTCTTTAGTCCCTCCGCAATTTTATTCTTAGTAACTTCGTCCAATTTAAATTTTCTTTTATTTTTTTAATCTAGCCCTGAAAGTTTACTTCTGTTTCAATTTGGTCCCTCGGGCTATTTAATGGTGATATCGAGCAGCGCCGTTTAGGAGATCGGTGAATTGCTAATAAGTCCCTATAGTTTGGTGCACGATCCAATATCATCCTTTTACAATTTTCCTTAGTTTTTTTATTTATTTTAATTTGATCCTTGTTTCTTGATTTTAATTATTTTATTTTTATTTTATTCTTATTTTAATTATTTTAGTATTATATATATGTATTAAATTATTACCATTTATTATTAATATTAGGTTATTTTATGATTCATATATTATATAAAATTTACACATTAATTACACTTTTTATTTTGTATATTATATTATATATACCTTTTAAATAATTTTATCATTAATATTGTATATAATTTTGTATATTGTATATTGTTTATATTATTTATTCTTAAATATGTAGTTTTATGCATATATGTATTAGATTATTATATTATAAATATATTTTATATTATTTTTATTTAAAAAGGTATTTTACTTATTTTCTCATGAATATATATATATATATATATATTTTTTTTTAGATTATGCCATATCATTTTTATATATATATTTTTTATTTGCAATATCTATTATTATATATTACTCATTCTATGTTGTTATTTTATTTTACACTTAATTTTGCATGTAAAGTTTCATGTTTATTTAGTATTATTTTTTTATCTTTAGCCATATATCTTATATTTGTTTGTCCATGCTCTTTTATTTGTTTATGATTTTTATGTTTGCTTTAGTATAATTATTCTATTATTTGTATCATTTGTTATTTCTATTATTCTTTCTTTAATTATCCATATTAGTAGTAATTGTTAATATGATTTGTAGTTATGGTGAATTTCCATATGGTATGTATGTTGTATAGCGTATTAATGCAATATCTTGCTCAAACTATTTTTTTAAAAAAAAAACCACATTTTGTTAAATTGTCGCATTTTATTTAAAAGTTTTTAATACAGCGATACATGATATTTAGGGACTTCAGAAAAACTATACCCTAACTCATTGGGCTTTAATTTTTTTTGTGGAGCGTAAGATATCAAGTATCCCTTTTTTTTAAACCCATAAACTTCAAATCAAAACTTATTCTCAACAATTCAAAATGTTATATATTAACTTATTAGATATAATGTTTTGTGTCTCGAGGTACAGATTTTTTTATAAATAAAGGCAAACTTAATTTCGAAGTTTTGAGATGTTGCATCTTAATTTATTGGGTGTGGCATTTTATTTCTTTGAGATAAACAAGTCTTAGTTTTTTTTTCGAATAAAAGGATCGTATTTTAAATTTTTCAAATTTTCGATATTCGAACAATAACTAATCAATCCGGTACCAATTTTGGGCGTTACGAGGGTGCTAATCATTCCTCGTACGTAACCGACTTCCGAACCCTTTTTCTTGAATTTCGTAGGCCAAATCAATTTTTGAAATAAAATATTTTATAAGTTGATCCAATCACACCTAAGCAAAAATGGATTAGTGGTGACTCCATTTTTGTTTTAAAGTTGATTCCCGCTTTTTTTCAAAATATAAAAAATGATTTCGGCAGCTAGTGTAAATCAGATGCAAACGTTTAAAGCTTGGTGGTAATGTTTAGTTTTAAAGAATTAGTAGGTTTTTATGTTTGTTTTTGGACTGCGTTTTTTTTTTTCTGCGTTTTGCTATAAGTTTTCTGTTTTGGCTGCTGCTCTGTTTCTCTTTTGACAGTGCAGTTTGAATGTAGCAAAAACAAAAAGGTACTAATTGTTATAGGAATTGATGAAAAGTAGTAAGTTGGCTGATCCAGGATGCTGAACATGAAGCATCGACTAGTCCTATAATTCTATCCATATTAATAGTAATAATTTACTTCATTTAAAATCATATTGAGAAATAATATTTCAAATTCACTACTCTAGATAAAAAATAATTCAATATATAAACCTCGATCTAATTTCTTGTTTGAAAAATAATGATTTGGTGACCTGTATTTTAAATTAACTTCATTATAATTTTCACAAAATCGAATCCATAAAATCAGAATTCTTTGTGTAGATGGCCCAAATTTGCCCAGGGCCCAACAATTAAACAACAAACCCAAAAAATAAAAAAATGATGACCCAATTACAAAATAAACCCAAAAACAAAAAATAAAAAAATAGGCCCAATTACAAAATAAATACAAGCCCAAAAAAACCAACCCAATCAGAAAACAAAAAAAAAAAAACGAACCAAAACAGGCCCAAATGGCCCAAAAACACTTTCAGCCAAAACAGAAAAAACAAAAGGAAACCCTAGCCGAGCCCGACCTCTCGACTTGACCCCTCTGCGCCAGCTCCGTCCAGCCACCTCCACCGTCCAGAGCACAAGAAACGAAAGCACATAGCAAAGAAAGAGAGAAGCAATTTTGTCTTTCTTTTTTCAACTTTGGCTATAAAAGCCACAAAAAATCATTGTAACAGGGGATTCGAAAAAAAAACAACAAAAACTTTGAATACAAGAATCGTCAGAAATCAAAAACCAAACAAAAAAGGTTTATTTCATCACTGTTATTAACTATCACTATTGTCTATTTTTCGTTTCAGTTTTTATTTTATTTTATTTTTTTAAGAACGAAATCAAAAGCAAATGGGGGTTTCTTACGGTTTTCAAAACAAAAAGCAGATTCAAAACAACAGATCCAACGAAAATCAAAACAAATGAATAAACTTTCAAGGCATTTCTATCTTTTATTTTTTTTTCCTTTTCTTTTAAAACCAAATAAACCTATTTACATTTTTTTCTCTTCTTTAAAAATAGTTTATATATATATATATATATATATATATATATATATAACATCAAAATATAAAAAGAAAATAAAAAAACAAAATTTTTACCTTCCATACCATCAGGCGGTGGCCGAAACTCGGCCACGGCGACGACTGCAAGTGGACCCTCGCGGAATCCTCCGGAGCTCCCCTGCAGAGAAAACCAAAAGAGTTAAAAGTGCTTTTTTTTTAAGATCACGCAAATGAAAAAAAAAGGAAAAATTGAATTTATAAAGGTTGTAAAGCAGCGTCGTTTAGGGCACGATCAAAGGTGGCCCCAAACGCAGCGCCGTTTAATCGTGACTCAGGTGACCCGACCCGCTCGGAGGATCGCGTGTTTTGCGAAAAAATGGGAATTTTATGCGCGTGGTCCTTCCGCATTTTTTATTTTTACAATCAAGTTTTTCTATATTGCTATTTGGCCCGAACTTTCGCGATTATAAATTTAGTCCCCATGAAACAAGGCGTTTAGAGGTTTTGGGTAAATTTAAGCTTCTCATCCTCCATGTTTTTATGCCGCATTACAATAGGGTCCTCTTCCCTTTCGCTTATTATAAATTAACCCCGAACTTTTATTCTTAATGCAATTCGATCCTTTTCGCTTATTTTGCAATTTGCACCATTTTTATGTTATTTTTATTTTTTATTTTTACTATTATTAATTTTATTATCATCATTTATTATTTCCATTATATTTCACCACTGCTCATTATTGTTATTATTATTATTATTATTTATTATTATTATTAGTTTTATTACTTCATTATTATTAGTTTTATTACTTTGTTATTATTAGTTTTTTTTATTATCTTCATACATTTTGTTTTAATTATAGTTACCATTATTATTTTTATTCTCAACGTTTTTACCTTTTTTACTTTTTATTTATCACATTCGGTTTTACCAAAGATTATTATTTTCTTTATTTCTAATATTATTACATTATATTTTGTCTTATGCGTCATTATTATGTTTCTCGTTTATCATCGTTATTATTATTATTATTAATGTTGTTATAATTATTGTTATATTATATTGTTATCATAATATATTTACCATCATTATATCTTATATATTATATTATTATAGTCATTATATTATCCTTTTTATATAATGTGTATATTGTTATTACTACCGTATCCCTTGCATGTACACGTCTCATCATTCTTTTGCGCATAACATCGTATTTTCGTACTTTTACGTAAATGTTTTTTTCAAAACCTTAACTTTTATAACGACCAACGTTCTGCGTTAGCAATTCGAGAGAATCGAGCCCTAACTCACTGGGTTCCGGTTTCTTCTTGTTAAAGCTAAACAACGGGATATTCTTTTTCGGAATCACAACTTAAAATTTAAAACAAAATACTTAATCCCGAAAATTCGAAATGTCGTGCCCTAACTTACTGGACTCGACATCTAGATACTTCGAGATAAGTTTCTTTTCCTAAAATAGAGGCAATCCTCCGTATTTGAAATCTCGAGAAATCGAGCCCTAACTTACTGGGTTTCGATTTCTCATTTGATGAATAAATGGAAGATCCTTTTCAAATAAAACCAAGTTTCGTAAAGCGAGCTTAGTTTCGGAGTTTAAAGTATTGTGCCCTAACCGATCGGACGTGATGCTTTACCTCTTGAAAATAAGAGGCCTTAACGTCCTTTCCAACTTTAAAACTAAAAGCATTGTATTTTCAATCCTTGAAGTTTTTAACAAATCGGACATCAATCAATCGGTTTGGTACCAATTTTGGGTGTGTCGAGGTGCTAATCCTTCCTCGCACGTAACCGACCTCCGAATCCGTTTTCTCAAAGTTCGTGGACCAGAAAGCACTGTTTTAGTAAGTTAAATGTTTTATTAAAACGAAGGTGATCCGATCACACCAAATAAAGATCGGTGGCGACTCCTTTCCTTTTCTTTTTTCAATAATCGAGTCGACCGTGTCGTTTACCGTTTCACCCAAAAAAATGGTTACGACAGCTTGGCGACTCCACTGGGGACGCGAGGGTCAAGCCATAGATTGATTGATTTTTGTCCTTTTAAAATGGTTTTGAAAAATCATGCTTCTTTTAACGCATCTTCAATATTAGCCTTGTAAATACTTTGGCATTGCATTGCATGACCGTTGTGGTCACACCTTTAAGTGGAAGCGAAGCTATGCCTTCGTGAGGTTTTCACCGCATGGGCTAGTGGATCGCTTTGGAATACATCCGTACCTATGTCTCCGTGAAGTTTTCACTTCCGCATGGCCATAGGAAATGTATTCCTCGAACCAACTCGGTCCGCATGAGCCTATAATGGGTGAGGATCGAGAATCACCGTTCGGGAACCTCGAACTTTAGAACTAAGCCGCATATAGCAAACCCTAAGAGCCCACCTTAGGTAGAGCCATCGCAAACCTTAGTGGCTACCCAGATAGGCATTTGCTTACTTTACTTGCTTTATATTCCATGGTACTAACTTTTTGTGTTTCTTTCTTTTTTTGCATATCATTTCATATTTTAAAGAGACATCGATTCACGGTCCGCTTACGAGTTGAGAAGCTAGTTATGGAAAGCGAATTCCTTGATAAAGTAGAAGACAATGCGGCGATCCACATATGGTCGAGCAATGCCAATTAGAAAAGGAGATAGCTTAGTCGAAGGGTATGTGTCGAGCTCTGAAACTTCACCAATATTAGTGTCACGCAGAATCTAGCTCCGTGAGTTGAGAGAAATTTGGACTCGATGGGATGATGAAGCGAAGCAATGTTCTATGGTATTTACTACGACCGCCTTTACCTTGAGGTCAAAATAGACAAGCACTGCTCGAGCAATGACCCGCCTCGAATGTCGCTTATAGTTGTTTCTCCTTCTAAAAGTGGATCTGGTTCCCACAAGAGAAGAGTATACAACCTTGTTGCGCTGCTCAAGAATTTAAGTTGACAAAGCTTATTCCAAGGCGGTTAATGGCCCAACCTTCAAAGAAGTTGATGAATATCACCGAATGAGTGAACAGTGGGTCTCAACTAGAATGTAGAAGAAGGGTGAGGGTAAATGCATACCGTGGATATGTTTGAGAGACCTGATTCTGGCGCATCCCGATGCGAAAAAAAAGATAGACATCTTGGCCTTGTGTATTTACGGCCTGGTAATCTTCCCCAAAGCTTTAAGACACATTGATGAAGCGGTTATCGATTTATTCAAATTTTGTTGGACAAAGGGTCACACCTGCTCTCGCCATCTTAGCCGAAACATTCAGATCCTTGACCGCATGCCGAGAAGAGGTGAAGGTGTTTATTGGGTGTCTTGCAATTGTTATTGGCTTGGTTCCATAGTCACTTTTGGAAAATAGAGAAAGTGTCTTGCGGTTCATGTCGAGAAGTACTCCCACTAGAAGAGATAGCAACTACGCTTAGAAGAGAGGATGTGTCTAAAGAAAACTGGATCGCAATCTTTCAAAACATTCAAGAGGACGATATTGAGTGGAAGACTCCTGGATGATTCCCCGATGATCCTTTATCGCTATGGAAGCTTTGATCGGGTTCCCTATTGAATTTAGTGCCACCGCCACGCCTTTGCTGGTCCTAAGGCGTATGGTTCAAGGCGCTTGTACCAACGACATACCTGCTAACTCAATGCGAGTTTTCATATGAAGGGGAAAGCTATAAGAAAAGGGTTAAAGAGATTTCTAGTGCCTGGAATCAGATTCATAGAATGAGAAGATTGTCTACAGGCCCGAGGACGACCACAGAATACCTTGAATGGAGGGCCAAGAGAGTCAACGATAACATTCCTGAGCCAAATCCAGAAGGCGCCCGATCAAGAGAAGAATGCATGCGAGTGGTCCCATCAGAGTTAGAGGTTGTAAAGCAAGATTTTGAACGGATGAGCTCGGAACTCGGGAAAAGGATAGAAAGGTTGGAGGAAGAAAGATGCTCCTCCAGCTAGAAGTGGACGGTCAAAATCGAGGTCGAGAAACTCGTAAAGGGAAAGCGAAAAGTAGAGGAAGACCGAGATGACTTGAAGACGGAGTACAAGAGGATGCGCTTAACGATGAAAAACGCAGGATTAGGGAAAACTTGAGCAAAGGCAACAAGAGGTCGAGAGGAAAGAGCCAAGGTTAGCAGTTGGGAGAAAAAGTTTCATGAAATACGAAAGCAGAATGAAGACTTAGAGAAGGGCGTGATGAAGACCAAAAGAGAAAAAGGGATTAGAAGCTAGAATAGCCGAGCTTGGCGATCTCGCACCACTACCAAGTCGAGACTCGAAAAGCCAACTAAAGTCAAGCCTAAATGTATAGAAGAACCGAAAGGTAGGGTTGAAGAGTTAGAATCGGATTGCATAATAGCGAGCTCCGATTGAGCTTCGAAACAAGAGAAAGACGTTGGGAGGAAGAGCTTCACCATTCTTGCGAGCAAGTTCAAGCCGGACTACCTCATGGGAGAAGCAATAATCCAGATTCGAGAAGTAGCTGATCACCTACAAACCTTGGCTGAGGAGGCTGACATAGTGGGCATGAGATATGGGCTACCACCGGGTCGTGATGAAGAGCTAATCTCTCTGCTTGGAAAGATTAAAACCTTAGGTCTTAAGGCTAGAACGTATTTGTAATCTACTTTATGTAAAGGGTTTTGCCTTCTAATAAAGTTTTCTAAAATGAAGTTGATCGAATCGATGTCTTCTTCCAAGATTCATGCATTTGCATTACATCATATTACATGCATTAAAGTTTATAAAAAGAAGCCTAATTGGTTAAGATTAACAGAGAAACAAAAAGAAACAAGAGAGAAGAAAAGAAATCGAACCGGACATCACTACGGACTCGTATAAGACAAAGAAAATGGATCAAAGATTTGAACAATTTCAAAAGGAGATGCAAGAATGATGCAGAGCAAATGATGAAACTCAAAGAAGATATGATAGAACGGATGCAAGAGTTCCAAAACAACATGATGAGCCACCGGCGCAACTATTAGCCAATGAACGAGGAAAAGGCGTCGCTACTAGTTCAGGGAATAATGACGACCCTGCTTACCCTCCGGGATTTACCCCGCCAAATGCCCAAGTACCACCAGAAATAGGTCCCCAAAGGACGCCTTTTGTTATCGAGCCACGTTGCTAGGTTGAGACCGTAATGCCGCCGCTTTTCGATCGGTTCAGCAAGAATCCTTAGAAGGTCCGGCTAACCCTATAGTCCCCGACTTTGATGAAATGGTGAAATGGATAAGGCAAAATGAACCTTCCCAAACAACTTGAGGATCGTTGCAAATGGTTAGAAGAGAAGTTTAAGGAAATAGAGATCACGACCATCGCTACGAGTGGACGCTAAAGACTTGAGCCTAGTCCTGCACCTCATACTTCCGCCAAAGTTCAAGACCCAGATTTTGAAAAATACAATGGGACCATTGTTCAAGCACACATCACGATGTTCGCTTCATGGATGGCGGATATGTTAACAATGATCAATCGCTATTCATTGTTTTCGTGTTAGTCTGGTGGGGCACGCCAAATGGTACAATCACCAAATTGCATCTGATCAAGTCATGGAAGGATCTAGCACAGCCTTCCTGAAACAATACGGCACGTAGCGATATAGCTCTGATCGAATCACGCCTAAAATATGGAGAAAAGTCAAACGAAAGTTTCAGCAAAGATGCCCACGGTGGAGGAAGTAGCCACGCAAGTTCAAACACAGCTCTTAGAAAAGAGACAACCATGTTGTTTGTCAATACCGAAAGCTCCTTCATTAATTACATGCTTGGAAGTGCCACAAAAGTTTTTCCGATATTGTCTTTGTCGGAAATGATCGAGAATGCAATCGAAGCGGTAAAATAGAGGCTAGAGAAAGTACTAGAAAGACGGCCCAAGAAGAGGGAGAGTGATATAAACAACATAGGTAAAGGTTATTCAAAACCTATTATCGTGAGCTACCAAGGACTATGACCCCGATCATCGAGCCCTTTAGACAGAGTCCAAAGACAAGGCAAAATACGGAAAAATCCAATTTACGCCTATCCCGTCCCATACAAGGAAATGTACCGTAAATTATTTGACGACATGTTGTCTCCCCATTACTTAAAACCCTTGCAACCCCTGCACTTAAGTGGTATGATACTGAACGCATGCAGTCATGAATACCATGCGAATCGTGGGGCATTCTATAAACAATCGCCTCGCTTTTAAGAAACTAGTAGAAAGACCGATCCGATGGGAGTTATAGAAGTCGATGACACCTCTAGCAAGGGGCACCCGCTACCTAATCACGGGTCAACGTGATAGGCAAAGATGCGAGGAGAAGAGTTAAAAGGGATATTTCCGATGTGAAAACCCCAATGAAATAGGTCTGGAAGGAAATGATAAAAAGGGGATTGGTTGTGACATGTCCAAGGGAAGAACATGAAGAAACACGAAAGGGCTGTGAATTTCATGACTCAGAATGGCACGAAATCGAAAGT
The DNA here is from genome assembly GCA_025506655.1 of Gossypium rotundifolium. NCBI lineage: Eukaryota > Viridiplantae > Streptophyta > Magnoliopsida > Malvales > Malvaceae > Gossypium > Gossypium rotundifolium. The sequence continues at coordinate 40,488,662 of CP106731.1, read as the reverse complement.
TGCACTGAGTTTAGAATGCTGGTACAAGCGCTGATGGACAATAAAGAGCTAGAATTCTTTGAAAGCAATGAAGGCCGGAAAGAGGGTAACATCTGCGTGTTGGAGGATGAGTCAGCAGCAAAAGCCTCAGAGATGATCCATCCTTTAGTCACCATCTCCCGATCAAAAGGCAACGGAGTAAAAATTGTGATTCAAAAGCCTACTACTTTTTCATCTGAAGACAACCAAAAGACTCTCGGGGATTATAATTGCAACGTGACGACTCATGAAAAGGGGGGTCCGTCCACAAAAGAGAGCCAAGAATATCCTAAAATCGTGATCCGAAAACCTGTAGCCTTTTCATACAAAGATGACAAGAAGGTCCCCTGGAACTATAACTGCAATGTGACGGTTCCTGAGTGGGGAGATTCTACCAACACTACAAAAAGAAAACCAAGAGGAAGGCTCCTACATCGCAAAAGGGAAAGCGCCACGACTTGTCAAATACAAAAACGGAGCACTCAAGAGGGAAAAACTTGATGGGCTAATGTAAGAAGGAAAAAGGGACCAAGCAAGAGACACATATAAACGAGCCAAGAAAGGAGGAAGAAGTTAGGGAATTCTTAAAGTTTCAAGCATAGTGAATACAAAGGTCGTAGAGCAATTTACATAAACAACAACAGATATCGGTGCTAGATTTACTATTAAGCTCAAGCACACCGTAATGCTACCGATGAAGGTATTAAATGAAACTTATGTTGCAAATGATATAACAGCTAACAAGTCGATCGCCTGGTCAAAGAACATAAGTGCTGATAACTTCATTTTCTTCAACGATGATGAGATTCCTCCGGGAGGTACGGGCTCCATCAAGGCTCTCCACATTACCACGAGATGCAAAGGATACACATTACCAGGGGTACTAGTCGACAATGGATCAGCGCTCAATGTCCTACCACTATCGACACTGAATCGATTACCCGTTGATAGTTCTCATATGAAGGCCTGCCACAACATAGTAAGGGCATACGATGGAACCGAGAGGAAAGTCATGGGAAGGATCGAAGTACCTCTCTTAATCGAACCAGGCACATATGAGGTGGACTTTATTGTGATGGACATCCACCGCCTTATAATCGCTGTCGGGGAGACCTTGGATACACTCGGCAGGGCAAGGTTCTCATCATTGCACCAAAAGTTGAAATTAATCTCGAGGGCCGTCTAGTAACCATAAATGTCAAGAGGACATCATCGAATCAGAATAAATAATGCACCCTATTTAGAAGCCAACGATGAAGCAGCTGAGTGTTCTTTCCATTCTTTGGAATTTGTCAACGCAACATTCGTCGCCGAGGGGAATAAGGTCCCAGTACCACAATTGTCCAAAACCACGAAAATGGGTCTACAACTGATGGTCGGGAATGGAGCTGTGCCAGAGAAAGGACTTGGAAGATACCTTCAAGGAGAAATCGAGGTCCCAAGACTAAAAGAAAAGCGAGACTTCTTTGGTCTAGGATTTAAGCCAAACGCCAAGCAAAAAAGAGAAGAGTCAGAAAAGAAGCAAGAAAGAAGGAAGGCACGTTTGAGGGGAGATGAGATGAAATGGCAACCGATGATAATTCCTCATATTCGTGAGATCTTTATATCGGAGGGTTATCCATCCAGACGAGAAACACAAATGAAGAAATTGAGCATGTCAACGCCATATCTGAGGGGGAAATTGAGGAAGAAGATCGGAATGGCATCCGCCTTATGAGCCGGTAGCGTTCTAAACAATTAGATCATGAGGAGATTCCTATAGCCTTTAGAACTTATTCGTAGTAATACTGAACACACTTATTGCTTTAAGTCTAGAAGCAATAAGAACCCTTTTGTGAAACATGAATTTGTATAAGCCATCGTTATTTTCAATGAAATACATCTCCGCTATCTTTTGAGCAAATTTTCTTTTATGTTCATTTCATTCATTCATTATTCTTTCTTTAAATATTCTTCGAACCTTTCTATTCTTCATTTATCATACCAATAAACATGCCAAGATTCTATGATTCTATGAGCCTTTATTCATTTCCATAACAGGTCTCTAGATATCAATGATTTGAGTAATGCTACTGACGACTCAGAATGTCCTTTTGAGCAAGATATGGGTGTGGAAGATTTTCAGATTTTGGAGATGACCAAGGTCGTGATTTAGCTCTGAACTCATAAGGATGGTAGAACAAGAGGAGAAACAAATCATACCCCACAAAGAATCAAAGGAAATAGTGAATCTAGGAAATGGGCAAGAAAAGAAAGAAGTGAAGATTGGAGCTAGTATCACCGCAGAGACAAAGCAAGACCTCATTGAGTTACTCCAAGAATTCAAGGATGTCTTCGCATGGTCATATCAAGACATGCCCGGTTAAGCAATCGATATCGTGGTACACCGCTTGCCCATAAAAGAAGAATACAAGCCACCCAATAGAAACTTTGAGGATGAGGCCGACGCTTTACTAAAAATAAAAGAAGAGGTCAAGAAGCGCTTTAACGCAGGTTCTTGCAAGTGGTTAAGTACTCGAATGGGTAGCCAATATCATCCCCGTCCCTAAGAAAGATGGGAAAGTACGAATGTGTGGACTACAGAGATCTAAACAAGGCTAGCCCGAAGACAACTTTCCATTACCTCATATCGACACCTTAGTGGATAATACTGGCGGATATTCATTGTTCTCGCTCATGGATGGCTTCTCGTGATACAACCAGATAAAGATGCTTCTTGAAGACATGAATAAAACCACATTCATAACCATGTGGGGACCTTTGCTATAAGGTAATGCCATTTGGGTTGAAGAATGCGAGCAACATATCGTAGAGCCATGGTGACCCTATTCCATGACATGATGCACAAGGAAATTGAGGTTTACGTCGACGATATGATTGCCAAGTCTCGGACCGAAAAGGAGCATATCCAAGTCTTAAGGAAATTATTTTTGAGGTTGAGGAAAGTCCAATCAAGCTTAACCCTGCCAAGTGTACCTTTGAGCCGTGTCGTGAAACTGCTAGGATTTATAGTCGATGAAAAGGGGATTGAGGTTGACCCGACAAAGTTAAGGCTATACAAGAATTGCTCCACCTCGACGCAAAAAAGAAGTTCGAGGTTTCTTAGGAAGATTAAATTACATTGCTCGTTCATTTTACAACTAATCGAGAAATGTGATCCCATATTTCGCCTTCTTAAAAACACAACCTGTGTGTGGGACGAGGAATGTCGAAAACCTTTGACAAAGTAAAACAAGACTGCCTAATCCTCCAAAGATTGACACCGCCTAATCCGGAGAAGCCTTTAATCCTCTATTTGACGGTGCTTGATAATTCAATGGGATGTGTGCTCGGCCAAAGATGATGCGTCGGAAATATACTACCTTAGCAAGAAGTTCACCGAGTGTGAAACAAGGTACTCACCGATTGAGAAAATATGTTGTGCCTTGGTCCGACAACTCTTGAGACCGAGGCAAGACATGTTGTATCATATGACCGCTCATCTCAAGCTAGACCCACTAAAATATCTAATGGAGTCAACTACTCTTAATGGACGGATGGTCGATGGCAAATTTTACTTTCGAGTTTGACATAGTTTATGTAAACCGAAAGCGATAAAAGGAGTGCAATAGCGAATTTTCCGCTAGTAGAGCTCGCGATTATGAGCCTCGGACTTTGATTTCCTAATGAAGACCTAATGTACGTAGCAACCATCAAGAAGATACCACGAAAGCCATCCTTGAAACCGAACTTGACGGAGCATCAAACGCTATGGGCAATGGAATTGGGGCAGTTCTGGTGTCCCCAAACGGAGATCATTACCCATTTACTTGTAAGCTGGATTTTGATTGTACAAACAATATGGCAGAGTATGAAGCTTGTATCATGGGCATCCGTGCTGCTATTGAACGCAAAATTAAGGTGCTGGAAGTGTACGGAGACTCCGCGTTGGTAATTTATCAACTTAAGGGAGAATGGGAGGCGAGAGATCCCAAATTGGTTGAATACAAAAGATTGGTCCAAGAACTAATCAAAGAGTTCGATGACATCACTTTCAGTTATTTACTAAGGGACGAAAATCAAATGGCTGATGCTCTAGCCATATTGGCTTCTATGGTACGAGCAAACAACAAGGAGGATATGAGACCTATACAAATGAGCATTTATGAGGCCCCAGCCCATTGCTACAATATTGAAGAAGAAGGGAAAATTGGCCCACCATGGTACCACGATATATTGCGGTATGTAAAGAATCGTGAGTACCCTGATCAAGCCACAGAGAATGAAAAAAAGGCGTTGAGGAGATTAGCATGTGATTACGTCTTGGATGGAGAAGTCTTATACAAGAAAAGGAAAGATCAAGTGCTGCTAAGGTGTGTGGATGCCGCCGAAGCTAAGTTAATCCTAGAAGAAGTCCACGAAGGTGTCCGTGGAACTCATGCTAATGGCTTCACAATGGCAGGATAAATAATGAGGTTCGGATATTATTGGTCCACCATGGAGGGAGATCAGATCAACTATGCCAAAAATGTCATAAATGCCGATTTATGGAGACAAGATTCACGCACTTCGCCACCCTTGCATGTTATGACTTCTCCATGGCCATTTTCCATGTGGGGCATGGACGCATTGGGCCAATATCTCCAAGGCATCGAACGGGCATCGATTCATCTTTGTGGTCATTGACTACTTCACGAAATGGGTAGAGGTCATCTCATATGCCAACGCTACTAAATCAACGGTTAGCCAATTCTTGAAGAAGGAAATCATTTGTCAATATGGAATGCCCAGAGGATCATATCGCACAACGACCGAATTTAAACAATAGCACGATAGCAGGGGTTTGTAGCCAATTCAACATCAAACATCACAATTCATCACCAGACGCCCAAAAATGAATGGGCAATGGAAGCAACCAACAAAACATCAAAAGATAGTGGGAAAGATGATCGAGACTTACAAGGATTGGAATGAAAATTACCATTCGCGCTTATGCTTATCGAACGTCCATCCGAACCTCATCTGGGCAACACCTTTCTCATTGGTCTATGGATGGAGGCAATTCTACCTATCGGTGGGAATACCTTCTCTTCGAGTGTTGTCGGTGAAGCCGATGAAGCTGAATGGATCCAGCTCGATATGATCGCTTGAACTTAATTGAAGAAAAGAGATTGAGGGCTATCCATCACGGTCGATGTACCAAAAGCGAATGATGCGAAGCTTACAACAAAAGGTTCGCCAAGAGAATTCCAAGAAGGGGATCTCGTCTTGAAAAAGATCCTTCCCATACAAAAGGATTTCAGAGGAAATGGATGCCGAATTGGGAAGGACCGTATGTGGTGAAAAGGCTTTCTCGGAGGGCACTAATTTTGGCCGAAATGGATGGGAAAAATCTACCCAATCCCATAAATTCAGATTCAGTTAAGAAATATTATGCTTGAAGAGGAGAAAGGCTAAAGTGAAAACCCGAAAAAGGCGCTTTACCAAAAAAAAAAAAAAACACGGAGAGGCCAAAGTGAAAACTCGTAAAGGGCGCTTTGAGACCAAAGGGGCTTTGAGTCGAAAACCCGATAAGGGCGGCTCAAAGTAAAAAGGAGGTATATGACAATCTTTTCCCCCAGAATTGGCAAAAGGAGGAACGTTACACCTCGGAACATCTACAGAGCACTGCAGATCTCCCAACGCCTTTTCAGCTCAAATGATCTTCGAAAGGATTCGGTGGCGAAGCTCAGGCTGCGATATCTGGGGCACCTACTTTTTCTTTTTACCCATTTTTTGTACTCCAATAATGTTTACTTTTGTTGAATTAATCCAATTCCATTCTTTATAAATTCCATTGTTATTTTAAATCTTTGAGTTGTTTGCAATTGAAATAACGACCCATTGACCCATAATGCTTCCATGAAACGAGTCACGCCTATTACTCTGGAAGCCTCTAAACAGTAGGAACCTAAAACAAGATCGTTGTTTAAGAACCACCACATTTAGGGGTTGGAAACGCTCAAGGAAGAGGAGCCTAAAATCGTGGATCGCCTCCCCGCATTCTCGACATAGGTATCGGACGAAAAGTTGCGTCGTGCGCGTGACCTCGATTTGAAAACGAGCAATTACAGACCCTAAACTTTTAAAACAAAAATAATTATAATAAATCGTTTCATGACATCTTGCATTCATACAAATGTCCTCCGTAATATCATTTAGTTAGGAGCATCCGATTTATTACAATCATCGCATCTTAACAAAAGATCATCATTCTCACGACATTCTGCCTTCATGCAAGTGTCATCCATTAGTTAGGAGCATTTGAGTCATTCTGACCATGGCATCCTCACCATTTCGCATAAACACAAAATCGAGTCTACAGGATATGTCCCTAAAGGACGGTGTAGCAACACTATTGAAGATTGTCCTATTCCATCAACCAAAGATGGAATAGGTTAAAGATTGTCCTATTACCATCAACCAGTGATGGAATAGGTTGAAAATTGCCCTATTGCCATCAACCAGTGGTGGAATAGGTTGAGGATGGTCCTATTACCATCAACCAGTGATGGAATAGGTTGAAGATTGTCCTATTGCCATCAACCAGTGATGGAATAGGTTGAAGATTGTCCTATTGCCACTGACCAGCAGTGGAATGGGCCAAAAATTGTAGATCTTGTCGCCCTAACCAAGAGTGGGGCAAGATCGAAGGCCAATCATGGCTCAAACAAAGAGGGAACATGATTTAAGCCACCGTCCTATTACCACCCACCAAAGAAGGAATAGGTCAAAATTGTAGATCTTGTCGCCCTAACCTAGTGGGGCAAGATCGAAGGCGAATCTTGGCCCCCAACCAGAGGGAACACGATTTAAGCCACCATCCTATTGCCACCCACCAAAGAAGGAATAGGCCAAAATTGTAGATCTTGTCGCCATAACCAAGAGTGGGGCAAGATCGAAGGCAAATCATGGCTCCCAACCAAGAGGGAACACGATTTAGGCCACCCTCCTATTGCCAACGACCAGCAGTGGAATAGGCCAAAATTGTAGATCTTGTCGCCTAACCAAAGAATGGGGCAAGATCGAGGCGAATCTTGGCTCCCTAAACCAAGAGGGAACATGATTTAGCCACATCCTATGTCCCCACCAGCGGTGGAATAGGTCAAAAATTTGTAATTCTCTGCCCCAACCAAGAGGGAGCATGGTTAAGCTTTAGTCCTATCGCCTTAACTAGAGGTGGATAGGCTAATGAAACACCCATACCCTACCCACGAGAATGGACCGGATCCGTATGTTCCTAAAGTAAACCGTTTCAAGTTTTTTCATTACTCGGAGAAAATTTGTAAATTTTAGAAAAACTATTGTTTTGAGTTGGGCTTAGGTTGTAAACCCATTTATTTAATCTTGTAAATCCAATTTGAGGTAATGTGTCCAAAATAGATCTTAGCAAAATATTAAAAGTAATGTAAAAAAAAACAAAGAATAATCCATCGGGCCTTATGGCCTTATTACATCAAATAAACCCAAAATAAAATTAAAAAGGTATTAAAATCGAATAATGTCGAAATTTCAATAAATTCTTCAAGTGATGCATGGCCTCCTCATGGTCTACCTACCGGTCCAATCACCGCTCATCGCTGAAAAAAATAATTCCCATTAATGGGGTGAGTCAATGCAGACTCAATGTGCACACAATACTATCAATCAATAATTCAGCATTCACGCTTAAATCATCAAGTCCATATAATAATAGAATTCATGATGCAACCCAACCCAAACCTATAAGCCATCCGCTACTCTCCACCCATACCAACCTTGCACACCGTGGGGACTACTAAGTCGACCCTCCATCCGCTACTCTCCACGTTGTGTCATTAGACACTATTGTAACCGGTTACCAAAATTTACGAATGTGACCGTAGTCGACATATTTCACAGCAGAGACCGAAGTCGACACCTAAATTTCGCAATGTGACCAGAGTCAACATATTTCGTTAGGGACCAAGTCAACACCTATTCTCCCCTTTCACATAAATCCCGAATGGCCCAAAATTCATATATTATGCATAACTTAATTTCATGTTCATATTCATATGTTCGCATGTTATAAAAATAACATTTTATCACAATCCTATCGAAGTAGGAAACGTGCCTTGGTACTTTTTGTCACATGTGTGTACTTAGCCACATTCATAATATTATTCATATCATACATTAAAATATTTAGCCATAAAATATCGAAGGATAGTAAGGGTACACACCTTTTTCGCTAATAGTTTCCTTGATATCTTGAGAATCCGATCTAATTTTTAGATCTATTAATCCCTATATTCGCCCACCAATTAAAACACATTAATAATCCCTTTTAGTCAAAACCAAATCCTAGTAGGATTTGTAAGGAAAAACTCACCTTTGCCGATTTGGTGATTACACAAATCCTTTAAGTTTGGGTTTTCCTCTACTTGATATTCGCCAACCCTTGTAGTTCAATATGGTTAGTTTTTCTTTTCAATAATTAAGGAATTAATTTAGATGATCTCACCACCATTGGCGAATGTTTAGAGGCTTACCTTATAGATTTCCAAATCCGAAAGTTCCTTTTGTCTTGAATATCCGTTAAATTCCTAAAATTCATATGTTAGATCCGATCTAACTTTAATAAGTAAGAAGTTGGCCTTTGGCCGATTGTGCCTCACCTTAAATCCTTGATTTTTGAAATCCCAAACTCTCCCTTTTCATTCGGCCATGAGACATAGAAAAGGTTATTTCTTGTTCTTGATTAAAAGATTTAGAAGAACAAAATTAATTGTTCTTACCTTAGATCCTTGCTCTTTGTAATTGATGATGGTAGAAATCTAAGGAATCATGGTGGATTCGGCCATGAACAAGAATGGAATTAGTACCTTGATTTTGGTAAAAGAAAAGAATAGAAGTTGACTAATCCACGATCTTACCTCTTTTTTGATGTTGTGGATGATTCCTCCTCGATTTAGAATCAATAAGGATTGAATTTTGATAGTAGAAACGAGGAAGAAAATAGAAAAGAGAGGATGGTTCCTTGCTTAGGAGAATTCGGCAATGAGAGGGAAGAGAGAGCAAAATTTCGGCAAAGTTGATGAATGAGATGAGAGTATCACTTTTCCTCTTTAACTGAAATTGTTAGACCAAGAGTCCAAAACTTGGCTACTATTCTCCCAAGTGATAATTTAATCTTCATTAATTATCACTTTATTAAATTAAAATAACCTTTAATCCTTCTTTTAATTCCTTATTTATCTTAGTGAAATAAATCCTCTATTTATCACTTTAATTTGACAAGTTTCAATAAAAATAAAACTCTTCCCTTTCAAGCCAACATGTGCCGTCCATCCCTAGCCTTGGGAAACAAAATTAAACTTTCAAAAATTGCTTTCCAAGTGACTCGAACTCATGCCATTCCCATAAACCCTTAGTGACACCTCAGGCCACTTTTCCAAGCTCTATTGTATGTCAAAATTCATCAACTTTTTCTTTTAAGGCCCTCCCGCCTTATCTCCCATTTTGGGCTTTAAATTTTGTCATTCCTACCTTATTTCTAAGTTTCCTAAAATTTTCACATGGCTCTATAACTTGCCATTTTCCTTACATCTTCGTGTTTCCAAAATGTTTAGGTTTCCAAAATGTTTAGGTTTCCAAAATGTTTAGGTTTCCAAAATGTTTAGGTTTCCAAAATGTTCGTGTTTCCAAAATGTCTAAGTTTCCAAAAATGTCTAAGTTTCCAAAATGTCTAAGTTTCCAAAATGTCCATTTCCATTTCCATTTTCATTTTCATTTCCATGCATTTCTAGGTTTCCAAAAGTTTCACAAATTTATTCATAGTACTTGAAACTTGTCATTTCATACAATTAAACTGAAATGCATAGGCCTATTCAGATGTTACAGCTTCTACCCCTTAAACGAAATTTCGTCCCAAATTTCCTAACTAAAATAGTTGAGGGTATTCTTTGTCTCATTGCCTTTTCTCGCTCCCATGAAGCTTCTTCCGCTCCATGATTGCGCCATAGCACTTTGACTAGAGGAACTGCCTTCCTTCGTAGTACTTTCACATCACGTTCTAAGATCCGAATTGGTTCCTCCTCGTATGATAAGTCTGGCCTTAGTTCCACTTCTTCCACCGGTACCACATGAGATGGATCCGATCGATAGCGACGTAACATGGACACATGAAATACGTCATGCATCTGCTGCAATTCTGGTGGCAACTCTAATTGGTACGCCACTGGCCCAACTCGCTTTAGTACTTGATAAGGCCCTATAAATCTTGGGCTTAGCTTTCCTTTCCGGCCAAACCTCATTACCTTCTTCCAAGGTGAGACTTTCAGAGCACTTGATCTCCCACTTCAAACTCTATTTCCTTTCGCTTAAGGTCTCACGTCGACTTTTGCCTATCGAGGCTTCCTTCAACCGTGCGAATTAACTCAACCTTCTCTTGCTTCGCCACCAACTCGGACCCAAAACTCGGCGTTCTCCTAACTCGGTCCAACAAGTAGGTGTTCTACACTTCCTTCCATACAAGGCTTCAGATGGTGCCATTCGAATGTTGGCTCGATAGCTATTGTTGTAGGCGAATTCAGCTAAAGGCAAGTAATCTTCCCAACTTCCTCGAAATTCCATTACACAGCCTCTTAACATATCCTCCAACACTTGTATAACCCGTTCAGACTGCCCGTCTGATTGTGGATGAAAAGCCGTAGTGAAGTCTAGCTTAGTGCCTAAAGCTTGATGAAGTGCTTTCCAAAATCGAGACGTAAACCTTGGGTCTCTATCGAGATGATCGACTTGATACTCCATGTAATCTCACAATTTCCGCCACATACAACCTAGCCAACTTCAAGAGAATAATCCTTTCCGGCCCGGATAAAGTGTGCGGACTTGGTCAAACGGTCCACTATTACCCATACCGAGTCCTTCTTAGTAGGCGTAAGGGAAGCCCACTAACTAAGTCCATGGTAATTCTTTCCCACTTCCATTGGGGAATTTCGATTGGTTGGAGCAATCATGATGGAACTTGGTGTTCAAATTTAACTTGTCGACATGTCAAACATTTCCCCACAAATTCACCACTTCTCGCTGTGTCGCACCACCAAAATTGTTCCCTTAGATCTCTATACAACTTGATGCCTCGGGATGCATGGCATAGGGGCTACCATGCGCTCAAAGAATCTTTTGTCTCAACTCCTTATTCTTCGGCATACAAACTTTACCCTTATAGCACAATACTCCTTCATTATTGACATCATAATCCTCTAATCCCCCTTTGTGCTGTGCTTGCTTTGCAACTTAATACTTAAGTCATTATCAGCCAACTGTCCCTCCTTCACTTCCTTTAGCCATGTGGGCCTGACTTGCAACTCTGCCAACAGGCTTCCATCATCATACAGACTTATATGAGCGAACAAAGCTCGTAGATCCGATACAACCTTCCGACTTAGGGCATCGGCCACTACATTCGCCTTGCTCGGATGATACTCTATCGAACAGTCGTAGTCCTTTAGCAATTCCACCCACCTTCGTTGCCTCAAGTTCAACTCCTTCGAGTTAATAAATACTTAAGGCTCTTGTGGTCTGTAGATAACTGACCTTTCTCCATAAAGGTAGTGCCTCCAAACCTTAAGGCGAAAACCACCGCCGCTAGCTCTAAGTCATGAGTTGGGTAGTTAAGCTCATGAGGCCTTAGTCTGCCGAGACGCATATAGCGACTACTTTACCATCTTGTATTAACACACGCCTAACCCCGTGTCACGAAGCATCACAAGACACCACAAATTCCTTTCCCGCCTCCTATTTGAATTAATCTGGAGCCTCTGTCAAGACCTTCTTAAGCTTTTCAAAGCTCTCTTGCTTAGTAGTCCATTCGAAGGTACTTCCTTCCTTAGCAACTTGGTTAAAGGCGCGGCTATTGACGAAATCCTTCCACGAACCTTCCAGAATAGCCTGCCAAGCCTAAGAAACTTTGATTTCAGCCACGGACCGAGGTGGCTTCCAATCCAACATGCTTCGATCTTCCTAGGGTCCACTCTTATTCCTTCTGCGGATACCACATGCCCTAAGAATGCCACCTCCTAAGCCAAAATTCGCACTTGCTGAATTTGGCATAGAGCTTTTCTCCTTAGTACTTCCAACACGACTGGAGATGCTCATCATGCTCTTCCTCCGACTTCGAATACACCAAAATATCATCGATGAACACGACGACGAATCTGTCCAAGTAGGGTTGGAAAATCCGATTCATCATGTCCATGAACGCGGCTGGGGCGTTTGTCAACCCAAACGGCATCACCACAAACTCGAAGTGACCATATCTTGTCCTAAAAGCGGTCTTATGGATATCAGCCTCCTTCACCTTTAACTGATGGTATCCTCGACCAGTAATCGATCTTCAAAACATCATGCGGCTCCTTTGGTGATCGAACAAGTCCTCGATCCTTGGCAAGGGTACTTGTTCTTAATGGTCACTTATTTAATCGACGTAGTCTATGCACATCGCATAGTTCCATCCTTCTTCTTCACAAAAGGACCGGTGCTCCCCATGGAGACACACTGGGTCGGATGAACCCACGATCCAACAGTTCTTGGATCTTAGCCTTTAGCTCCACTAACTCCTTTGGTGCCATTCGGTATGGAGCGATTGACACAGAGTCGTCCCCAGAATAATTCAATCCCAAATTGACCTCCCCGTGCAGGGGTATTCCCAGTAACTCCTCCGAAACACATCTACAAAGTCCCTTCTTGTCCTAACTCCATTAACACCTTCCTCCTTCCCACCTATCGCACTTACAAAAGCTAAGAACGCTTTGCAACCTTTCTTAACCATCTTCTCGACCTTCAAAGGTCAAACTATATTAGATAAATAATTCCTCCTTTCTCCGATCATTATTACCACTTCACCTCCCGGTTCTTAATTCCATGCGTTTAGCCGCACAATCCAACACGGCTCGGTGTTCCACTAACCACTCCATTCCAAGAATAAGCTCAAACTCTCCGAAGGGTAACTCCATTAAGTCCGCTCGAAAGTTCACTCCCTGAATCTCTAGGGGTACATTCCGAAAGATCTTGTCTACCACTATAGCTTGGCCTAGTGGGCTTACTACAGTCATCTGCCTATTAGAGAGTTCAGAGTCTAGGCCTAATGTTTTCACTATACTACTTGCAACATAGGAATGGGTCGAGCCCACATCAATCAAAGCAAAGTAGGGTTTGTCAAAAATAAAGAACGTACCGGTTATTACGTCCGGCGCGTCTCCATCTTCCCTTCGGCGAACCGCATAAACCAAACCGGTTGTCTTGCATCAGCATTAGTATTACCTCGACCACATGTTCCACGGCCTCTTGCTGTACCACTACCACTAATTCAACCACGGCCCGCTGAGGTCGTCATCCACCTCTACCGGTCCGCTAACATTACGAACTACCGGTCGGCTCGTCCCGGTTTTTGGGGCAATTCTTAAACACATGGTCCTTGGACCCACACCTAAAACATGCTCCTATCTTTTCCAACACTCCCACGGATGCCTCTTTCCACAATATTCACAAGGACGAATCTGCCCGCCTGTACCAGCTTGTTGATTCTGTGGCCCATCAACCCTAGGCCTCTTGTAACCCTTTCCGGACGACCCAAACCCTCTTTTGGTCTTATTCTTGTCCACGGTCTGCTTAGTATCATCCTTAATCCCCTCGGCCACCTTGGCCTTTTCTACCAAAACAGAGAATTCCCGCTCCTGATGCGGTGCTATTAACAGTCTTAAATCATTTCTCAACCCGTCCTCAAAAGCGAACACGGCGTTCATGCTCGATCGCCACTACCCTCGAGCATAGCGGCTCAATCTCGTAAATTCGCCTCATATTCTCGCGACGGACTTACTCCCTTGGACTAACCCTAGAAAAGCCTTCCTCTCGCTCATCTCAGATACCGGTTCCCATACTTCTTCCGAAAGGCCTCCTTAACAAATTCCTGTGTCGATTTTCACTTCACGGTACCATCACGAGCAATAACCACCATTGATACGCTTCATCGCAGAATAACGCCACCATTCCTTTCACTTTTCCTCCGAGTCAAATCAAGCTCATCCATTATACGCCCCGTTGCTTCCAACCAAGACTCAAATTGCATTAGGTGCCACATTGGATACTCCTCGAAACATTTCCGCTCCATTAGCTCGGAGCCGTTCAGGTACCGACTTTCGATTTCCTCCATTTCCTCCTGCACCGACCACCAATTCCAAAACTCGCAGAAACGACTGCGACATGCCTCTTCCCCTCGAGCGACCTCGCTCAACATTAACAGCTGGGGTGGTGGTGGCGGTGGCATCTCATTGTCGGACCCTTGACCCGACCTAACGGGTTCCGACACGGTCATCCTTCCTCTTCCTCGACCACTTACGACCACGCCCTCTAGAGCTCATTTTCTAGCGAGATCCGATTAAGGAATTTTATGTATTAGTCATTGTTCCACTTATTTATCGAAGAAGTTTTATGAAAAAGAATTTAAGAGTGGTTCTTTCGTATCATACAACACACGCCTTTTCCATTCCTCCATTCATCCATCAAACAAATATGAACTTCCGCTCATTCGGAGAAACGTTGTAGTTTTTGTTGTTTGTTGTTATTTTCCACTACCCGGGGTATTTTCGTAACTTTGTCCTACAGAGGCATTTTCGTAATTTGTCAAAATAGAGTTCCTTGGTGATTTTGTCAAAAATTATTTTTGGAATTTCCAAAATCTCGAGGTAATTTGGAAAAATTTTGAAGTCCGAGGTACTTCGATGATTTTGACCTCGTGGTATTTTGGTAATTTTTCACAAATCAGGGTAAATTTGTAAAATTTAATAAATTCCGGGTATTTCAAAAGTTATAAAACTTTGAGGGTTCTTTTCGAAAGGTGTTCCTTCAAAGATGGGGATGTTGCAAAAATTTTGGAAGTCAGGGTTATTTTGGTAATTTTGTTAAGTTAGGGCAATTTTGTAATTTTCTAAAATCAAGGTATTTTGATATTTTACAAATTAGAATTTTGAATGTTTATGAAATCATGAAATTTTGGTAAAGTTGTTGAGTAGTTGAACATTTTACAAATCGTATGCTTTTGGTAATTTTATCGCTAAGGCATTTTGTAATTTTCAGAATCAAGAGTTTTTCGAAAATGTTGTAAAATAATTTTCTCGATTTAAAAGAAAGTTTTAAAAGTTTGAAAAATTAGGGTTTGTTGTTTTGTTCTCTTTTTTTTCAAAACATGGCTAGTTCCCTTTCGGGTTTTAGTCGTTATGTTTAGCCTATAACCGAGCCCTCTTGGTCGTGGTGAACCAAAGCTACGCACTGTGCAGGATTCGTGTGGAGAGGAGGTGAGTCACGCGACCGCTTAAATACTAAGCTCCCACTCAAACCATTCCTAGACATGCGCACAGAGGTTACCACACCACCGAGCCCTCCGAGTTATGGTGAACTGAAGCTACACACTGCAGGATTCCTCAAGAGGAGGTGAGTCACTAGGACTGCTTAAATACCAAGCTCTTCCTGGATCCAATCCTAGACATGCGTATAAGGGTTACCACACCACTAGCTCAAGGACTTAGCCATAGGTTGGTTTAGTACATTAAGTCTTATGAGTTTGTGTTTGAGTAGTCTAATCCTAAAGTTCAAGTTCCTATCATTCTATTCTACGCTCCATGCCTTTTCTACCCTTATGTAAATCACAAAATCACACATATAGTTAGGGGTACTTACCTGGTGGACTGCGGGTCGGAGACTTAGGGGCCATGCCAAAAAGCCTGCTTATGTTCAAAGAAAATCATTTGGCTCACTTTGAAAACGTTTTGGGCCCGAGCCCACAAAGTAGAGAGTTTAAAACTGGCTCGATACTAAATCGAACACCCATACCCTACGAGAATGGACCGGATCCGTATGTTCCTAAAGTAAACCGGTTTCAAGTTTTTTCGTTACTCGAGAGAAAATTTGTAAATTTTAGAAAAACTATTGTTTTGAGTTGGGCTTAGGTTGTAAACCCATTTATTTAATCTTGTAAATCCAATTTGAGGTAATGTGTCCAAAATAGATCTTAGCAAAATATTAAAAGTAATGTAAAAAAAACAAAGAATAATCCATCGGGCCTTATGGCCTTATTACATCAAATAAACCCAAAATAAAATTAAAAAGGTATTAAAATCGAATAATGTCCAAATTTCAATAAATTCTTCAAGTGATGCATGGCCTCCTCATGGTCTCACCTACCATCCGTCACCGCTCATCGCTGAAAAAAATAATTCCACAATGGGGTGAGTCAATGCACTAATGTGCACACAATACTATCAATCAATAATTCAGCATTCACGCTTAAATCATCAAGTCCATATAATAATAGAATTCATGATGCAACCCAACCCAAACCTATAAGCCATCCGCTACTCTCCACCAGTACTCAACCTCGCACAATCGTGGGGACTACTAAGTCGACCCTCCATCCGCTACTCTCCACGCTGTGTCATTAGACACTATTGTAACCGGTTACCAAAATTTCAAATGTGACCGTAGTCGATATATTTCGTTAGGAGACCAAGTCGACACCTAAATTTCGTAATGTGACCGTAGTCAACATATTTCACAGGGACCAAGTCAACACCGTTCTCCCCTTTCACATAAATCCTAATGGCCCAAAAATTCATATATTATGCATAACTTAATTTCATGTTCATATTCATATGTTCGCATGTTATAAAAATAACATTTTTATCACAATCCTATCGAAGTAGGAAACGTATCTTGGTACTTTTTGTCACATGTGTGGTACTTAGCCACATTCATAATATTATTCATATCATACATTAAAATATTTAGCCATAAAATATCGAAGGATAGTAAGGGTACACACCTTTTTCGCTTAATAGTTTCCTTGATATCTTGAGAATCCCGATCTAATTTTTAGATCTATTAATCCCTATATTCGGCCCACCAATTAAAACACATTAATAATCCCTTTTTAGTCAAAACCAAATCCTAGTAGGATTTGTAAGGAAAAACTCACCTTTGCCGATTTGGTGATTACACAAATCCCGGAAGTTTGGGTTTTCCTCTACTTGATATTCGGCCAACCCTTGTAGTTCAATATGGTTAGTTTTTCGCTTTTCAATAATTAAGGAATTAATTTAGATGATCTCACCACCATTGGCCAATGTTTAGAGGCTTACCTTATAGATTTCCAAATCCAAAGTTCCCTTTTGTCTTGAATATCCGTCGAAATTCCTAAAATTCATATGTTAGATCCGATCTAACTTTAATAAGTAAGAAGTTGGCCTTTGGCCGATTGTGCCTCACCTTAAATCCTTGATTTTGAAACTCAAACTCTCCCTTTTCATTCTACCATGAGACATAGAAAAGGTTATTTCCTTGTTCTTGATTAAAAGATTTAGAAGAACAAAATTAATTGTTCTTACCTTAGATCCTTGCTCTTTGTAATTGATGATGGTAGAAATCTAAGGAATCATGGTGGATTCGCCATGAACAAGAATGGAATTAGTACCTTGATTTTGGTAAAAGAAAAGAATAGAAGTTGACTAATCCACGATCTTACCTCTTTTTTGATGTTGTGGATGATTCCTCCTCGATTTAGAATCAATAAGGATTGAATTTTGATAGTAGAAACGAGGAAGAAAATAGAAAAGAGAGGATGGCTCCTTGCTTAGAGAATTGCAATGAGAGGGGAAGAGAGAGCAAAATTTCGCAAAGTTGATGAATGAGATGAGAGTATCACTTTTCCTCTTTTAACTGAAATTGTTAGACCAAGAGTCCAAAACTTGGCCACTACTCTCCCAAGTGATAATTTAATCTTCATTAATTATCACTTTATTAAATTAAAATAACCTTTAATCCTTCTTTAATTCCTTATTTATCTTAGTGAAATAAATCCTCTATTTATCACTTTAATTTGACAAGTTTCAATAAAAATAAAACTCTTCCCTTTCAAGCCAACATGTGCCATCCATCCCTAGCCTTGGGAAACAAAATTAAACTTTCAAAAATTGCTTTCCAAGTGACTCGAACTCATGCCATTCCCATAAACCCTTAGTGACACCTCGTGCCACTTTTCCAAGCTCTATTGTATGTCAAAATTCATCAACTTTTTCTTTTAAGGCCCTCCCGCCTTATCTCCCATTTTGGGCTTTAAATTTTGTCATTCCTACTTATTTCTAAGTTTCCTAAAATTTTCACATGGCTCTATAACTTGCCATTTTTCCTTACATCTTCGTGTTTCCAAAATGTTTAGGTTTCCAAAATGTTTAGGTTTCCAAAATGTTTAGGTTTCCAAAATGTTCGTGTTTCCAAAATGTCTAAGTTTCCAAAATGTCTAAGTTTCCAAAATGTCTAAGTTTCCAAAATGTCCATTTCCATTTCCATTTTCATTTTCATTTCCATGCATTTCTAGGTTTCCAAAAGTTTCACAAATTTATTCATAGTACTTGAAACTTGTCATTTCATACAATTAAACTGGAAATGCATAGGCCCTATTCAGGATGTTACACTAAAGACCAAAGACCTCACCTCTCTGGAGATGCAGCGGAGCAATCTAAAATAAAACAAGTCACACCCCATTGGAGTCGTAGCAAGAGCAAATTGAAGCCACATAGCAGTAGAGCGGATTGAAGTAACAAGATGCGGTAGACTGGGATGAGGCTACATGAAGAAGAAAAGCACCAAAGAAGTCAGACTCAGCAGAATCCGCAAATTTGGTCCCTCTTTATGTCTTTGTTTATTCCTTCTGTACGACAATGAGCAAAGAGGGCAAATGAGACGGCCCAAATTTGCCCAGGCCCAACAATTAAACAACAAACCCAAAAATAAAAAATGATGACCCAATTACAAAATAAACCCAAAAACAAAAATAAAAAAATAGGCCCAATTACAAAATAAATACAAGCCCAAAAAACCAACCCAATCGAAAAACAAAAAAAAAAAACCAAAACAGCCCAAATGGCCCAAAAACACTTTCACCAAAACAAAAAAACAAAAGGAAACCCTAGCCGAGCCTCGACCTCTCGACTTCGACCCCCTCGCCTCTGCGCTCCGTCCGACCAGCTCCACTGCTCGAGCTCAAGAAACGAAAAGCACGCAACAAAGAAAGAGAGAAGCAATTTTGTCTTTCTTTTTCAACTTTGGCTATAAAAGCCACAAAAATTCATTGTAACAGGATTCAAAAAAACAACAAAACTTTGAATACAAGAATCGCGTAAATCAAAAACCAAACAAAAAGGTTTATTTCATCACTGTTATTAACTATCACTATTGTCTATTTTTCGTTTCTGTTTTTATTTTATTTTATTTTTTTTAAGAACGAAATCAAAAGCAAATGGGGGGGTTTCTTCTGGTTTTCAAAAACAAAAAACAGAGATTCAAAACAACAGATCCAACGAAAATCAAAACAAATGAATAAACTTTCGAAGGCATTTCTATCTTTGTTTATTTTTTTCCTTTTCTTTTCCGAAACCAAATAAACCTATTTCGCTTTTTTCTCTTCTTTAAAAATAGTTTATATATATATATATATATATATATATAACATCAAAATATAAAAACAAAATAAAAAACAAAATTTTTTACCTTTTCTACCACTGTGGGCGGTGGCCGAGCTCGGGCGCCGACGACGACTGGCAGACTTCACGAATCCTCCCGAGCTTCCCTAGAGAAACCAAAGAGAGTTAAAAGTGTTTTTTTTTTTTAAGAATGTCGCAAATGAAAAAAAAAGGAAAAATTGAATTTATAAGATTAGAAACGACGCTGCTTAGGGCCCGATACAAGGGCCCCAAACGACGCTGCTTGTCGTGACTCAGAAGCGACCGACCCGCCTCCAGAGGATCCGCGTGTTTTGCCGAAAAATGGGAATTTTATGCGCGTGGTCCTTCCGCATTTTTATTTTTACAATCAAGTTTTTCTATATTGCTATTTGGCCCGTAACTTTACGCGATTATAAATTTAGTCCCCATGAAACGTCAAGGCTTAGAGGTTTTGGGTAAATTTGCGCTTCTCATCCTCCATGTTTTTATGCCGCATTACAATAGGGTCCTCTTCCCTTTCGCTTATTATAAATTAACCCTTAACTTTTATTCTTAATGCAATTCGATCCTTTTCGCTTATTTTCAATTTGCACCATTTTTATCAAGTATTTTTATTTTTTATTTTTACTATTATTAATTTTTATTATCATCATTTATTATTTCCATTATATTTCACCACTGCTCATTATTGTTATTGTTATTATTATTTATTATTATTATTAGTTTTATTACTTCATTATTATTAGTTTTATTACTTTGTTATTATTAGTTTTTTTTATTATCTTCATACATTTTGTTTTAATTATAGTTACCATTATTATTTTTTATTCTCAACGTTTTTTACCTTTTTTACTTTTTTTATTTATCACATCTAGTTTTACCAAAGATTATTATTTTACTTTATTTCTAATATTATTACATTATATTTTGTCTTATGCGTCATTATTATGTTTCTCGCTTATCATCGTTATTATTATTATTAATGTTGTTATAATTATTGTTATATTATATTGTTATCATAATATATTTACCATCATTATATCTTATATATTATATTATTATAGTCATTATATTATCCTTTTTATATAATGTGTATATTGTTATTACTACCGTATCCCTTGCATGTACACGTCTCATCATTCTTTTGCGCATAACATCGTATTTTCATACTTTTACGTAAATGTTTTTTCAAAACCTTAACTTTTATAACGACCAACGTTCCGCGTTAGCAATTCGAGAGAATCGAGCCCTAACTCACTGGGTTCCGGTTTCTTCTTGTTAAAGCTAAACAACGGATATTCTTTTCTAATCACAACTTAAAATTTAAAACAAAATACTTAATCCCGAAAATTCAAATGTCGTGGCCCTAACTTCATCGGACTCGACATCTAGATACTTCGAGATAAGTTTCTTTTCCTAAAATAGAGGCAATCCTCCGTATTTGAAATCTCGAGAAATCGAGCCCTAACTTACTGGGTTTCGATTTCTCATTTGATGAATAAATGGAAGATCCTTTTCAAATAAAAACCAAGTTTCAGAAGGCGAGCTTAGTTTCGGGAGTTTAAAGTATTGTGCCCTAACTGACTGGACGTGATGCTTTACCTCTTCGAAAATAAGAGGGCCTTAACGTCCTTTCCAACTTTAAAAATAAAAAGCATTGTATTTTCGAATCCCTTGAAGTTTTTAACAAATCGGACATCAATCAATCAGTTTGGTACCAATTTTGGGCGTGTCGAGGGTGCTAATCCTTCCTTGCATGTAACCGACCTCCGAATCTGTTTTCTCAAAGTTCGTGGACCAGAAAGCACTGTTTTAGTAAGTTAAATGTTTTATTAAAATGAAGGTGATCTGATCACACCAAATAAAGATCGGTGGCGACTCCTTTCCTTTTCTTTTTTCAATAATCGAGTCGACCATGTCGTTTACCGTTTCACCCAAAAAAATGGTTACGACACTTTGTATGAATACAAATATTAACAAAACAATACATAATAGACCGTTTATTTGGTGTTATTCCTTTTCTAGAAGGAAACTGAATGTATTGTATGAAACAAAAAATTAGAATTTTATATTTCGACATACTTGATATATGTATATTCAATTAAAAAAAAAACTTTCTAGATAAGTCCAAGTCTTCCTAAGGGTGTTCAATTTCATTTTAGGATATCATTTTTTTAAAAAATATATACTCATTTGGCTTGCCTTGTTAACATACTTATCCTCGTGGTATGCCATGTGTTATCTTTTTATTGCTCTCACCAACCACACTAGCATCCGTTAACAATCAAATCAATTAACATTTGTTTTTATAATTCAAATTCAACACTTAATTAAAATGAGCTATGCAAACACCTCAACGCCTTCCAAATTTAAAGAAAAATAATTAAATCCTCGTCAATTTCAGCGTCTTCTCATGTTTAGCTTCGAATTAGCTCCACAACTTGTTGTCTTCTTCAAATTGAGGTAATGTCTTGACTTATTATGACTAGATTAAGGTTGTTGTTTTTCTAATTCGCAATTTAATCGACCGTGTTGAGTGTTTTTAAGATTTAAAGCTTTTTAATCAAATTTTGGTTCAACAATGGTGAAATTTGAAATAATGAGTAAGCCTATTGTTTTTTATTGATTTCTAATCTATTTTTAACTATATAGAAGGCATTTGAACTCAAATTGATAGATTAGTATCCAATTTTAAGGAATTTTGAGTTCCCTTTTTATGTGTTCATACAAGCTTAATTTTCTGAAAATTTTAAATTCATGAGATTAGATAAACTTAAAGGTTTATATTTGTAATACTAGGTTAAATAGAATGCTTAGACACTTAATTAAGGTTTAGGAACAAAAATCAAGTTAGGAAACCTCATATTTCGGCAAAATGAGTTGATTTTTGGCTTGAAAATGGTGGATCTCGTGTTTCTTGGCTATGCTTTGGTTTCTAAGTCATTTCTAACTCATTTTGATCTAATTAAAAGGTATTTGATCTTAATTTAACAAATCCATAAGGAACAAAAGCAAATTGAATGTTTTTCCCCTTTAAAAAGATCACATAAGCTTGATTTTTTTGGAAAAATTAGATCTGTAACACCCCTAACCCCTATCTATCGCCGGATTAGGGTTACAAGATGCTACTCAACTAACCACTAAGTTCATTTAATCACTTGAATCTTAATGCCTAAGAAATGATATTACGATAAACAAATCATCCCAAATATAATATCAATTGCATTATGCATAATAAAATAAGTAATCTCACTCAAACTACAGAGCACTATTCATTTGGTCATTTTATAAAGGGTGGCCGAATATAAAGAGATTATCAAAGATTAACTTACACCAACCAATTTATCACACGTATATTCAATCACATACAAACATAATTAGTTATTCACACCAATGATTACTAACCTTTAAATTTGCTTGACAGATTATATAAATATGTTTATAGAAAATTCGAATAATTATAACACCCACTAAGTTCATTAAACGTGCATATAATATCTACTTAAACTTATGGATAATGGTTCTATCAAAATTCATAAATTACCTATTCTTTAACAAACTTCTATCACATCCGAATATACACAAACATATGTCACACTTAGGAAATATATATATATATATATATATATATAACTAACTAAAACATTATCATAAACAATGTACTCAAAATATGCTTGCTTACTATGCCGAATCTACCTGCTTAAAATCATGCAACAAGACCTAATACAACCAAACCATAGCACCATAATTTGATCATTTCATTTTGAATCACATCAATTAAAATTTAAGGAAAATATACATACTCAATGTTATTCATAACCTAACATACCATCTCATATATATATATATATTCACTTTCCAAAGAACTAGCAAAATTTCATCTATGCAATTTCATATCAAACATATGTATACAACCATTATGCATAGCATGATTTTATGCTCACCCATCTTCATCATTCAAATAAAACTTGCTTTCATACTTTCATCAAGTCTTGCATAACTTTAGATTATTTACCAATAAGACAAGCCATTTTCGCATGGCTATAAACATTAACACATTATCCTTCAAAATAACAAGCTAGCCTATACATGCCTTGTTTATAGAATTTAAATTCTAATAGTACCAAAATAAGTTGATAGTGTGGATGACTTCAACGATGAACCCTCGAGCCAAGAGCTTGATCACAATCTATAAAATAGAGTGAAAACATACAAAGTAAGCTAACTTAGCTTAGTAAGCCTTAAGCAACTTTACTACTCAACTAAGTATTCAATTTAAATAGAGTAGAATAACGTTTAACATTTATGAACTAACATAACACATAGGTACTATCACAAAGATTATCAATATTTATATCTAGTGAAACCTTATTCAACGTACACTTATAATGTGAGATTTATCAATAGTACCCATATTGCTAATCAAATATATATATTTCACTTACAACCTAATAATATCTTCCGTGTACATTTAAGATGAGAAAACATAATTGAATATGTACAATTATCAATATGTATAGCTCATGGTCGAACCTATATAGATATAATTTCTCATATCAATATAAGTAAAAATCTCAAGTAAGCAAGTACACATATCAACTCAATGACTTTTCTAATCACATATCTTAAGTACCGAATATATGAACACATTTATATCAACTTGCTTATTTATGAAACATCACGTATATCATAAACTTGATTCAATACATAACTTTCGGTCAAACACTCATACTATAGTCATAAACCTTGGCTTATTCAAATACCATCACAACTAGGCCATTTCATTCATAAACATACGCTCATATTAAAAATCACTGGAATAAAACTTGCTAGACCAAAGGTCCGAGATTTAAACACCGGCACGAAGCCTGCTAGGCATTAAAGCCCGAAATAAATCACCGGCACGAAGCCTGCTAGGCATTAAAGCCTGATATGTAACACCGGCACAAGGCCTGCTAGGCATCAAAGCCCGATAAATAACACCGACACGAGGCCTGCTAGGCTCAAAGCCCGATTAATAACACCGGCACGAAGCCTGCTAGGCTCAAAGCCCGATTAATAACACCGACGAAGCCTGCTAGGCTCAAAGCCCGATTATGAACCCAATCAACATTCTCATACACATTACTTAATGCTAAAATCATATCCATCTCGTATACTTTATTTTACAATTTCATGTTAAACCGAATTAATCTCAATTTTTGTACAATTTAACCTTTCATTAGTTAAAATGAATTAATCTCACCCATATATACATAATTTATATAATTTCAAATTTACCCCCTTAGTTTCGATTTCCTTGTAATTTAGTCCCCAAACAAAACACAAGAGTTTCATGAAATTCGGTCTAATCCCCTTAAGAGCCGAATCTCTTTCCCTCATTCATAAGTTCATATAACTATTTTTTTTATGCAATTATGCTCTCAACTATTTATTTCAAAAAAATTCAAACCTTAACACATACCTATTATCTAAAATTTCCTATTCAACATGTTGATGTCCTAAATATACTCAATGTTCTTTCATCAAACATAACAAAACCATAATGCTCATCCATGGTCAACCTAGGAGGAGCTTTAAACTCAAAATTTTTTACATATATTTGATAGCATTCATGATAACTAACACAACCAAGCAAGAATTTATCAAAATTAAGCTAAATATCTCACCTTAAGGGCACATGCAAAGGCCGGCCATGGAAGCTAAAATTGTCTCCCCTTCTTCTCTTTTGTTTCGTGAAAATGGTGAGGAAGATGAAAGAGAGAAGTAAAAAAAAATTGTATTTCTTATTTTTTTATTATACTTTATTCATTTTCATTACTTAAAATAATCATTTAAAATTCCATTAACATATAATCACTTAATATATATACTCACTCATCATTGCCATCCATTACCCACATTTTTAGGTTATTTGACATGCAAACCCCCTTCTTTTTATACTACACTTAAATTAAACCTTTCAATTTATTGAATGTTACCGTTATACTTTACCTATTAGATCCTTTCTCTTAATTCAAACACACCAAACAATCAAATTCACACAATTCAACACACATCACATAAAATAAAATAAATATCACAAGATTTCGACTGGATTCGTGGTCCCAAACCACCGTCCGATTAAGGTCAAATTCGTCATATAACTCTCCCCTTAAGGATTTTCGTCCCGAAAATCTTACCATTAAACAAGGTCGGATATTGTTGCTTCATTGAATCCTCAGCTCCCACGTAGCCTCTTCAACTCCGTGACGATTCCACAAAACCTTCACTAACTGGATTCTTTTATTTCTCAACTCTTTTATTTCCGAGCTAAGATACGGATCGGTTCTTCATCATATGTCAAATCGATTGATTTCAATCTCGCTGGTGTGATCACATGAGACGGATCGATCCGTCTCTTACGAAGCATCAAACGTGAAATACATCATGTATCTTTTCTAACTCGAGAGGCAATCTCAATCTATAAGCAACAGCCCAATACATTCAATGATTTCATACGGTCCGATAAATCTCGGACTCAACTTGCCTTCCGACCAAATCGGAGTACTTTCTTCCACGGAAACTTTTAAGAATACACGATCTCCTACCGAAATTCAATGTCTTTACGCTTCAAATCAGATAGGACTTTTGTCGATCCGATGCGACTTTCAAATTATCTTTGATTATGGCCACTTTCTTCATCTCTTTAATCAAATCAACCCTGTATCTTATTCTCACGAGCTCACCCAAAGATAATGGTGTTCGACACTTTCGCCTGCACAAGGCTTCATAAGGCGCCATTTTGATACTAGATTGAAAACTCGTTATTATAAGCAAATTCAATCAAAGGTAGGTATCGTCCCACGCACCTTCAAACTCGAGAACGCAACATCTCAACATGTCCTCAAGTATTCGAATAGTTCGCCAGATCGACCGTCTGATCATGGATGAAAAGCTATACTAAAATGTAGTTTAGTACCTAAGGCATCTTGCAACTTCTTCCAAAACCGCAATGTAAATCTCGGTCTCGCCTAAAATAATGGAACTTGGTACACCATGCAATCTCACAATTTGCGATACATACAATTCAAAGAAGTTTATCGAGTGAGAAGTCCTGTGACGAAGCACACAAATGAGTGATTTAGTCACCTATCAACTATAACCCATACGGCATCTTTCTTACTCGGTGTCATAGGAAGACCGGATACAAAATCCATTGTAATTCTATCCCATTTCCATTCGGTATCATGATTGGTCAAGTAGTCCAGATGGTGCTTGATGCTCACTTTTACTTGTCGACAGACAAGCACTTAGAAACAAATTCAGATATATCCCGCTTCATGCCGTGCCACCAATAGAATCGTTTCAAATCGTTATACATCTTCGTATACCCGGATGTATCGATAGTCGACCACTATGAGCCTCACTCAAAATCATCTCAGATCAAATCGAGTTCTTTGGAACACACATTCGGTTTTAAAATTCAAACAATCATTTGCATCAATCAAAATCTAATTGCACTTTTTCACAATCGAATTCGACTAGCAATCAAATCTTCATCAACTTTCGCGCATCACAAATTTGCTGAATAAACATCGGTCTTGCTCAGAATTCGGCTATGATCGAACCATCGAGAGACATAGCCATCTGCATTCATTGCACGAAGAGCAAATAATGATTTCAACTTAACGATCCGCAACAACATTAGCTTTTCCCGTGATAATCAATCACCAATTCATAGTCTTTCAACAGTTCTAGCCACCTGCGTTGTCTCAAATTCAGGTCTTTCTGAGTCATTAGATACTTCAGACTTTTGTGATCCGAGTAAACATGGCATTTCTCGCCAAATAAGTAATGACGCCAAATCTTCAGTGCGAACACAATGGCTGCAAGCTCTAAATCATGCGTTGGGTAATTTCTTTCATGCGGCTTCAATTGTCTTGATGCGTAGTCTACTACCCTACCTTCCTGCATCAATACACAGCCCAAACCATTTAAGGAAGCATCAGAATACACAACAAATTCTTTACCCGATTCAGGCTGAGCTAACACTAGAGCTTCAGTCAAAAGGGCTTTCAACCGTCAAACTTTTCTCGCACTTCTCGACCACTCAAACTTGACATCTTTACGTAGTAGCTTTGTCAAAGGTGCAACTATCACGAAAAACCTTTCACAAACCGTCTGTAATAGCCAGCAAGTCCCAGAAAACTTCGAATCTCGAAAATGCTCTTAGGTGGCTTCCAATCAAGTATAGCCAAAATTTTGTTTGGATCGACTCGAATACCGATCTCAAACAACATGTCCCAAGAAGTCGACTTCTTTCATCCGTAACTCACACTTGCTAAACTTCGATACAACTGCTGATCTCTCAAAGTTTGTAGCACTAATCTCAAATGATCGGCATGCTCGATTTCATTTTTGGAGTAGATCAAGATATCATCAATAAACACTACCACAAACCGATCCAAAACCGCTCAAGACTCGATTCATTAAATCCATAAAAACTGCAGGTGCATTAGTGAGTCCAAAAGGCATAACCAGAAACTCAAAATGTCCGTACCTCGTCACGAATGCAGTCTTTGGCACATCTGTATCTCTGACTCGCAATTGATAATAACCTGATCTCAAATCTATCTTCGAAAATACTAAAGCCCCTTTCAACTGATCAAACAAATCATCAATCCGAGGTAACGGGTACTTATTCTTTATAGTTACCTTATTCAGTTGCCGATAATCAATACACATTCGCATCGTTCCATCTTTCTTCTTCACAAAAAGAACTGGTGCACCCCAAGGGGAAAAACTTGGCCGTGCAAAACCCCTATCCGTCAACTCTTGCAACTGCGCTTTCAACTCTTTTAACTCTGAGGTGCCATCCGACTGAGCTATCGAGATCGAGTCATTCCCTGTACTAATTCAATGCCAACTCAACCTCTCGATCGGTGGTAAACCCGGTAGTTTTTCAGAAACACGCCTCGAGTATTCACACACAACCGTCAGATTCAATATGCTTTTCAAACACTTTATTATCCAAAGACATAGGCCAAATAAACTTTGCACCTTTTTTCACATACTTCGGGCTAACATCAAGATATTATCAGAGGAAACCCACTTAAATCATCGGATTCAATTCGATGATCTCACCGCTCGCATCTCAAATCAATAAGCTTTCTTTTGCAATTCAACACTGCATCATGTGAAGTTAACCAGTCCATCCCCAAAATTAGGTCGAACTCATCGAAGGGCAACAACATTAAATCGGCTGGGAAGCAAGAATCCCGAATCATTAATGGGAAACCTCTACACACTTTATTAACAAGTACGCATCTACCCAAAGGGTTGGACACACGAATCACAAACTCAGTAGACTCAACTGGTAGAGTCTTACTGATTACTAGAGTTTCACACACATATGAATGAGTCGAACCAGGATCAATCAATGCAATCACAGTAGTATCATAAAGGGCGAAAGTACCGGTAATGACATCGGGGGAGAAAGCATCCTCTCTGGCTAGTGTAGAATAAGCTCTAACTGGAGCTCTAGCCTCAGATCGAACTGTAGTGTTCTTCGTTCCTCTCTGACTACCACCTACATTGCCTGAATGTCTGGGTGGCCTGCCGTACTGACGCGTTGCTCGACTTAATGTTCTGAACTATATTCTGCACAACTAACATCAGACATTCTCTAATAAAATGATCTGACGATCCACATTTAAAGCAAGACCGATCATGGAATCTACAACTCCCAGAATGCCATTTCCCACAATGCTTGCATTCAACTCGATTCGTGGAACGTTACCAACACCGCCATCAAGGTAGCTCGGAGCCCACCGGAGGTCGCCACGCCTAGGTACATCTGAAGTAGCTTTATGTCTACCAAATCATCTCGAAACTTTTTAGATGTGGAATGGAAATTTTACCCGACGATCTCTTTCGAGTGTCTCTAGCTTCATCTCACCTTTCTTTTCTCTTTCCCGAGCTCTTCAGCTTTGCAAGCTCGCTCAACTAATTTCACAAACTCTTGAATTTCAAGAATGCCAACAAGTAACTTTATATCTTCATCCAGACCATCTTCAAACCTTTTGCACATAATAGCTTCAATAGAAACACACTCTCTAGCATATCTGCTGAGCTTGACAAATTTCCGTTCATATTCTATCACGGTCATTCGCCCCTGTTTTAGTTCAAGAAATTCTTTTCGTTTTTGGTCGATGAACCTCTGGCTGATATATTTCTTGCGAAATTATTCTGGAAGAAATCCCGTCACTTTTTCTTTCGGACCACCGATACTAGTGTATTCCACCGGTGATATGCAAAGGTCCCAAGTAAAGATATAGCACACTTCAAGCATTCCTCTAGAGTACAAGATAGCTCATCAAGTACCGAATAGTATTATCAAGCCACATTTCTATTGCTCGCATCATCATCATCATTGGCCTCAATTCTTCTACCCCAAACTTCCCGATTTTATCAACTGAGGCCTACTAGATCTTATCGGATCTATCATCGAAGTCAAGGAATAAGAGTTGGATTATTCGGGGTGGAGGTTGGGGTACAATGGGTTAGTCTCAATAAACCGGGTAAACCACTGCTCATCATCCGGTAGAAGGCTTGTATAGCCTCCCCTCATGGCTACCCGAATCGGTCGAGAGTCTATCAAGACCGATCCGTGTGCACGGTCAGCGCTACACTCTTGACATCATTCGCTACTGACTCTCGTGATCGTGTCCATTTACTATATAAAACACATTCGTAATGTCAAGTCACCACACTATCAATATATGAAAAAGGAATGTATGGCTAGACTCACACGCACTACGGTAGTCCTAGAATCGACTAAACCTGGCTCTGATACCAATAAAATGTAACACCCCTAACCCCTATCCATCTCCGAATTAGGGTTACAAGATGCTACTCAACTAACCACTAAGTTCATTTAATCACTTGAATCTTAATGCCTAAGAAATGATATTGCGATAAACAAATCATCCCAAATATAATATCAATTGCATTATGCATAATAAAATAAGTAATCTCATTCAAACTACAGAGCACTATTCATTTGGTCATTTTATAAAGGGTGGTTAATATAAAGAGATTATCAAAGATTAACTTACACCAACCAATTTATCACACGATATTCAATCACATACAAACATAATTAGTTATTCACACCAATGATTACTAACCTTTAAATTTGCTTGATGATTATATAAATATGTTTATAGAAAATTCGAATAATTATAACACCCACTAAGTTCATTAAACGTGCATATAATATCTACTTAAACTTATGGATAATGGTTCTATCAAATTTCATAAATTACCTATTCTTTAACAAACTTCTATCACATTCGAATATACACAAACATATGTCACACTTCTAGGAAATATATATATATAACTAACTAAAACATTATCATAAACAATGTACTTAAAATATGCTTGCTTACTATGCCGAATCTACCTGTTTAAAAATCATGCAACAAGACCGAATACAACCAAACCATAGCACCATAATTTGATCATTTCATTTTTGAATCACATCAATTAAAATTTAAGGAAAATATACATACTCAATGTTATTCATAACCTAACATACCATCTCATATATATATATATATATTCACTTTCCAAAGAACTAGCAAAATTTCATCTATGCAATTTCATATCAAACATATGTATACAACCATTATGCATAGCATGATTTTATGCTCACCCATCTTCATCATTCAAATAAAACTTGCTTTCATACTTTCATCAAGTCTTGCATAACTTTAGATTATTTACCAATAAGACAAGCCATTTTCTCATGGCTATAAACATTAACACATTATCCTTCAAAATAACAAGCTAGCCTATACATGCCTTGTTTATAGAATTTAAATTCTAATAGTACCAAAATAAGTTGATAGTGTGGATGACTTCAACGATGAACCCTCGAGCCAGTAGCTTGATCACAATCTATAAAATAGAGTGAAAAACATACAAAGTAAGCTAACTTAGCTTAGTAAGCCTTAAGCAACTTTACTACTCAACTAGGTATTCAATTTAAATTGAGTAGAATAACGTTTAACATTTATGAACTAACATAACACATAGGTACTATCACAAAGATTATCAATATTTATATCTAGTGAAACCTTATTCAACGTACACTTATAATGTGAGATTTATCAATAGTACCCATATTGCTAATCAAATATATATATTTCGACTTACAACCTGAATAATATCTTCCGTGTACATTTAAGATGAGAACACATAATTGAATATGTACAATTATCAATATGTATAGCTCATGGTCGAACCTATATAGATATAATTTCTCATATCAATATAAGTAAAAATCTCAATTAAGCAAGTAAACATATCAACTCAATGACTTTTCTAATCACATATCTTAAGTACAATATATGAACACATTTATATCAACTTGCTTATTTATGAAGCATCACGATATCATAAACTTGATTCAATACATAACTTTCTGGTCAAACACTCATACTATAGTCATAAACCTTGGCTTATTCAAATACCATCACAACTAGGCCATTTCATTCATAAACATACGCTCATATTAAAATCACCGTATAAAACCCGCTAGACCAAAGGTCCGAGATTTAAACACCCAGACGAAGCACGCTAGTCATTAAAGCCCAAAATAAATCACCCAAGACGAAGCACGCTAGGCATTAAAGCCTGATATGTAAAACCGGCACAAGGCCTGCTAGGCATCAAAGCCCGATAAATAACATCGGCACGAGGCCTGCTAGGCTCAAAGCCCGATTAATAACACCGACGCACGAGGCCTGCTAGGCTCAAAGCCCGATTAATAACACCGGCACGAAGCCTGCTAGGCTCAAAGCCCGATTATCAACCCAATCAACATTCCCATACACATTACTTAATGCTAAAATCATATCCATCTCATATACTTTATTTTACAATTTCATGTTAAACCGAACATAATTATTCACATCACATTCAACAACCAAAATTTACTACAATCCCATACCCCACATTCGGCCTACATACATTTTCTTGCCTTCAATACCAATTTTTATCATCTACTACTTTCATAAATAATTTCTCGACATAAATTTGTTTAGGACTTACCTCGGTTGTCGATAGACCGTGCAAATCGGCTATTCGAGAACCTTCGCTTTTCCCCGATCTAAACTGCTTTTCTTTGCTCTTGATCTAAAACATATTCAAATTTAGCTCATTCAAGCACAATTCATATCAATTTAGTCCCTAAGCACATAAATGGGCAAATTACTATTTTACCCCTAATATTTCACTTTTCAATTAAGTCCCAAGCATACAATACACAAAATGTACTTAATTCAATTTTAACACTCCATGGTCAATGCTATTTACCCTTATGCTAATCTATACAACTCAATTTTTGTACAATTTAACCTTTCATTAGTTAAAATGAATTAATCTCACCCATATATACATAATTTATATAATTACAAATTTACCCCTTAGTTTCGATTTCCTTGTAATTTAGTCCCCAAACAAAACACAAGAGTTTCATGAAATTTGGTCTAATCCCTTAAGAGTGAATCTCTTCCCTCATTCACAAGTTCATATAACTATTTTTTTTTATGCAATTATGCTCTCAACTATTTATTTCAAAAAATTCAAACCTTAACACATACCTATTATCTAAAATTTCCTATTCAACATGTTGATGTCCTAAATATACTCAATGTTCTTTCATCAAACATAACAAAACCATAATGCTCATCCATGGCCGAACCTAGGAGGAGCTTTAAACTCAAAATTTTTTTACATATATTTGATAGCATTCATGATAACTAACACAACCAAGCAAGAATTTATCAAAATTAAGCTAAATATCTCACCTTAAGGGCACATGCAAAGGCCGGCCATGGAAGCTAAAATTGTCTCCCCTTCTTCTCTTTTGTTTCGTGAAAATGGTGAGGAAGATGAAAGAGAAGTAAAAAAAATTGTATTTCTTATTTTTTTTATTATACTTTATTCATTTTCATTACTTAAAATAATCATTTAAAATTCCATTAACATATAATCACTTAATATATATATTCACTCATCATTGCCATCCACTACCCACATTTTTGGGTTATTTGACATGCAAACCCCCTTCTTTTTATACTACACTTAAATTAAACCTTTCAATTTATTGAATGTTACCTTTATACTTTACCTATTAGATCCTTTCTCTTAATTCAAACACACCAAACAATCAAATTCACACAATTCAACACACATCACATAAAATAAAATAAATATCACAAGATTTCTGACTCGGATTCGTGGTCCCGAAACCACCGTTTCGATTAGGGTCAAATTCGGTCTGTTACAAGATCGGTTAAATTGGATGAAATTGATGATTCGGATTTGTAATTAGATTATATTTAGGATGCATGAAGTTGAAATCTAAGGTTAGAAGTGAGAATTGAGTGGTTAAATATCTGTTTTGGCAAAACTAGTTAAGTTTTTGATATAGAGGTTAAGAGGCTTTGATCTATGATTTTTGAATGATTTAATGGTGTTTGTTGCTATTAGTAATGTCCTGGTAATGTGTTTGATGTGTATGGAAAGTACCAATTCATTTGGGAGCCTTCACAAGCATGGACATAGGAAAATTAAAACTTACTTGAGCATGGTAGTTGAAGCAATGGTTGCTAAGGTGAGTGGCTTGATATACTGCATTTAAACTCCAGTATGTAGGCTAACGTAACATATGAGAAACCCCTGCTTAATTTATATGTGAACCTTGGTTTCTCCTTGTGCAAGCCATTGCAATTTTGTTTGAGTGTGGGGTATGCATGTTTTGCGATTTTAATGAGCCAAATGCATGTATTTAAAATGTGCATGTAGTTATAAGAATAAAAATAGGCGGGCCGTAGCTATGAACTATGTAATTAACATGATTGATCGTGAGTCAGAGTCTTAAAAAATTATAAAAAGAATGATCAAACCTGGAAACTAACTAAGACAATGATGGAGGCAAGCGCACCTATCGAACAGTAGTATAGTTTAGAAGCAAGATCGGATTGTCGAACCCAAAGGAACCAAAAGTACTAATACTAACTTTCTTTTTATTATCTAGCCTAAGAATTAAGAGAATTGTTATCTAATCTAAAATTAACTAACTACTAAGCTAAAGATTCAAAGATAAAGAGAAGGAATTGGGGAAAATACTTGAGGGAAAACCAATCGATTAAGACAATACCCGAGGAAGAATCCACCTAGACTTCACTTGTTATTTAACTCTGAACCAAATGATTTATTCACTTGAATTGATCCGTAGGATTCCCTAATTTATATTAATACCTCTTTCAAGGCTATTAACGTCTAACCCTAGGTTGATTAATTGAAATATCTTTCTAATTAAAACCCCTAGAATTGCATTAACTCAACCTATGGACTCTCATATTAGGTTTGACCCTAATTCGACAGATTTTTGTCATCCTATTCCTAGGGTTGCGATCACCTCCGCTTAACTATGCTATACCTACTCTTAAACAGGGACTTTTACTCCACTGCCTAAGCAAATCCATACTTGAATCAATATCCTAGAATATCAAAGAAAGAATTAAGAACACATAGTTAAGAACAAATCAAGTATTTATCATACAGCTCAGAAAACAATAACAAGATTCGTCTTAGGTTTCATCCCCCTCAAGTATTTGGGAGGTTTAGTTCATAATTATAAAAGAAAAAATCTCAGAAGAAAATATAAAACAAAACATAAGAAAACCCTAAAACCCCTGAAGGAATTAAAGGAGAGATCCTCAGTCTTGAGTATGATTCTGGCTTCTTGAGATGAATCAACTGGCTTTCTTCGAGTGAATCCCATAATTCTGGCCCTTTGGCTTGGCTCCTTGGCCTAGCTGAACGCCTAGCTGAACGCTCCCTTGAAGGTTGGCCTCTAGGTTCTTTATATAGGCTTTTGGGATGTCTTTCTTTACCTCCAAATACCATAATCCTAATATAATTCAAACAAGTCACGTCAGGGACACGCCCATGGCACACACCCATCTAAGTCGAGGCCAGGCCATGTTCAGGTCTGTTAATGAGGCACGACTGTGTGGTCTTAGGCCCAGGCCGTGTCGATTTCATAATTCAGCCCATTTTCTCCCTTTTCGGCTCGTTTCTCGTTCTTTTTATCCTCCGGTGCTCTCCTGAGTATAAAACATGAAAACAAAGGATTAGGAGCACCTATTTCCATAATTAAAGGGATAAATCATCCAAAAGTATGCTAAATGTGGGATTAAAATATGTTCATATTATGGTTTATCAAATACCCCCACACTTAAGCTTTTGCTTGTCCTCAAGCAAAATTCTCAACTCACAATTAAA
Source organism: Gossypium rotundifolium (assembly GCA_025506655.1). Taxonomy (NCBI): domain Eukaryota; kingdom Viridiplantae; phylum Streptophyta; class Magnoliopsida; order Malvales; family Malvaceae; genus Gossypium; species Gossypium rotundifolium. The sequence continues at coordinate 40,452,765 of CP106731.1, read as the reverse complement.
ACGAACTTCCTCAATTCATAATATTCATCAATAATGCCTCATCATAATTCATAGATAATTTACACATTGATAATTTAGCTCAAAGAGTCCTAAAGATTCAAACAATCAAAGTCATATTTTTTAGCACGAAAAATATAGGTGCTTCCCCTTATCTAAATAATTACCTTTAATTCAAAATTGCCAAGAGTTGACATCCTCACTAAAGATTCACTCAAATCACTCAAGGTGTTTAAGATTCAAAATAAAGCACTCAAAAGTTGAACATGAAAAGCTTATCCCATAGGCTTGCTTGAAAATCAAATCTTCACCACTATAAAATGAGATGATACACAAATCAAAAGGTCTTTAAAAGGGTTGTAACGGGGCTTAGGTTATGTAACACCCCAAACCCTACCTAGAAGTTAGGCCCGAATCAAAGCGTGCCACATGGAAGTGTTTTTCAAAACCATCTTTGCAATTGTTAACAACTTGTTTGAGAATCACACCTCTTTGTTAAAACCCAATACAACTAAAGCAATTACGCTCACGTGAAAACATAATTATCTTTAATAAACCTTTTCGTTATGAAAGCATATTTGAAATAAACGATTTGCAAAAACTAGAGTTGTAACAACATTTTGAAAACATTTCTAAACGTAGATAAAATACAAGTAATTTGATAAATCACAAATCAAGGAATTAAACTTTAAACTGTGACTTTTGAAAATGTCGTTAATAAATTGAAAGAAAATTAGAGTTAAATCATATTTGTAAAAGTTTATCTTGAAATCCATTTATTAATCAATTTCGAAAAACTTTTATTTTCGTTCTTAGAAAAATTCTCGCTTAAAACAATTTAAGCAAAATAATAAGTAAACCAACCATAAAGCAAATAATAAAATAGTTCGAGGCCTTATTACAACTTAAACCAAAATAATAAAATAACAGAATAGAAATTTAAAATTGAAAACACTATTTCTGAAGAATGGCCTCCACCGAGTCATCCATGGCCCAAGTCCACCTCACGGAGCATTACCTACAGGGTTAAGAGAAAGGGGGGTGAGTTACAAGAACTCAGTGTATAATCCCCTTACCATCATCCACTGGGTCGGAACACACATAGCAATATTTTGGGCCTTAGCCCAATTACAATTATAACATGTATATAATATGCAAGTGATATGCAATTCCCAAACCAAGCTTAATTTCCATCCGCTACACACCCCGCATCAACCATCACACCTGGGGATCAAGTCAACCCACCCCGCCAACACACCAACGTGAGCATTAAGCCATTTTATATTTGTGGTAAAGCCACCTAACTAGAGGCAATAAGCCATATTTGTGGCGAGCCACCGAACTAGAGGCAATAAGCCATATTTGTGGCGTGAGCCACCAACTAGAGCAATAAGCCATTTGATTATTTGTGGCGAGAGCCACCGAACTAGATTTTGGCAACAGCCTTTCTTCTCTTCATCATTTTCCCAACCCATGCAAACATGTATGCATAACAATTTATATCCATATGATAATTTTAGCAAAAGGCCCAATTTACAAGAGAATCAATATTTCAAGTTTTTAATTAAGGCCCATAACACAAAATAACATTTAGCCCATTTAGCACTTTAGCAACTTAGGCCCAATTAACGATCTAGCATATTTTCGCCCGCTTAACGATCTAGCGAGATTTCGCCCATTTATTGATCTAGCGTAGATTTCGCCCATTTAACTATTTTTCGTGGTTTTCACCCATTTAACGATCTAGCGTATTTCTACCATTTAATTATTTATCAAGGTTTTCGCCCATTTAACAATCTAGCAAAATTTTGGCCCATTTAACGATCTAGCAAAATTTGGCCCATTAATCGATCTTGAAAATTTGGCCCATTATTCACATGAGGCCCATATAGCAACATATTTCAATTTGACCCATAAAGGGTATTTTCGTAATTTAGTCCATAGGACATTTTCATAATTCGCCCATTAGGGCATTTTCGTAACTTGACCCGTAAGGGCATTTTCATAATTCGTGTCGTACCCACAAAGGGTAATTCAAGAATTTACCCTCTAAGGGTATAATGGTAATTTCGCAACCTAAGCTTAATTACTAATTTGGGGCATAAAACGGAACTGTCCAACTACATCACACCGACTAAATTGGGCATAACTCGAGTTAGAAAACTCAAATCTAAATCCGTAAATTTTCCTTGATACTAGACTCGTATATCTTTCTACTATAAGTTTTCCAGAATTTTTACCTTAACCATTTAGTACAGTTTATTCCTTAAAATTTTCCTTGTTTCACTGTCCAATGATTCTGACCTCTCTTACCTTAATCTCAAATATCTTACTGTACGATTTTCATCTACTGCTCCCACTTATTTCTTTTGAAAATAGATTCACTAAGGAATCCATACATATCAATTATAACTCTTAATTCACTTTGTACAATTTTATATGATTTTTCCAAAACAGAACAGAATACCCCGAAGTCATTCAAAACCAGTCTCACTAAAATTAACATATCTCAGAATCTAATATTCCTTTTCCTTCTCCGTTTCTTCCATATTAAAATTAACACAGTAAGCTTTAATCTGATATCTTATTCACTTTGTAATTCCTTTTATCCAAGTTTTCATGATTTTTCAAATACAAGACACTATTTCTGACCGAAACTGTTTTATTACAAACTACGATTACCACTACTTAATATACGCACTCTCGAGTGATCACGAATGCCGGTTATCGGTTTTATTCGTATTTCTACCGAATCACAGAATATTTCATGTAAAATTTCAAAGAGATGTGAGACTTACTCACCATTTCAAACATATATTCGGAAGGGTACGGATTACACACCTTATTCGAATCAGTAATACGAAATTCTCCATGGCACCTAAAGATACAATCGATCAACAATTAATCCCAAAACTGAATTTACCACTTCAACCAATTATTTTGATTGATTAACAATCTATCACTTACCAACAATCTGAGTCTCTTATTACGAGAGATAGGTGTTCGATTGGCCCTCCGATAAAGTACTTGAGTCCTTAAAAGTGGTTAACACAAAACAATGTTAGCCACACCTTATTCGCTTGAGGAGGAATCACCACAATACACCCCTTCACCTATATACGGCTTGGAAGAAAAGAAAATGAAATGAAAAGAGGAAAATACGATTACTTACTGATTTGATTAAGAAGAGATTGATGGAAGAAGAGTGCCTTGTAATTTCGAAATCAAAGGGAATAAACAATAGATGAAAATCTTGATCAAACAAAAGAGCAAGAAAATGCACAATTGTGCTAGGGAATTCGCCAAAGTAAAAAGAAAGAAGAAACTATGGTCACAAAGGCTTGTAATTTCGGCACAAAGCAAAGGAAAGGAAAAGAATTTGAGAGGAAAACAATGCACTATTGTGCTACTATGATTTGGCAAGGAGGGTTGCAAAATTGAGAGAAATGGCACAAAGTTGTCAAAAGGATTTTGGCCAAAAAAAGCTAAGACTTTACCAAATGCCAAATAAAATTTCAGCCACCTAATTACTCCAAAAACCATCCACATGCATCCCCTTAGGATAAGATTTGGCCACTCATACTTTCCAAAACACGCCCCCGATATTAGCCTCTTGTCCCCTTTCTTTCCTATTCCTCTTGATTCCTTTCCCAAACTTTAACCTTGCCATATTCTTTTAGCCACCTTACCAAAATAATAAAGTCCACACTTACCAAAAATACTTCTTGGCCGACACATAGGAAGGAAAGCAAAATAATAGTCAAATTTGCAAACAATGGATTTGAACCTCTTCCTCAAGGTACATCACTTAATGCCATAACCTCTTTACCATTTGCTCACTTATGCTAACAAATTACTCATCTAATTCCATAAGCCTTGAAGCCACTTACTATCTCTCCTTAATAGGCTAAATCACAAAATTTTACTAAGGCCTAACTCGAACCCGAAACTTCATAGAAGCCTCAGAACCTTCCAAATTCACTTAACTAATAAGTCCAATTTGCAATATTGTCATTCTCTTGTTCTCAAAATTTTAAACATTCCTACACCATTGGGCCTAATCCTACTAGGCCCAATTTTAGGATGTTACAATTCTACCCTCCTTAAAGAAATTTTGTCCTCGAAATTTCCAATCAACTACTAAACGACGCTCAGATCACATCACTAAGCTTTACAAGACTCGCTCTTAAAAACCACAATGTACTTTTAACTTAATCTTAAATCCTTTTTACACAACCAAACATCTAACCACAAGAGCAAACCGTTATATACCACTTATACCAAAAATTTTCTTACATTCTATCATCACTTCCAACCATAACGATTTGATGGTGATGTAACAATCTCGAGCCTTATGCTCCTTAGACTCAAGATCTCCAAAGATGCTCCTAACCTCCTCCAAAGATTCTCCTGGATGACGCTTCGCAATAATTGCAAGTCGAAAGTTTGGACGTGTTTGACACGCTTCACGTAATGAGATTGTAACCCTAAAGAACCACGATCTCTTTTCTTCTTATAATTCACGACTCAACTCAAAGTGCCTCACCGATTCCTTTAACCTCCTCCAATACTTTCTTAACTATCCGAGTCACTCATCAACCTTAAATCGACACGAGATCCCATCTCACCATCGGCGATGCCAACGCCTCCTTTCGCACATGCCTTGGTGCCAAAGATCTAGCCCTAGCATCTCGTGCTCTACCACGCCCACGCTCTACGCGTCCGCGTCTTCTAGCGCTCATGTTCACTAAGTCGATATAATCGATTAAGAGTTTTATGAATCATTATGCTATTTCAAAGGTTTATTAAACAATATTTTATGGAGTATAAGAGTAGAAGTTGTTTTCAAAAACGCATCCTAAAGTCTCAATCTCTATAGTTTCAATATCTAAAACTAAAAGTTCTAGAGTGTTCCTATAGTCATATCACAATAATCATAAAACGAAAACAAATACTTACTTGACTTGGTGTCGGATACCTGGTGCCATACTTCCTTTCAATCGTATTATAATTTAAAATTCAAAACAATTTCGAAACATTTATGAACCCAAACCACGTAGAAGTTTTCAAACCTGGCTCGATATTATTAAATGTAACACCCCAAACCCGGCCTAGAAGTTAGGCCCGAATCAAGCGTGCCACATGGAAGTGTTTTTCAAAACCATCTTTGCAATTGTTAACAACTTGCTTGAGAATCACAGCCTCTTTGTTAAAACCCAATACAACTAAAGCAATTCTGTCTACGTGAAAACATAATTATCTTTAATAAACCTTATCGGTTGCGAAAGCATATTTGAAATAAACAATTTGCAAAAACTAGAGTTGTAACAACATTTTTGAAAACATTTCGAAAACGTAGATAAAATACAAGTAATTTGATAAATCACAAATCAAGGAATTAAACTTTAAATCCGTGACTTTTGAAAATGTCGTTAGTAAATTGAAAGAAAATTGAGTTAAATCATATTTGTAAAAGTTTATCTTGAAATCCATTTATTAATCAATTTCGAAAAACTTTTATTTTCGTTCTAAGAAAAATTCTCGCTTTAAAACAATTTAAGCAAAATAATAAGTAAACCAACCATAAAGCAAATAATAAAATAGTTCGAGGCCTTATTACAACTTAAACCAAAATAATAAAATAACGGAATAGAAATTTAAAATTGAAAACACTATTTTTGAAGAATGGCCTTCACCGAGTCATCCATGGCCCAAGTCCACCTCACGGAGCATTACCTCTGGGTTAAGAGAAAGGGGTGAGTTACAAGAACTCAAAGTATAATCCCCTTACCATCATCCACTGGGTGAACACACATAGCAATATTTTGGGCCTAAGCCCAATTACAAATATAACATGTATATAATATGCAAGTGATATGCAATTCCCAAACCAAGCCTAATTTCCATCCGCTACACACCCCGCACCAACCATCACACCTGGGGATCAAGTCAACCCACCCCGCCAACACACCAACGTGAGGCATTAAGCCATTTTATATTTGTGGCAAAGCCATCAACTAGAGGCAATAAGCCATATTTGTGGCGAGAGCCACCGAACTAGAGGCAATAAGCCATTTGATTATTTGTGGCGAGCCACCGAACTAGATTTTGGCAATGTGCCTTTCTTCTCTTCATCATTTTCCCAACCCATGCAAACATGTATGCATAACAATTTATATCCATATGATAATTTTAGCAAAAGGCCCAATTTACAAGAGAATCAATATTTCAAGTTTTTAATTAAGGCCCATAACACAAAATAACATTTAGCCCATTTAGCACTTTAGCAACTTAGGCCCAATTAACGATCTAGCATATTTTCGCCCGCTTAACGATCTAGCGAGATTTTGGCCCATTTATTGATCTAGCATAGATTTCGCCCATTTAACTATTTTTCGTGGTTTTCACCCATTTAACGATCTAGCGTAGATTTCGCCCATTTAATTATTTATCGTGGTTTTCTACCATTTAACAATCTAGCAAAATTTTGGCCCATTTAACGATCTAGCAAAATTTGGCCCATTAATCGATCTAGAAAATTTGGCCCATTATTCACATGAGGCCCATATAGCAACATATTTCAATTTGACCCATAAAGGGTATTTTCGTAATTTAGTCCATAGGGACATTTTCATAATTCGCCCATTAGGGCATTTTCGTAACTTGACCCGTAAGGGCATTTTCATAATTCGTGTCGTACCCACAAAGGGTAATTCAGTAATTTACCCTCTAAGGGTATAATGGTAATTTCGCAACCTAAGCTTAATTACTAATTTGGGGCATAAAAACGAAACTGTCCAACTGCATCACACTGACTAAATTGGGCATAACTCGAGTTAGAAAACTCAAAATCTAAATCCGTAAATTTTTCTTGATACTAGACTCGTATATCTTTCTACTATAAGTTTTCCAGAATTTTTACCTTAACCATTTAGTACAGTTTATTCCTTAAAATTTCCCTTGTTTCACTGTCCAATGATTCTGACCTCTCTTAACTTAATCTCAAATATCTTACTGTACGATTTTCATCTACTGCTCCCACTTATTTCTTTTGAAAATAGATTCACTAAGGAATCCATACATATCAATTATAACTCTTAATTCACTTTGTACAATTTTATATGATTTTTCCAAAACAGAACAGAATACCCCAAAGTCATTCAAAACTAGTCTCACTAAAATTAACATATCTCAGAATCTAATATTCCTTTTCCTTCTCCGTTTCTTCCATATTAAAATTAACACAGTAAGATTTAATCTGATATCTTATTCACTTTGTAATTCCTTTTATCCAATTTTTCATGATTTTTCAAATACAAGACACTGTTTCTGACCGAAACTGTTTTATTACAAAATACGATTACCACTACGAATGTACGCACTCTCGAGTGATCACGAATGCCTAAGATCGGTTTTATTCGGTATTTCTACCGAATCACAGAATATTTCATGTAAACTTTCAAAGAGATGTGAGACTTACTCACCATTTCAAACATATATTCGGAAGGGTGCGGGATTACACACCTTATTCGAATCCGTAATACGAAATTCTCCATGCACCTAAAGATACAATCGATCAACAATTAATCCCAAAACTGAATTTACCACTTCAACCAATTATTTTGATTGATTAACAATCTATCACTTACCAACAATCTGAGTCTCTTATTACGAGGGATAGGTGTTCGATTGGCCCTCCGATAAAGTACTTGAGTCCTTAAAAGTGATTAACACAAAACAATGTTAGCCACACCTTATTCGACGAGGAGGAATCACCACAAGACACCCCTTCACCTATATACGGCTTGGAAGAAAAGAAAATGAAATGAAAAGAGGAAAATACGATTACTTACTGATTTGATTAAGAAGAGATTGGATGGAAGAAGAGTGCCTTGTAATTTCGAAATCAAAAGGAATAAACAATAGATGAAAATCTTGATGAAACAAAAGAGCAAGAAAATGCACAATTGTGCTAGGGAATTCGCCAAAGTAAAAAGAAAGAAGAAACTATGGTCACCAAGGCTTGTAATTTCGCACAAAGCAAAGGAAAGGAAAAGAATTTGAGAGGAAAAACAATGCACTATTGTGCTACTATGATTTGGCAAGGAGGGTTGCAAAATTGAGAGAAATGGCACAAAGTTGCCAAAAGGATTTTTGGCCAAAACAAAGCTAAGACTTTACCAAATGCCAAATAAAATTTCAGCCACCTAATTACTCCAAAAAAACCATCCACATGCATCCCCCCTTAGGATAAGATTTGGCCACTCATACTTTCCAAAACACGTCCCCCGATATTAGCCTCTTATCCCCCTTTCTTTCCTATTCCTCTTGATTCCTTTCCCAAACTTTAACCTTGCCATATTCTTTTAGCCACCTTACCAAAATAATAAAGTCCACACTTACCAAAAATACTTCTTGGCCGACACATAAGGAAGGAAAGCAAAAATAATAGTCAAATTTGCAAACAATGGGATTTGAACCTCTTCCCTCAAGGTACATCACTTAATGCCATAACCTCTTTACCATTTGCTCACTTATGCTAACAAATTACTCATCTAATTCCATAAGCCTTGAAGCCACTTACTATCTCTCCTTAATAGGTTAAATCACAAAATTTTACTAAGGCCCAACTCGAACCCGGAACTTTATAGAAGCCTCGTAACCTTTCAAATTCACTTAACTAATAAGTCCAATTTGCAATATTGTCATTCTCTTGTTCTCAAAATTTTAAACATTCCTACGCCATTGGGCCCAATCCTACTAGGCCCAATTTTAGGATGTTACAGGTTAACGGTGTGGATAAATGTTGAATTAGAGGGTTAGAATCAAGATTGAATTGACAATTTACCTAACTAGAAAAAATGAACTAATAACCTGAATAATTACATCAGTTGAAGACTAATAATACAAGCTTCTTCTTCAAGATGTTTAATTTAAACGTATAAGCTCACTTAATCATAAAACAAATAATGAATATACTTTATTTTTTTCAGAACAAATCAAAGTAAGTATATAATATAAGATGAATTCAACCACTGAAATAAAATAGTTAGGCAACTGATGAAATCAAGTCTAGATAGAAGGGTAGTCAAGAGGAATGGTGATAACAAAAATAAGATGGGTTTTGGGTTAATATTAGTGGGTGAGTCAATAAAAGGGTTGTTAGGATCAAAAGGGGTTCACCAGGGGTTAATTGTGAAGGTAGGCTTTTAGTGGAGTAAGTGGGTTAAATCCTAAGTGCCTTCATGATCTCAGTATATCAAATCAAAGATGTGGTCTCGATATGTATAATCAAAGCAAGTTTTAGAATAACAAATCAATGTTGACACACTCCTAATAAAGTGAGCACGAAAAGAATGTATGCTCTAAAAGGCTCAAAATCTCACAAAAATTATGGGTTTTTGATGACAACCTTGTAAATTTTAAACTTCAAGGTAATATTCAAATTTATGTCAACAGCCTAGCAAATTTTTAATTTTTGAAAATAGACTCATCATGCTTGATTCTTTAGTATCTTAAAGTATAAATCATCACTGTATAATTGTCAATGACTTAATCCGAAACATATTAATAAAAATCATAAATCAACAGGAATTTCATTCTAATTAGTGATACGAGGAAATTACTTAAGACAAGATATCATTCAGGGATTTGAGAATAATGCAAAAAGTTAGGCACTTTCTCTAAATAATTTTTACCCCCACACTTAAGATGTACATTGCCCTCAATGTACAAAGATATATAATAACATTATAGTAGAAAATCAAAAGATAGGGAGAGAAGTGAAGTTCCTGAATTTTTGGATGGATTTCTTGAGAATGAGGAGGAGGCATTGTTGGCGGTGGTTGCGAGGGTTGTGGTGGTGTGATTCCCAAGCAGCTTGAACAACCTAAATAAAAAAATCAAAATATAGTCATATACATTTAGCATAAGAGAGATAAAGAGAAGGAAATTAAAAGAGACGAGAAAAGAAAAAGAGAAAATAAATAGACTCAAAGGTCTTCTTCCTATCGAGTTAATGAAACGGTCGGCATGAACTTATGTAGCTTGGTCTCGCACAGGGGGACTGTGTTAGGATCCTTTCGTCTTTTCAACATGGATGAAGTGTAGATCAAGAGTTTGGAAGATGAATAAGGAGGAAAATGAAAGGGAAAAACTTAAAGGGTATGGAAGAAAAGAATAGAGAGTGGGTAAGAAGGGGAGTAGGTGGTTTAAATAAAATTTTCAGCTCTGGTACATCCCCACGCCCGTGTTCCATGGGTGTGTCATGTCACACGGCCATATCACACGACCGTGTGGTGGTTCATTCATTTCTCCCATGCCTTTTATTCAGGTTGCCACGCTCGTGTTTATAAAATAGTGTCGGCCACGGCTATGTTGCACGACCGTGGTGTTTAGTTAGAGCCCGTGGCTTGAAGATATTTTTTCGTCCTGTTTCGTACTATCTCTGTCATGCCAGTATTGAAATCTAGAGTATCCACACGGCTACGGCTGTGTGCAAGCCGTGGTGTGAAAATATGCACTTCATTAACTTGGTTAGTTTGTAGTTAGGTACTAAAAGAAAGAAAATAAAAATAAATGGGGTTAGTGCACGGGTTTCCTCCCGAGAAGCGCTCGTTTAAAGTCTTAAGCTAGCCTTACCTCTCATTCACACGTTCATGGTGGTTTGAGGAGTGAAAAATCCTTTCTCATGCTATCATTGTATAGTTTGAGTCGAGTAGCATTTACTTTAAAAATACCGAATATAGAATTACTTACCTCGACAGTTCTGTAAGGGAAAACATTGATTACCTTAAAAGGGATTTCTTTGTTTGTATTAAGGTTTGATATGGTGATTCGAGGGTCTGTTTTATCTAACAGTACATGATCTCCTATTTTGAAGTGGTTTGATGTTCCTTTAAGCTCGTCTGGGGGTTCCTTTGGTTTTGCTTTGTGTGGCTTTGATTTCTCCTTGAAATGTGCTTTGTACTTGTCTAGTTCATCAATCTGAAGCCTTTGTTCCTCGTGAATTTCTTTTTTATTGGCACGAGGTCTATGATCTAGCCCAGATATGTAGCTTCGTGGTGCTTCCTGTAAAGAATGTTGAACCAAATGATTATCAATAGAATTAATTTTCTCACCTTGATCACATGATGTTCTAGCTGAGTCGAGAACTTGAAGACTGATTGCTTCGTCACCTACACGAAGTATGAGTTCACCTGTACTAACATCAATTTTAGATCTGGCAGTTGCTAAAAAGGGTCTCCCGAAAATTAAGGGGATACTATTGTCTTCATCCATATCTAAAACAGCAAAGTCTACTGGGAATATTAATTTATCAATTTTAACGAGTACATCTTCAATTATACCCCTAGGGATTCGAATAGCCTTATCAGCTAATTGAATACTCATCCTAGTTTGTTTTGGTTTCCCTAGACCTAGCTGTTTAAACATTGTAAAGGCATAACATTGATGCTTGCCCCTAAATCAGCTAACACGTTATCAATAGATAAACTACCAATTAAACATGGAATTATAAAACTCCCTGGATCTTTTAATTTTCGTGGTGGCCTGATTTGCAACATTGCTGAGCACACTGCGTTTAATTCCCATGCAATTCCTCGTCTAACTTTCGCTTGTTTGTTAAAAGCTCTTTTAAAAATTTCGTTGAATCTAGCATCTGCGAAAGAGCTTCAAAAAATGTTAAGTTAATATGTAATTTTTTTTAAAAGTTTAAGAAACTTACTGAACTGTTCATCTGAATTGTCTTTACTCATCGCATCGGGATATGGTATACGAGGTTGTTATTCTTTAATTACCGATTTTGGCTTTTCTTGACTTACCTCAACCTAACCTTTACCTACCACAGGTTCTTGCCTTGTCTCAGATTCAGATTCTACTAACCCTTCACTATTTTGAGCGGTTATGGCTTGAAGTTGCCCCTTTGGGTTAGTCTCGGTGTTACTTGGCAAGCTACCTTGTGGTCATTCGAAGATCAGCTTAGCAAGTTGCCCTAACTTGTTCTTGATTCCTTTAATCGATGCTTGTTGATTTTTAAGTGTTGTTTCAGTGTTTTGAAAACAAGTTTCTGACACCGCTATGAATTTTGTCAGCATCTCCTCAAGGTTGGCTTCTTTTATTGTGGGTAGGGCTGTTGTTGGAAGTTTTTGGAGGGGGTTGTTGTCTCTGATTTCCTTGACCACCCCTTGAGAAATTGGGATGGTTTCTCCAACCTGGGTTATAGGTATTACTATAAGGGTTATTTTGGGATCTGAAATTATTACTAATATAGTTCATATGTTCACTTTCCATGCCAGGATTGTAGGGTGGGTACTCAGGATTCGCCACAACTCCTAGATTTGAGTCACATTGCATTACTGGGTGTACCTGCGAGGAACCACACAAACCATCAATCTTTTTATTTATCATCTCTACTTGATTTGATAGCATGTTGACTGCGTCGAGGTTAAAAACTTCGGTTGTTTTTGTCGGCCTTGTACTTGTAACTTGCCACTGATAGTTGTTCAGTGACATCTCTTCTATAAACTCATAAGCCGCCTCAAGAGTTTTGTTATTCAGGGTTCCACCGGCTACTAAATCAATCAGTTGTCTTGTTAAAGGGTTCACACCATTATAAAAGGTTTGGACCTGTAGCCACAAGGGTAATTCATGGTGTGGGCACCTTCTCAATAGATCTTTGTATCTCTCCCATGCATCGTATAGTGTTTCTAAATCCATCTACACAAAAGAAGAGATATCATTCCTTAATTTGGCCGTTTTGGCCGACAGAAAATATTTTAATAAAATATTTTAAGTCATTTGTTCCTATGTAGTGATTGATCCTCATGGAAGAGAATTCAGCCACTATTTAGCTTTATTCCTCAAAGAGAAGGGAAATAACCGAAGACGGATGGCATCATCAGAAACGCCATTTATTTTGAAAGTATCGTAAAATTCTAGGAAATTTGCCAAGTGATTATTTGGATCTTCATCCTGCAAACCATCAAACTGAACAAATTGTTGTATCATTTGTATAGTGTTAGGTTTCAGTTCAAAATTATTAGCAGCAATAGCAGGTCTAACAATACTTGACTCAGTTCTTGTCAAAATAGGTTTAGCATAATCATACAAAGTTCGAGGAGCATGATGTTCGGCCACCTCTTGAGGTAGTAGATTATTCTCGGCCATCTCTTTAGTAGTATTAATTTCGTTCTCTTGCTCTTCTTTTATGTATTGTAGGCTTCGCCTTATTTCTCTACGATTTTTGCGAACCGTACCTTCGATATCACTATCGTAAATCAAAGGTCCCGTCGGGTTCCTTCTAGTCATAAACTAGATGTACCTACCAGGAAAAGATAAAAGAAAAATAAAATTAGAAAAGTAAAAATTAAATTAAATTGTAGAAAAATAAAATATAATATGGCTAAAGTAATAAAAGTTGAGATTTCTTAATATTTCAGTTCCCCGGCAATGGCGCCAAAAACTTGATCGTGTGTTAGAGTCTTAAAATTTATAAAAAGAATGATCGAACCTGGAAATTAACTAAGACAACGATGGAGGCAAGCACACCTATCGACCAGTAGTATATTTTAGTAGCAAGACCGGATTATCGAACCTAAAGGAACCAAAAGTACTAATACTAACTTTCTTTTTATTATTTAGCCTAAGAATTAAGAGAATTGTTATCTAATCTTAAATTAACTAACCACTAAGCTAAATATACGAAGACAAAGAGAAGGAATTGGGGAAAATACTTGAGGGAAAACCAATTGATTAAGACAATACCCGAGGAAGAATCCACCTAGACTTCACTTGTTATTTAACTCTGAACCAGACAATTTATTCACTTGACTTGATCCGTAGGATTCCCTAATTTATATTAATACCTCTTTCAAGGCTACTAATGTCTAACCCTAGGTTGATTAATTAAAATTTCTTTCTAATTAAAACCCCTAGAATTGCATTAATTCGATCTATGGACTTCCATATTAGGTTTGACCCTAACACGACAGATTTTCGTCATCCTATTTCTAGGTTTGCAATCATACAGCTCAGAAAACAATAACAAGATTCGTCTTAGGTTTCATCCCCTTCAGGTATTTGAGAGGTTTAGTTCATAATTATAAAAGAAAACATCTCAGAAGAAAATATAAAACAAAACATAAGAAAACCCTAAAACCCCCTGAAGGAATTGAAGGAGAGATCCTCAGTCTCCAGTATGATTCCGGCTTCTTGAGATGAATTAATTGGCTTTCTTTGAGTGAATCCCACAATTATGGCCCTCTAGCTTGGATCTTTGGCCTAGCTAAACGCCTAGCTGAACGCTCCCTTAAAGGTTGGCCTCTAGGGTCTTTATATAGGCTTTTGGGATGTCTGTCTTTGCCTCTAAATACCCTAATCCGAGTAGAATTCAAACAGGTTACGCCAGGGACACGCCCATGGCACACGCCCGTGTAAGTCAAGGCCAGGCCATGTTTAGGTCTGTTAATGAGGTGCGACCGTGTGGTCTTAGGCCCAGGCCGTGTCGATTTTGTAATTCAGCCCATTTTCTTCATTTTCGGTCTGTTTTTATTCTTTTCATCCTTCGGTGCTCTCCTGAGTATAAAACATGAAAACAAAGGATTATGAGCACCTATTTCCATAATTAAAGGGATAAATTATCCAAAAGTATGCTAAATGTGAGATTAAAATATTTTCATATTATGGTTTATCATTGATAAGTGTGTGTGAATTGTGCATTTAATTATTACGCGCGCGCGCGTGTGTGTGTGAGTGTGTGTGTGCGCGTGTGTGAGCATAATATCAAAGGTGAGCTAATGTACTAAAATGGTATGTGTATATATGTAATATATATATGCATGGGTTATGTTCTATATATAATATATATGCATGGGTCTTGATTATGTATATCATATATAAGCATATACGGGTCTTGTTTTATATAATATGTATATGGGTTTTGTAATGCTTACGAACCAATAAAAAATATATGTAAACTCTTATAACATGCGAGTTTTACTGATAATGTACATATATGCATGCACGAACCAATATGTGAATTATGAGCTCTACGATAATGCAAGCTCTGATTAGTGCAAAATTATATTATCGTGAAATGCTAGGTGCAAGCTCAACTATAGTGCGAGCAATTATAGTTGTGTAATGTGTTATTGTGAACCATGTTAACTTGGTGAATTATATTATTATGGTGAACTATGTTAATTTTGTAATATGTATTAATATGGTGAATTGTATTAATTTGTCAAACTGTGTATTGTGAGATTTTGAGTTGTATTATATGTAAGCTAAGCTCTTAAGTGCCCTATGCTAAATAAAATATGCGAACAATGATTTATGTGAGCTATGTCATGAATGATATGTGAACTGTGTTATGTGTGCAATATATGTTTCATGAAAGTTAATATTATTTGTGAACTTTGAATTACGAACTCTGCTTAATTGCAAGCTCTATTATATTGAATATTGTGAATTTGTTAAAGAGATATTTTGGGATTGTGACCTTATAGAACCATTGGATATAGTTGGCATGCCATAGGATTGTGAGTAATCACCCTCATTGCGATGGGTATTGTGCTCGAATATAGCGTTGGTTAGATAAGGGAATGTTGAGGATAGTTCCATTAAATGGAGACAGCGCAGGGCTTTAAGAGTCGAGAGTGTTGGAGAGTGTAAGTATTCGTGCTACACTTATATCAAAGAAAGCATAGGTCTCTTTGAGTTCAAAAGTGAGCATTATAAGGAGATCTGTTTATCCAATATGTGGCGATAAAGTCCACTTAGAGGCGGTGATAGAGTCTCCTATATGTTTCATAATCACAAAAATGTCAATTTATCATTATTTGAAATATATGAGTTATGATGGAGTATGAATTGTTATTTTGCATGAACTATTATGTGAAATGTAATTGTTATGTGTTCTGAACTGTTAATTGGAATGAACTATCATTTGGTATGAATTGTTATTTCATATGAACAGATGTTTTATGTGAATTGATACTTTATGTGATCTACCCATTTTATGCGAATTACTTATTATATGTGCACAGCTTATTTAATGAAAACTATTATGTCGTGTAAGTTACTATTTTGTGTAGACTGTAATAATATGTGAATCGTTATCATATGTCACCCTGTAACCCATCTGATGTGTTTATTTGTAGTATGTTGAGCACTCACTAAGCTTTCATAAGCTCACCCACTCTTTTATATCATTGCAGTGATTTAGCTTGTGAATAGGTGGGGAAGTGAACCCTCCAAGTGATCCATTACAAGGCTATACCTTGGTATGTTGAAGTGTTCGCTAATCCAATTCAGGAAGGCAGTGTGGGACCAAATTATGGGATTTAGAATTAGAGCTAGTCATAATTGTTGGGTTGTAATTGGACGTTATGTGTAACAGCCCGGTTTAGACCCTAGTCAGAATAGTGGTTCCGAGACCACAAATTAAGGTTGAAAAAATATTTTAATATTATTTTTGGTGTTTATAGTATGTGATTGACCATGTGTGAAAATTCTGTGTGAAAATTTTATCGATTGTGTGCTTAATTTGCAAAAAAGACTTAATCGCATAAAATGCAAAAGCTGTGTGCTGATTGTTAAAGTGCTAAATTGGCATGGTTTTCTAAATGAGAAGTCCTTATGTTGATAATAGACCATTAAAACAATAGATGGACAATAATGGGTTAAGGTTAGTGGATTTTAAATGAAATTAAAAACGGTAAAATTGGTATTTTATTTTTAATGTTAATATAATTAAAATAAAACAAAAAGATGGCCATTTCTCATCTTTCTTAGCTGAAAATTGAAAGAAAAAGAAAGAGCTAGGGCTTTTGAACATCGACCATTGTTGTTCTAATTCAAGGTATGTTTTGAGCTTAATTTTTAGTGATTTTTATGTTTTTATGATCGTTGCTTAGTGTTCTAGCTAGCCTATGCTTTAATTTTAGAATTTGATGGTGATTTTGTAAAATTCCATTGATGAATGCTTGAGTTTTGTGGTAGTTGGTGATGTAATATGAAAGATATGTGATAGATTAACATATTTTGTCTTTGAATTTTTGGTGAATTTGAGTAATTTGGGCTAAATTGTGAAAATGAGAAATTGGAGGACTAAAATGTGAAATAAATGAAATATGTGGGCTTGTATGAGCATAAGGAAAATTTCGCTAGGCATGTGTGAAGTGAAATTATGTGAATCTGATGATTTTATAAAATAAGGACTTATGTGTTGAAATGTAAAAATGTGAGGGCTATTTTGTTAAATGCCCTAAATATGTGTGTTTCGACTAAATTGACTGATTTGGTGATTGAATGAGCTAAATTTGAATATGTATATATTAAGAAAAGAGGGATTTGGATCGAGATCGAGGTAAAGATAAAGTGATCGATTAATCGACTCGTTTTGTTATTTCGACGTCTGAGGTAAGTTCGAGTATAATACGAATTGTTAAATTCATATATATGTGTTATGAAATGAATGAACATGTGGTTATTGAAATAGAAATGCTATATGTGTGGAATTGAGACATGTGGCACTAAGTGTGCGAATTTAGAATGGAGACAGGGATGAATAGCACTGTGTGTGCAAAATAAAGGAAGCCTCGGCTATATTGATTGGCATTGTGTGTGGGATACCGAGTTCGAATATTCCCAAACCCGGCCCATTCATTACTTAATAGAATCAAGGTTATGTTAGTAAAATAATTTTCTTTTACTTAGAATTTAAAACATGAAAACTTACTATCTTTTGAAAACCATGTCTATTTGAGATTTGTATGAAAAACTTTAATATCTTAGAATATCCCAATTAAAACCATAGTGCATATCCTTTGAATAAAGTTTATAAACGAAACCAACTTCAAATAGTGATTCAATGTCATCAAGCTTTAATTAATACAATACCCAAAAACAATAATCATCGTGCCTTTATTACAACCCCTTTCTAATTTAGTACCTCGTATTAAGAAAGCTTAAAAAAATAATTAAAACTTTTCCTTCTAAGACGGCCACCACGTGTCCTCTCCGATCCCATCCAATACGCATCACCAAATGTTAGGAAAATAATTGGGTGAGTCCACGCACTCGGTGCATAACCACAACACAATTTCCCACGTATGGGCTAGGCCCAATACCAAACAATTCACATAGCAAGTCATGCACATATGCATCTCATTTCAACCCACAAACCAACAGTACTCCAACCTTGGCGGACTCACGCCTAAGGCCGTGGATAAACCACCACCGATCACATCGTGATCCTTAAATCTTACCTCGGCAAACTCATTGCCGAGGTGTATTTGAGCCACCGATCAACCAAAGTGATCCAACAACATATTCGCCTACGGTGATGCACATAGCCATCGATCACGAGATGGGCACCGAGCCGACATCTCCTTGAGGTAGCACAAAGCTAGCCATCAAGCGCTAATGTAGCCGGAGCTATCATTAGACCAATGCACAACTTGTGTACACTTCCTCCTTCTTCAATCCAATCCCATGCCCATGTGTCAATAAATCATGCAAGAATATCATATAAGGTGAGTATTTATTATTGATCAAAACCACATCAAACATGTATAAAATATATATATATATATCACAACCAATCTTACCATCATCGGTTCACATCACTTAAGCCATTATAATCGGCTTCCACACATAACACATATGTTAATAGCTAGCAGGCAAATCGAGAAATAGTGCGATGGTTACGCACCTTGTTAGATACAATCGATCAAATCCTAACCGCTTCTTACAACACTTGATGAAATAAGACTTAAGAGTCCCTTCCTCTGACTCCTTCCTTCGGCTACCCACAAAAGAATTTTCATAATAAGACAATAAGAACATTCGCCAAACCTTAAACACCAAGACCACCTTTCGTTAACTAAACATCAAAAGAAATAAACTATAACGTAAAACCTTACCCTTCACAATGACTAGAGCAGAGACTCAAACGCCCACCCCCGCTAAGATTCGCCAACCCCGCTAGAAAGATTTCGCAAAAGAGAAAGAAAGAAGGTATGGGGAGACAATATGAAATGGTTTCACTTAGGAAAATAGAGAGAACCAAGTAAGAAAATCGGCTAGGTGACCTTGAAGATTCGACCAAAGTGCATAGGTGAAGAGAAGGATATTTTAGTGTTGGTAGAGTATGGAAGACAAATGGATGAAGGCTTAAGAGGGACTAGGATTCACAACCAAAGAAATGGGGAACAAGTTTCACGGGGAGCACAAATGGTGAAAAAAACAACAAAGGTGAGCACCTCCCCTTATTTAAAGAATTCGGCCAGCTCCTAGAATCTCTCCTAGCCACTAATTCAACACATTTGAATTAATCCAACCCCCAAATTTGCTCCCAGCCAACCATTTTAAATCAATTCAAAATTTAAAAAATAAAACCCACCTTTAATCCATTACCACCCCTCCAATTTGAAATATAAAATAAAAAAAACTAAAAATTAACCCATTATCCCACCGAATTCAAAAGAAATAACAACCAAACTCATCCTTATCCTCCACCACCCATGTGCCGTCCACTGCCTGCCCACACTGCTGCAAAAAGAAGGAAAAAACCCCACCAGCAGCCTCCAAGGCTCGAACACACGACCTGGGGAACCAACGACCATGTAGCGCCCCCAGGCCATTCGGCCTAGGCGCTGTTTTATATCAAAAGCGCGCAACAAATTCTTTTAAGCCTTCCCAGCACTTAACGCCTGCTTGCAAAATATCAAAACTCTGCCTTCCTTGCGCCTCGAACTCGCGACCTTTACCCAATACCCCTTACATGCAAATACCACTCCGCCCACCCTTTCATGTCCATAGAGCCCCAACAATTATTCATAAAGCCTTCATACTCGTGCCCAAACTACATATGAAAATAAATGCCAAATCACATCGCCTCCACTCAACCAAGGTTCTTCTCCCCTTCACGCTTAAGTGGCGCACGCTAGCCACTTCGCCAAGCTCTTCCTTGTGCCAAAAATTACCGAAAAATATACTTAAGGCCTCCCTTGGCCCGATTCCCTTCTTAACCCCCTGAAAATCAAAATTTTCCAAAGTCTTCCCTTTTACTCCGAGCACTCTCAACACCTCTCAACACATCCAAGCCTACCCAAAACCCACTAGAACATGAGTTATACCCCACATGCATAGCCCCTAAACCAGGGTGTTACAATTCTACCCTCCTTAAAATAATTTCGTCCTCGAAATTACTTGTCTAACAATCCAATTCCTCCCACTACGCTATGGTCACAAGACTCGATCCTCAAGAGCTAACATACCTTCTAGGCATCGTTTCTAGGTTCATACTCAAGGTTCCAACGACTTTATGAGCAACAGATCAAACAATCACCAAAACGAACAAAACAACAAAAGATATTCCAAACACAAGGAACTTACCAGCTGACACATCAGGCACATCATTATCCTCTCTCCGTGAACCGCATAAACCGATCTGGTCGCCTTGCCTCGGTGCCACCGTTATCATGGCTTCATCGCTCCCCACCGGTCGAAACCATTTCCTCCATGGTACGGACCACGACCTCTCGTCGCTGCGACCACCTCTGCTGGTTGCATAACCTTGACCCACTATCACGAGTCTTATTCGGGTTCGGGACAATCCTTAATCGATGAGATTTGACTTGCATCCGAAGCACTCCGAACCCGATTCCAAAGACTCGCCAACATGATACCTTCCAGATGCGCTGACACGGACGATCTGGATTTCCGGCGGCTGGCTTAGCAATATGAACAGGAGTCTCAACCCTCGGTCTTTTCTAGACCCTCTCAAACACTTCTGGTGATCCAACACTTCTCTTATCACGGTTCCTTTCTCTATTGTGCCTCTCAGCCTTCTTGACCTCCTCAACTATTCGAGCTTTCTCCACTAAAACGGCGAAGTCTCTTTCCTGATGCGAGCAATCAAAACTCGCAGGCCTCATCCCGCAGACCATCTTCAAATCGACACATCTCTCATAATCCGTTGCCATGATGCCCCGAGCATACCGGCTCAAACGTAGAAATTCAGCTGCGTACTCCGCTATCGACTTGTTTCCTTGCACCAAGTTAAGGAACGCCTTCCTCTGAGCATCCACATAGCTCGCTCCGACAAACTTCCCTTCAAACTTGATCTTAAAGTAGCCCCAGTCCACTCGATCCTCAGGGGTACTTTCCTTAACCGTGAGCCACCACTGGTAGGCCTCATCCCACAGCAACGAAACAACACCCTTAAGCTTCTCCTCAGCAGTTAAGTCGAGATCATCCATAATCCTTTCAATCGCCTCCACCAAGATTTCTACTGCCACATTCGAGCTACCCGGACACTCCTCGAAAACCTCGCCCATTCGCCCTAAGTCTCTTGGGTACCGACTTCGATTCCTATTGCCCACATTGGCTCCTCGCCACTTGTTCGAGTACTGCAACACGACTTGTGACACTCGCTGCCTCTCCTCCACCGATCCTCATTGCTCAACCTCAACAATGGTGGTGGTGCATCGCTTCGACCCATGGCGTGACCCAACCGGTTCCGACACTGACATCCTGCCTCTACCACATCCACGAGTATTGCGACCACGCCCCCTAGAACTCATATCTAGCCTCGATTTAATCTGGTGGACTTCGGGTCGGAGGTACAGGTGCCATGCCAGAATAACTCGAAAAACTTTTATAAAAGCCCACATTTCAAAAGCCCATTTTGAAAATCGTTTGAGCCCAAAACCTCAAAGTCGAAGTTTTGAACCGGCTCGATAGTAAATCAGAACATTCCCAAACCCGCCCATTCATTACTTAATCAATCAAGTTATGTTAGTAAAATAATTTTCTTTTACTTAGAATTTAAAACATGAAAACTTACTATCTTTTGAAAACCATGTCTATTTGAGATTTGTATGAAAAACTTTAATATCTTAGAATATCCCAATTAAAACCTTAGTGCATATCCTTTGAATAAAGTTTATAAACGAAACCAACTTCAAATAGTGATTCAATGTCATCAAGCTTTAATTAATACAATACCCAAAAACAATAATCATCGTGCCTTTATTACAACCCCTTTCTAATTTAGTACCTCGATTAAGAAAGCTTAAAAAATAATTAAAACTTTTCCTTCTAAGACGGGCCACCACGTGTCCTCTCCGATCCCGGTCCAATCGCGATCACCAAATGTTAGGAAAATAATTGGGTGAGTCCACGCACTCGATGCATAACCACAACACAATTTCCACACGATGGGCTAGGCCCAATACCAAACAATTCACATAGCAAGTCATGCACATATGCATCTCAAATTTCAACCCACAAACCAACCAGACTCCAACCTTGGCGACTCTCGCCTAAGGCCGTGGATAAACCACCACTGATCACATCGTGATCCTTAAATCTTACCTCGGCAAACTCGCTGCTCGAGGCCGTGGCTGAGCCACCGATCAACCAAAGTGATCCAACAACATATTCTGCCTACGGTGATGCACATAGCCATCGATCGCCGAGATGGGCACCGAGCCGACATCTCCCTTGAGGTAGCACAAAGCTAGCCATCAAGCGCTAATGTAGCCGGAGCTATCATTAGACCACGTACAACTTGTGTACACTTCCTCCTTCTTCAATCCAATCCCATGCCCATGTGTCAATAAATCATGCAAGAATATCATATAAGGTGAGTAGTTATTATTGATCAAAACCACATCAAACATGTATAAAATATATATATATATCACAACCAATCTTACCATCATCGGTTCACATCACTTAAGCCATTATAATCGGCTTCACACATAACACATATGTTAATAGCTAGCAGCAAATCGAGAAATAGTGCGATGGTTACGCACCTTGTTAGATACAATCGATCAAATCCTAGTCGCTCTTACAACACTTGATGAAATAAGACTTAAGAGTCCTTCCTACAGCTCCTTCCCGGCTTGGGCACCCACAAAAGAATTTTCATAATAAGACAATAAGAACATTCGCCAAACCTTAAACACTAAGACCACCTTTAGTTAACTAAACATCAAAAGAAATAAACTATAACGTAAAACCTTACCCTTCACAATGACTAGAGCAGAGACTCAAACGCCCCACCCCTCGCTAAGATTCTACCAACCCCAACTAGAAAGATTTCGCAAAAGAGAAAGAAAGAAGGTATGGGAGACAATATGAAATGGTTTCTCAGAGGAAAATAGAGAGAACCAAGTAAGAAAATCGGCTAGGTGACCTTGAAGATTCGACCAAAGTGCATAGGTGAAGAGAAGGATATTTTAGTGTTGGTAGAGTATGGAAGACAAATGGATGAAGGCTTAAGAGGGACTAGGATTCAAGAACCAAAGAAATGGGGAACAAGTTTCGGCAGGGAGCACAAATGGTGAAAAAACAACAAAGGTGAGCACCTCCCCTTATTTAAAGAATTCGGCCAGCTCCTAGAATCTCTCCTAGCCACTAATTCAACACATTTGAATTAATCCAACCCCCAAATTTGCTCCCAGCCAACCATTTTAAATCAATTCAAAATTTAAAAAATAAAACCCACCTTTAATCCATTACCACCCCTCCAATTTGAAATATAAAATAAAAAACTAAAAATTAACCCATTATCCCAATCAATTCAAAAGAAATAACAACCAAACTCATCCTTATCCTCCACCACCCATGTGTCAGTCCAACGCTTGCCCACCCCGCTGCAAAAAGAAGGAAAAACCCCACCAAAGAAACCTCCAAGGCTCGAACACACGACTGGGAACCAACGACCATGTAAGCGCCCAAGGCCATTCAAATTTAGGCGCTTTATATCAAAAGCGCAACAAATTCTTTTAAGCCTTCCCAAAGACTTAACGCCTTGCAAAATATCAAAGTCCTGTCTTCCTTATACCGAAATCGCGACCTTTACCCAAATACTTTACATGCAAATACCACTCCGCCCACCGCTTTCATGTCCATAGAGCCTCAACAATTATTCATAAAGCCTTCATACTCAAAGCCCAAAACTACATATGAAAAATAAATGCCAAACTGTCACGCCTCCACTCGAACCAGCGCCTTTCTCCCCTTTAGCGCCTAAGTGGCGACGCCACCACTTCGCCAAGCTCTTCCTTGTGCCAAAATTACCAAAAATATACTTAAGGCCTCCTTGGCCCGATTCTCTTCTTAACCCCGAAAATCAAAATTTTCCAAAGTCTTCCTTTTACTCCGAGCACTCTCAACACCTCTCAACACATCCAAG
Source organism: Gossypium rotundifolium (assembly GCA_025506655.1). Taxonomy (NCBI): domain Eukaryota; kingdom Viridiplantae; phylum Streptophyta; class Magnoliopsida; order Malvales; family Malvaceae; genus Gossypium; species Gossypium rotundifolium. The sequence goes on along the minus strand of CP106731.1, from coordinate 40,428,554 downwards.
CCAACCCAAAACCCACTAGAACATGAGTTATACCCCACATGCATAGCCCCTAAACCGTGGTGTTACAATTCTACCCTCCTTAAAATAATTTCGCCCTCAAATTACTTGTCTAACAATCCAATTCCTCCCACTACGCTATGGTCAGCACTCGATCCTAAAGAGCTAACATACCTTCTAGGCATCGCTTCTAGGTTCATACTCAAGGTTCCAACGACTTTATGAGCAACAGATCAAACAATCACCAAAACGAACAAAACAACAAAAGATATTCCAAACACAAGGAACTTACCACCGACACATCGTGCACATCATTATCCTCTCTCCCATGAACCGCATAAACCGATCTGGTCGCCTTGCCTCAAGGCCACCATTATCATGGGTCATCGCTTCCCGAATTCTACGGAACCATTTCCTCCATGGTTCGGACCACGACCTCTCGTCATCACGACCACCTCTGCTGGTTGCACATAACCTTGACCCACTATCTCGAGTCTTATTCGGGTTCTAGGGACAATCCTTAATCGATGAGATTTGGACTTGCATCCAAGCACTCCGACCCGATTCCAAAGACTCGCCAACATGATACCTTCCGATCGCGCTACGGACGATCTGGATTTCGTGGTCGGCTTAGCAATATGAACAGAGTCTCAACCCTCGGTCTTTTCTCGGACCTCTCAAACACTTCGGCGATCCAACACTTCTCTTATCACTTTCCTTTCTCTATTGTGCCTCTCACCTTTTTGACCTCCTCGGCTATTCGAGCTTTCTCCACTAAAACGGCGAAGTCTCTTTCCGATGCGGAGCAATCAAAACTCGCACTCATCCTGCACCATCTTCAAATCGACACATCTCTTATAATCCGTTGCCACGATACCTCGAGCATACTGGCTCAAACACGTAAACTCAGCCAGAGACTCGCTATCGACTTGTTTCCTTGCACCAAGTTAAGGAACGCCTTCCTCCGAGCATCCACATAGCTCGCTCCCGACAAACTTCCTTCAAACTTGATCTTAAAGTAGCCCCACCACTCGATCCTCGGGGTACTTTCCTTAACCGTGAGCCACCACCGGTAGGCCTCATCCCGCAAAGAACGAAACAACACCCTTAAGCTTCTCCTCGGCAGCTAAGTCGAGATCATCCATAATCCTTTCAAGCGCCTCCACCAAGACTTCGCCACATTCGAGCTACCCTGACACTCCTCCGAAAACCTCACCCATTCGCCCTAAGTCTCTCTGCACCGACTTCGATTGCTATTGCCCACATTGGCTCTCGCCACTGCTCGAGTACTGCAACACGCCTTGTGACACTACGCCGCCTCCTCCACCGATCCTGCTGCTCAACCTCAACACCGGTGGTGGTGCATCGTCAACCCATGGCGTGACCCAACCGGCTCCGGACACCGACATCCCGCCTACCACGCCCACGATTATTGCGACCACGCCCCTAGAACTCATATCTAGCCTTGATTTAATCTGTGGACTTGAATGAGGTACAAAAGCCATGCCGTAATAGCTGAAAAAACTTTTTATAAAAGCCCACATTTGAAAAGCCCATTTTGAAAATCGCTTTGAGCCTAAAACCCTCAAAGTCGAGTTTTGAACCTGCTCGATATTAAATCAGTAACATTCCCAAACCCGCCCATTCATTACGACCAATCAATCTGGTTATGTTAGTAAAATAATTTTCTTTTACTTAGAATTTAAAACATGAAAACTTACTATCTTTTGAAAACCATGTCTATTTGAGATTTGTATGAAAAACTTTAATATCTTAGAATATCCCAATTAAAACCTTAGTGCATATCCTTTGAATAAAGTTTATAAACGAAACCAACTTCAAATAGTGATTCAATGTCATCAAGCTTTAATTAATACAATACCCAAAACAATAATCATCGTGCCTTTATTACAACCCCTTTCTAATTTAGTACCTCGTATTAAGAAAGCTTAAAAAATAATTAAAACTTTTCCTTCTAAGACGGCCACCACGTGTCCTCTCCGATCCCGGTCCAATCTCACGATCACCGAAATGTTAGGAAAATAATTGGGTGAGTCCACGCACTCAATGCATAACCACAACACAATTTCCCACACGTATGGGCTAGGCCCAATACCAAACAATTCACATAGCAAGTCATGCACATATGCATCTCATTAACCCACAAACCAATCAGACTCCAACCTTGGCGGACTCACGCTTAAGGTCAGGATAAACCACCACCGATCACATCGTGATCCTTAAATCTTACCTCGGCAAACTCGCTACAGCTCGAGGCCGTGGCTGAGCCACCGATCAACCAAAGTGATCCAACAACATATTCTGCCTACGGTGATGCACATAGCCATCGACCGCCGAGATGGGCACCGAGCCGACATCTCCCTTGAGGTAGCACAAAGCTAGCCATCAAGCGCTAATGTAGCCGGAGCTATCATTAGACCACGTACAACTTGTGTACACTTCCTCCTTCTTCAATCCAATCCCATGCCCATGTGTCAATAAATCATGCAAGAATATCATATAAGGTGAGTATTTATTATTGATCAAAACCACATCAAACATGTATAAAATATATATATATCACAACCAATCTTACCATCATCGGTTCACATCACTTAAGCCATTATAATCGGCTTCCACACATAACACATATGTTAATAGCTAGCAGCAATCGAGAAATAGTGCGATGGTTACGCACCTTGTTAGATACAATCGATCAAATCCTAACCGCTTCTTACAACACTTGATGAAATAAGACTTAAGAGTCCTTCCTACTGCCTCCTTCCTTCTGGCCACCCACAAAAGAATTTTCATAATAAGACAATAAGAACATTCGCCAAACCTTAAACACTAAGACCACCTTTCGTTAACGAAACATCAAAAGAAATAAACTATAACGTAAAACCTTACCCTTCACAATGACTAGAGCAGAGACTCAAACGCTCCACCCCCGCTTAAGATTCGGCCAACCCCCGCTAGAAAGATTTCTGCAAAAGAGAAAGAAAGAAGGTATGGGGAGACAATATGAAATGGTTTCGGCTTAGGAAAAATAGAGAGAACCAAGTAAGAAAATCGCTAGGTGACCTTGAAGATTCGCCAAAGTGCATAGGTGAAGAGAAGGGATATTTTAGTGTTGGTAGAGTATGGAAGACAAATGGATGAAGGCTTAAGAGGGACTAGGATTCGCAACCAAAGAAATGGGGAACAAGTTTCGGCAGGAGCACAAATGGTGAAAAAACAACAAAGGTGAGCACCTCCTTATTTAAAAAATTCTACCACTCCTAGAATCTCTCCTAGCCACTAATTCAACACATTTGAATTAATCCAACCCCAAATTTGCTCTCTACCAACCATTTTAAATCAATTCAAAATTTAAAAAATAAAACCCACCTTTAATCAATTACCACCCTCCAATTTGAAATATAAAATAAAAAAACTAAAAATTAACCTATTATCCCAATCAATTCAAAAGAAATAACAACCAAACTCATCCTTATCCTCCACCACCCATGTGCCGCCCACCGCCTCGCCCACACCGCTGCAAAAGAAGGAAAAACCCCACCAAGACCTCCAAGGCTCGAACACACGACTGGGAACCAACGACCATGTAAGCGCCCCAAAGCCATTCACTTAGGCGCTTTATATCAAAAGCGCAAACAAATTCTTTTAAGCCTTCCCAAAGACTTAACGCTCTTGCAAAATATCAAAACTCGCTTTCCTTGCGCCTCGAACTCGCGACCTTTACCCAGTAGCCCTTACATGCAATACCACTCCGCCCACGCCTTTCATGTCCATAGAGCCCCAACAATTATTCATAAAGCCTTCATACTCGCCCAAAACTACATATGAAAAATAAACGCTAAACCGCTTTGCCTCCACTCGAACCAGCATTTTCTCCCTTTCAATACTTAAGTGGCGACGCTAGCCACTTCGCCAAGCTCTTCCTTGTGCCAAAATTACCGAAAAATATACTTAAGGCCTCCTTGGCTGATTCTCTTCTTAACCCCCTGAAAATCAAAATTTTCCAAAGTCTTCCCTTTTACTCCGAGCACTCTCAACACCTCTCAACACATCCAAGCCTACCCAAAACCCACTAGAACATGAGTTATACCCCACATGCATAGCCCCTAAACCAGGGTGTTACAGAGTTAATGTCGATTTAATATAAAGGCACTAAGTGTGCAATGACATTAAAGCTTCAGCTAAGAAATTGGCACTAAGTGTGCGAGTAAATCGAATGATTACTGAAGATTGATTGAAATGTGGTATCGAGCATTGAGTAGCAAGAAGGTTCATAACTAAGTGTTGGCAAAGGTATGTACAGAACCTATGTGGTCGATGATTTTGGGTGTGCATGATTGGTTGGTTATGTGAGTATTGACTATGGATGAAATTGTGCAATCTTGTGAAATAATCTATGCCATGGTTTAATTTGTATATTGATTTTAAGTCATTGAGTTAAATGTATTAAATTACGAACTTTCTAAGCTTTAAAGCTTACTATGTGAAGTGTTTCTCTTTTTATAGTGTATTTAAAGCTAGCTCAGATTCGGGGATTGTCAGTGACTAAATCACACTATCGGGTAGCTATTTTTGTACTTTTGGAAGTTGTAAATATTTGGTATATGGCATGTATAAGCTAGTGATTATGGCATGTTTTGAAGTGTATAAGCTTAGCCATGTGAGTTGGCTTGGCAATTTGATGGTTGGTATATGTTTTGATCATATGAAAAGAATGACTTATATGTGTTTGAGTATGTTCTATGTGAGTGGTCATTATGGTATAAATTAGCATAATGAAAATGGTATGTTTCATAATAGATTTGGTTGGATTAAATGATGAGTAGATTATATGATTTGGAATGAGAAATTGATATTTTAGATGGACTTATTTGAGTTGAAATTGAGTATGAAAATAAATGGTGTGGTTGATAATTAATTAGTGCATATATTGGTATGTTTTGGTTGCCATTTGAGGTATAAATTGTGTTGGTTTGATGCTTATAGGTGATCATAAGTGGGGATGGCAAATTTGGCATTGCAAATTGCCTATAATTGCCCACACGGTTGAGCACACGGGCGTGTGGATCGACCATGTCATTCAAGTTTGCAAATTGAAACAAGTCAGGCTCGCACACGGGCTAGACAGATGGGCGTGTGACTGGCCGTGTGGTGCAAGTCAGTGTTGACCATGGGTGAGGCACAAGGGCGTGTCTCAGGCCGTGTGGACAAGTTAGTATGTATGCCCTGTTTTGCCATGGCTTGGACACATGGGCGTGTCCGAGGCCGTGAGAGGCACACGACCAACCCACAAGGGCATGTGACCTCTGTAGCTTTGAAAAATGTTTAATTTTTCAAAAAAATTTGTATGTGTTCGATTTAGTCCCGACCCATTTCTAACATGTGTTTAAGGTCTCGTATACCTCATTAAGGGACTATATGCATATATTTTGATATGTTTTGACGATGATAGACTTTGTGTTGTAAAATGATTGTAAATGTTTAGGTATGACCAGTAATGTCTCTTAAACCTATTTCGGCTACGGTTACGGGTTAGGGATGTTACATTATGGACTCTTTAATTGGTTTGATTTGGAACTTTTATTACTGCTTCAGATAGATGATTGAATGGTAGATTGTGAATGCTTGATGAATGGTATGAATAATTGTTTGACTAACTTGTAAGTGTAGGTTGAAGAGCCACTGGTTATCGAGGTAAGTCTTATATGTTTTCTTGGTTTTACGGTGTTTGAAAGCTTGAAAACATTTTATATTTGGAAAATATTTTCCAAGACACGAGTAAAATCAACGGGTTTTAGGGAAAACGTCTTAAAGATATTTTTTCTGTAAGACATTTTCCATCTCCTTCTTCATCAAGGTAAAAGTCCTTTTCCTTCTTCTGTTCTTCATCTTCTTTCTCTATTTCTCAAGCAAATCTCATTCATCTTTTTCTCTCTTTCTTAGACAAATCTCACTCCTCTTCACATAGTCTTGGCTTAAGGTAAAGCTCTCTTTTTTCTTCGTGTTCTTTACTTGTCCACATTTTTATTGATTTTATGCCTGAAACTTTATGCCTTTCTTTGTTTTTTTATTTTTAATTTTCTTTCTGGGTTTGGGTAAATTCTATCGATTCAAGTTTTGGTGTGGATGATATTTCAATGTTAGGATTTGTCTAAGTTTTATTCATTATTACGCATTTGTCAAATCTAACATCGCACTAGTTTACTAAGGTCATGGATAGTTGATTGACAATATGACAAACGTTGAGCATAATTAGTACTCACCTGGCCTTCTTAGCATTTCGCCAAAGCATTTTGATTGCAATTCATTAACCATAAGTCATTCTCAGTCTTATAAATAACCATTTCCCCACTATTCTATGTGACTTCCCTTGGCTTTTTTCTTGTTTTTTTTAAATTCCAACTATAATCAACCTATGAACAATAGGTATCCTGGACGGAGAAAGTATTTATCTTGATCTTATTTGTCTAAGTTTGTAGAACTACTTATAATTTCCTCTGATGGTAAAAGTTGTATAAATAGATTTTTCTAGCGATGGGGTATGTTCCAATGTACACGTGTGTGCGCATTATCACCGCTAATCTTTAGTTAGTTAACATTTTCTCCCAAGTTTACTAGAATTACAAGAAAGTTTTGCAATAGGATTAATTGCATTTTCTATGATTGAGGGAATACTAATATTAAGCTGATGCAGCAGATGGCATACATGATGAAGTACTTGTTATGTAATAGAAAAAGGATATATATTTTTGGAATATTAAGTTAATTATTGAATCTTCTTGCTTAAATAGTCTAGTTCCTTGGGTATATTGATCGCTACAAAATAGTCTAGTTTTAATATTTATAAAAGAGTGATAGAACCTATAGACTGACTGCGACAACGATAGAGGCAAGTGCACCTATCGAACAATAGTATAGCTCAGGCAAGAATATCTTATCGAACCCAAGGAACCTAAAAGTACTACTACTCACTTTCTTCAAAGGAACCTAAAAGTACTACTACTCACTTTCTTTCTATTATTTAGCCTAAAATATGGAGTGATTAGTTTATTAATCTAAAACAAATGAAATACTTAAACTTAAATACAAATACAAAAGAACAAAATTGGGAAAAGACTTTGAAGAAAACTCGATTGATAAAGACGATACCTTCGGGAAGAATCCACCTATGACTTCACTTATTATCTAACTTTCAATTTATATGATTTCTTTTACTTAGCTTGATCCGTGAGACTCCCTAACCTATATTAAACCTTCACTCGAAGTGAATAACGTCTAACCTTAGGTTAATTAGTGGAACTCTCGTTCTCTTATAATAACCCCCTAAGGAAGTAGTAAATCGATCAATGGACTCCCATATTAGGTTTCACCCTAATCCGGCAAAATCTTGTAACCCTATCTCTAGGCGCCCGATCAACTCCGCTTAATTATGGTAGATCTGCTCTTAGGTAGGGTCTATTCCTCCTCCACCTAAGCACATCAGATTAAATTAAGCAACATAATTAAGAACAAACTAAGTATTTATCATATAAACCAATAAATCAAATAAAAAATCCATCATAGGTTTCATCCCTTCGTGTCTCAAGGATCTAGTTCATAATAAAATAAGAAAACATCTAAAGAGAAAAGATAAAACAAAACATAAGAAATCCCTAAGACCCCCTGAAGGAATTGAAGGAGAGATCCTCCATCTTGAGTAGAATTCTGACTCTTCGAGATGGATCAACTGGCTATCTTCGAGTAATTCCCTAAATGAGTAAAGCTCTGGCAGAAAACTCTACTAAAACCTCACGCCCTATTTCGGCTTCTGCTGAACTCTCCTTCCAAGTTGCCTCCTAAGGTGTTTATATAGACTTTGTGATGCCTTACTTGGCCCCTAAGTATCCTAATTTAAGTCTAATTCCTAATGAGGTGTTTGAGTGGACTTAGGATTGCGTTTCTTGGGCTCCAAGCATCTAATTCCGAGTGAAATTGCTCTTTCCAAGGACAGGGACACGGCCTTGACACGCCCGTGTAAATCATGCTCTAGCCCGTGTCTCCATCTTGTCGATTTAGGCACGGCTATGACACACCCGTGCAATATCTGGGTAGAGGCTATGCTTTGGGTCTGCCAATTGGGGCACGGCCGTGTACATCGAGGTCAGGCCGTGTTGGGCTTTTTGTCGACGAGGCATGGTCGTATAAATCAGGGTGTGATCGTGTGCAATCTAAATATTGGGGCACAGCCATGTGGCATGAAGTCCAGTCGTGCCGACTTCTTGGGTTGGCCCACTTTGGTCTGTTTTAAACCCGTTTTGCATCCTTTTTATCCTTGGGTGCTTTCCTAAGTATAAGACATGAAAAGAAAGGATTAAGAGCACCTTTTTACATAAATTAAGGATAAATTCATCCAAAAGCATACTAAATGTGGGATTAAAATATGTTACTTTTACGATTTATCGAATACCCCCACACTTAAGCTTTTGCTTGTCCTCAAGGAAAATTCTCAACTTACAATTAAAACGAACTTTTCAAAATTCATAATTCCCATTGACAATGCCTCATCATAATTCATAGATAATTTATACATGGATCATTTAGCTCGAAGTGCCCTAAAGATTCAAACGAGATAAGTCATGATTTTGTAGCATGAAAACATAGGTGTCTCTCGTTATTTAAATAATTACCTTTGATTCAAAATTGACAAGGATTGACATCCTCACTAAAGATTCACTCAAAGCACTCAAAGTGTTTAAGGATCAAGAAAAAGCGCTCAAAAGTCGAACCTGAAAAGTTAATCCCATAGGCTTGCCTGAAAACCAAATCTCCACCACTGTATATGAGATAATAAATAGATCAAAAGGTCTTTATTAGGGTTGTAATGAGGCTTGGGTTAAAAGGTGTGGATAAAGGCTAAATCAGAGGGTTAAAATCGAGATTGAATTGACTAATTACCTAATCTAAAAATAATGAACTAAATATGAATATTTACATCAAATGAAAAGTAATAATACCACGATTGATAATTACTCTATAATAAAGAGTATTTTCTTCACTTTAAAATTTGATAATACTATAATCTGAGCTTTTTCTTCAATAATTGGAGTTTAATTGCTCTAAGCTCTTTTATTGAATAAACTTGGATTTTTTTAAGAACAAACTAAGAAAAACTTAATAGAAGGAACTTTGATAATTGAAATAACCTAATTTGGCAATTGATCAAGTCAATTCTCGATAGAGGGTAGTCAAAAGAATGTTGATAACAAATACAAAGGGATTTTGGGATAATATTAGTGGGTGAGTCAATAAAAGGTTGTTAGGATTCAACGGGCTCACTAGGAGTTATTTATGTAGGTAGGCTTTTGGTGGAGTGAACGGTTAAAACCTAGGTGCCTTTATCATCTCAAGATATCAAATCATTATTGTGGTCTCGCCATGCATAAACGAGGCAAGTTCTAGAATAACAGTTCAAAGTTGACACACTCAATATCAATAAAAGTGAGCATGAAAAATAATATATGCTCTATAAGGCTCAATATCTCACAGAAATTATGGGTCTTTTTGACATCAATCCCTATAGATTTCAAATTTCAAAGTAATGCTCATATTTAGTTCAACAACCTATCAATTTTTATTTTTGAAAAATAGACTTATCATGCTTGATTCTCTAGTATTCTTCAAATGTAATCATCAATGCACAATTAACTATGATTTGTTCTAAAACATATCAATAAAAATCATAAATCATAGAAATTTCATCCTAATTAATAATATGAGAATAATACTTAAGATCAAGACTAAATTCAAGATTTGAGAATAATGCAAAAAGTTGGACACTTTTACTCCCACACTTAAGGTGTACATTGTCCTCAATGTACAAAGATAGATAATAGCAAAATAATCATAAAATCATAAGATGGGGAGAGAAGTGAACTTCCTAAATTTTGGATGAAGTAAATGAAAAGAAACCGGATAGGTTTGGAGGTGAACGTGGGGAAGCGTCTCGAGCCATTTGAAATTGAATCCTCGAAGTAGCCATCCTAATTTTATTGAATCCTAAGCTAAATCTAAATATCGTAAAGAATAAGGGAAAGAAAATAAATTATAGAAAGAAGGAAAAAAAATAATAATGAAATAAAATTAAAATAAAGATAAAAATAAATAATGGAAAATGAAAGACAACTAGAAAAGGGGGAATGAGGTTTAAATAGAGATGTAGCCCGTGTGTAGGGATTTTATTTCGGGCGCGTCCAGGGTGTTCGGGCACGGTCGTGGATGTAGTGGCACGTCCGTGTCTTTCTTCACACGGTCATTCAATACGGGCGTGCTTCTCTCGTGTTTGATAAGTCAGAATGTTGGCACGGTTGGAAGGCCCGGCCGTGTTGATCTCGTGCTTAACAAGTCAGTAACCTCGCACGGGGCGTTGGCACGGGCGTGGACTATTATCGCTACCCGCGTTTGGGAAAAGAAGTCGTGCACGATTTCTGGCACGCCCATGATTCATCCCCTGGCTTTCACACGGCCACGGGCATGCCCGTGTGTAAGGCCATGTGGACTAGAAATCCGCCCTTTGGTTAGTTTATGGTTAGGTGCTAAAAGGAAAAATAAAAATAAAATAAAATAAAATAATAAAAAATGTAAAAATAGGGCTAGTGCTCGGGTTGCCTCCCGAGAAGTGCTTGTTTATAGTCTTCGCTAGACTTTACCTCTCATTCGTATGGTCATAGTGGTTTGAGGAGGTGAAAATCCTTTCTCATGCGATCACTTCGGTTATAGATATATAGTTTAAGTCGAGTAATGTTTACCTCAAAAGTGTTGAATTTGGGATTGCTTACCTCGACTATGTCGTATAGGAAGACATTAAGTACCTCAAAAGTGATTTCTTCATTTGCCTTGAGGTTTGAATTGGTGATTCGAGGGTCTTCCAACAATATCGGATCCTCTATTTTGATGTGATTTATTGTTCCTATCAGCTTGTTTGAGGTCTCCTTTGGTTTTATTTCGCGTGGTTTCGATTCTTCTTTAAATTGTATTTTTTTCTCTTCTAATTTGTCAACCTTAAGGCTTTGTTCCTCGTATAATTCTCTTTTGTTGGTGCGAGGTTTAAGATCTAGCTCAGCTGGATGATTTTGTGATGATTCTTGTAAAGAAGGTTGAACCAAATGGTTATCAATAAAATTAACGTTCGTACCTTTATTACTCGATGTCCTAGCTGAGTCAAGAGCTTGAAGAGTGATTGTTTCGTCATTTACACGAAATGTGAGTTCACTGATTTCTTCCTCTGCGTGGTCTTTCTTTATTGCATCGGGATATGGCACACGAGGTTGGTACTTTGTAATTACCGATTTTGGTAAATCGTGGTACACCTTAACATTACCTTTACTTACCACAAATTCTTCCCTTGGGTTTGGTTCGTCTAACCCTTCACTATCATAAATGGATTGATTTTGCTCTCTCGGGTTAGTTTTGGTATTGCTTGGCAAGCTTCCTTATGGTAGTTCTGATATCAGCTTAGCAAGTTGTCCAACTGACTTAGTAAGTTCCCCAACTTGGTTCTCGATCCATTTGGTCGATGCTTGTTGATTCTTAAGGGTGGTCTCAGTGTCTTGGAGACGGGTGTTTGTGGCTGCCATGAATTTTGTCAGCATCTCCTCAAGGTGTGACTCCTCTTCCTACTGGTGAGGTGATTGTTGAAAGTTTGGAGGAGGTTCCGGTCCTTGGCTATTTTGATCATCCCACAAGAAATTGGGGTGGTAACTCCAACTGCGTTATAAGTGTCATTATAAAATTATTTTGTGGTCTAGAATAGTTACTGATAGTGAGCTTGCTCGCTTTCCATGCCATATCCGTAGGGTGGGTACTTAGGATTCGCCACGCCTCCTAGATCCGAATCATATTGCATTACTGGATGTACCTGTGACAGTCTATTCAAACCATTAAACTTTTTATTCATCATCTCGAACTAATTAGATAACCTGGTGACCACGTTGAAAACACTAGTTGCTTCAGTAGGAATTGACCCCATGCCTTGCCACTGATAATTACTCAGTGCCATCTCCTTTATAAACTAGAATTATCTACCGAAATTAAATAAAAAAAAGTTAGCAAAGAAAAAATAATAATAATAAATAATAAAAATATTAATAATGGCTTAAAGTAATAAAAATAGAGCTTTCGTAATATTTTAGAAGTTCTTCAACAATACTAAAAACTTGATCATTGTAAAATGTCTAGTTTTAATATTTATAAAAGAGTGATCGAACTCGCAGATCGATCATGACAACGATAGAGGCAAGCGCACCTATCAACCAGTAGTATAGCTCAGGCAAGAATATCTTATCGAACCCAAGGAACCTAAAAGTACTACTACTCACTTTTTTTCTATTATTTAGCCTAAAATATGGAGTGATTGGTTTATTAATCTAAAACAAATGAAATACTTAAACTTAAATGCAAAGAAAAAAGAACAAAACTGGGAAAAGGCTTTGAGGAAAACTCGATTGATAAAGATGATACCTTCGAGAAGAATCCACCTATGACTTCACTTATTATCTAACTTTCCATTCATATGATTTTTTTTACTTAGCTTGATCTGTGAGACTCCCTAACCTATATTAAACCTTCTCTTGAAGCGAATAACGTCTAACCTTAGGTTAATTAGTGGAACTCTCGTTCTCTTATAATAACCCCCTAAGGAAGTAGTAAACCGATCAATGGACTCCCATATTAGGTTTCACCCTAATCTGACAAAATCTCGTAACCCTATCTCTAGGCGCCCGATCAACTCCGCTTAATTATGCTAGATCTACTCTTAGGCAGGGTTTATTCCTCCTCCACCTAAGCATATCAGATTAAATTAAGCAACATAATTAAGAACAAACTAAGTATTTATCATATAAACTAATAAATCAAATAACAAAATCCATTATAGGTTTCATCCTGTTCAGGTATCTAAAGCATCTAGTTCATAATAAAATAAGAAAACATCTCAAGAGAAAAGATAAAATAAAGCATAAGAAATCCCTAAAACCCCCTGAAGGAATTGAAGGAGAGATCCTCCGTCTTGAGTAGAATTCTGACTCTTCGAGATGGATCAACTGGCTATCTTCGAGTAATTCCCTAAACTTCTAAAGCTCTGGCAGAAAACTCTACTAAAACCTCACGCCCTGTTTCGGCTTCTGCCGAACTCTCCTTCCAAGTTGCCTCTTAAGGTGTTTATATAGACTTTGTGATACCTTACTTGAACCCTAAGTATCCTAATTTAAGTCTAATTCCTAATGGGGTGTTTGAGTGGACTTAGGATTGCGTTTCTTGGGCTCCAAGCGTCCAATTCTGAATGAAATTGCTCTTTCCTACGGCAGCGGCATAGCCTTGACACGCCCATGTAAATCGTGTCCAGCCTGTGTCTCCATCCTGTTGATTTAGGCACGGCTATGACACGCCTATGTAATATTTGGGTAGAGGCCGTGCTTGTGTGCGCCAATTGGGGCACAAACAGTATACATTAGGTCAGTAGTGTTGGGCTTTTTATCGACGAGGCATGGTCGTGTAAATCAGAGTGTGACCGTGTGCAATCTAAATATTGGGGCACAGCCATGTGGCATTAAGTCTAGGCCCTGCCGACTTCTTGTGTTGGCCCACTTTGGTCCGTTTTAAACCCATTTTGCGTCCTTTTTATCCTTGTGTGCTTTCCTGAGTATAAGACATGAAAAGAAAGGATTAAGAGCACCTTTTTACATAAATAAGGATAAATTCATCCAAAAGCATACTAAATGTGGGATTAAAATATGTTACTTTTACGGTTTATCATATATCCTCTCAAAACATGCGTGGTGTTTGAATACAAAAATCATGGCTACCATCTACAGTTCTACAGTTTGTTTTGGTCCAAGTCTACAGCTCTGCTGTCTTTTTTTTTCTACAAAGTTACTCAACTGTCAACATATTCCAGCCACCTACATAATTACAAGTGGTTTCATTATTCATTGACATTATATTTCAATATCTGAAAGATGATGGGAAGCCATGTGGAAGAGGCTGACTACTGATCTATACTTACATAGCCAAGTTTTCTGTCCTTTTTTATATGTTCCATGAATCTTCAATATGATGTTTCTTTCTAAGTTGAACTTTCCTGACATACTACCTTTGATTTCATTCTCTTAATTTATCATTTCCTGCTTTATATAGACAGGCCTATCTGAAGTTAGGTGGTTAAATATAATAACATTGTTGCTGCGAAGAATGTCTTGATCCTATTTTCATACTTGTATCCTTGCCAAGTTTCTTAGGATTTGTACCTGGCATTGGTTTAACTTGGTTTCAGGTTAATCAATTTATAGTTAAATTAGCGAATATGCATTTGTCATTTGCCAATGGTTTGTCTGAAGATAAGGTCCTGTAAACAAAATTCAAAGAGTTCCAGGCACATGATTGTACCAGTAGTGAAATACTGAAATATTCAATTGGATGTGCCTGGAATTAGTAATCTCAAATTGGAAATGGAAACATTTTATTCCAAGTGCTCAAGGATGATAGATGTTGGGTTTACTTGGAACATTTGGTTAGATACTACTAGTGTTATATGATTCACGTGAATACACATACTTATCTATTGTTTGAGGGACATTGTTACATTGATACGTGTGAGTAAATTGAATTGATTGTAGCTGGGCAGCGAATTTTACAATAATCTGGCTTCTTCTATCTTTCTATCTTCCGTCTCTTTTGTTAAGAAAATATCTTATGTTTCTAGGAGAAATTCAATGTAATAGAAACCAAGAAATTTTATTGTGAAAGTATGACGTTGAAGTCCTGAACAAACAAAAAGCTGTTTGAAAATGAAAAAGAAAATCTATTTTTACTACAAGTCACTTCAACCTTTTACTTTTCCTTTTCTTCAACTCTTATCACTCTGAATTCATGTATATAAGATCTATGTTTCCAAAAGTTCTCTTTTTTAGGGGTTCTATGCAAAATTTGTCTATTGGGTCCTACAGTTTGTGATGAATATGTCTTGAATTATGCCTTTTTTATTATTATTTAAGTTGGGGTTGGTTAGTTAACTCCATTCCCTTTAGTCATGGTAACTTTAGTCATGGCTTGAGAAACTTTCATATATGTATGTATGCACTTTTGATAAACCGTAAAAGTAACATATTTTAGGCCCACATTTAGCATACTTTTGGATGATTTAAGCCTTGAATTATGTAATTTGGTGCTCTTAATCCTTTGTTTTCATGTTTTATACTCAGGAGAGCACCGGAGGATGAAAAGAACAAGAAACGGGCCCAAAACGGACCAAATTGGGTCAAAATAGAAATCGACACGGCTTGGGCCCAAGACCACATGGCCGTGCCTCCCTAATTTACTCTAACACGGCCTGGACCTCAAACACACGGGCGTGTCTCTTCAGCAGACTCGGCCATGGCCTAAAACCGATTCACACGAGCGTGTGCCATGGGCGTGTCCCTGTCGTGACAAAGAGAAGTTTCACTCAGATTAGGATATTTAGGGGCAAAGAAACATATTCCGAAGCCTATATAAACACCCTAAGTATAACCTAAAAGGGGGAACCCATGGCTTTAGTCAAGGGGCATCCATCTAGGCCAAAGAGGGCAGATTTATGGAGATTTACTCGAAGATAGCAAGTTGATTCATCTCAAGAAGCTGAAACCATACTCAAGACGGAGGATCTCTCCTTCAATTCCTTCAAGGGGCTTTAGGGATTTCTTATGTTTTGTTTTATCTTTTATTCTGAGATGTATTCTTTTATTGTTATGAACTAAACCCTAAGATACCTGAGGGGGATGAAACCTAAGATGAATCTTGTTATCGTTTGCTGAACGATATGATAAATATTTGACTTGTTCTTAATTATGTGTTATTAATTCTTATGTTGATATTTCCCGGATATTAATTCAAGTATGATGTGCTTAGGTGGAGGAGAAAAAGTCCTTGCCTAAGAGTAGATCTAGCATAATTAAGCGGAGTTGATCGCGCGCCTAGAAATAGGGTGACGAGATTTTGCGGATTAGGGTGAAACCTAATAT
This sequence comes from Gossypium rotundifolium, assembly GCA_025506655.1. Classification (NCBI taxonomy): domain Eukaryota; kingdom Viridiplantae; phylum Streptophyta; class Magnoliopsida; order Malvales; family Malvaceae; genus Gossypium; species Gossypium rotundifolium. The sequence goes on along the minus strand of CP106731.1, from coordinate 40,412,505 downwards.
GGGAGTCCATAGATCGATTTAATATGATTCTAGGGGTTTTAATTAGAAAGATATTTCAATTAATCAACCTAGGGTTAGACGTTATTCACCTCGGGAGAGGGATTAATATACGTTAGGGAATCTTACGGATCAAGTCAAGAGAATAAATCGTTTGGTTCAGTGTTAGATAACAAGTGAAGTCTAGGTGGATTCTTCTTTGTGTGTCCTCTTAATCAATTGGTTTGTCCTCAAGTTATTTTCCAAAGTTCATTCTTCTTTGTCTTATAGTCTTTAGTTTAATAGTTAGTTAAATTAGATTAAACAACAAATTCCCTTAATTCTTAAGCTAGATAATAAAAAGAGAGTTAGTATTAGTATTTTTGGTTCTTTGGGGGTTCGACATTCCGGTCTTGTCTAAACTATACTACTGTTCGATAGGTGCGCTTGCCTCCATCGTTGTCTTAGTTAGTTTCCAGGTTCAATCATTCTTTATATAAATTTTAAGACTCGACAAAACAACGATCAAGTTTTTGGCGCCATTGCCGGAGAACTAAAATATTAAGAACCCTTAATTTTTATTACTTTAGCCATATTTCATTTTTTGCAATTAGATTTTATTTTTTCTTTTCTAAATTTTCTTCTTTCACTCCTTTCAGGTACCTCTAGTTTATGATTAGAAGGAACTCGACAGGACCCATACTTTACGACAGTGATATCGAAGGTACCATTCGCAGAAATCACAGAGAGATAAGGCGAAGCCTAAACTACATAGAAGGAGAGCAAGAAGGTGAAACTAATCCTACTGAAATGATGGCTGAGAATAATCCGCTACCTCCAGAGGCAGCCGAACATCACGCTCCATGTACTATGTATGATTATGCTAAACCTAGTTCAACAGTAACTGAGTCAAGTATTGTTAGGCCCACTATTGCTCCAAATAATTTTGAACTGAAACCTAACACTATACAGATGATATAATAGTTTGTTCAGTTTGATTGCTTGCAGGATGAGGATCCTAACACACACTTAGCGAATTTTCTAAAATTATGTGATTCCTTCAAAATAAATGGCGTTTCTGATGATGCCATCTGTCTTCGGTTATTTCCCTTTTCTTTGAGGAATAAAGCCAAACAGTGGTTGCATTCTCTTTCACGAGGATCAATCGCTACATGGGATCAGATAACCGAAAAATTTTTATTAAAATATTATTCGCTGGCCAAAATGTCGAAGTTGAGGAATGATATCTCTTCTTTTGAACGGATGGATTTAGAGACACTTTACGACGCATGGGAGAGATACAAGGATTTGTTGAGAAGGTGTCCACACTATGGACTACCCTTGTGGCTACAGGTGCAGACTTTATACAATAGTGTGAACCCCTCAACAAGGCAACTAATCGATTCAGTCGCCAGCGGAACCCTGAATAACAAAACTCCTGAAGCAGCCTACGAGTTTATAGAAGAGATGTCACTGAATAACTATCAGTGGTAAGTTACAAGGACAAGGCCAGCCAAAGTAGCCGGAGTTTTCAACCTCGACGCAATAACCGTGCTACCAAATCAAGTAGAGTTGTTACATAAAAAATTTGATGGTTTATATGGTTCTTCGCAGACACATCCAGTTATGCAGTGCGACACAAGTGAAGGTGCGGTGAATCCTGAGTACCCACCCTACGAACAGGGCATAGAGAGCGAACAAATGAACTATATGGGTAATAATTTCTGATCTAATAATAACCCTTATAGTAATACTTATAATCCAGGTTGGAAGAACCACCCCAATTTCTTATGGGGCGGTCAAAGAAATCAAAGGCAACAACTATCCCAAAACTTCCAACAACAGCGCTACCCACAAGAAAAGAAGCATAACCTTAAAGAGATGCTAACGAACTTCATAGCAGCCTCAAAAATACATTCCCAAAATATAGAAACACATTTCCAAAAGATAGAAGGAAAACATGAGACATTGACACAAGAGTCCAAGGATTAAATCGGGCAACTTGCTAAGCAGATTTCTGAGAGACCACAGGGAAGACTACCGAGCAACACCGAGACTAACCCAGGGGAGCAAGTTCAAGCCATAACAACTCGAGATAGTGAAGGGTTAGACGCACCTAATCCAAAATAAAAGAATGCGGTAGAAGAAGGTAAGGTTGAGGTAAAACCAAAATCGGTAATCAAAGAGTACAAATCGCGCATACCATATCCCGAAGCAATAACGAAAGATGACACAGAGGAACAGTTCGGTAAGTTTCTTAAACTTTTAAAGAAATTACATATTAACTTACCATTTCTTAAAGCTCTTTCGTAGATGCCAGACTCGAGAAAATTTTTAAAGAAGCTATTGACAAATAAGCGGAAGATAGATGAGGAATCACATGTGAAACTGAATGCAGTATGCTCAGCAATGTTACAAAATAAACTACCACGAAAATTAAAAGATCCGGGGAGTTTTACAATTCCATGCTTAATTGGTAGTTTATCTATTGATAATGCGTTAGCTGATTTAGGGGCAAGCATAAATGTCATGCCTTATAAATTGTTTAAACAACTAGGTCTAGGGAAGCCCAAACAAACTAGGATGAGCATTCAATTAGTTGATAAAACTATCAGAATTCCTAGGGGTATAATTGAATACGTACCTGTGAAGATTGATAAATTCGTATTCCCGGTAGACTTTTTCATTTTAGACATGGATGAGGACAACACGATACCCCTAATTTTAGGAAGACCATTCTTAGCAACTGCCAGGACTAAAATCGATGTCGACGCAGGTGAACTCATACTCTGTATAGGTGACAAGACAGTTACTCTTCAAGCCCTTGATTCAGCCAGAGCATCGAATAACCAATGTGAGAAAGTAAATTCTATTGATAACTATTTGGTTAACCCTTCTTTTCAGGAATCACCACAAAAGAATGCAACTGAGTCTGATCCTAAACCCTGTGCCAACAATCAAATAACTCACAAGGAACAAGGGATTCAGATCGATGAACTAGAAGAGGAGAAGACGCATCTTAAAAAAGAACTAGGGATACACGAAGCAGAATCGAAGCCACTTCATGAGGCAGACAAGTTCAAAATCAGAGATCAGGTACTAGTAGACAAAGGAAACCCACGAATATCTCCCCCTGATCCTAACACAAGCAAGGAAATCCTTTTTAAGGTAATCAATGTCTTCCCATTCGGAAAAGTCGAGGTAAGTAATCCCATATTTGGCACTTTAAAAATAAACGCTACTCGTTTTAAACTCTATCATGACAATGGAACTGCTAACACAAGGAAGGATTTTCAACTCCTCAAACCACCATGAATATACAAAGGAGAGGAAAGTCTAGCTTAAGACTATAAACGAGCGCTTCTCGGGAGGCAACCCGAGTTCTAACCCCACTAACTTCTACATTTTTCATTTTATTTTTATCTTATTTATTTTATTCTATCCTTTCTTTATAACTCATAACTATAAACTAACAAAATTATAGAATTTCAAGCCACATGGCCTTGCACACGACTGTGGCCGTGGCCATGTGAATGCATCGAATCTCTGTACTGACATAGCAGAGATGGTACGAGTCAGAACGAATCAATTTTCAAGTCACGGACTCAACCACCATGCCACGGCCGTGTGATACGGTCGTGGCCAACATTGTGAGTTCATACACGGTCGAGGCAAACTAAACATGGACGTGCGAGGTGATCGTGGTCGATAATGACTTACCAAGCACGGGCGTGGCAAATCGAATACAGGCGTGGGAGAAATGATACGACCTATAACAAGGGCGTGCAAGGTGGCCGTGTTGTAACACCCCTAACCCATATCCGACGCTGGATTAGGGTTAAAAAATTACCGATAGATCGAAAACATTTACATAATTAATCATACACCTATTTATCAATATCAATCATAATGTCCCTTAAGTAGGTCATCGAGACCTTAATCATGCTTATAAACCGAGTTGTTACTAAAATGAGACACATACAAAATTCCATGAAAATTTAAACTTTTCTAAATACAGGGGATACACGCCTGTGGGGGTAGGCCGTGCCTCACCCACGGCCACCTAACACACCCGTGTGTCCTTCCCGTGGTCATATACTGCCAAAACCAACACGGCTACTAAGCACGCTCGTATGCTAAGGTCGTGTCCTACTAAGTCATATACTGTCATTTCTCACATGACCTTTAGGCACGCCCGTGCATTGACTGTGTACTTCTTAAGCTAAATACTGATTTTACCCCACGGTTACTAGGCATGCCCGTGTGCCATAGCTGTGTGACATTATAGGTCACTTGCAAGACCAACATGCCACCCATTTGGGTCTCATCTACAAACAACATTTTCCAACTCATAACATGCATATATGGAAACAAAAAACATACCAAATTGACCATTCAATGCCAATCTCATCCATGCCAAATTACAAACTAAACTCAAATCATCACAATCATAAATCATCCATTTGCTTAGCCAAAACTTAACCATTTCATATGCATCAAACCATACCAAAACATGTTTCACATACCCCATTCATTCAAGCATTTATCAACTCACAACTTGCCAAAACACAAGGCTACGTTCACTTCATAAACCTATACATATATCTAGCCTATACATGCCATAATTAGCTATATTCATTTTCAAAAAGGTACCAAAATGAGTTTAGTAGTGTGATGACAAATCCTTGACGGTCCCGAGCCTTCAATAGCTCTGACGACCTGTTAAAACAGAGAAAAATAGACACACAAAGTAAGCTTTCCAAAAGCTTAGTAAGTCATAATACAAATAAACTTAACATAATGGCATGTATGCATAAATTACATTGACACATAACATTTACTTAGCAAACTATCACATATTGCTTTGGTTCATATACTTGGATACAATTGCCACATTCATTCATACAAGAATCATATGTACATATATATATGGAATGGTGGAAATGTGCAAGTGTACACAATCGTAACAAGTAATAAAGTGACAAGTAAATGTCGAGTTATCGTACCCACAGGGACTGTAAAAGAATTATTTATGAAAATGATTTCAAACACTTTGGTGACGAAAAAATAGTTGGTTTTGAGAAATATTTAAAAATGAAGAGAAAAACAAAGTAAAAATAAAATAAAACAATGTTCTAGTGCACGATTTCAAAAACTGATTTTAATCAAGATGATATAATTGTGTTGGATTAATAACATTTCTTACCTTAGAATTATTAAGCTTGTGTTTATACTCGTTAAAATATGGCAACTCAGAATCGCTAACTTATGAACATACTTACAAATAAAAATCCGCTCATCTCTTGTACATATTCCTATGTCAATTTGACCGATAAAACAGATTTATAAAAGTAAATATGTTATTGCACATACATACTTATTAAATTAAACAATCTCTCGATATTCCTATGTCAATTCAAACGATTAGTTCCACCTAATAAGCATATAAAAGATCATGTGAAGTAACAAAGTATTTTTACCTTGAAACAATTTAATCACAAAATCCCGCAAGTTATGCAAGGCATTCATATCGTCAAATACAATGCTAATTTAATCTTCACTACCTTAGAAGAATTAAACATGCATGATTAAGTATTGTGTCCATTAATTATAATTTCAATGCGTTTAAATAATTAACTCATAAGCTATCTAAACAATTATAATGCCGATAACTTAACATGATTTTACTTAATCAAACATTTCACCGAGGCCTTTAACAAAGATAAACACAATTTTAATAATCTAAGAGGCTAAATGAAATCAACCAAACACAAATTAAATTCAAGCTAAATTGATCAAATTAAACATTTCAAAAGCATGAATATTCATAAGCATTTTTGTCAAAACAACAACAAATAATTTAAAGTGATAGGAAACAAGATACAAATCCAGTGGCTCTTTGTGGCTTGTCTGATTGGTCCCTTCTTCGTTCTTCGTTGTCCTCGGTTATCAAGGGGGCTTATGAACACTTCAATTGCTGATTCGAATGGCTGGAAAATGCCTCTTTTCCAAGAGGGGAAATCAGCACAAGAACACCAAAAGGGAGAATGGAAAATGGAATTGAGAGAAAGTGAGAGAGGAGAATGTTGGATGCTTGAGGTGTGTTTTGAATGAGCAGCTAGGGCTGTATTTATAGGTGTTAGGGCTGCTAAAAATAGCAAAAATTAGCAGCAAAGGAGTCCCACTTGGTCATTATCCCATGTGGCAAAGTTGATGGATTCAACTTTGCTAAAATTAGCATGGGCAAATCTTTAAAGCCATGAATTTTGGAGGGGTTTGAATGGGATTTTGAGAAGTCTTCAAGGGCTTCTTTGCAACTCAATTAATCAGAAATTAAGCTGATTTGGGCCTTCATTGTGGACAGTTTGGGCTGCCCAACTCTTTGCTTGGTTCGGTTCAACCGGTTTGGTTCAACTGATGCGGTTCAACTTGGCCTTTTTCATACTTAATTAAAATTAATTTATTTAACCCAAATTAAATTGGGAATAAATTAAAATTAATTAAATTATGATTACATATTCATAATTGGACCGTCTTGGGCTGGAAATACAGTCGCCTTGAATCTTCTAATCGCTTCTTGGTTTTATTCTTCGAGACGGTTCTGTAGAAATGATTTTTGCCTTTTAAAGTAGTCCATTTAAAATAGTCAAAATAAATCGAAATTTACTATAAAATTAATTAAAATTCATCATGTTTATATTTTTGGCATAATTTAATTATTTTATAATATTTAATTATTTTCGACAAGAATTTACTCAAACCACATGAAATTGGGTCAAAAGGGCATGAGAAAGTATATAAATTTTGTGTTTCCACACCCCAAACTTAATTCATTGCTCGTCCTTAGTAATGCACAAATTTGAAAAGAATTTTCTCGAAACACCTTTGAAAAACTTCATTCGAACAATTTTTCTTCAAAATTATGAATTGAATATACTTAACCTCAAAGATAAGAAATTTTGATATTTATGCAACTTAAGCATTCATATCGCTCAAATTACCTCCAACAATTACCATACTAGCGAAATTAGACTAAATGTTCCTTTAATAAAGACATGTTTTTCACTACCAAATTGATTTTAATTCCTTATTCAAAATTAAACTACAATCATTAAGCTTAACTTAAAGTCTTCATATGTTGAACATAGCATTTTCTCTCCACTAATGTAGGTAACATTGGAATTTTGAATCAATAGGTCTTTAATAAGGTTGTAACATGGCTGGGCTTAAGGGTAGGTAAAAGATAGATAAATTTTTGGCTTAAAACCCTAGACTCAGCTTAATATCGAACCTTCGAAACTTTCATCCTTGATACCCACTTATGCTCTTTCGATCATTTATTTCATTTTGAGTACATGCTTTTCTTTTTTTTTTTAATTCAAACTCGAGCACTTGCTTCATGTACAACAATTTTTTCGAGCAGTTGATACTTCTTTTCAACCCCCCAAACTTATTTTCAAATGATCTTTTGAATAGTACTGAGTCTAGTGTTTGGGACGATTTTAGAAGTAATTAAGAGAAAGTTGATGGCTAAATATTGCATAAGTCTGAATAAACTTAGGCCATATAGTCTCAAAATTGGGTTTCAAAGGATAATTTTATCAGGGTTGGCTTGAAAGGCTCAAACGGTCCAAACAAAAGTTTGCCTAAATCATTTTCAATATTCCATGCTTCCTAGGATTTCGCCTCAAGAAATTACTAAGTCAATTCTAAAGACTTAAGCTTTCATGCATGCCTAATTTTTTCGTAAGGAACTAAAAAAATTTTATGGTATGAATTTGCATGCTTTATTAAAAATCCATTCACATCTTTATTAAACTAACATAATAAATTAATGAAATAACAGAACTAAAGTTTAGCATAATTAACAAAATTTCAATTTATTGAACAAAAATATATCCTAAGAACATTTTATTCTGAATGGAATCAATTCAAATTTTCGGTCCCCCTACTTAAAGTGAACAATGTCCTCATTGTTTAAAGTGAATAAATACTATACACTAGGTAGGATAATGAGAGAAGAGGAGGTGAGTCAAAGTGACTGCTTAAATACCAGGCTCTTTCTAAAATCCAATCCTAGACATGTATATATTTATTGCCACACTTTATCCTTTGAGACTTGTTCAATATTTATTCATGCTTCCTGTCTCTTATTTTATTATGCAAAAATAAAAATTCATAATTGACCTAATCCTAAGATACTTAAGAAAGAAATAAAAGTTAAAGTCCTCCCTTTTTTATTTGTTTGCCGATCCTTCCGAATTTGACTCTTCTTTTGCTTTATTAGTATTGCCTCTGCATGAATCGCTTAGCTCCTTCTTCGATGATGGAACCCATGGCTCATATATGAAATCTGGAAACTCAGGCACAAAAATAAAAGGGTCATTATAAATTTTCTTGAGAGCACTCCTCATCGAATCATCTCTTATTTTTGCGTATCATCAATACGCTTGTTGATGCCATTGCATGTGTTGCATTAAATCCATAAGCTTTGACAACTCATCACGATGATCTGGGCAAGGCGGTGGAGCTCTAAACATTGAGGGCTCGATATCAGGTTCAGCTTCTAGTTCTGCCTCTGTAGGGACTTCATTTGATTGCTCTGGTAGGATTTCTATGGGTTCATTTTCTTCTTCTTCTTCGGGATCCTCACTTTCTTCAATTCGTTGCTGGAGAACAGAATCTCTGGCTACTCGGTAGAGATCCCAATCTATGATTGTGCCTTGACTATACTCTGTCTTCTTTATGTCTGCAAGGAGTTTTGCTTTTAAACACAGAATTGTGATCATAAAGGGGAAATAGGCAGGGCCAGAGCGTCTAACCGCACAATTTCATATTTCTCTCAGGATGATTTTACCCACATCAATGGTCTTTCCGGTTAAAATTGAGTATAGTAGGACCATTCGCTCTAAAGAAATTGTTGTCCCATGTGAACTAGGCATCAAGCTGAAACGGATGAAATAGAACCATACCTTCGCAAGTGGTGTCAAATACTCTCTTCGACAAGTGTGGATTCCTTGCTTTAACACAGTCCACTTAGAACCTGGAACTGTGAGTTCTTCGAGGATCTCTTGCAGATTTTCAAGTTTAATATTGCTCAACAGAGAGGAATATTCATCGTTGTCAAAATTAGGCAATTCAAAGAACTCATTAATAGCACTAGAATTTATTGGTACCTTGATTCCTCAGACTGGAACTTCAGTCAATTCACTGGAAGTTAAGTTCGCGTAGAATTCACGAACTAATTCTTCATCCACACTTGGTCTCTTTTCGCACAACAATTCCCAATTGATGGCTTCAGCAACTTGGCGAATACGTGCCATAAAATCTCTGTAGTTGCTTTCCTTCAATATGAAGCCTTTTCTGGATGCATCTGTTGATTCTTGAAGATACTTTCGTATCTTATTTTAGCTTCTTCACAGTGAAATTTGCTTTGTGATTTGTAGATTTGAGCGGAGGCACGAGTTCTTTTACGAGTCATGAAGGCCCACTTACCTTGCAGATTTTAAAAGCTCTAAAAAAATAAAAAAATACTAATGAATCAAAGGAGGGAAATTGAAGGAGGGATGGCTTAGGTTGGGGAAGGGAGATGTGTGCATAGGAGCTCAAGGCAGCAAGCAGGATGTAACACTCCAAACTCAGACTATGCATTGAGACTAGATTTGGTTTGTTACATGAATCGAGCTATCTTAAAATCTTCAATAAGTTGAAAACTACAATATTATTTTTAATTACGGGGTTTAATAAAATCAGAAGAGTATTTTAATTTGATGAATATTAGAAAACATTAGTTGAAAAAAACATTATTAACATTGTATTATCAAAACCCTTAGGTAATTTGTTTAAGAGTTAACAATAATAAAATATTTATAAAGGAATTTCATATATTTGAAAACCCAAATTTATTTTAATAAAACATCATATAACCATAGCCCATATTTAAAAGTCCAAAATATAGTTTAAAACCAAACACACATAAAAATCCATAAATTATTTATAGAGGCCATTATTACATTAACCCAAAATAGTAAAATACTTATTAAAAAGTTAAGAGTTTAATAAACCCATGTTTTGCAGTATGGCCTCCACGAAATCATCCCCGGCCCAAGTCCTCGTCAATTTCCATTACCTGAGATGGAAAATTTAAGGGGGTGAGTTACTTAGAACTTAGTGTATAACTCACTTACTTTGTTCATCGGGCCGATTTTCAAATTATGGATTTGGGCCTTGAGCCCTAAGCGCAATTAACACATAATTAATAACAAATAATGAATACATAATTAATAACATGCATGTAAAATGAATTTTCCTCCCAAACCTAATTCCACCACTACACACCCCTGCACCAACCATCACACCTGGGGATCAAGTCAACCCACCCCGCCATCACACCAATCATAGGCATTAAGCCAATTTATATTTTGTGGCATAGCCACCGAACTAGATTGTGACAAAGTCACCGAACTAGAGGCATTGAGCCAATTATTATTTTGTGGCGAGCCACCGAACTAGAGGCAAATAGCCATTTATAACTTTTGTGGCGAGCCACCGAACTAGAGGCAAAAGCCATAATTTTGTGGCGAGCCACCGAACTAGATTTTGGCAACAGCCTTCTTCTCTTCATCATTTCCAAACCCATGCAATATGTATGCAATAGTAAACTATGGTCATACAATAATTTTATTAAAAGGCCCATTAACAAGAGTTAATATTTCCAAATCTTTATTAAGGCCCATAAATAACACTTTGGCCTAATTAACTATTTATCAACTAGGGCCCAAATTTACGATCTAGCAAGAATTCGCCCATTTATCGATCTAGCAAGTATTTTAGTCCGCTTAACAATTTAATAGAGTTTACTACCCATTTATCGATCTAGCATATTTTACTACCCAATTTATAATCAAACAGATTTCGCCCGATTATCAATCTAATAGAGTTTTCGACCCATTTATCGATCTAGATATTTTACTACCAATTTATAATCAAGCTTTCAGCCGATTATCAATCTAATGAGTTTTCGGCCCAATCGATCTAGCATATTTACATATTAACACATATTAACGGGTAATTTCTCGAGGGCATTTTCGTAATTTTCACGATTTTAGTCGTTTTCATGTATTTTTGTTGAAATATCAGTTGTTACGTTTCATACCGATCTAGTCGTTTTTACGATTTTACTTTAATACCAAAATTGATATCCAACCCGAGAAAAAGTGTGAAGTTACACACCTCGATATCAAAAGTACTAATCCTTCTCGCTCCTCGACACCTAAAACATATTTCGATCCGTTAGAACACTATTTTGTATAAAAAATTACATTATCGATATTAGATCCAAAACCTTACCCTCTTGATTTTGAATCACTTTGATTTTTGGTTTCTCCTCGTTTATTGGTTCATTATACATTGAGAATCCACCAATGTATAAAGGCTCGAAGTTCGTACAACTTCAAATAATTGACTTCCTTCTAAGATGGTCCGCAACCCGTGGAAAATCCTTGACCGTCAAACCGCTCTTCGTTTAAATGGGGATTTACTGATCCGCCTCTTAATATGACTAAACACCGCCTTTTCTTCCCTATTTTGAAAGTCTTCAAGATCAAAAGAACATTAATCCAATCTAAAATAATATCAAAATAATACTAAAGGTTTTAAGGATGTGATTTCCTTACCACAATAAATCGATTCCAACGCTTTCTACGATTCTTTCGAACACTTGAGTTTCGATCTTCGTTATTGCACTATATTATAACGAATAAAACGTTAATAGAACGAACGCTTATTTCGATCCAAATGGTCCTTCATGACACCATCAATATTCGCCATATCACTATTAACTAATCGAAACGAAAAAGAATCCCTTACCTATTTTCCACTATTGAAAAAAGAAAGGATTGAGAATGGTGTTTGTGATGGATGAAGATTTCGCTATGAAGAATCAAAGAAAAGAGAAAATGAATTGACTATAGGCACATTAGCATTCGCCATGAGAGTGTAAATGGAGAAAATTTCGATTGAAAAGAAATAAAATAAGAGAAAAGATGGTGATGATGTTATTTTGGTTTTCAAAAAGAAGAGAAGAAAAAAGATGGTTTTAGGAGCTAGGTACATTCGGAATGGTAAAAAGAAAAGAAAAGAATGGCTTTTGGTATAGGTGATTTCGGCACTCAAAGAAAAGGCACAAAACAAAGGCTAAAGCAATAAGCAAAAATGACCAAATGGTCAAAAGATTAGAGCTTTACCAAGGTTCAATTTCGCCAAAGGAAAAGTTGAGAAGAGGAATGCAAAATTTTGCACAAAGTTGCTAGCAATGACCAAAAGAAACTTCAATTCTTAGCCAAACTATCACCAAAAATTCGGCTCCCCCTATAGTCCAAATTGCCGTCCCTATGCATGGTCAAATGGCCATGATATTGTTTCCATAACTTTTCCTTGATATGTGCCCCATATCTTCATACCTTTCCTTAAATTCTTGATTCCTTCCTTAAGTTAACAATTTCCTTAATCCTTTGATATACTAACCAAAAATATCATGGTCAACACTTACCATATATGCTCTTGGCTGACACTTGCTACACATGTGCAGAAAATTTAAAAATAAAATTCATCTAGATGCTAAACAAGGGATTCGAACCTCTCCCCAAATGCTTCAATTCATGTGCCAACACCACCATGCCATGTACTCATTTTATGTCACTTATTAACACTTAATTTAACTTAAGTATTAATGACACTTGCTTCTCTTCAATAAATTCTCAAATAAAAAAATTATTCTTTGCCCAAATTATGCTATACTCTTCTTCAGGGCTTCAATAAACACGAAAATAAAAGTAAGAAATTTTCCTTTAAAATCTAAACACCAAATCATGCAATATATAAATACTCAGATTTTTAGGGTGTTACAACTCTACCCTCCTTAAAGAAAATTTCATCCTCGAAATTTACCTGGTTGAAAGAGGTGAGGGTATTGTTGCCGAATTGCATCCTCAGGTTCCCACGTAGCTTCCTCCACTCCGTGGTTACGCCATAGAACTTTGACCAACGGCACGGTTTTCTTTCTTAGCACTTTGACATCTCGGTCTAAGATTTCCACTGGTTCTTCTTCAAATGACAAATTTGAATTCAACTCCAATTCTTCTACCGGTATAATGTGCGAAGGATCCGATCTATAACGCCTCAACATGGAAACATGAAAAACATTATGAATTTGATCCAATTCCGGAGGTAACTCAATCTGATAAGCCACTGGACCAACACGCTTCAGCACACGATAAGGTCCAATGTATCTAGGACTTAGCTTGCCCTTCCTTCCAAACCTGAAGATCTTTTTCCAAGGAGAGACCTTCAAGAAAACCTGATCCCCCACATCATACTCGATATCTTTTCGCTTTAGATCTGCATATGACTTCTATCTATCTGAGGCTTCTTTCAACCGTGCTCGAATAACTTTTACCTTATCCTCTGTTTCAGATATCAACTCAGGACCTAACACCTGTCGCTCGCCCAACTCAGTCCAACAAATAGGAGAACGACACTTACGACCATACAATGCCTCGTAAGGTGCCATCTGAATGCTAGACTGATAGCTATTGTTATACGCGAATTCTGCCAGTGGTAGATAATCCTCCCAACTACCCCTGAAGTCGATTACACATCCTCTTAACATATCTTCTAATATCTCAATTACTCTCTCCGATCGACCATCCGACCGAGGATGAAAAGCCGATCGAAATTCAACTTTGTCCCCAAGGCTTCATGTAGAGCTTTCCAAAATCGTGATGTAAATCGGGATCCCCGTCGATATAATAGATACAAAATTCCCCATGCAACCTCACAATTTCGAGATCGTACAATTTTGCCAACTTCGCAATGAATAATCCGTATTTAATCCGGCGGAAATGAGCGGTCTTCGTCAAACGATCAACAATTACCCAAACGAAATTTTTCTTAGTAGGTGTTAAAGGTAACCTACTAACAAAATCCATAGTTATCCGCTCCCATTTCCAAAGAGGAATCTTTATCGGTTGTAACAATCCAGACGGTAATTGATGTTCTGCCTTCACTTGCTGACAAGTCAAACATTTTCTCACAAATTCTAAAATTTCACGCTTCAACCCCGCCACCAATATCGCTTCACGGAGATCTCAATACATCTTATTTCCTCCGGATGCATAGCATAAGGGCTACTATGCACCTCCGTAGAATCATTTGCCTCGATCCGAGTCCTTAGGCATACATACTCTTCCTCGAAAGCACAACACACCTTCCGTGTTTATTCCAAAATCCTCGATTTCACCATTTTCAACTTGTCAAGTAAAGGTCCCAACTTCTCATCGATGTCTGCTTTTCCTTGATTTGTTCCAGCCACGTAGCTTCACCAAGTTCGCTAACAAACTACCATCCTCATATAGACTCAAATGGGCAAACGGTGCTCTCAAATCAAATCGCTTTGAGACTTAACGCGTCAGCTACTACGTTAGCCTTTCCAGGATGATATTCGATTGAGAAATCATAATCCTTTAATAATTCTACCCATCTTCTTTGTTTTAAATTCAACTCCTTTTGGGTAAGGAGGTATTTAAGACTCTTGTGATCCGTGTAGATTACAGATTTCTCACCGTAGAGATAGTGCCTCTAAATCTTTAGAGCAAAGACCATAGCAGCTAACTCCAAATCATGCGTAGGGTAGTTTACTTCGTGTGGTCTCAATTGACGAGAAGCAAAGGCCACCACCTTTCCATTTTGCATCAACACACAACCTGCACCCGTGTGAGACGATCACAATAAATAGTGAATTCTTTTCCACCTCCATTGAATCAAAATCGGAGCTTCACAGATTTTCTTCAATTTCTCAAACTCTCTTCTGCTTTCATTCCAAATATACGGAGCTCCCTTCCTCAACAGCTTTAGTTAGGGTGCAGAATCAACAAAACCCCTCTACAAAACGCCTATAATATCCAAACAAACCTAAGAAACTCAATTTCACTCACCGATGTTGGTGGTTTCCAATCCGTAATAGCCTCAATTTTTCGAGGATCCACCCTTATTCCTTCTACTGATACCACATGACCAAGGAAAGTCACTTCCTTTAGCCAAAATTCGATTTACTAAATTTGGCATACAATTGCTTATCACGAAGTAGTCGTAATACTATCCGCAAATGTTTGTCATGCTCCCGCCATTTCTCGAATAAACCAATATGTCATCTATGAACACTACCACAAATCGATCTAAATATGGTTGAAAGACTCGGTTCATCATGTCCATAAATGCAAATGGTGCATTGGTTAATCCAAACGGCATCACTACAAACTCATAGTGTCCAGAACGTGTCCGAAATGCCGCCTTATAAATGTCCGCTTCTTTCACCTTGAAATGGTGATAACCCGACCTCAAATCAATTTTGAGAAAATCAAGCTCATTTTAATTGATCAAACAGTCGCCAATTCTCGGCAGAGGATACCGATTCTTGATCGTCAATTTATTCAATTGTCGTAGTCAATGCACATACGCATCGATCCATCCTTCTTCTTGACGAACAAAACTAGTGCTCCCCACTTGAGACACACTTGGTCGAATAAATCCCGATCCAAGAATTCTTGAATTTGAGCTTTAAGCTCACCAACTCCTTCTTGCCATTCTATAAGGAGCAATGGACACCGGAGATGTCCTGCAAAAGCTCAATACCAAATTCTACTTCCGATCCGAGGTATACCGGAAGTTCTTCTGAAATACATCAAAAATTCCTTCACCGTCCTCACATCATCCACAGATAACTCTTTGGCATCCAAAGCACAGATAAAGGCTAGAAATGCTCCATATCCTTTCTGAACCAACTTCTCTACCTTTAATGCAGATACCACATTTGCCAAGTAGTTCCTTCGCTCACCAATCATTATGACTTCCTTCTCATCCGAGGTTCTTACTGACATTCATTTTTTAGCACAATCCAATTGCGCCCGATGGTTAACCAAACAATCCATGCCCAGAATGAGATCGATTTCGCCGAAAGGTAGTTCCATCAAGTTTGCTAAGAATACCTCTTCTTGAATTTTCAAGGGCACATCTTTAAACATTTTATTAACAATTACCGACTGTCCTAAAGGACTAATTACTGTCATCTCATTTTCGGTAATTTTAGATTCTAAATTCAGGTTTCCAGATATGGCACTAGCTACATATGAATGGGTAGAGCCAATATCTATTAAAGCAATAACAGTACATCAAAATGAAAACGCATCAGTTATCACATCCGGTGCATTGCCGCCCTCTCATGGCCTAACCGCATAGACCACCAGTCGTCTTGCATCTGCATTTCCTCTAGGACCATTGCCTCGACCCGGTGCACCTTGACCACGACCAGCCCCATTACCACCACGACCTGGTCCACGACCTCTCGGTGGCTGCTGATTACCTCTGGCCGGCTGTGCATCATTATTACAAACTTCTTGAGTCGTATCCATACGTCGAGGACAGTTTTTGTACTGATGATCCATTGAACCGCATTTGTAACATGCGCCTATTTTCCTCCAACACTCTCCAAAATGTCTTTTCCCACACTCAATGCAATCTCGACTTTGATTATTTGCTACCGGGGTTCTACCTTGAACTGGTTCATCATTACGAGGTCTCTTCTGGAATCTCTTTGAAGAACCAGACTGCTGTGTCTCTCTCTTGTTTCAAAATCTTTCTTGGTTCTACCGTTCTGAATTCTTAGCCTCTTCGGCTATTTTGGCCTTCTCCACAAGAGTGGAAAAATTTCTAACTTCTCGTGGAGCAATCGTAACCTCACTCATCATTAAGTCCATCCTCAAACGCATACATCGCTCATGATCTGTTGATACAATTGTCCGCATAGCGGCTCGACGTAAAAACTCGACTTCATATGCTCGCCACTGCCTTACTTTCTTGGACAAGATTCGAAATTCTTTTCTTCGACGGCCTACATAACTCGCTCCAACGATTTTCCTTAGAAGGCGCCTTAAAGAATTCCCAATTAATCGCAGTAGCCGGTGCCTTCTCGAACAAAGAGCCACCACCGACACGCCTCATCTCTTAACAAGGATACAGCTCTCCTCTTAGTTTTTGCTCAACAAAGGCATTCCATATCATCCATAATCCGCTCCACAACTTGAGCCAAGATTCACCACATTTGGAGCTACACCGAGACTCCTCTAAAACTTTGCATTATTGGACTTAAGTCGCTCAAATTGACCCACGAGTTGTTGGTCCAATTCTAGTTCCAGCGACCTTTTCCAAGACTCGCAGCATTGCTTGAGTCAATGCATTATCTTCTTCCATGTGATCGCGTGATCCCGTCTCACTCTCAATTGACGCAGGTGCATCCATTTTTGGCATATGATTTGGTGCTTCAGTTGTAGCACCTCGACCTCTACCACGGCCACGTCTACCGTGTCCCCGACCACGTCCTCTAGTGCTCATGATGGCTTGTTCGTTTTTATCTGATTACAAGTTTTATGAATCAGAAAATTTGTTTTGGTGTTTATTAACGATGTTTTATGAGATTTGAGAGGTAAAGTTGTTTTTCGCAACATATCCTATAGTCTCAATCTCTACGATTTTTCACATCTAAAACTAGAAGTTCTAGAGTATTCCTATGATCATCATAGTAATTATTAAGCAATAAATACTTACTTGACTTGTTGCCGGATGCTTGTGGTGCCATACTGATCTTTAAATATAATTGAACGATTTCATACAAAATTTATTTGCGAACCCAAACCACGTACCGAAGTTTTTGAAACGGCTCGATATTATTAAATGTAACACCCCAAACCCGGCCTATGCATTGAGACTAGATTTGGTTTGTTACATGAATCGAGCTATCTTAAAATCTTCAATAAGTTGAAAACTACAATATTATTTTTAATTACGAGTTTAATAAAATCAAGAGTATTTTAATTTGATGAATATTAGAAAACATTAGTTGAAAAAAACATTATTAACATTGTATTATCAAAACCCTTAGGTAATTTGTTTAAGAGTTAATAATAATAAAATATTTATAAAGGAATTTCATATATTTGAAAACCCAAATTTATTTTAATAAAACATCATATAACCATAGCCCATATTTAAAAGTCCAAAATATAGTTTAAAACCAAACACACATAAAAATCCATAAATTATTTATAGAGGCCATTATTACATTAACCCAAAATAGTAAAATACTTATTAAAAGTTCGAGTTTAATAAACCCATGTTTTGCAAGATGGCCTCCACGAAGTCATCCCCGCCCAAGTCCTCGCCAATTTCCATTACCGAGATGGAAAATTTAAGGGGTGAGTTACTTAGAACTCAATGTATAACTCACTTACTTTGTTCATCGGGCGATTTTCAAATTATGGATTTGAGCCTTGAGCCCTTAAGCGAAATTAACACATAATTAATAACAAGATAATGAATACATAATTAATAACATGCATGTAAAATGAATTTTCCTCCCAAACCTAATTCCACCCGCTACACACCCCGCACCAACCATCACACCTGTGGGATCAAGTCAACCCACCCCGCCATCACACCAATCATAGGCATTAAGCCAATTTATATTTTGTGGCATAGCCACCGAACTAGATTGTGACAAAGTCACCGAACTAGAGGCATTGAGCCAATTATTATTTTGTGGCGAGCCACCGAACTAGAGGCAAATAGCCATTTATAACTTTTGTGGCGAGCCACCTAACTAGAGGCAAAAAGCCATAATTTTGTGGCGAGCCACCGAACTAGATTTTGGCAACAGCCTTCTTCTCTTCATCATTTCCCAACCCATGCAATATGTATGCAATAGTAAACTATGGTCATACAATAATTTTATTAAAAGGCCCATTAACAAGAGTTAATATTTCCAAATTTTATTAAGGCCCATAATAACACTTTGGCCTAATTAACTATTTATCAACTAGGGCCCAAATTTACGATCTAGCAAGAATTCGCCCATTTATCGATCTAGCAAGTATTTTAGTCCGCTTAACAATTTAATAGAGTTTACTACCATTTATCGATCTAGCATATTTTACGCCCAATTTATAATCAAATGTAGATTTCGCCCGATTATCAATCTAACAGTAGTTTTCACCCATTTATCGATCTAGCATATTTTACGGTCCAATTTATAATCAAATGGAGATTTCGACCCGATTATCAATCTAACAGAGTTTTCGACCCATTTATCAATCTAGCATAGCTTTCGGCCCAATTTACGAAACATACAACTTACATATTAACAAGTAATTTCTCGAGGGTGTTTTCGTTATTTTCACGATTTTAGTCGTTTTCATGTATTTTCGTCGAAATATCAGTTGTTACGTTTCATACCGATCTAGTCGTTTTTACGATTTTACTTTAATACCGAAATTGATATCCAACCCGAGAAAAAGTGTGAAGTTACACACCTCGATATCGAGAGTACTAATCCTTCTCGCTCCTCGACACCTAAAACATATTTCGATCCATTAGAACACTATTTTGTATAAAAATTACATTATCGATATTAGATCCAAAACCTTACCCTATTGATTTTGAATCACTTGATTTTCGGTTTCTCCTCATTTATTGGTTCGTTATACGCTGAGAATCCACCAACGATAAAGGCTCTAAGTTCGTACCACTTCAAATAATTGACTTCCTTCTAAGATGGTCTCAGAACCGGTGGAAAATCCCTGACCGCCAAACCGCTCTTCGCTTAAATGGGGATTTACGGATCCGCCTCTTAATATGACTAAACACCGCCCTTTTCTTCCCTATTTTGAAAGTCTTCAAGATCAAAAGAACATTAATCCAATCTAAAATAATATCGAAATAATACTAAAGGTTTTAAGGATGTGATTTCCTTACCACAATAAATCGATTCCAACGCTTTCTACGATTCTCTCGAACACTTGAGTTCCGATCTTCGTTATTGCACTATATTATAACGAATAAAACGTTAATAGAACTAACGCTTATTTCGATCCAAATGGTCCTTCATGACACCATCAATATTCGCCATATCACTATTAACTAATCGAAAAGGAAAAAGAATCCTTACCTATTTTCCACTATTGAAAAGAAAGGATTGAGAATGGTGTTTGTGATGGATGAAGATTTCGCTATGAAGAATCAAAGAAAAGAGAAATGAATTGGAACTAGAGGCATCATTTCCCAACCCATGCAATATGTATGCAATAGTAAACTATGGTCATACAATAATTTTATTAAAAGGCCCATTAACAAGAGTTAATATTTCCAAATCTTTATTAAGGCCTATAAATAACACTTTGGCCTAATTAACTATTTATCAACTAGGGCCCAAATTTACGATCTAGCAAGAATTCGGCCCATTTATCGATCTAGCAAGTATTTTAGTCCGTTTAACAATTTAATAGAGTTTACGGCCCATTTATCGATCTAGCATATTTTACTACCAATTTATAATCAAATGTAGATTTCTACCCGATTATCAATCTAACGTAGTTTTCACCCATTTATCGATCTAGCATATTTTACTACCAATTTATAATCAAATGTAGATTTTGGCCCGATTATCAATCTAACAGAGTTTTCGGCCCATTTATCAATCTAGCATAGCTTTCGGCCCAATTTACGAAACATACAACTTACATATTAACAAGTAATTTCTCGAGGGCATTTTCGTTATTTTCACGATTTTAGTCGTTTTCATGTATTTTCGTCGAAATATCAGTTGTTATGTTTCATACCGATCTAGTCGTTTTTACGATTTTACTTTAATACCGAAATTGATATCCAACCCGAGAAAAAGTGTGAAGTTACACACCTCGATATCGAGAGTACTAATCCTTCTCGCTCCTCGACACCTAAAACATATTTCGATCCATTAGAACACTATTTTGTATAAAAATTACATTATCGATATTAGATCCAAAACCTTACCCTATTGATTTTGAATCACTTCGATTTTCGGTTTCTCCTCATTTATTGGTTCGTTATACGTTGAGAATCCACCAACGTATAAAGGCTCGGAAGTTGGTACCACTTCAAATAATTGACTTCCTTCGGAAGATGGTCTGCAACCGGGTGGAAAATCCCGGACTGCCGAAACCGCTCTTCATTTAAATGGGGGATTTACGGATCCGCCCCTCTTAATATGACTAAACACCGCCCTTTTCTTCCCTATTTTGAAAGTCTTCAAGATCAAAAGAACATTAATCCAATCTAAAATAATATCGAAATAATACTAAAGGCTTTAAGGATGTGATTTCCTTACCACAATAAATCGATTCCAACGTTTCTACGATTCTCTCGAACACTTGAGTTCTGATCTTCTGTTATTGCACTATATTATAACGAATAAAACGTTTATAGAACGAACGTTTATTTCAATCCAAATGGTCCTTCATGACACCATCAATATTCGGCCATATCACTATTAACTAATCGAAAACGAAAAAGAATCCCTTACCTATTTTCCACGGTCGAAAAGAAAGGATTGAGAATGGTGTTTGTGATGGATGAAGATTTCGGCTATGAAGAATCAAAGAAAAGAGAAAATGAATTCGGGAACTAGAGGCAAATAGCCATTTATAACTTTTGTGGCAGAGCCACCGAACTAGAGGCAAAAAGCCATAATTTTGTGGCAGAGCCACCGAACTAGATTTTGGCAACAGGCCTTCTTCTCTTCATCATTTCCCAACCCATGCAATATGTATGCAATAGTAAACTATGGTCATACAATAATTTTATTAAAAGGCCCATTAACAAGAGTTAATATTTCCAAATCTTTATTAAGGCCTATAAATAACACTTTGGCCTAATTAACTATTTATCAACTAGGGCCCAAATTTACGATCTAGCAAGAATTCGGCCCATTTATCGATCTAGCAAGTATTTTAGTCCGTTTAACAATTTAATAGAGTTTACGGCCCATTTATCGATCTAGCATATTTTACGGCCCAATTTATAATCAAACAGAGATTTCGGCCCGATTATCAATCTAATAGAGTTTTCGACCCATTTATCGATCTAGCATATTTTACGGCCCAATTTATAATCAAACAGAGATTTTGGCCCGATTATCAATCTAACAGAGTTTTCGGCCCATTTATCAATCTAGCATAGCTTTCGGCCCAATTTACGAAACATACAACTTACATATTAACAAGTAATTTCTAGGTGTTTTCGTTATTTTCACGATTTTAGTCGTTTTCATGTATTTTCGTTAAATATCGGTTGTTACGTTTCATACCGATCTAGTCGTTTTTACGATTTTACTTTAATACCGAAATTGATATCCAACCTGAGAAAAAGTGTGAAGTTACACACCTCGATATCGAGAGTACTAATCCTTCTCGCTCCTCGACACCTAAAACATATTTCGATCCATTAGAACACTATTTTGTATAAAAATTACATTATCGATATTAGATCCAAAACCTTACCCTATTGATTTTGAATCACTTCGATTTTCGGTTTCTCCTCATTTATTGGTTCGTTATACGTTGAGAATCCACCAACGTATAAAGGCTCGGAAGTTCGTACCACTTCAAATAATTGACTTCCTTCTAAGATGGTCTCAGCAACCGGTGGAAAATCCGATTGTCAAACCGCTCTTCATTTAAATGGGGATTTACGGATCCGCCCCTCTTAATATGACTAAACACCGCCCTTTTCTTCCCTATTTTGAAAGTCTTCAAGATCAAAAGAACATTAATCCAATCTAAAATAATATCGAAATAATACTAAAGGCTTTAAGGATGTGATTTCCTTACCACAATAAATCGATTCCAACGTTTCTACGATTCTCTCGAACACTTGAGTTCTGATCTTCTGTTATTGCACTATATTATAACGAATAAAACGTTTATAGAACGAACGTTTATTTCAATCCAAATGGTCCTTCATGACACCATCAATATTCGGCCATATCACTATTAACTAATCGAAAACGAAAAAGAATCCCTTACCTATTTTCCACGGTCGAAAAGAAAGGATTGAGAATGGTGTTTGTGATGGATGAAGATTTCGGCTATGAAGAATCAAAGAAAAGAGAAAATGAATTCGGCTATAGGCACATTAGCATTCGGCCATGAGAGTGTAAATGGAGAAAATTTCGATTGAAAAGAAATAAAAATAAGAGAAAAGATGGTGATGATGTTATTTTGGTTTTCAAAAAGAAGAGAAGAAAAAAAAGATGGTTTTAGGAGCTAGGTACATTCGGCAATGGTAAAAAAGAAAAGAAAAAGAATGGCTTTTGGTGTAGGTGATTTCGGCACTCAAAGAAAAGGCACAAAACAAAGGCTAAAGCAATAAACAAAAATGACCAAATGGTCAAAAGATTAGAGCTTTACCAAGGTTCAATTTCGGCCAAAGGAAAAAGTTGAGAAGAGGAATGCAAAATTTTGCACAAAGTTGCTAGGAATGACCAAAAAGAAACTTCAATTCTTAGCCAAACTATCACCAAAAATTCGGCTCCCCCTATAGTCCAAATTGCCGTCCCTATGTATGGTCAAATGGCCATGATATTGTTTCCATAACTTTTCCTTGATATGTGCCCCATATCTTCATACCTTTCCTTAAATTCTTGATTCCCTTCCTTAAGTTAACAATTTCCTTAATCCTTTGATATACTAACCAAAAATATCATGGTCAACACTTACCATATATGCTCTTGGCCGACACTTGCTATACATGTGCAGAAAATTTAAAAATAAAATTCATCTAGATGCTAAACAAGGGATTCGAACCTCTCCCCTCATGCTTCAATTCATGCGCCAACACCACCATGCCATGTACTCATTTTATGTCACTTATTAACACTTAATTTAACTTAAGTATTAATGACACTTGCTTCTCTTCAATAAATTCTCAAATAAAAAAATTATTCTTTGCCCAAATTATGCTATACTCTTCTTCAGGGCTTCAATAAACACGAAAATAAAAGTAAGAAATTTTCCTTTAAAATCTAAACACCAAATCATGCAATATATAAATACTCAGATTTTTAGGGTGTTACACAGGAGGTGTGCGCAAGGAGCTACAGCAGGTGCGCAAGGCCTTGCGCTAGGCAGGCCACAGCTGGTTGGCGCGGTGTGTTGGTCTTCTTTGAGCAAGCAGATGTCACTTGCTTTGGCACAAGGTGAGTGGCGTGTGCTAGAGCTGGAGCTGCTTCTGCTAGCCGAATGGAGGCTTAGGGATTAGGGGCTTGTGGCATTTGGTGTTTTGGTGGATGGGAAGTTGAGTGATGGGTGAATGGTGAGAACAATAGTGCAATTTATAGATGGAGGAGTATAAACTAGACTAGAACTCTTAGAACAATTAAGCATTAAAAATAAGAGTTTAATTCTAATTTAACTCATGATAAAAAACAATTAATAATTAAATAAACATAACTAAATTATCAATTGTTATTTAATTATTAAGATAAATATGAAATAAAATTAAATCTAATCCTAAGCTAAGTTGATAAAAGTTAATATATAAATTATAATAAATATAATTATATATTAAAGTTTATCAATAATTTATAAATATGAAATTTAAAAATGTTTATTTTAGATGCCTTTTTAAAAATATTTACAAAAGAGGCACCTAGTTTTTATTATTATGAAAATAGTAACCAAAATTTGAAAATAATTCAATTAAGTCCTTAGACTTAATGAAAATTTTAAATTGAGTTGCAATTTAAGACTTGGGTCAAAATTGACCTTTTATTTGGAAAACTAAAATTTATTTTGCTATTCAGGCTAATTCTTGAAAATTATGCAAAATCAATTCCGGTGAAAGATTGAGGGACACAAGCAATTCCGCTTAAGTTCCAATCTCCAGATGTAATTCATTTGAGCATAATAAACCCTAAATATTCCCTAAATATTTTATTGAAAGCAATAAAACTAAGGATTAGATAAACCGAACGAAATTTTATCTCGCTCGTGGTTTTCTCCATAATAATGTTTCAAACGTTGGGCATTGACTTGAAAATTACCTTTCTTACCTTGGAGTTCAATAACCCAGATGGATAGACACGATGGATCGTAAATGGACCGGACCAACGTGACTTTAACTTACAGGAAGAACTTCACCGAATTAAATAACAAGACTTGTCGACTCGCTTCAAACTCTCGAGCTCGGATATGCTTGTCATGCCATTTTTGAGTCTTTCTTTGAGTAACTTGGCATTTTCGTACGAGAACATTTGAAATTCCTCTAACTCGTTGAGTTGGAGCATTCGTTTCTCTTTAGCAAGCTTGAGATCTAAATTGAGTTGTCGAAGAGTCCAGTAAGCTCTATGCTCTAACTCCAGAGGTAGATGGCATGCTTTCCCAAATACCAACCGATAGGGTGACATTCCTAAGAGTGTCTTGTATGCCGTTCTGTAAGCCCATAAAACATCATCTAGTCTCTTAGACCAATCTCGTCGGTTCGGGCAAACTACCTTCTCAAGTATGCCTTTGATCTCCTTATTTGCTAGCTCAGCTTGTCCATTTTTCTGCGGATGGTAAGTTGTAGCAACCTTGTGTTTCACTCCATGTTTATCTAACAACCATTTTAACCACTTGTTCACAAAGTGGGTCCCTTCATCGCTGATAATGCCTCTTGGGGTTCCAAACCTTGTGAATATGTGTTTCTGCAAGAACTGCATCACAACCTTGGCATCGTTCGTCGGATAAGCTTTAGCCTCGACCCATTTGGACACATAGTCTACTGCTACCAATATGTACTTGTGACCAAAAGACGAAGGAAAAGGACCAAGAAAATCAATACCCCACACATCAAATAATTCTACCTCAATGATATTTGGTCGAGGCATCTCATCTCTATTGGATCGTTTCCACTCCTCTAACATCGATCACAATTCTTACGTAGTTTAATGCATCCTTGAATAGTGTTGGCCAAAAGAATCCGACTTGCAATACTTTTGGCATTTGTCACGAAATACCTCCAAAGTGTCCTCCACTCGAGTGAATGAATGATGGTATAAAATTTTGGTATTTCATCGTCATCACATCTTCTAATCATCTAATCACACACTTTTGAACAAATATGGCTCTTACCAAAAATAATCTGCACATCGTGAAGAAACTTTTTCTTCTTTGCTGATATGTTCTATCAATTGGCATCAAACCACAAGCTAAATAGTTAGCAAAATTAGCAAACCAAGGAGTATTATGGACATGAGTTACCTTCAGTATTTGTTCATCCGGAAATGTCTCATGGATCGGTAAAAATGAAGAATTTT
Source organism: Gossypium rotundifolium (assembly GCA_025506655.1). Taxonomy (NCBI): domain Eukaryota; kingdom Viridiplantae; phylum Streptophyta; class Magnoliopsida; order Malvales; family Malvaceae; genus Gossypium; species Gossypium rotundifolium. Next base: position 40,386,311 of record CP106731.1, on the reverse strand, counting down.
TCTCTTGCAACTCCAATCGGATAGGTGATCGCTACAGTTCTCTACTCCCTTCGATCTTGAATTTCTAGATCGAACTCTTGGAAAGAAGCACCCAACGGATCAACCTCGGCTTAGCATTTTCTTGGTTAATAAGTACTTAATTGCGGAGTGGTCCGTATAGACAATCACTTTGGTACCTACAAGATAGGATCGAAACTTGTCAAAAGTAAAGACAATAGCAAGTAACTATTTTTCCATTACCGTATAGTTCAGTTGGGCTCCGGTTAGAGTTCTGCTTGCGTAGTAGATAGGATGAAAAACTTTGTTCCTTCGCTGGCCCATGACGGCTCCAATGGCGAAGTCACTTGTGTCACACATCAATATGAATGGCGAATCCCAGTCTGGTGTGATAATTATAGGGGCCGTGACAAATCGATTTTTCAGATCGTTAAAGGCTTTTAAACAATCCTCGTCAAACTTGAATATCGAGTCCTTCTCCAATAACTTGCATAAGGGCTTAGCCACTTTGGAAAAGTCCTTGATAAACCTCCGATAGAACCCGGCGTGGCCTAAAAAGCTCCTAACACCTTTTACAGATGTTGGAGGTGGGAGTTTCTCAATCACATCTACTTTTTCCTTGTCCACCTTGATCCCATGTCTCGTTATCCGATGGCCTAGAACAATTCCTCTCGTACCATGAAATGACATTTTCCCAATTGAGTATGAGATTCGTCTATTCACATCGCCTTAGTACCTTCGCTAGATTGGGTAAACAATTCCTCGATTGATGCTTTTGGTGCATGTAATCTCTTTCTCTAATTCCAACGATTCAAACGAGATTGCGAATTAAATCCTTTTGATTAGCTTGATCGAGCTAAGTATTCGCCTCCTCTTCCTCATTTGGGGATCCGATGTCAAAATTCTTTCAATGGATCATCAACACCATTAAGTTCCTTCTCTACTATTAATTCCTCTAAATCGGTCACTGCAGAACAATCATCCATAGTGCCAGGAAATCGCATTGACTTAAAAACATTAAATGTTACCTGATCATCTTGAACACGCATAGTCAGTTCGCCCTTCTGCACATCAATAAGAGTCCTTCCGGTTGCTAGGAATGGTCTTCCTAGGATAATTGGCACTTCTTTGTCTCGCTTCAAAATCTAGAATTACAAAGTCGGCAGGAAAGATAAACTTATCTCTGGCGTGCCTAACACGTCCTCGATTTTTCTTTCGGATGTGCTAAGGATCGATCGATAAGCTTGTGTTTATACTTCCTAAATATTGTTAAAATATGGCAACTCACAAATAATGACTTTGAAAAACAGGTCCACATTAAGCGCCAAAAACTTGGAACGGTGGAAATGTGCAAATGTACACAATCGTAACAAATAATAAAGAATCGCTAACTTATGAACATACTTACAAATAAAAAAAAACAAAGTGTTCTCATCTCTTGTACATATTCCTATGTCAATTCGACCAATAAAATAGATTTATAAAAGTAAAAATGTTATTGCACATACAAACTTATTAAATTAAACAATCTCTCACATATTCCTATGTCAATTCAAACGATTAATTCAACCTAATAAGCATATAAAATATCATGTGAAGTAACAAAGTATTTTTACCTTGAAACATTTTAATCAGAAAAATCCTGCAAGTTATGCAAGGCATTCATATCGTCAAATACAATGCTAATTTAATCTTCAGCTACCTTAGAAGAATTAAACATGCACAGATTAAGTATTGTGTCCATTAATTACAATTTCAATGAGTTTAAATAATTAACTCATAAGCTATCTAAACAATTATAATGCCAGATAACTTAACAAGATTTTACTTAATCAAACATTTCACCGAGGTCTTTAACAGCATAAACACAATTTTAATAATCTAAGAGGGCGAAATGAAATCAACCCAACACAAATTAAATTCAAGCTAAATTGATCAAATTAAACATTTCAAAAGCATGAATATTCATAAGCATTTTTTTCAAAACAACAACAAATAATTTAAAGTGATAGGAAACAAGAAACAAATCTGGTGGCTCTCCGTGGCTTGTCTGATTGATCCATTCTTTGTTCTTCGTTGTCCTCAGTTATCAAGGGGGCTTATGAACACTTCAATTGATGCTTCGAATGGCTGGAAAATACCTCTTTTCCAAGAGGGGAAATCGGCACAATAACACCAAAAAGGGAGAAGGGAAAATGGAATTGAGAGAAAGTGAGAGAGGAGAATGTTGGATGCTTGAGGTGTGTTTTGAATGAGCAGCTAGGGGCTGTATTTATAGGTGTTAGGGCCTGCTAAAAATATCAAAAAATTAGCAGCAAAGGAGTCCCACTTGGCCGGCCATCCCATGTGGCAAAGTTGATGGATTCAACTTTGCTAAAATTAGCATGGGCAAATCTTTAAAGCATGAATTTTGGAGGGGTTTGAATGGGATTTTGAGAAGTCTTCAAGGGCTTCTTTGCAACTCAATTAATCAGCAATTAAGCTGATTTGGGCCTTCATTGTGGACTGTTTGGGCTGCCCAACTCTTTGCTTGGTTCGGTTCAACCGGTTTGGTTCAGCTGATGCGGTTCAACTTGGCCTTTTTCATACTTAATTAAAATTAATTTACTTAACCCAAATTAAATTGGGAATAAATTAAAATTAATTAAATTATGATTAAATATTCATAATTGGACTGTCTTGGGCTGGAAATACAGTCTCCTTGAATCTTTAAATCGCTTCGCTTTTATTCTTGACGTTAGGTTCCACGAAATGATTTTTGCCTTTTGTGCGAGTCATTTAAAATAGTCAAAATAAATCAAAATTTACTATAAAATTAATTAAAATTCATCATGTTTATATTTTTGGCATAATTTAATTATTTTATAATATTTAATTATTTTCTGACAAGAATTTACTCGAAACCACATGAAATTGGGTCAAAAAAGGGCGTGAAAAAGTATATAAATTTCCGTGTTTCCAATATACAACTCTTTCTTAAATATTCTTACATCTCATTCTCGTTCTAATATTCAATCATACCTTTCTTCAAATCAAAGTCATATAGGTACTTACCTTTTATACACATTTAATGTACATACCAAACGTATCTAAAATGAATATACATTCTCATATTTGTTCATAGCTCGGATTTACTCATTCCACAGTTCAGAATCTAATAAGATACTCGGAAACTCAGAATAATTTTACAATACCAATGACCCCTCCATAGCTAAAATACTCATTCACTCATTCATAGCTTGTTTATAACTTATCAACCACAAAGGTTCAATACATACCTTAGCTAGCACATAATTATTCAACTTCCAAGCTATTCAATGCGCGATATTACATGTCTATCATCCTTTAATATTCGTTCAACTTAATCGCACACTCAGTGCTATATACATAATTGAAGCATATTAATCATCGCGCACTTAGTGCCCATTCTTTTAACCGACTTGTCTCAGTGTCGCACACACAATGCCAATTCAATAAGCCGAAGCTTTCATATCATCGCACACACAGTGCTATCCATTTCTTGTAATCGTACACTTAGTGCCTATTCTTTTAATCTACTTGTCTCGGTATCGCACACACAGTGCCAATTCAATAAGCTGAAGCTTTCATATCATCGCACACACAATGCTATTCATTTCTTGTAATCGTACACTTAGTGCCTATTCTTTTAATCTACTTCTCTCGGTATCGCACACACGGTGCCAATTCAATAAGCCGAAGCTTTCATATCATCACACACACAGTGCTATTCATTTCTTGTAATCGCACACTTAGTGCCTATTCTTTTAATCTACTTGTCTTGGTATCACACACACAGTGCCAATTAAATAAGTCAAGCTTTCATATCATCGCACACACAGCGCTATTCATTTCTTGTAATCGCACACTTAGTGCCTATTCTTTTAATCTACTTGTCTCGATATCGTACACACAGTGCCAATTCAATAAGCCGAAGCTTTCATATCATCGCACATACAGTGCTATTCATTTCTTATAATCGCAGACTTAGTGCTGTTATTCGTAGTCGAAACTTAAATGACATCGCACACTTAGTGCATTAATACAAAACCGAACTTAATTCGGTATCGCACACACAGTGCCAATCGTAAAAGCCGAAGCTTCCATTACTTTGCATACACAGTGCTATTTAACTCCATCTTAATTTCAATTACGCACATTTAGTGCCTCATTTCTCAACATCATACATGTAGCATTTCTAATTCAATAACTATTATTCAATTCACATCACATAGATATAAATTAACAACTTGTATTATATCTGAGCTTACTTACTATATTAAACTTATCACAGAATTTATATGCATAATACTCTCATAAGCATCCATTATCAACATTAATCATATAAACAATTACACTTTCAAGCAAGTACGTTTATTTGCGTAGTGACTTATCTCGGATTCGATCTAGTGGAATGAAAATGGCTACTCGTTTACTTTCGCTTTCCCGCGATCTAAGTCCATTTTCCTCGGTTCTTGATCTGATTTAAGCTTGAACTTTGGCCGAATGAAACAAAGTCTAACCCTTTCTTTTCTTTTCTACATTCGGTGGATGAACACCATTGAAATGGCCACCATTTTCTTTTTATTAAATTATAATAACATTATTAAACACTTTACCAATTTACCATTAATGAAAACCATTATAATTCATATAATTTGTGGCTATTTTTGTCCTTTAATAAGCCACTAACTTATAAATGGTTTATTTGCCATTTAGGCCTCCACTTTTACAATGCCCAACATATTGGTACTTTAACAAATAGCATGTTAGTTTTGGATTCAATGCAATTCAATCCTTTTGTAAAATTAAGCACACAGATGGACAAATTAGCTCACGGAAATTTACCACATGCTTAATCACATATCAACAGAACAGAAAATAATATTAAAATATTTTATGAACTCGAATTTGTGATCCTGAAACCACTGTTTCGACTAGGTATAAACCGGACTGTTACAATTCTCCCCCTTATGGATTTTCCTCCTCGAAAATCTTAATTTTAAATAGATTTAGATATTATTGTCTCATTGAATTTTTAGGCTCCCACGTAGCCTCTTCTACTTCATGTCGATTCCACTGTCTCGTAAACGTAATGTTCGGCTAATCTATCAAGAGGATAATCAGATTTTATCGAAATAAGATGGGCAGATTGCATCAATCTACCAACTATAATCCCAAATCGCATCTTTCTTTCTAGGTGTTAAAGCCAATCTTGAAACAAATCCATCGTTACTCTATCCCATTTTCACTCGAGAATCAGAATCTGTCGTAACAACCCAAATGGAACTTGATGCTCAGCTTTTACTTGTTGACAGATTAAACATTTTGAAACAAAGTCGGGAATATCTCGCTTCACACCAGACTACCAATAATATCGCTTCAAATCATGTTACATCTTTGTACTTCCCAAATAAACAAATAAACGACTATTATATGCTTCACTCAAAATCAACTGAATCTACTCCAGATTCTTGGAACACAGATACCATCTCGAAATTTTAAACAATCATCAACAATTCAAAATTCAAATTCAAAATTTAAAGCACACTGAGCTCGTTTCGTTAATAACTCATTATATGATTTCTGAGCAACACATATCTGTTGTAAAAACAATGTTTCGCTTTTAATTCAGCTATCATAGAACTATCATCAGCCAAATCTAACTGAGCATTCAAAGCACGTAGTGCAAACAATGATTTACTATTCAGTGCATCGGTAATAACATTTGCTTTACTCAGATGATAATCTATCACAAGCTCGTAGTCCTTTAGCAACCCTAACCATCTTCTCTGACGCAGGTTCAAATCTTTCTGAGTCTTTAGATATTTCAGAATTTTCATTCATTAACACAAGAGTAAAGATCATAATATTTTTATTAACTTTAGACTAAACCAGAAGTGATGTTTTGGTTGAAATTATTTTCGTGCAGAAAAGAACCTCAACAATCAAACTAACTTCAATTTAACATAGCAATTCCAGATAGAATCGTTTATAAAAATATAATTTAGTATCAAGTTTTCAAGAAAACAAATTATTCTTCCAGACTATCCCTCAATTCACACATGTACATTCAAAATTTATTTCCAGATAGACGGATAGATTCAGTCACATTTAACCATTCAAATTATTTAACTTAATTCGAACTGTTTCATCATTTCAACATCTCAAATCAATAGTCTTTTTTTTTACAACTTGCAATAGCAACATGTAGTATCAACTAATTCATACCCAAACTTATGTCGAACTCATCATATGGTAATAGCATCAGATTAGCAGGAAAACAAATATCTCAAAACATTAATGGACAGTTCTTTGCATACTTTATCAACCAAAACACTTTTACTTAAGGGGTTCAATACTTTTATAGTAAACTCAGTAGACTCTACAGGCAAAGTCTAGCTGAATACTAAATTCATACATATATACAAATTTGTAGAACCAGGGTCTATCAATGCAGTCATAGAAATATCATAAAGAGTAAATGTACCCATAATAATATCTGAAGATGAGGTTTCCTCACAAGCTCGAGTATTATATGTTCTAGTTGACTCTCTAAATTCAGATTTTGCAATAGTATCCCTCTTAGACCTCTGACTACTACTAACATTTCTTGTATTTTGGGAAGGTCTATCTCTCTCAGGAATGTTATCTACTCTCGAATTCTGAGTAGTAGACTCTGGGCAGTCTCGAATAAAATGAACTAACGACCTACATCTGAAGCAAACTTGATTATTCAATCTACAATTCTCCGAATGTCTTTTACCACAATGTTTACACTTAAGTCACTCGGATCTGAAATTTACAACACTCGCCATCTTTGGGCAATCCTGAATAAAGTGATTTCGTGATCCACATTTATAACAAACTCTATTGTTATACTTGCCCCAATATTTTCCCATATGTCGTCTTCCACACTGTCTACACTCCGGTTAGTTACTTTTAATACTTCTATCATTTGATTCAATTAGAGCTTGAGTTCTCAAACCAATATTCGATCTCACATGATCTCTACTAGCATGTCCAAAAGAAACATTTGATCAAATGTTTGCATTTCTATATCTCTTCCTTAAAGGTTGAGAAAAATCACTCATCGATCTTTTTCTTTCATTACAAGCTTCAGAATCGACTTTCTCGATATTATCACCATTAGTAGCCCTGAACTCACCTACCTCATACTTACAAATTTTGTCAATCGAAGACCTGTTCATCAGATTCAGATTCATAGTCGAAAGCATAGCAGATGTCAGAGGGAGATTAACAGGGGGCGGGAGTTGTAAAATAGTCAGGTTATTTTTGACAAATTGAGTAAACCACTCACTCATCAACTGGAAGAAATCTTGTTTAGCTTATCCCTCATGACCGCTCGTAGTCGGTCTCAAATTAGAGGGCACTGTCCCTTGCGCGGGAGCAGGCGCATTACTTTCTACGTCATCAGCTACAGCTATTTCGGGGTCCATTACTCTACAGAAATAACATTTATACGTCAGAATTCATCACACTATCACATTTCAGATATTATGGCATGTATATCTAGACTCTGACACGCTACGTTATCCCAAGAATCTATTAAACCATAGCTTTGATACCAACCAAATTGTAACACCCCTAACCCATATTCGACGCTGGATTAGGGTTAAAGGCATTCTTGAACAGATCAAAAATATTTACAGAATTAATCATATAACTATTCATCAATATCAATCATAATGTCCCTTAAGTAGGTCATCGAGACCTTAATGTGCTTATAAACCAAGTTGAGACTAAATCGAGACACATACAAATTCCATAGAAATTTAAACTTTTCTAAATCCAGGGGATACACGCCCGTGGGGGTAGGCCGTACCTCACCCATGGCCATCTGACACACCCGTGTGTCCTCCTCGTGGTCATATACTTCCAAAACCAACACGGCTACCAAGCACGCCCGTGTGTTAAGGTCGTGTCCTACTAAGTCATATACTGCCATTTCTCACACGGTCTTTAGGCACGTCCGTGCCATGACCGTGTACTTCTTAAGCTAGCTACTGATTTTACCCACGGTTACTAGGCAGCCCGTGTGCCATGGCCGTGTGACATTATATGTCACTTGCAAGACCAACATGCCACCCATTTAGGTCTCATCTACAAACAACATTTCCCAACTCATAACATGCATATATGGGAACCAAAACCATACCAAATTGACCATTCAATGCCAATCTTATCCATGCCAAATTACAAACTAAACACAAATCATCACAAGCATAAATCATCCATTTTCTTAGCCAAAACTTAACCATTTCATATGCATCAAACCATACCAAAACATGTTTCACATACCCCATTCATTGAAGCATTTATCAACTCACAACTTGCCAAAACACAAGGCTACATTCACTTCATAAACCTATACACATATCTAGCCTATACATGCCATAATTAGCTATATACATTTTCAAAAGGGTACCAAAATGAGTTTAGTAGTATGATGACAAATCCTTGACGGTCCAGAGCCTTCAGTAGCTCTGACAACCTATTAAAACAAATAAAAACAGACATACAAAGTAAGCTTTCCAAAAGCTTAGTAAGTTATAATACAAATAAACTTAGCATAAAGGCATGTATGAATAAATTACATTGACACATAACATTTACTTAGCAAACTATCACAGATTGCTTTGGTTCATATACTTGGACATAATTGCCACATTCATTCATACAAGAATCATATGTATATATATACAACTCTTTCTTAAATATTCTTACATCTCATTCTCGTTCTAATATTCAATCATACTTTTCTTCAAATCAAAGTCATATAGGTACTTACCTTTTATACACATTTAATGTACATACCAAACATATATGAAACGAACATACATTCTCGTATTTGGTCATAGCTCTGGATTTACTCATTGAACAGTTCAGAATCTAATAAGATACTCAAAAACTCAGAATAATTGTACAATACCAACGTCGCTGCCATAACTAAAATACTCATTCACTCATTCATAGCTTGTTTATAACTCATCAACCACAAAGGTTCAATACATACCTTAGCTAACACATAATTATTTAACTTCCAAGCTATTCAATGCTCGATATTACATGTCGGTCATCCTTTAATATTCGTTTAACTTAATCGCACACTCAGTGCTATATACATAATTGAAGTTTATTAATCATCGCACACTTAGTGCATATTCTTTTAATTGACTTGTCTCGGTGTCGCACACACAATGCCAATTCAATAAGCCGAAGCTTTCATATCATCACACACACAGTGCTATTCATTTCTTGTAATCACACACTTAGTGCCTAATCTTTTAATCTACTTGTATCAGTATCGCACACACAGTGCCAATTCAATAAGATGAAGCTTTCATATCATCGCACACACAGTGCTATTCATTTCTTGTAATCGCATACTTAGTGCTTATTCTTTTAATCTACTTCTCTTGGTATCGCACACACAGTGCCAATTCAATAAGCCGAAGCTTTCATATCATCGTACACACAGTACTACTCATTTCTTGTAATCGCACACTTAGTGCCTATTCTTTTAATCTACTTGTCTCGATATCGTACATACAGTGCCAATTCAATAAGCTGAAGCTTTCATATCATCGCACACACAGTGCTATTCATTTCTTATAATCGCACACTTAGTGCCGTGATTCGTAGTCGAAACTTAAATGACATCGCACACTTAGTGCATTAATACAAAACTGAACTTAATTCGGTATAGCACACACAGTGCCAATCATAAAAGCCGAAGCTTCCATTACTTCACACACACAGTGCTATTTAACTCTATCTTAATTTCAATTACGCACACTTAGTGCCTCATTTCTCAACATCATACATGTAGCATTTCTAATTCAATAACAATCATTCAATTCACATCACATAGATATAAATTAACAACTTGTATTATATCCGAACTTACTTACTATATTAAACTTATCACAAAATTTATATGCATAATCCTCTCATAAGCATCCATTATCAACATTAATCATATAAACAATTACAATTTCAAGCAAACACGTTTATTTGCATAGTGACTTACCTCGGATTCAATCTAGCGGAATGAAAATGGCTACTCATTTACTTTCGCTTTCCCGTGATCTAAGTCCGTTTTCCTCGGTGGATGAACTTTGGCCGAATGAAACAAATTCTAACCCTTTCTTTTCTTTTCTACATTTGGTGGATGAACACCATTGAAATGGCTACCATTTTCTTTTTATTAAATTATAATAACATTATTAAACACTTTACCAATTTACCATTAATGAAAACCATTATAATTCATATAATTTATGGCTATTTTTTCCTTCAATAAGCCACTAACTTATAAATGGTTTATTTGCCATTTAGGCCTCCACCTTTACAAGGCCACAACATATTGGTACTTTAACAAATAGCATGCTAGTTTTGCATTCAATGCAATTCAATCCTTTTGTAAAATTAAACACATAGACGGACAAATTAGCTCACGAAAATTTACCACATGCTTAGTCACTTATCAACGGCACAGAAAATAATATTAAAATATTTTATGGACTCGAATTTGTGGTCCCAAAACCACTATTCTGACTAGGTATAAACCAGACTATTACACGTGTGACTCAACACGCCCACGGTACACGGCCTTGGGGAGGCATCAGAGTTGAAATCTATTTAAACCACGACCCCCTCCTCTCCTCTCCACTTACTCCTAAACCGCTCTTTCTACACCTATTTGGCTCTCACTTTCATTTCCTTTCACGTTCATCTTTCAAAACCCTTGACCACCACATCTATGCCGAAGAAGCGGAAGGATCAAAGCACAGTCTCCCTATGGGAGATTGACCTACATAAGTCCATGCCGGCTGCTTTATATAATTAACAAGCCAAGGGTCTTTGAGACCTTTTTGTTCTTATTTTTCTTTAATCTTTTCCTTTATTTTCCTTATCTATACTTCTCTTCTACTTAATTCATTTTATCTTCTTTTAGTTTCTTGGTTTTAGGTTCTTAAGGCTGCTAGGGAATAACGCACCACGGCTTTAGAAATCACACCCACGTCACGAACCATCTTACAATAAGGACTTTTCAGTCCATTTACCTTTTCCTATAAGTTTATTTTACTTTTTATTTTCCTTCACTTTAGCTTACTTTTCTTTAAATATTTATTTAGTATATTTTGAATCTTTATTATTTACTGGCTAACTCTTCACGAGATCCCCAATTTCTTTATCTAGCCAGGAATTTGAGGCACCCCCTCCAATCTATCTTTCACCTCCGAATCCAGTTCCCACACTTCCAATCTAAGGATCTCATCCAAAATTCAGGAAGTTTCACTTCTCCCTATCTCTTTTGATTTTCTTATTATATGAATACTATCTGTCTTTTTACATTGAGGGCAATGTACATCTTAAGTGTGGGGGGGTGAAAGTTTATGCCTAACTTTTTGCATTATTCTCAAATCCCTGAATGGTATCTTGTCTTAAGTAATTTTCTCATATTACTAATTAGGATGAAATTTCTGTTGATTTATGATTTTTATTGATATGTCTTAGATTAAGTCATAGTTAATTGTACATTGATGATTTAAACTTTAAGATACTAGAGAATCAAGCATGATAAGTCTATTTTACAAGAATAAAAAATTTTCTCGGTTGTTGAACTAAATTTGAATATTACCTTGAAGTTTGAAATTTACAGGGATTGATATCAAAAACCTATAATTTTTGTGAGATTTTGAGCCTTATAGAGCATATATTCCTTTTCATGCTCACTTTATTGATTATGAGTGTGTCAACACTGAATTGTTATTCTAGAACTTGCCGCGATTATACATGTCAAGACCACATTTTTTATTCGATATACTGAGATGATAAAGGCACCTAGGTTTTAACCCACTCACTCCACTAAAAAGCCTACCATCATAATTAACCCATAGTGAACCCCATTGATCTTAACAATCCTTTTCATTTACTTATCCACTAATATTCCCCCAAAACCCTTTGTATTTGTTATCACCACTCTTTTTTACTACCCTTATATCGAGATTTGAGTTGATCGGTTGCCTAATTATTTTATTAGTAAATTCATCATTTGACTTGTTCTTAAAAAATGAAGTATATTCATTATTAGTTCTATGTTCTAAGAGCTTGTGCAGTTTAAATTCAACATCTTGAAGAAAACACTCTTATTATTAGTATTTTAAATTTTTATGTGATCTAATTATTTAGGTTATTAGTTCATTTTTCTAGTCAGGTAATTTGTCATTTTAATCTCGATTCTAACCCTTCTAATTTAGCCTTTATCCACACCTTTAACCCAAGCTCCGTTACAACCTTGTTAAAGACCTTTTGATTTGTGTATCATCTCATATTACAGTGGTAGGGATTTGATTTCCAGGCAAGCCTATGGGATTAACTTTTCAGGTTCGACTTATGAGTGCTTATTCTTGATCCTTAAACACTTCGAGTGCTTTGAGTGAATCTTTAGTAAGGATGTCAATCCTTGTCAGTTTTGAATCAAAAGTAATTATTTAGATAAGGGGAGACACCTATGTTTTCGTGCTACAAATATATGACTTAGAATTGTTTGAATCTTTGGGAATCTTTGAGTTAAATTATCCATGTATGAATTGTCTATGAATTATGATGAGACATTGTTGATGAGAATTATGAATTGTGGAAAGTTCATTTTAATTGTAAGTTGAGAATTTTGCTTGAGGACAAGCAAAAGCTTAAGTGTGAGGGTATTTGATAAACCGTAAAAGTAACATATTTTAGGCCCACATTTAGCATACTTTTTGATGATTTAAGCCTTGAATTATGTAATTTGATGCTCTTAATACTTTGTTTTCATGTTTTATACTCAAGAGAGCACCGGAGGATGAAAAGAACGAGAAACGAGCCTAAAACAGACCAAATTGGGTCAAAATAGAAATCAACATGGCCTAGGCCCAAGACCACACGACCGTGCCTCCCTAATTTACTCTAACACAGCCTGGACCTCGAAACACAGGGGCGTGTCTCTTCAGCAGACTCGACCAAAGCTTGAAATTGATTCACACAGGCTTGTGCCATGGGCTTGTCCCTGTCGTGACAAAGAGAAGTTTCACTCGGATTAGGATATTTAGGGGCGAAGAAACATATTTCGAAGCCTATATAAACACCCTAAGTATAACCTAAAAGGGGGAACCCATGGCTTTAGTCAGGGGGCGTCCAGCTAGGCCAAAGAGGGCAGATTTGTGGAGATTTACTCGAAGATAGCCAGTTGATTCATCTCAAGAAGCCGAAATTATACTCAGGATGGAGGATCTCTCCTTCAATTCCTTTAGGGGGTTTTAGGGATTTTTTTATTTTTTTATCTTTTCTTCTGAGATGTATTCTTTTATTGTTATGAACTAAACCCTCAGATAGATGAATCTTGTTTCCGTTTGCTAAACTATATGATAAATATTTGACTTGTTCTTAATTATGTGCTCTTAATTCTTGTGTTAATATTTTCGGGATATTAACTCAAGTATGATGTGCTTAGGTGGAGGACCAAAAGTCCTTACCTAAGAGTAGATCTAGCATAATTAAGCGGAGTTGATTGCACACCTAGAGATAGGGTGACAAGATTTTGTCGGGTTAAGGTGAAACCTAATATGGGAGTCCATAGATCGAGTTAATGCGATTCTAGGGGTTTTAATTAGAAAGAGATTTCAATTAATCAACCTAGGGTTAGGCATTAGTCGCCTCGAGAGAGGGATTAATATACTTTAGGGAATCTTACGGATCAAGTAAGTGAATAAATCGTCTGGTTCAGTGTTAGATAACAAGTGAAGTCTAGGTGGATTCTTCCTTGGGTGTCGTCTTAACCAATTGGTTTTTCCTTAAGTTATTTTCCAAATTTCATTCTTCTTTGCCTTATAGTCTTTAGTTTACTAGTTTGTTAAATTAGATTAAACAACAAATTCCCTTAATTCTTAGGCTAGATAATAAAAAGAGAGTTAGTATTAGTACTTTTGGTTCTTTTGGAATTCGACATTTCGGTCTTGCCTAAACTATACTACTGTTCGATAGGTGCGCTTGCCTCCATCATTGTCTTAGTTAATTTACAGGTTCGATCATTATTTATATAAATTTTAAGACTCGACAAAACAACGATCAACTTTACTCATGGTAACTTTAGTCATATATGTGATATTATGAAAATTTTGCATCTTTTTTGTAGTGAACAATATTTGTGTGGCATTATTTTGTGTAGATGGATCGTAATCAAGATCAAAATGCAATTATCGGAGTCGTGGCTTCAGCTTTAGCTTTTGGGGCTTTCTGGATTAAAAATTTAAAAATTAGGAAGGAAATTGCTTCTCACCCTCATGTGAATCGAGATTATGAAAGAGAAAATTATATTAATAGTATTTAATATAGTGGTGACTAGCATTGTATTAATGTGATAAGGATGAGACCGATAGCCTTTTTTAATTTATGTGACATTCTTAGTAGGAATAATTTGTTACAGTCAATTAAATCGGTGAATATTAGGGAGCAAGTAGTTATATTTTTATATATAATTGGTCATAATGTAAGGTTTCGAGTGATTGGATCTAGATATTATAGATCAATTGAGACAATTCACCGTTACTTTAGGCTTGTATTGAGAGCTATTTTGAAATTGTATAAGCTAGTTATTAGATTACCTGATGAGTCAACTCCTAGTGAAATCAAAAACAATCCAAGGTTTTATCCTTATTTTAAAGATTGTATTGGAGCATTAGATGGAACTCATGTTCGTGCATCCGTTCCACTTAGCATTCAAGGAAGATTTCGTAGCCGTAAAGGGGGGACGACACAAAATGTATTGGCTGCCATTACATTTGATTTGAAATTTTCCTATGTTCTAGCTGGTTGGGAAGGTAGTGCACATGATTCTCGTATTTTAAGTGATGCGCTTTCACGCCCAAGAGGATTAAGAATTCCGGAAGGTAAGAATTATAAAACATTAAATACCAAATATTTCTAGTAAGCTTATAATTTATTAGTAATAATTATGTTTTGTAAAATCGTAGGTAAATATTATCTTACTGATGCTGGATATGGCATCCGAAATGGATATATTACCCCATATCATGGTGTTTGATATCATTTAGAAGATTTTAGTGCTCAGGGGCCTAAAAATGCAAAGGAACTCTTTAACCTTCGCCATTCATCATTATGAATCACTATTGAACGTGTTTTTGGGATTTTGAAGAAACAGTTTATGTATTAGATGCTGAACCATTTTAGAATTTTCAAACTCAAGTAGATATAGTTTTGGCTTGTTGTATCATTCATAATCATATAATGGGAGTTGATCCTAGTGATTTACTTAATCAAGGATTATACAAGGAGCCTGAGTCTGATTTGATAATACCAACTCTTATGAAGCGAATAGAAAGAGAAGAAGCAAGAGAATGGTCTGCTAAGAGAGATGAAATTGCACAAACTATGTGGACGATTATATGGATATAAATATTTGGTAGGTTTAGGGCTTAGGGTTATTATTTCTATGTTCTGTATGTTTTATCATTAAAATTGTTTTTTTTTTTAATGTTGGTTGGATAATGATATTGAAATTTTAGTTTGTTGGATTTTGAAATTATTATGTCTTGAATTTGTTAGATATTGAATTTATTATGTTTTAAGCTTGTTGGATATTGAAATGATTGGAAATGACAATTATTAATGTAGAATGGGTAAGGGCAACAAAGAAGGGACCTCCAAGCAATTCAGGTGGACAAAACCGATGAAACATCTTTTTCTTGAAATTCTAGCAGAGGAGGCTCAGAATGGATATAAACCTTTTAACACTTTCAAAGTAGTTTCTATTAATCGAGTTGCTGAAGCTATTTCTGAAAGATTTCAAGTCTAATGCGATGCGAAGCATGTGTAAAATCATTTGAGGACTGTAAAAAACCAATGGCAGATTATATGCACAATTCAGGGTGAAAGTGGTTTTGGATGGGATGATAACATGAAAATGATCACATGTGATAGAGCGACATATGATGCAACAGTGATGGTAATATATGTATATATATATATATATATGTTAAGTATATTTCAATTGTTATATTTCAATTGTTTTTTTACTTGTTATTCTAATTGTGTATAATATCCAACAGGCACACAAGAAGTACGAACCATTTTTGAATAAAAGCATTGATCATTATGATGAAATGGTTTTGGTTGTTGGCAAAGATATGGAAACAAGGAATTTTGCCAGAACATTTGCTAATTTGGATGATGGTAACCAAGATTCAGTGCCTATAGACTGCGACAATGAAGAGACTGAAGAGGTAAGAACAAAAGTATCTTCATCTGGCACATCCAAACGTAAAAGAAAAAAATGGTCAAGAAAGTTTCGTTGGTGAACAAATTAAATTTGTGGGTGAACAACTTGGCAATATTGCTAATGCTTTTGAACAATTTACTGCGGATAAGACACCACACCTTTATGAAGAAGTGATGTCCATGGAGGTAGAAGGATTTGATGATGACTTCCTACGTTCTGTGTTTGATTATCTAGTGAGTCATGAATCCAGGCTAAAGCTTTTTTAGTTAAAAGTAAGAAGCATAGAAAAATTTGGCTTCAAAAATTTTCTCAAGGTTGAAGATATTGATACTTTTAATGTGGTGTAATATTAGTTATGCACTTAGACAATGTTATTGTTATCATGTGTTGTAATACTAATTATGCATTTGAATAATATTATTAATTTCTAGTATTAATTGTGGTTTGGAAGCTAATTTATAATTATTCAATCCTTATTTTTAATTTTTATAACACAATTAGAAATAATTTAATTTGACTTTGGTTGTTTTCAATTTATGACGGTTAATATTCTAACTTAATAATTAAGTATTATTATATACTTAATTTGATTTATTTATTTATAAATAAATCATTGCAATATATTTAAAAAATTTAAAATATAAATTTATTAATATATATATATAATAAACTCAATTAAACAATGAAAAGATAATAAATTCTTAAATATATATTTGTTTAATTTAAAATGCACTTTTATGAAATATTTTCAGAAATCGCCAAACAATGTAAACTATTTTACATAGATTCATCTAAACACCAGAAAAGTAAATCATTTTTCAGAAATCATTTTTTGGAAAATATTTTACTGGCAAACAAATGGAGTCTTAGTTTGTAAGGAAATGTAAAATTGGACAATTTATGTAAAAGGTAGGTGGGTTGTGAACTAATTAAATGATGATAGATTTTATGAAGAGACGTGTGATGTTTTAATGAATCTTTCTAAACAAGATTTATACATATTACCTTACCATACTATTTTCAACCTTGTGAAATGGTATTTTCCAACATTTTAATATATTACAATTTAGATTTAATAGTTTGTTTTTAAATAAAATGACTTCTAAAATCTTTACAAATATAAGCTTTTAAATACGCTATCACCGCATGAATGTTCAATTGAAGCTTTTAGAATATTTTCTTGTTAATAATTTAATTTATGAATTACATTGATAATATGATGATTAGCATAGCGAAGTGAAAGAATGACTTTAGGACTTTACATATTAAAATGAATAACTCTCTAAGATGTGATTTGTAGTGTTTTGACAAAGAGTTACTTCGGTGATTAATGTGACGTTCAAAATTTAGGTTGAACTGTCTCTACTGGGTTTAGAGTGCCATAGATGTACCTCGTGAGGGTACTCCGATTAGGGGTAGGGAGGAGAATTCCGTGAAAATAAATAATATAGTGTTGCTAGTGCTTTATGCTTATGCATTCTCTTTTTGTTTCCAAACTGTTGCTAATTGAAAATAATGTTCCCCGATTAACAGGTGGTAGTATTCAGCTTTTGTCGTGTCTTTTGTTCTTCTTCCTTATGCAGACCTCTTGTTTTCAAAATCTAGTTAATTGATAACGACCCATTTTTTGTGGATAGTCTGTGTGCAGACTCACCGTTTGCAACGGATGGTTTGAATGCGTACCTTCAATTTTTAATAGATAGTTTGTAAGAACTGTAGTGGTGTTTTCTTTTTAAGTGTATAGGGGACGCTTCTAGAAGAGATAGAAAGGATGTATGGGACATTAACAGTGCGGGCTAGCTATTTTATCTTGGGAATAGATATCACTGATGGAACGATGCATGTTATGTCATAGTGAGGCCGGTGTCAATCTCTACTTGTGCTTTTCCAATAGGATGGTAATCCTTAATAAACCTAACCGAATGGTAGTTCCTGAAACTGCCACGCTCCGAAAAGTATTCAAGGACCTTTCTAGGGATGAAGAGGTGCAGGGTTACAAAGAGTCAAACTTGGACAATGGTTTTGAACAGGGGGGGAGGTTCCAAGCCTTGGAATGAAAGCTTCCCCAATGATGTAGAGAAAGAAATTGCCAAAATCCTCCGAGGGAACATTCTGGAACCCTCGAATTTTTTGGAATTCAAAGAAATAATCTAAATGAGTGAATGAGAGATTCTAGAAGGGAGGGAAATGAAATATTTGCCTGGGCCCCCTTCGGGTCATATTCATTTCGGCAACATACATGACTGGGATGATGCTGAAATTGACAAGAAGGATGGGAAATAGAATATATCCACTTTGGAAACCAATGATCGGCATGCAGTTGTCCAAATTACTAGCTAGAATCAAAACTCAAATATTTTTATTGTAAAAATTTTTACCAAATTTTTATCTTCATTTATTATCTTGGGTTCTTATGTTTTACTAGTTTTTTTATCTTAATTTATTTAAAAAATACATATAAACAACTGCCAATTTTTTAAAATAGTAAATTCTTGATTCAGCTTGTTGATAATTAACTTCCTAGAGAAAAGATTGTATGAAATTGTGATTTCACATTATTGTATGAAATTGTGATTTCACGTCATTATATGAAATTGTGATTCTACGTCATCCATATCCATTTCCAAGAGAAGAATGACAAATAAGATTTTTTCCCCCTAATTGAATTTGAATTTTTTCCAGAAGAAAAAAGTTAAAAATCAGGAGGAAAAATTTAATTTGTTATTCTCATATTAGAAAGAGATAAGGATGCTCTAGCTTCCTATTATTTGTCATGTACGACTATATTTAATGGGAGAGAAATGAAAGGAAGCATAAAGCTAGCGGGAAAACCCCATAAAATGATTTTCAATTGACAATTGCAATTGTGTGAATTTGTAATGTAAATATTATACATAGTATCGTAAGTAAATCTCTTTGTAGATTATAGCTATAAGTAAAAGTTAAAAACATATGGCTACATCATGATTGCAGTGTTACAATTTTTATTCTTTCTATTCGATTTTAAAAACTAATTTAATTACCAAAAAAAAAAATATTAACCTCGAGATGTCGTTAACATAATGGATGTGTGAAAGAAAATTTGTAGAATGTTTGCAAAATATATACCAGCTAAAACCCAGTTATATTTTCAAGTTTAAATGTTAATTTTATTTCATTATATATATATAAATAATACAACTCAAACTCTTTGAGTATAATAAACATAAAGATGATCAAATCCTGATGACCACCACTCTTATTAATATAACAATGGAAAGACAAATTAATATTTTAGTTGCAAGCATCAGGATTTGCCTTATCTCATATTGTGGGCAACTTGCACACAACTTTTTAAATCACTCCCAATAGTCGTAAAGAGACTCCATATCCTTTTGCCTTATCCCAACAATCTCCATTCTTAACTTAGTTGCGCGCGATGCTGGGAAAAATCTGTTGAGAAACAAACAGGAAAGATCAGCCTAAGTTGTGATAGATCCAGGAGGTTGATAAAATAACCACATAATTTGATTTGATTCTCAGTTACGCCCTAAGGTTTCATACTAAGACAAATCATATGAAACTCTTTCAGATGTTTGTGTGGATTTTCATTTTGCAATCTACGAAAAGTCAGCAACAACTAATTAATCCTTACTTAAGTTCAAAATTAGTATCCATAGCGGTTGTTGATCTGCAGAAGCTTCGGCCATTTGTCAAAAAGTTTGAGCCATAGGTTGTTGTGTCGGATTCGGGCTTACATTAACCCTAGCATTAGGCACTTCTTCTTGTGGATTGACTCCTATTCTTTCGTTCTCCAGTGTTTGAATAGGGTTTCCCTTAACCCTAGACTCAACTTCGTCGTCTACTTCTATTTTCAGTGGTGGGCTTAGTTCCTACAACCTCTAATTGCCTTTTTTGTAGCTTCGTTTCCTTGTGATTACCTACTGCAACCTTTTAATTTTCTTAATCGAATGCAAGACTTCCTAGAGCAGATCTGGTCATAAAAAAAAAATAAGATTAGCACGTTGCCAGTCCCCGGCAACGACACCAAAATTTAGTGTGTCGTTGAAAGCACCAAAAATATCTTATCCCTAAATAATGAAAAGAAATAGTATAGGGGAGTAGGGTCAAATCCTTAGGGACTGGATAGCCATAGTTCCTTATTTCTCAAAATCCTAGGCACGTCATGCCTAAGAAAAACAGCTGACCTGGGGAAAAGTTAAAATAAAGCAGAATTAAAAATATGGATGAGTCGAAATTAAATAGATCGAAATCATAATTGTGATAAGAACTAGAATTGAGAAAAAAAGATTTTCCAAATGAAGGATTCTAGCCTCCGGTTATCACGATCCTTCTTTGGTTCAATCATAGGCTTTTAGGTGATCCTCCTCATGACCAAATAAGCCAACTATAGTGGAAGAGGACGCCTACGACCACCAACTCCACTTAGGTTTTAGCCTTACAATTTAGAGGAACCTTACTCTAGCCAACC
Source organism: Gossypium rotundifolium (assembly GCA_025506655.1). Taxonomy (NCBI): domain Eukaryota; kingdom Viridiplantae; phylum Streptophyta; class Magnoliopsida; order Malvales; family Malvaceae; genus Gossypium; species Gossypium rotundifolium. The sequence goes on along the minus strand of CP106731.1, from coordinate 40,365,522 downwards.
ATCACTTTTGTGGGACCGTCTTACACTAGATCATCGTTTCTCAATGGTGAATGTCATGCCATTTTGTCTCTTGGGCTTGACAATCCCTGACTCAGTAAGTTAGCGAACCGACTGTGCAACCTTCTCAAAACATACAAAGCAGTTGTTTTTGTACAAGATGAAAAGACTACTTTTGGAAGGATATGGACGGAAGCGTCAATCCCGTAATACGGAGAAATGATGAATATTCGTTGAGAAAGACTAAGTACGGGTTTTAAGCCTCATGAACTCTTTGGAGAAGTCTTGATAACCTTTGGCTAGATGAGTTTAGTGGCTCATGCTTTTCAAGAAAAAAACACAAGTTTAACGGAATGAAATTTTATTGGAAAAGAAAAAGAAACAAAAAGGCTAAAAGCTTTAGGGGGAAGGAGTTTTTTACAAAAGCGATGAGTCAATATTCATGTCACTCTATCCCCTATTTATAGTACATGAAATAGCCTAGGTAGTTCCTATTTAAACTCTAGATGATAATATTTAAAAGGAGAAAGGATTGAATGAAACAGTACGCCACGTCATCTGTATTTCTTTCCAATAGATTTATGCCACATCAGTATTTTTATCCTAAATTTCAGCATTTTATCTTGAATTTTAGGATTTTAATTTGGATTTGATTTTTTTCAAGATAAAAATGCTGAAATTCAGGATAAAAATGCTGATGTGGTATAAATATATTGAAAAGGATACTGATGACATGGCGTCACTGTTTCATACAATCCTTTCCCTATTTAAAAGATATAATTTGAAATTAAATCTAAACAATATAATAATCCTAACAATAAACCTAAAAATAAAATTCAAATTTAAACAAAGTTTTATGTCCATAAATCTCTTCTTTGAAATTTTGCCTTAAGTCTTCCACATTTTGTAGCCGTTTTATTTTTAAATTCACGCTTTTTGTTCCCAAATTTCTTTTTTTTTTTCAATTTAGTCCCTACAAGATAAAAAACCATAAACAGCCCAAATTAGCATGATTATACTCAAAATATATATGTAATTAACACATAAAAATATGTCATTTTAGTGTATTATCAAGTAGTGTTTTGTAGAAAAAGCCATACGAAGGAGGGCTGATAATTAATTAGCTATGGACATCTAAAATTAATTAAAATTATGGATAATGGATAGACTTGACCCAGCTTGGAAATCAAATCAGTGAAGCAGTCAAGCCTGCTGCTCAATTTTGAAGCTAAACTGTCCTATTAGGGAGACCCCAAATTCAGTTAACTAGAAGCCCAACCATCCATGGAATAATTAAATTAAGGATCCCTAGACTTTATAAAAATTACAAAATATCCCCAACAAGTTTACCAACTGACCATTCAACTCCTTCCTTGAAACATGCTTTGTTTTTGCTATTTTTAGCAAAGCCATTCTACTCACTCGTCTTCTCATGGTGGCTGACCACGGGAAGGGGGATTGGCTGCTATTTTTAGCAAATTTCTTTCGAGTTTTCTATTTTCGAATATATCATGTAATTTAATTTGGGTTTTAAGGTTAATTTGATAAAAGTTAATTGCTAGTATTTTTAGCTAATTATAAAATTTCATCAAATCCACTGTAAAACTTGAATTAAGCACTCAAAATTTAACATTGTTATCTTCAGATGCCAAAATATATATTTTTCGTCAAATACAGATACCACATTAGACTAAAGGAAAAAAAAAAAGACAAGTACTGCGTTAAAAAATTTCAACTTAAGTCAAATATAAGTCCATGGTGGAACATCAAAGATCCATCTCGCACAAAGTATAAATGCTTTTTAGTCAATGTTTATTGCAATAAATATCACAAACAACTTCGTTTTTAAATTTTTAATTTTCCACTGTGATAGAAAACCGTTTTTAAACTAGATTTTTTCCAACAACTAGGAGGTCAAGATCTTAACCAGACGATTTAGAGGAGGATGGGAAGGGAATATATTCAACGAGTGGGGGAACTAGATCGTTTGGTGTACCTCGTGAGGGTACTCTGATTAGGGGTAGGGAGGAGAATTCCTTGAAAATAAATAAAAATATAGTGCTGTTAGAGTTGTGGTTTATGCCTATGCATTCTCTTTTCGTTTCCAAATTGTTGCTAATAGAAAATAATGTTCCATTGATTAACAAGTGGTAGTCTTCAGCTTTTTTCGTGTCTTTTGTTTTTCTTCCTTGTGTAGACCTCTTATTTTCAAAATCTAGTTAATTGATAACCACCCAATTTTTGTGGATAGTTTGTGTGCAGACTCGCCTTTTGCAATGGATGGTTTGAATGCATACCTGCCATTTTAATAGATGGTTTGTAAGAATTGAAGCGGTGTTTTCCTTTTAAGTGTATAGGGGACGCTTCTAGAAGAGATAGAAGGGATGTAGAGGACATTAATTGTGCGGGCTGACTATTTTGTCTTAGGAATAGATATCAATGATGGAACGATGCATGTTATGTCATAGTGGGGCAGGCGTCAATCTCTTCTTGGGCTTTGTTGATAGGATGGTAATCCTTAGTAAACCTAACCGGATGGTAGTCCTTGAAACTGCCACGCTCCGGAAAGTATTCAAGTACCTTCTTATGGATGAAGAGGTGCAGGGTTACAAGGAGTCGAACTTGGACAATGGTTTTGAACAGGGGGAAGGTTCCAAGCCTTGGAATGAATCCCCTATGATGTAAAGGACGTAATTACCCAAATCTTCCGATGGGACTTTCCGGAGCCCTGGAATTTTTAGGAATTCAAAGAAATAACCTAAAGGAAGTGGATGGGAGATAGTAGAAGGGAGGGAAACGAAATATTTGCCCCTGCTCCCTCCGGATGGTATTCATTTCGGCAACATACATGACTGGGATGATGCTGAAATTGACAAGGAGGGAGGGAAATGGAATATATGCACTTTGGATATCAAAGATGGGCATGCAGTTGTCCAAATTATTAGCTAGCTAGAATCAAAGCCAAATTTTTATCAAATTTTTATCTTTATTTCTTATATTGGGTTCTTATGTTTTACTAGTTTCTTTTATCTTAGCTTATTTAATATATATATATATATATATATATAAAGAACAGCCAACTTTCAAAATAGTAAATTCCTGATTTAGCTTGTTGATAATTAGGTTCCTATTATGAGTCATGCACAACTATATTTAATGGAGAGAAATGAAAGGAAGCATAAAATTAGAGTGAAACTCCCATAAAATGATTTTCAATTGACAGTTACAATTGTGTGACTTCGATTTGTAATGTAAATATTATACATAGTGTCGTAAGTAATTCTCTTTGTAGATTGTAGCTATAAGTAAAAGCTGAAAATATATGGCTACATCATGATTGCAATGTTCCAATTTTTATTCTTTCTTTTTATTTTAAATATTAATTCAATTACAAAAAAAAAAAAAAAAAAGGTTAACCTCGAGATTTCGTTGACACAATGGATGTATGAAAGAAAATTTGTAAAATGTTTGCAAAATATATACCGGCTAAAACCCAGTTATTTTTGGAAGTTTATATGTTAATTTTATTTCATCATATATATATATATATATATATATATAAAATAATACAACTCAAACTCTATAAGTATAATAAACATAAAGATGATCAAATCCTGATGACCACCACTCTTATTAACATAACAATGGAAAGACAAATTAATATTTTAGTTGCAAGCATCGGGATTTGCCAAGAGGAAAGCTTCAATGGCCTTGTAAACTACCTCACTACTTTGAATGAGAGCCTTGATTTCATCTTCAGTGATTACATAATCGCCAAAGGTGTAAAATTTGATCGAGCTCTTGCAAACACTTCCTCCACTTGCAGCAGCCACAAATTGGTTCTCATAGCTGATTTTCTCAAGCTTGTCCCCTAAAGGTCCGCCTTCAATCAAGCTGTAACTGTATGACAAATTATTTTCATCATGTCCTCCAATCATGTGCTTCATATATTGGAATGGAAGACCTAAGGAAATAAAATACTTGTTATCCGACATACTCATGTCAAGCAGATACCAAAAGAAGAAAAGAGCTAAAAGAAAGTGAAAATTAAAGAAGTAACTAACCTTCAACAAAGTTGATCTTTACAATACTTCCTGGCTTACCATCACCTTCGAGCTCAACACTCTTAATTGCATGAGGGGCTGCCTTGGGGTAAACCTTGGCACCTTCAAGAACAAAGGCCTTAAAAAGCCTGGTTGGGGCGACTGGGGAGGTTACCTCAAACTCATAAGTGACAACACCCATTGTTCTAAAGCTATTTGGAGTTTTGTAGTCTTGTCTTTGAGCTAAAAGAAAAGAAGAAGAAATGAATGGATGAGTGAGTGAGTGAGTGTTTCGATGTGTGGGAAGCTAGAAAACTATGATAGTATTTGTAGACTGAAATTGAAACTTAAGAACTTGATTACTTTTCAATTTTTAATTGGATTTATATCCAATAATGTTATTAATTTTATTAGTCAAAAAAGCATCCCAGATATGTCTAAATAATTGGTCAATTGATGACTTCATATATATAGAGAGAGAGGAAAATGCTTATATAAATATTATAGTCTGTTATAGGAATAGATAAAAGAGGTTGAGGTAAAAAAAAAAATCAACTGATCCAAAATGCTCACCATGAAGCACCGACTAGTCCTATGATTCTATGCATGTTTAATATTAATAATTTAATTCATTTAAAATAATATTGAGAAATAATATTTCAAATTCACTACCGTCAAAAACAATTCAATATATAATAGACTGTCTATTTACTATTATTCCTTTTCTAGAATGAGACTCGAGGTATCATATACAAGACAAAATTTTTGAAGTTAAAAGAAAAGTATATATTTCAACAAACTTGATATTATATTATATTCAATTAAAAACCTTTTCTAGATAAGTCCAAGTCTTCCTAAGGCTGTTCAGAGGGTGCTGCCTTACATATAAGTTTATATTTTAAAATTTGAATCTTCACATGCAAATGCACTTCAACTTCATTTCCCACACTTACATTCTAGGATTTTCTTTTAAATATATGTTAAACATACTTAATCTTATGGCATATCATATGTCGCTTTTGGTTGCTCTCGTCAACAATACCAACATCATTAACAATCAAACCGGTTAACTATAGTTTTATAATTCAAATTCAACACTTAATTTTTAATTTATCAATTATAACTTTAATTTTAATAATTTCTTTCGAGTTCCTATTTTTAATATTTATCGATGGTTTTAAGGTTAATTTGATGAAAGTTAATTAGCTGCTAATATTATTAGCTAATTATAAATTTTCATCAACTCTAAAGCTCAATTAAAACTAAAAATTAACACTGTTACTTTTAGGTGACAAAATATATATTTTTGTAAAAAATAAGTACCATTAGACAAAAAAAAAAAAAACCACAAATATCACATTAGAAAAAGTATCAAAAGTTATGCTTTAAGTTAGGGTGAGCATTTGAGTTGAATTGAATTGAGTAAAATTGTTCGTGTTAAATTAAAAAATTAAACATGTTAAATTAAAATTTTATAACAAGATAATTAATTCCATGTTGGAGCACATAAATTTGAAACCGATACTTTAGTATGATAAACTTCAATCATTAATTAACTTATTTTGGTCCCAATATTATTATTTTAGAAAACGTTTAAATTTTTATCTTTCTTTATATATTCTCTTGAATTTTTTAAATTATTATAATTTTTTTTAAAAATATAAATTTTGGAACTTTTATAAATATTTTGAATTTTTTTTTTTTGTAATTTTTGTTGAGAGAGAGACCAATTTGCTCGTTTTCAAAATTGACAAGGACCAACGGGGTATTTATACCATTATGTTATTTGAGTTATTCAAATTGTAAAATTCAACCTGATTTGAACTCGAATTACTTACTTGAGTAGACTCGAATAACTCGATTCGATTAACTCGAAATATGATTGACTGTTTTATTTTTTTTAGAACCGAATCGAATTTTGCTCACCGCTACTTTAAGTCCCTAAGTCTAAGTGTCCAAATTTTACATATTAATTACCAAAAGGAGTTGAAATGGAAAAATTCATTTATTTCTTTTCTACAAGTTTTCTCATCATTCTAACAAAGGAATAATTTATCAGCAAAATGAACAGTAGTAATTTCAGGTTAATTCAGTTCCACCAGAATTACTATTTATCGATTAAAATTTATTTTATTAAATTTTATTTATAAATTATTTTAAATATATTTAGAATTAAATGAATATCTAATATATGTTATCATTATATATTTCTTTTAAAAAATACATTTTGAAGAGATATAAAGCAAATAAATAAGAGACAAACTGATAAAATATTTAGTCACCAAATTGCGATTTAATAAGTTCTGGCTGCCTAATTTGACTAGTACCAATTCAATGAATATTGATAACAATGTTGGATATAAAATCCAATTAAAAGATGAGAATAATATATCAGTCTATAAATAGCATCTTAGTTCTCAATCATCTCACACCTCAAATTCTCACTTAATCATCCATTTATTCTTTTCTTTCAACTCAAAGTCCCAAGTAGTATTAGAATCATGGGTGTTGTCTCTTATAACTATGAGTCTACCTCCCCAGTCGCTCCCGCCAGGCTTTTCAAGGCCTTCGTTCTTGAAGCTGACAAGGTCTGGCCCATAGCTGCCCCTCATGCAATCAAGAGTATTGAGGTTGAAGCTAATCCTGGCCCTGGAAGTATCGTAAAGATCAACTTTGTTGAAGGTTAGTTCTTTCATTTTTTTCACATTCTATGGTCTCTTTGCAATGCGGTCAACACGAGTATGTCGGATAACAAGTATTTTATTTGTTTAGGCCTTCCATTCCAATATATGAAGCACCAGATTGGAGGACATGATGAAAACAAATTTTCATACAGTTACAGTTTGATTGGAGGTGGGCCTTTGGGGGACAAGCTTGAGAAAATCAACTACGAGAATAAGTTTGAGGTAGCTGTAGGTGGAGGAACTATTTGCAAGAGCTCGATGAAATTTTATACTGTTGGTGACTATGTAATCACCGAAGATGAAATCAAGGCTCTTATTAAAGGGAGTGAGGGAGTTTACAAAGCCATTGAAGCTTACCTCTTAACTAACCCCGATGCTTGCAACTAACTAACCCCGATGCTTGCAACTAAGATATAGTTTGCTTTGAATTTTCATGCTTCCTTTAAAGACGGGTTAGATTTTAACGTTGTGCTTTTAATATTTTGTTTTTCATCTTAAAGACTAAACTGTCATATGATTGATTCAATAAGAGTGGTGGTGCTGATTGAGCTTTGACCTTCTTAAGCCATTTTCATTACAGTCAAAGAATTTGAGTTGTATTGTAACACCCTCACCCGACCCAATCACCAGATTCGGGTGCGGGCATCACAATAGAACCGGATTAATTTTTATACTACGATCTTACTATTTTGAAATCAAACTTTATTACCTATTAATAAATTAACTTACATCAAATGAATAAATTTCTAAATAAAGTTCGTTGTCTCTACTCCACTCTTAAGGAACTACATAATTACAATATATTCACCCCCATGGCAGAGGTGCTAATGGTGCTCCCTTCCTATGTGCTTGACTCTACTTAAATGAATCTTCGATTCCAAACGGTCTGGCTTGGTCCCTCCTCGAGTCCCTTATTCTGTATATCCTGCAATCTCTAAACAACCATTGTAAGTTCAGATGAACTCAGCGAGTTTCATCATTACACGAAACGTACCCCGCCTGTTAGGATTCAATCAAATAATAACAATACAACAACTCCCTGCTCGTTTGTGCTGCTCCTCTTAAACCACCATAGTGGACTTTTCCTATTCCCGACACTATCAACTGGCAAATAGATCGTTGAGCGATTTCCTTCCGGCCATTCTCTCTATAATAGCCTGTTTTAGTGAAATCGAAACAGTGGTGTCGGAACCACAAATATAAGGTCAAAATTTTATTTTATTATTATTTTATTTCCTACAGTATGATAGTATTACCGTATAAAAATTTCGTTAAGAAATTTTACCGTTTACATACTCAATTTGATAAAAAGGACTAAATCGTATAAAATACAAAAGTTTAGTTTTAGTAGCTAAAGGTATTAAATAGCTAGAGAACCTTAAATTAAAAGTCCTTATATGGTAATTAGACCACTATTGGAGTTAGTGGAATGTGATGGCTTGGTATAAGTGAAATTATGAATATTTTTAACGTTAAATTAGTAAATAGGTTATTAATGCTAAATTAAACAAAACCAAAAATTTTCTCATCTTCTCCATTGTGTTCTTCGCCGAAAATTGTAGTAGAAAACAAGCTATTTAGGGTTATGTATTAGATCAAGTGGTTCTGTATTTCTTTCAACAGTTTGAAATGAAGACCTTGTTAATTTTACCTCAACACAAGTTTCACATTTATGATTATAACTAATATGAAATGAAGGAATGTGCTCTAAATTAATTAATCTAAGTAAAATATCATTATTAACATGTCCGAGCTTAGCATGCCATAAATTAAATGACTCAAGCATATAAACAGAAGAAGAAGCAACATTCTTATTCATTGTCTTTGCTTTTACAGAGATTGCATTAAGTTTCCACATGTCATTTAATACATATCCCCTTTCCACAAACATTCCCCCTTAGACAAAACTAGCTTCTAGGATTCAAACACCATCCTAAAGCCGTGTACACTAAGGAGTGTCCCAGAAACAAGGTTCTTGCATATGCCAGGGACATACAACACATTTTGAAGCTTGAGTTCTTTGCCATAAGTCATCTTCAAGACCACAGTAACCTTCCCCTTGATCTTGGAAGTCGCAACATTTCCCATATAGAGCTTTTTCCCTTTGTCACAAGGCACCAACTCAGAAAATGAGTCTTTGTCACAATAGATATGACGTGTAGCACCAATATCAAGCCACCATTCTTTTGGATTTTAGTAAACCATGTTGACTTCAGAAATTACAACACATAAGTCCATATTAGACACTTCATTGGAAATTTCTTCCACAGCATTGGCCTTGTTAGCTTTTACTTTCTTTGGCAGCCTATAGTTAGATGACTTGTGCCCTATCTTATTTTAATTGAAACATTTCCCTTAAAACTTTTGCTTCTTGGAAACACCACCTTTTGGTCCTAATTTAGACATATTTTGAGGTTGTTTTCCCTTCTTGAAGTCCTTCTTGACTTCTACCATGTTTGCCTCATCACTATTAACATTTATTGTTTTGTTGAGGTTTTTTCCAATACCTCTATTGTCTTCTTAAATCCGAACTCTAACAATCAGATCTTCCACTAGCATTTCCATTCTTTTATGCTTTAGGTAGTTCTTAAAGTCATTCCAAGCAAGGGGTAGCTTCTCAATAATGGCTGCCACCTAAAAGGATTCATTTATGATCATCCCTTCAGTAAGAATTCCATGAATTATTAGTTGAAGTTCTTGCACTTGATTCACAACTAGTTTAGAATCAACCATTACAAAATTCAAGAATTTAACAAATAAAAATTTTTTAGCCTTAGCATCTTCAGTATTGTATAATGGTCTAATGACGTTCATAATTCCTTAAGCCATTTTCTTGACACTGTATACTTTGCACAATCATCTGACAACCCATTCAGGATATAATTATGGCATATGAAATTAGAATGCTCCTAAGCTTCAACAGTAGTGAAGGCGATAACATCGTCTACATCACCCTCTTTAATAGTAGGAGGGTCATCCTTCAAAAATTTGGCCAAGATCAACATGGTCAAATAGAACAACATTTTCTATTGCCATGTCTTGAAATTTTGTCCAAACGATTTTGCAGGCTTCTCGTTGTGGCTTACAGCCATCGACAACATTGAGTTTTGATTTGAAGCCTGAGTTTGAACCAATGCTCTAGATTGAAAATTGGGTGAATTGGTGTAAGTTTCCATTTATTCTATTAAGATTTCAAAAAATGAAACCAAAATTAATAATAATAAATAGAAATTTAATTTCTAGTTTATACTACCCTTTGATTATGTTAAATGATTGAATTTAAAATTCTAAAACAAAATCAATAACCAATTTCTGGTAACAGAATTGTTACTCTCAAATGGTTACTGTTAACAATAGTAATCGAATAAATTCTGTTGAATGGCAGGAAAAGAATTCTGAAACAGAATTATTCAATTGATTCATATTTGAAACAAAGAATTGAACAAATACTATAAAACGGTAAGAATAAATCTTGAAATAGAATTGTTCAATTAATCTTCTGTTTGAATAAAAAAAATTGAACAAATCCTATTGAACGACAGTAATAAATCCTGAAACAAAATTGTTCAATTTATTTTTTGTGTATAAATGAATATAATTTCTTGTTGGTGTCCTATTCGTCTCAGATTAGAAAGTGTTAAAGGATTCTGTCTTAAGATTGTTGTATACATGTTAGTAAAATAAACATTAATGTAAAATATATATTTAAATCACAAGATCAAACAAGAACAATATAAATATACATATATTTATATTATCAGAAAAGAATAGAAATAAAGACTAGATTGAAATATTATACTCGTAGGTAGGTAGAAAAAACAGATTGGTAGTTGAGGCTTTTTTTCATAGTTTCCCTAAGATAGATTCGATCACTCCTATGGTGCTAGAGAAACGTTGGTCGATTGCCTCCCAGGATTCAACAACAAGATGAGCACGCAGCGTTAGTACGTTGCGAGATCAATAAGCGATAGCCTTGCCTTCATCTATCATCGAAAATTAGAAAAAAATATGCAGGGAAAATATATCTCAAAATTTTGGACAAATTCATTGTGTATCTTTTCTTAAAGATTATATGGTTTTAAATAAAACTCAAATGAAGAACTTTTGGAAACTTTTAATTAATGGAGCCAATAACGTATCCGTGAATTAATGAGTCGTTAAACCCAATTAATGTTTCAATTAAATGAGCCATTAACTCCTTTTAATTCAAACAGATAAGATCTACTTAGGAAAAAAGTAAGATTAGGTATTGGACTACAATATCTGCAGGCCTAAAATGCCCGATCGGTCCGGACATTTCGCATTGCACACGACGTGCGGGTGCACCTGTAACACCCCGAACCCGGCCCAAACACCACGACCGGATATGGTATGTTACTGGGAAATAGGTGTAAAATGAGATTTAAGAAAGTACCATAAGCTTTGAAAACTATTCGCTTGAGGAGTGGCTTTAAAAATAGTGTTTTATAGTTGAAGGAAAAAATTCCCAAATTTAGTTAAATTCTATTTGATATCCCAGTTGGTACTTTGAGAGAAATCAGCTATTTTTATGCACTCCTGTTTTGAAAAGTCCATTTTTGTTTTGCGTCTTCCATATTAAAGTATAGTAACGTTATACCTTAAATAAAAATTTAATAATAAAACCAACTTAAAAATCCAAAATTTACCAAATTTATAGCGGCCTTATTACATATTCAAAATGTCCCAAAGGAAACTAGCAATTAATAGTTTAAAATAAAGTTTACTAAAATAACTCCTGCATGGCCACCTCGAGTCCGCTCCAACCCAGTCCAAAGAGTCATGAGCTACTTGCGATATGTTAAGAAAATGGAGTGAGTCATCAGACTCAATGTGCAATTATACCACCTCATTCCACAAGTGGGCTTGAGCCCCAAATCAACATGCCAAGCAGAAATATTCAAATGATAGCCCCACCCAACCTAATGTCCATCCTATACACACCTCTCCGTACATCCATCCTCATACACACTTGGGGATTTCTACAATCGACCCTCCATCCGCTACATACCTCTTTGGCAGTCATGCTGACAGACACACTGCTCAAAGTCCACATAAGTGGTCTAGCCACTAAATCCACACGTGATTAAATCACCATATCCACAATGAGGCTCGAGGCCATCATTAATCCTGACAGAGTCACCCACGTAAATACACTTCCCCTTATCATCATTCATATCCCAAAACCCATGCACATGCAACATAATATAGCAGATGAGCAACATGATAAATCATAATTATATATGTATATATGTACCTGCACCACATACTCACATGCATCCACAACAGTTTAACCACGATTATCAAAGTAGGTAACACACTAACCTTGTTTACCGATTACCCAACACAGGCAATACATTCACCACTGCCACTATTTTCGACTTCCAAGCATAACACATATGTTTAAAAAAACTAAGGGAATAGTGTGATAATTGCACACCTGTAAACCTGAAGAACTAGACTATCGATATCCCTAACGTCCTCACTCGAAGAGATTACAGTGATCTGCTTGTCCTTTTCAAACACTGGCCCACATCCCGGTGGCCAATCCCGAACTGCTGAAATTGCTCGCTTCTTGAATTTAGGGGTAGGGACTGCGTGTCCAACCCCTTTCTTTAATTGACTAGTACTCGATTCCATAAAATACAAATCTTGGTCAGAAGACCCGGTTAAAATGTTTGATTAAGATATAAACGAAGCTAAATAAACGCTTTAATCCAATATCCCTTACCGAAATTAGCAGAACCCGGAGAGTCTACACTTGAACTAAGAGATCGTCAAAATCCCTTGATCGAACCCCGAGAGATCTCTAACACCCTTAACGCTGGCTTAAAGTAGAAGACCCAAAATCAATCCCTTCATAGATTCAGCCACACACAAAACGAGTTAAGCTTTTGGTTTGATGAACCAAGAGAAAAGAGAAGGATTTAGATAAAAGAGAACCCTTACAACTACCACTGAGAACCGTTTGAGAGAATTGGCAGAGGATGAATGACGACACCTCCTCTAGAGATTACCAAACGAAAAGAGTCACCACACAAGAGAGATTCGGCTTTGAAAGATTCAGCCAAGAGACGAGGCTTGAGAAATAAGAGAATAGAAAAAGAAAAAGAAAGAGTGGAGATGAAAAAGAAAGAAGTAAAGATGTTCGAAGATTCGGCTAAAGCTCAACTGAATAGAAGGTTCATTCGGCTTCCAGAAGAGAAAGGTTGTTCGACTTTTGAAAGGGAAGTGAATGCTTAAGGCTATCAAAGTGAAAAGAGAAGAAGGAAGAGGTGAGGTTCGGCCTTAAAGAGTGAGTAGAAAAGAAGATAAAAATAAAGGGATTGCAAAGAATGAGTGTGACGATTACGGTTTAGGTGTTTTGAAGAATGAATAGTAAGAAAAAGAAGATGGGACGAAAATACACCAATGGTCTCTTTCAATTCGGCTTTTTGGTCAAAGAAAAAGAAGAAAGAAATGAATGACTTTTTTGTTGGCACCCTTTTGGCAAGGAGATTAAAGAAGAGTAAACTCAAAAAGGTGAACACACTCAAGCTACCCAAACACTTAAATTCGGCACCTAAACACCCCTTTCATGACCAAAAAGTCCTCTCCTAGATCCCCACATTCGGCCAACACTCCACCCCCCTCCTTATCCCTTCTTTCTCTCCGTAATTCCCTCTCCTTCACACATTCAAACAAGTTTGAATGGTTCCACTCCTAAAAACCCTCTCTACCAATCACTACAACAAAACTGACATATAGCGGCGTTTTTAGTGGCATTTTTATCCAAAATGCCGCAAAATTTAGACTTTACCGGTGCTAACAGGAAAACGCCGCAAAAGATTGGGCTATAGCGGTGTTTTTTATAGAAAAAGCCATTAAAGATGACTTATAGCGGCGTTTTTTCAATAAACACCACAAAATATTTTTTTTATTTCAACACAGAAACGGCGTCGTTTCAATAACAAAATAAAAATTGAAAAAAGTTAGCAGCGCTTTTTAAAAAAAAGCCGCTAAAGATGACTTATAGCGGCGCTTGTTAGAAAAATGCCACAAAATAATTTTTTTTATTTCAAAACAGAAACTACGTCGTTTCAATAATAATATAAAAATTAGAAAAATCTAGCGGCGCTTTTTAAACAAACGCCGCTAAAGATGACTTATAGCGGCATTTGTTAAAAAAATGCCAAAAAATAATTTTTTTATTTCAAAATGGAAACTAGGTCGTTTCAATAACAATATAAAAATTGAAAAAAGTTAGCGGCGTTTTTTAAATAAACGCCGCTAAAGATGACTTATAGCGGCGCTTGTTAAAAAAACGCCACAAAACAATTTTTTATTTCAAAACAGAAACTACGTCGTTTCAATAACAATATAAAAATTGGAAAAAGTTAGCGGCGCCTTTTAGAAAAACGCCGCTAAAGATAACTTATAGCAGCGCTTGTTCAAAAAATGCCACAAAATAATTTTTTAATTTCAAAACAGAAACTACATCGTTTCAATAACAATATAAAATTTGGAAAAATTTAGCGGCTCTTTTTAAAAAAATGCCGCTACAGATGACTTATAGCAGCGCTCGTTTAAAAAACGCCACAAAATAATTTTTTTATTTCAAAACGGAAACTACGTCGTTTCAATAACAATATAAAAATTGGAAAAAGTTAGCGGCGCTTTCTAAAAAAACGCCGCTAAAGATAACTTATAGCGGCGTTTGTTAGAAAAATGCCACAAAAAAAAATTTTTTTATTTCAAAACAGAAACTACGTCGTTTCAATAACAATATAAAATTTGGAAAAATTTAGCGGCGCTGCCGCTAAAGGTGACTTATAGCTGCGCTCGTTTAAAAAACGCCACAAAATAATTTTTTTATTTCAAAACGGAAACGACGTCGTTTCAATAACAATATAAAAATTGGAAAAAGTTAGCGGCGCTTTCTAAAAAAACGCCGCTAAAGATAACTTATAGCGCAATTGTTACAAAAGCATACAAAATAATTTTTTTATTTCAAAACAGAAACTACATCGTTTCGATAACAATATAAAATTTGGAAAAATTTAGCGGCGCTTTTTAAAAAAAAGGCCTCTAAAGATGACTTATAGCTGCGTTTGTTAGAAAAACGCCACAAAATAATTTTTTTTATTTCAAAACAAAACTACGTCGTTTCAATAACAATATAAAATTTGAAAAAAATTAGCGGTACTTTTTAAAAAAATGCCTCTAAAGGTGACTTATAGCGGCATTTGTTAAAAAAAAGGCCACAAAATAATTTTTATTTCAAAATAGAAACGACGCCGTTTTAATAACAATATTTTTTATCTAAAAACAAAAACGACATCGTTTTCATGTAAATATAAAAAGTGTAAAAAATTTACGGTGTTTTTATCAAAAAACACCACTAAGGGTAGCCTTTATTCAACCTATTTGAAAAAAAAAAAAAAAAAGCGTTGTCTTGATCATTGTATAATAATTCATTTTTAATTTATGTTTACTGTTTAATTTTTTTGCCTTAGTGTTAAGGGTTTAGCATTTAGGGTGTAAGGTGTAGGTCATAGGGTTTAGGGGTTAATGTTTATAATTTAAGGGTTTTGTGGTTTAGAGTTTTTGATTTAAGGTTTAGTATTTATGGTTTTAGGGTTTATATGTTTTATAAGGGTTTATGATTCAGGGCTTCATGGTTTATGGTGTTTCAAGGTTTAGAGTTTATAAAGGTTTATGGTTTAGGGTTTTAAGGTTTATAATATGTTAGGGTTTAGAGTTCGTGGTTATGTGTTTAGGGTTTTATAGGTTTTAGGGGTTTAGGGGCAGACTTAGGGTTTGGATTTAAACAAACCGGTGTTGTATTGCTTCTTACAATCTGATCCATCATCCAAGTTGTCATCATGTATTATTTTGAAAACTCATGCGATTACTCTTTCATCCTCTTGATCTATTATTATTTAACTAATTTTTATATTAATTAATTAAAATAAAATTTATTTGTAATTTAATTTTAAAATATTCAAAAATTAATGACATGTACAAAAATTTAGAACTAATAACATTAAAAATATATGTTAAAAATTAAAAAAATTAAAATACTATTATCTTAAATTTTAAAAATTTTAAAGATTTCAAAATTTTAAAGTGTTAAATAGATTTTAAAGATTTTAAAATTTATCCAATTCTTTTAAATATTACTTAAACTTTAAAATAAATAAAAAATGGGATTAAATCTTTAAATACATATTAGTATCAAAATTTTAGCCAGGTAAGAAATAGCAGCGTTTATTAAAAACGCAAGAAAAAATTTATTTTATTTTAGTAAAAAATGACATAGTTTTTTTAGTGACGCTAGGTAAAAAACGCCGCAGCCTTTTCCATCCTATATACGCCAACTCCTTAATTTTTCCCCCCTAAAATTTCCCCCCAATTCCTAAATTTTTCCCCAAACTCGTCTCTCTGGTTTGTTTTTCAACTTTGTTTTTCTTTCTTCTTCTAATTTTTTCCCCAAACTGTGTTTTTTCTTCTCTGATAAAGCCCTAAGTTTTCTGGTTTAGAACCGCTGTTTCAATCTTTGTTTGAAATCTATAGATGTGGGTTTGTCTGTTTCTTTTTGGTTGCTTAATCGGAGACTGATTTCAGGTATAAATTTTTACTTCTTGTGTTTGCGTTTTCATTTCTTTGTCTTTGTTTTTGTCTCTTGCCTTTTCATTTTAATTTTTAGTTTCAGAACTATGTTTTTTACTTTTATTTCAGTTGGTTTATTGTATGGTTTTGGTTTTCGTGTCTAGACATCACTTTGTTTTGGTTTGAGTTACAAATCTAATGATCTCGTTCTATTTATTCTTTTTGTTTGTTTCATGGGTAATTTCGTGCACCAAAAACCCCGAAGAGCTGTTGGCTATAAGAAGAGCCTATCACGCTCGATACAAGCGTTCCCTCGAGGAAGATGTTGCCTATCATACCAAGTGAGACACCCGAAGGGTATCTTCTTCTTTTATCATTCATTATGTTATTTCTCTTATTTTGAAAGGCATTCAAAATGGTTGGTTTTCATCAGACAAGGTAAATTTTTTGAGCTTTTATGCATTTGCTGGTTTTATGTTATCGCAAATAAAGTAAATGGCTATGCATGTCAAATTTTAATGATTTTATTAATTAGTTCAAATAGTTAATATTTTTAACTTTTCAGTTAAAATATTATGTGATTGTATAAAATTGAAAGCGGATTTTTAAATCCATAAACTAGAAAGATTAGATTTTTGAAAATAAAATTTGGAAGACTAAATTTCAAGTGCATTAAGTATAGAAATATTTGATGAGTAACATGTGATGAAAGTTTTTAACTTTGACCATTTTCTGTTCTTTAACATTTTTCTGTTAAGCAAATTTTGTCACTTTTTTTTTTCCTGTTACCTTGGATATATTGGTGTGGGTGAATTATATTTTAGTTTGGTTGAAATTGCTTGCATGCATAGTTTTTCAGTTACAGAGAGATGAGCTTTTGTTCTATATTCATTATGATGTTCCCATGGAAGAATGAATCTTGTAATATTGGTGCCATTTAGATAGTTTTATTTATAACTGATGTTTTAGAGAAAGGCTTGATGATGATAACATCAGTCATAGAGTAATGATGTTAGTTGAAACCATGAGATTGTCTTGACTTGAATGGGTGTTTAAAGCTCTTGATATTGTAAAAAAAAAAGTTGAAACCATGAAATTTTAAGTAAGTTAAGACAATAACTGTTGATGTTGGTTCACAAACTATATAAACAAATTTGGGTTCTTGTTTTTGAACAATAAATCTAAAGGCAGACATCTTTTTGGGAAACTCCAATACTTTTGTATTTTTGTTATTGTTTTATTTTAACCCCAATAAATCTAAAGACTCCTGGTCATGAAAATGGAGATTAATTTGTTGGCAGAATCTCATTGTTGAGCATTATTGATGTAGGATAGGTAGGCTAGCTACATTCAACTGCAAACACCAAGGATGACGTCCGACTTGCCTAATGTACCTTCCATGTATGATTTTCTTTGTGTTTTTCTTTTCCCAAGCTCTACTATTTTGTTATCTATGTATTGAATTTGTTGATTGAATTTTTTTCTAATAATGTAGACGCGATCTTGATTTCATGGAGCTGGTATGGGAAAATGGTCAAGTTCTCATTCGAGGTTTATCGTAAGTACATTTTAGCTTTTCTTTTGAAAATTATATATATAAACTCTTTTCTTGTAGGTTGTTATATTGTTGATATTATTTGCTTACTTAGCTATTGCTGGATCTATATTACCTTATGAAGTAGCTTGAACTCTGAGACCATGGAAGCTTTGGTATGCAGTCAAAACTGGTTGGAAACTCCAAAAGAAAGTAAGTCTTTACTCTTAATTTGTTTAGATCCTTCAATTATATTTTCCTACATTTCACTTAGAAGGTTTACTTTGTTCTTTAATATTACATTATCTTATCACTTAACAGAGTTGATTTGCTATCACAGATGATGGAGAAAATCATGAACCCACCCAAACTACGGTAGGCATTCTATATGTAACATCCTTAAATCGGGGTCTCTGCATTTTGTGTGTTTGCATTGTTAATGTGCCTACTGTGCTAGTTTAGGGTGTTTTGGGGTCTAGGCATGACCTCGGGTTAGGCCTGAGTCATGGCTAAAATTTTTGTTTTAGCACTTGGGAAGAGGGAGCTAAGGAAGTTAGGGGTTAAAAGATATTCTTGGTGTGTTGTGACACAAAGAACCTAGTGGCAAAGTGGCAAAGGAGGCCCCACTATGGTACCAGGAAGGTGATGCCACATGCAGGGAAGGGGGAGTTCAGGTTCGAGCAGCAGAAATCTCATTTTCTGCTTATTATTTTGACGCCAAGCTGAGGAAGTGGTGTGCTCAGGATGGACTCTGGAAGATAAGGATGGAAGGAGTCAAACAGATGAAGGTGAGGAAATTTAGGAGTTTGAACCTTTCAAACTCATTTGAATGAGGGCTTAGGAGGATTTTGAGGAATCGGCTAAGGGAGACTTAGTGTTGGCCAAAAGTTGGACTGTGGGGAGGAGGAGTGATCGGTTTTGGTACTCGGGAAGTGGGTGTGCTGAATGTCTATGGTGGTTTTAGGGAATATTTTGGCAAGTGGGAAGAGTCCTTTTTTTTTCCCTCTTGAGTTAGAGTCATAAGCCGAAACCCCTATTGCTCTCCTTCTCATTTTGGTTTTCTCTTTTCGGTATTCTTGGTGCTTGGTCAAACCACCCTTGCCATTTCTTTGAGAAAGCCGAAACTATATATCCATCATCTTCTCTTCTTTGGTTCAAACATTGCTAGTCGAGAACCATATTCCCATTCCTTCTTTTCTTCTATCTCTTCATTCTTTGGTTAGCCGAAACTCCCTAACCATTTTCTGAGTTGCGTTTTCTCTTCTTTGTCGAATCTTGGGCCTATTTTCTTCTCCATCTCTTCCATCTTCAAAAGCCGAAAGCCTTGTCGTTTCCCTTTCATTTTCATCAAGTATTTTGGCTGAATACCCTTAGCCTCATTTTCTTCTCTTCTCACGTGTTTTAATCCTCCTTGAAGTGCCAAATCTATCTCTTTCTTATGGGGTTATTGCCGAATCTCCTGGTAAGTAACTGCTTCTTCTTCTTTTTTTTTTTGTTGATTTGGGTAATGCCAAAATCCCACTTCTCTTCTATCTCCCCATTTGTTATAGATCCAAACTTAAACTCTTCTTGTTCTATATTGGTGGCCGAATCTGTCAGTAAGGTAAGGGGGTAAGTGTTTTGCGGTTTTGATATTTCTTGTTGTGTTTAATAACGAAGGCTTAAGCCAATGATAGTGGTACTTGGTCGATTGTAGGGAGGAGTACAACCGATTCGATAAATCTTTGGGATTCGGTGGCCGATCCAGGTAAGGGTTCTAGCTTGTAGATCTATTTCTTGTTCATTCAAAAGCCGAAGGCTAATCATTTGTGTATGTTAGTGCTTGGCCGATTGCAAGGAAGGTTCATCACATAGCTTCGGGATTTGGTTGGAAACCAACTCGGCATTAAGGTAAGGTGCTACCTTCATGCGATATATCTTTGGGATTTCTAATGGAGCTGAATGGGCTTTAGGTTACTAACAAAGTGTTGACTGATTGTAGGGTAGAGTGAAGGCTAACGTTTTGGGATTTCGCTTAGATCTACGAATAGTCAGGTGTGTAACGCTTACACACTTCGTTAGTATGATATGTTTATTGTGTTACTGTTATAGCCATTGAAACCGGTAGTTATGCCTTTTGGGCATGAGCATGGACTCTGGGTAAGTCCCCTGTTATATGGATCTCGATATATGTTATCATGTCATTGTTTAATGCTATGCCATGTGTATTTGCATCATCATATATTATTATGCCACGATTGATATGGACATGATGGTGGGATTGTTGAGAGGAGGGGGGAGAATTATTTGAACTGTCACCAGTGGTTTTGACCACACGACGGGTTGGCCCCGTCTTTGATATTATAATTTGTGACTAAGTCCTAATGGTTTTGACCACCAGTGGTTTTGACCACGTTGATGATATTTGTGACTACGGTCACTAGTGGTTTTGACCACATATGGATATTGTGACTCGTCCCAGTGGTTTGGTACCACAGTGGGTTGGCCCCACATGATTGATTACGGGATTGTCATCAGTGGTTTTGACCACATCGACATATATTTGTGACTTCGGTCACCATTGGTTTTGACCACCAGTGGTTTTGACCACACGGGGTAGATAAAGGAGATCGGATGGTTAGGTTATGGGGTTGCATGATTTGCGTAAGTGCTTGCACTATCTGGTTGGGATTTATACACTGAGTCTCGGTGACTCACCCCTTCCCTTATATTTTGCAGATGAGGCGTAGTTCGCAGATATGGCGCCGGGGAGGACTCGAGGTGACCATGCATGCTAGTTTTGGGTTTTGACTTTAAATTACTATTTCAGATTTATTTATTTACTTAATTTGGTTTTGGTTTTGTAATGAGACCGCTAAGTATTATTTTTGGTTTTAATTACTTGCTTTTATTTTGATTAGATTATGCATGTGATTAATAACTTAATTTGCTTTAGTAACCGGAATTAAATCGAAGTTTACAAAACTATACTCTATATCGGGTTTTTCAAACGTTACCATCGGGTGACATTATTCACAAGGTAAAAACAAAGTTAACAAAGATGATTTCAAACCTAAATTTTCAAACAAACTTCAAATGCAAATGGTTCTAAACTTGACTAAGCTCACCACACTCAGTTTTAATAAGTATCGTATGATTCCTAAAAGCTAGTACCAACAAACGGATTTTCAGGCATGAAGTTCTCTAGATTTTAAAGCAACACAAAAATGTTTTCAACATCACTTTGTATAGGGTTTTCTAAACTTTAAAACGATAAAAGAGTTTTCAATAAAAGTAAACCGGAAACTTGTTTTATTCAAACGTTTTCATCCCGTAACATGCCAGATTCGGTCGTGGTGTGTCTACCATGTTTGGGGTGTTACACTATATAAATTATGGTTAGAATTTGTCTCCATTGAATTTTTTTTCATATACCTTGAAAATTGAATTACTTTTAATGCATTTTCATTTCATAGGATAAAGGAAAAAGGAAGCTGGATGAGGACACTTGTGTCAGAAATATATGAACCCCATTGTTCATTTGCTAACAGTTTTACTAGAAATTGTCTGTCTATTGTCTACTATATTTGCTGAATTATCTTTCCGCACCCATCTAGGTTGATGAGCAGTAGTTCTCAAGCATTTTGATTGGCTTTGAAGGAAAGGTGATACATGGAACATAGTTCATTAAGTGGCACGCCATTATGATGAGCCGATGATGTAGTTGTAAGTTGATCAACACTCTTGTGTTATGCTAATTGTTCAGCAAGTTATTGCATAGATAAAGACTTGGATTATTAGAAGGGCCATATCGAAATTTTAGATTCTTGTCGATTCGCATACTTTTCTAGATGAAACTATTGTGTTCTAAGTTGCATAATTTTCTATATGTAATTAAGTACCGATGAAACTACCTCCACGAATATAACAGTAGTATGTAAAATTGTTTTCCTACTACACAATGCAATTATAGATTTCTGTTTCCTTTTGCATATTGTAGATCAAGCTTTCATCTGTACAATTGGCAAGGAAATATATGAAACGTGTAGCATCAGAACTTGATGCATAGAGTGGACCGGATAAAGAACCAAATTAAATTATACATTTCTAAATTAGATTTTTGGCATTTTTATAATATTTTAAATTTTTTATATTTTTCATGACCTTTAGCGGTGTTTTTAAGAAAAGCGCCGCTAAAAGTATAATATTTTAATTTTTTTATTTTTCATGACACTTAGTAGCGTTTTTGGGAAAAGCGCCGCTAAAAGTATAATATTTAATTTTTTTTATTTTTCATGACATTTAGCGGCGTTTTTAGGAAAAACGACGCTAAAAATAATTTTTTTTTATTTTTATGATATTTAGCGGCGTTTTTGCTAAAAAGCATCGCTAAAGGTCATGTTCTTTAGCGGCATTTGTGGGAAAAATGCCACTAAAAGTCTTAGTTTTTAGCGGCGTTTTTGTTAGAAGCGCCGCTAAAAGTCATGCTTTTAACGGTGCTTGTGGGGAAAGTGCCGCTAAAAGTCATGCTTTTTAGCGGCGTTTGTGTGAAAAGCGCCGCTAAAAGTCATGGCTTTTAGCGGCAATTTTTTCTCATAAATGCCACTAAATTTTGCGGCGCCTTTTTTAGCGGTGTTTTTGTGGCGTTTCTAAAAGCGCCACAAATACTTTTAGTGGCGCTTAAAAACGCCACTAAAGGCCTAAAAAAACACCGCTAAAAGTCTAATTTGCTATAGTGAATCATTCAAAACGTTTGACCCAATCAAACCTCCCCCTTCCAAGTGCCCTTGCCGAATCCATTTCTCACCTCTCCTGGCGAAAATAAAACTCCAAAATGCAATTAATGCAGCTCAAACTCTTTCCCCCTTGTAACTCCCTCCTGACGCCACTTCCAACGGACACAAAGTGGCGCCTCTTGGCCACTACACCAACTCTTTCCTTGTGTCAACAACCACAAACTTTAATCCTTTAAAGGATGGCTCCACTAGCTCTCCCTTAAAGACTTAAAACCAAAAATTTCCACTAAGGTTCAGACTTACCCTGAAGGTTTCCCGAAGCCCCAAACACCTTCAAACAATCATACAAAGCATACCAATCACATAGATACGAAATAAAATGCGAGACCCCTAAATCTCGGATGTTATAGTTCTACACCCCTTAAAGAAATTTCAGCCTCGAAATTACCTGTTCCAAAGAGATGTGGGTATTGCTGTCGCATCACCTCTTCCGGCTCCCACGACGCTTCTTTCGAACCATGGTTCCGCCATAAAACTTTAACCAAAGGGACTGATTTCCTCCGTAGCACTTTAACGTCTCACTCCAAAATCTGAATTGGTTCCTCCTCATAGGACAAGTCTGGCCTTAATTCAATTTTCTCGACTGGCACTACGTGAGACGGGTCTGAATGGTAACGTCTTAACATCGACACGTGAAACACATCATACATTTGCTTCAACTCTAAAGGCAACTCCAACCGGTACGCTACTGGCCCCACACATTTCAAAACCCGATAAGGCCCTATAAGCCTGGGACTTAGCTTACCCTTCCGTCCAAATCTCATCACCTTCTTCCACGGTGAAACTTTCAAGAAAACTCGATCACCTACCGAAACTCTATCTCCTCCGCTTCAGATCTGCATACGATTTCTGTCTATCTGACGCCTTTTTCAATCGAGTTTGAATTACCTTAACCTTCTCCTCTGTCTCCGCAATCATCTCCAGACCCAAAATATGGCGTTCACCTAACTCTTCCAACAGATAGGAGTGCGACATTTCTGCCCATACAGCACTTCATACGGTGCCATCTGAATACTAGCTTGGTAACTATTGTTGTACGGAAACTCCGCCAAAGGTAAGAATTCTTCCCAACTGCCTCCGAAATCAATGACAGAACCCCTCAGCATATCTTCCAAAACCTGAATTACACTTTCAGACTGGCCATCTGTCTGCGAATCAAATGCTGTGCTAAAATCCAGCCTTGTACCCAAGGCCTGATGCAGCACTCTCTAAAATCGTGACGTAAATCTAGGGTCCCTATCTGATATAATTAACACTGGTACCCCATGCAATCTCACAATTTCTGCCACATACAGCTTGGCCAACCTTTAAAGAGAATAATCAACGCGAACAATTATGAAATGAGCGGATTTTGTCAACCGATCCATGATCACCTATACTGAGTCTTTCTTAATAGGCGTAAGGGGTAGCCCACTGACAAAGTCCATCGTGATTCTCTCCCACTTCCATTGTGGAATCTTCACCGGCTGTAACAACCCTAAAGGCAATTGGTGTTCAGCTTTGACCTGCTGACACGTTAAACACTTCCCCACAAATTCCGTAATTTCTCGCTTTAAACCAGGCCACCAAAACTGTTCTCGCAGATCTTGATACATCTTATTTCCTCCAGGATGCATAATATAGGGGCTACTATGCGCTTCTTGAAGAATCATCTGCCTTAACTCCACATCCTTTGGCATACAAAACCTTCCACGAAAACACAAAACTCTGTCGTTGCTCAAACTGTAGTCCGCTACTCCACTATCCTACACTTGCAGACATCGTGCACTCAGAACATCATCCGATAACTATTTCTCTTTAACTTGACTTACCCATGTCGGCTTCACTTGTAGCTCAACTAATAAACTCACGTTGTCATATAGACTAAGGTGGGCGAACATCACTCTAAAGTCTAATACTACCTTTCGGCTCAATACATCTACCACCACATTCACCTTACCCGGATGGTATTCAATCGAATAGTCATAATCCTTCAACAGCTCTACCTACCTTCGCTGCCTCAAGTTCAACTCCTTCTGGGTCAACAGATACTTTAAACTCTTATAGTCAGTGTAGATAACAAACTTTTCTCCATACAAATAATGTCTCCACACTTTCAAAGCAAACACCACTGCAGCCAGCTCCAGATCATGCGTGGGGTAGTTAATCTCGTGCGACCTTAACTGCCGAGATGCATAGGCAACAACCTTTCCCTCTTGCATCAGTACACAACCTAACCCAGTGTGAGAAGCATCATAATACACCACAACATCTTTCCCAGCCTCAGGCTGAATTAGTACCGGAGCCTCTGTCAAAATCCTTTTTAGTTTCTCAAAACTTTCTTGTTACTTGTCCGTCCACACAAAAGGTACCTCCTTTCTCAACAACTTAGTCAAGGGTGCCACAATTGAGGAAAAACCCTCGACAAACCTCCTCTAATAACTTGCCAATCCCAAGAAACTCTGAATCTCCGCCACAGACCTAGGTGGTTTCCAATCCAGCACCGCCTCGACCTTCTGAGGATCAACTCTTATCCCTTTAGCAGATGCCACATGACCCAGAAAAGTAACTTCTCTTAACAAAACTCGCACTTGCTAAATTTGGAATACAATCTCTTCTCCCTTAGAATCTATAGAACTACTCAAAGATGCGCATCATGCTCCTCTTCCAACTTGGAGTATACTAGAATGTCGTTTATGAACACCACTATGAACTGGTCCAAATAGGGTTGAAAAACCCGATTCATCATATCCATGAATGTGGCTGGTGCGTTTGTCAACCCAAATGGCATCACTAGAAATTCATAGTGCCTGTAGCGAGTCCGAAAAGCCGTCTTATGAATATCTGCTTCCTTTACCTTAAGCTGATGATACCCGGATCTCAAATCTATTTTCGAAAAGACTGAAGCCCCTTTGAGCTGATCAAACAGGTCGTTTATCCTTGGCAGCGAGTACGTGTTCTTGATCGTTAGCTTATTCAACTGGCGGTAATCTATGCACATATGCATAGATCCGTCTTTTTTCTTGACGAATAACACCAATGCTCCCAATGGAGACACACTGGGTCAAATAAAATCGCTATCTAACAACTCCTGGATTTGGGCTTTAAGCTCAACCAGCTCTTTCGGTGTCATCCTATAAGGGCGATGGACACCAGAGCCGTACCTGGTAGAAGCTCGATTCTAAACTCCACCTCACGATCCGGAGGCAACCGTAGAAGCTCTTCCGAAAAACATCCCCAAATTCCTTTACTATTCTAACCTCCCCCACAGTCACTTCCTTTGCATCCAAGGCACTAACAAGCATTAAGAAGGCCACACACCCTTTCATCACCATTCTTTCTGCCTTAAGAGCAGACACTACATTGGACAAGTAGTCTCTCCTCTCACCTATCACCAGGACTTCATCATCCTCGAGAGTCTTTAACATCATGCGCTTAGCAGCACAGTCCAAATTCACACGGTATCTTACTAGCCAGTCCATGCCTAAGATCAAGTTAAATTCCCCAAATGGTAGCTCCATCAAGTCAGCCGGAAAAACTGACCCCTGAACTTTTAAAGGCACACCTCTAAAGAGTTTATTTGCCACTATTGATTGCCCTAAAGGACTAAGTACAGTCATCTCCCTAGAGGTAGTTCCAAGATTCATATTCAAACTTCCAGACATCCTACTAGCCACATAGGAATGAGTCTACCCGACATCAATTAGTGTAGTAAAGGGTAACCCAAAAATGAAAAACGTACCCGTTATAACGTCTAGTGCATCCCCCTCTTCGCAACGTCTGGCCGCATAAACTAACCCGAGTTGTCTTGCCTCAGTACCCCCTGTACCTCTGCCTGGTGCTCCATGACCCTGACCAAAACCATTCCCTCCCCGGTTCAGACCACGACCTCTCAGCATCTGTTGACTACCCCTTCCTAGCTACACATACCCCTAACCTACCATCCGAGCCCTAGCCATATCTTACGGACAATTCTTAATCAGATGATCCTTTGACCCACACTTAAAACACCCCTTGTTTCTTCCCCAGCACTCCCCCGCATGTGATCTCCCACAATGAGCACACTGTCAAAATTTCCCAACAGCAGTCGGCATAGTAACACGAATAGGTCCATCTACCCTAGGCCTTTTCTAAAAACTTTCCGATGACCCTGACGGTCCATAACTCCTCTTATTTCTGCCTTTATCCTTATCCTGCTACGCTTCTCGGTTAAGCAACCTCCTCGGCTATCTTGGCTTTTTCCACCAACACAGTAAAATCTCTCTCTTGCTATGGAGCTATCAACACCATGACTCGTCTCATGACCCATCTTCAAATCTCACACAGTGCTCGTAGTCAGTTGCAACAATCCCTCGGGTGTACCGACTTAACCTCAAAAATTCTGCCTCATACTCGGCTACTGACTTACCCTCTTGAACTAAATTTAAGAATGCCTTCCTCTGCGCATCCACATAACTGGCTCCAACATATTTTCCTTGAAACTTTGTCTTAAAGAAATCCCAATCCACTCGGTCTGCTGGAGTACCCTCTCAATGGTGAGCCACCACTGGTAGGCCTCATCTCGTAGTAAAGAAATCGTGCCTTTTAGCTTCTCCTCAGCTGTACAGTCCAAGTCATCCATAATTCTCTCAACTACCTCCAGCCAGTATTCAGCCACGTTTGGAGCTACTCCCGAGATACCTCAAAACATTTTGGCTCCATTAGCTCAGAGTAGCTCAGGGATGAACTTCTGAGCTGCTGTCCCCGTGCCTGCCCCGACCACACGCTCTAGAATCTGCATCATTGCCTGAGATACTGCGTCGTCTCCATCCGTTTGACCCTGAAGCTCTACTTCTGTAGCAGGCAGTAGCGGTACCTCATTCTCTGACCCATAACCAAACCCTACTGGTTTCGACACAGTCACCCTACCCCTACCACGACCACGCACATTGCGCCCACGCCCTCGAGTGCTCATGACTAGCGTTCACGATTTAATCTGATTTAGAAATTTTATGCATTAGCATTTCTTTCCACTATTTAACAACGGATAGTCTTGTGGAAGAGAGTTTTAACAGTAGTTCTTTCGATTTCGAATTCTATTTACAAAATCCTAATTCCAGAGTTCACATTCAATCCACATGAAACAGAGCATCACATACATACATCAAACACAGGTAAACATCCATGAACTCACATTCATCACGTAGGGGTCTTTTCGTCATTTCACTATCTAGGGGTATTTTCGTAATTTTTTTTCAAAATAAGGTTTTTTGGTGATTTTTTTCAAAATAGGGGTATTTTGGTAATTTTGCAATCTGGGGATATTTCGGTAATTTTGTAATCTGGGGGTATTTTGGTCATTTTACAAAATCAAGGGTGTTTCGGTAAATTTTCTCAACCTAAGGTGTTTTAGATAATTTACAAAATTAGGGACATATAAGTAGTTTTAAAAAAAATTAAGGTACTGGTCCCTTTCGGGTTTTAGTCATAACTTTGGCCCATCAACAAGTCCTCGCGGCTAAAGTGAACAGACACTATACACCAGGTAGGACTCTAGAAAAGAGGAGGTGAGTCACTAGGTCCGCTTAAATACCAAGCTCTTCCTGGATCCATTCCTAGACATGTGTATGCCTGTTACCACACCCTAACTTAGCAACTTGTTCACAGACATGTTTAACTAGGGAAATTAAATCTTGTGAAGTTTGCAGAATTGTTTAGTCGAGCCCTGAGGCCCATTACCACTATCCTACTAGTCTATGCCCATAGAGCCCATCAAACCCCATATCAGAACATAAGTTAGAACACTTACCTGGCGGACTTGGGCTGGAGACGCAGGAGCCATGCAAAAGAAAAAAAACATGCATTTCATCCTACTATGTTTTAAAACCATTTTTAGAAGACGTTTTAAACCCAAAACCCAAAGTCGAGCTTTTGAACCTGGCTCTGATACCAAAATATAACACCCAAACTCGACCCAAACACCATGATCGGATATGGTATGTTACTGGGAAATAGGTGTAAAACGAGATTTAAGAAAGTACCATAAGCTTTGAAAACTGTTCGTTTGAGGAGTGGCTTTAAAAACAGTGGTTTATAGTTGAAGGAAAAAATTCCCAAGTTTAGTTAAATTCTATTTGATATCCCAGTTGGTACTTTGAGAGAAATCGGTTGTTTTTATGAACTCCTATTTTGAAAACTCCATTTTTGTTTTGCGTCTTCCATATTAAAGTATAGTAACGTTATATCTTAAATAAAAACTTAATAATAAAACCAACTTAAAATTCCAAAATTTATTAAATTTATAGTGGCCTTATTACATATTCAAAATGTCCCAAAGGAAACTAGCAATTAATAGTTTAAAATAAAGTTTACTAAAATAACTCCTACATGGCCACCTCGAGTCCGCTCCAACCCAGTCCAAAGAGTCATGAGCTACCTGCGATGTGTTAAGAAAATGGAATGAGTCACCAGACTCATTGTGCAATTATACCACCTCATTCCACAAGTGGGCTTGAGCCCCAAATCAACATGCCAAGCACAAATATTCAAATGATAGCCCCACACAACCTAATGTCCATCCTCTACACACCTCTCCGTACATCCATCCTCATACACACCTGGGGATTTCTACAATCGACCCTCCATCCGCTACACATCTCTTTGGCAGTCATGCTGACAGACACACTGCTTAAAGTCCACATAAGTGGTCTAGCCACTAAATCCACACGTGATTAATCACCATATCCACAATGAGGCTCGAGGCCATCATTAATCCTGACAGAGTCACTCACATAGTACACTTTCCCTTATCATCATTCATATCCCAAAACCCATGCACATGCAACATAATATAGCAGATGAGCAACATGATAAATCATAATTATATATGTATATATGTCCCTGCACCACATACTCACATGCATCCACAACAGTTTAACCATGATTATCAAAGTAGGTAACACACTAACCTTGTTTACCGATTACCCAACCCAAGTAAGACATTCACCACTGCCACTGTTTTCGGCTACCAAGCATAACACATATGTCTAAAAAAACTAAAGGAATAGTGTGATAATTACACACTTGTAAACCTGAAGAACTAGATATCGATCTCCCTAACGTCCTCATTCGAAGAGATTACAGTGATCTACTTGTCCTTTTCAGACGCTGGCCCATAGCCCAGTGGCTAATCCCGAACCACTGAAACTGCTCGCTTCTTGAATTTAAGGGTAAAGACTGTGTGTCGTTAATTGACTGGTACTCGATTCCATAAAATACAAACCTTGGTTAGAAGACCTGGTTAAAACGTTTAATTAAGATATAAACGAAGCTAAATAAACGCTTTAATCCAATATCCCTTACCAAAATTAGCAGAACCCGGAGAGTTTACACTTGAACTAAGAGATCGTCGAAATCTCTTGATCGAACCCCGAGAGATCTCTAACACCCTTAACGCTGGCTTAAAGCAGAAGACCCAAAATCAATCCTTTCATAGATTCAGCCACACACAAGAACAGAGTTAAGCTTTTGGTTTCGGCAAACCAAAGAGAAAAGAAAAGGATTTAGATAAAAGAGAACCCTTACCACTACCACTGAGAACTGTTTGAGAGAATTGGTAGAGGATGAATAATGACACCTCTTCTAGAGATTACCAAACGAAAAGAGTCACCACACAAGAGAGATTCGGCTTTGAAAGATTCCGTCAAGAGACGAGGCTTGAGAAATAAGCAAATAGAAAAAGAAAAAGAAAGAGTGAAAATGAAAAAGAAAGAAGTAAAGATATTCAGAAGATTCAGCTAAGGCTAAACTGAATAGAAGGTTCATTCGGCTTCTAGAAGAGAAAGTTTGTTCGACTTTTGAAAGGGAAATGAATGCTTAAGGCTATCAAAGTGAAAAGAGAAGAAGGAAGAGGTGAGGTTCGGCCTTAAAGAGTGAGTAGAAAAGAAGAGAAAAATAAAGGGATTACAAAGAATGAGTGTGACGATTACGGTTTAGGTGTTTTGAAGAATGAATAGGAAGAAATAGAAGATGGGACGAAAGTACACCAATGGTCTCTTTCAATTCGGCTTTTTGGTCAAAGAAAAAGAAGAAAGAAATGAATGACTTTTTTGCTGGCACCCTTTCAGCAAGGAGATTAAAAAAGAGTAAACTCAAAAATGTGAACACACTCAAGCTACCCAAACACCTAAATTCGGCACCTAAACACCCCCTTCATGACAAAAAAGTCCTCTCCTAGAACCGCACATTCGGCCAACACTCCACCCCCTCCTTATCCCTTCTTTCTCTCCTTAATTCCCTCTCCTTTACACATTCAAACAAGTTTGAATGGTTCCACTCCTAAAAACCCTCTCCACCAATAATTCAAAACGTTTGACCTAATCAAACCTCCCCCTTCCAAGTCTTGCTAAATCCATCACTCACCTCTATTGTCGAAAATAAAACTCCAAAATGCAATCAATGTAGCTCGAACTCTTTCCCCTTGTAACTCCCTCCTGACACCACTTCCAACGCACACAAAGTGGCGCCTCCTGGTGACTACACCAAGTCTTTCCTTGTGTCAACAACCACAAACTTTAATCCTTTAAAGGCTGGCTCTACTAGCTCTCCCTTAAAGACTTAAAACCAAAAATTTCCACCAAGGTTCAGACTTAACCCCAAGGTTTCCCGAAGCCCCAAACACCTTCAAACAATCATAAAAAGCATACCAATCACATAAATACAAAATAAAATGCGAGACCCCTAAATCTCAGATGTTACAGTGCCCCTAACCTCAACGGGGTTGGATTTGCACCCCGCCTACATGCGAGGGCACGCGAGGGAGAAAATTAGTTTAGTTATTCAATAACTACCAATTTTTTCACATATTTAAACATATTCCACACTTGATATCTAACTAATGCGTGAGAGACAATGTTGTAAGAATCAAAGCTAGAACGCCTGCCAGAACGTATGCTATCCAAGCTCGTGAGGAAGCTTCATCACCTGATGTTATAACGGGTACTTTTACACTTTATGATACTTTTTTTATTGCTTTGATAGCCCTGGTTCTGTGCATTCATATATATGCATGAATTTAGTATACAGTAAGACTTTTCCTGTAGAGTCTACTGGGTTTGCTATAAAAGTATCGAACCCCTTAGGTAAAAGTGTTTTGGTTGATAAAGTATGCAAAAATTGTCCGTTAATGTTTAGAGATATTTGTTTCCCTACTGATTTGATGCTTCTACCATTTGATGCGTTTGATATTATTTTGGATATGGACTGGTTATCTTTGCATGATGCTATTGTGAACTGTAAAAGAAAGACTATAGATTTGAGATGTCCGAATAACGAAATTGTACGAGTTGAGTCTAATGATTTGAATGGATTGCCTGCTATGATATCGATATTGAAAGCTCAGAGTTATGTGAAAAAGGGATATGAGACATATTTTGCTTATGTAATTTATTCGAAAATGTCTGAAAGGAAAATCGAGTCAGTACCTATTGTTTGCGAGTTTTCTAATGTGTTTCCTGAAGAGTTACCCGATTTGCCTCCGATCCGTGAAGTTGAGTTTGGTATTGATCTACTGCCTGGTACGACACCTATTTCAATAGCTCCGTATAGAATGGCACCAACATAGTTGAAAGAGTTAAAATCACAGTTGCAAGAATTGAGTGAGAGAGGGTTTGCTAGACTGAGTTTTTCGCCTTGGAGTGCTCCTGTTCTGTTTGTGAAAAAGAAAGATGGCACGATGAGGATGTGTATCGACTATCGTCAGTTGAATAAGGTGACAATAAAGAATAAATACCCGTTGCCCAGAATAGACAATTTATTATCAGTTAAAAGGAGCTACTGTATTTTCAAAGGTTGACCTGAGATCTGGATACTACCAATTGAGAGTGAAAGATTCAAATATTCTGAAAACTGCTTTCAGAACAAGGTAAAGGCATTATGAGTTTTTAGTTATGCCATTTGGACTAACCAATGCTTCTGCTGTTTTTATGGATCTGATGAACAGAATTTTCAGACCGTACCTAGATCAATTTGTTTTTGTATTCATTGACGACATTTTGATTTATTCACGGGATGAGACTGAACATGCTGAACATTTGAAAATCGTGTTGCAAACTTTAAGAGAAAAGTAATTGTATACGAAATTCAACAAATGTGAATTTTGGTTACACGAGGTTAGTTTTCTGGAACATATTGTGTCAGCTTCTAGAATTCGAGTGGATCCGAGTAAGTTTTCTGCTATTCTGAATTGGAAACCTTCAAAAATGTATTTAAAGTCCGCAATTTTTTGGGTTTAGCTGGTTATTATCGTAGATTTGTAAAAAGGTTTTCAGTGATAGCTACTCCGTTGACTAGATTACTTCAGAAAGATGTTAGATTTGAATGGTCTGATAAATGTCACAGAAGTTTTGATCAGTTGAAAATTCTGTTAACAGAAGCTCCAGTGTTAGTACAGCCAGAATCAAGTAAAGAATTTGTTATATACAGTGATGCTTTGATAAACGATCTGGGATGTGTTTTGATGCAGGAAGGCAAAGTTGTAGCTTATGCTTCGAGACAATTGAAGCCTCATGAAAATAATTATCCAACACACAACCTTGAATTAGCTGCGATTGTGTTTGCACTTAAGATTTGGTGCCATTATCTGTACGGTGAGAAATGTCATGTGTTTTCAGATCATAAAAGTCTGAAATACCTGATGACCCAGAAAGATTTAAACCTGCGTCAAAGGAGATGGTTAGAGCTGTAGCACCCCAAACTCGGTCTAAACGCTACAATCGAATCTGGCGTGTCACTGGGAAGAAAACGTCTTCCAAACCATTTTGTCGACTTGATTTGAAAAGAAAACTTTTGTGTAGTTAAAGAAAAACGTGGTTGAATTGAGCGAATTGTTAAAACATTTTGAAACTTAATTCAGCATGATAGAATTGCCTTGTTGTTAGCCTTTGTTTATTATCTACCCGGTGTTTCACTTTAGAAAACTCAAAGAATTTACTTAAGTTTATAAAAAAACGTCCATTTCATAAATTACTTGGCATGCCTTTTTCGTTTAATAAAAGTTTAAGGAAAAATAGAACGAATAATAAATCCCAAAGTAAAGTTTAAGTGGACTTATTAAAAACTAGAAACCAAACTTATAGTAGAGGAAAACTAAATCCGTAATAAATAGTGAAATAGAAACAATGGTTGAGCATGGCCACCACAAGTCCACCCCGGCTTCGAATCCACGATCTAAGCATTATCTATAAAATGTAGTGGAAGGGGTGAGTCACCGAGACTCAGTGTGTAATTCCCCATCCCAAAAGACGTTAAGCTCATACATAGATTCATATGATATTATGCATGTCATGCAACCCATTACCTAGATATCTACCCGAGTCTCCCAAATCTACCCCTTATGGCACCTAGCCACTGGTGGTACCTAACCACTGGAAACTGAAGTTACAAATAATCATATGTGGGGCCAACCCACTATGGTACCTAACCACTAGGACAAGTTACAAAATAAGTATATGTGGTACCTAACCACTGGTGGTTCCAAACCACTGAGACTTAGTCACAAAATCATGATATGTGGGGCCAACCCACGTGTGGTACCTAACCACTGGTGACAGTCTAGTAAATCATGCCTTCCCCCTCCTCTCATTATACGCATATTTCATGTATATGTTTCTCCACACAATATGATCATACTTAACACTTAAAGGAATTTAACATGGCACACATACAAGTTTCACATAGATAAAACACGTTATTCACCATAAAAGGACTTACCCTGAGTCCTTGCTTATATCCATAAGGGTAATGTAATGTTTCCTATTGCTATTTCGGCTTTTGACAAAACACAACATTTAGCATAACAACATATGAAGTGCGTAAGAGTTACACACCTGACACTCGTACTATCGCAATCTCGACTTTAACACTATCGTCACTTGAGACTACCACTATCTGCCTACGATCTTGCTCCGACGCCGACCCACAATCCGGTGGCCAATCTCGCACTGCCGATACTGCTCGCTTCTTGAACTTAGGGGCTAGGTTTACAGATCCAACCCCTCCTATTGCTTGGCTGACATTTGAGTCCATAACAATCTTTTGGTCACTAAACCGAAC
Source organism: Gossypium rotundifolium (assembly GCA_025506655.1). Lineage (NCBI taxonomy): Eukaryota > Viridiplantae > Streptophyta > Magnoliopsida > Malvales > Malvaceae > Gossypium > Gossypium rotundifolium. Next base: position 40,330,811 of record CP106731.1, on the reverse strand, counting down.
TTAAATGATGATATCAAATCTAAGAGATAATCATAACACTTAAAATGAAACCCTTACCTAGATCGACAAATCCTAAAATTCCTCAAGAAGCGTCACCACCCTACCTACGTTTGGCCAAGCAACCAATCATTAGACCAACACGGTGATCACACCTTCGGCTTTCCTCAAAGTTTGGCACGAGAGATCACAACGAGGAAGATTCGGCTTCTAGGAATAAAGAGTAGAAACCGATGAGATATTAAGGAAGTGATTCGAGTTAGAATAAAGATGAGAAAGAAAGAGAGATAGCAAAGAAGAAAACAACGGAGAACTTACCAATCTTGAGATAATGATTCGGCTATAGTGAAACTTTGGGAAAAGAGGCTGAACTTTGAAGGTTTTGGCTATGGGAGAAGAAATATGGGCAAGGGTATTCAGCCTTTGGAAGGATATTGAAGAGGAGAAGAGAGAGTTAGAGTGTTGTGGCAAAGGAAGAGAGAACCCTCAAAATTTCGGCTTGAAGAAGAAAGATGAGAAAGAAGAAAAAGAAGAAAAAAAAGATGAAAAAGACTGACACTTGTGCCTACTAATTTCGACATATCAAACCGATTTTTGTCCCCCTCCTAGAGTTTGATTTTCGGCCAACTCTGCCTCCACCTGATAGCCCTTATCCTCCCTTGTTATCTAAATCTACAACCTCCTTCAAAAGAGGCCTACCTAGCACTAACTCCTCCCATCATATATCAGCATATTATCCACCTAAATAAAGCATGTAAATCCCCTATTTTATAGCCTTTGTGCCGTCCTCCCCTAGCTCCCTTAGAGTGCTGAATTTAGCCTAAGAGCATGGGCTCCAAGCGGCCAACACTTGGCCCAATCCTTCCCATTGGTGACGCCGCCTTCTTGATCCCTTGCAGCACCACCCGATGTTAGGCCACAAGCCCACCTTGCAAATTTTAAACATAGATACCTATTTTTATGCCCTATAGCTCCCCATTAGAAAATTAATCCAGGCCTCAGCCCAAACCTGAACCCAATTCGCACCTCTAAATCTCAAGCTAACACCTTAACCCTACAACACACAAAATGCATAGACCCTCATATTCGGGATGTTACAAAAGCTGTTAAAAGATTATGAGCTTGGGATAGATTATCATCCGAGTAAAGCAAACGTTGTTGCTGATGCATTGAGTAGAAAATTATTAGTTGCATTATGTGCTTTGAATGCTCAGTTAGATTTGTCTGATGATAGTTCTGTGATAGTTGAATTGAAAGTGAAACCGTTGTTCTTACAGCAAATATGTGATGCTCAGAAGGTTGATAATGAATTGTTATCAAAACGAGCTCAGTGTGAATTGAATTCTGAATCTGAATTTCGATTTGTTGATGATTGTTTTAGATTTCAAGATTGTATCTGTGTTCCGAGAAATCCGGAGTTGATTCAGTAGATTTTGGGATCATCAAGGATCATCATCACAGTACTAAACTCTTTTTGGTACACTTTGAAAATGTATATAGCTGGATATGGCATGTATAGGCTAGTATTTGGTATAAGTTGTTAAGTGAACTTAGCCATGTGATTTGGCTAGTTGTGAATTGAGAAATTGTTTGAATGAATGGGATATGTAAAACATGCTTTGGCATGGTCAGTTGATACATGAAATGGACAAGTTTTGAATATGCAAATGAACGAATTATGCTTGTGATGATAATAGTTTTAGTCTTGGAATTTGTCATGGTTGGATTTGGTATTGAATGCATAGTTTAAATGGTTATTTTTGGTATGTTTTTGGTAGTCATATGTGCATGAAATGTGATGGAAAATGTTGCTTGTAGGTAAGACCCAAGTGGATGGCATTTTGGCCTTGCAAATGGCCTATATTGTGGCACACGGGCGTGCCTAGTGATCGTCGGGTAAAGTCAGTAGCTAGCTTAAGGGCACACGATCATGGCACACGGGCGTGCCTAAAAACCATGTGAGAAAGTCAGTATATGGATTAGTAGTACACGATCTTAGCACATGGGGGTGCTTGGTAGCCATGTGGGTTTGGCAGGATCGACCATGGTCAGGGTACACGGGCGTGCTTGGTGGCCGTGGTGTGTAGTCAGGTTCGACCACAGGGAGGACACACGGATATGTCTAGCAGCCGTGGAGGGCACACGGTTGGCTCCCACGAGCGTGTATCCCCTGTATTTTGGAAAAGTTTTTAAGTTTTTCGAGAACTTCTGTATAAGTTTCGTTTTAGTCCCGACCCGGGTTATAAGCAAGTTTAAGGTCTCATTGACCTATTTAAAGGACATTGTATGTATGATTGATGAATGAAATGTATTAAATGTTATGAAAGTTTTCGATCTGTCTGGTAACGCTTTTAATCCTAGTCCGGTGACGAATACAGGTTAGGGGTGTTACAGTTTCGATGTGTGAGAAGCTAGAAAACTATGATAGTATTTATAGACTGAAATTGAAACTTAAGAATTTGATTATTTTTCAATTTTTAATTGGATTTATATCTAATAATGTTATTAATTTTTATTAGTCAAAAAAAGCATCCCAGATTTGTCTAAATAACTGGCCAATTGATGACTTCATATATATATAGAGAGAGAGGAAAATGCTTATATAAATATTATAGTCTGTTACAGGAATAGATGAAAAGAAGTTGAGGTTAAAAAAATCAACTGATCCAAAATGCTCAACATGAAGCACCGACTAGTCCTATGATTCTCTGCATATTTAATATTAATAATTTAATTCATTTAAAATAATAAATAATATTTCAAATTCACTACCGTCAAAAACAATTCAATACTATTATTCCTTTTCTAGAAAGAGACTCGAGGTATCATACGAGACAATTTTTGAAGTAAAGGAAAGTTTATATTTCAACAAACTTGAAATTATATATATTCAATTAAAAACCTTTTCTAGATAAGTCCAAGTCTTCCTAAGGCTGTTCAGAGGGTGCTGCCTTACATATAATTTTATATTTTGAAATTTGAATCTTCCCATGCAAATGCACTTCAACTTCATTTCCCACACTTGCATTCTATGACTTTCTTTTAAATATATGTTAAACATACTTAATCTTATGGCATATCATATGTCAGTTTTTGGTTGCTCTCGTTAACAACACCAGCATCATTAACAATCAAACCGGTTAACTATAGTTTTTATAATTCAAATTCAACACTTAATTTTTAGTTTATCAAACATCACTTTAATTTTATCAATTTCTTTCGAGTTCCCTATTTTTTAATATATATCGATGGTTTTAGGGTTAATTTGATTAAAGTTAATTAACTGCTAATATTTTTAGCTAATTATAAATTTTCATCAACTCTAAAGCTCAAATTAAAAACTAAAAAGTTGACACTGTTACCTTTAGGTGGCAAAATATATACTTCTTGTAAAAATAAGTACCATTAGACAAAAAAAAAAAAAAACACAAATATCACATTAGAAAAAGTATCAAAAGTTATGTTTTAAGTTAGGGTGAGCATTCAAGTCGAATCGAATTGAGTAAAATTGTTCGTTTTAAATTAAAAAAAAATTAAACATGTCAAATTAAAATCTTATTACAGTATAATTAATTCCATGTTTGAGCACATAAATTTGAAACCAGATACTTTAGTATGATAAAATTCAATCATTAATTAACTTATTTAGGTCCCAATATGATTATTTTAGAAAATCTTTCTTTATATATTCTGTAGAATTTTTTAAAAATTATTATAATTTTAAATAAAATATAAATTTTGGAACTTTTATAAATATTTTGAATTTTTTATAATTTTGTTGAGAGAGAGACCAATTTGCTCGTTTTCAAAATTGATAGGGACCAAAGGGGTATTTACACCATTATGTTATTCGAGTTATTCGAATTGTAAAATTCAATTTGATTCGAACTTGAATTACTTACTTGAGTCGACTCGAATAACTCGATTCGATTAACTCGAAATACGATTTTCTTTTTTATTTTTTTTGAATCGAATCGAATCGAGTTTTACTCACCGCTACTTTAAGTCCCTAAGTCTAAGCGTCCGAATTTTACATATTAATTACCAAAAGGAGTTGAAATAGAAAATTTCATTTATTTCTTTTCTACAAGTTTTCTCGTCATTCTGACAAAGGATTAATTCATCAGCAAAATGAACAATAGTGCAAATTTGATTTCAGGTTAATTCGATTCCACCAGAATTACTATTTATCGATTAAAATTTATTTTATTAAATTTTAATTATAAAATATATAATTACTAATAAAATATTTTTAAATATATTTAGAATTAAATGAATATATAATACATGTTATCATTATATATTTCTTTTTAAAATTACATTTTGAAGAGATATAAAGCAAATAAATAGGAGACAAACTGATAAAATATTTAGTCACCAAATTGCGATTTAATAAGTTCTGGCTGCCTAATTTGACTAGTACCAATTCAATGAATATTGATAACAATGTTGGATATAAATCCAATTTAAAGATGAGAATAATATATCAGTCTATAAATTGCATCTTGGTTCTCAATCATCTCACACCTCAAATTCTCACTCAATCATCCATTTATTCTTTTCTTTCAACTCAAAGTCCCAAGTAGTATTAGAATCATGGGTGTTGTCTCTTATAACTATGAGTCTACCTCCCCAGTCGCTCCCGCCAGGCTTTTCAAGACCTTTGTTCTTGAAGCTGACAAGGTCTGGCCCATACCTGCCCCTCATGCAATCAAGAATATTGATGTTGAAGGTAATCCTGGCCCTGGAAGTATTGTAAAGATCAACTTTGTTGAAGGTTAGTTCTTTCATTTTTTTTCACTTTCTATGGTCTCTTTGCAATGCGGTCAACACGAGTATGTCGGATAACACGTATTTTATTTGTTTAGGCCTTCCATTCCAATATATGAAGCACCAGATTGGGATGAAAACAAATTTTCATACAGTTACAGTATGATTGAAGGTGGTCCTTGGGGGGACAAGCTTGAGAAAATCAACTACGAGAATAAGTTTGAGGCAGCTGTAGGTGGAGGAACTGTTTGCAAGAGCTCGATGAAATTTTACACTGTTGGTGACTATGTAATCACTGAAGATGAAATCAAGGCTCTCATTAAAGGGAGTGAGGGAGTTTACAAAGCCATTGAAGCTTACCTCTTAGCTAACCCCGATGCTTGCAACTAAGATATAGTTTTCTTTGAATTTTCATGCTTACCTTAAAAACGGGTCAAATTTTAATGTTGTGCTTTTAATATTTTCTTTTTTATCTTAAAGCCTAAACTGTCATATGATTGATTCAATAAGAGTGATGGTGCTGATTGAGCTTTGATCTTCTTAAGTCATTTTCATTACAATCAAAGAATTTGAGTTGTATTGTAACACCCTCACCCGACCCAATCACCAGATCCAGGTGCGGGCATCACAACAAAACTGGATTAATGTTTATACTATGATCTTACTATTTCGAGATCAAACTTTTTTACCTATTAATAAATTAACTTACATCAGATGCATAAATTTCTAAATAAAGTTTGTTGTCTCTACTCCACTCTTAAGGAACTACATAATTACAATATATTCACTCCCATGGCAGAGTTCCTAATGGTGCTCCCTTCCTATGTGCTTGACTCTACTTAAATGAATCTTCGAATCCAAACAGCCTAGCTTGGTCCCTCCTGGAGTCCCTTATTCTATATCCTTTAATCACAAAACAACCATTGTAAGTACAGATGAACTTAGTGAGTTTCATCATTACACGAAACGTACCCCGCCTTGTCGGGATTCAATTAAATAATAATAATACAACAACTCCCTACTAGTTTGCAATGTTTCTCTTAAACCACCATAGTGGACTTTTCCTATTCTCGACACTATCAACTGGCGGATAGATCGTTGAGCGATTTCCTTCTGGCCATTCTCTCTGTAACAGCCTGTTTTCAGTGAAATCGGAATAGTGGTTTTGGGATCACAAATCTAAGGTCAAAAAATTTATTTTATTATTATTTTATTTCCTACAGTATGATATTATTACCGTATAAAAATTTCGTTAAGAAATTTTACAGTTTACATGCTCGATTTGATAAAAAGGACTAAATCGCATAAAGTGAAAAAGTTTAGTTTTTGTAGCTAAAGGTATTAAATAGCTATAGAACCTTAAAGTAAAAGTCCTTATATGGTAATTAGACCACTATTGAAGTTAGTGGAATGTGTTGGCTTGGTTTAAGTGAAATTATGAATATTTTTAAGGTTAAATTAGTAAATAGGTTATTAATGATAAATTAAATAAAACAAAAAATTTTCTCATCTTCTCCATTGTGTTCTTCACCGAAAATTGAAGTAGAAAACAAGATATTTAGGGTTCTTCCATTTGGTTGCATAAAATCTTATCATGTAAGTGAATTTTAATCCCGTTTTTAATTATTTTTATGTTTTCGGGATTGTTGTAGCTTAATCTAGCTAGTTTGAGGACTAATTTATAAAATTTTTTAAGGATTTGAGTTCTTCCATGAACTAATATTTGTTTATTTTGTTGTTTTATGGTAGAAAATGGATAGTTGTTGATAGATAAACAACTTTTGTTAAGTGATTTTTGGTAAAAATGTCAAATAGGGATTAAATTAAAAATAGAAATTATACATGGTAAATTTGTGAAATAAATGAAATATAGGGTTTATAGGGACCTATATGAAATTTTGCTATAGTGGGTTAAGCATGAATTGCATAAATTTTCATTTTATGAGCTAGGGACTTAATTGTAAAGAATTTTAAAGTATAGGGTAAAATTATAATTTTGCCAAAATATGTTTTGGATTAAATTAAATGAATTATATGTTAAATTGAATTAATTTTATCCGTATAGATCCAATTAGACCTCATACGGAGTTAGATTGGGGCAAAGAGAAAGTATCTAATTAATCGCCTATGTATCTAAATATACTCCTCGAGGTAAGTTCGTGTATTTAAATTGTGTTTATATGTTTTTAATTGTAATATATAGATGTTATGATTTGTCATATATAATTACTGAGTGCATATCCAATGACGAACAATGATTACCGAGCCCCGTTTGAACCTTAGGAATCCTTAGGATACAAATGACATGTCATAAAGGTTATCGATTTATAGCTCGTGAGAGCATACCGATCTTCAACTTAGATTAGCATACTGATTCACATCTCATATGAGTAAACATGTACATGAATTGACGAATTATATTTATATAAGCTAGCACACTATGTGTGAGATATCCTGGGTATCCAACGGTATTCTAAATGGTTCAACTGGCAATATTCTGATACGAAATGATATGAGTTCGATACAAACTATTACAAGTATACATATGAAATTCATGGAGTGATACATGTATATGGAATTTGATTAATTATTGAGAACATCCATGATTATTGGTTAATATATGTATTTACATGGCTAATATGGTTTGTGTATATATGCTTAGGCATTTGGCCAAAATGTGCTAGGATATGCCTTGTACTTACCTATTACTTGATTATATGGTAAGTTAAATTCTAAACTATACGAACTTACTAAGCTTAAATGCTTACTTTATGTTATTTCCGTGTTTATAGTGAATCAAAAGCTCGTTCGGGTTGGAAGATAGTCGAAGCTATATCACACTATCCATCGGCTTTTTGGTACATTTCGGATGTTTAATTTTGGTTATAATGGCATGTATAGGTATTTTTGGCTAATGTTGGCCTATATGTTTTGTTGTAAATATGGCCATTTGATTTGGCTTATGTTGGCATATTTTGGGAATTATATAAGTAGCATTAATATGGTTGATGTGTTGCTTGTTTTGTGTTTCAATTATGAAAGTTGAGATTATGGTTTGAATATGCATATTGTATAAGTTTTGTAATTTTTCGGAATTGTTGTGAAATGGAACTTTGGTTGAATGGCATGATTAGTACCATTTGGCATGTTTTGGTAAGTAAGTTCCATGTTGTATTAAGGCAAACATACCTATAAGTTAGTTTAGTAATTGGCCATATTGAATACATATTTATACATGTTTTTATATTTTCATTTGAGGTGCCTAAGAGCATATTGGTTGTGTAACACCCCAAACCTGGCCCAAACGTTACGACCAGATCTGGCATGCTACGGGTTGTTTGTTTAAGATCAAATCCTTTGATCGCTTTGAAGAAAGCATAGTTTTGAAAAAAACTTTCAAGTAGCACGTTGAGTTGAAACCTTTGCTTGTTGATTTTGGAAATCTCAGTTTGTTTAACTAGTTAATCATTAAATGTGAAATTTTTGAAATAAACCTTAGCTTTTGTGTTGACTGTGTTTGAAAAGCCCATTTTGATTCGCTTTATAATTAGATCTTTGAAAACATAAGTTTATAATCCTTGAACATTGATAACAATGGCCAAAATTTTAAGCAAAGAGGCCTTATTACATGCTAACAAAAATAACCCAAAATTTAAAACTAAAGGGAAACCCGAAAATTGGTTCACATAATAAAAGTCTTTATGGCCCCTTGAGTCCGCCTCGGCTCCCGTGTCCACGATATACTGCTCATCTAAAAAGTTGGGAAAAATAAAAGGGTGAGTCACCAAGACTTGGTGTGTAAATCCCAGAATCACATAAACGGCTAAGGCCCAAAAACACATTCTGGCCTTGGCCCACAAAAAATAACAACAAAAAGATACATCTTGAATGTCCCAACCCAACCTAAAGTTCCATCCTCTACACGCCAACCCTTACCACCATGACACCGTGGGATTTCTACAATCAACCTCCATTACTACACGCCATTTCGACAATTTGTCTTTTGTTATAAAGACCGATCACTATGTGACCTTATAATCAGATGTGGCAGAGCCACCAATCGCTATGCGACTTTAATAATATATTACGGTTTAACCACCGATCACTATGTGACCTATTAATCAAATGTGGCAGAGCCACTGATTTCCATGTGACCTTAATAATATATTGTAGTTTAACCACCGATCACTAAGTGACCTATTAACATGCTCTTCCCCTTCATCATATCAATCCCATCCCATGCATATGCACAATGCAAAAGCAAAAACAACATGCCATCTACAGGTTAACAGGTTATCACATATATCAATACACATAGAGAATTTTCTATGTTCACATACCTGGCATCCTTAGCCTAACCCCTACGGGTTAATCGACTGTCCGCACAACCTTTTCCAACTTTTCAGCCTATAACAGGTATAATACAGAAAACTTATATGATAAAGATCTACACACCTGATTACAGACAAGACGATACTTTCTATGTCGACACTGTCAGTAGCCGATACGACTGCTAACTGCCTATGGTTTTGTTCCGAAGCTGGCCCACAACCCGGTGGCCAATCCCTAATGGTAGACACCGCACGCTTCTTAAACTTAGGGGTTGGTTTTAAGGATCCAATTCCCTCCTTCGCCTAATCGACATTTGATTCAATTTATCAGTTGCTACCACCACAACCTATGGTTGTCAATCCTTAACATAGGATTTAGATCACGAATACATTCAACAAAACCTAACGAAAATCTAAAGAAACCCTTACCTCAAACTCCCGAAAAGAGATCTAGTTCCGAGACTAGCAATTTCTGGCTTTTGGAATCTAAGTGATCCAACCTACCTCTATTCCTGAGATGTCATCCCAACAGAAAACGCAAGAAGATAAGAAGTATTAGACCAATCGACAGCTTTAACAAACCAAATATCCATTCGGCTTTGGCCCCCAAAATCGAAAGAGAAAAGGTCAAAAGAAATCGGCACTTACCAATAGATTCGGCTTCTCCTAACAGATTTCGACTTTTGAGAAGATCAAAAGAAAGACAGTGCAACAGGATCTATGAAGATTCGGCTATGAAGAAATTGCCAAAGAGAGAATAAAGGAAAGAACAATGATCATTCGATTATAGAAAAAGAATGGAGAAGAGAAGAGTTATGCGTTTCGGCTTTTAAGAAAGAGATGATTGAGAAAGGAGAGGTAGGATGAAATGAAAAGTAGCAATAGAGACGGTAGAGAAAATAGAATTTCGGCAGACTAGAGGTAGGTTCGACTTTAGCAGAATTTTGAGAAAAGTGAGTGGGAGAATGAAGACTCAAATGCCGATAATGAAGAGATATTCCCTTTACTTAATGCAAAATTTTGACACCCCTTAAACAAATGTCGGAAATGCCCTTTCCGAATCTCAAAAATTCATCCTATTAACAGGGTAATTTCGGCACCCCTAAAGCCACTCTAAACTGATTCCTCCTTCCTCTAAGAGTCAAATATTCGGCCACCACCTAGCCTTTCAGATAATTCCTAAACTTTCTCCCTTATCTTCACCTGATCACTTATCCACAGTGTCATGGATAACACCACCTCTTCCTCCCTTTACCAGCACATTATCAACCATATTATCCACATTAAATAATTCCTAATTTCAAGCATCCAAGCCGAACTCCACTACTGCTCTTTCCTATTGCCGAAAATTAAAATATAAAAGTATCATGCGACTCGAACCTTGGACCTCCTTAACTGCTTACACACCACCTCCTAGTCCCTGCATACCGCCACTGACCACTGGGCCACAAGCCCATTTTCGTGTCTTAATTCACAGATAATATCTTTTAAGCCCTATCCTACCTGACTCTCCACTAGAGTGCCTAAACAGATAATTTTTGCTAAGGCCTCGGCCCAACTTCGAGCCCATTCTGGACCCCTAAAACATTCTAACAAGCCTAATAAGCACAACAACACATCACAGCACGCCAAATGCAAAGCCCCATAAATTTGGGATGTGATAGTTTTACCCCCTTAAAGAAATTTTGGCATCGAAATTACCTGGTCAAAAATAGATGCGGGTATTGCTGCTGCCGCATTGCTTCCTCCGGTTCCCAAGTAGCCTCCTCATAGTTGTGATTCCGCCATAGAACCTTAACCAAAGGAACCATCTTCCTCCGCAATACTTTGACATCAAGATCTAGAATTTTCACTGGTTACTCTTCAAAGGATAAATCGGGTCTTCGATTTCTTCCACAAACACCACATGGGATGGATTCGAACGGTATCGTCTTAACATAGAGACATGAAACACATTGTGAATTTGGCTTAACTCTGAAGGTAGCTCAAGCTGATAGGCTATCGGCCCCACTCGTTTCAACACCCGATGAGGTCCGATGAATCTAGGACTTAATTTACCTTTCTGTCCAAACCTTAGCACTTTCTTCCACGGTAACACCTTTAAGAACACCTTGTCACCCACTGCAAACTCCATGTCCTTATGCTTCAAATCAGCATAGGACTTCTGTCTATCTGACGCTTCCTTTAGTCGAGCTCAAATTAACTCAACCTTCTTTTCTGTCTCGGTAACCAACTCTGGCCCCAAAATCTGATGTTCCCCCAACTCCGTCCAACAGGTAGGAGTATGACACTTCTGCCCGTATAATGCTTCATAGGGCGCCATTTGAATACTAGACTGGTAGCTATTGTTGTAAGCAAACTCCGCCAAAGGTAAAAACTCCTCCCAACTACCCCTGAAATCAATGACACAACCTCTCAACATGTTTTCTAAGATCTGAATTACTTGTTCTGACTGTCCATCGGTCTGAGGATGAAACGCTGTACTAAAATCCAACTTCGTACCCAACGCTTGATGCAATGCCTTCCAAAATAGCGACGTGAACCTAGGGTCCCTGTCCAATATGATCGATACTGGTACTCCATGCAACCTCACTACCTCCACTATGTATAGCTTAGCCAATTTCTGCAGAGAGTAATCGAAACATATTGGTATGAAATGAGTAGACTTTGTCAAGCGATCAACAATCACCCAAACTAAATCTTTCTTAGTAGGCGTAAGAGGTAGCCCACTAACAAAGTCCATTGTGATCCCTTCCACTTCCATTGTGGAATCTTCACCAGCTGCAATAACCCTGATGGTAACTGATGCTCTGCCTTTACCTGCTGATAGGTCAAACACTTACTCACCAATTCAGAAACCTCTCGCTTCAAACCCGGCCACCAAAACTGATCTCACAAATCCCGATACATCTTACTCCCTCCAGGGTGCATAGCATATGGGCTACCATGCGCTTCTAACAAAATCTTATGCCTCAATTCAGGATCTTTCGGCATACAAATTCTTCCTTGAAAACCTAATAACCCTTCCTCATTCATACTGAATTCTGTTGATCCATCATTCGATCCTACCTAAAACTTCTCTTTCAGCAACTCATCGGTCTGCTGCTTTTCCTTAACCTGACTGACCCAAGAGGGTTTCACTTGAAGTTCAGCTAATAAACCCCCATCATCGTACAGACTAAGGTGAGCAAACATTGCTCTCAAGTCAGAAATTACTTTACGACTTAAAGCATCCGCCACCACGTTAGCTTTACCCGGATGATACTCGATCGAGCAATCATAATTCTTTAACAACTCGATCCACCTCCTTTGCCTTAGATTCAACTCCTTCTGGGTCAAAAGGTATTTTAGACTCTTATGATCGGTATAAATGATAGATTTCTCCCCGTACAGATAATGTCTCCAGATTTTCAAGGCAAAAACCACTGCCGCCAATTCCAAATCATGCGTGGGATAATTTGATTCGTGTGGTCTTAACTGCTGAGATGCATACGCAACAACCTTCCCATATTGCATTAATATGCATCCTAGCCCCATGTGTGAAGCATCATAGCAAATCATGAATTCCTTTTCGGCCTCCAGCTGAACCAATCACCGGAGCCTCCGACAATATCCTTTTCAACCTTTCGAAACTTTCTTGTTGCTTATCAGACCAAACAAACGGAACTCCTTTTCGTAACAACTTAGTCAATGGTACCGCAATCAATGAAAATCCTTCAACAAACCTTCTGTAATACCCGGCCAGACCAAGAAAACTTTGGATTTCTACTACGGACTTAGGCGGCTTCCAATCCAACACCGCTTCAATTTTCTGAGGGTCAACCCTAATCCCCTATATCGACACAACATGGCTTAGAAAAGTAACTTCCCTTAGCCAAAATTCACACTTATTGAATTTGGCATACAACTGCTTCTCCCTCAGAATCTACAAAACCACTCGAAGGTGTGAATCATGCTCCTCCTCCGATCTTGAATAAACTAGGATGTCATCTATAAATACCATAATAAACTGATCCAAGTAGGGTTGGAATACTCGGTTCATCATGTCCATAAATGCTGCTAGCGCATTGGTCAATCCAAGTGGCATTACCATGAACTCGTAATGACCATAGTGAGTTCTAAAAGCCGTCTTATGAATATCCTCCTCCTTGACCTTAAGCTGATGGTACCCTGACCTCAGATCTATCTTTGAAAAGACTAAAGCCCCCTTCAACTGATCGAATAAGTCATCGATCCTCGGCAGTGGGTATTTATTCTTGATTGTCAACTTATTTAACTGGCGATAGTCAATGCACATACGCATTGAGCCATCCTTCTTCTTAACGAATAATACTGGCACTCCCCAAGGTGACACACTTGGTCGAATAAACCCTCTATCCAGCAACTCTTGTATCTGTGCCTTTAACTCCACCAACTCTTTCGGTGCCATCCTATATGGGGCGATAGATACCAGCGCTGTTCCCGAAAAAAGATCAATACCAAACTCCACTTCACGGTCCGGAGGTAATCCTGGAAGCTCTTCTGGGAAAACATCAGGAAATTCCTTCACCATTCTAACATCCCTGACAGATAGTTCCTTGGCTTCCAGAGCCCGAACAAACATTAGAATTGCCTCGCATCCTTTCCTCACCATCCTTTCTGCTCTTAGAGCAGTCACTACATTCGACAAACAGTTCCCCCTTTCACCCATTACCAACACTTTGCCACCCTCGGGGGTTTTTAGCACCATACGCTTGGCTGCACAATCTATATTAGCTTGATACCTCACCAGCCAGTCCATGCCTAAAATTAAATCAAACTCCCTGAACAGTAATTCCATCTGATTAGTCAAGAAAACTATTCCCTAAACTTCTAAAGGTACCTCCCGATAAAGCTTATTTACCACCACAGGTGTCCTAACGGGCTAATTACAGTCATCTCCCTAGAGGAAATCTCAGAATCTATGCCTAAGGTTCCAGACACCCTACTAGAAACATATGAATGTGTCGACCCAATATCAACCAATGCAGTGTAAAGAAATACAAGAATTAAAAACGTACTGGTTATGACATCTGGTGCGTCGGCCTCCTCTCGACGTCTGGCAGCATAGACTAGCCCCGACTGTCTCACCTCAGTGTTTTCTGCCTCGACTGGTGCTCCATGGCCCCGACCGAAATCGTTGCCTGGCTGGACCACGACCTCTCTGCAGCTACTGACCTCCTCTACCCGGTTGAGCATTTCCCTGCCCTATGAGCCCTACATCTCCCCGTGGCTGTGGACAGTCTCTAATCTGATGATTCGTAGATCCGCACCTGAAACACTTCCCATTGTTCGACCTACACTCACTTGAATGGAATTTTCCACAGTGAACACACCTCCGTGTTGGGCTAGCAGCAGCTGGTCTCCCAACTTGGTTTGGCCCATCCGACCTAGGTCCTTTTTGAGCACGCCTAGCTGCCCCTGACGATCTAAAATTTCTCTTACTTCCACCCCTATGTCTATCCTGGTTCAGTTTTTCTGTCCGCTTTACCTCCTCAGCTATCTTAGCTTTTTCAACAAGCACAGCAAATTCCCTCTCCCGCTGTGGAGCTATCAATACACGCAGATCATCCCTCAGGCCATCCTCAAATTGAACACAATGCTCATGTTCTGTGGCCACTATCTCTCGAGCGTAACGACTCAAACGTAGGAATTTCACTTCATACGCAACCACCTACTTCCCTGAACCAGGTTTAGAAATGCTTTACGCTGCGCATGCATATATCTCGACCCGATGTACTTATTCTGAAATGCCGTCCTGAAGTAACCCAAGTGATACAGTCAGCCATCGTACCATCCTTAACCGTAAGCCACCATTGATACGCTTCATCCCAGAGAAGAGACACCACTCCCTTCAGCTTTTCTTCTTCCGTGAAGTCGAGATCATCCATTATATGTTCCATTGCTTCCAGCCAATACTCAGCTGTACTAGGAGCTACACCGAAATTCCTTAAACACTTCTACCCCATTGGCTCTAAGTTGATCCGGCACAAATTTTGAGCTCCTGTACCCATGCCTACTCCCGCAACTCTCTCCAACACTCAGAGCATCACCTGAGACACCGCATCGTCTCCGCCCATTTGGTCTTGATATTCTGCCTCCACAGTTGGTGGCCCTGGTATCTCATTCCCTGACTCGTGACAAGACCCTACCAGTTTCGACACAGTAATCCTACCTCTACCTCGGCCACATACACCATGCCCCCTAGTGCTCATATCTAACGTTTGCGATTTATCTTATTAGAAGTTTTATGGATTAATAATTTCTTCCACTGATTAATAACGAACAATCTTATGAGAAGTAGTTTTAATAATAGTTTTTTCGAATTCGAAACTATATCTACAAGGTTCAGTTCTCAAGTTTGTATTTCCTAGCTTTAGAAACCACATTTAATCAACATCTATTTGCATTCCAAGCAGAGCATCACATACATGCATCAAACACACAAGTAACATCCATAAACTCACCTTCGTCACACAAGGGTGTTTTCATCATTTCACTACCTAAGGGTATTTTTGTAATTCTACCTTATAAGGGTATTTTTATAATTTCGCAAAATAGGGTATCTTGGTAATTTTACAAAATAGGGGTATTTGCAAACCAGGGGTATTTTGATAATTTTACAAACTAAGGGTATTCCGGTAATTTTCACAACCTAGGGTATTTTAGTAATTTTCACAAATCGAGGGTATTTTAGTAACTCTGCAAAGATAGGGTATTGGCCCCTTTCGGGTTTTAGTTATGATCTTTGGCCCATTAACAAGCCCTCAGGGCTAAGTGAACAGACACTACGCACCAGGTAGGATTCTAGCGAAGAGGAGGTGGGCCACTAGGGCCGCTTAAATACCAAGCTCTCCCTAAATCCAATCCTAGACATGTATACGCCTATTGCCATACTCCAGCCCGGTGACTTGTTCATGGACATCTTTAACTAGAGAAATTAAGTTTTATAGATTTCAAGAGTTGTTTGACTAGGCCTAAGGTCCATAAACTCTAGCATACTTGCCTACGTCCCCATAAAGCCCATCAAACCCAACATGCATATCTTATCAAGGGTTAGAATACTTACCTGCGTGGATCCGGTGCTGTAGACTCGAAGGCCCAAAACATTTTTCCTACCCTTGTATTAATCTATAAAAACTACTGGACCCATTTCATAGTCTGAGTTTTGAACCGAGCTTTGATACCAAAATGTAACACCCCAAACTTGGCCCAAACGTTATGACCAGATCTGGCATGCTACGGGTTGTTTGTTTAAGATCAAATCCTTTGATCACTTTGAAGAAAGTGTAGTTTTGAAAAAAAACTTTCAAGTAGCACGTTGAGTTGAAACCTTTGCTTGTTGATTTTGGAAATCTCAGTTTGTTTAACCGGTTAATCATTAAATGTGAAATTTTTGAAATAAACCTTAGCTTTTGTGTTGACCATGTTTTAAAAGCCCATTTTTGATTCGCTTTATAATTAGATCTTTGAAAACATAAGTCTATAATCCTTGAACATGGATAACAGTAAACCGAAAATTTTAAGCAAAGAGGCCTTATTACATGCTAACAAAAATAACCCAAAATTTAAAACTAAAGGGAAACTCGAAAATCGATTCACATAATAAAAGTCTTTATGGCCCTTCGAGTCCACCTCGGCTCCCATGTCTATGATCTACTGCTCATCTAAAAAGTTGGGAAAAATAAAAGGGTAAGCCATTAAGACTCAGTATGTAAATCCCAGAATCACATAAATGGCTAAGGCCCAAAAACACATTCTGGCCTTGGCCCACACAAAACAGCAACAAAACAAATACATGCTGAATGTCCCAACCCAACCTAAAGTTCCATCCTCTACACGCCAACCCTTACCAGCCATGACACCGTAGGGATTTCTACAATCAACCCTCCATCCGCTACACGCCATTTCGACAACTGTGCTGCCTGTCATAAAGACCGATCACTATGTGACCTTATAATCAGATATGGCAGAGCCACCGATTGCCATGCAACCTTAATAATATATTGTGGTTTAACCACCGATCACTATATGACCAATTAATCAAATGTGGCAGAGCCACCGATCGCCATACGACCTTAATAATATATTGTGGTTTAACCACCGATCACTAAGTGACCTATTAACATGCTCTTACCCTTCATCATATCAATCCCATCCCATGTATATACACATGCAAAAGAAAAAACAACATGCCATCTACAGGTTAACATGTTATCACATATATCGATACACATAGAGAATTTACTATGTTCACGTACTTGGCATCCTTAGCCTAACCCCTACGAGTAAATCCACCGTCCAAGACACCTTTTCCGACTTTTCACCCATAATGTATATATACGTAAAACTTATGTGATAAATATCTACACACCTGATTACAAACAAGATGATACTTTCTATGTCGACACTGTCAGTAGCCGATACGACTGCTAACTGCCTATGGTTTCTTTTCGAAGCTGGTCCACAACCCGGAGGCCAATCCTTGACGGTAGACACCGCACGCTTCTTAAACTTAGGGGTTGGTTTTACAGATCCAGTTCCCTCCTTCGCCTGATCGACATTTGATTCAATTTATCAATTGCTACCACCACAACCTATGGTTGCCAATCCTTAACATAGGATTTAGATCACGAATACATTCAACAAAACCTGGCAAAAATATAAAGAAACCCTACCTCGATCTCCTGAAAAGAGATCTTATTCCGAGACTAGCGATTTTTGACTTTTGGAATCTAAGTGATCCAACCTACTTCGATTCCCGAGATGTCGTCCCACAGAAAACACAAGAAGATAAGAAGTATTAGACCAATCGATAGCCTTAACAAACCAAATAGCCATTCGGCTTTGGCCCCCAAAATCGAAAGAGAAAAGATCGAAAGAAATTGACATTTACCAACAGATTCGGCTTCTCCTAATAGATTTTGGCTTCTAAGAAGATAAAAAAAGACAGTGCAACCGGATCTATGAAGATTCAGCTACAACGAAATTGCTAAAGAGAGAATAAAGGAAAGAACAATGATCATTCGATTATAGAAAAAGAATGGAGAAGAGAAGAGTTATGCGTTTCGGCTTTTGAGAAAGAGATGATTGAGAAAAGAGAGGTAGGATGAAAGGCAAAGTAGCAATAGAGACGGTAGAGAAAAGAGAATTTCGGCAGACTAGAGGTAGGTTCATCTTTAGCACAGTTTTGAGAAAAGTGAGTGGGAGAATGAAGACTCAAATGTCGATAATGAAGAGATATTCCCCTTACTTAATGAAAAATTTCGGCACCCCTTAAACAAATGCCAAAAATGCCCTTTCTGAATCTTAAAAACTCATCCTATTAACAGGGTAATTTTGGTACCCCTAAAGCCACTCTAAACCGATTCTTCCTCCCTCTTAGAGTCAAAAATTTGGCCACCACCTAGCCTTTCAGATAATTCCTAAACTTTCTCCCTTATCTTCACCTGATCACTCATCCACAGTGTCATGGATAACACCACCTCTTCCTCCATTTACCAGCACATTATCAACCATATTATCCACATTAAATAATTCCTAATTTCAAGCATCCAAGCCGAACTCCACTACTGCTCTTTCCTATTACCGAAAATTAAAATATAGAAGTATCATGCGACTCGAACCTTGGACCTCCTTAACTGCTTACTCACTACCTCCTAGTCCTTGCATATCGCCACTGACCACTGGGCCACAAGCCTATTTTTGTGTCTTAATTCACAGATAATATCTTTTAAGCCCTATCCTACCTGACTCTCCACTAGAGTGCCTAAACAGATAATTTTTGCTAAGGCCTCGGCCCAACTTTGAGCCCATTCTGGACCCTTAAAACATTCTAACAAGCATAATAAGCACAACAACACATCATAGCACGTCAAATGCAAAGCCCCATAAATTCAGGATGTGACAGGTTGTATGTGATCATACCATTTATATAAAGCTAGAAAATGCATGGATTTGGTGCCTTATTATGGCTTGTGTATATGTGCATTTGTGGTTGTAGGTACATGTCAATGTGGGTGACAAAAAATGGCTTGTAAAATGGCCTATTTTCATCCATAAGGGCAGAGACTCGGGTGTGTGTCTCAGCCATGTGTGACACACGGCCAGCTGACACTACCGTGTGTCCCCTATAGCTTTCAAAGGGTTACAAGTCAGGCAGTTACGTGGCTAGCACACAGCCTAGCAAACAGGCGTGTGGGGTTACTTCGAAGGGTACACAGCTTGGTACACGGACGTGTGGCTTATCCGTGTGACCCAAGCCAGTGAGTTACACAGGTACAGACACAGGCTGGGACACGATCATGTGTCCCCATTTTGAATTTCCACACGGTCTGAGACACGACGTGTCACCTCCACATGGCCGTGTGACCCCTACAATATTGAAAATTTTTACTATTTTGGGAAAAATTCTCTGAGTTTTTGATTTTGTCCTGACTTGTTTCTAGCACGTATTTTGGGCCTTAAGAGCTCATATATGAGACAATATGAATGATTTTGATTGGATTTTGATATGAATACTGATATGCTTCGAAATGTTTAAAATTTTTGTTCAATTGATTTGTAAACTCTTGTAATGCTCCGTAATCATGTTCCTGCAATGGATTCGAGTTAGGGTGTTACACTCTCAGCATTCGTTCAACCTTGACAGTTTATCTGTATGTCTCACCATATCTGTGGACTCTGTCCTTTCTTTTACTTAAATTATTTCTTTCTCTTATCTTCAAAGTGGATTTCTTCCTCCTACCATCATGCCTTATTAGTTTGGCCCTCCAGCCTACCTCCTAAAGACCATTGAGTATATTTCCTTTAGTGATCATTCCCAATTTGAATAGTCCATGGAGGACTCTTACTATTACCCTAGTCCCAATGGGCTCGTTGTCGTCCCATCCTTTTGGATTACCTAGAAGATTTCCAGCCACTCTAACGGATTAAGTCCCACTTGCAACAAATACCAGTTTGATTTTTTTTTTTGTAATCCATCTTGTCCGAGGTACCATGTTCATAACTCTGATATACTCATCTTTTGTGGACAATTTTTGCCTTCAGAAACAGTCAACTACCACTAGAGGCCCTATTGGTTCATGGTCTCTTTCTCATTTGGCATCCCCGCCTAGCTAGCCATTTAGCTGATACTTCTTTAATGGTTTCCCCTTAAAATGAGATAGTCCTTATAGATATTTATATCATTCAACGTATCCTTCTTTGTTGATGGGTTCTAACTCACCTTTCGTTTCTTTATGAATTAACTGGACTATGCATGAAAAGCCACTAACCTTTAGGGTTTCTCAAAAATGCCCACGGCATTCCTTAATAGAGGATCCTTATCTATGATCCTTGGTTATACCAACTTTCGTTTGCCTTTACACTAAGCACCGCTAATGGGTCAACTCCCGTGACTATTCTTGCTAGGTTACCACCCATATGCTCTATTGGCTTTTACAACTGCTTTTGTAGTAGTCTTTTCCCTCTTTATATTTCCCCCTTTATTGGCAGATTCCTTCGACCCAGTGGCTATCTAATGCATTTTCATACATCCATTTTCCTTGTAACACCCCTTACTCGTATTCAATGCCAAAATAGGGGTCGAGGCATTACCGGACTTATAAGACAAGCATTCATAAAATTTTGAGTCATAAATTTGTGTCCAAATTAAAACCATTCATATTCAATCATAAAGTCCCTTATACGAGCCTACGAGGCCCAAATCATACTTTGGAAGTGGTTTGGGACTAAACTGAGAACTCTAGAAAATTTTACAAAACTTAGAAAATTTTTCATGTTACAAGGGTCACACGCATAGCACAACAACACATCATAGCACGTCAAATGCAAAGCCCCATAAATTCAGGATGTGACAGGTTGTATGTGATCATACCATTTATATAAAGCAAGAAAATGCATGGATTTGGTGCCTTATTATGGCTTGTGTATATGTGCATTTGTGGTTGTAGGTACATGTCAATGTGGGTGACAAAAATGGCTTGTAAATGGCCTATTTTCATCCATAAGGCGAGACACAGGTGTGTGTCTCACCATGTGTGACACACGGCCACCGACACTACCGTGTGTCCCCTATAGCTTTCAAAGGGTTACAAGTCGTGCAAGTTCGTGGCTAGCACACAGCCTAGCAAACGGGCGTGTGGGGTTACTTCGAAGGGTACACAGCTTGGTACACGGACGTGTGGCTTATCCGTGTGACCCAAGCCGGTGAGTTACAGTGTGAGACACGTGGGACACGATCATGTGTCCCCATTTTGAATTTCCACACGGCGAGACACGACGTGTCACCTCCACATGGCCGTGTGACCCTACAATATTGAAAATTTTTACTATTTTGTGAAAAATTCTCTGAGTTTTCGATTTTGTCCTGACTTGTTTCTAGCACGTATTTTGGGCCTTAAGAGCTCATATATGAGACAATATGAATGATTTTGATTGGATTTTGATATGAATACTGATATGCTTCGAAATGTTTAAAATTTTTGTTCAATTGATTTGTAAACTCTTGTAATGCTCCGTAATCATGTTCCTGCAACGGATTCAGGTTAGGGGTGTTACACTCTCAGCATTCGTTCAACCTTGACAGTTTATCTATATGTCTCACCATATCTGTGGACTCTGTCCTTTCTTTTACTTAAATTATTTCTTCCTCTTATCTTCAAAGTGGATTTCTTCCTCCTACCATCATGCCTTATTAGTTTGGCCCTCCAGCCTACCTCCTAAAGACCATTGAGTATATTTCCTTTAGTGATCATTCCCAATTTGAATAGTCCATGGAGGACTCTTACTATTACCCTAGTCCCAATGGGTTCGTTGTCGTCCCATCCTTTTGGATTACCTAGAAGATTTCCAGCCACTCTAACGGATTAAGTCCCACTTGCAACAAATACCAGTTTGATTATTTTTTTTTTGTAATCCATCTTGTCCGAGGTACCATGTTCATAACTCTGATATACTCATCTTTTGTGGACAATTTTTGCCTTCAGAAACAGTCAACTACCACTAGAGGCCCTATTGGTTCATGGTCTCTTTCTCATTTGGCATCCCCGCCTAGCTAGCCATTTAGCTGATACTTCTTTAATGGTTTCCCCTTAAAATG
Organism: Gossypium rotundifolium; assembly: GCA_025506655.1. Taxonomy (NCBI): domain Eukaryota; kingdom Viridiplantae; phylum Streptophyta; class Magnoliopsida; order Malvales; family Malvaceae; genus Gossypium; species Gossypium rotundifolium. The sequence continues at coordinate 40,308,593 of CP106731.1, read as the reverse complement.
AGATAGTCCTTATAGACATTTATATCGTTCGATGTATCCTTCTTTGTTGATGGGTTCTAACTCACCTTTCGTTTCTTTATGAATTAACTGGACTATGCATGAAAAGCCACTAACCTTTAGGGTTTCTCAAAAATGCCCACAGCATTCCTTAATAGAGGATCCTTATCTATGATCCTTGGTTATACCAACTTTCGTTCGCCTTTACACCAAGCACCGCTAATGGGTCAACTCCCGTGACTATTCTTGCTAGGTTACCACCCATATGCTCTATTGGCTTTTACAACTGCTTTTGTAGTAGTCTTTTCCTCTTTATATTTCCCCTTTATTGGCGATTCCTTCACCCAAGGCTATCTAATGCATTTTCATACATCCATTTTCCTTGTAACACCCCTTACTCATATTCAATGCCAAACAGGGTCGAGGCATTACTGGGACTTATAAGACAAGCATTCATAAAATTTTGAGTCATAAATTTCTGTCCAAATTAAAACCATTCATATTCAATCATAAAGTCCCTTATACGAGCCTACGAGGCCCAAATCATACTTTGGAAGTGGTTTGGGACTAAACTGAGAACTCTAGAAAATTTTACAAAACTTAGAAAATTTTTCATGTTACAAGGGTCACATGCCCGTGTGAACCTAAGACATGCCCGTGCTACAGGCCGTGTTCAATTTAGGGAGCTCTCTGACTTGTGTCACACGGCCGTGCCACACGCTCGTGTGCTAGGCCGTGTGTTCAATTTAATTTTTATAATTTTTCATAAAATAGGTGCAAACTGCACACAGTCGGGGCACATGCCCATGTTCGAGGCCGTGTAGCATACAAGGTTGAGACACACGCCTGTGTCTCTGCCCGTGTGATCGATTATTGACATTTTGTTTTGCAACAATTAAGGTGTAGGGGACACATGGCTAAACTACATGCCCGTAGGGAAGACCGTGTGTCACACACGGCCTAGACACATGCCCATGTGTCTACCCGTGTGGACAAAAAGAAGGCTATATACCAAGCCACTTTCCACCCTTTTAATGCACACACCTGCGTAACATAACATAGCACCAATTCAAGCATATACATACAACCAAATCATCCACAACCATGACATCAACAGATCATTCATATGCAAACATCTATCATACATAAGCATCACATAACTTACCAACACAAATCATGCAAGTTTCCACATTCATGAAAGGCATCATTATATGAATATACTTATACCAATATTAGCCAATTTCAAATGGCCTTATATAAAATGAACTTCTAATCAACATAGGCCAACACATTTGGCCAAATCAATTCTGACACATAACAAAATGACCAAGTCCCCTATACATGCCATAACTCAAAATGTTGAATTCATTGATGCCAAAAATTGTTGATAGTGTGTATGGATATCTGACAATCTCTGCAACTCGAGCTAGCTTGGTGACATTATAAGACAAGGGAAAGGAAAGGGGAGTAAGCTATATAGTTTAGTAAGCTTGTATGCAAGAAATAAGCGACCTTACCATGCACATAACATTCAAATAATATAACATAATTAAATGTACAATTACCATGGTTTCATAATCATAACTCATTCCATCACAAAACATACTTCATATTTATCATTTCAAGCATTTAATAGATATGAGCTTCAAGTACATACATGTACCATCTCAAAATAAATTTACATATAATTTCATCTTTGACATCCCCGTGAACCACTCGGAATAATATTTTCGCATAGTTAGGATTCTTGCACACTAGGTGCCACAAATGTAGCCAATGCTACCTCAACCTCATATCACATAGTTGCTCGCACTCGAGCTATCAATAGGCCTGTTCACACAAGCTGTCAGTCAAGACATAGCTACGCGATGCTGCTCACACAAAGTGTCAAGTATCTACAACATATGCCGGTATACTTAGCCACCAATAGGACGTACAAGACCAGCACCCGTATCACATAGTCACATAACACATACTAACCCTAGTGACATGTCACTTGTATCCTACCTTATTCCTAAGGTTCAAACGAAATTTCTTGCTTGTCGATTCGTCTTCGAACTCATTCATAGAATTGTACTCATTCACAAAATCAAATATACAATTCATGAAATATTAAAGCATTTAAATACAATTATTCTAAAGCTTACTTTTAACATACAAACTTACCTCAGTACAAAATGGCTAATAGTTCGATTTAGTCCACAACTTTGTTCTTTCCCCGATCTATGTCAGAACCTTGTCTTTCTTAATCTATAATGTCAAATTTTACTCATTTAATACTCACATTATTCATTTTAACCCAAAAACCATATTATGGAGAAATTTAAATTTTTGCTCCTAACTTTTCAACTTTTTACATTTTAGTCCCTAGGCTCGTAAAATGACTTTCATTCGATTTCTTCATTACCCAAGCCTAGTTGAATCTTTTTAATGCTCACATCAGCCCACATTTTTCATTTATTCACATTTTTACTACATATTTTATAACTTTTACAAATAAGTCCTTTTAGGCATTTTCATTAAAAATCACTTAGTAAAAGTTGTTTATCTAACATCAAGCATACATAATCTACCATTATACATCAAAATACACAAATATATAACATAGATAAACTTTTACGCTTTCATTTTCTTTCAAATTAGTCCTTGAAATAGCTAAATTAGGTTGGAACAACTTCAAAAACATAAAAATCATGAAAAACGGGGCAAGAATGGACCTACAATCGAGCTTGAAAGTTGGCTAAAACCCTAGCTATGGAGACCATTCAATTTTTGACACTAAGGGATGAAATTATAAAGATGAACATCTTTTATTTTAGTTAATTTTGTCTTTATTTACCTTTTTACAAAAATGCCCTTAATGCCAAACTTTGAAATTTCACCTAGCCATGTCCATTTTTGTCCATACTAAAGTATAATGGTCTAATTACCATTTAAGGACCTCCAATTTAAAATTTCATAGCAATTAGACACCTCTAGCTTCTAGAACACACATTTTGAACCTTTTGCAATTTAGTCCTTTTAACTAAATTGAGTGCCCAAACGTCGAAATTGTCGAACAAAATTTTCACGAAATTATTCCATAAAATCGTAGATCGTAAAAATATAATAAAAATGAATTTTATTGCGTCATATTTATGGTCCCGAAACCACTGTTTCGACTAGACCCAAAATTTAGCTGTTACATTCCTTAATGCGGGTTGTCCCATGATTTCTTTTTTGATTTTTCACCCATTTATCATCCCGGTGGACTCTCTATGCTGCCATAGTCGACCCATGATCTTACAAAGTATACCCCTTCCAAGTTTAAGGTCTTGGTGGACTCCATTAGTTGCCATAGTCTAACTATGGTCCTTCACATCATTATCCCGGTGTTTATCATCCCAGCAAACTATCTACAATGCCAGAGCGCCTTTCAGCTATAGCCTTACACGATATAACCCCGTGTTTATCATCTCGACGAACCATCCCCTGTTTAGTGTCTCGTCAGACTATCTCGTGTTTAATGTCCCGTCAGGCTATCCTATGTTTAATGTCTCATTGGACTTTTTATGATGCCATAACGTCTTTCAGCTATGGTCTTACACAGTTTAACCTGTGTTTACTGTCTCCGCAGACTACTAGGATTCCGTAGCTTCTTTCAACTATGGTATAATTCTGTTTACCATGATCTCATAGTGTGTTTCACCATGGTCTTACTCATTTATATCATGCTGCCATAGCATCTTATAGCTATGGTCTTACTCATCTTTATCATAATGCCATAGCATCATTCAGTTATGGTCTTAATCGTTTTAGGTGCATAGCCTTGGATCAGTCCCATGGCCTAGCCATGATCTTTCTTGTTTTATCCTTCCATTGCAATCCATCCATTCCTAACCTTGATGCTTGAACACCGCAGTGTCCCTTTTGTAAGGCACGTGAGCTTCGCATATCACGGGTGCACTCAATAACACTGTACAGTGGTGTCTAACAAAATTACTCTCTTTTTATTATTCCTAACTTCGTCTAACCCGTCATTAATCCCCTTTCATGCTTCCATATATATATATATATATATATACATATTTTATAAATAAAGTATCATGAGATCATGCATACTGAACTAAAATGGTGGATACTTATAGACCTATGCAGACTGTAAACCTATTTAGCATTTCAGGATGGAGTGCAAAAACTCACCAGATGCTTCTCCGTCTTATTAACTTAACATTTACAAACGCTAGAGCTTCCATTCTCCAGGTAGTTAAGCTTGACAAGTTAAACTCAACATGTTTATCTCAAACCTCAGTTTTTTCGAGACATGCAGAGCCCTTAAAATAGATCTCAAAACCCTTATCTCTATTCTCTTAATTCCTACGATTACAAAAGGACTAAGAACCTTACTAACTTATTGAATTCTCCACTTTTTTGAATTAAGCCTCACGATTATCGCTCCATACATAGTTTTCTTTAATCATGGCTTCCTCAGAGTGACCAAGGAAAAAGACAAAGATGGGAAGAAAATTAAACAGATTGGAGAAGAAGTCTCCTGGGATGTCATATCCCCGCTATATATAACCCTTCCCGCACGGTCTTCAACCATTTAGAAACCATTCATTGACAATCATTTTGTCCCCACAAAGAAACAGACTGGTTCTAATCCAACCGAACTAGACTTGGTTCTCAACCTTATCCAATTTCAGTTACTATCCTTTCCTAATTTTTCAATAGAAACCGTCAGCTTATGGTCGCTTTCAATTTAACCCCTAAAGGATTCTAATTTTCAGGTTTAAAAGGAAACCGAGTGTGACATGTATCATCTTTGATATATAATGAAATAAAATAAACATATAAACTCGTAAAAGAATTCATACTGCATATATTGTAATTTTCATGAAAGACTATTAAATTTTCTGTAACATCCCAAAATTGGGCCTAGTAGGATTGGGCCTAATAGGCCTTGGGCGTAGGAATGTTTAAAATTTTGAGAACAAGAGAATGGCATTATTGCAAATTGGACTTTTTAGCTAAGTGAATTTGGAAGGTTACAAAGTTTCTATGAAGTCTTGGATTTAATTGGGCCTTAGGAAAAATTTGGTATTTTAGCACTTTAAGGAGAGATGGTAAGTAGCTTCAATGCTTATTGAAATAAATGAATAAATGGTTAGCATAAATGAGCTATTGGTAAAGAGGTTATGGCAGCAAGTGAAGTACCTTGAGGGAAGAGGTTCAAATCCCTTTGTGTGCAATTTTGACTTTTATTTTTGCACTCTTTCCTGAAGTGTCGGCCAAGGAGTAAATATGGTAAGTTTGGCTTCATTATTTTTGGTAAGGTGGCTATAAGAATAATGCAAGGTTGAAGTTCAGGAAAGGAATCAAGAGAAATAGGAATGAAAGGGGGACATGAGGCTTAATTCGTGGGTGATGTTTTGGAAAGCTTGGGTGGCCAACTCTTATCCTGGGGGGATGAATGTGGACGGTTTGGGGCTAGAGTGATAGCCAAATTTTACCTTGGCATTTGGTAAGGTCTTGGTTTTGTTTTGGCAAGATTTCCCTTTGAAAACTTTGTGTCGTCTCTCCCATTTTGCAACTCTCCTTGCCGAAACATATTAGTACAATAGTGCATTTTCTCTTCGCTTGAATTGGTCACATATTCATTTTTTGTCTAATCTCCTTGATAGCCGAATATCATTGTTCATTCTCCTCCATAACCGAAACCTTTCCATCGTTCTTTCTTTCTCATTTCTTAAGCAATCGGTAAGTATTATTTTCAATGTTTTATTTTCTTCTCTTATGACCGAATCCATACTTTGGTTTTTGGATGGTCATTTTGACCGAGACCATCACTTTACTTTCTCTCATACGAGATCGTTTTCTTCTTCGTAGTGATATAGAGGGAGGCCGAATACCACAATATCGCCTAATCACCTCTAGTCATAGGACGATTGTGAGAAATGGGATTATAATCGATTAAGGCAAGGAAGATCTTTTATAGCCCATTCGATATCTCCATTTGGTTATTGAGTTAATCAGATTGAAGGTTGGCTAATTGATTTGTTGGTAGGATCGATTCTTAGTGCATCGAGGGAGATCACAGTCGTGGTAAGTGGAGTTAGCCTAATAAAGTTTTTCTAGTTACGATTTTCGAAGTTGAGACTGACCTTCTATCAACTATCAATATAGGTGTTGAAATCGGTAGAAAGCACAACTCGTAATCAAGGTGTGTAATCTTGTACCCTTCTGAATATATGTTTGAAATGGTGAGTAAGTCTCACATCTCTTTGAAATTTTCCATGAAATATTCTGTGATTCGGTAGAAATACAAAAAAAAAACCGATAACCGGCATCCACAATCACTCGGACGTGCGTATGCTTGTAGTGGTAATCATGTTTTGTAATAAAACAGTTTCGGTCAAAAACAGTGATGTGTATTTGAAAAATCACGAAAAATTGGATAAAAGGAGTTACAAAGTGAGTAAGATATCAGATTAAATCTTACTGTGTCTAATTTAATATGGAAGAAACGGAGAAGGAAAAGAAATATTATATTCTAAGATATGTTAAGTTTAGTGTGACTGGTTCTGAATGACTTTGGGGTATTCTGTTCTGTCTTGGAAAAATCGTATAAAATTGTAAAAAGTGAATTATGGGACATAATTTATATGTATGGATTCCTTAGTGAGCTTATTATTAATAGAGACAAGTGGAAGCAGTATATGAAAATTGTACAGTGAGATATTTAGATTTTTGGTAAGAGAGGTCAGAATCATTGGATAGTGAAACAAGGGAAACTTTAAGGAATAAACTGTACTAAATGGTTAAGGTAAAAATTCTGTAAAAATTATAGTAAGAAGAAATTTGAGTCTAGTTTCAAGGAAATTTTACGGATTTAGATTTCGAGATTCCTAACATGAGTTATAGTCAATTTAGTCCGTATGACGCAGATGGACAGTTTCAAACTTTTATGCCCAAATTAGTAGTTAAGCCTAGGTTACGAAATTACCATAATACCCTTAGAGGGTAAATTACCGAAATACCCCTGAGTTGAGAGATTACTGAATGACCATTGATGTGTAAAATTACGAAAATGCCCTTATGGGCCGAATTACAAAAATGTATTCATGGGCCGAATTACGAAATTGCCCTCAATGGAGTAAATCGATAAAAGTGATATTTGCTATATGGGCCAAATGTGATATTTGCTCTATAGGCCAAATGTGATATTTGATATATGGGCCAAATGCGATATTTGCTATATGGGCCAAAATGTGATGTGGGCCAGATTGTTTAAATTTTTATAATGGGTCGTATGTTTGTAATAATTATATGAATGAATTATTGTAAATGAATATGCATACATGATTTGCATGGGTTGGGATGTTTAACGAAGAGAAGTTCTAGTAGCTTTGCTACAAAATTCTTATGTCTATATGCACAGTTTGATATATGGCTTAATGCCCAGTTTTGGTGTGTTGGCGGGGTGGGTGGCTAAAGCTCCCCACAGGTGTGTTGGTTGGTACGGGTGGTGGGTAGCGGATGGAAAACTAGGTTTGGTTGGGAAATTGCATTTCATACACATGTTATATTTGATACATTATTGTTATTGTAAATGGGCTTAGGCCCAAAATATTGCTATGTGTGTTCCGACCCAGTGGATGATGGTAAGGGGATTTCACACTAAGTTCTTGTAACTTACCCCCCTCCTCATAACCCTTGTAGGTAATGCTCAGTGATGAGGACTTGGAGCCATGGATGACTTGGTGGAGGCCATGCTTCGGAAATAACATTTTCGAATATTAGTAAACTATCTTTACGTTTTATTTAATTACTTTTATTGTTTCGTGTTTTAAAGTTGTAATAAGTCCTCCGGACTATTTTTTTTTTGCTTTATGTTTGGGATGTTTTTATTATTCTTCTTAAATTGTTTAAAAGGAATTTTCTAAAATATAAATAATGGTTTTCAAAATTGATTAATAAATGGATTTTATAGCAAACATTTACAAATAATTTAACTCGGATTCTCTTTCAAAATTTCAACGTCATTTTCAAAAGTCCCGATTTTAAAGTCCACCACTTGATTTTGACTCATCAATCAACCTCTCAAAAATATTGTATTTTATCTACGTTTCCATAATGTTTTCAAAATGCTTCTGCAACTCTACTTCCAAACGTCATATTTTCTTAAATTGTTATTTCAAATATGTTTTCTAAACCAAAAAGGTTTTTAAAGATAATTACGTTATCAAGTAGAAAACAATTGCTTAAGTGTTTTGGGTTTTAACTAAGAGGCTGTAATTCTGAAACAGGTTTTTAATAATTGCAAAGATGGTTTAAAAAAAAAAAATACTTTCATGTGACACGCTAGATTTGGTATTTTAATTGGGCCTTAGGAAAAATTTGGTATTTTAGCACTTTAAGGAGAGAAGGTAAGTAGCTTCAATGCTTATTGAAATAAATGAATAAATGGTTAGCATAAATGAGCTATTGGTAAAGAGGTTATGGCTTCAAGTGAAGTACCTTGAGGGAAGAGGTTCAAATCCCTTTGTGTGTAATTTTGACTTTTATTTTTGCACTCTTTCCTGAAGTGTTGGCCAAGGTGTAAATATGGTAAGTTTGACTTCATTATTTTTGGTAAGGAGGCTATAAGAATAAGGCAAGATTGAAGTTTGGGAAAGGAATCAAGAGAAATAGGATTGAAAGGGAGACATGAGACTTAATTCATTGATTATGTTTTGGAAAGCTTGGGTGGCCAACGCTTATCCTAAGGGGGATGAATGTGGACGGTTTGGGGCTAGAGTGATAGCCGAATTTTACCTTGGCGTTTGGTAAGGTCTAGGTCTTGTTTTGGAAAAATTTCCCTTTGACAACTTTGTGTCATCTCTCCCATTTTGCAACTCTCCTTGCCGAAACATATTAGCACAATAGTGCATTTTCTCTTCTCTTGAATTGGTCACATATTCATCTTTTGTCTAATCTCCTTGATAGCCGAATGTCATTGTTCATTCTCCTCCATAACCGAAACCTTTCCATCATTCTTTCTTTCTCATTCCTTAAGTAATCAGTAAGTATTCATTCCAATGTTTTATTTTCTTCTCTTATGACCGAATCCATACTTTGGTTTTTGGATGGTCATTTTGACCGAGACTGTCACCTTACTTTCTCTCACATGAGATCATTTTCTTCTTCGTAGTGATATAGAGGGAGGCCGAATACCACAACATCGCCTAATCATCTCTAGTCATAGGACGATCATGAGAAACGGAATATAATCAATTAAGGTAAGGAACATCTTTCATAGTCCATTCGATATCTCCATTTGGTTATTGAGTTAATTGGATTGAAGGTTGGCCAATTGATATTGTTGGTAGGGTCGATTCTTGGTGCATCGAGGGAGATCATAGCTGTGGTAAGTGGAGTTAGCCTAATAAAGTGTTTCTAGTTACGATTATCGAAGTTGAGACTAACCTTCTATTAGCTATCAATTAGGTGTTGAAATCGGTAGAAAGCACAACTCGTAATCAAGGTGTGTAATCCCGTACCCTTCCGAATATATGTTTGAAATGGTGAGTAAGTCTCACATCTCTTTGAAAGTTTACATGAAATATTCTGTATTTTGGTAGAAATACCAAAGAAAAACGATAACCAGCATCCGCAATCACTCGGACGTGCGTATGCTCGTAGTGGTAATCATGTTTTGTAATAAAATAGTTTCGGTCAGAAACAGTGATGTGTATTTGAAAAATCACGAAAAATTGGATAAAAGGAATTACAAAGTGAGTAAGATATCATATTTAATCTTACTATGTCTACTTTAATATGGAAGAAACGGAGAAGGAAAAGGAATATTATATTCTGAGATATGCTAATTTTAGTGAGACTGGTTCTGAATGACTTCGGGGTATTCTGTTTTGTCTTGGAAAAATCATATAAAATTGTAAAAAGTGAATTATGGGACATAATTATATGTATGGATTCCTTAATGAGCCTGTTATTAATAGAGACAAGTGGGAGCAGTATATGAAAACTTTACAGTGTGATATTTGTATTTTGGGTAAGAGAGGTCAGAATCGTTAGACAGTGAAACAAGGGAAAATTAAAGAATAAACTGTACTAAATGGTTAAGGTAAAAATTCTGGAAAAATTGTAGTAAGAAGAAATATGAGTCTAGTTTCAAGGAAAATTTACGGATTTAGATTTTGAGATTCCTAAAATGAGTTATAGTCAATTTAGTCAGTATGATACATATAGTTTCAAACTTTTATGCCCAAAATAGTAGTTAAGCCTAGGTTACGAAATTACCATAATACCCTTAGAGGGTAAATTACCGAAATACCCCTGGCTTGCGAGATTACCGAATGACCCTTGACGGGTAAAATTACGAAAATGCCCTCATGGGCTGAATTACGAAAATGCCCTTATGGGTCAATTACGGAATTGCCCTCAATGGACTAAATCGATAAAAGTGATATATGGGTGAATTGTGATATTTGATATATGGGCCAAATGTGATATTTGATATATGGGCCAAATGTGATATTTGATATATGGGCCAAATGTGATATTTGCTATATGGGCCAAATGTGATATTTGCTATATGGGCCAAAATGTGATATGGGCTAGATTGTTTAAATTTTTATAATGGGCCGTATGTTTGTAATAATTATATGAATGAATTATTTTTAGATGAATATGCATACATGACTTGCATGGGTTGGGATATTTAACGAAGAGAAGTTCTGGTAGCTTTGCTACAAAATTATTTTGGCTATATGCTTAGTTTGATATATAGCTTAATGCCCAGTTTGATATATGGCTTAATGCCCAGTTTTGGTGTGTTGGCGGGGTGGGTGACTAAAGCTCCCCACAGGTGTGTTGGTTGGTACGGGTGGTGTCTAGCGAATGGAAAACTAGGTTTGGTTGGGAAATTGCATTTCATACACATGTTATATTTGATACATTATTGTTATTGTAAATGGGCTTAGCCCAAAATATTGCTATGTGTGTTCACCCAAAGGATGATGGTAAGGGATTTCACATCTGAGTTCTTGTAACTCACCCCTCCTCTTAACCCTTGTAGGTAATGCTCGATGATGAGGACTTGGAGCCACGGATGACTCGGTGGAGGCCATGCTTGAAATAACATTTTCAATATTAGTAAACTACCTTTCCGCTTTTATTTAATTATCGTTATTGTTTCGGTTTTAAAGTTGTAATAAGGCCTCGGACTATTTTTATTTTGCTTTATGTTTGGGATGTTTTATTATCCTTCTTAAATTGTTTAAAAGGAATTTTCTAAAATATAAATAATGGTTTTCAAAATTGATTAATAAATGGATTTTATAGCAAACATTTACAAATAATTTAACTCGGATTCTCTGTAAAAAATTTCAGCGTCATTTTCAAAAGTCTTGATTTTAAAGTCCACCACTTTGATTTTTGACTCATCAATCAACCTCTCAAAAATATTGTATTTTATCTACGTTTTCGTAATGTTTTCAAAATGCTTCTGCAACTCTACTTCCAAACGTCATATTTTCGTAAATTGTTATTTCAAATATGTTTTCGCAACCAAAAAGGTTTTTAAAGATAATTACATTTTCAACTAGATAACAATTGCTTAAGTATTTTGGGTTTTAACAAAGAGGCTGCAATTCTCAAACAAGTTTTTAATAATTGCAAAGATGGTGTCAAAAAAAAAACACTTTCATGTGACATGCTAGATTTGGTATTTTAATTGGGCCTTAGGAAAATTTTGGTATTTTAGCGTTTTAAGGAGAGATGGTAAGTAGCTTCAATGCTTATTGAAATAAATGAATAAATGGTTAGCATAAATGAGCTATTGGTAAGGAGGTTATGGCATCAAGTGAAGTACCTTGAGGGAAGAGGTTCAAATCCCTTTGTGTGCAATTTTGACTTTTATTTTTGCACTCTTTCCTGAACTATCGGCTAAGGAGTAAATATGGTAAGTTTGATTTCATTATTTTTGGTAAGGTGGCTATAAGAATAAGGCAAAATTGAAGTTTCGGAAAGGAATCAAGAGAAATAGGAATGAAAGGGGGACATGAGGCTTAATTCATGGGTGATGTTTTGGAAAGCTTGGGTGGCCAACTCTTATCATATGGGGGATGAATGTGGACGGTTTGGGGCTAGAGTGATAGCTAAATTTTACCTTGTCATTTGGTAAGGTCTAGGTTTTATTTTGGCAAAATTTCCCTTTGACAACTTTGTGTCATCTCTCCCATTTTGCAACTCTCCTTGCCGAAACATATTAGCACAATAGTGCATTTTCTCTTCTCTTGAATTGGTCACATATTCATCTTTTGTCTAATCTCCTTGATAGCTGAATATCATTGTTCATTCTCCTCCATAACCGAAACCTTTCCATCATTCTTTCTTTCTCGTTCCTTAAGCAATTGGTAAGTATTCTTTCCAATGTTTTATTTTCTTCTCTTATGACCGAATCCATACTTTGGTTTTTGGATGGTCATTTTGACCGAGACCATCACCTTACTTTCTCTCATACGAGATCATTTTCTTCTTCGTAGTGATATAGAGGGAGGCCGAATACCACAACATTGCCTAATCATCTCTAGTCATAGGACGATCATTAGAAATGAGATTATAATCGATTAAGGTAAGGAAGATCTTTCATAGTCCATTCGATATCTCCATTTGGTTATTGAGTTAATCGGATTGAAGGTTAGCTATTTGATATTGTTGGTAGGATCGATTCTTAGTGCATCGAGGGAGATCACAGTTGTGGTAAGTGGAGTTAGCCTAATAAAGTGTTTCTAGTTACGATTATCAAAGTTGAGACTAACCTTCTATCAACTATCAATATAGGTGTTGAAATCGGTAGAAAGCACAACTCGTAATCAAGGTGTGTAATCCCGTACCCTTCCGAATATATGTTTGAAATGGTGAGTAAGTCTCACATCTCTTTGAAAGTTTACATGAAATATTCTATTTTTGGTAGAAATACCGAAGAAACCGATAACCGGCATCCGCGATCACTCGGACGTGCTTATGCTCGTAGTGGTAATCATGTTTTGTAATAAAATAGTTTATGTCAGAAATAGTGACATGTATTTGAAAAATCACAAAAAATTGGATAAAAGGAATTACAAAGTGAGTAAGATATCAGATTAAAGCTTCCTGTGTCTACTTTAATATGCAAGAAACGGAGAAGCAAAAGGAATATTATATTCTGAGACATGTTAATTTTAGTGAGACTAATTCTGAATGACTTCGGGGTATTTTATTCTATCTTGGAAAAATCATATAAAATTGTAAAAAGTGAATTATGGGACATAATTTATATGTATGGATTCCTTAGTGATTCTATTATTAAAGAGACAAGTGGGAGCAGTATATGAAAACTGTACAGTGAGATATTTGGATTTTGGGTAAGAGAGGTCAGAATTGTTGGATAGTGAAACAAGGGAAAATTTACGGAATAAACTGTACTAAATGGTTAAGGTAAAAATTCTTGAAAAATTGTAGTAAGAAGAAATATGAGTCTAGTTTCAATAAAAATTTATGGATTTAGATTTCGAGATTCCTAACATGAGTTATAGTCAATTTAGTCAATATGACGCAGATGGACAATTTCAAACTTTTATGCCCAAATTAGTAGTTAAGCCTAGGTTACAAAATTACCATAATACCCTTAGAGGGTAAATTATTGAAATGCCCCTGGGTTGCGAGATTACCGAATGACCCTTGATCGATAAAATTACGAAAATTCCCTTATGGGCTGAATTACGAAGATGTCCTTATGGGCCGAATTACGAAATTGCCCATAATGGACTAAATCGATAAAAGTGATATATGGGTCAATTGTGAAATTTGATATATGGGCCAAATGTGATATTTGATATATGGGCCAAATGTGATATTTGCTATATGGCCAAATGTGATATTTGATATATGCTATATGGGCCAAAATGTGATATGGGCCAGATTGTTTAAATTTTTATAATGGGTCGTATGTTTGTAATAATTATATGAATGAATTATTGCAAATGAATATGCATACATGATTTGCATGGGTTGGGATATTTAACGAAGAGAAGTTCTAGTAGCTTTGCTACAAAATTCTTATGGATATATGCCCGCTTGATATATGGCTTAATGACCGCTTTTGTGTTTGGCGGGTGGGTGACTAAAGCTCCCACTGTGTGTTGGTTGGTACGGTGGTGTGTAGCGGATGGAAAACTAGGTTTGGTTGGGAAATTGCATTTCATACACATGTTATATTTGATACATTATTGTTATTGTAAATGGGCTTAGGCCCAAAATATTGCTATGTGTGTTCCAATCCAAAGGATGATGGTAAGGGATTTCACATCGAGTTCTTGTAACTCACCCTCCTCTTAACCCTTGTAGGTAATGCTCAGTGATGAGGACTTGGAGCCATGGATGATTCGGTGGAGGCCATACTTCGGAAATAACATTTTTGAATATTAGTAAACTACCTTTCTGTTTTATTTAATTACTGTTATTGTTTCGGGTTTTAAAGTTGTAATAAGGCCTCTGGACTTTTTTTATTTTGCTTTATATTTGGAATGTTTTTTTTATTCTTCTTAAATTGTTTAAAAAGGACATTAACCAAGTAACACACTTTGATTTCTCATCCAATGCGCTCACAAAAAACTTTCCTCGATAGGCAAGAATAAGTTTCTTCAATTCATTTCATCACCTGTATAAGTCTCCTTAATTTATAAGTAATCAAGACTTGATAACATACTATATCAACTACAATGAATTTTCCCATAAAACCAGTAGAATAATAAGCTCAGGTAAGTTTTGAATCTTCAAGATATACTTCTAAATTTTACCCAATTTGATTTGTTCTTCCCAAAGTTGGGAAGTTGGTATCATTGACCGAAACACAAACCAATCTCCAAGTTATGCTGCTATATGCACTTTGGATACCAAAGATGGGCTTGTAGTCATCTAAAGTACTAACAAGAATCAATGTCCAAAGGTTTATGTTGCCAAAATTTTCCAACTTAAGCATGGAAAGTTTCTGAGTTCAATAATGCCAGCCATCGGTGAGCACTACTCCTTGGAATTAGTCAAAAATTGCCTCAACAATCTTTCCCTTTGGCAAATTTTTTTTAATAAAACCATAATAAGAGAACATATTCAACACAAGATACAAATTTTCTCCTAAGTAACCCCCCTTAATCAATCATATTTAACCATTAACATAATCAAGTAAATCAATCATTAATGTTAGAAAGTCGATAAGACCATCAACAATCAAAATACTAAAAATTATAGTATAATATGCATGATTGAGAAAGGGCTCACAAAACAAACACCCAAAGTAATTGAAAAAAAGAGTTTAAATTTCCAAAAGTAATAAAATTATTAAATAAAAGCAACAAGAAAAATAAAAGTAATAATTGTAAAAAGTAGCGTATTTTAGCCTCATTCTTAGTACATCTTTGGATGAATATGTGGCATTAATTATGAATCATATACTTCTAATCCTTTATATTCATGTTGTGATGCTTAATATGGTGCTTGAGACCAATAGGAGTGAAAAACGGTGGAAATTAGAACATTTCGAAGTTGTGCGAATACAGTAGATTTTTACACAAGCAATCCACATGGCTATGTAGACTTACACGACTATGTCCAGGGTGTGTTGATCATGAAAATCGTGTACACTAATGGCTCAAAGTTGCAATTTTTAGTTGGTTTAACACTTTAATAAGATATAAATAGTGAAGTAAAAAAAAAAAAGAGGCAACCACCAAGGGAAAGCACGAAATTACATGCAGAACACCATTGAAGCAATTTTCCAAGCAATTTTCCACCAAGATTCAAGAGTCCATGTTGATTATCGAGGGAGTTATCATGGATTTCTTTTATTCTAGTGGTTATATTGTATTTTTGGTGTTTACTCCTGTAACATCCTAAATTAGGGGTTGTTAAAAATTTAATTATTTTCCCATGTGTGTGCTTGAAGTATTGAATACTATGATTATTAAGCATGTTCTAGGGCCTAGAACTAACCTCGAGCTAGGTCGGACTTAGGACTAAAATTTCTTTTTAAATGCTTAAAAGGAAGGAACTAGGTGAGATAGGGCTTAAGTAAAATTCGGGCAAAGCATGACACAAAGAACTGGTTGGCAAAGTGGCTTCTATGCGCCACTTAAGAGCTGGAGGAGAAGAGGGGCGCAGGTCATAGGTTCGAGTGGCTGGAGTAGCGTTTTGCATTTTATTTTTATACACGCGGTGATGGGCTTAAGTAGGAAGGCTTTAAAATTTAATGGTGAGGTATATGACATGGAAGTTGGTTCGGTGGAGTGGCTTGGGCGCCACCAAGGGCCTTTGGTATAAGGACTCGGGTTCGAGTCATGATGGATGCAAGAGTGTTTTATTTTGGGCTTTTCTTGTTAAAGGAAGAGGGGCCAGGTAAGAAGGCTTTAAAATTAAATGGAGAGGGTTCATGACATGAAAGTCAAATGGGGAGAAATGGCCTGGGCGTTAGAAGAGAGGGCTGGAGCATGAGGTTCCAGGTTCGAACCAAAGAAACAGCATATGGTTTTATTTTTTTTTTTATGCTGCTGGCCTGAATGGGAGAGTATTGGCTTGATTTTGGACTCTTTAAGTGATGAGATTAAGCTTAAATTTTTACATATTTTTGGCTGGAAGGGGTAGTTGTTAGTAGTTTATTTGCTATTAAATTGTTGAAGGTGATTAGGAGATTAAATGTAAGATAAGTCTTGCATTATCTTTGATAATTAAAAGCTGAAATTATCACTAAAGGGGGAAATGATGGCCGGCTGTAGGACTCTTTGGAGGGCCATCTACATTTGGTTTATCACTAAGAGGGTGCCAAAATTTCATCAAGCTATTTCTTTTCTTGTTGCTGGCCGAAATTCCCCTAGACAATTGCCAAGACTCTTCAAAGAAAATTCTTAGTTTCTCTTCTTCTACTTAGCCGAACCTACCCCCTCTTTTTGCTAAAAGTTTGTACTTCCATTTGTGTTGCTAGCCGAACATCTCTCCCATAGGGGCTTAGGCCGAATTCCCCTTGTAAGGTGCTATTGACTCCAAAAGGGTGGTAAGTACCTCTCTTAAGCAATCGGTTTCTTTTTCCTTCCTTTTTATGTGTCGAAAACTTGGGAGACAAGCCTTGGTAATTGGCCGAATGTGGTTATGATTGTGATAGTGTATGTTTTGTGTGTAGCTAACGGTAAGGTGCTTTGAGAGAGCCTTTCGTGGTCGAAATTTTGCAAGGTATGCCAATATGGTATTCGCCATAGGCCACTTTCCATAGTTTTGTTATAACTGATTTTAACAAAGTGACATATAGGGATTTCAATAGTTTAGAAGATAGGAGCGGTTTTTCGGGATTTCCATTTTGCCTTGGTAAGTGATTAGTAAACTCGGCCAAGGGCCATATTTGAATTAAAGGTGCGATTAGTCCTTCAGGATTACTATTTGGCCGAATAGGTCTATGGTACTAATTTTGGTGATTGGCCGAATATAAGTCAAGGGATAAAGCACTAAAGGTTGAAAACTTCAGGATTTAGGAATTTCGGTAGAAACAGGTGTGTAAAACTCCTTACACACTTTATTAGTAAATTTTGCTATATTATTGTTTTGTTAATCATTGTGGTAGTGATTTGGTATTGTGGGCTTAAGCATGGATTTCGGGTAAGTCCCCTATCACATGATCTTTGATATATGTTGTGTATGCCATCACATGTTGTTGTATAATTTGCTACACATGAATGCATAATATATGGGATTATGACATATGATTTTGTAAGCATGATGATGGTGGGATTAATGAGCGGAGGGGGTTGATTTTTATGGACTGTCGTCAGTGGTTTTGACCACAAGATGGGTTGGCCCCATCAGATTATTTGTGACCTATGGTCATCAGTGGTTTTGACCACAACGATTGATAAATTGCAACTAAGTCCCAGTGGTTTGGTACCACCAGTGGTTTTGACCACACGATGGGTTGGCCCCATAATTTATTTTGTGACACTAGTCACCAGTGGTTTTGACCACACGGGGTAGTAAAGGAGTATGGATGGTTAGTTGGGTTGCATGTGCATGTTTATTAATGATTTGTGTATGAGTTGTATTTCCGGTGGGGGGATTTACACACTGAGTCTTGGTGACTCACCCCTTCCCTTACCATTTTGCAGATGAGTAGACCGCGGAGATGAAGCCGGAGAGGACTCGAGGCGGCCATGCTTATCGTTGGATTTGATTTACTTTGCTATTGTTAAAATTATTTATTTCCTAAGTCTTTTTATTTTGGGATTGTAATAAGGCCGCTATTATTATTTTAGATGTTTATTTTACTATTTTATTTTACTTATGTTATGTTACAAACGAAGTTTTAAATGTTAAGTGAACCGGTTAAAAGTAACTTTTCAACCTTAGTAAACTTCTATGGGTTTTTAAAAGATGTTACAATCGGGTAACAAAAATAAATCAAGTCAATCATAACTTTAACGATTTTAAATTTTACAAACGATTTCAAAGGGTTAAACAACCCAACCATGTTTATAAAAAGCCCAACTGAGTTTTATCAAACCCCGTTTTAAAACCTTAGCCATATTTTAACAAATTTTCACCAAACACTCAAATTACCTCAAATTATTTTACTCCGTGACATACCAGATCCGGTCAGGACTTATGGGCCGAGTTTGGGGTGTTACATTTTTGGTATCAGAGCTCGATTCAAAACTCGGCTGTGGGGGGGCCCAAGGCCCAAAATGTTTGTTTTTAATTAGTAGGCCTTATTGGAATGTTTTTGATCTGTTTATTGCTTGAACAACATGGCACCGAGTCTCCGGCACCTATCCGCCCAGGTAAGTACTTCTATCCATTTTTGTGAATATTTGATGAGGGGTAGAAGGGTAAATTGGGAACGTATACTAGTAGAGTAGAAATTGTTGAACCCTAGGGTTAGCATACCCCAACAAACAATGCATAAGATTTAATAAATACCCTAAACAACCCTGTGAGTTGTCACTAAGCAAGGGATGTGGCAATCGTTATACGCATGTTTAGGATTGGATTCGGTGGGAGCCTGGTATTTAAGCAGTCCTAGTGACTCACCTCCTACTCACTTGAATCCTACCTGGTGCATAGTAACGGTTCATCCTAGTTGAGACGACACACTCACAGGCTAAATTCGATAACTAAAACCCGAAAGGGACTAGCCGTTTTATTTTTGAAGTAATAAAAACCTTGTTTTTTTAAAAAAATGACTAAAATACCCTGGCTTGAAAATTTCCAAAATACCTCCATATGAAAAATTTCCAAATGTAAAATTTCCAAATATCCTACTTTTGTGAAATCACTTAGAACCCAACTTTTGAAAATCATTTTGTGAAAACACCGATTATGTGAAATTACTAAAATACCCTTAGGGTAAAATTAAAAACACCCTTGATTTAGGATATTCCCAAAATACCCACGCTTTTAATAAAAATTTCATCACATAAAAAGTGCCCAAAAACCTTAAATTGCAAAAACATCATGATTTTATAAAATTACAAAATTGCCCCTAACCGACAAAATTACCCTAATGACCCTGAATTTCAAAAATTTTTACAATACCATCAATCTGGAAAATAAATTGTTAGAAAGAACCTTCAAAGTTTTACAACTTTTGAAATATCTCTGACTTGCTAAATTTTATAAATTCACCCCGATTTATGAAAAATTACCAAAATGCCCCTGAGCTTCAAAATTACCGAAATACCCCCGATTTCAAAATTTTTCCAAATACCCCGGGAATTTAAGAGTTCCAATACTTTTTGACAAAATCATCCAAGAATTTTTATTTTTGGAAAAATTACAAAAATACCCCTGTAGGACAAATTACGAAAATACCCCTGAGTAGTGGAAAAACAATCACCATGAAAACTACAACGTCTTTTTGAATGAATAAATAGAAGAACTGTGTGCATGTATGATACAAAAGAACCACTCCTAAAACTCTTGTCATAAAATTTCTTCGCGGATAATCAAGTGAAACAAGGTGCTAATGCATAAAATTCTTAAACAGATAAACGCAATCGTTAGAATGAGTTCAAGAGGTCGTGGACGTCCGCCGCATGGCCGTGGTAGGGGTAGGATGACCTTGTCAAAGCCAGCAAGGTCTGGTCACGGGTTTGGAAATAAGATACCGGATCTGCCACGGGAAAATCAATTTCAAGATCGACGGTGGTAATGATGTCGATCTCAAGCTATATTACGGTATTGGAACGAAGTTATCGAGGCAAGCGCGTGTGGGAGCCCGTAAATTTGTAGTTGAACGACTCACAGGCTAACGAGCGTAAGTATTTAGGGAGTTTCGGAGTGGCGCCAAAGGCGGGAATATTGGTTGGAATCCACTGAAAGGATTATGGGTGACTTGGATTTCACAGCTGAGGAGAAGTTGAAGGGTATCATTTCTTTGCTTCGGGATGAGTCATATCAGTGGTGGCTCACCGTAAGGGATGGAACGGTGGTAGAAAATCTCACCTGGGAATTCTTCAGAGATGCCTATCAAAAGAAGTATATCGGAACTAGCTACGTGGATGCACAGCGGAAGGCCTTCTTGAATCTGGTTCAAGGCAATAAGACGGTGGAGGAATATGAGGCCAAATTTATTAGGTTGAGTAGGTATGGTCGTGGTATTATGGGTACCGAGCATGAACGCTGTGTTAGATTTGAGGATGGGCTTAGAGATGAGCTGAGAATGATGATAGCTCCACAACAGGAACGGGAGTTCGCTGTCTTAGTGGAGAAATCGAAGGTTGCTGAAGGGGTCAGACAATCGGTTAGACGGAACCAAGATTGAAATTGGAATAAGAGGAGCTCCAGACCTTCAAAGTTTTCGGGTAATCAGTAGAAGAGGACAAGGTTTGGTGGGTCAGATCAAGCTGCTAGGCTTGCTGCTGCTACTAATCTTCAATGGTCGCCACGGTGTGCTCGTGTGGCAAGTCTCACAAGGGGGAGTGTTGGAATGGTAATCGGGGATGCTTTGAATGTGGGTCTATGGAGCATCGAGTTAGAGACTGTTCGAAGAAGATAGCTAGGCTGAGAACGGAAGGTCAGGATCGTGCAATCAATAGGAGGGATAACCAACAGCCACAGAGAGGTCGTGGTGCGAAGAGGAGGTAATGGTGTCGGCAGAGGTCGGGGCACCGAGGGGAGGTACTGCAGTGGCCGAGGCTAGACAACCTGGTTTGGTCTATGTTGCGGGCGCCAAGAGGAGGGCAATGCACCGGACGTCATAACCCAGATGTTCCTCGATCTTTGGTGTGCCCTATAATACTTTGATTGACATTGGCTCGACTCACTCGTACATTGCTAGTAGCATAGTGGAAACTTTACACTTAGACTCGAACTTACTTATAGGAAGATGACCGATTAAGCCCCCAGGTCACTCTGTAGAAGTAAGTAAACTCTATAGGACGCACTTCCTAGAACTCCAAGGGTCGTGTTCTTGATCGATTTGATGGAACTACTGCCCGGAGTTTGACCTAATTCTCGTGGATGGATTGGCTAGTGAAGTATCGAAGTTAGCTCGATTGCGCAACCTAAGCGCATGGTATTAAAGACAGTGGAAGGTGATGAGGTGGTGATGATAGGTAAAAGGAGGGATTACCTGACTAATTTGGTTTCGATATTAAAGGTGGAAAGGATGGTGAAGAAGGGTTGTGAAGCTTATGTGGTGCATGTCTGTGCCTTGGAAGCTAAGGATGTTGCTGTGGGAGATGTCCGGACTGTGAGGGACTATGTTGATGTGTTTTCAGAGGAACTTCTGGGTCTACCTCCAGACCGTGAGGTTAAATTTGGGATAGATCATACTCAAATCGCTACCAGATCTATAGCTCCATATCGGATGGCACCAAAGAATTGGTAGAATTGAAGGCGCAGATTCAGAACTGCTGGATGAGGATTCATCCCACCAAGTGTATCACCTTGGGGAGCTCCAAAGCTTTTTGTCAAGAAGAAGGATGGGACAATGAGGATGTGTATAGACTATCGGCAATGAACAAGTTGACGATAAAGAACCGATCCTTTGCCTCAGATTGATGATCCGCTCGATCAACTCAAAGGGCATCGATATTTTCTAAGATTGACCTTAGGTCGTGGTACCATCACCTTAAGGTAAAGAGGTCGATGTCCACAAGACAAGATTCGTACTCGATATGGACACTACGAAGTTTCGGTAATGCCTTTTGTCCATTTAATGCATGCAAGCAGCTTTATGGACATGATGAACCGGGTTTTCCAACCCTATCTGGATCAGTTCATCGTGGTCTTCATAGACGACATTTTGGTGTACTCGAAGTCGGAAGAGGAGCATGACGCACATCTTCATGTGGTTCTACAAGTTCTAAGGGAGAAACAGCTGTACGCCAAATTTAGCAAATGTGAGTTCTGGCTCAGGGAGGTAACTTTTCTAGGACATGTTGTTTCGGCCGAGGGAATTAGGGTGGATCCCCGTAAGATTGAGGCTGTAACATCCCGAAAAGGGCCTATGCATTTTGGCCAAATTGTGCGAAAAGACATGTTTTATGTGTTTTGGAATAAATTTGGAATAATTTTGGAAACCTGAGAATGTATGGAAATGTTACGTTGAAAGTAGGAAAGTGAACATTTTGGAAACCTAAGTAAATTAGGAAAGTGAACATTTTGGAAACTAAGCCAAAAGAGGAAAATAAACATTTTGGAAACTAAGCCAAAAGAGGAAAGTAAACATTTTGGAAACTATGCTAAAAGAGGAAACTAAACATTTTGGAAACCTAGGAAATGTCAAGTTTACAGAGCCGCGCGAAAATTTTTGGAAACTTAAAAATGACCCCGAAATGTCGAATTTTAAAGTTCAAAGGGGAACTTAGGGCCAGGTGACCCTAAAATATAAAGTATGTGAAATTTGACCCATTAACGGACTTGGAAAAATGGCCTGAAGATGCCACTTAAGGCCTCAGGAAATGGCCCACATGCAAGGGTGTTGGGCTTGAGTTCGAGTCACATAAGAAGCAAATAAAATAAGTTTTATTTTTCTTCTAGAAGCCCAAGAGGTGGATGGCACAAGGCTTGCAAAAGAGGAGTTTCACTCTCTTTAAAATTCGGCTAAATAGGTGGATAAATGAAGAATTATTCTTTAATTAGGAAAATAAGGAAGAGTGGTGGCCAAGTTAAGGATTCTTGGCCTAGTAATTTCGGCTATAAAAGGATGAGACTAGGGCCATTCATTATTCATTCTCCTCTCTTTTTCCTCTCACCAATATTCTTCTTGAGCCTCCATTCTTTTCTTCTTTTCTTTTAGCCTCCTAGCCGATTTCTTCTAAGCCTATTATTCCTCTCTTCTTTCATCTTTGAAACCGAATACATAAGGGAATCATAGCCGATTGTTCATCAAGTCTCTAAGCCAAATCTCGAAGGTTGAAGTGAAGGTGCAATCGATTCCTTCAAATAAGGGTAAGATCCAAGTTTGGTTTCCATTCTTTTATATTTTAGACTTATCAAACTCTAGGGCTAATCCCATTAATGTTCATGGTTGCTGAAACTTTGAAGAGATCTTTCGGGATTTACTAAGTGTAGGCTACAAGGAAGGAGAAGTTCTTTTCCCGAAGGTACACCATAGGCCGTGTGTTCCCTAGTTATTCGGTGAGTTTCGGATTTAAAATCCACAAGGTAAGTGTCTATAGCTTTCGGCTAAGGCCTATTTTGATAATTAGATCTAATTCTTGTTTGTTTAAAAGTCAAACTAACCCCGATGAGATTTAGTGCTTGGTCAATACAAGGAGGAGCATAGCATAGATTTCGGATTTGATTAGTATTGAAATCGGCAACAAGGTAAGTTTTAAGAATACTAATCCTACTAGGATTTGGATTTATGGTCAAATGGTTTTTTATTAAAGTAGTAAGTGATTAATCAAATGTAGGAATTGAGATCTAAAGCAATAGATCGGGTTTTCGGATTTCAAGAAATTGATAAGCAAATCGTGTGTGTACCCTACACTAAATCTTAATAGATTTATGGCTTAAACTTGATATATGTGTTAATATGAAAGTGTAAGAATATGGCTAAGGTACCGTAGGTACCCTACACTAAATCTTAATAGATTTATGGCTTAAACTTGATATATGTGTTAATATGAAAGTGTAAGAATATGGCTAAGGTACCGTAGGTACCCCTACACTAAATCTAAATAGATTTACTGGTTTTAATTCATTATATGTGTTAATATGAAAGTGTAAGAATGTGGCTAAAGTACCATGTTATGGTACAAAGTACTGTGCACGCTTTCCTACTCCTACTAGGATTTCAAAATATGTTATATTTAACATGTGAAAAGTGATGTGAAAGTGAAATTAAATATGATATGCATGATATGTATAATTTGGGGCATTCAGTTAATTGAGAAAGGGAAGTGAATGTGATGACTTGGTCTCACTAAGTGAATGTGATGACTTTGGTCTCACTAAGTGAAACGTGATTTACTTCGGTCTCACTAAGTGAAACGTGATGACTTCGGTCTCACTAAGTGAATGTGGTGACTTGGTCACATTAAGTGAATGTGGTAACTTTGGTTACATTATTCAAAATGGTGGCTATGCCACAATATTATAAGTGGGCGATGAGCACGCCGACCGCAATGACGCCTTCGATGGTGTGTAGCGGATGGAGGGTTGACTTAGTAGTCCCCACTGTGTGTGTGATGGTACGGTGGTGTGCAAAGGGATGGCTATATAGGTTTGGGTTCGGGTTTGCATCATTATCTTGAATTTTTATATGAATATGATATGTATGGTGTGCCTATTTCTATTATGTTTTGGTGTTGGTTACACATTGAGTCTATCAACTCACCCGCTGTGGGAACATGTTTCGTGATGAGCAATAATGGACGAGACGGTAGAACTTGTGGTGGCCATGTTCAAACTTGAAGTTTAATTTTATTTGAATCTTTATTTTATTTTAAGTATCTGTATAATTTTATTTTGGGTTTCATTTTATGTAATAAGGCCATCGTGACATTTTATTTCGCTTTAATTACTATGTTATGAATTTAGGGCTTTACAAAGAATAAGCCCATTTAATTTAAAATAAGTTTAAATATTTTGTCACCAAACAAATGGGTTTTTGTTATAAGATAAATTTGTTTTCAACTCGAGCCCAACCCACAACAAACTATCTTTCAAAACACACGCTTTTCAAAGTATTCGAATGAATTTTGAACTGCAAGGTTACTTGAGGAACATACCGATCCGGTCCATTCTCGTGGGCCGGGTGTGGGGTGTTTCAATTTGGTATCAGAGCCCAGTTTTAAACTCTCGGCCTGTGGCCTAAGGCCCAAAACGTTTGCAAAACAAGCCCAAATGAGTTTTATGAAAATATTTCTAAAAGTAGACAGGTTTGATGGCATGGCACCTAAGTCTCCGACCCGCAGTCCACCAGGTAAGTACCTCTATCTATCTGTGTGATTATGTGAATTATAGAAGGGTAGAAAAGGAATGGAACGTAGAATAGCATGATAGGAACTTGAACCCTAGGATTAGACTACTCAAACACAAAACCACATAAGACTTAAAGCACTAAACAAACCTATGGCTAAGTCACTGAGCTAAGGTGTGGTAACCCTTGTACGCATGTCTAGGATTGGATCCGGAAGAGCTTGGTATTTAAGCAGTCCTAGTGACTCACCTCCTCTTGCAGAATCCCACCAGTGCGTAGCTCCTGGCTCACTTTAACCTGTAGGCTTAGTGGTGTGGCAACCTCTCATGCGCATGTCTAGGAATGGTTTCTGGGAGCTTGGTATTTAAGCAATCCGCGTGACTCACCTCCTCTCCACATGAATCCCGCCTGGTGCGTAGCTTTGGTTCACCCCGACCAAGAGGGCTCGGTCATAGGCTAAACATAATGACTAAAACCCGAAAGGAACTAGCCATGTTTTTTTTTAAAAAAGAGAGAACAAAACAACAAACCCTAGTTTTTCAAACTTTTAAAACTTTCTTTTAAATCTAGAAAATTATTTTTACAACATTTTCTCAAAACTCCCGATTTGCGAAAATTACAAAATGCCCTTGGTGGTAAAATTACCAAAATGCCCTTGGTTTATAAAATGTTCAACTACTCAACAACTTTTACCAAAATTCCATTACTTTATAAACATTCAAAACCCTAATTTGTAAAATATCAAAATACCTTGATTTTGGAAAATTACAAAATTGCCCCTAACTTACAAAATTACCAAAATGACCCCGATTTCTAAAATTTTTGCAACTTCATCGTCTTTGGAAAATAAATTTCTCAAAAAGAACCCTCAAGGTTTTGCAACTTCTAAAATATCCCTGATTTATTAAAATTTTACAATTTACCCCGGTTTGTGGAAAAATTACCAAAATACCCCAAGGTCCAAAATTTCAAATACCTTGGATTTCAAAAATTTTCCAAAATACCCCAGAACATAAAAGGACCAAAATACCTTGTGACAAAATCACCAAGGAACCTTATTTTGACAAATTACAAAAATACCCTCAGAGGACAAATTACGAAAATACCCTGTAGTGGAAAAACAACAACAAATGAAAAACTACAACGTTTCTCTGAATGAACTAAGGTTCATAATTGTTTGGTGGATGTATGAATGAATGAAAAGACTGTGTGCATGTATGAATACGAAAGAACCACTCCTAAATTCCTTTTCATAAAAACTTCTTCGTGGTTAATCAGTGAAACAAAATTTTTTAATACATAAAACTTCTTAATCAAATTAAATCGCGACGTTAGAAATGAGTTCTAAGGGACGTGAACTTAGAGATTGTGCCTAGAAAGTATGATAGTTCTTTGAGATCAAAGTGCGCAGCAATAACGTAGTGTAGTGAGTTAGACTGTACGGATGAACGATAGTAAGTAATTTCGAGGACGAAATTATTTTAAGGGGGTAGAACTATAACATCCTGAAAAGGGCCTATGCATTTTGGCCAAATTGTGCGAAAAGACATGTTTTATGTGTTTTGGAATAAATTTGGAATAATTTTGGAAACCTGAGAATGTATGGAAATGTTACGTTGAAAGTAGGAAAGTGAACATTTTGGAAACCTAAGTAAATTAGGAAAGTGAACATTTTGGAAACTAAGCCAAAAGAGGAAAGTAAACATTTTGGAAACTAAGCCAAAAGAGGAAAGTAAACATTTTGGAAACTATGCTAAAAGAGGAAACTAAACATTTTGGAAACCTAGGAAATGTCAAGTTTACAAAGCCGCGCGAAAATTTTTGGAAACTTAAAAATGACCCCGAAATGTCGAATTTTAAAGTTCAAAGGGTAACTTAGGGCCAGGTGACCCTAAAATATAAAGTATGTGAAATTTGACCCATTAACGGACTTGGAAAATGGCTCAAGATGCCACTTAAGGCCTCGTGAAATGGCCCACATGCAAGGGTGTTGGGCTTGAGTTCGAGTCACATAAGAAGCAAATAAAATAAGTTTTATTTTGCTTCTAGAACCCCAAGAGGTGGATGGCACAAGGCTTGCAAAAGAGGAGTTTCACTCTCTTTAAAATTCGCTAAATA
This sequence comes from Gossypium rotundifolium, assembly GCA_025506655.1. Classification (NCBI taxonomy): domain Eukaryota; kingdom Viridiplantae; phylum Streptophyta; class Magnoliopsida; order Malvales; family Malvaceae; genus Gossypium; species Gossypium rotundifolium. The sequence goes on along the minus strand of CP106731.1, from coordinate 40,281,049 downwards.
GGTGGATAAATGAAGAATTATTCTTTAATTAGGAAAATAAGGAAGAGTGGTGGCCAAGTTAAGGATTCTTGGCCTAGTAATTTCGGCTATAAAAGGATGAGACTAGGGCCATTCATTATTCATTCTCCCTCTCTCTTTTCCTCTACCAAATATTCTTCTTGAGCCTCCATTCTTTTCTTCTTTTCTTTTAGCCTCCTAGCCGATTTCTTCTAAGCCTATTATTCCTCTCTTCTTTCATCTTTGAAACCGAATACATAAGGGAATCATAGCCGATTGTTCATCAAGTCTCTAAGCCAATCTCAAGGTTGAAGTGAAGGTGCAATCGATTCCTTCAAATAAGGGTAAGATCCAAGTTTGGTTTCCATTCTTTTATATTTTAGACTTATCAAACTCTAGGGCTAATCCCATTAATGTTCATGGTTGCCAAACTTTGAAGAGATCTTTCGGGATTTACTAAGTGTAGGCTACAAGGAAGGAGAAGTTCTTTTCCAAGGTACACCATAGGCATGTGTTCCTAGTTATTCGGTGAGTTTCGGATTTAAAATCCACAAGGTAAGTGTCTATAGCTTTCGCTAAGGCCTATTTTGATAATTAGATCTAATTCTTGTTTGTTTAAAAGCCTAAACTAACCCCGATGAGATTTAGTGCTTGGCGAATACAAGGAGGAGCATAGCATAGATTTCAAGATTTGATTAGTATTGAAATCGGCAACAAGGTAAGTTTTAAGAATACTAATCCTACTAGGATTTGGATTTATGGTCAAATGGTTTTTTTTATTAAAGTAGTAAGTGATTAATCAAATGTAGGAATTGAGATCTAAAGCAATAGATCGGGTTTTCGGGATTTCAAGAAATTGATAAGCAAATCAGGTGTGTACCCTACACTAAATCTTAATAGATTTATGGCTTAAACTTGATATATGTGTTAATATGAAAGTGTAAGAATATGGCTAAGGTATCGTGTGTACCCTACACTAAATCTTAATAGATTTATGGCTTAAACTTGATATATGTGTTAATATGAAAGTGTAAGAATATGGCTAAGGTACCGTGTGTACCCCACACTAAATCTCAATAGATTTACGGTTTTAATTCATTATATGTGTTAATATGAAAGTGTAAGAATGTGGCTAAAGTACCATGTTATGGTACAAAGTACTCAGGTACGTTTTCCTACTCCTATTAGGATTTCAAAATATGTTATATTTAACATGTGAAAAGTGATGTGAAAGTGAAATTAAATATGATATGCATGATATGTATAATTTGGGGCATTCAGGTTAATTGAGAAAGGGAAGTGAATGTGATGACTTGGTCTCACTAAGTGAATGTGATGACTTTGGTCTCACTAAGTGAAACGTGATTTACTTCGGTCTCACTAAGTGAAACGTGATGACTTGGTCTCACTAAGTGAATGTGGTGACTTGGTCACATTAAGTGAATGTGGTAACTTCGTTACATTATCTGAAAGTGGTGGCTATGCCACAATATTATAAGTGGGCGATGAGCACGCCGATTGCAAATGACGCCTTCGATGGTGTGTAGCGGATGGAGGGTTGACTTAGTAGTCCCTACTGCAGTGTGGATGGTATGGGTGGTGTGTAGTGGATGGCTATATAGGTTTGGGTTCGGGTTTGCATCATTATCTTGAATTTTTATATGAATATGATATGTATGGTGTGCCTATTTCTATTATGTTTTGGTGTTGGTTACACATTGAGTCTATCGACTCACCCGCTGTGGAACATGTTTCGTGATGAGCAATAATGGATCGGACTCAGAACTTGTGGTGCCATGTTCAACTTTGAAGTTTAATTTTATTTGAATCTTTATTTTATTTTAAGTACTGTATAATTTTATTTTGGGTTTCATTTTATGTAATAAGGCCATCGTGACATTTTATTTCTGCTTTAATTACTATGTTATGAATTTAGGGCTTTACAAAGAATAAGCCCATTTAATTTAAAATAAGTTTAAATATTTTTTCACCTGAAACAAATGGGTTTTTGTTATAAGATAAATTTGTTTTAAACTCGAGCCCAACCCACAACAAACTATCTTTCAAAACACACAGTTTTCAAAGTATTCGAATGAATTTTGAACCGGGTTACTTCGAGGAACATACCAGATCCGATCCATTCTCGTGGGCCGGGTGTGGGGTGTTTCAGAGGCAGTATTGGAGTGGAAGCCACCAAAGTTGGTTACGGAAATTCAAAGTTTTCTTGGGTTGGCTGGATATTATAGGAGATTTGTGGAAAATTTCTCCTTAATCGCAGCACCGTTGACTAAGCTATTGAGAAAAGGAGTTCCGTTTGTGTGGTCTGAGAAGCAGCAAGAGAGTTTTGATAAGCTGAAGAGGATTCTGACAGAAGCACCGGTCTTAATTCAGCCTGAGGTAGGGAAGAAGTTCACTGTATATTGCGATGCATCACATACTGGTTTAGGGTGTGTATTGATGCAAGAAGGGAAGGTGGTCGCTTATGCGTCACGGCAGTTGAGGCCTCACGAAGCTAACTATCCGACACATGACTTGGAATTGGCTACTGTGGTGTTCGCCTTGAAGATTTGGAGGCACTACCTGTACGGGGAGAAGTCAGTGGTGTACACAGATCACAAGAGTCTGAAGTACCACCTGACTCAGAAAGATTTAAATCTGAGGCAGCGGAGGTGGATTGAGTTGTTGAAGGACTACGACTGCTCAATCGAATACCATCCGGGGAAGGCTAATGTGGTAGCTGATGCATTGAGCCGAAAGGTGGTAGCGAATTTGCGAGCTATGTTCGCTCATCTAAGTCTCTATGAGGATGGGAGCCTTTTGGCGGAATTGCAAGTGAAGCCTTCTTGGATTGATGAGGTCAAGGAAAGACAGATGACTGATGAAGCTTTGAATACTCAAAGGTTGCAAGTACAGAATGGTGAGGCCGAAGGTTTCAGTTTGGGTAGCGATGGAGTGTTGTACTTTCAGGGGAGAGTATGCATGCCTAAGGATGATGAGTTGAAGCAGCGAATCCTTAAAGAAGCTCATAGCAGTGCGTACGCTATGCACCCGGGAAGCAGCAAGATGTATCGAGATTTAAGGGAGCAGTTTTGGTGGCCGGGTCTTAAGCGAGAAGTAACCGAGTTGGTAGGCAAGTGTCTGACATGCCAGCAAGTTAAAGCTGAGCATCAATTGCCATCGGGGCTGTTACAGCCAGTTAAGATTCCACAGTGGAAGTGGGAGGAAATTACTATGGATTTTGTAAGGGCTTCCCTCACGCCCAAAGAAGAAAGATGCAGTTTGGGTGGTAGTAGACCGGTTGACTAAGTCGGCCCATTTCATACCGGTAAGGGTTGACTATTCGCTTCAACGGTTGGCTAAGTTGTACATCGCAGGGATAGTACAGTTGCATGGGGTACCTGTGTCCATTATCTCGGATCGAGATCCTCGGTTCACGTCGAGATTTTAGAAGGTCTTACATCAGGAGTTAGGCACTAAGTTGAATTTCAGCATGGCTTTCCATCCGCAGTCCGATGGACAATCTGAGAGGGTAATCCAAGTGTTGGAAGACATGTTGAGGGGCTGTGTTTTGGATTTCCGTGGCAGTTGGGAGGAGTATCTACCTTTGGCAGAGTTCGCTTATAACAATAGTTATCAAGCGAGCATTCAGATGGCACCGTATGAGGCGTTGTATGGTCGGAAATGTCGTACTCCTACATGTTGGACAGGACTAGGAGAACGTCGGATGTTAAGTCCAGAGTTAGTAGCAGAGACAGAGGATAAGGTTAAAGTAATTCAGGCTCGTCTTAAGGAGGCATCGGATAGGCAGAAATCCTACGCCGATCTTAAGCGCAGAGAGGTTGAGTATGCAGTGGGTGATAAGGTTTTCTTGAAGGTATCACCTTGGAAGAAGGTGCTGAGGTTTGGCCGGAAGGGCAAGCTAAGCCCTAGATTCATCGGGCCGTATACTGTGTTGAAACGTGTGGGACCGGTAGCTTACCAGCTTGTGTTGCTTGTGGAATTGAGCCAGATCCATGATGTCTTTCATGTTTCGATGCTAAGGCGCTATCGATCAGATCCCTCACACGTTGTGTCGGTAGCGGAAATTGAGGTGAGTCTGGACTTGTCTTTCGAGGAGGAGCCAGTACAAATCTTGGATCGAGATGTCAAAGTTCTACGTAGGAAGTCAGTGCCTTTGGTGAAGGTGTTGTGGCAGAATCAAGGTACGGAGGAGGCCACATGGGAACCCGAGGATGTGATGCGGTAGCAATACCCCCAACTCTTCTGATCCAGGTAATTTCGAGGCTGAAATTCTTTTTAAGGGGGTAGAACTGTAACACCCTAAATTAGGGGTTGTTAAAAATTTAATTATTTTCCCATGTGTGTGCTTGAAGTATTGAATACTATGATTATTAAGCATGTTCTAGGGCCTAGAACTAACCCCGAGGTAGGTCGGACTTAGGACTAAAATTTCTTTTTAAATGCTTAAAAGGAAGGAACTAGGTGAGATAGGGCTTAAGTAAAATTCGGGCGAAGCATGACACAAAGAACTGGTTGGCAAAGTGGCTTCCATGCGCCACTTAAGAGCTGGAGGAGAAGAAGGGCACAGGTCATAGGTTCGAGTGGCTGGAGCAGCGTTTTGCATTTTATTTTTATACACGCGGTGATGGGCTTAAGTAGGAAGGCTTTAAAATTTAATGGTGAGGTATATGACATGGAAGTTGGTTCGGTGGAGTGGCTTGGGGCGCCACTCAAGGGCCTTGGTATAAGGACTCGGGTTCGAGTCATGATGGATGCAAGAGTGTTTTATTTTTGGGCTTTTCGGCGTTAAAGGAAGAGGGGCCAGGTAAGAAGGCTTTAAAATTAAATGGAGAGGGTTCATGACATGAAAGTCAAATGGGGAGAAATGGCCTGGGCATTAGAAGAGAGGGCTGGAGCATGAGGTTCCAGGTTCGAACCAATGAAACAGCATATGGTTTTATTTTTTTTATGCTGCTGGCGTGAATGGGAGAGTATTGGCTTGATTTTGGACTCTTTAAGTGATGAGATTAAGCTTAAATTTTTGCATATTTTCGGCTGGAAGGGGTAGTTGTTAGTAGTTTATTTGCTATTAAATTGTTAAAGGTGATTAGGAGATTAAATGTAAGATAAGTCTTGCATTATCTTTGATAATTAAAAGCTGAAATTATCACTAAAGGGGGAAATGATGGCCGGCTTTAGGACTCTTTGGAGGGCCATCTACATTCGGTTTTATCACTAAGAGGGTGCCAAAATTTCACCAAGCTGTTTCTTTTCTTGTTGCTGGCCGAAATTCCCCTAGACAATTGCCAAGACTCTTCAAAGAAAATTCTTAGTTTCTCTTCTTCTACTTAGCCGAACCTACCCCCTCTTTTTGCTAAAAGTTTGCACCTTCCATTTGTGTTGCTAGCCGAACATCTCTCCCATAGGGGCTTAGGCCAAATTCCCCTTGTAAGGTGCTATTGACTCCAAAAGGGTGGTAAGTACCTCTCTTAAGCAATCGGTTTCTTTTTCCTTCCTTTTTATGTGTCGAAAACTTGGGAGACAAGCCTTGGTAAGTGGCCGAATGTGGTTATGATTGTGATAGTGTATGTTTTGTGTGTAGCTAACGGCAAGGTGCTTTGAGGGAGCCTTTCGTGGTCGAAATTTTGCAAGGTATGCCAATATAGTATTCAGCCATAGGCCACTTTCCATAGTTTTGTTATAACTGATTTTAACAAAGTGACATATAGGGATTTCGACAGTTCAAAAGATAGGAGTGGTTTTTCGGGATTTTGATTTTGCCTTGGTAAGTGATTAGTAAACTTGGCCAAGGGCCATATTTGAATTAAAGGTGAGATTAGTCCTTCGGGATTACTATTTGGCCGAATAGGTCTATGGTACTAATTTTGGTGATTGGCCGAATATAGGTCAAGGGATAAAGCACTAAAGATTGAAAACTTCGGTATTTAGGAATTTCGGTAGAAACAGGTGTGTAAAACTCCTTACACACTTTATTAGTAAACTTTGCCATATTATTGTTTTGTTAATCATTATGGTAGTGATTTGGTATTGTGGGCTTAAGCATGGATTTCGGGTAAGTCCCCTATTACATGATCTTTGATATATGTTGTGTATGCCATCACATGTTGTTGTATAATTTGCTACACATGAACGCATAATATATGGGATTATGATATATGATTTTGTAAGCATGATGATGGTGGGATTAATGAGTGGAGGGGGATGATTTTTATGGACTGTCGTTAGTGGTTTTGACCACAAGATGGGTTGGCCCCATCAGATTATTTGTGACCTATGGTCATCAGTGGTTTTGACCACATCGATTGATAAATTTCGACTAAGTCCCAATGGTTTGGTACCACCAGTGGTTTTGACCACACTTGATATATTGTGACCCATGGTCATCAGTGGTTTTGACCACACGATGGGTTGGCGCCATCATTTATTTTGTGACACTAGTCACCAGTGGTTTTGACCACACGGGGTAGTAAAGGAGTATGGATGGTTAGTTGGGTTGCATGTGCATGTTTATTAATGATTTGTGTATGAGTTGTATTTCCGAGTGGGGGATTTACGCACTGAGTCTTGGTGACTCACCCCTTCCCTTACCATTTTGCAGATGAGTAGACCGCGGAGATGGAGCCGGAGAGGACTCGAGGCGGCTATGCTTATCGTTGGATTTGATTTACTTTGCTATTGTTAAAATTATTTATTTCCTAAGTCTTTTTATTTTGGGATTGTAATAAGGCCGCTATTATTATTTTGGATGTTTATTTTACTGTTTTATTTTACTTATGTTATGTTACAAACGAAGTTTTTAAATGTTAAGTGAATCGGTTAAAAGTAACTTTTCAACCTTAGTAAACTTCTACGGGTTTTTAAAAGATGTTATCATCGGGTAACAAAAATAAATCAAGTTAATCATAACTTTAACAATTTTAAATTTTACAAACGATTTCAAAGGGTTAAACAACCCAACCATGTTTATAAAAAGCCCAATTGAGTTTTATCAAACCCCGTTTTAAAACCTTAGCCATATTTTAACAAATTTTCACCAAACACTCAAATTACCTCAAATTATTTTACTCCGTGACATACCAGATCCGGTCAGGACTCATGGGCCGGGTTTGGGGTGTTACAACTCCTGCCATTATGAACTAATTCTCTTAATACCTAGGGAAGATTAACCTTAGGATGGATTTTATTGTTAGATTTCTATTTTTATGCAATAAAATTTTTGTCTCTTTGTTTTCAATTATGAATGCTTTATTATTCTTGAGTTAATAATTTTAGAGTGTTATTTCATGTTTGATGTGCACAAGTTTGAGGTTGAGTAGACCCTTCTTATGATTAGATATTGCATAATTGAATAGAGTTGCATGCAATCCTAAAAATCGAACGACATAAATCTATTAGGTTAGAGTCAAATCTAATAGGAGGTCCATAGAGAAAATTAATATAATGATAGGGGTTTTAATTAGAAAGAAATTTCAATTAATCAACCCAGAGCTACTTATTCTTATGCTCGAAAGAGATATTAGCATAAATTAGGGATTTCTACAAACCAAAGAGCTAAGAAAATAAATTGCATAATTAAATTAAGAATTATAAATGAAATCTTGGTGCATTCTTTACATAGGTATTGTTTTGTCACTTGGTTAATACTTGTGTTTTTGTTTCATTCTTTGGTACATTCATTAGTTAATTTAGATAGTTTGAATTAATTTCAGTTAATCCTTTGAATTATTAGGTTATATAATAGAAAGCTGGTAATTAATAATAACTGTAGTCCTCAAGGGAACGAAATTTGTGTTCATAATAGCTATACTATTAATTGATAGGTGCACTTGCCTTGGTCATTTTATTAGTAAGTTTAGTGGAAAAGAAGTTTTTGGCATCGTTACTGGGGACTAGTATATTAGGAAAATCTTATTTTTGTTAATTAAACTATTTTTAAAATTTATTTTATTTTGTTTTTTTTTTTAGTTTATTTTTGAGATATTGATTGACTTTTATTTGGTTTTTGACAGGTTCTTTTGGTTTATGACTAGAGGCAACCCATTGGAAAATCATTTTTTTATAATAAAATAAAAAAACTGCTCGTTGAAATCGAAGAGAGGTTAGAGAAGCAAGACAAGATCAACATCAGGCTATCATAGACATTCAAGAGGAAGAAGATATTATTTAAGAAATGGCAAGTCCTCCATTGACTACGTATGACTATGCTAAGTCAACTCTGATGGGGCTGAGTCTAGTATCATTAGACCGAATGTTGCTACAAATAACTTTGAGATCAAGCCAAACACGATTCAGATGGTGAAACATTATGTTCAGTTTGATAGGTTACAAGATAAAGATCCAAATGCTCATCTAGGAAATTTCTTAGAGATTTCTGATACTTTTAAGATCAATTGTGCTACTAATGATGTCATATGCGTAAGGTTGTTCCCATTTTCTTTAAAGAACAAAGGTAAAAAGTGGTTGAATTCACTTCCACAGGGTCCCATCACTACTTAGGCTCAGATGATAGAGAACTTTTGTTATATTATTTTCCACCAGCCAAGACAACCAAGTTGAGGGATGATATCTCCTCCATTTTCCAATTGGAGCTTGAGACATTTTATGACACCTGGGAGAGATTTAAAGATATTTTTGAGAAGGTGTCCTCATCATGGTGTACTTTTATGGTTGAAAGTTCAGACATTCTATAATGATTTAAGTCTCTCAACTAGGCAACTGATTGATGCAGAAGCTGGGGGAACACTAATCAACAAAACACCTAAAACAATTCAAGAGTTTACTGAGGAGATGACATTGAATAATTATCAGTGGCAAGTCACAAGAGCAAAGCCTAAAAAAGCAACTGGTGTTTATGATGTATATGCAATTACTATGCTAGCAAGTTAGGTTGAAGCTCTTGGTAGAAGGATAGATGATTTCAATATATGGAAGCAGGTGACTCTTGTGATGCAATATGACGTGACTGGAGTGGGTATAATTAGTTAGGAATTCTTACCTGTGAAGTCCAACATGGAGCATGAGAAAGTTGAGTTTATTAGTATTAATTTCAAACTTCAGAATAACCCTTATAGAATTACCTATAACCCAAGATGGAAACATCATCCAAACTTCTCCTAGGGTGGTCAAGGGAATCAAAGATCACAACCCTTCCTGGTTTTTAGCAGCCTCACTAACAAAAGAAGAAGCCAAATCTTAAAGATATGTTGGCTAAATTCATTTCAATTCTAGAAATAAGATTTCAGAACACTGAAGTAGCTTTGAGGAATAAACTTGCATCTATTTAGTGTCTTCAGAATCAAATGGGTCAGCTTGCTAAATTGGTTTAGGAGAGACTACAAGGTAGTCTACCCAGTAACACTGAAACCAACCCAAAAGAGCAAGTAAATGCAGTAACATTGAGAAGTGGAAAGATGTTAGCCGAGCCTAGAGAGAAGCTGAAACAACAAGTTGTTGAGAAAGATGATTGTAACACCCCTAACCCGTATCTGTCGCCGGAATAGGGTTAAGAGGCATTACCAGACATATCGTGTAACACCCCAAACCCGGCCCATTCGCTACGACCGAATTTGAAATGCCACTGCGGAAAAAGTTTGAAAAACTTTTGACTTAGAGTTAAAAACATAAAAATTTGTTGTTCTTTGTAAAACATTGTTTGTTTAAAATTCTAAGTAAAACTTTATTATTACAAACCGTCTCAATTGAAAATCGAATGCATATTTTAATGTATAAATTGCCGAGAATAAAAACATTTTCAAATAATACTTTAATCGTCAATCCACTTTAAACATAATAATAAACCTCAAACTCCTTAAAAAGCCCTTATTACAATAAACCTTACTTAAAAATACTGAAAATATAAAATATGTAAATAATTAAAAACATATTCTGCATGGGCCACCTCGTATCCACTCCAACCCGGTCCAAGCTTTATGCATCACCGCGATGTTGGTAAAATTGGGTGAGTCAAATGCACTCAAAGCATAGTTATTTCACATGTCTCCACATATGGGCTTGGCCCATATCCACACAGTCCACTTACATAATCATGCAACATGAAGCCCAACCCAACCTAGTGTCCATCCGTTACACCTACCTTGGCGACCCACGCCCAAGGTCGTGGCTAATCCAATCGATCAACCAAGTGATCCACATATCTTACCTTGGCGCACCAACCAGACAAGGTCCGTGGAGCCATCGATCACATAAGTGATCCCACATATCAATAGTCCACGGTGATGCACACAGCTATCAACCGCCGAGATGTGGCACCTAGCCAACACCTCTCTTGATGAGGCACATAGCCAACATCAAGCGCCAATGTAGCACAAGGCTAACATTAGACCACGTACATAAAGTACACCCTTTCCTTCGATAGTCACATCCCAAGTCCCATGCATACATAGATATCAAGGCAACATATCACTTGAACAATTATACATCACATGCCATCACATTTAATACATATATCAAATGTAAATCAACGTCATAAAATACTGACCTGGTTGAACGATTACCCATCATGGGTATCCACCATTTTAGCCCTTACTTCGGCTACCATTCACATCATATCACATATACATAAATATAACACATACACACAACAAGAGAACAGTGCGATAACTATGCACCTATTTTGGCACAGTCTACTCAATCCCGAAATACTTCTTCTTGTTCTTGAAACTGTCGAAATCCTATACACCGGCTACAAGCAATAATCTAGAAAAGATGGCCCTTGGCTGAATATGACATATCCCTTACCTTGAGTAATCGAAATCCCGAAAGACTTCCTATCCCTTTTAACGTTAGCCTACAGAGATCCTGATAACTCCTTCCATGAATTCAGCCATCGCGAGAAAAGGGAGTTAGTCTCCTCGATTTGATAAAATAACGAGAAACAAATAGAACGACAACCCCTTACCTCACTATCAGAAATCGATTAAAAGCTTGATGGAAAAAATAATGTCGACACCTTCCTCTCTACAGGCTCTAGCTTGATTCGCCACGTAACGTAAGAATGTATTCGCTTCTTAAAGAAAATAACAAGGAATTATAGATTCGGTTTAGAGAATACTAGAGAAATTCAGCTACCACAAAGAAATACTTCGGCTTTTGAGAGTAAATAGAAAAAGAAGGAGAATAGGTACTAACACTTTCAGCTTTTGAATAAAACTCTGAGAAGAATAGGTGAGTGCTATAGTAGTTCGGCTATGGCTTCCAATGGTCATTAAACATTCGGCCACAAAAGGGCAAATGGGGAGAGGAAGAATAACCTTAAGTGTTTTCGGTATAGAGAGAAAATGAGATGGAAAACCCAATTTTCGGCACAAAGAAAATAAAATGAAGAAAAAGAGATGCCAAAGATGATCACTCCCCTTATTTATACTACACTATTTCGGCACACTAGCTTATTTTCCTCTCATACCCCTTATCTTGCTCCTTTGTCACCTAAATTAATAAAATCAAATTAATCCAACACTAATCCCTTATCAATCTCCTCATTTATTTCTTATCATATCCCACACTTTTCTCCCATTTATCATCTTAATAAATAATAAAATAATCCATCACTTATTCCATATCAATCTCCTATATTATCTCTTAATCATAGCCCACATTAATCTCCTAAATTATCTCTTATCCACCTATTTAAAATAAATGAAAATAAATCCACATTTATCAACTAATCTTAGCCAAAAATTTAAAAGAAAAACAAGCTTATTTCATCCTTGTAAAACCCATGTGCCGTCCTCGAAATTACTTACTAACGAACAATCGTACATTCTAACTCACCACACTACGCTGCTGCTGCGTACTCTGATCTTAAAGAACTATCATACTTTCTAGGTACATTCTCTAAGTTCACAATCAGGGTTTCATACACTTTACTAGCAATATAAGAACAAGCTGATTCTACAACGAACAGGCAATAGGTATTCCAGAAACAAGAAACTTACCCGTTGTCACATCTGGCACATCACTATCCTCGCGACGGCCGACTGCATAAACCAACCTTGGCTACCTTGCATCTGAACCTTCAGCACCTCTGCTCGGTGCTCCACAACCTTGGCCAGAACCATTTCCTCCATGGTTCGAACCACGACCCCTCGTCGCTTGTTGACCATTCCTACCCAGCTGCTCATAACCCTGCCCTACTGTCTGTGCCCTACTCGGATCCTGGGGATAGTCTTTAATCAAATGAGACTTAGACTTACACCTAAAACATTCCCGTTCTCGATTCCAGCACTCACCAATATGATACCTTCCACACCGAGCACACGGACGGTCCATATTTCCAGTAGCTGGCTTAGTAACACGAACAGAATTCTCAACCTTCGGTCTTTTTTGAAAACTCTCAGTCGATTCTGACGGTCTAAAACTCCTCTTATCTCAGTTCCTATCCTTATCTCTGTTCTGTCTTATAGAGTCCTTAATTCCTTCACCCACCTTAGCCTTTTCTACTAACACAGTAAATTCCCGCTCTTGATGTGGAGCTATCAACAACCTCAGATCGTCCCTTAATCCATCCTCAAACTGAACACATCGCTCATGCTCCGTAGCCACTACTCCCCGAGCATATCGGCTTAACCTTAGGAATTTAGCCTCGTACTCCACTACGGCCTTATTCCCTTGAACCAGCCCCAGAAAAGCCTTTCTCTGCGCATCAATGTAATGAGTACCAACATACTTCTTCTGGTATGCCGCTTAACATAGTCCCAAGTGAGATCCTCCGTCATTGTAGCACCATCCCGAATCGTGAGCCACCATCGACACGCCTCATCGCTGAAGCGCCACCATTCCTTTCACTTTCTCCTCAGCGGTTAGATCAAGCTCATCCATAATTTGCTCGGTCGCCTCCAACTAATACTCAGCAGTACTGGGTGCCACACCAGATACGCCACAGAACACCTCAGCTCCATTGGCTCGAGTCGCCGCATGCACTCCTAGCTCTCATATTTCCACCGCTCCACCACCATTTCAAGAACTCACAAAGATCGTCATGACATCGCATCATCCCCCGTCTGATCTTGCTGCTCAACACCAAAAGTTGGTGGTGGTGGTGGCGGTGGTACCTCATTCTCAAACACTTGTCCCAATTTAACGGGTTTCGATACGATCATTCTGCCTCTACCGCGTCCACGACGACCACGTCCCCTAGAACTCATCTCTAACATCACGATTTAATCTGTTTTAGAAGTTTTATGCATTAGTACTTTTGTTCCACTGATTATCCGCGAACAATTTTATGAAAAGAGCTTAATAGTAGTTCTTTCGATCATAATTTCAGGTTCAAGTTCACTATTCTAATTTAGATAATCACATTCACATTCATCCACAACATTCAACACATCATTATGGGCATTTCTGACCATTCCCGACCTAGGGGTAATTTCGTCATTTTCCCTACAAGGGTATTTTTGTAATTAATCAGGGTCAACTTGAAAATAATCTTTACAAATCAAGGCATTTTGAAATCTCAAAGTCTCGAGGGTATTTTAGAAAATATTCTTCGAATCAAGGGTATTGCCGAAATTTTGGAAACCGGGGTTATTCCAGTAATTTTAGAAGTCAGGGGCATTTTAATAAATTTCCCAATTCAGGGTATCTTAACATTTTGCAAAAAGGGGTTTTGGTATTTTTGTAAAGTAAGAATATTTTCATAAAAGTCGAGGGTAACATGGTAATTTTATAAACCAAGGGCATTTTCGTAATTTTACAGCTCGGGTGTATTTTAGTAATTTTGTAAATCGGGTGTATTTCGAAAAATTTTCAAGTCTAAAAGGATTTTATAAATCAGAGGGGTAATTTGGAATATTTAAAGCTAAGATCTTTATGAAACAGTATGGCTAGTCCCTTTCGGGTTTTAGTTATCGGGTTTAGCCCGTGAATAGGTCCTCTTGGTTAGGGTGAACCGTAGCTACGCACCAGGTAGTATTCGAGTAAAGAGGAGGTGAGTCGCTAGGACTGATTAAATACCAAGCTCTTACTGAATCCACTCCTAGACATGCGTACAATGGTTGCCACACCCTAACTCGGCGACTTAGTCACAGGTTTGTTTAGTTGTTCTTAAGTCTTATGCATGTGTTTTAGTGTACTAGCCCTAGGGTTCAATAGCCCTAATCTTCTAGTCTACGAGCCCAATTATGCCCATAACATTCACATATACAAATCACTTCAATAGTCAGAGGTACTTACCTGGCGGACTTCGGGTCGGAGATACAAGTGCCATGCCAGAATAACCAGAAAAATTTTACGAAAATCCATATTTTTGAAAAGCCCATTAAAAAAAATGTTTTTGGGCCCAACACCCTCAAAGTCGAGTTTTGAACCGGGCTCTGATACCAAACTGTAACACCCTAAACCCGGCCCATTCGCTACAACCGAATTTGAAATGCCACTGCGAAAAACATTTGAAAAACTTTTGACTTAGAGTTAAAAACATAAAAATTTGTTGTTCTTTGTAAAACATTGTTTGTTTAAAATTCTAAGTAAAACTTTATTATTACAAACTGTCCGAATTGAAAACTGTAATGCATATTTTTAAGATATAAATTGCCGTGAATAAAAACATTTTCAAATAATACTTTAATCGTCAATCCACTTTAAACATAATAATAAACCTCAAACCCCTTAAAAGGCCCTTATTACAATAAACCTTACTTAAAAATACTGAAAATATAAAATACGTAAATAATTAAAAGATCTTCAGATGGGCCACCTCAGATCCACTCCAACCCGGTCCAAGCTTTATACATCACCGCGATGTTGGTAAAAATTGGGTGAGTCAAATGACTCAGTGCATAGTTATTTCACATGTCTCCACATATGGGCTTGGCCCATATCCACACAAATCCACTTACATAATCATGCAACATGAAGCCCAACCCAACCTAGTGTCCATCCGTTACACCTACCTTGGCGGACCCACGCCAAGGCCGTATAATCCACCGATCAACCAAGTGATCCATATATCTTACCTTGGCGCATCAACAAGACAAGGCCATGGTGAGCCACCAATCACATAAGTGATCCCACATATCAATCACCCATGGTGATGCACACACTATCAACCGCCGAGATGTGGCACCTAGCTAACACCTCCTTGATGAGGCACATAGCCAACATCAAGCGCCAATGTAGCACAAGGCTAACATTAGACCACGTATAAAGTACACCCTTTCCTTCGATAGTCACATCCCAAGTCCCATGCATACATATATATCATGGCAACACATCACTTGAACAATTATACATCACATGCCATCACATTTCATACATATATCAAATGTAAATCAACGTCATAAAATACTGATCTGGTTCAACGATTACCCATCATGGGTATCCACCATTTTAGCCCTTACTTCGGCTACCATTCACATTATATCACATATACATAAATATATCACATACACACAATAAGAGAACAGTGCGATAACTATGCACCTATTTTGGCACAGTCTAGTCAATCCCGAAATACTACTTCTTGTTCTTGAAACTGTCGAAATCCTATACACCATATGTTAGAATCGGCTACAAGCAATAATCTAGAAAAGATGGCCCTTGGCCAAATATTACATATCCCTTACCTTGAGTAATCAAAATCCCGAAAGACTTCCTATCCCTTTTAACGTAGCCTACAGAGATCTTGATAACTCCTTCCATAAATTCGGCCATTGCAAGAAAAGGGAGTTAGTCTCCTCGGTTTGATAAAATAATGAGAAACAAATAGAACGACAACCCTTTACCTCACTATCAGAAATCGATTAAAAGCTTGATGGAAAAAAGAACGTCGACACCTTCCTCTCTACAGGCTCTAGCTTGATTCGGCCCAGAACAGAAGAATGTATTCGGCTTCTTAAAGAAAATAACAAGGAATTATAGATTCAGTTTGGAGAATACTAGAGAAATTCAGCTACCACAAAGAAATACTTCAGCTTTTGAGAGTAAATAGAAAAAGAATGAGAATAGGTACCAACACTTTCGGCTTTTGAAAAAAACTCTGAGAAGAATAGGTGAGTGCTATAGTAGTTCGACTATGGCTTCCAATGGTCATGAAACATTCGGCCACAAGAGAGCAAATGGGGAGAGGAAGAATAGCCTTAAGTGTTTTCGGTATAGAGAGAAAATGAGATGGAAAACCCAATTTTCGACAAAGAAAATAAAATGAAGAAAAGAGATGCCAAAGATGATCACTCCCCTATTTATAGTACACTATTTCTAAGACACCGGCTCATTTTCCTCTCATACCCTTATCTTGCTCCTTTATCACCTAAATTAATAAAATCAAATTAATCCAACACTAATCCCTTATCAATCTCCTCATTTATCTCTTATCATATCCCACACTTTTCTCCCATTTATCATCTTAATAAATAATAAAATAATCCATCACTTATTCCATATCAATCTCCTATATTATCTCTTAATCATAGCCCACATTAATCTCCTAAATTATCTCTTATCCACCTATTTAAAATAAATGAAAATAAATGCACATTTATCAACTAATCTTAGCCAAAAATTTAAAATAAAAACAAGCTTATTTCATCCTTGTAAAACCCATGTGCCGTCCACTACTCCCCCTCCCCCTTAACGTCAAAAGGCAAAATAAAAACCACCCATTTTGCTGCCATCAAGACTCGAACCAAGGCCCCTTGAAGCCCCTTTTGACGTAACCTTCCAAGCCCTTAAGGTAACGTCCCAAGCCATTTTACCATATGGTTATCTTGTGTCATGCTTCACACCGAATTTCTTTTAAGACCTCCTTATCCAAGCTTCCTTTTTTATTTAATACTTAAAACCAAATTTTCTCCTATAGCTCAGGCCTTCCCTTAGCTTCTAACTAGCACCTAAAATACCTCAATCAACACCACAATGACCACGCTTATGCAAAATAATTTAATAAAATTTAACCCCTATTTCAGGATGTTACATATCGAAACATTTTACACTTATTTCAAAATATCAATCATACAACATCATTACATAATAATTCATATTCATATAGTCCCTTTAGAAGGTCTACGAGACCTTAAACATGCTTTAGAGAAGGTTCGAGACTAAACCGATCTCATTCGGAAACTTTGCGAAACTCAGAAAATTATTCTTTCAAAATAGGGCACACGCTCATTTTGCTAGGCCGTGTGCCTCACACCGTCATGTCTTAGACCATGTCTTACCCCATGTGCAACAATGACTTGGGTCACACGGCTTGCCACACTCCCGTGTGTCTGCCCGTGTGCAAGTCTGACTTACTTCGAATTGGAACATTAAAGGACACGGTCGAGACACACGCCCATTTGCTATAGGCCATTTGCAAGGCCAAATTGCCACCCATTTTGGGTCATTCCTATAAGCATCACTCTGTCCTCAATTCATGCCCAATTAATGGTCAAAATCTTACCAAAACATGCACAATTCATGTTACAATATCCTCATTCATTTCCATATACATTTCTATACCAAAAGTATATGATTCACATCTCATTTTAAACCATTTCAAACATGCAATATATTCACCATCTCAACTAACAAATCAAGGACGAAACATACTATTTCTATTTTAGTAAATCATACCATAATGGCCATTCACACAAGACCATTAATACCCATCACATACACCATTTTCACATAGCAAAACATATACCAAAACCAATCCAAAGTCTCATCCATTATCAAGCCATATCACATGGCTATATTTACACATTTCAAAACATAATCAAAGTTCTCTAGCCTTTATATGCCATACTTCAATATGTACATTTTCAAAAGGTACCAAAATATAGTTCGATAGTGTGGTGGTAATCTTCGACGATCTCCGAGCTCCAATAGCTTCGATAATCTATAAAACCATGCAAACGCACACAAAGTAAGCTTTAAGCCATATACAAATAAACTTATCACACAATCAATTATAAACTATTTCATTCATATGGACCATGGTATAACACAATAGCAAATTCTTATATCTCATCTAGCTTCATTGTTCATAACCACTTGCTTATAAACATATCACATTTTCATGTAGCTCACATATCAAATGTTCATATTCATACTTATCTTCCATTGCCAAATTTCATATACACTTAATATGTACCTAAAATGGATACATATTCACAAATTCAATCATATCTCGGAGTGCCCGTTGAACAATTCTGAACCAATAAGGATACTCGGATAACTCATAAAGCTCATACAAAGACAACATCCCAAACGCGGTCTTGCATATAATTAAATATCGATGCCTCTATCCCAGACAGGGTCTTACACAAAATCATATATGATGCCGATGTCCTAGACATGGTCTTACACGTAAATCTCAAATTGATGCCAACGTCCCAGACGTAGTCCTACACGATAACTCATATCGGAATCCTATGTCATGACATATGTATCCTAACTATTCCTATGGTTCGTACGGGGCTTTTCGGACGTCATCATATTATCGAAACTTTCCCGGATTTCACATATTCAGCTCAAATAGTCACACATCACAATACATTCACATATAAACAATAACAATTCAATTCATACATATTTATTTCTATATCGACTTACCTCGTACGGGAAAGAACAGAAACGAATGGCTATTCAACTACTTTCGTTTTCCCCCGATCTAATTCCATTTTCTTTGGTTCTTGATCTATACACATTCAAATTTAATTCTTTTATTCACCAAATCATTCAATTCAATCCATTTACACATATTTAGGGCATTTTAAAAATTAGCCCTCATATTTCCACATTTTAACATTTTAGCCTCATTTCGTAAAATCACAAAAAACACAAAATTTCACATTTTTCATGCTTACCTGAACTTTCATAGAGTTCATTTAAGCCCATATATTTCATTTATTTCACATTTTAGTCCTTTAATTTCTCATTTTCACAATTTAGCCCTTAATACTCAAATTCATCAAATGTCCAAATACAAAACATGGTAACCCAACACATATCTTTCATTTTTCATCAACTAACATCACACAGCTCATAATTTCATCAATGGCATAAATCAAAATTTTCATCAAATTCAAAAATTGTGGCATGTGCTAGCTAGTACACTTAACAACAATCACAAAAACATAAAAATCATCAAAAACCGATCAATGAACATACCTTAATAACCCAATTTCCTAGCTGAACCCTAGCTTGCTCTTAAGCTTTCTTTCTTTTCCAATTTTCAGTAAGAACAAGTGTAAAATGATGAATGAAAATGGTTTTATTTTATTTAACTTACTTTATTTACTAATTAACTTATTTACCCTTAATGAAATAATATGAAAACTTTATTATGGTTGTCCATTACCGTCCACTTACCTATATAGTGGCCAAATTTCATTTTAAGGACTTATCAATTAATAAACTACAGCAAATTAGTACTTTAACAAATAGAAAGTCACTTTTGTAATTTACGCGATTAAGCCCTTTTCTCAAATTCAACAATCAATCGATAAAATTAATTCACGAAACTTTTACACATGCTTAATCACATACTGTAAACACGAAAAATAATATTAAAATATTTTTTGACTCGGATTTATGGTCTTGAAACCACTATTTTGACTAAGGTATAAATTGGGATGTTACAACTCTCCCCCCTTAGGGATTTTCATCCTCAAAAATCTTATCATTGAACAGATTCGGATATTGCTCTCTCATAACATCTTCAGGTTCTCACGTAGCTTCTTCGACCCCGTGTTGATGCCATAATACTTTTACTAACAGAATTTTCTTATTTTGCAATTCTTTAACCTTACGAGTTAAGATACGGATCGAGTATTCTTCATAAGTCATATCAGGCTAAATCTCTATCTCAGATGGAGAAATCACATGCAAGGGATCGGATCTGTATCGTCGAAGTATCGATACATGAAACACATTATGGATCTTTTCTAACTCAGATGGTAACGATAGTTTATAAGCAATAGGTCCAATACGTTCGATAATCTCATACGGCCCGATGAATCTCGGAGTCAATTTGCCTTTTCTGCCAAATTGGAGTATTTTCTTCCACGGAGACACTTTCAAAAATACTTTATCACTGATCTGAAATTCAAATTTTTTTGTTTCAAATCTGCGTATGATTTCTGTCGATCAGACGCTGCTTTTAGACTATCTCGTATCACATTTTCTTTCTGTTTAGTCTTTTTAATCAAATTAACCCCGTGAATTTTATTTTCACTAAGTTCAGACCAGTAAAGAGGTGTTCGACATTTCCTACCATACAAGGTTCTGTACGGTGCCATTTTAATGCTCTATTGAAAACTATTATTATATGAAAATTCAATCAATGGCAAATACTATTCCCACCTACCTTCAAACTCAAGAATGCAACATCTCAACAAATCCTCAAGTATCTGAATAATCCGTTCAGATTGACCATCTGTCTGCGGGGGAAAAGCAGTACTGAAGTGTAATTTCGTACCCAAAGCCTCTTACAGTTTCTTCCAAAATCGTGAAGTAAACCTCGGGTCTCTGTCAGACACAATAGATAGTGGCACCCCGTGCAATCTCACAATATCAGAAATGTATAACATAGCTAATTTATCAAGCGAATAATCTGTTCTCACCGGAATAAAATGAGCTGATTTTGTCAATCTATCAACTATAACCCAGATTGCATCTTTCTTCCTCGGAGTTAAAGGCAAACTGGAAATAAAATCCATTGCCACTCTATCCCATTTCCACTTGAGAATCATAATCGGTTGTAACAAACGGGATGGCACCTGATGTTTAGCTTTAACTTGCTAATAGATCAAACATTTCAAAACAAAATCAGAGATATCTCTTTTCATTCCAGGCCACCAGGAAAATTTTTTCAAATCATTATACATCTTTGTACTTCCCGGATGAACCGATAAGCGTCTGCTATGAGCTTCTTTCAAAATCAACTGGGTCAACTCTGGATTTCTTGGAACACAAATCTGATCTCGGAATCTCAAACAATCATCATCATCAATTTGAAATTCTGAATTAGAGTTCAATTCACACTGAGCTTATTTCTCTAGCATTTCATTGTCAACTTTTTGAGCATCACAAATCTACTGTAAGAACAACGGTCTTACTTTTAATTAGGCTAAAACCGAACCATCATTAGATAGAACTAAATGAGCATTCATTGCATGTAAGGCAAACAATGATTTTTGACTCAAAGCATCAGCAACAACATTTGCTTTTCCCGGATGATATCAATCACAAGCTCGTAGTCTTTTAACAGTTCTAACCATCTTATCTGTTGCAGATTCAAGTCTTTCTGTGTCATCAAATATTTCAAACTTTTATGATCTGAAAACACATGACATTTCTCATCGAAAAGATAATGACGCCAAATTTTTAGAGCAAACACGATCGTAGCTAACTCAAGGTCATGCGTCGGATAATTCTTTTCATGCAATTTCAATTGTCTCAAGGCATAAGCTATAACTTTGCCTTCCTGCATCAAAACACATCCCAGACCATTCAACGAAGCGTCACTATATATCACAAATTATTTAACGAATTCTGGTTGTACTAGCACTGGAGCTTCAGTCAATAGGGCTTTCAACTGATCAAAGCTTTTTTGACACTTTTCAGACCACTCGAATTTCACATCTTTCTAAAGCAATATCATCAACGGAGTTGTAATTATCGAAACGCCTTTTACGAACCATCGGTAATAACCAGTAAGTCTTAGAAAAGTGCAGACTTCAAACATATTTTTCGGAGGCTTCCACTCTAAAATAGTTGAAATCTTGCTCGGATCATCTCGTATACCGGATGTTGACACAATATGCCCCCAAAAGCCAACTTCATTCAACCAGAACTCACGTTTACTAAACTTTTCATACAATTGCTGATCACGTAGAGTTTGTAGCACAATTCTCAAATGTTCAGCATGCTCAATTTCATCAAGCGCATAAATCAAAATATCGTCAATGAATACAACAACAAATCAATCTAAATACGTTCTAAAAATTCTATTCATCAAGTCCATAAAGACAGCAAGAGCATTTGTTAGTCCGAAAGGCATAACTAAAAATTCATAATTCTTGTACCTCATTCTGAAAGTAGTTTTTGGAATGTCTGAATCTTTTACTAACAACTGATAGTATCCCGATCTCAGATCTATCTTTGAAAACACAGTAGCTTCTTTCAGCTGATCGAACAAATCATTGATTCTGGGCAGAGGATATTTGTTCTTAATAGTCACTTTGTTTAATTGACGGTAATCAATGCACATTCTCATCTTGCCATCTTTCTTTTCCACAAACAGAATGGAAGCGCCCCAAGGAGGAAAGCTCAATCGTACGAAACCTCTGTCTGTTAATTCTTGCAATTGAGACTTCAATTCTTTCAATTCTGTAGGAGCCACTCTATATGGAGCTATTGAGATAGGGGTCGTCCACGACACTAACTTAATGCCAAACTCAACTTCTCGTCTCGGAGCTAATCCAGATAATTCTTCAGGAAACACATTAGAGAACTCACAAACCACAGGTACAGATTTAACTTTATTTTCTGTCACTTTCGTATCAATCACATACGCAAGATAAGCTTCACAACCCTTTTTCACATAATTCAAAGCTTTCATCGAAGATATCACTACCGGTAGCCCAATCAAATCACTAGACTCAATCCGTATTATTTCATCATTCTTACATCTCAAATCAATAGTCTTCTATTTGCAATTCACAATAGCATCATGCAATGTTAGCCAATCCATCTCCAAAATTATATCAAACTCATCAAAGGGTAATAATATCAGATTAGCCGGGGAATAGATATCTCGAAACATCAACAGACAATTCTTGCACACTTTGTCAACCAGAACACACTTGCCTAAGGGGTTCGATACTCTAATTAGAAATTTAGTAGACTCTATAGGAAAAGTCTTACTGGATACTAAGTTCATGCATATATATGAATGAGTAGACCCTGGATCTATTAATGCAATCATAGAAGTATCATAAAGAGTAAAAGTACTGGTAATGACGTCTGGAGACGAAGCTTCCTCACGACCTCGAATAGCATAAGCTCTGGCAGGTGCTCTCGCCTCAGATCTCGCAATCTTTCTTTCTCTGGCTACCACTCACATTTCCTGTGTTTTTAGAAGGTCTACCTCTAACTGAAGTGTTGTTCGACTTTGGATTCTGTACAATCTCTTGCTCAATAGACTCAGGACAGTCTTGGATAAAGTGATTTAAATATCCATATTTGAAACAAGCTCAATCAATTAATCGACAATTGCCCGGATGTTTTTTACCACAATGTCTACACCGGGTAGCTCAGATCTGACATTTCCAACACTTGCAATCGAAGTAGCTGGAGCTCTAAAGCTCGAATGTGATCTTGAATGATCTCTACTCTAATGTCCCACATTAGTCTTTTAACGGCTATAATCATCTCGGAATTTCTTTGATGCTGACTGATATGACTTATTCATTTTTTTGTTTTCATACCTCTCTAGCTTCCGAATCAACTTTTCTTTTCTTTTTCTCGAGTTCTTTATCTTTACACGCTCGGTCAACAAGCACAACAAATTCTTTTATTTCCAGAATTCCGACTAACAAATAGATATATTCATTTAAGCTGTCTTCGAAACTTTTACACATTATTGCCTCAGTCGAGACACATTCTCCTGCATACTGGCTCAGTCTCACAAATTCTCACTCGTATTCTGTAACAGACATACGACCCTGTTTTAATTCAAGAAACTCTTTGCGCTTTTGATCTATAAATCTCTCACTGATGTATTTCTTTCGAAATTCAGTCTGGAAGAAATCCGAGGTAATTCGTACTCTCGAAATAATAGAAGTCAGAGTTTTCCAACATTGGTAAGCCGTATCCCTCAACAAAGAAACAACACATTTAACACATACATCAGGGGTACATGACAACTCATCAAATACCCGAATCGTATTCTCAAGCCAGAACTCAGCTCTCTCAACATCATTATCGATAGTAGCACAAAATTCTTTAGCCCCATATTTTCTAATCTTATCAACCGGAGGTTTATTTAGACAAATCGAATCTATAACTTGGGGACCTATAGGAGCTTGTGGGGGCAGAGGTTGAGGAACAGCCAGATTGGCTCTTACATAATGAGTGAACCACTCATTCATCATTTGGAAGAAGGCTTGTTTAGCCTCTCCGTCTTGACCGCTAGTAACCGGTCTAAAATTAGACGGCGCTTTCCCCTGAGCGGAAGTAGGCATATTACTTTCAACATCGTCAATTACGGCTCATTCGGAATCCATTTACTATACGGAAAACACATTTTATTTGTCAAGATTCATCACACTATCACAATTCGAATATATGACATGTATAGCTAAACTCTCACACGCTACGTTAGTCCTAGAATCGACTAAACTGTAGCTCTGATACCAAAAAATTGTAACACCCCTAACCCGTATATGTCGCTGGACTAGGGTTAAGAGGCATTACCAGACATACCGAAACATTTTACACTCATTTCACAATACCAATCATACAACATCATTACATAATAATTCATATTCATATAGTCCCTTTAGAAGGTCTACGAGACCTTAAACATTCTTTAGAGAAGATTCGAGACTAAACTGATCTCATATGGAAACTTTACGAAACTCAAAAAATTTTTCTTTCAAAACAGGGCACACCCCCATGTGCCTAGGCCGTGTGCCTCACACGGCCATGTCTTAGACCATGTCTTACCCGTGTGCAACAATGACTTGGGTCACATGGCCTGTCACACACCCGTGTGTCTGGCCCGTGTGCAACACTGACTTGAATCACACGGCCTATCATACGCCCATGTGTTTAGCCCGTATGCAAGTCTGATTTATTTTGAATTGGAACATTGAAAGACACGGTCGAGACACACGCCCGTTTGCTCAACCGTGTGGGCAATTATAGGCCATTTGCAAAGCCAAATTGCCACCCATTTTGGGTCATTCCTATAAGCATCACTCTATACTCAATTCATGCCCAATTAATGGTCAAAATCTTACCAAAACATGCGCAATTCATGTTACAATATCCTCATTCATTTCCATATACATTTCCATACCAAAAGCATATGATTCATATCTCATTTTAAACCATTTCAAACATGCAATATATTCACCATCTCAACTACCAAATCAAGCATGAAACATACTATTTCTATTTCACTAAATCATACCATAATGGCCATTCACACAAGACCATTATTACCCATCATATACACTATTTTCCCATAGAAAAACATATACCAAAATCAATCCAAAGTCTCATCCATTATCAAGCCATATCACATGGCTATATTTACACATTTCAAAACATAATCAAAATTCTCTAGCCTATACATGCTATACTTCAATATGTACATTTTCAAAAGGTACCAAAATATAGTTCGATAGTGTGGTGGTGATCCTCGACGATCCGCGAGCTCTAATAGCTTCAAAAATCTATAAAACCATGCAAACACACATAAAGTAAGCTTTCAAAAGCTTAATAAGCCATATACAAATAAACTTATCACATAATGAATTATAAACTATTTCATTCATATGAACTATGGCATAACACAATAGGAAATTCTTATTTCTCATCTAGATTCATTGTTCATAACCACTTGCTTATAAACATATCACATTTTCACATAGCTCACATATCAAATGTTCATATTCATACTTATCTTCCATTTCCAAATTTCATATACATTTTATATGTACCTGAAATGGATACATATTCACAAATTCAATCATATCTCGGAATGCCAGTTGAACTGTTCAGAACCAATAAGGATACTTGGATAACTTGTAAAGCTAGTACAAATCCAATGTCCCGAACGTGGTCTAACATGAAATTAAATATCGATGCCTCTGTCCCAGACATGGTCTTACTGTAACACCCCTAACTCGTAACCATCGCCTGTCTATGGTTAAAGGAATTACCGGATAAATTAGAACTTTTACAGACATTTCATATCATAATTAATCAACTTACAATCAAAGTTTCCCTTAAATAGGTCTACGAGACCTTAAACATCTTTAGAAAGGGTCGAGACTAAACCGAACACGTACAAAAATTTTTAGAAATTTAAAAAATTTTCTATATTATAGAAGTCACACGGCCATGTGGGCAGGCCGTGTGCCTCACACATTCTCAGACACGCCCGTGTGTCTAAGCCGTGGCAAAATAGGGCATACATACTGACTTGTCCACACGGCCTGAGATACGCCCATGTGCCTCACCCGTGGTCACTACTGACTTGATCCACACGGCCAGTCACACGCCCGTGTCTCTAGCCCGTGTCCGAGTCTTACTTATTTTGAAATATAACCACGAGGGACACGGTCGAGCCACACGCCCGTGTGCTCAACCGTGTGTGCAATTATAGGCCATTTTCAAGGCCAAAATGCCACCCACACATGGGCTAACCCTACAAGCACATTCAAGCATCATTTCAAACACTTATGGCAACCAAAACATACCAAATTGTCCATCTATTCTACTCATTCAAGAACATTTCAATCACAACATCTTATGTGCTATTTAGCTCAACTAGATCACAAGCATTTTCTAAGCAAGATTCATCCACAACCTTACCAATACAATATAACATCATCTCATCAATAAGATACCAACTTAGCATCACAAATCATATCACAATTTTGATCATCACATTAGCCATCAAACCCTACCAAAATATGCATCATATATCATGAACTACTCATTCACCTTATGACATTATCTAGCCATATCACATGGCTAATTATACATCTTACAAAACATAACCATATCAACTAGACTATACATGCAATACTTAACTATGTACACATTCAAAAGGTACCAAAATAGAGTTTGATAGTGCGGTGATAATCCTCGATAATCCCCGAGCCTTTCGTAGCTTTGACAATCTATAAAACAAAGTAAACGCATACAGAGTAAGCTTTCAAAAGCTTAGTAAGCCATATACAAATAAACTTAACATAAAATGCACATAATCATATTAATACAATATCTTTAATGTTTCTTAATTGCAAATTCATAACATTTTCTTTGGCTTATTTGTTTAGCCATAGCTTACCAACATATCATATCTCAAATCATCTCTTTTACTCATATCATAGTCATACATATGACACATTTTATCACCTTGCATCTATGCACATATTTCTCTTTTGTAAGTCCATAAATACTCACCTTTCATGCTTAAACAAAGCATACACATCAAATGTACCTAAAACGGTTACATAATTCACATAGTCTTTCATTTCTTGGATTTTCTCGTTGAGCCATTCAGAATCAAATAGGATACTCGAAATACTCAGAATAGTCATACAATGCCAACGTCCCAGATGTGGTCTTACATGTACTCAAATATCGATGCCACTGTCCCCGAGAGGGTCTTACACAAAATCAGATACAATGCCGATGTCCCAGACATGGTCTTACACGTAAATCTCAAATCGATGCCAACGTCTTAGACGTGGTCTTACACGATATCACATATCAGAAACATATGTCATGACATATGAAATCCTATCTATTCTTAGGTTTGTACAGAACTTTTCAGATTTTGACACATTATCGATATTTTCTCAGACTTCATATAATATTTTTTCCGTAGGCAATCATCACAATTTAATTTCATATGAACATAAGTAAATCAATTCAAATACATTTATTTGTATATAGACTTACCTCGGATTCAGAATAAACAGACGATTTCGGCTACTCAATCACTTTCGATTTTCCACGGTTTAAATCTATTTTCTTTGGTTCTTAATCTATACATATTCAAGTTTAACCCATTTATTCACCAAATCATTCAATTCAATCCAGAAACACACATTTAGGGTAATTTACAAATTAGCCCTCATATTTTTACATTTTGACATTTTAGTCCCTATTTCATAAAATCACAAAATACACATAATTCAACATAACCCATGCTTAGCCGAATTCTTTATAGGTCTCTAGCAACCCATATTTTTCATTTATTTCACATTTTAGTCCCTCAAAGTATTATTTTCACAATTTAGTCCCAATTACTCAAATTCACAAAAAATTTGAAGACAAAACATGTTAATCTAACACATATATTTCATACTTCATCAACTAACATCACAAAACTCATGTATTCATCAATGGCACATTTCAAAAGCTTCATTAATTTCCAAAATTAAAGCATGGGTTTTGTAGTACTCTAAGAAACAATTACAAAAACGTAGAAATTATCAAAAACCGAAGTAAAACATACCTTAATCCAAGTACTTCAATGGCCAGATGTTGAAAAAGCTTTAAACCCCTTTTTCTTTTCAATATTCGGTGGATGAACACAAAAATAAATGGCGTATTTTAATCTTTTGTTTTATTTATTTCTTATTAATAGATTATTTACAAAATTAACCTTTTAGTTAACATATAAAACTTATATACATTAAGGTCATATTTGTCCATTATCATCCACTTACTAACATAATGGCTAATTTTCATCTTAAGGACTTCCTCTTTATAAAGACACATCAATTTGACCATTATTCAAATAGAAGGCTACTTTTACATTTTATGCGATTTAATCCTTTTATCAAATTAAGCACACAAACAACAAAATCGACTCACGAAACTTCCACACATGCTTATTCATATACTGCAAGCATAAAAAATAATATTAAAATATTTTTCTAACTTGGATCTGTGGTTCTGAAACCACTATTCCGACTAGGGTCTAAACAAGCTGTTACAATTCTCCCCCTTAGGGATTTTCGTTCCCAAAAATCTTACTGTTAAACAGATTCAGATATTGTTGTCTCATAGCATATTTAGGCTCCCACATAGCTTCTTCCACTCCGTGTCGATGCCACAGTACTTTTACTAATGAGATTTTTTATTTCGCAATTCTTTCACCTCGCGAGCTAAAACCCGGATCGACTCTTCCTCGTAAGTCATATCAGATCGGATCTCAACCTCAGACGGAGAAATCACATGAGAGGGATTGGATCTGTATCGTCTAAGCATCGATATGTGAAACACAATATGAATCTTTTCTAGCTGAGGTGGTAACAACAATCTATACACAATAGGTCCAATACGCTCGATAATTTCATATGGTCCGATGAACCTCGGACTCAGTTTGCCTTTCTTGCCAAAATGAAGTATTTTTTCCACGGAGATACTTTCAAGAACACTTTATCACAAATTTCAAACTCAATTTCTTTTCGTTTCAAGTCTGCATAAGATTTCTAACGATCTAACGTGGCTTTCAGACTATTACGGATCACTTTCACTTTCTGCTCAGTTTCTTTTATCATATCAACCCCGAGTATCTTATTTTCACTTAGCTCAGTCCAGTACAAAGGTGTTCAACATTTGCTTCCGTGCAAAGCCTCATAAGGTGCCACTTTGATGCTCGACTGAAAACTATTATTATACGTAAATTCAATCAATGGCAGATATTGCTCCCACATACCATTAAACTCAAGAATACAACATCTCAACATATCCTCGAGGATCTGAATAATCAATTCAGATTAACCATCCGTCTATGGGTGAAAAGCCGTACTGAAATGCAATTTAGTACCCAAAGCTTCTTGTAATTTCTTCTAGAATCGCGATGTAAATCTCAAATCTCTGTCAAACACAATAGATAGTGGCACTCCATGCAATCTCACAATATTAGAAATGTAAAGCCCAGCTAGCTTATCAAGTGAGTAATTAGATCGTACCAGAATAAAATGGGCTGATTTCGTCAATCGATCAACTACGACCCAAATTGTATCTTTCTTTTTTGGAGTCAAAGGTAATCTTGAAACAAAATCCTTTGTCACTCTATCCCATTTCCACTTGGGAATCATTATCGGTTGTAACAAACCAGATGGCACCTTGCCGACAGACTAAACATTTCGACACAAAATCAGAGATATCTCTTTTCATACCAGACCGCCAATAATGTTGCTTCAAATCATGGTACATCTTTGTACTTCCCGGATGAACAAATAAAAGATTGTTATGAGCTTCATTCAAAATCAATTGAATCAATTCTGGATTTCTCGAAACACAAATTTGTTCTCAAAATCTCAAACAATCATCATCATCAACTCTAAATTCAGAATCAGAGTTCAAATCACATTGAGCTCATTTTGCTATCATTTCATTATCAATCTTCTGAGCATCACATATTTGCTGTAAAAACAACGGTTTCGCTTTAAACTCAGCCAAAACTGAACCATCATTAGAAAAATCTAAATGAGCATTCATCGCACATAATGCAAACAGTGATTTTCGACTCAATGCATCAGCAACAACATTTGACTTACCCGGATGATAATCTATCACAAGCTTGTAGTCTTTCAATAGTTCTAACCATCTTAAATGTCGCAGATTCAGGTCTTTCTAAGTCATCAAATATTTTAGACTTTTATGATCCGAAAACACATGCTCCGAAGAGATAATGGCGTGAAATCTTTAAAGCAAACACAATTGTAGCTAGCTCAAGATAGTTTGTCTGGTAAATCTTTTCATGCGGTTTCAATTATCTTGAGGCATAAGCTATAACTTTTCTTTCCTACATCAAAACACATCCCAGGCCATTCAACGAAGCACCACTATAAATTACGAACTCTTTACCCAATTCTAGTTGTACTAAAACTGGAGCTTCAGTCAAAAGAGCTTTCAACTGATCAAAACTTTTTTGACATTTATCGGACCATTCAAATCTCATATATTTAAGAAGCAACCTAGTCAACGAAATAGCAATCATTGAAAATCTTTTTACGAACCTTCGATAATAACCAGCAAGTCCCATAAAACTACAAACTTCAGACATATTTTTTGGAGGCTTCCATTCCAAAATAGTTGAAATATTGCTCGGATCAACCCGAATACCAGATGCTGACACAATATGTCCTAGAAAACCAATTTCTCTTAACCAGAATTCACATTTACTAAATTTTGCATACATTTTCTTTTCTCTTAGAGTTTGTAAGACAATTCTCAGATGTTCAGCGTACTCAAATTCATCATGCGAATAAATCAAAATGTCGTCAATAAATACAACAATAGATCCCGTACGGTCTGAAAATTCAGTTCATCAGATCCATAAAAATAATAGGAGCATTTGTTAGTCTAAAAGACATAACTAAAAAATCATAATGCCCGTACCTCGTTCTAAAGCAAGTTTTCAGAATATCTGAATATTTTACTCGCAATTGGTAGTATCCTGATCTCAAATCTACTTAGAAAACACAGTGGCTCCTTTAAGCTGACCAAACAAGTCATCAATTCTAGGCAAAGGATATTTATTCTTGATAGTCACTTTGTTCAACTGACGATAATCAATGCACATTCTCATCGTGCCATCTTTTTTTTTCACAAATAGAACGGGAGCACCCCAAGGTGAGAAACTCGGTCTTGCGAATCCTCTATCGGTCAACTCTTACAATTGTGACTTCAACTCTTTCAATTCTATTGGTGCCATTCTATACGGAGCTATCGAAATAGGATTTGTTCCTGAAAATAGATCAATACCAAATTCAACTTCCCGTATCGGAGACAATCTTGATAATTCTTCAGGGAATATGTCAGGGAATTCACAGACAACTAACACTGATTCTACTTTCTTTTCAGTCACTTTCGAATCAATTACATAGGCAAAATAAGCTTCATAACCCTTTTTCACCTAACTCTGAGCTTTCATCACTGATATCACAGCCGGTAGTCCATTCATAACATTAGACTCAATCCGAACTATTTCATCATTCTAACATCTTAAATCAATAATCTTTCTTTTGCAATTCACAACAGCATCATACAACGTTAACCAATCCATATCCAAAATTATATCAAACTCATCAAAAGGTAATAGCATCAGATCAACCAAAAAACAAACATCTCGAAACATTAATGGACAGTTCTTGCATATTTTGTCAACCATGACCCTTTTACCTAAGGTTTCAATACCCTAATCACAAATTCAGTAGACTCTACAGGAAAAGTCTTACTGGATACTAAGTTCATGCATACATACGAGTGAGTAGACCCTGGGTCTATCAATGCAATCACAGAAGTATCATAAAGAGTAAATGTACTCGTAATAACCTCTGGAGATAAAGCTTCCTCACGGGCTCAAATTACGTAAGCTTTGGCAGGAGCTCTAGCTTCAGATCTCGCAATTGAGTCTTTCGTAGCTCTCTAACTACCAATGACATTCCTTGTATTCCAAGAAGGTCTACCTCTAGCTAAAACATTATCTGATCTCGAATTCTGAACAATCTCTTGCTCAATAGACTCTGGGCAGTCTCAGATAAAATGGTCTAATGATTCGCATCTAAAGTAGGCTCAGTCATTCAGCCTATAACTTCCCGGATGTCTTTTACCATAATGCTTACATTCAGGTCATTTGGATTGAACATTTCCAACACTAGCCATCGAAATAGCTGGAGCTTTAAAGTTCGATTGTGATCTAGCTTGATCTCTATTCGAATGTCCCACATTAGTCTTTGAATGGCTATGCTCATCTCTAAATTTCTTTGAAGCAGACTGAAATGATTTACTCAAAATCTTTTTCTCACATCTCTAGCTTCAAACTCAGCTTTTCTTTTATCTTTCCCGATTGCCTCAGCTTTACATGATCGATCAACAAGCACAACAAACTCTTTTATTTCCAGTATTTCAACTAGCAAACAAATATCTTTATTTAGACTGTCTTCAAATCGTTTACACATTATTGCTTCAGTCGAAACACATTTTCGATCATATTGGCTTAATCTCACAAATTCTCATTCATACTAGGTGACAGACATGCGTCCCTGTTTCAATTCTAGAAACTCCTTCCGTTTTTGATCTATAAATCTCTGTGATGTTTTTCTTTCGAATGCAAACTGAAAGAAATCCTATGTGGCTCATTCTTTTGGAACAACAAAAATCAAAGTCTTCCACCACTGATAAGTTACATCTCGTAATAAAGAAACATCATATTTCACACATCCATCAAGAGTAAATGACATTTCATCGAACACTCTGATTTTGTTCTCGAGCCCAAACTCAGCTGTCTCAGCATCATCATCATTGGTGGCCCTAAACTCTTCAGCCCTATATTTATGGATTTTATTGATCGGAGGCATATTCAACAAATTCAAATTCATAATCGGAGGTACAACAGAAGTCAGAAGAGGATTAGACGGGGGCGGAGGTTGTGAAATAGCCGGATTCGTTCCAACATATTGAGTGAACCATTCATTTATCATTTAGAAGAAGGCTTATTTAGCCTCTCCTTCTTGACAGCTAGTAGCTGGTCTCAAATCAGATGGCGCTGTCCCTTGAGCAGGAGCAGGCGCATTACTTTCAACATCATCAGCTATAGCGCTTTCGGGATCCATTACTATACAAAAAAACATATTGTACATGTCAAGATTCATCACACTATCATAGTTTCTATATAAGGAATGTATAACTAAACTCTTACACGCTATGTTAGTCTAGAATCAACTAAACAGTAGCTCTGATACCAATCAAATGTAACACCCTTAAACCGTAATAATCGTCGGTTTAGGGTTAAAGGCATTACTAGACAAATCAAAACTTTTACAAACATTTAATATCATAATTAATCAACTTATAATCAAAGTTTACCTTAAATAGGTCTACAAGACCTTAAACACACTTTAGAAAGGGACAGGGTCTAAACCGAACTCGTACGAAAATTTTTAGAAATTTAGAAATTTTTCTAAGTTACAGAGGTCACACGCCTGTGTGGGTAGGCCGTGTGCCTCACATGGTCCAAGACACGCCCGTGTGTCTAAGCCATGGCAAAATAGGGCCTACATACTGACTTGTCCACACAGCCCGAGACACGCTCGTGTGCCTTACCCGTGGTCGCTACTGACTTGATCCACACGGCCAGTCACACGCTCGTGTGTCTAGCATGTGGTCAAGTTTGACTTGTTTTGGAATACAACCACGAGGGACATGGTCGAACCACATGCCCGTGTGCTCAACCGTGTGGGCAATTATAGGTAATTTTGAAGGCGAAAATGCCACCCACACATGGGCTAACCCTACAAGCACATTCAAACATCATTTCAAACACTTATGGCAACCAAAGCATACCAAATTGTCCATTTATTCTACTCATTCAAGAACATTTGAATCACAACATCTTATGTCTATTTAGCTCAACTAGATCACAAGCATTTTCTATGCAAGATTCATCCATAATCTTACCAATATAATATAACATTATCTCATCAATAAGATACCAACTTAGCATCACAAATTATATCACAATTTTGACCATCACATTAGCCATCAAACCTTACCAAAATATGCATCATATATCATGAACTACTCATTCAAATTCTGACATTATCTAGCCATATCACATGGCTAATTATACATCTTTCAAAACATAATCATATCAACTAGACTATATATCCCATACTTAACTATGTACACATTCAAAAGGTGCCAAAATAGAGTTTGATAGTGTGGTGATGATCCTCGATAACCTCTGAGCCTTTCCTAGCTTTGATGATCTATAAAAGAAAGCAAACACATACAGAGTAAGCTTTCAAAAGCTTAGTAAGCCATACACAAATAAACTTAACATAAAATGCACATAATCATATTAATACAATATCTTAAGTGTTCCTTAATTGCAAATTTATAACATTTTCTTTGGCTCATTTGTTTAGCCATAGCTTATCAACATATCATATCTCAAATCATCTCTTTTGCTCATATCATAATCATACATATATCACATTTTATCACCTTGCATCTGTGCACATATTTCTCTTTTGCAAGTCCATGAATACTCACCTTTCATGCTTAAACAAAGCATACACATCAAATGTACCTGAAGCGGTTACATAATTCACATAGACTTTCATTTCTTGGGTTTTCCCATTGAACCATTTGGAATCAAATAGGATACACGAAATACTCAAAATAGTCGTACAGTGCCAACGTCCCAGACATAGTCTTGCATGTACTCAAATATCGATGCCACTATCCCAGACAGGGTCTATAACACCCCAAACTTGACCTAGACGTTACGATCTAATCTAACGTGTCACATCGGAGTGATTTTTAAAAGTTGGACTTGTTGATGAAACTCCATATTTAGGTTAAAACTCATTTAGTTTTTATTGTTTGAGAAAATTTGGCAAATTAAGTTATTACACATTGAAACCAGCTTATCAAAATGATTGCCATATTTATTAATGTTGATATCTTTAAACTGAATAAAATTGTGGAAGCTTATCTAATTAAAACCTTGAAGTTTAAAGTACGTGTTTTTCTTGAAAACCGTTGTTATTTTGAAAATCTCTTTTGTATCAGTTTGGTAGTTTAAAACAAGAAATCAAAGGCCAATTAAAAATTAAACCTACCAATGGCCTTATTACATAATCAATAGCCCAATATGAAAATTGAAATTAAATAACTAAGTCTAAAACAGAATATCAGCGATCATGTGGCCACCCCCGAGTCCCTTGCAGCACCAAATCGCCTAAGGCTGGGGATTACCTGTACAGTTTAAAAAGAAAGGGTGATTTTACTTAAAACTCGGTGGTATTCCCTAGCGATCGCTTAGTAGCAATATGCAAGAATATCCCGGGCTTGAGCCCTATTCAGAAACAGTGCAGTATGGGACTTAGTCCATTACAGTAATAGTGTGGGCCTAAGCCCAATATAGTATCAGCACGGTGCAAATATGCAACCCCACCCTAATCTAGCCAACACACCACCCGTACCAACCAACACGCCATGTGGGGATAAAATCGACCCACCCAATTAGCACACCAATATTGCAGCATAGCTACTAGTAATAATAACGCAGTAGAGCTGCCAGTAATAGTATAGCAGCAAAGCTGCCAGTACTAGCATATGTGGCAGAGCCACCAGTACATTATGCTTCCTCCATAACAGCATCCCAACCCCATACAGTATGTCATGTCATAAATCATATGTTTATGCAAAATATCATACCCAGTAATCAATCATATACAAATCATGAACACATCAGTCAACCTACCCTTAGGGGCATAACGGTCATTTTATCCTATGGGGTATTTCAGTCATTTTACCCTATGGGGGTATTTCAGTCATTTTACCCTATAGGGTTATTTCGGTCATTTTACAATTTAGGGGTAGTTGAGTCATTTTACTCTTTAGGGTATTTTAGTCATTTTACTCATTAGGGGTATTTCAGTGCAGATAACAACCTTTTTGAAGGTCTACAGTCGCCTCGAGTGGCACAGATAACCTAAATGGTCATAACGGTGTAAATGGGCCCAAGGCCCAATATTTAGCCTAAGTGGGCCCACACGCTTGTGTGGCCCTTGTGGCCCAAATTCAGTCACGACTATGTGAACTACATAGTCCAGTCCAGTATTTACCAATTATCGAGGATTTTATCTGTGTAGGGCCCACAAGCCCAGTGGGCTCACACAACCCATTTTAGCCAAACGAGACCCATATCGGCCCAAGAGCACGAGAACGCTCGTGGTGGCCTCCATAGTCTATCGCCCACAATTTGTAGGCTCGGTTCACCCCTCGAGCGATAGCAAGCTCGTGGGGCCACAAATGCCAATGTTTTGACTTTTCAGCTTTCAACTTTCGTCGATTCACAGTAGAGAATGGTATGACTACACACCTGTTTACGAAATTGCTCCAAGTTCTACGAGCAACCAACCTAGATTCAAAACATGACCCACATTAATCTTTTAATCGTTAGCATAAAACACCCTCTTATGGACACTTAATCCAAACCACCTTCCTTACCTTGCTTGAATGAGGTGACTTTAGTCCTTCAAAATCACTATCTAGAAGTGATCACATGCCTTAATGGTTTATCTGTATCACAACACCGATTCTTAAACAAGATAGGCCTTATAAGTAGCCTCAATTCATATATAACAAACTTGCAGAACATAAGGATAATCAGCCTATGCACAGAAAGGACAAGATGACTCTTTTACCTTAACAGATGAACGAAAAGGTTTTGATTACTTCAGTCACTTGCACCTCTTCACTCCCCTGAAGCCCCAAGCACCCAAAACATAACCATATCGCAAGAAAGATAAGAACCGCAAAAG
This sequence comes from Gossypium rotundifolium, assembly GCA_025506655.1. Taxonomy (NCBI): domain Eukaryota; kingdom Viridiplantae; phylum Streptophyta; class Magnoliopsida; order Malvales; family Malvaceae; genus Gossypium; species Gossypium rotundifolium. Next base: position 40,243,985 of record CP106731.1, on the reverse strand, counting down.
AACAAGTAAAAAGAAGCACTCGACTTTCGGGAAAGATAGAAGAAAATAGATTAAACACATAAAGAAACAACAAAGAGTCAAAGGAGGGGAATCATGAATGCCTACCGATTCGTCAGAACCCTTTTCAAGACTGAAACTGCAACACCACTGCAGAGTATAGATACAATCGTCCAACACCCATTAACAAAAGAAACCAAAAGAAAGAAAAATAGAGGAAGGAAAGATGGATGTACTACTCGGGCAGAAGAGGGTACAAATTCAGGAAGAGAAGAAGAGAAAAAGAAACAAGTCTTAAGAAGAAGAACAAGAAGGTTCGACTATGAGAAGAGCCGATTGAAGAAGAAATGGTAAGGGAGGGTAGGTGCTAGATTCGGCCAAGGAGAGAAAAAAGTAGTTGCCAGTAGTAGAGAATTTGAGTAACCAAAAGAAATGACACGAATGGTCAAAAGAAAATGTCACGAATGGTAAGTTTCCCCCAAAATGGCAGTAAGAGAATTCGGCAGCCCTATAACAGCCCGATTTAGGGCCTATTCAGGATAGTGGTGCGATGCCACGAACCCGAGGTGAAATTATGAGTTTTTCAAGTTTATGCCATGTTTGCACGTTAGTATGAAAGTTTTGTAAAGCAATTTTATTAAGTTGAGGTCAATTGGTCCGAAAAGGACTAAATTACAAAAGTTGTAATATATGAGTTTCTAGAAGCTTTTTGCATGAAATAGCTTTAGAATAATAATTATGAGCCCTTAAATAGCAATTTGCCCAAAATTTAATTTTTGGACAAAATTGCCCTTAAGAGACTTATGGAAATTTTTAAGAGGAAGGGCATTTTGGTCATTTGGCCTCATTAGTGATTAAAATAGGATAAAGATGAGAAAAATTCACTCATCTTCTTCCTTGTTGCTTCCAAAAATTTGGAGACACCATAGCTAGGGTTCTTCATTTTTTTCAAGCTCATAGTAAGTTCATCTAAGCCCCATTTTTAATATTCTTCGTATTTTTAAAGCTCCCGTATTATGAATTAGCTAATTTTAGCTATAAAATGAACTAAGATGCATGTTCAAAAATCTACCCTTGAATGACATGCTTGTTAAATGATGTTTTATGGAAGTTTGAGAGAGTTTGATGTTAGATAAACATCTTTTCCTTAATGAATTTCATGAAAATTGGTAGTAGGGACCATTTTGTAACAGTTATAAAATTGGTCATATCTACTAGAAATAGTGAGAATTGATGATTGTTATAGAAGAGAAAACGATTCAGTTGAGCATGAAGTTTAAGAAAGTTGCATGAAAATCATTTTACGAGAATTAGGGTAAAAGTGCAAATATTAGAAAGTATTGGGGTAAAATAGTAATTTTACCAAAGTATGAGTTATGAGTCAATTTAGTCAATATGGTTTTTAAATGATCTATTTACGATTATAGATCAAGAAAAATGAAGCCCGGATCAAAATCGAGGCAAGAACAAAGTCGAAGACTAAATTTCACATCTACATACATTTTGTATATTGAGGTAAGTTTGTATGATTTCTAAGCTTTATGATTATTATCATTAAGTTGCTTAATATAATGTACAATAATTTTATGAAATGATCATGTTATGTTTAAGCAAGAAATCATGATGATAAGTACGAGCAAGCCCCGATGGGAGATGAATTTCCCAGGATACTCGATCTACCATGCAAGTTATCATGTAAGTCCAAGGCAAGCTTGGTATTAATCAAGTTAGCAAGCAAGTTATCATGTAAGTCCAAGGCAAGCTTGGCATTGATCAAGTTATCATGTAAGTCCAAGTCAAGCTTGGCATTGATCAAGTTAGCAAGCAAGTTATCATATAAGTCCAAGGACTCAAGATTGGCATTGAGTATGTTATCAAGAGCAAGACTTCATATAAGTCCATGTCAAGACATGGCCGTGAAACCAAGATGAGATAACCTATGTAAGACCATGTCTAGGATATGGCTTTGGCATCATATTATGTGGGAAGAGATTTAGTATCGTCGATTATTCATTGAAATTCATCGGGCAAATGAGTAAGCTAAAAGAAGATAGCAAGAAAGCTAAGAAAGTAAAGTTAGTATCAAGATGAAGTTAGATGAATTTGAGGATTATTCATGTTGTGAATGAGAAAGTAGATATCATGATTATTGTTATTATAGTATACTGATCAATGTGATCAAGTGATATAGGTATCATGGTTACCTTACAAGTATGATAGTAGTAAGTGTCATGAGACATGTAAGAATCTATATGAGTAAGTAAGCTCTTTAGCTGAAATTTATGATACCATTGTATATGTTAAATGGTTTATATCAAGTAATGATGATGCTATGAGTTGTTACATGCAAACTTAGTAAGCTATATGCTTACATTATGATTCTTTCTTTCTATGTAGTCTTGCCAAGCTAACTTGTGGATCATTAAAGTCGAGCTCGCAACACACTATCAACTCTTATTTTGGTATAGCCAAGTTACTTTACTAAGTATGGCATGTATAGGAAACATTCATTTTGTGGACATGTTTTAAGAAGGGCCTTTGTAAAAGCTATCAAGTTTATTATTATTTTTGTATATGGCTAAGTGATTGGCCAAATTTGACTAAACATGTATGTTTATTGAGATCAATGAAGCATGTAGTATTATTCATAAAATTGGGTTGTTATTGCATCGTTGAGTTGTGTATGGATATGATCTTCATTTTAGGGTGGCTAACGGCTTGGTAAATAGCCTATAAGTGCCCACACGGTTGGACACACGGGCATGTGTCAAGATCGTGTTAACCCTGCACCTTAGTATTACTAATCAGAATAGACCACGGGCAAATCCCACGACTGTGTGTGTATGCCGTGTAAGACACACGGTTTGGACATGGGTGTGTGCCCAGACCATGTTAATTTAGTCAGTATATCAAGGATTAGCACACGGTCTAATCCCACGGGCGTGTCATGGCCATGTGAAATTAGTGAGTAACTTCTCACGGTTGGTAGACATGGGCATGTCTAAGCCGTGTAGAAATAGTCAGTAGTTCTACATGGTTTGAGGGCATGGGCGTGCTTAAGGGTACACAGGCATGTTCCAAGTCACATGGGCGTGTGAGCCTTGCTTCAAAAATAGGTTATTTTGATTTTAATTCTGAAATTTTTCTGACATGAGTTAAAGGCCTCGTAGGCCCTTGTTATATGTGTTGACTAAGAAAGTGAAGTTTTTAAGTTGGAACAAAATTTTATAGCCCGTAAGAACATGTTTCAGTGAGTTCAAGCATAGTAATGCCTCGTATCCAGACCCAGTATCGATCTCAGGTGCTGGATGTTACATTTAGTGGTATTAGAGCTACGATTTAGTCGGTTCTAAGACTAACGTAGCACGAGCATGAGTCTAGTTATACATGCCATACGTAAGAATGTTTTTATAATGATAGTGTGATGACTCCTGACGACTTAAATTATGTTTATACATATAGTAAATGGATCCCGAAAGAGCTGAGGCGGATGATGTAGAAAGTAACATACCAGCTCATAAAAAGGGACTGGTCTTTGATGAGAATAAGAATAGACCCACTACGGTGAGTCAAGAAGGAGGAGGAGAAGAGGCTAGAGAAGCATTCCTCTATATGAGGGATGCCTGGTACATGGAGTTCATTCGAGTGAACCCGAATGCACAACCCCTCCACCCTCGCCTATTCCACAACCTAATCCAGTAGCCCTCAAGTAGTAGTGGTGGTAAGAGGAGGTAAACCTACCTCCAATTGATAGGACCAGGAAGCATGGGGTAGAAGAATTCCGAGCTAGAAAAGATTATGATCTAGAAAAAGTTGAGTTCTGGTTAGAAAATATCATCAGGGTATTTAACGAGCTGTCCTACACCCCTGATGAATGCATGAAGTGTGTAGTCTCTCTCTTAAGAGATTCTGCTTACCAATGGTGGAACAACCTTGTGTTGGTGGTACCAAGGGAAAGGATTTCATGGGAATTCTTCCAAGAAGAGTTTAAGAAAAAATATATCAGTCAGAGATTTGTAGATCAGAAGAGGAAAGAATTTTTAGAGCTGAAGCAAGGCAAGATGCTAGTAATCTATTATGAGCAAGAGTTTGTACGACTCAGCAAGTACGCTTACGAATGTGTGTCCACTGAGGCCATTATGAGTAAAATGTTTGAATATGGTTTAAACGAGGATATTAAGCTGGTTGTTACTATCCTTGAATTAAAAGAATTAGTTGTGCTAGTGGAAAGGGCTTGCAAAGCCGAAGAACTAGTAAAAGAGAAGAAGAAATTTGAAATGGAGTCTTGCGATTCTAGAAAGAGATAGTGGAAAAGTTGTTCCAATCGTCATCCAAGAAGTCAAGATATTTTCCAGCTCGATCAACTACTTCCACTGGGTTTTCAAGGAAAGACAAGAGTAAGCAGTATTCGGGAAATAAAGCACAGACCACTTCAGTTGCAAGTGTTTGAAATTTTAGATTTGACAGACCTGAATGTTTATAATGTGGTAGATGCCACTTGGGAGAATGCCGAGCACATGAAAATGCATGTTTTAGATGTGGTTCCCAAGACCATTTCATAAAGGATTGTCCAGAGATGACTAAAGAAGAGAGAACTCAGAACCTGAGATCCGGGAGTATGGTCAGAGGGAGACTGCAGAGGAACCCAGGAAGTGGGGCAAGTGGAAAAGGTAACCCTAGAGAGCAGGCCTGAGACCCGAGGGCAGAGCACTTGCAAGGACTTATGCCATTCGCACTCACGAAGAGGCATCTTCCCCTGATGTTATTACGGGTACCTTTTCTCTTTACAATACCAAAGTTGTTACTTTAATAGACCCCGGATCCATACACTCTTACATTTGCATGAAATTAGTACCCAGTTTGGGTGTGTCTATAGATACCACATAATTTGTAATTAAGGTGTCTAATCCTTTAGGCAAGAATATGTTAGTTGATAAAGTTTGTAAAGATTGTCCATTAATGATTGAGGTCATTGCTTTAAAGCAAATCTTATGTTGTTACCATTTGATGAATTTGACCTCATTCTTGGTATGGACTGGTTGACTACTCATAATGTAATTGTAAATTATGGGAAGAAATAAATTGAGATGAGATGTGAGAATGGGGATACTCTTCATGTAGAATCAGATGAGCAAGGTAGATCGTCAGTAATAATTTCTCATATGATGGCGCAGAGATATCTAAGAAAAGTGTATGAGGCATTTTTGGCCTTTGTCTTGAATGATAAAGAGATAGAGTTAAAGATTGAATTAGTGCCGATAGTATGTGAGTATGTGGATGTTTTTTCCTAAGGAATTACCAGGATTACCATCATTTAGAGAAGTTGAGTTTGGCATTGAGCTAACCCCCGGTACTGTAACAATATCCATTACTCCTTATAGAATGGCTCCAACAGAGTTGAAAGAGCTGAAGTTACAATTGCAAGAGTTGACAAACAAAGGCTTTGCAAGATCAAGTTGTTCACCATGGGGCACTCCGGTTTTGTTTGTGAAAAAGAAAGATGGCACCATGAGATTGTTCATTGATTATCATCAGCTTAATAAAGTGACAGTAAAGAACAAGTATCCATTGCCTAGGATCGACGATTTGTTTGATCAATTGAGAGTAGCGACTGTATTCTCCAAAATAGACTTGAGATCAGGGTACTACCAGTTGAGAGTGAAGGATTCAGATGTATCCAAGACAACCTTTCGAATGAGGTATGGGCATTATGAATTTTTAGTCATGCCCTTTGGGCTGACCAATGCTTCTGCGGTATTCATGGACTCAATGAACCACATTTTTAGACCATACATTGACAAGTTTGTAGTCATTTTTATTAACGACATACTGATTTATTCCCGAGACGAGAATGAACATGCTGATCATCTAAGGAGAGTTTTACAGACTCTTTGAGAAAATCAGTTGGATGCCAAATTCAATAAAAGTGAATTTTGGCTCATGAAAGTGGGATTCCTGGGACATATTGTCTTGAGAGATGCAGTCCGAGTAGATCTAAGTAAGATCTCAACTATAATAGATTGAAAACCACCGAAGAACATCACTGAGATTAGAAGTTTTTTGGGCCTAGCTGGCTACTATAGACGATTTGTCAAGGGGTTTTCTATGATTTCAACCCCGATGACTAAATTGTTACTGAAGAATGTGAAGTTTGAGTGGTCGGAAAGATGCCAATAAAGTTTTGAGAAGTTGAAAGTAATGATGACAAAAGCTCTAGTCTTAGTACAACCTGAATTAGGGAAAGAATTTGTAGTCTATAGCGATGCATCCTTAAATGGATTGGGCTGTGTACTCATGCAAGAAGGCAAAGTGATTGCTTATGCCTCAAGACAGTTAAAACCTCATGAGAAGAATTATTCGACGCATGATCTTGAATTGGCTGCCATAGTATTCACTTTGAAGATTTGGAGACACCATTTATATGGTGAACGATGTCAGATTTTTACCGATCACAAAAGTTTGAAATACTTGATGACATAGAAAGAGTTAAACTTAAGACAACGAAGATGGTTAGAGTTGATAAAGGACTATGAGTTGGTCATTGATTACCATCCTGGAAAGGCGAATGTGGTCGCCGATGCTTTAAGCAGAAAATCCCTATTTTCCTTGAGAGCATTAAATTCAAAAATATCTGTATCCGATGATGGTTCTATTTTAGTTGAGTTGAGAGCTAGACAAATGTTCCTTCAAGAGATCTTGGAGGTTCAGAAAGGAGATAGTGAATTGCAAGTTAAGAGAGCTCAATGCAAGTCAGATGCTGAATCTGACTTTCGGATTCATTCTGATGGATACTTGATGTTCATAGATAGAGTTTGTGTTCCGAGAAAAGAGGAGCTTATACAGACAATTTTGTATGAAGCACATAACGGGTGTTTATCTGTACATCCGGGGTAGCACCAAGATGTATAATGATCTAAAGCAACAGTATTGGTGGCTAAAAATGAAGAAAGACATTTCAGAATTTGTTACCAAGTGCATGATTTGTCAGCAAGTAAAGGTTGAACACCAAGTACCTTCGGGTTTACTTCAACCTATCTTGATTCCCGAGTGGAAATGGAACTGTATCACCATGGATTTTGTAACGAGTTTACCGTTGATTCCGAGCAAGAAAGATGTAACACCCTAAACCCGGACAATACACCATGACCGAATCTGGTATGTTACAGGGAGAAATCGTGTTTTGGTGAAGATAGGTTTCCGTTTAAAAGTTTGATAAAACCCTTTGGTAAATTTCATACTTGCAGAAATCTTGGGCATGATTGTTTGAGAACTGATGTTTTGTTTGAAAACTCAGGAATTTCGAAAACTTAATCGATCATGAATTTAAAAACACGTTTATTTCATTTAGAAATTCAAGTCGTTCTGATTGTTACTAGAACATTTTGACTTAGTAGAAAATAGAGTTCAAGTTAAAAAAACATTTGAGTCCCTTTATTCCAAATCTTAGTGTGATACTCGATGGTATAGTTTAAAATATCGCTTTTGTAGTTTTGAAATCGTTGTCTTTCCAAGTTTTAGCAAATCTTAACCCAATTAATTTATTAAGGCATATCAAGAACCTATTTTAAACATAAACATAGCAAAACTTAATTTTTAAAGGCCATTTACAAACCAAAATAAAACCAAATAGTAGTAAATAAACTTAAGTACCAACTTTTATAAAAGTCTGAGCAAATCCTTATTTAAGCATGGCATGAGCACCTCGAGTCCATCCCGGCTCCATGTCCGCGTCTAAGTGTCACCTGAAATGTCAAAGGAGAGAGTGAGTCACAAGACTCAATGTATAAATCCCCCTCCCGATAATACAACATGCTAACACACATCATAGCAAAGCAATACAATTAATGCACCCGTTCCTAACCATCCATTACACCTTCTCTACCCTGTGGTACCAAACCACCGGTGGTGCCAAACCACCGTGACCCAAAGTCATGATATCCATAATGTGGTGCCAAACCATTGGTGACCAAGTCACGAATAATCCAATGATGGGGCCAACCCATCGTGTGATACCAAATCACTAGCGACAATCCCAGATCTCATAAGTGGGGCCAACCCACGGTGGTGTCAAACCACGTGGACGAGTCGCAATGAGGTGCCAAACCTCTGGTGTCCCAAAGACACAAGTGTGATACTAAATCACTTTGGTGACCGCATCACAAATCGATGATGGGGCCAACCCATCGTGTGATACAAAATCATGGCGTCAATCCCAGATAATCAACTATGGGGCCAACCCACTGTGGTACTAAGCCACTGGGACGAGACGCGGAGGTGCCAAACCTCTGGTGACCCAAAGTCACAAAATATCATCTGTGGTACCAAACCACTGGAGGTGCCAAACCTCTAGTGTCCCAAAGACACGGATATCATACTCCCCCTCCTCTCATATTACCCATACATGTCATACTGACTCATGTACAATATGCAAATCATGTAATTCATGCCAACATGTCCAATATTGCATCTTATAGCACATATATCATGGATCATAATATTAGATGTATCAACAATAGAACTCGTAATGCTACGGACTTACCGAATCAGGAACATACCCTATCGGGTATCATGACAATCATCATCTGTTTCACTTGTTACAACACAGGTTATTAACTTATTACTAAGAAATCAGTGTGTTAGCTTACACACCTAAAATAGCGAAGGTTTAATCCTAAGAACCGGTCTAAGTCCCTTGATCACCTCGACAACCCCGATCCTATAATCGGCCAACAATGGATTAATCATCATACCATTCGGTCATAACCATTTAAACAAAAAGGGTATAACTTCGATCTCTTACCTGCCCTTGATTCGGTTACCAACCAAGTCCCAAGCCAACAGTGGTTCTTCCACTAATCGACTACACCCTAAAAGAGAACAATTAATCCTTTGAAACCTTATACTTAATCAAAACTAAACAAATAAACCATGAGCAACCATCTCACCATCACTTACCAAACGATTATCAGAGAAGGAAGGCTCTCCCTGCTTGATTTCGAACTCCAAAGGCCCTATCCAAAAACGATTACCAAACCAAACGTTAACTCCTTTTAACAGATACCGAAATCGGCCTTTAAACACACTAAAAATCGACAAAGTACAAGGAAGAGGAGAAATGGCCATTCGGCCAAACACTTACCCCTTACTAGACCGATTGAACAAGATTCCAACAAGGTCACACTCCCCCTCTGATATACGGCAATAAAGAGACTATAGGAAGAAAGGAAAAATTCGACTAGCACCCTTAATCAAAATGGGAAAGGAGGTTTGGCCTTAAGAGCAATGGAAAAAAGAACGATTGGGAACAAGAGGCTAAGGGGTTTGGAGAAGAAAAGAAGAAGATACAAGGATGAATGGAGGGGTGCTTTCGGTTTACAACAAGAAGAAGTAAAGTTTCGGCTAACAATGGTTCCAAGAAAAGAAAAATATGAGCAGAAAAGGAGAGTAAAAGAAACTAGTTTCGGCTTAAGTTGAAGAGAAAGCAAAATGCTGGTTTCGGTTTACCCAAAAGAAAATAAGAAGAAGGGAGAGCAACCACTCGGCCACACACACACCCCAAATCAAGAGATGAAAGAAATTTTAGCAAAAAAGCTACTTGAACATTCGGTTAAAGGAGAAAAAGAGAAGAAGTATTTTGAAGTTTTTGCTAGCTTTTGACTAAAAGGAAATTGGCTTACCAAAAGAGTTTGTGACCGAAAATGCACATTTGCCAAATGCAAATTCGGCACACTCCTACTACACCAAAACCGGCCACTCACTTCCCCCCCAAAATCTCTCCAAAATCTGGCCAAGCTCCCCAAACACTCCCAAGCCACCAATTCAAATTACTTTGACCAAGTCCACCTCCACAATTTGCTCTCCACCCACCATTCAAATAGGAAGACTTAGTCCAAGGCAGAGTTTGAACTGCCTACAACTCCTCCCCTCCATGCCGTCAAAATGGAACAAAAAATGTGGGATTTTCGCAGCTAGAACACAGGTCATTCTCCCTTGCACTTGACGTCACACACAAGGTCTAAGTGGCCCATGCTTTGCCACTTTGCTAGCTCAATTCTTGTGAAACAATTTGCCAAATAATATACATATATCCCAGCTCCATCAGCTCCTCTCACATAAGGCTTAAAACTAAAATTTTCCCACCTACTCGGGCTCACTCCTAGCTTATAACTATGCCCCAACAACATCAAAATATCAACATAGCATATTATGCACATGCAAAGAAAGCCAAAATAAAATAGCCCTTAACCCGGATATTACGCTTCTACCCCTTAAAAATAATTTCTACTCGAAATTACCCGATCGAAGAGTTGAGGGTACTCTTTGTCTCATCATATCCTCGGGTTCCCACGTAGCTTCTTCCACGCCATGATTCCGCCAAAGAACCTTAACCAAAGGCACAGACTTCCTACGCAAAACCTTCACATCCCGATCTAAAATCTGTACAGGCTCTTCCTCCATGGTCAAATCTGGGTTTACCTCAATTTCTCCCACTGGTACCACATGCGATGGATCTAAGCGATATCGCCTAAGCATCGAAACGTGGAACACGTCATGGATCTGACTTAGCTCTGCTGGCAACTCAAGCTGATATACTCTCGGTCCCACTCGCCTCGATTACTTTACACGCCCAATAAACCTCGGACATAGCTTGCCTTTCCTTCCGAATCTTAACACTTTCTTCCACGGTGAGACCTTGGAAAAACTTGATCTCCCACTAAATTCAATATCTCTCCGCTTAAGATCGGCATAGGACTTCGCCAGGTCCAAGCTTCTTTCAACCGAGCCTCAATCAACTTCACCTTGTCTTGGTCTCAAGAACCAACTCGTCCCAACAAGCGACGTTCACTTAACTCGCCCAACAAGTAGGTGAGCGACACTTCCTACCATACAACGCCTCATATGGTGCCATCTTGATGCTTGCTTGGTAGTCGTTGTTGTAAGTTTAACTCGACTAATGGTAGATACTCCTCCCAACTACCCTCAAATCCAAAACACAACCTCGTAACATGTCTTCCAAGATCTCAGATAACCCTTTCCGATCGCCTGTCGATCTGCGGATGAAATGCCTTTGAAATCCAACCGTGTACCTAGAGCACGATGCAACGCTTTCGAACCTTGACGAATCGGGATCCCTATCCGAGATGATCGACATCGCACCCGTGCGATCTCACTATCTCGACACATACAGCTTTGCCAACCTCTCAAGTGAGTAATCCACCTCACCTAATAAAGTGAGCTGATTTAGTCGATCGATCCACAATTACCCAAATCAATCTTTCTTGCTTGGCGTGGCGGTAAACCACCGACAAAATCCATGGTTATCCTTTCCCACTTCCATCGAGGAATCTTCATCGGTGAAGCAACCCCGACGATGGCGATGCTCGACCTTGACCTCCGACATGTCCGACACTTCCTACAAACTCATCACTTCATTTTTAGACCGGCCACCGAATCGCTTCTCCGAGATCCCTATACATTCGCTACCTCCGGGATGCATAGCATAGGGGCTATATGTGCATCCCAAGAATCTTTTGCCTTAACTCGGTATCCCCGGTATACAAGCTCTTCCCCAAAATACTGACCTCCATCACCGGACAAATCAGAACCTCTAAACCATCATTACGCACTTGTGTCCTCTGTACACTCAAAACCTCATCCATCAACTGTTTTCTCTCGATCTGCTCAACCCAAGTAGGCTTAACACGAGCTCGCGAGAATACTCCCGTCATCATACAAACTCAAGTGGGCAAACATCGCTCTTAGATCCGAACCAACCTTACGGCTCAACGATACGCCACAACGTTAGCCTTGCCGGATGATACTCAATTGAGCAATCGTAGTCTTTAGCAACTCAACCCATCTCTGCTGCCTCGATTCAAGTCTTCGAGTCAAGGTACTTTGAGACTCTTATGATCATGTAGACTATCGATTTCTCTCGTTACAAGTAATGCCTCCATATCTTCAAGGCAAAGACTACGTACCGCTAACTCCGGATCGTCGTTGGATAATTGACCTCATGTGGCCTCACCGTCGAGATCGTAAGCCACAACCTTCCTTCTTGCATCAAGACACAACCCAATCCCAGTATGTGATGCATCGCAAGATATCGTGAATTCCTTACCACCTCGGGTTGAATCGAACCGAGCTTCTGTCAAAATCTTTTTCAACTTGTCGAAGCTCTCCTGCGCTTCGCCTAAATGAACGGAACCCTTTTCTTAATAATTTGGTCATCGGTCTTTGCGATCAACGAAAACCCTTTACAAACCTTCTAGAGTATCCCCGCCAAACCCAAAAACTACGAATCTCGACTCTCGACCTAGGCGGCTTCCAACCCAAAACCGCCTCAATCTTTCGGGATCCACTCTATTCCTCACCGATACTACATGACCCAAGAACGTCACCTCCCTAAGCGAACTCACATTTACTAAACTTCGATAAAGTCGCTTTCTCCTTAGAATCGCAATACCACCCGAAATGCGCATCATGTTCCTCCTCGCCCTTGAATATACCAAGATGTCGCGACAAAAACCACTACGAATCGATCTAAATACTATTGGAACACCCTATTCATCATATCCATGAAGGTCACGCCGTTTAGTCAACCCAAACGGCATAACTAAGAACTCAAAGTGCCCATACCGAGTACGAAATGCCGTCTTGCAAATATCCGCCTCATTCACCTTTAACTGGTGATACCGAGACCTTAAATCGATCTTCGAGAAAACTGATGCACCCTTCAGCTGATCAAACAAGTCATCTATTCGAGGCAGCGAATACTTGTTTTTGATCGTCATCTTATTCGATTGGCGGTAGTCTATACACATCCGCATAGTACCATCTTTCTTCTTGACAAAGAGTACAAGGCGCTCCCAAGGTGAAACACTTGTCCCGATAAAGCCTCGGTCTAACAACTCCGGATCTCGAGCCTTAAGCTCCACTAACTCTTTAGGCGCCATCCTCAGACGGAGTAATAGATATCTTGGCGCAGATTAAATGATCTATCCGAACTCTACCTCACGATCCGGTGGCAAACCCTAAGCTCCTCAGAAACACATCAACAAATTCCCTAACCGTCCAACCATCTCCATAGCACTCTTTAGCCTCCAAGGCATACACATGAACCACATATGCTTCACACTTTCTCGACCATCTTCTCGGCTTTGGGCGAGATACCACATTGGATGATAATTCCTTCTATTACCGATCGTAACTACCTCATCACCCTTAATGCTTCTAGAACCATGCGTTTAGCAGTAAATCCAACTTCTTTGGTACTTAACCGCCACCCATCCAGAGAATCGATCGAACTCCCCACACCTGCGGTTCCATCGGATCAGCTTTGAACACTACCCCTTGGAGTTCTAGAGGTACATCTCTATACTGACTTATCTACAACTACAGAGTGACCTAAAAGGGCTTATTGCGGTCATCTGCCTAGAAGATATCTCGAGTCTAAATCCATGGTCTTCACTATGCTACTTGTAACATATGAATGTGTTGAACCCACATCAATCAAAGCAAGAAATGGAGAACCAAAGATTAAAACGCATCTGGTTATGACGTCCGGTGCATCGCCTCTCTCGGTGCCTCACCGCATACACTAGCCCCATTATCCGGCCTCAAAGATTACTCAGACTTTGCTCGGTGCTCCACGGCCCACTGTAACCATTACCTCCTCGCCATTACCTCGGCCCCTCTGCGGTGGTGGTCCATTATTCTCAGATTGAGTCGTACCGACTCTCTGATTGAATCCTAGCCAACTTAAGTGACAGTCCCTCACACGGTGGTCCAATGAGCCACACTTAAAACACCTCTACCACCAGCTCAACATCCTTCCCAATGAGCTTTCCCTAGCGGTTATCATCGGCGGTCCTTGACTAGCAAAAACAAACCTACCAGACCGATTCGCCCACTCGGTCTAGCCCTTTTCTGAATTACCCGACGCACCCGGAAGATCCAAAACTCCTCTTGTGTTTGCTCCTATCCATGCCTTGCCTCACGACTCTTTAATACCCTTGGCTACCTTCGCCTTTTCAACTAGAACAAAGAAATTCACGCCCTTCCGGCGCAATCTACAACCTTAATTCATCTCGAGGCCATCCTCGAACGAACACACCTCTCATGTTCAAGAGCCACCATACCCACAGCATACCGACTCGGCCTCGGGAACTCGCCTCAGACTACGACACGATTACTCCTGAACTAACCTCGTAAATGCTTTCCGCTGCTCATTAATGTAGTTAGCTCCAACGTACTTTTTACGATAAGCACTCAAATAGTCCCAAGTCGATCTTTCATTTGCAGTCTTGTCTCGAACCGTGAGCCACCATTGGTATGACTCATCTCGAGAAGTGATACTATCCCTTTAACTTTTCTTCAGCGATCGGTCTAGATCGTCCATGATTCGCCTGTCGCTTCCACCAATATTCACCGTCTTTGAGCAACACGAAACACCTCGAAAAACTTCAAATTTCGCTTGTTCAAGTCGCCAGTACGATTTTCTAGCTCTGCGCCCACCTACTCCAACCACCCTTTCCGAACCCGCAATTGCTCGTGACATCGCGTCATCCCGGTCTGTTCTCGAAACTCACCACCTCCACCGGTGGCGATCGCAGATCTCATTCTTCGACTTCCACTGTAACCTATGGGTTCGAAAATCTGCCATCCTACCTCGACCACGCCCACGACCACGCCTACCTCGTGTACTCATGACTAAAATCTGCCCGATTTAAAGAATTTTATGCATCAAGAATTATTCCACTGCTTTAAAGTAAAGTCTTATGAATATTAAAGGAGCTTTATTTTCATGAGTCCACTCAAATCCTATCGGTTTTAGTTTCTAAAGTAGTCTTACTATCACTAGCCATCCAATCACATCTCATCAATATCATTATCACAAACAATAGTAAGGGTACTTACCCGGTGGATTGGTGCCGAGACTCGGTGCCATGCCTTTCACACCATACTTTTAAAACATAACACTTAAAATAGACTTTTGAAAACATTTTGGGCCTCAGCCCACAAAAAGCCTTTGAACTTGGCTCTGATACCACAATTGTAACACCCCAAACCCACTCAATACACCACGATCGAATCCGGTATGTTACAGGGAGAAATCGTGTTTTGGTGAAGATAGGTTTCCGTTTAAAAGTTTGATAAAACCCTTTGGTAAATTTCATACTTGCAGAAATCTTGGGCATGATTGTTTGAGAACTGATGTTTTGTTTGAAAACTCAAAAATTTCAAAAACTTAATCGGTCATGAAGTTAAAAACACGTTTATTTCATTTAGAAATTCAAGTCGTTCTGATTGTTACTAGAACATTTTGACTTAGTAGAAAATCGAGTTCAAGTTAAAAAAACATTTGAGTCCCCTTTATTCCAAATCTTAGTGTGATACCCGATGGTATAGTTTAAAATATCGCTTTTGTAGTTTTGAAATCGTTGTCTTTCCAAGTTTTAGCAAATCTTAACCCAATTAATTTATTAAGGCATATCAAGAACCTATTTTAAACATAAACATAGCAAAACTTAATTTTTAAAGGCCATTTACAAACCAAAATAAAACCAAATAGTAGTAAATAAGCTTAAGTACCAACTTTTATAAAAGTCTGAGCAAATCCTTATTTAAGCATGGCATGAGCACCTCGAGTCCATCCCGGCTCCATGTCCGCATCCAAGTGTCACCTGAAATGTCAAAGGAGAGAGTGAGTCGCAAGACTCTGTATAAATCCCTCCCGATAATACAACATGCTAACACACATCATAGCAAAGCAATACAATTAATGCACCTGCTCCTAACCATCCATTACACCTTCTCTACCCGTGTGGTACCAAACCATCGGCAAGGCCAAACCACTGGTGACCCAAAGTCACGATATCCATAATGTGGTGCTAAACCATTGGTGACCAAGTCACGAATAATCCAATGATGGGGCCAACCCATCGTGTGATACCAAATCACTAGCGATAATCTCAGATCTCATAAGTGGGGCCAACCCACAGTGGTGTCAAACCACGTGGACGAGTCGCAATGAGGTGCCAAACCTCCGTGTCCCAAAGACACAAGTGTGATACTAAATCACCGGTGACCGCAATCCAAATCCGATGATGGGGCCAACCCATCGTGTGATACCAAATCATGGCGCCAATCCCAGATAATCAACTATGGGGCCAACCCACTGTGGTACTATGCCACTTTGGGACGAGACGCGAGGTGCTAAACCTCTGGTGACCCAAAGTCACAAAATATCATCTGTGGTACCAAACCACCGGAGGTGCTAAACCTCCGTGTCCCAAAGACACGGATATCATACTCCCCTCCTCTCATATTACCCATACAAGTCATACTGACTCATGTACAATATGCAAATCATGTAATTCATGCCAACATGTCCAATATTGCATCTTATAGCACATATATCATGGATCATAATATTAGATGTATCAACAATAGAACTCGTAATGCTACGGACTTACTCGAATCGAGGAACATACCCTATCTGGTATCATGACAATCATCAACTGCTTTCACTTGTTACAACACGGTTATTAACTTATTACTAAGAAATCGGTGTGTTAGCTTACACACCGAAATAGCGAAGGTTTAATCCTAAGAACCGGCCTAAGTCCCTTGATCACCTCGACAACCCCGATCCTATAATCGGCCAATAATGGATTAATCATCATACCATTCGGTCATAACCATTTAAACAAAAGGGTTTAACTTCGATCTCTTACCCGCCTTGATTCTTGCTACCAAGTCCCAAGCCAACAAAGGGTTTCTCCACTAATCGACTACACCCTAAAAGAGAGCAATTAATCCTTTGAAACCTTATACTTAATCAAAACTAAACAAATAAACCATGAGCAACCATCTCACCATCACTTACCAAACGATTATCAGAGAAGGAAGGCTCTCCCTACTTGATTTCGAACTCCAAAGGCCCTATCCAAAAAACGATTACCAAACCAAATGTTAACTCCTTTTAACAGATACCGAAATCGACCCTTAAACACACTAAAAATCGGTAAAGTACAAGGAAGAGGAGAAATGGCCATTCGGCCAAACACTTACCCCTTACTAGACCGATTGAACAAGATTCCAACAAGGTCACACTCCCCCTCTGATATACGGTAATAAAGAAACTATAGGAAGAAAGGAATAATTCGGCTAGCACCCTTAATCAAAATGGGAAAGGAGGTTCTACTTAAGAGCAATGGAAAAAACGATTGGGAATAAGAGGCTAAGGGTTTGGAGAAGAAAAGAAGAAGATACAAGGATGAATGGAGGGGTGCTTTTGGTTTACAACAAGAAGAAGTAAAGTTTCGGCTAACAATGGTTCCAAGAAAAGAAAAATATGAGCAGAAAAGGAGAGTAAGAGAAACTAGTTTCGGCTCAAGTTGAAGAGAAAGCAAAATGTTTGGTTTTGTTTACCCAAAAGAAAATAAGAAGAAGGAGAGCAACCACTGCCACATACACACACCAAATCAAGAGATGAAAGAAATTTTAGCAAAAAGCTACTTGAACATTCTTAAAGGAGAAAAGAGAAGAAGTATTTTGAAGTTTTGCTAGCTTTTGACTAAAAGGAAATTGGCTTACCAAAGAGTTTAGACCAAAATGCACATTTGCTAAATGCAAATTCGCACACTCCTACTACACCAAACCGACCACTCACTTCCCCCAAAATCTCTCCAAAATTCGCCAAGCTCCCTCAAACACTCCCAAGCCACCAATTCAAATTACTTTGACCAAGTCCACCTCCACAATTTGCTCTCCACCCACCATTCAAATAGGAAGACTTAGTCCAAGGCGTAGTTTGAACCGCCTACAACTCCTCCCATCCATGCCGTCAAATGGAACAAAAATGTGGGATTTTCGCAGCTAGAACACAGGACATCCTCCCTTGCACTTGACGTCACACACAAGGTCTAAGTGGCGCATGCTTTGCCACTTTGCTAGCTTAATTCTTGTGCAACAATTCACCAAATAATATACATATATCCCAGCTCCATCAGCTCCTCTCACATAAGGCTTAAAACTAAAATTTTCCCACCTACTCAGGCTCACTCCTAGCTTATAACTATGCCCCAACAACATCAAAATATCAACATAGCACATCATGCACATGCAGCAAAGCCAAAATAAAATAGCCCTTAACCCGGGATATTACAAAAGATGCTATTTGGGTTGTGGTTGATAGACTCACGAAGTTAACCCACTTTATACCTGTATGAGTGGATTACTCCCTAGACAAGTTGACAATCTTGTATGTTTCAGAAATAGTAAGACTTCACAGAGTTCCCTTATCGATCATATCGGATAGAGATCTGAGATTCACATCCAGATTCTGGAAGAAGCTGCAAGAAGTTTTGGGTACAAAATTGAGTTTTAGCATAGCTTTTCACCCACAGACTGACGGTCAGTCAGAAAGGTTAATTCAAGTACTCGAGGACATGCTCAGATGTTGTGTTTTGGAATTCCAAGGCAGTTGGGAAAAGTTTCTCCCATTGGTAGAATTTGCCTATAATAATAGCTTTCAGTTGAGCTTAAAGATGGCGCCTTATGAGGCCCTATATGGGCATAAGTGCAGAACTCCCTTGTTTTGGACTGAACTCAAGGAGAACCAAATTTACGGGGTTGATTTGGTTAAAGAAGCTGAAGAGAAAGTGAAAGTAATTCGAGAATGTTTAAAAGTCGCCTTAGATGCGGTGTAAATCCTATTCGATTTAAAGAGAAAAGAGATCGAGTACCAAGTTGGGGATAAAGTCTTTTTGAAAGTATCACCATGGAGAAAAGTTCTCAAATTTGGCTGTAAAGGCAAGTTAAGTCCACGTTTCATTAGACCTTACGAGGTTACGGAGAGAATTGGGCCGGTAGCTTATCGTTTGGCTTTGCCATCAGAAATATAGAAGATACATGATGTGTTTCATGTGTCAATGTTACGACGCTACAGATCAGACCCTTCGCATGTAATTACCCCTTCAGAAATAGAGATTCGTCCTGACATGACTTATGGTGAAGAACTAGTCAAGATTTTGGCTCGAGAAGTTAAGCAACTAAAAAATAAGAGTATTGCCTTAGTGAAGGTATTGTGGAAAAGGCACAAAATCGATAGGAATCGAGGAGAGTATGAAATCGATTCAAACCTTTTCTTTGGTAAGATTTTCGAGGACGAAAATCTCTAAGGGAGAATTATAACGACTGATTTAGGGCCTAGTCGGGATAGTGGTGCGAGGCCACAAACCCGAGGTGAAATTATGAGTTTTCAAGTTTATTCCATGTTTGCACGTTAGTATGAAAGTTTTGTAAAGCAATTTTATTAAGTTGAGGTCAATTGGTCTAAAGGACTAAATTGCAAAAGTTGCAATATATGAGTTTCTAGAAGCTTTTGCATGAAATAGCTTTAGAATAATAATTATGAGCCTTAAATAGCAATTTGCCCAAAATTTAATTTTTGGACAAAATTGGCCTTAAGAGACTATTATGGAAATTTTTAAGAGGAAGGGCATTTTGGTCATTTGGCCTCATTAGTTATTAAAATAGGATAAAGATGAGAAAAATTCACTCATCTTCTTCCTTGTTGCTGCCAAAAATTTGGAGACACCATAACTAGGGTTCTTCATTTTTTTTCAAGCTCATACTAAGTTTATCTTAGCCCCGTTTTTAACATTCTTCGTATTTTGAAGCTCTTGTATTATGAATTAGCTAATTTTAGCTATAAAATGAACTAAGATGCATGCTTAAAAAATCTACCCTTGAATAACATGCTTGTTAAATGATTTTTTATGGAAGTTTAAGAGAGTTTGATGTTAGATAAACATCTTTTCCTTAATGAATTTCATAAAAAATGGTAGAAGGGACCATTTTGTAACAGTTATAAAATTGGTCATACCTACTAGAAATAGTGAGAATTGATGATTGTTATAGAAGAGAAAATGATTCAGTTGAGCATGAAGTTTAAGAAAGTTGCATGAAAATCATTTTACGAGAATTGGGGTAAAAGTGCAAATATTAGAAAGTATTGGGGCAAAATAGTAATTTTGCCCAGGATTGATGATTTATTTGATCAGCTAAAAGGAGCCACCGTATTTTCAAAGATAGATCTAAGATCGGGTTACTACCAGTTGAGAGTGAAAGATTCAGACATTCCGAAATCTGCTTTCAGAACAATGTACAGGCATCATGAGTTTTTAGTTATGCCTTTCAGATTAACGAATGCTCCTATTGTCTTTATGGATCTAATGAACAGAATTTTCAGACCGTGCCTAGATCGATTTGTTATTGTATTCATTGATGACATTTTGATTTATTCACGGGATGAAACTGAACATGCTGAATATGTAACACCCCCGAACCCGGCCCACGAGCTTTGACCGGATCTGGTTGTGTCACTGTGGAAAGACGGTTGAAAATCTTTTTGAGTTAAGATAAAACGTTAAAATTTTTGTCATCTTTTGAAAACCATGTCCATTTAAAATTATAACTAAAACTTTGATATTATAAAATGTTTGAAGTAAAACTTTATTAAACCCATATATATATATAATTTGAATCAATAAGTTGCTAAAAATAAAAACATCTTCACATAGTAATTTAATTAAAACAATCCATAATTAAAATAATACCAAATATAGTAAAAAGGCCCTTATTACAACCAATACTTGAAGGTAATAATTAATATTAATTTCCATAAAATAATTAAAACATCTCCTTCGGCATGGGCCACCCTGCATCCTCTCCAACCCGGTCCGACTTTACGCATCACCGAAATGGTTAAGAAAACGGGTGAGTCCACGCATCTCGCATAATCATGACACATGTTTCACACGATTGGGCTTAGCCCATAACCATACAATCCATACCAATAGAACTGCAATTATGATCCAACCCAACCTAAGTCCCTCCATTACGCCAACCCTAGCAGACTCCCTGCTTAAGGCCGTGGCTAATCCACCGATCACAACCGAAAGTGATCCCACATATCAAACCTAGGCGGACTGCTGACAAGGTCGTGGTGAGCCACCGATCACATCGTGATCCCGACAAGAATCTGCCTATGGTGATGCACTCACTATCAAGCTGAGATGGGCACCTAGCCACACCTCCCTTGATGTAGCACACAGCTAATCATCAAGCGCTAATGTAGCACGAGGCTAACATTAGACCACGTACATATTATGTACTCCCCGTCCTTCATTGCTCAAATCCAATCCCCATGCACATATGTCCATATATCAAGTCAAATCAACATATAGAGTGAGTATAATCACATGCTCATTACCATAACAAACAGACACCATAAATAATATAATATCACAAATGACTAACCTGTTAACCGATTACCCCAAACATAGGTATCCATCACCTTAGCCTTTATTGTTTGGCTACCACACATCATACATAGGTATATATGTTAATAAACAATTAACCGGAGAAACAAAGTGCGATGATTACGCACCTAATCACTTGAAGTTCTAGACCCTCGATCTCAATGCTATCGCTAAACGAAACTATGGCGATCCGCCTAAATCACCGATCGTACATGGCCCACACCGTGACCAATCCCGAACCGCCGAGATAGCTCTTTTCTTGAACCTCCGGATAGGGACTTTCCCTTGCTCCCCTTGACTGGTACTTGCCTCCATCAACACACTTAATCAGGCAAACCGGTTAAACCTCCACATCATAAACCCAAGTATTGAACTTATTAATAATTGCTTACCAAAACCACTTGAATCCTGGATGCTACTTAGGCCTCTGCAAATGCTGACTATACGCCTTCTGAAAAGGTCTCCTGCGTTAGGCTCTGCCTTCCCCACAATCGATCTTAACACAATAACAGAGAACACCTAGGCCCATTCGGCCAAGTCAAGAATATCAGCACCAAGACCATTCGGCCAAACATAAATCCTAAGTCAAAGAAAAAGCTACCGCACCCTTACCTTGCTAACCACTCCCCTTTTGCTCTAACAAGAATTGGCCACCACAAGAACTAAGGTTCGGCTTCAGGGACTTGTAACCAAAGTGGAGAGAATGACAGAGTGATTCGGCAATGACTCTTAAATGGAGTTGGGATATTCGGCAAAGGAAACCTTCAGGGGTGATTTCGGCTCAAGCAATGCAAAAGAGAAAGGTGTGAAGGGACAATAGATACACAAAAGGTTATGCCACTATCGATTTTGGCTACAAGGAATAAGAGAAAAGAAGAGAGTTTCTTTGACTCAATTTTGGCAAGAGACTAAGGGAAGAATAAGTGAAGAAAAGGAGGAAACAACTTTCGCAAGGAGAGGATAAATGGTGAAAAGGGTGGCCAAAAGGTGAGCATCCCTATAAATACTACTAAGGTTTCTTGCACACACCCAAGCACATCCAACAAAGCCAAAAATACCGTCCTCAAGCTTCCCAAAACTGGCCGCTAGCTCAACTTCTCTCAAATCCCAAGATTTCCTCCTAAAAACACTCTACACCAACCTTTCAAACCATTTCAAAATAAAACCAACTCATCCTTCCTCCTAGCCACTCATTTAAAAAGATTTGAACAAGTCAAACCTTAATCCTACCCTCCTAGCTAAATTCAAAATGGAAGACCAAGTCTTCCCTCGTCTTTTCAGCATTTCAAAAAAAAAAAAACCGCCTAACACCTTACCTCTTTGACGCAAAAACAAAGGCCAAAGTGCTACCCTTGCAGTTCGAACATGAGACCCCTTAGCACCCTTGAGGCGTCACTTCTCCATGCTCTAAGTGGCGTCTCCCTTGCCACTCTACCAAAGCCATTCTTGAATCTTAACCTCCCAAATAATTCTTTTAAGGCCCCCTATAGCCAAGCTCCCCTTTTAACCACTAAAACTAAAAATTTCCAAAGGCATTCCACTACCTCATAAGGTTCTCAAGACCCCTAAAACTCACCCAACCACACACCAAGTATGCCAACACCGAAGTTAGGCACTAAATGCATAGCCCTAGAACTGTGGTGTTACAATTCTACCTCCATAAAATAATTTCGTCCCTAAATTACTTGGCTAAACTAAACAGAATTATCACGACACTCGATCTTGAAGAGCCATCATATTTCTAGGCATAGTTCCTAAGTCTATACTCAAGGTTCTAGATATTTTGCTAGCAATAAAAACAACCACCATAGCGAACAAAACCACAAAGAATATTCCGGACATAGGAAACTTACCACCGGCACATCCGTTACGCCACTATCCTCCTCCGACGAACCGCATGTACCAAACACAGTTTGTTTTGCCTCAAGGCTACCATTCCTCGCGCCTCTCGCTCCACGACCTCGACTGGAACCATTCCCTCCATGGTTCGGACCACGACCTCTTGTCGCTTCTTGACCACCTCTCTCGCTACACATAACCTTGGTTTAACGTCCGAGTCCTGTTTGGGTCCTGGGGACAATCTTTAACCAAATGAGACTTGGACTTGCATCTGAAGCATTCTCGATCCCGATTCCAGCACTTGCCAATATGATATCTTCCATACCGAGCACATGGACAATCCGGATTCCCAGCACGGGCAGAATTATCAATCCTCGGTCTTTTCTGAATACTCCCAGACAATTCTGACGGTCCATAACTCCTCTTATCCCGACTCCTTTCTCTATCTCTATTCTGCCTCTCGGTCCTCTTGACCTCCTCAGCTATTCGAGCTTTCTCCACTAAAATGGCGAAGTCTCTCTCTCGTTGTGGTGCAATCAAAACCCGCAGCTCATCCCACAACCCATCTTCAAATCTGACGCATCTCTCGTAATCAGTAGCCACGATGCCCCGAGCATACCGGCTCAACCGCAGGAACTCAGCCTCATATTCCACTATTGACTTGCCTCCTTGCACCAAATTGAGGAACGCCTTCCTCTGAGCGTCCACATAGCTCGCTCCGATATACTTCCCTTCAAACTTGATCTTAAAGTAGCCCTAGTCCACTCGATCCGCAGGGGTACCATCCTTAACCGTGAGCCACCATTGGTAGGCTTCATCCCGTAGCAATGAAACAGCACCCTTAAGCTCCTCCTCAGTAGTTAAGTCTAAGTCGTCCATAATCCTTTCCACTGCCTCAAGCCAGTATTCTGCCACGTTCGGCGCTACCCCAGACACTCCTCTAAAAACTTCGACTCCGTTCGACCTAAGTCTTTTAGCTACCGACTTCCGAGTCTCATTGCCCACATTGGCTCCTGCCACTCTCTCGAGCACCTACAGTATAGCCTGCGATACTATATCGTCTCCTCCTGTCTGATCCTAATGTTCAACCTCAACAGCTGGTGGTGGCGGCACATCGCTCTCTGACCCATGGCCAAACCCTACCGGTTCTGACAGGGTCATCCTACCTCTACCACGGCCACGCGGCGGACATCCACGACCTCTTGAACTCATATCCAGCGTCACGACTTAATCTGTTTAGAAAGTTTTATGCATTAGAAATTTTTCTTCCACTGTTTATCCACGAGCAAATTTTATGAATAACAGTTTCCAGAAGTATTTCTTTAGATCAATCAAAATTTCATGTAAAGTTCTCTATTCTAATCCAAACATTCACATCCTTCATTAAAGACACATACATTCATCCATGTCACTTTCTTGAGCATTCCCAACCCAGGGGTAATTTCGTTATTTTCCTATAGGGGTATTTCGGTAATAAATCAGGGTCAATTTGAAAATAATTTTTCAAATTAAAGACATTTCAAAATTTTACCAAATCTCGGGAGTCATCTTGAAAATTTATTTTTCAAATCAGCGGTGTTGCAAAAATTTTTAAAAATTGGGGTTATTTCCGTAATTTTGGAAATCATGATCGTAAATTCTCCCAAATCAGGATAGCTTAATACTTGCAAAACAGAAGTTTTGTAACATAGAAACATTTTCGTAAAAGTCGAGGGTAATACGAAAATTCAGAAACCAAGGGCATTTTGGTAATTTTATCAACCATGGGTAATTTTGTAAATTTCCAAAATTAGGGTATTATTTTGAATCACAGGATTTTTGAATACTTTTGCAGAGTAAAAAGTTTGATTGAAATCAGGACACTACGATAATTTTAGAAACTGAGGGTATTTTTGTAATTTTGCCCCTAAGGGCATTTTGGTAATTTTGTAAGTAGGGGTATTTTTAGTAATTTTGTAAATGAGAAAATGTTTTTCAAAATCAAATTTAGGGTTTTAAAACAGCAAGGCTAGTCCCTTCCGGGTTTTAATAATTGGTTCAGCCTGTGAACAAGTCCTCTTGGTTAACGTGAACCGAAGCCACGCACCAGGTAGGATTCGAGTAAAGATGAGGTGAGTCGCTAGGACTGCTTAAATACCAAGCTCTTACTGAATACCACTCCTAGACATGCGTACAGTGATTACCACACCTTAACTCAGTGACTTACTTCACAGGTTTGTTTAGTAATCTTTAAGTCTTATGCATATGTTTGAGTAAACTAATCCTAGTGGTCCAATAGCCTTAATATTCTAGTCTACGAGCCCAAACAATCCCATAACAATTCATATCAACAAGTCACTTCAAAAGTCTGAAGCACTTACCTGGTGGACATCGGGCCGGAGGTACAGGTGCCATGCCAGAATAATCTGAGACTTTTTTTTTTATTTTATGAAAGCCCATATTTTCTAAAAGCCCATTCTTGAAACCATTTGTGGACCCAAAACCCTCAAAGCCGAGTTTTGAACCTAGCTCTGATACCAATTTGTAACACCCCCGAACCCGACCCACGAGTTTTGACCGGATCTGGTTGTGTCACTGTGGAAAGACGGTTGAATATCTTTTTGAGTTAAGATAAAACGTTAAAATTTTTGTCATCTTTTGAAAACCATGTCCATTTAAAATTATAACTAAAACTTTGATATTATAAAATGTTTGAAGTAAAACTTTATTAAACCCACATATATATATATAATTTGAATCAATAAGTTGCTAAAATAAAAACATCTTCACATAGTAATTTAATTAAAACAAGCCATAATTAAAATAATACCAAATATAGTAAAAAGGCCCTTATTACAACCAATACTTGAAGGTAATAATTAATATTAATTTCCATAAAATAATTAAAACATCTCCTTCGGCATGGGCCACCCTACATCCTCTCCAACCCGGTCCGACTTTACGCATCACCTGAAATGGTTAAGAAAAAGCTGGTGAGTCCACGACTCGAAGCATAATCATGATACATGTTTCACACGATTAGGCTTAGCCCATAACCATACAATCCATACCAATGTAATCGCAATTATGATCCAACCCAACCTAAGTCCTCTATTACGCCAACCCTAGCAGACTCCTCGCTAAGGTCGTATAATCCAATCGATCACAACTAAGTGATCCCACATATCGAACCTAGGCAGACCTGTTGCACAAGACCGTGGCTGAGCCACCGATCACATCGTGATCCCGACAGTAATCTGTCTACGGTGATGCACTCAGCTATCAACCGTTGAGATGGGCACCTAGCCACACCTCCCTTGATGTAGCACACAGCCAATCATCAAGTGCTAATGTAGCACGAGGCTAACATTAGACCACGTACATATTATGTACTCCCCGTCCTTCATTGCTCAAATCCAATCCCCATGCACATATGTCCATATATCAAGTCAAATCAACATATAGAGTGAGTATAATCACATGCTCATTACCATAACAAACAGACACCATAAATAATATAATATCACAAATGACTAACCTGTTAACCGATTACCCCAAACATGGGTAGCCATCACCTTAGCCTTTATTGTCGGCTACCACACATCATACATAGGTATGTATGTTAATAAACAATTAACTAGAGAAACAGTGCGATGATTACGCACCTAATCACTTGAAGTTCTAGACCCTCGATCTCAATGCTATCGCTAAACGAAACTACGGCGATCTCGCCTAAACCATCGCTTCTCGACGACCGCCCACACCCCTTGGCCAATCCCAACCGCCGAGACAGCTCTTTTCTTGAACCTCCTGATAGGACTTTCCTTGCTCCCTTGATCGGTACTTGCCTCTATCAACACACTAAATCGTAAACCGTTAAACCTCCACATCATAAACCCAAGTATTGAACTTATTAATAATTGCTTACCAAAACCACTTGAATCATGGATGCTACTTAGGCCTCTGCAAATGCTGACTATACGCCTTCTGAAAAGGTCTCTTACGTTAGGCTCTGCCTTCCCCACAATCGGTCTTAGCACAATAACAGAGAACACCTAGGGCCATTCGGCCAAGTCAAGAATATTAGCACCAAGACCATTCGGCCAAACATAAATCCTAAATCAAAGAAAAAGCTACCGCACCCTTACCTTGCTAACCACTCCCCTTTTTCTCTAATAAGAATCGGCCACCATAAGAACTAAGGTTCGACTTCAGGGACTTGTAACCAAAGTGGAGAGAATGAGAGAATGACAGAGTGATTCGGCAATGACTCTTAAATGGAGTTGGGATATTCGGTAAAGGTAACCTTCAGGGGTGATTTCGGCTCAAGCAACGCAAAAGAGAAAGGTGTGAAGGGAAAATAGGTACACAAAAGGTTATGCCACTATCGATTTTGGCTACAAAGGAATAAGAGAAAAGAAGAGAGTTTCTTTGACTTAATTTTGGCAAGAGACTAAGGGAAGAATAAGTGAAGAAAAGGGAGGAAACAACTTTCGACAAGGAGAGGATAAATGGTGAAAAGGGTGGCCAAAAGGTGAGCATCCCCTATAAATACTACTAAGGTTTCGGCACACACCTAAGCACATCCAACAAAGCCAAAAATACCCTCCTCAAGCTTCCCAAAACTGGCCACTAGCTCAACTTCTCTCAGATCCCAAGATTTCCTCCTAAAAACACTCTACACCAACCTTTCAAACCATTTCAAAATAAAACCAACTCATCCTTCCTCCTAGCCACTCATTTAAAAAGATTTGAACAAGTCAAACCTTAATCTTACCCTCCTATCCAAATTCAAAATGGAAGACCAAGTCTTCCCTCATCTTTTCAGCATTTCAAAAAAAAAAAAATCGCCCAACACCTTACCTCTTTGACGCAAAAACAAAGGCCAAAGTGCTACCCTTGCAGTTCAAACATGAGACCCCTTAGCACCCTTGAGGCGTCACTTCTCCATGCTCTAAGTGGCGTCTCCTTTGCCACTCTACCAAAGCCATTCTTGAGTCTTAACCTCCCAAATAATTCTTTTAAGGCCCTCTATAGCCAAGCTCCCCTTTTAACCACTAAAACTAAAAATTTCCAAAGGCATTCCACTACCTCATAAGGTTCTCAAGACCCCTAAAACTCACCCAACCACACACTGAAGTATGCCAACACCTGAGTTAGGCACTAAATGCATAACCCCTAGAACCAGGGTGTTACAGAATATCTAAGGATTGTGTTGCAAACTCTGCGAGAAAAGCAATTGTATACGAAATTCAGCAAATGTGAATTCTGGCTACGTGAAGTTAGTTTTCTAGGACATATTGTATCGACCTATGAAATAAGAGTTGATCCGAGCAAGATTTCTACTATTTTGGAATGAACACCTCCGAAGAATGTATCTGAAGTCCACAGTTTTCTGGGACTTGCTGGTTATTATCGAAGATTTGTAAAAGGCTTTTCGATTATTGCAAATTCGTTGACTAGATTGCTTTAGAAAGATGTGAGATATGAATGGTCCGATAAATTTTATAAAAGTTTTGATCGACTGAAAACTCTTTTGACTGAAGCTCCAATTTTGGTATAGCCAGAATCAGGCAAAGAGTTTGTAATTTACAGTGATGCTTCATTGAATGGTCTGGGATGCGTACTGATGTAGGAAGACAAAGTAATAGCTTATGCCTCGAGACAACTAAAGCCTCATGAATAGAATTATCTGACACATGATCTTGAGCTAGTTGTGATTGTGTTTGCATTAAAGATTTGGCGACATTATCTGTTCGATGAGAAATGTCACGTGTTTTCAGATCATAAAATTTTGAAGTATCTGATTACCTAGAAAGATTTGAATCTGCGATAGAGAAGATGGCTAAATCTATTGAAAGACTATGATCTTCTGATAGACTATCATCCGGGCAAAGCAAATGTCGTTGCCGATGCATTGAGTCGAAAGTCACTGTTTGCATTACATGCTATGAATGCTCAATTAGATCTGTCTGATGATAGTTCAGTGATAGCTGAATTGAAATCGAAACCGTTGTTTTTACAACAAATAAATGATGCTTAGAAAGTTGATAATAAAATGTTAGCGAAACGAGCTCAGTGTGATTTGAACTCTGATTCTAAATTTTGAGTTGATGTTGATGATTGCTTGAGGTTCTGAGATCGAGATGCGTACCGAGAAACGTATAATTAATTCAATTAATTTTGAGTGAAGCTCATAATAGTCGCATATCTATACATCCAGGAAGTACAAAGGTGTACCATGATCTGAAGCAACATTATTGGTGGTTTTGTATGAAAAGGCATATCTCTAACTTTATTTCAAATGTTTAGTCTGTCAGCAATTAAAAGCCGAACATCAAGTTCCATCTAGTTTGCTACAACTGATTCTGATTCCCGAGTGGAAATGGGATAGAGTGACGATGGACTTTGTTTCTAGATTGCCTTTGACTCCGAGAAAGAAAGATATGATTTGGGTCGTAGTTGATCGATTGACGAAATCTACCCATTTTATTCTGGTGAGATCTGATTACTCACTTGATAGATTAGCCAAGCTTTACATTTTCGATATTGTGAGATTGCACGGAGTGCCACTGTCTATTGTGTCAGATAGAGATCTGAGGTTTACTTCACGATTCTGGAAGAAATTGCAAGAAGCTTTAGGTACGAAATTGCATTTCAGTACCACTTTTCACCTGCAGAGGAAAGGTAAATTCGAGCGGATTATTCAGATTCTCGAGGACATGTTGAGATGTTGCATCCTTTAGTTTAATGGTTCGTGGGAACAATATTTGCCATTGATTGAATTTGCATATAACTACAGTGTTCAGTCGAGCATTAAAATGGCACCTTATGAAGCTTTGTACTGACGTAAATGTCAAACACCTCTTTATTGGACTGAGTTCAGTGAAAGTAAGTTACCGTTGCCCAGGATTGACGATTTGTTTGATCAGCTAAAAGGAGCCACCATATTTTCAAAGATGGATCTGAGATCGGGTTACTAACAGTTGAGAGTGAAAGACTCAGACATTTCAAAAATTGCTTTCAGAACGAGGTACGGGCATTATGTGTAACAGACCGGATTTGACCCTAATCGGAATGGTGGTTTCGGGACCACAAATCTGAGTCTGAGAAATATTTTAATATTATATTTTGTGTTTATTATATGTGAATTAATATGTGTGAAAGTCTCATAGAAAAATTTTATCGTTTGTGTGTTTAATTTAGA
The DNA here is from genome assembly GCA_025506655.1 of Gossypium rotundifolium. Taxonomy (NCBI): domain Eukaryota; kingdom Viridiplantae; phylum Streptophyta; class Magnoliopsida; order Malvales; family Malvaceae; genus Gossypium; species Gossypium rotundifolium. The sequence goes on along the minus strand of CP106731.1, from coordinate 40,213,631 downwards.
AAAAGGACTTAATCGCATAAAAGGTAAAAGTAGCAAACTATAGTGAAAAATGCCTATTTGATGATGGCTTTTTAAAGTGGGTCATTAAAAGAGTAAATAGCCCATTTTGGAGATAGTGGGTGGTTTATGACAAGACTAACCTTATATTATATATTGTTTTTATTATTAAATAAAGGTTAAAATGGTAAATCATTAAAATATTATTATATGTTAAAAATACATGAAATTAAAAGCCATTTTAGTGTCTTCTTCTTCCATTGCCGTGAGCTAGCTAAGAAAAAAAGGGGTTTAAAGTCTTGAAACATCCAGCCATCATCAAGCACAATTAGGTATGGATTTTAGCTCGCTTTTAATAATTTTTACATTTTTAGATCGTTGTTTCAGATATTACCCAACCCATGCTTGAATTTTTGAGAATCATGTGTTTATGAGGTTCGCCATTGATGAATTCTTGAGGTTTTGATGTTTGATGATTTTAAATTAAAGATATGTTAAGGATTGATATGTTTTGTGTTAGAAATTTTAGTGAATGTTAGTATTTAGGGCTAATTTGTAAAAGTAAATTTTTAGAGGGGCTTATTTGCAAAATAAATGAAAGAAATGAACTTATAATGGCCTTGTGAACATTCGACCCTTGCATAGTCTTGGCAAATTTTGAGTATTTTATGTTTTGTACAATTAGGACTAAATAGTAAAAATGTGAAATCTTAGGGGCAAAATGGTAATTTGCATGTTTATGTGTTTTGGGACTAAATTGAATTGAAATGTACTTGAATGAGCTGAATTTAATGTGTTCTAGATCAAGAACAAAGAAAACAAGCTTGGATCGGGGAAAACGAAAGTTGTCGATCAATGGGTTAACGTTGTCCGTCGAAAGTCGAGGTAAGTCCTTAAGCTAGATTATATTAAAGAATGAATTATGAATGTGTTTAATGACAATGTTTGATAAATTTGGGCATATTTTTATGTGATATCCGAATGTAAAGGTATTATATTGATTTGGATATGTTTTGTTATCTGAGTGAAAGGTGTATAATCGATATGATATGCGATTATACAATGATGTAATGATTTTATTTAGAAAATGTGAATAAGCTTAGTTGAATTTGAAATGTGATAGAATTATGAAATTTAAGTGATTTAATTGGTTATGGTATTATTGAAATGTGCATTGAAATGATGAAAATGTTGATATCTCGGTCATTAGTGCCTAGCGTGCTTAGTGCTTGTTTGATTCTAAGCCAGGTTTCAGCGTGCTTAATGCCTGAATTGATATAAATGGAAAATTTGAGAATCAAACAAGGTAAGTTATATATAATGTTTTGTGTTAAAAGCTCGGTAAAAGTTGGCATATTATGTTTGTAAGGAATGAAGTGAGCAAATTTCTTATCGTTTTAAATCAAATACGATGTGCTGAAATGGTCAATTCCATAAGTACTTTATTTTATAATGTTGAACCTGTAACACCCTAAAAATTTGAGTGTTTATATATTGCATGAATTGGTGGTTAGACTTTAAAGGAAAATTTCTTACTTTTATTTTTAGTTCTTATTGAAGTTCTAAAGAGGAGTATAGCATAATTTGGATAAGGATTAAATTTAATAATTGAGAATTTATTGAAGAGAAGCAAAGGTCATTAAGACTTAAGTTAAATTAAGTGTTAATGAGTGTCATAAGTTGAGTACATGGCATGGTGGAGTTGGCGCATGGGTTATAGCAAGAGGGAAGAGGTTCGAATCCCTTGTTTAGCATCTAGATAAATTTTTGTTCTTAATTTTCTGCACATGGATAGCAAGTGTCGCCAAGAACATATATGGTAAGTGTTGACCATGTTATTTTTGGTTAGTGTATCAAAGGTTTAAGGAAATAGTTAACATATGGCATGGAATCAAATACTTAAGGAAAGATAGGGGGAACATAAGGCACATATCAAGGGAAAATTTTGGAAACAAGTCATGGCCAATTGACCATGTCTTGGACCAGAACTTGGTATAGGGAGGGAGCCAATTTTGTGTTAGTTTTGGCTTAGAATTCCTTTTCTCTTTGGTCATTCCTTGCACCTTGTGCAGAATTTTATTTTCTCTTTTCAACCTTTCATCTTGGTCGAATTGTGCATTTGGTAAAACCAAATTCTTTTGACCATTTGGTCACTTTCATGCATCTTGTGAGTTTTCTTTTGTATTTCTTCTAAGTGTCAAATCATCTACACCAAAGCCATTCCTTTTCCTTTCTTTTTGTCATGGCCGAATGTACTATCTCCTAAAATCCATCTTTTCTTCTCTTCTCTTTGAAATCAAACAACATCATCACCATCTCTTTTCATATTTTAATTCTTTTCAATCAAGTTTCTCCATCAAACACTCTCTTGGCGAATGCTAGAGTGCCTTAGCCAATCTTTATATTTTTCTTCTTTGATCATACATAGTCAAATCTTCATCCATCACAAACACCTTTCTCAATCCTTTCTTTTCGAACGTGGATTATAGGTAAGGGGTTCTTCTTTTTCGTTTTCAATTATTAAAGTATTAAGGCCGAATATCAATGGTGTTATGAAGGCCTTTTTGAATCGAAATAAACGTTCGTTCTAATAATGCTTCATTCGTTATTATATAGTGCAATAACGGAAGATCGGAACTCAAGTGATCGGAGAATCGTAGAAACGTTGGAATCGATTTCTTGTGGTAAGGAAATCACATTTTTTAAAGCCTCTAGTACTATTCGATATTATATTAGATTTAACTAATATTCCTTTGATCGTGAAGACTTTCAAAATAGGGAAAAAAGAGGAGGTATCGTTAAGAGGGCGGATCTGTAAATCCCCATTTAAACGAAGAGCGGTTTTTAGCCTCGGGATTTTCCACCGGGTTGCGGACCATCTTCCAAAGGAGTCAATTATTCGATGTAGTGCGAACTTCGAGCCATTATACGTTGGTGGATTCTCGCATTTAACGAACCAATAAACGAGGAGAAGTTTAAAATCAAGTGATTCAAAATCAAGAGGGTAAGATTTTGGATCTATTATCGATTAAGTGTGTTTATACTGAAATAGTGTTCTAACAGATCGAAATATGTTTTAGGTGCCGAGGAGCGAGAAGGATTAGTACTCTCAGATCGAGGTGTGTAACTTCACACTATTTCTGGTTGGATGTAAATTTCGGTATGGAAGTAAAATCGTAAAACGACTAGATCGGTAAAACGTAAAACCGATATTTTGACTAAAATACGTAAAATGACTAAATCGTGAAAATTATGAAAACACCTCTAGAAATTACTTGTTATTATGTAAATTGTATGTTTGGTGAAAATGGGTCAGTAAAATACTCTAGTTCGATAAATTGGGCCAAAATACTCTAGTTCGTTAAATTGGGCCAAAATACTCTAGTTCGATAAATTGGGCCAAAATACTCCGGTTAGTTAAATTGGGCCAAAATACTCTAGTTTGATAAATGGGCCAAAGCCCACTAAATCGCTAAATGGGCAAATTGCTAAATTAATTTTGGGCCAAATGAAATGTTTAATGATAAACCCACCAATGTTATGGATTAAATAAAATTGTTATATGATTATATTCTGTTATATACACATAATTGCATGGGTGGGGTATATGAAGAGAAGAATGGCCTGCTGCCAAAATCTAGTTCTTGGCTCGCCACAAAAATAAATATGGCTTATTGCCTCTAGTTCGGTGGCCTTGCCACAAATAATCAAATGGCTTTTTGCCTCTAGTTCTGTGGCCTTGCCACAAATAATCAAATGGCTTATAGCTCTAGTTCGGTGGCTTTCGCCACAAATATGGCTTATTGCCTCTAGTTCGTGGCTTTGCCACAATTATAAAAAGGCTTACCGCCTACGATTGGTGTGTTGGCGGGTGGGTTGACTTGATCCCCACAGTGTGATGGTTGGTACGGGTGTTAGCGGATGGATATTAGGTTTGGTTGGGAAATTCATTTTACATGCATCTTTAAATTATTTTGTTTTATGATATATTGTTGAATTTCAGAATTGGGCTCAAGCCCAAGATAATATCTTGACGATCCGCCTAATAATGGTGGTAAGTGAGTTACACACCGAGTTCTAAGTAACTCACCCCTTTAATTTTTCCATCTCGTAATGGAAATTGACGTGGACTTGGGCCGAGGATGACTTCGTGGAGGCCATACCGCAAAACTTGGGTTATTTAAACTATGAACTTTTAATAAGTATTTTTACTATTTTGGGTTATTTGTAATAAGGGCCTCTATAAATAACTTATGGATTTTATGTGTGTTTGGTTTTAAACTATACTTTAGACTTTTAATTATGGGCTATGATTATATGATGTTTTTATTAAAATAAATTTGGGTTTTCAAGTATATGAAATTCTTTTATAAATAATTTATTATTGTTAACTCTTTAATAAATTATCTAAAGGTTTTGATAATACAATGATTTTCAACTAATTTTTTCTAATATTTATCAATTTCAAGTACTCTTCTAATTTTATTTAAATCCTATAAAAATATTGTAACTTTCAACTTATTGAAGATTTTAAAATAAATATATATATATATAGCTCGATTCATGTAACAAACCAAATCTAGTCTTAATGCATAGACCGGTTTGGGGTGTTACATTTAGTGGTATCGAGCCGCTTCAAAAACTCTACCGTGGTTTGGGTTCGCAATTAATTTCATTCAAAATCGCTCAAATTTTAAAAGATCAAGATGGCACCACAAGCATCCAAGCAACAAGTGAAGTAAGTATTTATTGCTTAATAATTACTATGATATAATCATAGGAACACTCTAGAACTTCTAGTTTTAGATGTGAAAAACCGTAGAGATTGAGACTATAGGATATGTTGCGGAAAAAAAAACAACCTTATATCTCAAATCTCATAAAATATCGTTAATAAACACCGAAACAAATTTTCTGATTCATAAAACTTGTAATCAGATAAAAACGAACAAGCTATCATGAGCACTAGAGGACGTGGTCGTGGACGCGGTAGACGTGGCCGTGGTAGAGGCCGAGGTGCTACGACTGAAGCACCAAATCATATGCCGGAAGTAGACGCACCTGCGTCAATTGAAAGTGAGACGGGATCACGCGATCACATGGAAGAAGATAATGCATTGACTCAAGCAATGTCATGAAGTCTTGGAAAGGGTCGCTGGAACTAGAATTGGGCCAACAACTCGTGGGTCAATTTTAGAGCGACTTAAGTCAAATAATGCAGAAGTTTTTAGAGGAGTCTCTGGTGTAGCTCCGAATGTAGCTGAATACTGGCTCGAAGCTGTGGAACGGATCATGGATGACATGGAATGTACTGTCGAGCAAAAACTGAGAGGAGCTGTATCCTTGTTAAGAGATGAGGCGACGCTGGTGGCTCATCGCTCGAGAAGGCACCAAGTCGCACCGATTAATTGGGAATTCTTTAAAGCCGCTTTCTAAGGAAAATATGTTGGAACGAAAGTTATGTAGATGCTCAAGGAAGGAATTTCAATCTTGTCCAAGGAAGTAAGACCGTGGCAAGATATGAAGTGAAGTTTTACGTCCGAGCCGTTATGCGGGACAATTGTAGCAACAGATCACGAACGCTATGCATTTCGAGGATGGACTTAATGATGAGCTGAGGGTTCTGATTGCTCCACAGCAAGTTAGGAATTTTTTCACTCTTGTAGAGAAGGCCAAAATTGCCGAGGAGGCTAAGAATTCAGAACGGCAGAACCGAGAAAAATTCTGAAACAAGAGAGAGACACAGCAGTCTGGTTCATTAAAGAGATTCCAGAAGAGACCTCGAAATGATGAGCCAGTTCAAGGTAGAACCTCGGTAGCAAATAATCGGAGTCGAGATTGCACTGAGTGTGGGAAAAGACATTTTGGAGAATGTTGAGAAAACGGGCGCATGCTACAAATGCGGTTCAATGGATCATCAAGACAAAATTGTCCTCGACGATGGATACGACTCAAGAAGTTCGTAATAATGATGCACACCTGGCCGGGGGTAATCGCCACCACCGAGAGGTCGTGGACCGGTCGTGGTGGTAATGGGCTGGTCATGGTCAAGGTGCACCGGATCGAGGCAATGGTAATAGAGGAAATGCGGATGCAAGACACTGGACCGGTCTATGCGCTAGACGCCGCGAGGACTAAGAATGCACCGATGTGATAACGGTACGTTCTTCATTTTTGATGTACTGTTATTGCCTTTATAGATATTGGCTCTACTCATTCATATGTATCTAGTGCCATATCTGGAAACCTAAAATTAGAATCTGAAATTACCGATAGTGAGATGACAGTAATTAGAATTTAAGACAGTCGGTAATGGTTAATAAAATATTTAAAGACGTGCCCTTAAAAATTCAAGAGGAGATATTCTTAGCAAACTTGATGGAACTACCTTTCGCGAGTTCGATCTCATTCAGGCATGGATTGGTGGTTAAACATCGAGCGCAATTGGATTGTGCTGAAAAACGAATGTCGAAGAACTTGGATGATAAGGAAGTCATAATGATTGGCGAGCGAAGGAACTATTTGGCAAATGTGGTATCGCATTAAAGGCGAAAAAGTTGGTGCGGAAAGGATATTGAGCATTCCTAGCCTTTATCCGTGCTTTGGATGCCAAAGAGTTATCTGTGGATGATGTGAGGACGGTGAAGGAATTTCTGATGTATTTCAAGAACTTCGGTATACCTCCGGATCGGAAGTAGAATTTGGCATTGAGCTTTTGCTCGGGATACTCAAAGGTCCATTGCACCTTATAGAATGGCACAAGGAGTTGGTCGAGCTCAAAGCTCAAATTTAAGAATTCATCGGATCGGGATTTATTCACCAAGTGTGTCTCCGTGGGAGCACCGCCTGCTCATCAAGAAGAAGGATGGATCGATGCGTATGTACATTGACTACGCATAATTGAATAAATTGTTATCCTCTCGCCAAGAATTGACGACTGCTTGATCAATTAAAAGGAGCTTCGCTTTCTCCAAAATTGATTTGAGGTCGTTATCACCACCAAGGTTAAAGAAGCGGACATTTATAAGACGGCATTTCGGACACGTTACGGACACTATGAGTTTGTAGTGATGCCGTTTGGACTAACCAATGCACCAAATGATTTATGGACATGATGAACCGAGTCTTTCAACCATATTTAGATCGGTTCGTGGTAGTGTTCATAGATGACATATTGGTTTATTCGAGAAATGAGGAGGAGCATGACCAGATTTATGATAGTATTACAACTACTTCGTGATAAACAAGCTGTATGCCAAATTTAGTAAATGCGAATTTTGGCTAAAGGAAGTGACTTTCCTTGGTCATGTAGTATCACCAAGGAATAAGGGTGGATCCTCGAAAATTGAGGCTATTCGGATTGGAAACCACCAACATCGGTAATGAAATTCGAGTTTCTTGGGTTTGGTGGATACTATAGACGCTTTTGTAGGGGGTTTTCGTTGATTGTCGCACCCTAACTAAACTGCTATGAAAGGGAGCTCCGTATCTTTGGACCGAAAAAGAAGAGAGTTTCGAGAAATTGAAGAAGATCCTGACGGAAGCTCCAGTTTTGATTCAGTCGGAGGTTGGAAAAGAATTCACTGTTTATTGTGATGCGTCTCACACGGGTTTGGGTTGTGTGTTGATGCAAAATGGAAAAGTGGTGGCTTATGCTTCTCGTCAATTGAGACCACACGAAGTAAACTACCCTACGCATGATTTGGAGTTAGTCTGCTTTGTCTTTGCTCTAAAGATTTGGAGGCACTATCTCTATGGTGAGAAATCTATAATCTACACGGATCACAAGAGTCTTAAATACCTCCTTACCCAAAAGGAGTTAAATTTGAGACAAAGAAGATGGGTAGAATTGTTAAAGGATTACGATTTCTCCATCGAATATCATCCCGGAAAGGCTAACGTGGTAGCCGACGCGTTAAGTCGTAAGACAAGATTCGATTTGAGAGCATTGTTTGCCCATTTGAGTCTAGATGAGGATGGCGCTTGTTAGCGTAACTTCGATAAAGCCTCCGTGGTGGAACAAATCAAGGAAAAAATGTAGACATCGATGAGAAGTTGGGACCTTTACTTGACAAGTTGAAAATGGTGAAATTGAGGATTTTGGAATAAACACGGAGGGTGTGTTGTGCTTTCGAGGAAGAGTATGCATGCCTAAGGATTCAGATCCGAGGCAATCGATTCTACGGAGGCGATAATAGCCCTTATGCTATGCATCCGGAGGAAATAAGATGTATCGAGATCTCCGTGAACAATATTGGTGGCGGTGGTTGAAACGTGAGATTTCGTAATTTGTGGGAAAATGTTTGACTTGTCGCAAGTGAAGGCGTAACATCAATTACCGTGCAGGTTGTTACAACCGATAAAAATTCCTCTTTGGAAATGGGAACGGATAACCATGGATTTTGTTAGTGGGTTACCTTTAACACCTACTAAGAAAAATTCGTGTGGATAATTGTTGATCGGTTGATTAAGATCGCCATTTCTCGCCAGTCAGATAGATTATTCATTACGGTTAACGAAACTGCACGTATCCAAAATTGTGAGGTTGCATGGGTACCAGTATCTATTATATCGGATAGGGACCCTAGGTTTGCATCACGATTCGAAAGCTCGCATGAAGCCTTGGGGACAAAGTTGAATTTCAAGACGGTTTTCATCCTCACCGATGGTCGGTCGAGAGGGCAATTCAGATATTGGAAGATATGTTAAGGGATGTGTAATCGACTTGTGGGTAGTTGGGAGGATTATCTACCATTGCGTAATTCGATATAACAACAAATGCATCGCCTAGCATTCAGATGGCACCTTACGAGGCATTGTATGGCCGTAAATGTCGTTCTCCTATTTGTTGGACTGAGTTGGGCGAAAGATAGATGTTAGGTCCTGAGATGATATCTGAAACAGAGGATAAGGTAAAAGTTATTCGAGCACGGTTGAAAGAAGCCTCGATAGATGTAAGTCGATGCGACACTGAAGCGAAAGGATATCGAGTATGATGTGGGGATCGTGTTTTCTTGAAGGTATCTCCTTGGAAAAAGATCTTGATTCTAAGGAAGGGCAAGCTAAGTCCTAGATACATTAGACCTTATCATGTCTTTGAAGCGTGTTGGTCCAAAGGGCTTATCGATTGAGTTACCTCCTAATTGGATCAAATCCATAATGTTTTTCATGTTTCCATGTTGAGGCGTTATAGATCGGATCCTTCGCACATTATACCGGTAGAAGAATTGGAGCTGAATTCAGATTTGTCTTTTGAAGAAGAACCAGTGGAAATCTTAGACCGAGATGTCAAGGTGCTAAGAAAGAAAACCGTGCCGTTGGTCAAAGTTCTATGGCGTAACCACGGAGTGGAAGAAGCTACGTGGGAGCCCGAGGATGCAATTCGGCAACAATACCCTCACCTCTTTCAACCAGGTAAATTTCGAGGACGAAATTTTCTTTAAGGAGGGTAGAGTTGTAACACCCTAAAAATCCGAGTGTTTATATATTGCATGAATTGGTGTTTAGACTTTAAAGGAAAATTTCTTACTTTTATTTTTAGTTCTTATTGAAGTTCTAAAGAGGAGTATAGCATAATTTGGATAAGGATTAAATTTAATAATTGAGAATTTATTGAAGAGAAGCAAAGGTCATTAAGACTTAAGTTAAATTAAGTGTTAATGAGTGTCATAAGTTGAGTACATGGCATGGTGGAGTTGGCGCATGGGTTATAGCAAGAGGGAAGAGGTTCGAATCCCTTGTTTAGCATCTAGATAAATTTTTGTTCTTAATTTTCTGCACATGGATAGCAAGTGTCGGCCAAGAACATATATGGTAAGTGTTGACCATGTTATTTTTGGTTAGTGTATCAAAGGTTTAAGGAAATAGTTAACATATGGCATGGAATCAAATACTTAAGGAAAGATAGGGGGAACATAAGGCACATATCAAGGGAAAATTTTGGAAACAAGTCATGGCCAATTGACCATGTCTTTGACGGCAACTTGGTATAGGGAGGGAACCAAATTTTTGTGTTAGTTTTGGCTTAGAATTCCTTTTTCTCTTTGGTCATTCCTTGCACCTTGTGCGAATTTTTATTTCTCTCTTTTCAACCTTTCATCTTGGCGAATTGTGCATTTGGTAAAACCAAATTCTTTTGACCATTTGGTCACTTTCATGCATCTTGTGAGTTTTCTTTTGTATTTCTTCTAAGTCAAATCATCTACACCAAAGCCATTCCTTTTCCTTTCTTTTTGTCATGGCCGAATGTACTATCTCCTAAAATCCATCTTTTCTTCTCTTCTCTTTGAAATCAAACAACATCATCACCATCTCTTTTCATATTTTAATTCTTTTCAATCAAGTTTCTCCATCAAACACTCTCTTGGTCAATGCTAGAGTGCCTTAGTCGAATCTTTATATTTTTCTTCTTTGATCATACATAGCCAAATCTTCATCCATCACAAACACCTTTCTCAATCCTTTCTTTTCGATCGTGGATTATAGGTAAGGGTTCTTCTTTTCGTTTTCGCTTTATTAAAGTATTAAGGCCAAATATTAATGGTGTTATGAAGGCCTTTTGAATCGAAATAAACGCTCGCTCTAATAACGCTTCATTCATTATTATATAGTGCAATAACGGAAGATCGAACTCAAGTGATCGGAGAATCGTAGAAACGTTGGAATCGATTTCTTGTGGTAAGGAAATCACATTTTTTAAAGCCTCTAGTACTATTCGATATTATATTAGATTTAACTAATATTCCTTTGATCGTGAAGACTTTCAAAATAGGGAAAAAAGGCGGAGGTTAGTCACGTTAAGAGGGCGGATCAGAATCCCCATTTAAACGAAGAGCGCTTTAATGATGCGATTTTCCACCGAGTTGCGGACCATCTTCCGAAGGGAGTCAATTATTCGAAGTAGTACGAACTTCCGAGCCATTATACGTTGGTGGATTCTCGTGACGAACGAACCAATAAACGAGGAGAAGCCGAAAATCGAAGTGATTCAAAATCAAGAGGGTAAGATTTTGGATCTATTATCGATTAAGTGTGTTTATACGAAATAGTGTTCTAACGGATCGAAATATGTTTTAGGTGCCGAGGAGCGAGAAGGATTAGTACTCTCAGTATCGAGGTGTGTAACTTCACACTATTTCTCGGTTGGATGTAAATTTCGGTATGGAAGTAAAATCGTAAAAATGACTAGATCGGTAAAAACGTAAAAACTGATATTTTGACGAAAATACGTAAAAATGACTAAATCGTGAAAATTACGAAAACGCCCTCGAGAAATTATTTGTTATTATGTAAATTGTATGTTTCGTGAAAATGGGCCGTAAAATACTCTAGTTCGATAAATTGGGCCAAAATACTCTAGTTCGTTAAATTGGGCCAAAATACTCTAGTTCGATAAATTGGGCCAAAATACTCTAGTTCGTTAAATTGGGCCAAAATACTCTAGTTTGATAAATGGGCCAAAGCCCACTAAACTGCTAAATGGGCAAATTGCTAAATTAATTTTTGGGCCAAATGAAATGTTTAATGATAAACCCACCAATGTTATGGATTAAATAAAAATTGTTATATGATTATATTCTATTATATACACATAATTGCATGGGGTGGGGTATATGAAGAGAAGAATGGCCTGCTGCCAAAATCTAGTTCGGGGCTCGCCACAAAAATAAATATGGCTTATTGCTCTAGTTCGTGGCCACAAATTGGCCTTTGCCACAAATAATCAAATGGCTTATTGCCTCTAGTTCGGTGGCTTCGCCACAAATATGGCTTATTGCTCTAATTCGGTGGCTTTGCCACAATTATAAAAAGGCTTAATGCCTACGATTGGTGTGTTGGCGGGTGGGTTGACTTGATCCCTCACAGTGTGATGGTTGGTACGGGATGTTAGCGGATGGATATTAGGTTTGGTTGGGAAATTCATTTTACGTGCATCTTTAAATTATTTATTTTATGATATATTGTTGAATTTCGTAATTGGGCTCAAGCCCAAAGATAATATCTTGACGATCCGCCCAATAATGGTGGTAAGTGAGTTACACACTGAGTTCTAAGTAACTCACCCCCTTTAATTTTTCCATCCCAGGTAATGGAAATTGACGTGGACTTGGGCCGAGGATGACTTTGTGGAGGCCATACTGCAAAACTTGGGTTATTTAAACTATGAACTTTTTAATAAGTATTTTTACTATTTTGGGTTATTTGTAATAAGGGCCTCTATAAATAATTTATGGATTTTATGTGTGTTTGGTTTTAAACTATACTTTAGACTTTTAATTATGGGCTATGATTATATGATGTTTTATTAAAATAAATTTGGGTTTTCAAGTATATGAAATTCTTTTATAAATAATTTATTATTGTTAACTCTTTAATAAATTACCTAAAGGTTTTGATAATACAATGATTTTCAACTAATGTTTTCTAATATTTATCAATTTCAAGTACTCTTCTAATTTTATTTAAATCCTATAAATAATATTGTAACTTTCAACTTATTGAAGATTTTAAAATAAATATATATATATATATAGCTCGATTCATGTAACAAACCAAATCTAGTCTTAATGCATAGACCGGGTTTGGGGTGTTACAGAACCTATCATTAATGTGTATGTACATTGCAATATGTGAAGTTGATAAAGTATATGTTCATGATGACATAGTGATAATAATTGATACAAATGTGACACTAGTATTCGGCTAAGTGTATTATACATATATAGAAATATTTATGTACAATATTATAAGTTTGAAGATTAAAATGTTTACATGTATGTTCATTACAATTATATGTGCTTAAGACTTACTAAGCCGTTGAGCTTACTTTGTGTGTTTTCACCGATCGCTTTATAGATTTTGGTCAAGCTACAGTTCGAAGGATCGTTGGTGAAGACAACCACACTATCACTCTCTTTGGTATATATATGTTTTGAATACTTTTTGAGTCAAAGGCATGTATAGACTAAATCTCTTATGTTGTGTTCGAATGATATGTATATATATGTATGCCATGCGAAAATGGCTATGCTTTTATGAATGTGTGACTTGTAATGTGGTCATGGTATTAGTGATGTGAATAATCGGTTTTGCTTTATGTTAACTTCAAATGTTTATTTCATGGTTTAAGCATATGTAAGTAATGTATTAGATTAGGTGATCTTTTACTTACTTTAAAGTAAAGGGATAATGATCATGATGATTTGCGAAAATGGCTTGCCCCTTATGGTTTAAACTTGATCGTATAGGTTTCTTTATTTGAGTTGGTTTGAGTTGGTTAAATTATGAAGTTACTATTGGAGATTTTAGTAATGAATTAAATATGATTCAAATATCTATGTGACATTGGAATGATGATGATTTGTTTCGGCATGTTTAGTTGAATGTATCAATGTGATTAGGTATAGATGATATAAATTGTATTTTATGCATGTGTTAACCAGAGGTGAAATAGTAATGAGTAAATTGATGTGTAATCATGTATACATTCGGCTATGTAAAACTAATGGCATGAAGTAGTGTATGTGGCATAAGGTTATTATGTTGTTAAGTTTAAAATAATAGGTATATGTCTAATAGGTGATTGGGTGGTTTGATGATGTGATTTGGTAGAAGTGATAAAACATGCCAAAGATTATATGATCTATATAAGTTATATTAACCGCTTATATAGGAAGTTTTTATGCTATGTTTTTAAATTGACATATTCGAATATGGCTTGAACATGTGCATATACATTTAGTTTTAAGTTTATATATTTTGAGCAGAAATATATATATATATATATGCAAGTATACAAAATTAGCTTAAATGGATTATGATAAGTTATTAATGTTTAAGTTTGCTATAGTAGTATAAACTCGAAATGCATTTTTCCATGTTTTAAATGAATGTAAATAAAAGACATGATTTGTGTTAAGCATAGTAATGCCCTGGAACTTTAATCCGGCAACGGACACGGGTTAAGGGTGTTACATTATGAGTTTTTAGTTATGCCTTTCGGATTAACGAATGCTCCTGTTGTCTTTATGGATCTGATGAACAGAATTTTCAGAATGTACCTAGATCGATTTGTTGTTGTATTCATTGACGACATTTTGATTTATTCACGGGATTAAACTGAACATTCTAAACATCTAAGGATTGTGTTGCAAACTCTGTAAGAAAAGTAATTGTGTGCGAAATTCAGCAAATGTGAATTCTAGTTGCATGAAGTTAATTTTCTAGGACATATTGTATCGGCCTCTGGAATAATAGTTGATCTGAGCAAGATTTATGCTATTTTGGAGTAGAAACCTCCGAAGAATGTATCTGAAGTCCTTAGTTTTCTAGGACTTGCTGCTTATTATCGAAGATTCGTAAGGCTTTTCGATAATTGCAAATCCGTTGACTAGATTGCTTCAGAAAGATGTGAGATATGAATGGTCTGATAAATGTCAGAAAAGTTTTGATCGATCAATAATTCTTTTAACTGAAGCTCCAATTTTGGTACAGCTAGAATTAGGTAAAGAGTTTGTAATTTACAGTGATGCTTCGTTGAATGGTCTGGGATGCGTACTGATGCAGGAAGGCAAAGTAATAGCTTATGCCTCGAGACAACTAAAGCCTCATGAATAGAATTATCCGACATATGATCTTGAGCTAGCTGCGATTGTGTTTGCATTAAAGATTTGGCGAAATTATCTATTCGATGAGAAACGTCACGTGTTTTCAGATCATAAAATTTTGAAGTATCTAATGACCCTGAAATATTTGAATCTACGATAGAGAAGATGGCTAAAGCTGTTGAAAGACTGTGAGCTTCTGATAGACTATCATCCGGGTAAAGCAAATGTCGTTGCCGATGCATTGAGTCAGAAGTCACTATTTGCATTACATGCTATGAATGCTCAATTAGATCTGTCTGATGATAGTTCAATGATAGCTGAATTGAAAGCGAAATCGTTGTTTTTACAACAAATATATAATGCTCAGAAAGTTGACAATGAAATGTTAGTAAAATGAGCTCAGTGTGATTTGAACTTTGATTCTGAATTTTGAGTTGATGTTGATGATTGCTTGAGGTTCCGAGATCGAGATGCGTACCGAGAAACGCATAATTAATTCAATTAATTTTGAGTGAAGCTCATAATAGTCACCTATCTATACATTCGGGAAGTACAAAGATGTACCATGATCTGAAGCAACATTATTGGTGGTTTGGTATGAAAAAGGATATCTCTGACTTTATTTTGAAATGTTTAGTCTGTCAGCAAGTAAAAGCCGAACATCAGGTTCCATCTGGTTTGCTACAACCGATTCTAATTCCCAGTGGAAATGGGATAGAGTAATGATGGACTTTGTTTCTGGATTGCCTCTGACTCCGAGAAAGAAAGATACGATTTGGGTCGTAGTTGATCGACTGTTGAAATCCACCCATTTTATTCTGGTGAGATCTAATTACTCACTTGATAGATTAGTCAAGCTTTACATTTCTGATATTGTGAGATTGCACGGGGTGCTGTTGTCTATTGTGTCAGATAGAGATCCGAGGTTTACTTCCTGATTCTGAAAGAAATTGCAGGAAGCTTTAGGTACGAAATTGCATTTGAGTACCGCTTTTCACCTGCAGATGGAAGGTCAATCTGAGCGGATTATTTAGATTCTCGAGGACATGTTGAGATGTTGCATCCTTTAGTTTAATGGGTCGTGGGAACAATATTTGCCATTGATTGAATTTGCATATAACAACAGTGTTTAGTCGAGCATTAAAATGGCACCTTATGAAGCTTTGTACTGACGTAAATGTCGAACACCTCTGTATTGGACTGAGCTCAGTGAAAGTAAGTTACACAGGGTTGATTTCGTAAAAGATACAAAATAGAAAGTGAAAGTAATCTGTGATTGTCTGAAAATAGCGTCTGATCATTAGGAATCCTATGCGGACTTGAAACGTAAAGATATTGAATTTGAAATCAGTGATAAAGTGTTTTTGAAAGTGTCTCTGTAAAAGAATGTACTTCGATTCAGATGTAAAGGAAAATTGAGTCCGAGGTTCACCAGACCGTATGAAATCATCGAGCTTGTTGGACCTGTTGCATACAGATTGTTATTGACATCTGAGCTAGAAAAGATTCGCAATGTATTCTATGTTTCAATGCTCTGTAGATATCGATCTGATCATTCTCATGTGATTACTCCATTTGAGATTGAAATCTGATCTGATATGACTTATGAGGAAGAACCGATCCATATTCTCGCTCGGGAAGTGAAATAATTAAGAAACAAGAAAATTCCATTAGTAAAAGTGTTATGGCATCGACATGAAATAGAAGAGGCTACGTGGGAGCTTGAAAATTCAATGAGACAGTAATATCCGAACCTGTTTAACGGTAAGATTTTCGGGGACAGAAATCCCTAAGGTGGGAGAATTGTAACAGTCCAATTTAGACCCTGATCAAAACAGTGGTTTCGGTACCATAAATCTGAGTCTAAAAAATATTTTAATATTATTTTCTGTGTCTACAGTATAGGATTTACCATGTGAGAAGTTTCTGCGAATTAATTTGATTGTTTGCATCTTAATTTGAGAAAAAGATTAAATTGCATTAAATGCAAAACTAGCATGATATTTGTAAAAGTACCTATATGTTGTGGCTTTTAAATGTTATGGCCTTATGAGGCAATTAAACCGTTTATAAGATAGTGGTTGGTTAACAGTCAATAATGGCCTTGAATTATATGTTATAATATGTTTATTAAAAGGGCTAAATTAGTAATTTGATAAATAAAAGATGATTAAACAAAAACCAAGGCTAAAATGTTATCATCTTTTATGTTTCACCATCGAAAATCAAAAAGGGTGAAAGGGACTGATTTTTTCAAATATTCGGCTAGCTTGTGGTCAAATTAATGTATATTTTAACTTTGGTTTTTTATGGTTTTTATTTTTTTGAGATTGTTGCTTAGTCTACTATCAAGCCCATGTTGTAATTTGAAGAACTGATGATGTTTATGAGATTTTCCATTGATGAAATCGTGAGCTTTATTAGGAGTAATGGTGTTAAATGAAAAATATGTGTTTAATGAACATGTTTTGTTCTTGAATTTTTAGTGAATTTAACTAATTAGGGCTAAATTGTGAAAATGAAATTTTGAAGGACTAATTTGTGAAATAAATGAAATGTATGGATTGATATGAGCATAGTGTGTATTCGACCAAGCATGGGTAAAAGCAAAATTTGTGAATTCTGTGATTTTGTGAAATAGGGACTAAAATGTTCAAATGTAATAATGTGAGAGTTAATTTGTAAATTACCCTAAATATGTGTTTTGGATAGAATTGAATATTTTGATGAATGAATCGGTTAAATCTGTATATGTATAGATCAAGACTTGAAGAAAATAGATTTAGATTGGGGAAAGTCAAAAATCATTGAATAGCTGCACGTTTCTGTTAAACCGAACTCGAGGTAAGTCGATACACAAATAAGTATATTTGCATTGAACTATCTGTGTACATATGGAATTGGGATTGCTATTAATATCCATTGAGATGGAATGTATGTGAAATATGAGTTACGAATAAGTCGACCAGTTGATAATGTCTGAGAAGTCCCGTTTGAACCTAGGGATATGTAGGATTGTATATGTCATGAAATAGGTGTCCGTTATGTGATATCATGTAAGACCACGTCTGGGATGATGGCATTGATTCGAGATTTCGTAAGACCACGTCAAGGACGTTGGCCTAAAAATGAGATCTACGTGTAAGACCCTATTCGGGACATTGGAATCGTAATGATTCGTGTAAGACCCTGTCTGGGACAGTGGCATCGACATCTAATTACATGTAAGACCACGTCCGGGACATTTGCATTGTACAAACGATTCAATGGGCAAATCTGAGAAATGAACGGTTATATGAGTTGTATATCTGTTTCAGGTACAGTTGAAAAGGACACTATGTGTGTATGAAAGGTAAGTGTCTATATGGACTTACTAAGATGAATATGTGTATTGAAATGATGAGATAATATGTGAAAATTTGCTTGAATGAGTTATGTGTATATGTGATATTTGAGTTGAAGGATGTGGTAAGATATGGCTAAGTATATGATCCAAATAATATGTGATGAACTTGCTATGAAAACTATAAATGTCATTGTATCAATATGGTTATGTGTATTTTTATGCTAAGTTTATTTGTATATGGCTTACTAAGATTTTGAAAGCTTAGTCTGTGTGTGTCTGCTCTATTTTATAGATCGTTAAAGCTACGACAGGTTCGGGGACCGTCAAGGATTGTCACCACACTACTCAAACTTGTTTTGGTACGTTGAAAGTATGTATATAGCTAAATATGGCATGTATAGACTTGTCACTTTGGATTATGTTTGAAATGTGTATAAATAGCTATGTGCTGTGGCTAGTTATATGTTGGTATTATGCATTTATGAATATGGTATGTGATATTGGTTTTGGTATGATCCCATGACTATGAAATGGTCAAGTTTATGGTAAGCATATGGATGAAATTTGAGTATGTATGTATGATCAAAGAAATGGTTACATGAAAGATAAATATGGATGAATCATGCTTGAATATATATATGTTTTAGTTGTGCAAATTGGCATGATTGGAAATGAGATTGAATGTGGAGATTTGTTGATTATTTGACATGTGTTTGGTTGTCAAATGTACATGAAATGAATTGGTATATTGCTTGTAGGGTAGACCCTAGTGTAGGTGGCAATTTGGCCTTACAAATAACTTGTTTTGCATACACGGTCATGGCACACGGCGTGCCTGGAGGCCGTGTGAATAAGTCGATAGCTAGCCTAAATTTATACGGCCATGGTACATAAGCATGTCTGGTCGCCGTGTGGATAAGTCAATATACATGCTCTGTTTTGGCATGGCCAGGACATATGGGTGTGTCTGGTAGTTGTGGGAGGCACACGGCTTGCCCACACGGTGTGTGACCTCTGTAACTTAGGAAATTTTTAAATTTCCAAAAATTTTAGTATGTGCTCAGTTTAGTCTCGACCCTATTCTAAAGCATGATTAAGTTCTCGTTAACCTATAAAAGGGACACTTTGATTGCGATTCATGAATTGTTTTATGAAATGTCTATACAAATTTTTGATCTGTCCGGTAACGCCTTTAGCCCTAATCCGGTGACGGAATACGGGTTAGGTGTGTTACAAGGACCATCAGAACCAGATACGCCAATATAGGCTAGAAATGCCTCACAACCCTTGCGAACAAGTTTTTTCGGCCCTTAGTGAAGAGATCACATTAGATAAAAACTGCCTTCGCTCCCCAATCGCCTCCACCCCCTCATCATCAGTAGTCCTCAGCACAATCCAAACTTGCATGGTGTTTTACCAGCCAATCCATCCACAAGATTAGATCGAATTCACCAAACGGTAGCTCCATCAAATCCGTTGGAAATTTAACTCCTTGAACCTCTAGGGACACATCTCTGAACAACTTGTCTACTCTTACTGACTATCCCAGTGGATTAACACAATCATCTCAGTAACAGTACTCTCACACATGATACACAAGGTGTCAGACACAGTGCATGCAACATATGAATGCGTAGACCCTATATCAATCATAGCAGTGTAAGGTACATTATGAATTTGGAACGTACCGGTTATAACATCTGGAGCATCACCCTCCTCTCAGCAACGAGCAGCATATACTAGAGCTGGTTCCCTCACCTTAATGTTACCAGCACCTCTGCCTGGTGCTCCACGACCTCGTCCCATACCGTTTCCACCCCTGGCCCTCCCACGGCCTCTCGATGGCTGCTGACCACCTCTCACTGGCTGAACGTGACCTTGTCCTGCATCTTGCATCTGAACAGGCCTCTGATGGACCCACATCTGAAGCACGCCCCAGTCCTCTTCTAGCACTCACCCTAGTGAGATCTTCCACAATCAGCGCAAGGCTGCTGTCTAGCAACAACAATAGGAACTCTAGCCCTAACTGGCCCATCAAACTTGGTCTTCTTTATAGGCTTTCCAAAAGAACCTGAGGGCCCAGAATCCCTATTATTTTTGTTCCTATCTTTCTCACATTTTTGCACTTAGAGCGCTTCACATCCTCAGTAAATTTTTGCCTTTTCTACAATGGCAGCAAAGTCTCGCTCCCTCTATGGAGCTATCAGTACTCGTAACTCATCTCGAAGGCCGTCCTCAAAACGTACACAATGTTCATACTCAGTTGCTACTATCCCACGAGCATATTGACTCAACTGCAAGAATTCTGCCTCATATTCTGCCACTATCTTATTCCCCTGGGTCAGGCTCAGAAATTCCCTTCTTCGAGCATCCACATAACTTACCCCTACATACTTCCCTTGAAAGGCCACTTTAAAGAAATCCCATGTCCACTAGTGAGCCTGCATACCATCTCTCACGGTGAGCCACCATTGGTAGGCCTCGTCTCATAGTAAGGACATTGCCTCTTTTAACTTTTGTTTCTCGGTACATTTAAGGTCATCCATTATTGTTTCAGTGGCCTTCAGCCAATATTCTGCCACATTTGGGGCTACTCTAGAAATACCCCTGAAAATCTCCACTCCATTAGCCCGGAGTCGATCTGAAATTGACCTTCAGCCCACTGTACCAACATTAGATCCAACAACCCTCTCTAAAATGTGAAGCATAGCTTGGGATAGGGCAACATCCCCAGATGCTCGATCGTATGATCCCATCTCACTCACCGGTGAAGCTAGTGCTTCCTTAGCATGCATGTGGCCCGTTGCTGAAGACCCAGCCCGAGCACTTCCTTGGCCTCTATCGCGGCCCTGCCTACCCCCTTCCGTAAGTACTTCTTGGGCTCATTTCAACGTACGCTTTATCTGTTTTAAAAGTCTTATGCATCAAGTTAATATTTCAGTAATTAATAACAAGTGTGTTATGAAAGACTATCATTAGGGGTTTATTATCGCAGATCAAGGTCTCCCTACAATTTTCAGTCTTCTAAGGTCTCAGTTTTCTCTATCTAGAGTTTCACAGTACAATCCTACTATCCATAGTAGTTTCTTAGAATAGTGTCTCAGTCTATAACAGTAAAAGTATTTGAAGACTTACAAATTTGGTGTTAGAGACTCAGGTGTGCCACACTTGTGAATCTTTCAAAATGCTTCCAATCTTTAAAATATATTTTCAGAAAAACTTTTCAAAAACCCATTCACAGTCGAGTTTTGCAACTTGGCTCTGATACCTTTAAATGTAACATCCCAAACCCGGCCTAGACATTACGACTAGATTTGACATGTCACATCGAAGTGATTTTCAAAAGTTGGACTTGTTGATAAAACTCCATATTTAGGTTAAAACTCATTTAGTTTTTATTGTTTGAGAAAATTTGGAAAATTAAGTTATTACACTCTGTAACCAGCTTATCAAAACGATTGCTTTATTTATTAATGTTGACTTTTTTAAACTTATTAAAACTGTGGAAGCTTCTCTAATTAATACCTCGAAGTTTAAAATGTGTGTTTTTCTTGAAAACCATTGTTATTTTGAAAACTAAACCCACCAATGGCTTTATTACATAATCAATAGCCCAATATAAAATTGAAATTAAATAACTAAGCCTAAAATGTAATATCAAGATCATATGCCCACCCCGAGTCCTCGCAAAGACCAAATCATCTAAGGTCGGGATTACCTGCATAATTTAAAAGAAAGGGTTAGTTTACTAAAACTCAAGTGTAATCCCCTATCACTACCAAGAATAATATGCAAGAATAAATCTGGGCTTGAGCCCTATTCGTAAATAAGGCAAGATGGGCCTTAGCCCATTATAGTAACAGTGTGGGCCTAAGCACAGTCCAGTATTTTCAAATTATCGAGGATTTTATCCGTGTGGGGCTTACAAGCCCAGTGGGCCCATATGGCCCATTTCAACCAAACGAGGATTATTTATTGCTTGTGATCCGTTTGTTCACATTTTGAAAATCGATTATTACGTTTTTAGGGAAACCCTGTATTGATCAATTCAAAAGAGATAACAACTGAATAAAAGAAAAATCCAAATTAAAATCCCGGAGGCCTTATTACATAACAAATTCCTAAATTTAAAATAAGTTTAAAATAAAGAAAAATGGAGTTTACGAAAGAAGTAACGCATGGCCACCTTAGAGTCCACCTCAGCTCCAAATCAGCAACTAGGGGTTACCTGCAAAATTAAGCAGAGGGGTGAGTCACCAAGACTCAGCGTGTAATTCCCTTTATGAACGTAATTTGGGTCTAATCCCACAAAAGCACATTGGGCCTTACCCCACACAATATGGCATGTTAAAAATGTATGCAATGCAGCCCAACCCAACCTAGTTTTCCATCCTTTAGGTCACAAAAATCATCCAAACACCCATGGCATCATGCCACTGTGGTTCTTGACCACCGTGGTCCCAGACCACTCGTGACAAAGTCACTAATATGTATAATTGTGGGGCCAACCCACTGTGGTCTCAGACCACCGTGATGATCTCTATTAAGTTTATGCATACATGGGGCCAACCCACTGTGGTTCCAGACCACCAAGATGAGTCACTATAAGTATACGTTGTTTCAAACCACCGTGGTCGCAGACCATCGTGACATAGTCACTCAATAAATACGTGGGGCCAACCCACCGTGGTTCTAGACCATCATGACAAAGTCACTGAATCACACTTCCCCTTTCAATCATATTCCCAAGCCCATACAAAATAATACCATACTGATATGAATGCAACATACTTTCAATGTACAATGGATAATTAATCCAAACATACATATATTCGAAAGTAAAAAATCATAGCGGTACTTACCCGGTGTCTCCAACCTTACCCACAAGGGTATCTCGACTATCTAAATAGTCGTTTCAGCTTTCAGCCAACACAGTTAATAACGTAAATTAATAAGTAAAGTGTGAGCATTACACACAATCATGCTAATCAACCCCTAAGGGTATAACAGTAATTTTACCTACCGAGGGTATTTCAGTAATTTACCTACCAAGAGTAATTCGGTAATTCTACTCATAACTAATCCTTGTATGTAGTGCATCTCGAACATAATCAATCATCCAATTAACACAGACAACATTAGTACTACCACGAGGGTACAACGATCATTTTTCGTTTAGGGGTAAAATGGTAATTACACAATAAGGGTATTTCGGTAATTTTGTAAACCAGGGGTATTTCGATAAAATCACAAACCAGGGTTAATTCAGTAATTTTGCAAACCAAGGGTAATTCAATAATTTTGCAAACTAGGGGTATTTCAATAATTTCACAAATTAGGGTATTTCGATAATTTTACAAACTAGGGGTATTTCGGTAATTTTGCAAACTAGGGTTATTTCGGTAATTTTACAAACTAGGGTTATTTCGGTAATTTTACAAACCAGGGGTATTTTGGTAATTTTGCAAACTAGGGGTATTTTGGTAATTTTGCAAACTAGGGGTATTTTGATTATTTCACAAATTAGGGTATTTCGATAATTTTACAAACCAGGGGTATTTTAGTAATTTTACAAACCAGGGGTATTTTGGTCATTTTACAAATCAGGGTATTAACGACCCAACAGAAGGTCCACTGTCGCCTCGAATGACTCAAGTATTCTAAACAGAGATAATGATGTGAATGGGCCTAAGGCCCATTATCGACCCTAATGGGCCCACATACTCGTGTGGCCAATTTAGCCCAAACCTAGCCACATATATGAGATCCACATAGTCTAGTTCACTATCTATTACTCAATCATATAATTTACTCATATGGGCCCTGGGCCCATTGAACCCACTTAGCCCCTTTCGGGCCATCGTGGCCCAACAGCCCACACCCACAAGAATACTCATGGTGGCATCGACTATCGCGTCGAAGCTCGCACACTAGTGTGGCTACCGTTGCCGTGTGACCGACATTTTGACATTTGCCGCTTTACAGCTAGAGTAGAGAGAATACACACCTGATAGGAATCTGAAGCTGCTAAACCGCGCTTCGACATTCCTATGTCCAACGCCAACCAGGCATGCTTACTCTCCTCCTAGACAGCTCTATATATAGCTAGCTTCTCACCTTCCTTCTTTGTATCTTTTCGATGTGGGATCCCTCCATCAGTAGAGTTTAAATCCAACTCAAACTCTTGTCGTCCAATCCGCAAAATAAATACTCCCTTGCTTATCATGAGATTTGAACCCTTGCTCCATTCAATAGCTCAACACGCCACCTACCACTAGGCCACAAGCTCTTCTTGTGTCTAAAATCATGTGCAACTAAATATAACCTTATGGCAAAATGCTAGAGTCCATTTAAAATTCTTGAACCTTGGACCTCCTTCCTTCCTTGTGGCGTCACCCCATTGTCTCCTATGTGGCGCCACTTTGCCACTACACCACACACTCCAGTTGTGTCATTTTCTCCACATTTTATTCTTAAAGCCTACCTACTAACTCCCAGGGTTTTATTCACCTAAAACCAAAATTTTTCCTAAGCCCAAGTTTGATCCCGGGACTTCATAGAAGCCCCCTAACCTTTCAAAATCACTCACATACTAGATCCAACTTGCATTAAAGCCGTTCTCTTATTCTCAAAAATTTTAACCACTACTACACCCAAGGCCCATTGGGCCAATCCTACTAGGCCCAAATTCAGAATGTTACAAATCTACCGTCCTTAAAGAAATTTCATCCTTGAAATTTCCAACTATAGGAACAGTCACACATCCTAACCTACCACACTACGCTCTTGCTATGCACTCTGATTTTAATAACACTAATATACTTTTTAACTAAATCTCGAAGCTTCTTCCTCACAACTAGATACCTTACCGCAGAAGCACATAGAAGTTTATCACACATGCACATAATTCCAATATTCAAGCAACACATCCAAACAGAACACACATAGAATAAATACCAACATACAATCATTACAACATATAGCAAAGCATAAGGTCAGAAACTTACAGATTTGGTGCCATAGACTCAGGTGCCATACTTCCCCAAAAATGATATGTTTTTCTAAACCAAATTTCAAAAAAAAATTGGGAAAACATTTTCGAACCCATTCCACAGCGGAGTTTTGCAACTAGGCTCTGATACTAAAATTATAACACCCCAAACCCGGCTTAGACATTACGATCGGATCTGGTATGTCACAAGGAAAGGTTGTTAAAGAAACTTTGCGATTAAAATTTTCGAGTTTTGTTTTACAATACAAAAATCAGGGTTGATGGTTTTAGAAAAATGCCCATTTTGAAGTAGTTTTTGAAGTTCTAAGAAAATCCCAAGTTTAATTATTTATTTCTTGTGATCCATTTGTTCACATTTTGGAAAATGGTTATTACGTTTTTAGGGAAACCCCGTATTGATCAATTCATAAGAGATAATAACTAAATAAAAGCAAAATCCAAATTAAAATCCCGGAGGCCTTATTAAAGAACAAAATCCCAAATTTAAAATAAGTTTAAAATAAAAAAATGGAGTTTACGAAAGAAGTAACGTATGGCCACCTCAGAGTCCACCTCAGCTCCAAATCCACAACTAGGGGTTACCCGCAAAACTAAGCAGAGGGGTGAATCACCAAGACTCAGTGTGTAATTCCCTTTACGAACGTAATTTGGGCCTAAGCCCACAAAATCACATTGGGCCTAAGCCCACACAATATGGCATATTAAAAATGTATGCAATGCAACCCAACTCAACCTAGTTTTCCATTCTCCAAGTCACCGAAATCATCCAAACACCTGTGGCATCATTCCACTGAGGTTCTTGACCACCGTGGTCCCAGAGCACTCGTGACAAAGTCACTAATATGTATAATCGTGGGGCCAACCCACTGTGGTCTCAGACCACCGTGACGATCTCTATTAAGTTTATGCATACGTGGGGCCAACCCACTGTGGTTCCAAACCATCGAGATGAGTCACTGATAAGTATACGTGGTTTAAAACCTCCGTGGTCACAGACCACTGTGACATAGTCACTCAATAAATACGTGGGGCCAGCCCACCATGGTTCCAGACCACCGTGACAAAGTCACTGAATCACACTTCCCCTTCTAATCATATTCCCAAGCCCATGCAACACAATGTCATACTGATATGAATGCAACATACTTTCAATGTACAATAGATAATTAATTCATACATACATATATTCGAAGTAAAAATCATAGCGGTACTTACCCGATGTCTCCAACCTTACCCACAAAGGTATCTCGACTATCTAAATAGTCGTTTTGGCTTTCGCCAACACAGTTAATAACGCAAATTAATAAGTAAAGTGTGAGCATTACACACAATCACGCTTATCAAATGCTAAGGGTATAATGGTAATTTCACCTATCGAGGGTATTTCAGTAGTTTACCTACCAAGGGTAATTCGGTAATTCTACTCATAACTAATCCTTGTATGCAGTGCATCTCGAACATAATCAATCATACAATTAACACAGACAACATTAGTACTGCCACGAGGGTACAACGGTCATTTTTCGTTTAGGGGTAAAACGATAATTACACACTAAGGGTATTTCAGTAATTTCGCAAACTATGGGTATTTCGATAATTTCACAAACCAGGGTTAATTCGGTAATTTTGCAAACTAGGTATTTCGATAATTTTTTAAACCAGGGGTATTTCGATAATTTCACATATTAGGGTATTTTGATAATTTCGTAAACTAGGGGTATTTCGGTAATTTTACAAACTAGGGGTATTTTGATAATTTTACAAACTAGAGGTATTTCGGTAATTTTACAGACCAGGGGTATTTCAATAATTTTGCAAATAAGGGGTATGTCGGTAATTTCACAAATTAGGGTATTTCGGTAATTTTGCAAACCAAGGGTATTTCGATAATTTTACAAACCAGGAGTATTTCGGTAATTTTACAAATCAGGGGTATTTTGGTCATTTTACAAATCAGGGTATTAACGACCCAACAGAAGGCCCATTGTCGCCTCGAACGACTCAAGTATTCTAAACAGAGATAATGATGCGAATGGGCCTAAGGCCCATTCTTAGCCTAAGTGGGCCCACACACTCGTGTGGCCCATTTAACCCAAACCTAGCCACATATATGATATCCACATAGTCTAGTTCACTATCTATTACTCAATCATACAATTTACTCATATGGGCCCCTGGGCCCACTTGGCCCTTTCGAGCCATCGTGGCCCAATAGCCTACACCCACAAGAATACTCATGGTGGCCTCGACTATCGTGTCGAAGCTCCCACACGTGCGCTCGCACGTTCGTGTGGCTACCATCGCCGTGTGATCGACATTTTGGCATTTGCCGCTCAACAGCTAGAGTAGAAAGAATACACACCTGATAGGAATCTGAAGCTGCTAAACCACGCTCCGAGCACTCCTACATCCAACGCCAACCAGGTATGCTTACTCTCCTCCTAGACAGCTAGCTTCTCACCTTCCTTCTTTGTATCTTTTCGATGTGGGATCCTTCCGTCAGTAGAGTTTAAATCCAACTCAAACTCTTGCCGTCCAGTCCGCAAAATAAATACTCCCTTGCTTGTCATTTGATTCAAACCCTTGCTCCCTTCAATAGCTCAACACGCCACTTACCACTAGGCCACAAGCTCTTCTTGTGTCTAAAATTATGCGCAACTAAATATAACCCTATGGCAAAATTCTAGAGTCCATTTAAAAAGAAAACCAAAATGCAAGAGCCAAGACTTGAACCTTGGACCTCCTTCCTTCCTTATGGTGTCACCCCCTTGTCTCCTATGTGGTGCCACTTTGCCACTACACCATACACTCCACTTGTGTCATTTTCTCCACATTTTATTCTTAAATCCTACCTACTAACTCACAGGGTTTTATTCACCTAAAACCAAAATTTTCCCTAAGCCCAAGTTTGATCCCGGGACTTCATAGAAGCCCCCTAACCTTCCAAAATCACTGACCTACTAGATCCAACTTGCATTAAAGTCGTTCTCTTTTCTCAAAAAATTTAACCGCTACTACGCCCAAGGCCCATTGGGCCCAATCCTACTAGGCCCAAATTCGGGATGTTACATGACCCACGTTAATCTTTTGATCATTAGGGTAAAACACTTACCCTCTTATGGACACTTAATCCAAACCACCTTCCTTACCTTACTTGAATGAGCCGACTTTAGTCCTCCAAAACAGTTATCTAGAAGTGATCACACGCCTTAATGGTTTATCTGTAACACAAAACTGATTCTTAAACAAGATAGGCCTTATAAGTGGCCTCAATTCATATATAACAAACTTGCAGAACATAGGGATATTCGGCCTATGCACAAAAAGGACAAGATGACTCTTTTACCTTAACAGATGCACGAAAAAGTGTTGATTGCTTCAGTCACTTGCACCCCTTCACTCCTCTGAAGCCCCTAGCACCCAACAAATTGCCATAACGCAAGGAAGACAAGAACCGCAAAAGAACACGTAAAAAGAAGCACTCATCTTTCGAGAAAGATAGAAGAAAATGGACTAAAAACATAAAGAAACAATAAAGAGTCAAAGGAGAGGACTCATGAATACCTACCAATTCGCCAGAACCCTTTTCAAGACTAAAACCACAACACCACTGCAGAGTATAGTGACAATCGGCCAACACCCATAAACAAAATAACACCGAAAGGAAGAAAAATAGAGGAAGGAAAGAGGGATGTACTACTCAGGAAGAAGAGGGTACAGATTCAGGAAGAGGAGAAGAGAAAAAGGAAAGAAGTGTTAAGAAGAAGACCAAGAAGGTTCGGCTATGAAAGGAGCCGATTGAAGAAGAAATGGTAAGGGAGGGTAGGTGCTAGATTCGGCCAAGGAGAGAAAGAAGCAGTCGCCAACAGAGAATTCGGGTAACCAAAAGAAATGACACGAATGGTCAAAATAAAATGTCACGAATGGTCAGTTTCCCCCAAAATGGCAGCAAGAGAATTCGACAACCCTCCTTACTAGTATAAGTCGAATATCTAAGTAGCTAGACAACCAATTCGGCACAACTCCCTTCTCACTCAAATTCCTTGATTCTTTCCCCTTATCCCTCCTTGAATCTCTCCATGACTAGTTCAAACACCATTCAAATCATTTCAAACTCCCCTTACCTATGTTTCAGTCCAACTCTACTATGTACACAGCTCATACAGCAAAATAACTACCTATTGCGCAACCCAAGACTTGAACCCCAGACCTTACAGTTGCACAAATGCCACCTTACCACTGGGCCACAAACTCTTCTTGTGTCATAAAACATGCATTAATATTTATAAGGCCTATATGCCAATGTCCAGATTCAGTTAAGAGAAAAACTAAAAATTTTACAAAAGCCAAGACTTGAACCTAGGCTTCTCGCACACCCTAAAACTCACCCAAATCACTTAGCCATTAAAGCAAACAAGCAATTTGTGTCAGAACATGCAACATTAAATACCCTATATTTTTAGGGCGTTACAAGGTCTTACACGAAATCAGATATGATGTTGATGTTCCAGACATTGTCTCACAAGTAAATCTCAAATCAACGCCAATGTACCAAATGTGGTATTACACGATATCACATATCAGAAACATATGTCATGACATATGAAATCCTATCTATTCCTAGGTTAGTACGGGACTTTTCAGATTTTGACACATTGTCGATAATTTCTCGGACTTCATGTATATATATTTTTCGTAGACAATCATCACAATTTAATTTTATATGAACATAAGTAAATCAATTCAAATACATTTATTTGTATATAGACTTACCTCGGATTCGAAATAAATGGACGATTTCGGCTCCTCAATCACTTTCGATTTTCCACGGTCTAAATCTATTTTCTTCGGTTCTTGATCTATACATATTCAAATTTAACCCATTTATTCACCAAATCATTCAATTCAATCCAAAAACACACATTTAGGGCAATTTACAAATTAGGCCTCATATTTTTACATTTTGACATTTTAGTCCCTATTTCATAAAATCACAAAATACACATAATTCAATATAACCCATGCTTAGCCGAATTCTTTATAGGTCCCTAGAAACACATATTTTTCATTTATTTCACATTTTAGTCCCTCAAAGTATTATTTTCACAATTTAGTCCCAATTACTCAAATTCACCAAAAATCAAAAGAAAAAACATGTTAATCTAACACATATATTTCATATTTCATCAACTAACATCACAAAACTCATGTATTCATCAATGGCACATTTCAAAATCTTCATCAATTTCCAAAATTAAAGTATGGGTTTTGTAGTACTCGAAGCAATGATTACAAAAACGTAGAAATTATAAAAAATCGAAGCAAAACATACCTTAATCCAAGTACTTCAATGGTCGAATGTTGAAAAAGCTTTAAACCCCCTTTTCTTTTCAATATTCAGTGGATGAACATAAAAATAAATGGCTTATTTTAAGCTTTTGTTTTATTTATTTATTCTTAATAGATTATTTACTAAATTAACCTTTTAGTTAGCATATAAAACTTATATACATTAAGGTCATATTTTTCCATTATCATCCACTTACTAAAATAATGGCTAATTTTCATCTTAAGGACTTCCTCTTTATAAAGACACATCAATTCGGCCATTATTCAAATAGAACGCTACTTTTACATTTTATGCGATTTAATCCTTTTCTCAAATTAAACACACAAACAACAAAATCGAGTCACAAAACTTCCACACATGCTTATTCATATACTGCAGGCATATAAAATAATATTAAAATATTTTTTCTGACTCAGATCTGTGGTTCTAAAACCACTATTCCAACTAAGGTCTAAACCGAACTATTACACTTACATGAAATCATATACGATGCAGATGTCCTAGACATGGTCTTACACGTAAATCTCAAATCAATGCCAACGTCCCAGATATGGTCTTACATGATAACTCATATCGAAATCCTATGTCATGACATATGTATCCTAACTATTCCTATGGTTCGTACGGGCTTTTCGAACGTCGTCATATTATCGAAACTTTCCCGATTTCACATATTCAGCTCAAATAGCCACACATTACAATACATTCACATATAAACAATAACAATTTAATTCATACATATTTATTTGTATATCGGCTTACCTCGTACGAGAAAGAACGGAAACGAATGGCTATTCGACTACTTTCGATTTCCCTCGATCTAATTTAGTTTCTTTGGTTCTTGATCTATACACATTCAAATTTAACTCTTTTATTCACCAAATCATTCA
Source organism: Gossypium rotundifolium (assembly GCA_025506655.1). Classification (NCBI taxonomy): domain Eukaryota; kingdom Viridiplantae; phylum Streptophyta; class Magnoliopsida; order Malvales; family Malvaceae; genus Gossypium; species Gossypium rotundifolium. The sequence goes on along the minus strand of CP106731.1, from coordinate 40,182,430 downwards.
ATTCAATCCATTTACACATATTTAGGTCATTTTACAAATTAGCCCTCGTGTTTCCATATTTTAAAATTTTAGTCCTCATTTTGCAAAATCAGAAAATACACAAAATTTCACATTTTTCATGCTTAGCCAAATTTTCATAGAGTTCATTTAAGCCCATATATTTCATTTATTTCACATTTTATTCCTTTAATTTCTCATTTTCACAGTTTAGCCCATAATACTCAAATTCATCAAAAATCCAAATACAAAACATGTTAACCCAACACATATCTTTCATTTTTCATCAACTAACAACACATAGCTCACAATTTCATCAATGGCATAACTCAAAATCTTCATCAAATACAAAAATTGTGGCATGGGCTAGCTAATACACTTAACAGCAATCACAAATTCAAAAATTTCTCTTAAGCTTTCTTTCTTTTCCAACTTTCGGCAATAACAAGTGAAAAATGATGAATGAAAATGGTTTTATTTTATTTAACTTACTTTATTTACTAATTGACTTATTTACCCTTAATGAAATAATATGAAAACTTTATTATGGTTGTCCATTACCGTCCACTTACCTATATAGGGGCCAAATTTCATTTTAAGGACTTATCAATTATTAAACCATAGCAAATTAGTACTTTAACAAATAGAAAGTCACTTTTGCAATTTACGCGATTAAGCCTTTTTCTCAAATTAAACAACCAATCAATAAAATTAATTCACGAAACTTTCACACATGCTTAATCACATACTATAAACACGAAAAATAATATTAAAATATTTTTTGACTCAGATTTTTTGTCCCGAAACCACTATTCTGACTAAGGTATAAACTGGGTTATTACAATGATGGAGTTAAGGTTATGGTACACGGGCGTGTATCCCCTGGTGTTGAAATTAAAATGAAGTCAGTATGCTCCACACGGTCTCACACACAGGTGTGTGCTCGGTCATGTGGTACAAGTCAGTATACACTCTAATTGGCACACAGGTGTGTGACTTGGCCGTGTTGTATAAGTCAGTATACCCTACAAGTTTAACACGGCCACTTTGAAGGGCACACGACCTAGATACACAAGCGTGCGGTTGGCCGTGTGGCCCAAGTCAGTATGTACTCCCTATTTTCACACGGTATTGTCTGGTGGTCGTGTGAGACACACGGCCTGGCCACACGGGCATTTGTCCCCTAAATTTAAGAAAAATTTGCTAAACATTAAAAATTTCCTAAGTTATCAGCTTAGTTCTGAACCACTCCCAAAGCATGCTTAAGGCCTCGTAGGCTCTTAATAGGGACAAATTGATTGAGAATGAATGATGAACGATTGAATTGAACAATTGTATGATAACTAGTTGATTAATTGTTTCGTAAGTCTGGTAATGCTCTGTAACCCTATTTTGGCTTGAATACGAGTGAGGGGTGTTACATGAATACTCGTTGAGGAGGGTTAAGTATGGGTTCTAAGCCTCATGAACTCTTTTTGAAGAATCTTGATAACCTTTGGCTAGACGAGTTTAGTTACTCATGCTTTTTGGGAATAAAAACATAGGTTTAATGAAACAATATTTTATTGAAAAGGAAAAGAATAAAAGACTAAGGGCCTTAGGGTAGTTCGACTATGGGGAGGGAGTTTTTTACAAGAAAATGAAAGTTTCAATTCATGTCACTCCATCCCCTATTTATAGTACATGAAAATCCCTAGTTGGTTCCTATTTAACCTTTAAGTGATAATGTTTAAGAGATACAATTAAAATTAAATCTAAACAATTTCATAATAATCTTAATTGTAACACCCCAAACCCGCCCATGAGTCCTGACCGGATCTGGTATGTAATATCCTGAAATTGGGCCTAGGAGAATTGAGCCCAATGGGCCTTAGGCATAGTAGCGTTTAAAATTTTTGGAGAACAGGAGATCGTCTTAAGTGCAAGTTGGACCTTTTAGATAAGTGATTTTGGAAGGTTAAGGGGCTTCTATGAAGTCCCGGGATGAAATATTGGCTTTGGGGAAATTTTAGTTTTAGGTGAAAAAAAAACCCTGGAAGTTGGCAGGTAGGCCTTAAGAATAAAATGTGGAGAAAAATGACACAAGTGCAGTGTGTGGTGTAGTGGCAAAATGACGCCACTTAAGGACAAGGGAATGACGCCACAAGGAAGGAAGGAGGTCCAAGGTTCTAGTTGTAGCGTTTGTATTCCTTTTAGATTATTTTTATTAAATGAATTTAGACCTTGGCCATAGGGTTATATTTAGTTGCGCATGGTTTAAGACACAAGGAGCTAGTTGGTAAAGTGGCTAGCGGTGTGGATTCTGCTACAGGGGAGCCTGGGTTCGAATCTCATGAGAAGCAAGGGAGTATTTATTTTACTTAATTAGACTGTAAGAGTTTCAGCTTGAATTTAAACTCTCATCGACGAAGGATCCCACATCGAAAAGATACAAGGAATGAAGGTGAAGAGCTAGCTATATAAAGAGCATGCCAAGAGGAGAGTTAACATACCTTGGTGGGCGTTAAGCACGTGGAGTGGTTGCACCACGGCTTAGCACCGAGTCCTATCGTGTGTAACTCTCTACTCTAGTTGTAGAGCGGCAAATGCCGAAGTGCCGATCACGACAATAGTAGTTACACGAGCGCAAGCGCACGTGTGGGGCTTCACGCGATAGTTGAGGCCATCAAGAGTATTCTTGTGGGTTGAATGCTTGGGCGCGATGGTCAAGTGGGCCCAATGGGTCCGTGGGTCCAATTGGAATAAATTGTATGATGATATAGTATATAGTGAACTATACTAGGTGGATCCTATATACGTGGCTAGATTTGTGTTAGGTGGGCCACACGAGCGTAGGGCTTCGAATGGGCCAAAATCGGGTTTTAGGCCCAATAGTCTAGTGACGACCTAAATGGTAGCCGAGTCACCAGATAACATTAGACCTTCTGGAGGGCCATTACAAAAGCGAAATTATGAAAATACCCTTGGTCAAGAATTACGAAAATACCCTTGGTGGGTAAATTACTTAAAATACCCTTGGTGGGTAAATTACAAAATACCCTTGGTAGGTAAATTACGAAAATACCCTTGGTGGGTAAATTATGAAAATACCCTTGATGGGTAAATTATGAAAATACCTTTGGTGGGTAAATTACGAAAATACCCTTGGTGTGTAAATTACGAAAATACCCTTGGTAGGTAAAATTAAGATTATACCCTTAGAGGTTGATTAGCATGATTATGTTGTTTTATGTCTATCCGATTATGATGGTAATTCATGTTATACTTATATTTAATATATGTTCAGCATACATGACATAACGCATACACGTAATTATTATGTCATATTGCATGGGTATGATGAGAGGAGGAGAAGATTGATATCTGTGACTTTGGGTCACCAGTGGTTTGGCACCACCAAAGTGGTTTGGTACCACAGCTTGATATTCATGACTTTGGGTCACCGGAGGTTTGACACCTCATAGCGACTTGTCCCAATGCTTAGCACCACGATGGGTTGGCCCCACAGCTTGACATATCGGGATCGCCGCCAGTGATTTGGTATCACACGTGGGTTGGCCCCACACTTGGATATTGATATTTTGTGACTTTGGGTCACTAGAGGTTTGGCACCTCATAGCGACTCGTCCCAGTGGCTTCACACCACAGTGGGTTGGCCCCACATTTGATAAACGGGATTGTCGCCATGATTTGGTATCACAACGTGGGTTGGCCCCACATATGGATTATTCATGACTTTGGGTCACCAAAGGGTTTGGCACCACATTATTATTGATATCGGTGACTTTGGGTCACCGTGGTTTGGCACCACCAAAGGGTTTGGTACCACATGGGGTAGAATCGGGAGTTTCGGATGGTTAGGTTTTGGGTTGCATGACATGCATATTTTCATATGAAATTGTGTAAGGGTTTAACACCCGTTGGATGGGGATTTACACACTGAGTCTCGATGACTCACCCCTTAGTTAAATTTTGCAGGTAATCAATAGATCGTGGATTTGGGAGCTGAGGTGGACTCGTGGAGGCCATATATATGTTTAATTGTAAATTCGTTTCTTTTATTTGGGCTTATTTTTATTTGGGCTTTTGTTATGTAATAAGGCCTTGGGTATTTTACTTGGTTTCAGCTTTCAATTTGGTTACTTCTTATTATTAAATGTTCAATATGGGAATTTCCTAAACCCTTAATAACCATTTTCCAAAATATTAATAAACCATTTTTTATTCAAAATTACCTAAACTTGACTTTTCACAACAAATATAACAAACACGAACTTTTTAACGAACACACAGTATTTGGACATTCCTTTCATGTGACATGCCAGATCCGGTCGTAACGTTTAGGCCGGGTTTGGGGTGTTACATGGTATGTCACGGAGTAAAATAATTTGAATCATTTTGAGTGTCTGGTGAAAACTTGTTAAAATGTGGCTAAGGTATTAAATCGGGGTTTGATAAAACTCAGTTGGGATTATTTTCATAAACATGGTTGGGTTGATGAACCCTTTAAAACGCTTTGATCATGTAAAACTTTAAAATTTGTCAAGGTTATAATTGACTTGGTGTAGTTTGTTACCCGATGGTAACATCTTTGAAGACCCGTAGAAGTTATTAAGTTTGAAAAGTTACTTTTAACCTGCTCACTTAACATTTATAAATATCATTTGTAATATATCATAAGTAAAATTTAACAAGAAAATAAACATCCAAAAAAATAATTAGCGGCTTTATTACAACCCAAAATAAAAAGACTTAGAAAATAAGTAATATTAACTATAACAAAGTAAATTCAAATCCAACGATAAGCATGGCCGCCTCGAGTCCTCTCCGGCTCCATTTCCACGATCTACTCATCTGCAAAATAATTTGGGAAGGGGTGAGTCACCAAGACTCAGTGTGTAAATCCCCCACCCGGAAAATACAACTCATACATAGATTATTAATTTAACATGCAAATATGCAACCCCACTAACCATTCGTACTCCTTAACTACCCCGTGTGGTCAAAACCACTGGTGGTGTGACTAGAGTCTCAAATTAAATGATGGGGCCAACCCATTGTGTGGTCAAAACCACTGATGACCATAGGTCACAAAATATCATAATGTGGTCAAAACCACTGGTGGTACCAAACCACTGGGACTTAGTCACAATTTAGCAATAGTGTGGTCAAAACCACTGGTGACCGAAATCACAATAAATCTGATGGGGCCAACCTATCTTGTGGACAAAACCACTGGTGACAGTCCATAAAATCATCCCCCTCCTCTCATCAATCCCACCATCATCATGCTTTCATATCAATTATCATATATCATGCATTTATGTATAGCATTACATTTAATAGCATATGATGGCATACTCAATCATATTTCATAGACAAAGTAATAGGGGACTTACCCGAAATCCAATCTTATGCCCACAAGCAAATCACTAGCAAAAAGATTAAAAGGCAACAATATAATCATGTAAACTAATAAAGTGTGTAGTGAGTTTTTACACACCTGTTACTACCGAAATTCCTAGATCCCGAAGATTCGATCTACGATGCTAGATCCTTGACCCTAAATTCGGCCAACAACAAGGTTAGTGACATAGGCCTATTCGGCAAAACCAAGTAATCTCGAAGGATAGATGTACTCGAAATATGGCCTTTGGCCGAATGTGCTTAACTACCACCAAACTTACCGAAATCCCAAATTTGTCACTTGAGTCTTCGAGATCCCTACCAAAACACATGTCAAAATTGGCTTGCACACTTATACATAATCTAGGCCTATGGCCAAATATTACTTACCTCCTTACCTTGGGGAATCAAATCCCAAAAGATCTCCTTACTCCTTTAATGCTATCCTCCCTTAACTACAAAACAAGACGTGAAACCAAGGTTCTCATAAGGTTCGGCCAACCCAAAATATTGAGGCTTACCCTTGCTTTCGATATACCAAAAGAGAAAGAACCCAAAGTTAAATGCTAAAGAGAAAATACTTACCACTACTTTGAAATCGATAGCACCCTACCTTAGGGGGATTCGGCTAATCACAAGCTGGAAGGGCTAAAATTTTGAGAAGAAGAAGGGGTACGTTCGGCTAAGAAGAAGCAAGAGGAGAAGAGATTTGAAGAATTTGGCAATGTGCCTAGGGAGATTCGGCCAGCAACTATTGAAGAAAAGAAATTTTATGAATTTTCAGCACTCCCCTAGCTATATCAAACTCGATTATGGATAGCCCCTACCCAAGGAGCCCTATAACCGGCCATCACCTCTCTTTTTGGTGATAATTTCCAGCTTAATTATCACCCAATAAGAATAATATTTATCTTCTATTTATCTCCTATCCACCTCTTTAAACAAATAAAATAAAATATAGTATAACATCACAACTCTTCCAGCCGAATCCTAGAGCAAAAATTAAGCTTCATCCTTATCAATTTAAGAGTCCTACATGCAGCCATCAACTCCCTTTCCATGCACGCCAGTTTAAAAAAAAAAATCCTAAATTTAAAAAAATAATTCAAATCTAAACAAAGTTTTATGTTTATAAATCTCTTCTTTGAAATTTTGCCCCAAGTCTTCCACACTTTGTATTTTTAGAACCACCTCTTCCTTATTTCGCATGCTGACCCGTTTTGTCTTTAAAGCCACGCTTTTTGCCTCCAAATTTCCTTTTGCCTTCAATTTAGTTCCTACAAGATAAAAACCATAAACAACCCATTAGTAGGATCGTCCTCAATATATATATGTAATTAACTTATAAAAATATGTCATTTTAGAGTATTATCATATTCCCTATTCTTAGCCCATGATTGCCCTCAAGTATGCTTCTTATTCCACTATATAATTTAGATTTTACCATGGAAAGAGGTATCACCCTAAAGTGTTGTAAAAATTTGACATAATGCATATGAAAATAAAGGGAACATTTAGATTACTTTAAGTAAAACTGAAAAGTACTCCAACTTAAACACACAAAAATTAAATCGACTTGGATTATTTCATAAAAGTTATGTAATTTACTAAACTTACCAAAACACCTTCTTTTTTCACCCTTAGTCCCCAAATTTAATTCTCTTCCTTTTTTTCCTTCATTTTATTTTGTCAATTTTTTTTATTTTACTTAAAAATGTATTAGCCTTTTTGACACGATGTGGAATGACCAACCCAAGCACCCCAAGCCGGTTACTCAGCCCAACACTCTCCTAATTTAGTTTTTATTTTTATCCATAATTTCACTTAGCGAAGATTTACCTAACACGTCACACAACCTTTTTACGCGAAGTAGGATGACAACCCAAACACCCCACCCTGGTTACTCAATCAATCACATTTTGTTGTGCTCATAACCACAGAATCATCATTTTTTTAAGCTTAATTAAATAGAATTATAATTTTGGAGGACTAGGAAAAACAATCAAGTTCAAAAAATAAGTTTTGGAAACTACCTAACAGTCATGAAAATAAATTTAGCATACATTCATTTTAAATGTCCTCTTTGCATTTAGACTCAATCGACTTTCCTATAAGTATGATAGGGGTAACTTCATTAATCATAATTATTTTAGCCTAATAGAAATAAAATAGTAGAGATGAAATCAACATAGAAAAATCATAACTAACTCAATAGACAAGAACCATGCTCGCAGGTCAAATAGTGGGTAATTCCTGGACAAAATCTTGGGCATGAAAAGGGGCAAGATATACTAAAATAAATAAATGTGGGCAAAAACAGGCACAAGGCAGCAGCAACAGTAAACACAACAGAAAAAACGATAGATAAAACATAAAAAATAATGAGGAATGTCTTCCCCTACTTTAAACACATTGCCCTCAATGTGCAAAATAATATTAACAAATATGATGAAAAAGAAAGGGATTAAAACACACCCAATGCCGTTTTCGTTACTATTTTCGCCACCCGTTTCTAAATTAAATTTTTTTCCTCAATTCTCTTGGATATAAGAAGAGAGAACAAAATTTATTAACATGTAATAAAGTAAAGAAAATAAAAAATAAAATAAAATTAGGTTGCCTCCCAACAAGCGCTTGTTTAGTGTTGTTAGCTCGACAATTCGAACTAGTATTGAGGTTGTTCTAGGTGAATTTTTTTTATTGTATGGGCTTGGAAATTCTCATAAAATGGCTTCAACTTTTGAACATTGACTATGAACCATTTTCCCAATTCTTCACTTTCTATTTCAACTACACCATGGGTGAATAATTTAGTTACAATAAATGGTCCTAACTATCTAGATCGAAGCTTACCAGGGAATAATTTTAACATAGAGTTATAAAGAAACACTTTTTGTCCTATTGAGAAATGCTTCCGGATATTTTCTTCTCATGGAACAATTTTGGTTTATCCTCATAGATACGAGCATTCCCATAGGCATCATTATGAATTTCCTCCAATTCTTGGATGTCAAATTTCCTTGCTCTTCCCGCAAGTTACAATTCCATATTACATTTTCGTACAAGCCAATAAGCCTGTAACATCCTCAAAGTGGGCCTACTCATTTATATGATAGTCTAATATGATAAGTTGGGATTGTAAAGTTTGGGCTGACTTTTTGATTAAATATATGGATTAAAGTTTAAATTAAGTGATATTTTGGGCTTTTAAAAAAAATTGGGTTAGGTGGCTAATAAATGGTGTTAGCTTATAATTTAAGAAGATGGTTAATTAAGTGACAAGTTGGGCTTGTGGCTCAAAGAATTAAAGTGCATTAAGTGGGCATAAGGTGGCGCCATAAGGGGGGAGGAATTTGGGCCCTTATGTGGCCGTTTGGGCCCTAAAAGATGGGTCAAATTCGGCACTTAAATGAGAAGGGGGTGGACGACAATTAGGCTACCTTTTAGGAGTTATTTCTTTTATTTTAACTATTAAAAAGCTGATAATTAATAATGAGGAGTTGGATTTAAGGTGGGCTCTCTTAAAGGTAAGATAAGGATTGAGTTATCAGATGAGATGAAGGCTATCAGGAGAGGGGAGAGTTGGCCAAAATTCCAACTCTGTGTGTGTAGGTATGCCAAAATTTCTCTATAAATAGGGAGTAGTATTCTTCAATTTCGTGATTCAAACCCTATTCTTCTCTCATTCTCTCCTGAAATTTCCAAGCCTTCTCTACGCTTTCTTTTTCTTTTCTAAAAGTGAATTCCTTTGTTCATACCCTCATCTCCCATAGTCGAATCTACAAGTGAGATCTCTGTTTTCCCGATGGTGCACCATAAGCCACATACTCCTTAGTAATTTGGTAAGTTTTGGGATTTTATTCTATGCGATTTCGCTCTTTCTTTTCATTCAAATCTAACCCTAAACACTTATTTAAGGCCTGCCGATTTTCCCTCTCTACTTTTAGTAGCCGAATCTATCTCATTAAAAGTCTCCTGTGCCGATTTGGTGGAAAAGCCAAAGGTAGGAAGGTGACGTTTTCTTAGGGATTTTTGGGATTCTACAAATAAGGCTCTACGTTAGGGATAATAGATTTTCGTGGTAACTAGGTGTGTAATACCTCCCCACCATCTAGATCTACCTAATATTGTATGTTCATGTGTTTTATATGTTTTGATAAATGCCAAAATCTCGGTTTATTGATGCAACCCCAAGGAGGGTAAAAGCGGATCCCGTGTTAGTAAATAACTGCTTAAATGTTATAAGTAAAATGCTTGTATGTGATTGCATGGGTTGGGTTGATGAAAGGAGGAAGTTATACGTTATATGTGTAATGGCTAATGCCGTGAATCGTTATATGTGCTTCACCATTAAATATTATACTGTGCTTCGCCATTATATGTTATAAGGGCTTCACCATCATATGTGGATGAGCAAAGATGACCGCCATCATGGTGTGCATGGTGTGGGTCGATTGTAGAAATCCCCAATGGTGTGAACGGTTGGTACGGGGTGTGTAGCGGATGGAAACCTAGGCAAACGGGTTGGGCCTTGCATATTAATTACTATTAATTTTATTATGATTATTACATCGCTTACTTTGTTTAATGGGCTTAAGGCCCAAACTCTAGTGGTGCATGAGGGTTGCACATCGAGTCTCGCGACTCACCCTTTAATGAACATTTCGTGATACCTAGTGATTCTGACCGGGCTGAGAGGAACGCAAGGTGGCCATCTGAGAAGAATATGTAGATTTGGCAAAAGAGACTCAAGTTTTATTTTATCTTTTGAATTAATGGACTTCAAATCTCGTTGTAATAAGGCCATGGGCTATTATGTTTTATTATGGGCTTCTATTACTTTAAGTCGTTTAAGTTTTTATTTTAATTAAAAATGCATGTATTTAAGTTTGGATTTTTACTCTACTTAAGCATATTCTATATAAAACATATTTGGGCTTTTCTGAAAATATGACATGTTTCGATAGAATTTTTCTTGGTGACATACCAGATCCGGTTGTAGTGTATGGGCCGGGTTTGGGGTGTTACAAAGCCTTATGCTCCAATTCTACAGGAAGGTGGCAAGCCTTGCCAGAAACAAGCTGGTATGGGGACATACCAATTGGTCCCTTATATGATGTCCAATAGGCCCAAAGTGCATCATTTAGCTAAAAATTTCAATCTTTTCGGTTAGACTAAACAGTTTTCTCCAAAATTTTCTTGACTTCTTGGATCGAGACCTCCGCTTGGTCGTTCGTTTGGGGTTGTAATGACCCATTTTTGCCCAGGCCCAAACAATAAAAACAGAAAAATAAAATGTCCAAATTGCCTTTTTAAAGTCCTGTTACAAAGCCCAAAACTTGACCCTAACTACCCATAACCTAACAGACCCAAGAGCACACGGGTCCAAAAGGCCCAATGCTAAAAAGCTTATAGACCTAGGGTTTCAGAGGAAACACTAGGCGCCCTGCACCCTTTCCAGATTCGAGCCGCAATGGCATCACCCCAATCGCCTCAACCTGGAACCCATCAGTAGCGCCACAACCTCGCCAGACCGATCGTCACGCCGCAATCCTCGTTCGGCCATCGATCAAGGTTCATGCCCATCATTGTGAGATCTCCAACCTGCAAAGGAAAGTATCAATGTAGAAAGGAGCAAATCGCAGCAAAAAAAGGAAGAACAAATATAGAAAGATATGCTTTTCCTTTTATTTTTGTTTTTTTGGGTATAAAAACCCTATATCAAACCTGTAATGGGGGGACTGATACACATACACAGATCTGTACACGATTTAGAGGGATACAAATATACGAGAAATATACACAAGAATACAACACAAAAAAAAAAAAGATTCAAATCAGCCAAGGTTCTGTTTCATTTTATTTTTAATTTTTTTATTTCCAAATATTGTTATTTTATTTTTATTTTTATTTTTTAAAAACAATATATATAATATACATAAAGTACTAAGGAAAAAAAGCTTACGTTTTCGGGATTCCGGCCACCGCACGGCGCGTCACCAGAGACTTCACCGGAGCATTCGCCGGAAATCGCAGAGGGCTGGGATCTCTGAGGCTCTCTCTCTTTTTAGAACTAGAAGATTTAATTTGTTTTGAAGGAAATATGGCTTTATGTAGCCTCTTGAAACGACGCCGTTTTGGGCAGTCCCCTTAACGCCTAAAATGACGTCGTTTTGGGGGCTGACTCGCGCGTTGACCCGACCCAGCCCTCAGGATCCGCGTGTTTTGTTAGAAAGGGAAATTTCCCATTTTAGTCCCTTTTAAATTTTATTTGTTTTAATTTTATTCAATTTGACATTTTCTTTAATTTTAAATTAGCCCTTAGATTTGTACTTCGTTTAAATTGAATTCTCGAGCATTTTAAAGGTAAAAATCGGAACGACGCCGTTTTTAAAAGAGGCTTAATTGCCATATAAGTCCCTGGGGTTTAACATGCGTTCTAATTTAATCCTTTTATATTTGTTTTAATTGCTATTTTAACCCTTGTCATCTTTGTTTTATTTTATTTTTATCCTTTTATATTTTATTTTATTTTATATTTAATTATTTTACCATATTACAAGATTCTATATTATTTTTATATGTTTATTAATTTACTAATAGTGTGAAACTCATATATATGTATATTTTATATGTATTATCTTTATATATATATATATATTTAATATATTATTTTACTAGGTTGAATAATTTATATATTATCTATTATATTATATTTTTAAATATTATATTATATTAGTTTTAAAATTTTGTTTTGCATAAAGTTTATTATAATATATAATCTATTTTATTTATATTGTTTTTATATATTATGTATATAAATGTTTTTACTTAAAATTATTATATATTATCTACTAATTATTTTTATATTAATTATTTTATATTATTTCATTATATTTTATGATTTTTTATTAATTATTATATACATTTATTTGTATTTTTATATTCTTTTATTATTTCTTTAGCATGTTTTTATTTATTCATTTATTGATTATTCATTGTTTTAAATAAATGATTTTTTAAAAAATATTTTTAAACGGTGATATGTGATATTTGGAGTCTTTGAGAAGAATCGTGTCCTAACTTATTGGGTTGTGCATAAAAATCAAAATATTAGATATCCCTCAATTTTCAAAGTTCAAGTTTACCAATTTCAAAATAAAAACTTACTCTTGAGAATTCAAAACGTTGTATCCTAACTTATTGGGTGTGATGTTTTGTGTCTCGAGGTAGGAATTTTCTAAAATAGAGATGCACCTAGCTTCAAGGTTATGAGATGTTGTATCCTAACTTATTGGGTATGGTATTTTTATTTCTTTGAAATAGGTAGGACTGGGTTTTCTTTTCAATAACGGATCTTATTTTAAACTTTTAAAATTTCAAACATTTGGACATGATTTTATCAATTAGGTACCAATTTTTGGGCGTTATGAAGGTGCTAACCCTTCCTCATAGTAACCGACTCCCGAACCCGTTTTCTCATTTTTCGTAGACCAAAAATGTTTTAAAATAAAACATTTTACAAGGTGATCCAATCACACCTAAGTAAAAAAGATTGGTGGCGACTCCCGTTTTTGTTTTTAAAGTCGATCCCCATTTTGTAAAACCCGATTTTAAAATGGTTTCGACAGCTTGGCGACTCCACTGGGGAACTTAAGAGAGTCAAGTTGTAAAATTGATAATTTCATGTCCTTTTGTTCGAAATTAAAATTTTAAAATATGATCCTTTTATTGCATGTGGTTTTAAAATATATCTCTTTGCATTGCACTGCATGACCGCTGTGGTCTCACCTTTAAGTGGGAGCGAGAAGCTATGCCTTTGTGAGGTTTTCATCTCCGCATGGGCTAGTGGACTACTTCCAAAATACATTTGTACCTATGTCTTCGTGAAGTTTTCACTTTCGCATGGCCATAGGGAAATGTATTCCCCTGAACCAAACTCGGTCCATACGAGCCTATAATGGGTGAGGATCGAGGAATCTACTGTTTGGGTACCTCAACTTTAGAACTAAACCACATATAGTGAAAACCTAAAGGCTTACCCTAGATAGAACCATGTCAAACCCTAGTGGTCACCCTAATAGGTTCTATGTTATTTATTTTTCTTATGCTAACGTGTTCTCTTTTGTTTTGATTACATTGCATTCATATCATAGAAAAGAGGTGTTGATTTCTAATTCAATTGCTAAATAGAAAAGTTTGTCATAAGAAAATGGGTTTTTTGATAAAGTGGATTATAATACGGTCTCATCCGAATATGTTCCAAGTAAACACAATAAAAGAAGACTGATAGGGGGCAAAGGAATACAAGACTTTATTACCCAAGGATTCAAGCTGACAAAGAAAAATTGAAAATCACCATGTCTCTACTTTCTTGAAGAAGTTAACGAGTATTATAGAACAGTGAGTCGCGTCCCAAATCAAGCAAAAAGGAGCTAGAGGAGGCATCTATTAGAAGTTTGCAAGACTTTGCTTTTGCAAAGAAGGGATTCATGTTTTCACTTGGACTATGAGGACAAGGTCGTGTATGCGATCCGTTTTATATAAATAAATTTATTTTCTAGAAAAGTTTTTCTAATGTAACTGAATTTAGAATCAACACATCTCTTTCTCTGCATTCATGCATTACATAACATCATATTTTACTTGCATTATATCTTATTCTGTGGTGCTAATTTTTTGTGTTTTATTTGTGCTCACCATTTCATACATTAAGAGGTGTCGATTCATGATCAGATTCTAAGTTAGAAAGCTGGTTATAGAGAACGGGTTCCTTTATAAAGTAGAAGACAATGCAATCGTTTGTATATGGTTAGAGAAAAACCAATTAGAAAGAAGATTTCAGGGTATGGATTCGTTTGAGCAAGAGAGAAATGGGGCAGGACCGGAATCCTTGCCTTTTCTGCCACCTGTGCCTCCTGATGTCATTCCAGAATCAGAAGCGAAGATTGTACGACACTCTATGGTAAGGCGTGGTGTTAGAACTAAATGGTAAAAGGTAATTATGCTTGCCAATCACTTCAAAGTGAGCGTAGGAAGTACGGATAGACACCTCTACTAGTACAATGTTTCTCTTTCACATGAAGATGGTCACCCTATGGACAATATGAGTGTTGGAAAAAGTGACTGACAGAGTGCATGAGACCTACAAAAATGATTTGGATGGAAAGAATTTTGCCTATGATGGTAAAGGTTTTATTTATTATAGGTCTGCTACCAAACAACAAGCTTGAGTTTACTGCTGTACTTGAGGATGTTGCACCTATTAGAAACAATGGAAATGCAAGCCTTGATGGTCAGGATAACCCAAATGGATGTTGGTGGAGTCATCTAGGATTGAAAGATGGGTTGTTGTGAACTTCTCAGCTCCTCATTGGGATCTAAACAACATTACAAGGGATTTGATTCGAATTCGTATTGATTCCCCATTAGATATATTCAATGAGATGAACCAGAATAGACACCCTTCACCTATGGTCAGAGTTAAAAAAATGCTTGAATAGATACAATCTAAGCTTCCTGGAGATCTACAGTTCCTTCTTTGTCTGCTCCCTGATTGAAAAAACTCTGATCTTTATGGGCTATGGAAGTGGAAGAATTCTTCTAAGTATGGCATTATGACTCAGTGTATGGCACTAGCTAGGGTGAATTATTAATACTTTTCTAAAGATCAATGCTAAGCTTGGACAGTCACTTTACCACTATTAAAGCCGTAATTCTTTGATCGAGTTAAGGGCAAGCCTGAACAAGATTAAAGAAATGAAGGGTAGAATTGAAGAGTTAGAATCAGCACTGCACAATTATGAACTTCAGATCGAGGGTCTTGAAACAAGGGAAGGGCATTTGAAGAAAGAGCTCTATCATTCACACGGTCAAGTTAAAACCGGGACTATCTCATGCGGAAGCCAAATTTCATATTCGAGAGGTAGCTGACCATCTACAGAGTTTGGCAGCGTAGACCGACGTATTGAGCATGAGGCATGAGCTACAGTCAGATCGTAGTCGAGAGCTAGCTCCATTGCTTTAGAAAATCAAAACTTTAGGATTTAGGGCGAAAGCATGTAGTAGTCCATTTTATGTAAAAGAATTTTTTTTCTAATAAAGTTTTCTATAATGAAGTTGATCAGATGCCTCTTTGCATTCATACATTTGCATTACATCATTTGCATTAGACTTTAACAAGAGAATCCTAATTAAGTAAAAATATTTCAGAGTTAACCTGGAAAACATGGAACAAAGGATGGTGAGGATAGAGTAGATGCAAATACAAATGCCGAGGCAATTGACCAAGATCCAACAAGAAATAAGGGAATTTCAGAGGATTATGATAGGCCAGCTAACCCAGTTACTAGCCGGAAGACTTGGAAAAAGGAATGGCTTAGTGGAAAATAGTGAGGATGACGAGGAAGACATCGTTTTCTCTCCAATGGGTGTTAACCTGAGCAACGATCAAGCCAAACCAGTTATTCTAGTGGAAATGAAAGAAAGAGGAGAAGGGACCTCAAAAACCCTGAAGCAAAAGGAAAAGAAAACGAATAATGGCGGTAGGTATAACTCTAAAAGCTCTAATTTACGCCAATCCCCATGACGTATGAAGAGCTATATCAAAGTTTGTTTGACGCACATGTGGTGTCCCCATTTTATTCAAAACCGTTGCAACCTCCGTTCCCAAAATGGTATAATGAGAATGCCCAATGTGAGTACCACGTGGGAATAAAGGGCCACTCAATTGAAAACTGCGATACGTTTAAAAAGTTGGTCGAAAGGTTTATTAAAATGTGAGTTGTGAAGTTCGACGATCCATCAAAACCTGATCACTTTAACGAGGAAGTGAATGCAGTGATTGAAGGAGGAGACAAGAAAGTTGCTACTCCTTGAAGATGAAGAGGGAATCAGAGAACTAAGTTTCCAAGCTTTTGCGTACTTGGGTGGGTTTTTGAATAATGAGATTGTGGAAGAAATCCTTGTATTTTTAGGGCCAAATTAGGGTAATGTGAAAAACATGCTTGTTGCCTTAAGCTTAGAGGCAACAAGAGCTCTTTTGTGAAATAGGCTTATGTTCAAAATTTTATTTCAATAAAATGCATCTTTTTTAATACATATTCTTTTATTCCTTACATTTCATAATGTACATTTTTCTTACCAATTGTAACACCCCAAACCCGGCCCATGTGTTTCGACCGGATCTGGCATGTTATCGAACACATAACATTTTATCGGATTTTGAAAAAACAAATTAAATTAATTAAATCTGAATAAAGGAGAGACTTTTTGAAAATAAACCTCTTTGTATTTAGCATTGATAACTGCTGAGTTGAGTTGAATGAAAGCTAGGGCCTTATTACATAAATATTCTCGAAAAAATAATGAAATAAAATAAACTTTAAGAAATCCCAAAATAAATTAACTTGTAGAAATAGAACTTGATGGCCCTCGAGTCCGCCTCTTGGCCCCATGTCCACGATCTACCTGCTCATCCGGAAGAGTAGAGAAAAGGAAAGCATGAGTCACAAAGACTCAAAGTATAAATCTCAAAACACACATCGACCGAGCCCACAAACACGTTATGGGCCCCGCCCATCAGGAAGGCATCAATCATAATCACATAATAAACAATAAAGAATGAATAACCCAACCCATCCTAGGTTTCCATCTTCTACACACCAACTCGTACCAACCATCACACCTTGGGGATTTCTACAATCAACCCTCCATCCGCTACACACCAAAACAACAGCCGTACTGCCTATTCCTATTAAGTAGGAATCATTAAACGTGGCATAGCCACCGATTACAATGTGACCTAGCATTTATATTTGTGGGTTTTCTACCACCGATCACTGCGTGTCCTATCATGCACTTCCCCTTCATCATATCAATATCCCATCCCATGCATACACACATAAAGTAAATATCATGCAGTCATATATATTTTTCGATACACATAGGGAGTTCTATGTTTACGTACCTGGCATCCTTGCCTAGCCCTTTTAGGGTTCCATTCGACTGTTTATACAACCTTATTTTGACTTTTAGCCCATGACATACATAAATAGATTTACATACACGTTAATTGGTAGTGTGTTAAAGATCTACACACCTGATTACCGATAAAATGAGGCTTTCTATATCGACGCTATCCTTAGTCGACACAACTGCTATCTGCCTAAGGTGTTGTTCAAAAGCTAGTCCACAACTAATTGGCCAATCTCGAACAGCAGATACTACTCGTTTCTTAAACTTAGGAATTCTTTCTTTTGCATGATCCATATTTAATTCCATCAAATCCTTATCAGAGCTACTATAACAATATTTAATCGTTAATCCTCCTTTTAGAGTTAAGATCATATATATATTGAACAAATCTAATAAAAATCTAGGGATAATCTTCTTACCTTAAAATCCCGAAATTGGAGACTTATGATTTTTGGCTTTTAGATCTAGTCGATTAAGCCTCCTTCAAATCCCGAATTGCCGCCCATCATTAAACCATTAACTATTAGCTTTCGACTTTTGCCTTTCAAAAATAGATTATGAGAACTAATCAAAATTTGACTCTTACCTTAGCTTAGGAGATTCGGCTATCACTAGGGAGAGGATTCGGTAATGCCGATGGAAGATTTAAATGCCGAAAGTGTAGAACAATTTCTCAAATAGGAGGAATAAATGAAAAAAGCGATGGATGCTTCGGCTTTTTAGAGAAATCAGCACAAGGGAAAAGAAAGTGGGGAAAAGTTTTCGCTTTTAAAGAAATTAGAGAAAGAAATTTGGAGAAAAGAAGCTAGGGAATTTTGGAACAAAAGGGAGAGGATTTAATGTCAGAAACAAGGAGCTAGCCCCCTCTATTTATAGGAAATTCAGCAACCCTTTGCCATGTAGTAGCTGGTTTCTTTACTCCTCTCAGAGATGGATTCTTGGCCATCACTCTCTTTGTAGATAAATTCCTAACTTTTTTCCTTTATCTTAATCTACTAGCTCATCTAAAAGAGACTTCATTATCTCTAACGCCTCCCCCCTTTATCAGCATATTATCCATATATTTTAATCATTAAAATCCCTAAATCTTAGCCTTTATCTGCTTATTATCCACATAAAATAAATTCCTAGATAATAGCCTTGTTGCCATCCACTCCACCTAATCCTAATGCCCAAAATTTAGCTAACTTAAATTAAAAGAATTGGGCTCCATGAAACTTAAATTTGGGCCCCTTACTCCTTGTGTGTGGCGTCACCCCTTGCTCCATTTTAAGTGTCAAAAATTGACCTAAAAACATGGGCTCCTTACGACCCAAAACTTGTTCCTTTTTAATTATTAATGATGCCATCTTAAAATAATTTAATCTGGGCTTTGCCTAATTCTAAGCCCAAATTTAGACCCCTTTTACTTGAATTAACAAATTAAACATATCCCCGCACTAATTACATAGGCCCATAAATTTAGGATGTTACAGTTCTACCCCCTTAAAGAAATTTCATCCTCAAAATTTCCAACTAACCATTAGTCGTACTACCCAAGTCTCACCACTATGCTTTCGCTGCGCACTCTAATCAAAAGAAACACTTAGTATACTATGGTAGAGTACACACCGGTATTCACATCTAGAGCGTCCTCATCCCCTTGGCGACGTGCTACATAGACCAAGGCTGGCTGCCTTGCCTCAGCATAACCTGCCCCTCCACGACCATGTCCTGTGCCATTGCCACTATTGACTTGACTACGGCCCCTTGGTGGTTGTTGACCTCCTTTTCCCGGTTGAGCATTCCCTCGACCCATGGTCCCTTCACCATCCCATTACTGTGAACAGTTTTCTAACTTGGTGGTCCGTAGATCCACACCTATAACACTTTCCACTGCCTGCCCAACATTCATCGGCATGAAATTTTCCACATCGAGCACACTTTGGTGTCTGGTTAATAGCAGCAGGTTTCTCATCCCGTCTTGGCCTGTCTGACCTAGGTCTTTTTTGAGTTTGCTCGGCTACCTCTGATGATCTAAAATTCCTCTTATTTCCACCCCTATCTCTATCTCGATTTAACTTCTTGGTCCGCTTTACCTCCTCGGCTATCTTAGCCTTTTCCACTAGGACAGCAAATTCCCTCTCTCGCTGTGGGGCTATCAAAACACGCAAATCATCCTCGACCATCTTCAACCTAACACAACGTTCATGCTCCGTGGCTACCATCCCACAAGCATAACGGCTAAGGCGTAAGAATTCAGCTTCATACGCAGTCACTGACCTACTCCCTTGCACCAGATTTAGAAATGCTCTGCGCTGCGCATCCACATAACTCGATCCAATATATTTATTCTGAAATACCGTTTTAAAGTAACCCCAGGTGATACGGTCAGCCACTGTACCATCCTTAACCGTAAGCCACCATTAGTAGGCTTCATCCCGCAGGAGAGATACAATCCCTTTCAACTTCTCCTCCTCCGTAAAGTCCAAATCATCCATTATGCGTTCTACCACCTCCAACCAATACTCA
Organism: Gossypium rotundifolium; assembly: GCA_025506655.1. Lineage (NCBI taxonomy): Eukaryota > Viridiplantae > Streptophyta > Magnoliopsida > Malvales > Malvaceae > Gossypium > Gossypium rotundifolium. The sequence goes on along the minus strand of CP106731.1, from coordinate 40,162,540 downwards.
GCTGAACTTGGGGCTACACCAGAAATTCCTCTAAACACTTCTGCCCCATTGGCCCTAAGCCGCTCCGGCACAGATTTTTGAGCTCCTGTGCCCATACCTACCCCAGTAATCCTCTCTAAAACCCTTAACATTGCCTGAGATACCGCGTCATCTCCGGCAGTTTGATCTTGAAATTCCTCCGCTATAGCTGGTGGAACTGGCATCTCATTCCCAGATCCATGGCAAGATCCTACTGGTTCTGACACAGTCATTCTACCCCTACCACGACCACGTGGCGGACGTCCACGACCCCTTGTACTCATTTTACCGATTCGCGTTTATCTGATTAGAAATTTTATGAACTATTAGTTTTCTTCCACTTTTTTTTTAACCACGGACAGTCTCATGAATAATAGCTTTAAGAGTAATTATTTCAAATTCTCAATCACCATACATTCTCAAGTTCATATCCTCTAAGAAACCCATACATTCAATAATGAACTCATGTTCATTACAGAAAAGTGTTGTTGTTGTTGTTGTTGTGGTTGTTGTTTTCACTACCCAAGGGTATTTTTGTAATTTTATCCTACAAGGGCATTTTCAGAAAAAAATTTTTGAAATGAGGTTCCTTGATATTTTATAAAATAAGGGTATTTTGGTAATTTTGCATTCCCAGGGGTATTTTGGTAATTTTGAAAACCAAGGGTATTTTGGTAATTTTAGAATCTGGGGCATTTCAAAAATTTTAAAATCTGAGGGTATTTCGATAATTTTAAAATTTTGGGGTATTTCAGTAATTTTACAAAACAAGGCTAATTTGGTAATTCTACAAATTAGGGCTATTTTGGTCATTTTGCAAAACAAGGGTAATTTGGTAATTTTCTTCATAGTTGCGAACATTTTCAAATCAAATGTATTTTTTCTGGAAGTGTACAAAACTTAGGGGTTTTGTTTGTAAAATAGGGTGGTTGGTCACTTTCGGGTTTTAATTATGGGTTCAAATTTCATGAACAAGTCCTTATAGCTAGAGTGAATAAATACCACGCACTGTAAGATTCTGTGAAGAGGAGGTGAGTCACTTGGGTGCTTAAATACCAAGCTCTTCCGGATCTACTCCTAGACATGCATATGCCTGTTGCCACACCTTAGTCCTGTGACTCGTTTACAGGTTTTGTTTTATTGAAGTTAAGTCTTATGGAATTGAAGAGTTGTTTGCCTAAGCCTAGAGTCTATCAAATTCTCATCTAGATTGTCTACGTCCCATAAAGCCCATTAAGCCTATATTTATATCACAATCGGGAGTTTAGAATACTTACCTGGGTGGATCGGGTGCTGGTAGACTCGAAGGCCATATCTTCAAACCAAAATCTTTTTCTTAAATTCATTTTTAAAAAAAACACTTCTAGACCCATTTCACAACCCGAGTTTTGAACTGGGCTCTGATACCAAAATGTAACACCCCAAACCCAGCCCATGCATTTCGATCGGATCTGGCATGTTATCGAACACATAACATTTTATCGGATTTTGAAAAAAAACAAGTTAAATTAATTAAATCAAATAAAGGAGAGACTTTTGAAAATAAGCCTCTTTGTATTTTTATTATTAAGCATAAATAAACCTTATCATAAAATTCATAAGTTGCTTAACATTGATAACTCATTGAGTTGAATAAAAGCTAGGGCCTTATTACATAAATATTCTCAAAAAAATAATGAAATAAAATAAACTTTAAGAAATCCAAAAGAAATTAACTTGTAGAAATAGAACTTGATGGCCCCTCGAGTCCGCTCTCGGCCCCATGTCCACGATCTACTGTTCATCCGGAAGAGTAGAGAAAGGAAAGCGTAAGTCACAAAGACTCAAAGTATAAATCTCAAAACACACATCGACTGAGCCCATTAAACACATTATGGGCCCCGCCCATACAGAAGGCATCAATCATAATCACATAATAAACAATAAAGAATGAATAACCCAACCCATCCTAGGTTTCCATCCTCTACACACCAACCCGCACCAACCATCACACCTTGGGGATTTCTACAATCAACCCTCCATCCGCTACACACCAAAACGATAACAGCATCGCCTATTCCTATTAAGTAGGAATCATTAAACGTGGCATAGCCACCGATCACAATGTGACCTAGCATTTATATTTGTGGGTTTTCTACCACCGATCACCGCGTGACCTATCATGCACTTCCCTTCATCATATCAATATCCCATCCCATGCATACACACATAAAGTAAATATCATGCGGTCATATATATTTTTCGATACACATAGGGAGTTCTATGTTTACGCACTGCATCTTTGCCTAGCCCTTTTAGGGTTCCATTCATTGCTTATACTGACCTTATTCCAACTTTTAGCCTATGACATACATAAATAGATTTACATACACGTTAATTGGTAGTGTGTTAGAGATCTACACACCTGATTACCGATAAAATGAGGCTTTCTATATCGACGCTATCCTTAGTTGACACAACTGCTATCTGCCTAAGGTGTTGTTCGTGTTCGTCCACAACCAATTGGCCAATCTCGAATAGCGATATCGCTCGTTTCTTAAACTTAGAATTCTTTCTTTTGCCTGATCCATATTTAATTCCATCAAATCCTTATCAGAGCTACTATAACAATATTTAATCGTTAATCCTCCTTTTAGAGTTAAGATCATATATATATTGAACGAATCTAATAAAAATCTAGGGATAATCTTCTTACCTTAAAATCCAAAATTGGAGACTTATGATTTTGGCTTTTAGATCTATTCGATTAAGCCTCCTTCAAATCCTGAATTGCCGCCCATCATTAAACCATTAACTATTAGCTTTCGACTTTTGCCTTTCAAAAATATATTATGAGAACTAATCAAAATTCGACTCTTACCTTAGCTTAGGAGATTCGGCTATCACTAGGGAGAGGATTTGGTAATGCCGATGGAAGATTTAAATGCCGGAAGTGTAGAACAATTTCTCAAATAGGATGAATAAAAGAAAAAAGCGATAGATGCTTCGGCTTTTTAGAGAAATTAGCACAAGGGAAAAGAAAGTGGGGAAATGTTTTAGGCTTTTAAAGAAATTAGAGAAAGAAATTTGGAGAAAAGAAGCTAGGGAATTTCAGCACAAAGGGGAGAGGATTTAATGTTAGAAACAAGGAGCTAGCCCCCTCTATTTATAGGAAACTCGGCAACCCTTTGCCATGTAGTAGTTGGTTTCTTTACTCCTCTCAGTGATGGATTCTTGGCCATCACCCTCTTTGAACATAAATTCCTAACTTTTCTCCTTTATCTTAATCTATTAGCTCATCTAAAAGAGACTTAATTATCTCTAACGCCTCCCCCCTTTATCAGCATATTATCCACATATTTTAATCATTAAAATCCCTAAATCTTAGCCTTTATCTGCTTATTATCCACATAAAATAAATTCCTAGATAATAGCCTTGTTGCCATCCACTCCACCTAATCCTAATGCCCAAAATTTAGCTAACTTAAATTAAAAGAATTGGGCTCCATGAAACTTAAATTTGGGCCCCTTACTCCTTGTGTGTGGCGTCACCCCTTGCTCCATTTTAAGTGCCAAAAATTGGCCTAAAAACGTGGGCTCTTTACGATCGAAAACTTGTTCCTTTTTAATTATTAATGATGCCATCTTAAAATAATTTAATCTGGGCCTTTGCCTAATTCTAAGCCCAAATTTAGACCCCTTTTACTTGAATTAACAAATTAAACATATCCCCACACTAAATGCATAGGCCCATAAATTTAGGATGTTGCACCAATATTATTTCATTATTTATTTGTGACCATACTATCCAAATAATCATCCTTAGAATCATTTGTTCTCTTTCGTACCTAGGTACCCAGATATCAACGTCATGAGCGACGTTGTTACTGATTCCCTTTTTGAACAAGATATGGGTCCAGGGGATCTAAGGACTTTGAAGATAACAGAGATTGTAATATATCTTCTGACTTGTTAAGAATGGTTTAGCAAGATGGAAAACAGACCTTACTCTACAAAGGATCATTGCGAGCTTAAGAAAGAAGTGAAGATTATTGCCTAGTTTGCCACAGAAATAAAGTGAGACATCATTGAAGAAGTCAAAGATGCTTTTGCACAATCATATCAGGACATGCCTTGGCTCATAAGATGCGGGCTAAACATGAGAATCAAGCACCACCGATCTACATAGAAAGGGGGAGTAGCAGCTATGCCGAATTTAAGTAAACAAGATTCATACGCCTACTCCAGTTCTTCATAAATTTTTCCATATATGGGGCATGGATGTGATGTGGCCAATCTCGTCAAAAGCTTTTAACCAATATTGATTCATTGTCGTGGTCATCGTTTACTTCACTAAGAGGGTGAGAGTAGCTTCATATGCCAATGTTACGAGGTCAAGGTCATTAAATTCTAAAAAAAAAAAAGATCAAATGTTAGCAAAGAATGCATAACTGTACAAAGTCAAAAGTCTATAGTTTATCCAAAGATCAGGCAATATATCACAGTGCAACAAAAGTTGCACAAAAAAAAGAAAGAAAGAAAGAAAAAGATGATGAATGGAAGGTGGCTAAGACTTATAAAAATTGGCATAAGAAGCTATCATTTACCCTCTGTCTTATTGAACGTCAGTCAGAACCTTCGCTGGGGCAAAATCTTACCTATTATGGAACTGAAGTGTTTTCGCCAATTGAACCTAATCAAAGAAAAGGTTAAAAGTTATCCATCATGGTCGGATGATGTAAGCTTACGACAAAGATGTTCATCCAAGAGAATTCCACAAGGGGAACTTGATGTTGAAAAAGATTTTTCCTCTACAAAATGATTTTAGAGGAAAGCATATGCCAAACTAGGAAAGACTTATATAAGACCTATTCTAAAGGAGCATTGATGTTGATCGAGATGAATGGCAAAGACTTGCGTAATCTGGCGAATTCAGGTTCAAACAAGAAGTATTTTACCTGAAAGGGGAAGGTCTAAGGTGAAAACCCGCAAAGGGCGCCTTCAGTCCAAATTTAAAAAAAATATGAAATGAAAAAAATAGAAAAAGAAAAAGGAGAGGCCAAGGCGAAAACCCGCAAAGGGCGCTTTGTGACCAAAGGTGATTTGAGTTGAAAACCCGAAAAGGGCGGCTCAAATTTTGATCAAAAGTGGGGCACACAGTAGTCTTCTACATTTGAATTAACAATGAAGATGTATGTTACATCTTGGAGCATTAACAGAGTACTCCAAATCCCCTAAACACATATTCAGTTTAAAATGGTCCTCAAGAAATTAGAAACAGAGAAGCTCAGACTGCGATATCTAGGGCACCTAGTTTCCCATTTTATTCATTTTAAATCTTTGATTATTTTATTCCTTTTAAAGAAACACCCCAATTAATTTTCTTTTATAGCCTTTGCTATATTTACTTTATTCTTTTTAAGATACACCAATCAATTTTCATTTATTGCCTTGGTTATCTTTGATTAACTTATTTGTTTCGAGCTATGCTCTTGACTAATTTCTTTCTCATCCTTTTTTGTGTTTTTTTTCAAGAGCATTTATATTGAAATAACGATCATGGACTAATAACACTTTCATAAAAGGAGTTTCGTATATTACTCTAGAAGCTTCAGAATAATATGAGGAATCTGAAACATGGCTATTGTTCAGAACTCACCAAGCTTAAGGGCTAGAAACATTGAAAAATGATTATCTCATCAGATTCTTTTTGGGTAAGACAATTTTGTTGGTGATACCACATCTGCAAATGATGAAAAAGGTCAATCCAAATGTAAAAGGGGATTATTGTCGGGATACCCTACAATTCATTGAAAATTTCAAACACATACATCTGGTCATTACACCCAAGAAATGGTGTAACAGATTGAAAGTGATACAAGTTCTGTACCTTTGAGTGGTAACAGATATATAAAAGAAACCAAATGTCATTCCTCTGAAGTTGCAGTGTGAGATACCAACTTCATATCTCAAGATCCAAGGGGGGCTGACTCAAAAATTACATTAGGGGCAAGCTGGTCAAGCAAAATGTGATTAATGAACAAAAAATGAAGAACAAATGAGTGATGACACCTATAGTAGGAATTATACTCATAAAATTTTTGTATCATAACAAATTTCATTAGGTGCATTTGATTCATTTTGGTCATTGCATTCTAATCCTAATCATTTTCATAGGCTTGTTGCATTCATGTCACTAATAACACATGAAATCGAGTCTACAGGATATGTCCTTCAGTAGACGGTGTAACGTTATCGGTGAAGTTTCAGATCTTATCTTCTTGAACTTGCAGGAAACATATCAAAAGACACTTTCAGTCTTATCTCTCTGAAGTGCAGTAGAGCAGATTGAAGAAAGAAGATCTTATCTTCCTAAAGTTGTAGGAAGCAGATCGAAAACGTTTTAGTCTTATCTTCCTGAGGTTGCAGTGGAGCAGACTAAAAATAGAAGATTTTATCTCCCTGAAGTTGCAGTGGAGCAAATCAACCGCAGAAGATCTTATCTTTCTAAAGTTGTAGGAAGCATATCGAATACGCTTTAGTCTTATCTCCCTGAGGTTGCAGGGGAGTAGACTAAAAACAGAAGATTTTATCTCCCTGAAGTTGTAGTGGAGTAAATCGACCGCAGAAGATCTTATCTTCCTAAAGTTATAGGAAGTAGATCGAAGACATTTTAGTCTTATCTCTCTTAGGTTGTAGTGAAGCAGACTAAAAATGGAAGATTTTATCTCCCTGAAGTTGCAGTGGAGTAAATCGACCGCAGAAGATCTTATCTTCCTAAAGTTGTAGAAAGCAGATTGAAGACGTTTTAGTCTTATCTCCCTGAGGTTGCAGTGAAGCAGACTAAAAATAGAAGATTTTATCTCCCTGAAGTTGCAGTGGAGTAAATCGACCGCAGAAGATCTTATCTTCCTAAAGTTGTAGGAAGCAGGTTGAAGACATTTTTGTCTTATCTCCCTGAGGTTGCAATGGAGCAGACTAAAAATAGAAGATTTTATCTCCCTGAAGTTGCAGTGGAGTAAATCGACCGCAGAAGATCTTATCTTCCTAAAGTTTTAGGAAGCAGGTTGAAGACGTTTTAGTCTTATCTCCCGAGGTTGCAGTGGAGCAGACTAAAAATAGAAGATTTTATCTCTCTGAAGTTGCAATGGAGTAAATCGACCGCAGAAGATCTTATCTTCCTAAAGTTGTAGGAAGTAGATCGAAGATGTTTTAGTCTTATCTCCCTAAGGTTGCAGTGGAGCAGACTAAAAAGAGAAGATTTTATCTCCCTGAAGTTGTAGTGGAGTAAATCGACCGCAAAAAATCTTATCTTCCTAAAGTTGTAGGAAGCAGATTGAAGACATTTTAGTCTTATCTCTTTGAGGTTGTAGTGGAGCAGACTAAAAACAGAAGATTTTATCTCCCTGAAGTTGTAGTGGAGTAAATCGACCACAGAAGATCTTATCTTCCAAAAGTTGTAGGAAGCAGATCGAAGACGTTTTAGTTTTATCTCCCGAGGTTGCAGTGGAGCAGACTATAGACAGAAGATTTTATCTCCCTGAAGTTGCAGTGGAGCAAATCGACCACAGAAGATCTTATCATCCTAAAGTTGTAGGAAGCAGATCAAAGATAGTCTTATCTCCCTGAAGTTGCAGTGGAGTAGACTAAAGACAGAAGATTTTATCTCCCTGAAGTTGCAGTGGAGAAAATCGACCACAGAAGATCTTATCTTCCTAAAGTTGTAGGAAGCAGATCGAAGACATCAGTCTAGTGATCCTTGAGTTTACTAGGATCAGATTGAAGATAGCAGATCTTATCTTCTTGAAGTTGTAGGAAGCAGATCGAAGACATCAGTCTGGTGATCCCTGAGTTTGCAGGGATCAGATTGAAGATAGCAGATCTCGTCTTCCTGAAGTTGCAGGAAGCAGATCGAAGACATCAGTCCTATCTCCCTGACCAACAGTGGAATAGGTCGAATATTGTAGATCTTGTCGCCCTAAGCAATAGAGGACCAAGATCGAACGACAAATCTTGTTTCCCTACGTGGCGATGGAATGATTTAAACCACCGATCCGGCATCCACGAGTTTGCGATGGAATGCACCAAAATACCAATCGGCACCCCACGAGTTTGCGGGATCGATTGAAAATATCAGATCTGATCTCCCTGAGTTTGTAGTGGAGCAGATCGAAAGATAGTGGATACTGCCTTCATGAATTTGAAGCTATCAAACTCACTGAAATCAAGATGAGGTTCTAGTACCCCTGAAGATGCAATTCGGGTTGGAAGCCATTTGAAGAATGCGAGGATCAAGAAGTTGAAGCTTGGCCAAGATCGGGCAAAAAATTGGTCCTTTTATAGTATTTGCTCTATTCTCGTTTCACAATAATGAGCAAAGAAGGGCAGCTGTAATGACCCATTTTTGCCCGGGCCCAAACAATAAAAACAGAAAAATAAAATGTCCAAATTGCCTTTTTAAAGTCCTATTACAAAGCCCAAAACTTGACCCTAACTACCCATAACCCAACAGACCCAAAAGCACACGGGGCCCAAAAGGCCCAATGCTAAACAAGCTTTTAGATCTAGGGTTTCAGAGGAAACCCTAGGCACCGTGCACCTTTTCCAGATTCGCGCCGCAATGGCAGCACCCCAATCGTCGCAAGCTGGAACCCATCAATCGTGCCACAACCTCGCCAGACCGATCGTCACGCCGTAATCCTCATTCGACCATCGATCACGCTTCATGCCTATCGTTGTGAAATCTCCAACCTGCAAAGGAAAGTATCAAAGTAGAAAGGAGCAAATCGCAGCAAAAAAGGGAAGAACAGATATAGAAAGATATGCTTTTCCTTTTATTTTTGTTTTTTTTGGCTATAAAAACCCCAGATCAAACTCAGAATGGGGGTGATACATACATAGATCTGTACACGATTCAGAGGGATACAAATATACAGAGAAATATATACAAGAATATAGTACAAAAAAAAGAGATTCAAATCAGCCAAGGTTCTGTTTCATTTTATTTTTAATTTTTTTTATTTTCGAATATTGTTATTTTATTTTTTATTTTTTAAAACAATATATATAATATACATAAAGTACTAAGGAAAAAAGCTTACGTTTTGGGATTACTGACCACCGCATGCGCGTCACGGAGACTTCACCGAGCATTATTTGAAAATCGCAGAGGGATCTGAGGCTCTCTCTCTCTCTCTCTTTTTTTTTTTTAGAACTGGAAGATTTAATTTATTTTGAAGGAAATATGGCTTTATATAGCCTATTGAAACGACGCCGTTTTGGGCAGTCCCCTTAATGCCTAAAACGACGTCGTTTTGAAAGTGACCATGTGTTGACCGACCCAAATTCGGGATCCGCATGTTTTGTTAGAAAGGGAAATTTCCCATTTCAGTCCCTTTTAAATTTTATTTGTTTTAATTTTACTCAATTTGACATTTTCTTTAATTTTAAATTAGCCCTTAAATTTGTAATTTGTTTAAATTGAATTCTCGAGCATTTTAAAGGTAAAAATCGAAACGACGCCGTTTTAAAAAGAGGCTTAATTGCCACATAAGTCCCTGGGGTTTAACATGCGTTCTTATTTAATCCTTTTATATTTGTTTTAATTACTATTTTAGCCCCTGTCTTCTTTTTTTTTTTTTATCCTTTTATTTTATATTTTATTTTATATTTAATTATTTTACCATGTTAAAAGATTCTATATTATTTTTATATGTTTATTAATTTACTAATAGTGTGAAACTCATATATATATATATATATATATTTTATATTTATTATCTTTTATATATATGTTTAATATATTATTTTACTAGGTTGAATAATTTATATATTATCTATTATATTATATTTTTAAATATTATATTATATTAGTTTTAAAATTTTGTTTTGTATAAAGTTTATTATAATATATAATCTATTTTATTTATATTGTTTTTATATATTATGTATATAAATGTTTTTACTTAAAATTATTATATATTATCTACTAATTATTTTTATATTAATTATTTTATATTATTTCATTATATATTATGATTTTTATTAATTATTATATACATTTATTTGTATTTTTATATTTGTTTATTATTGCTTTAGCATGTTTTTATTTATTCATTTATTGATTATTCATTGTTTTAAATAAATGATTTTTTTAAAAAATATTTTAAACGATGATATGTGATATTTGGAGTCTTTGAGAAGAATCGTGCCCTAACTTATTGGGTTGTGATTTTTCCCATAAAACACAAAATATTAGATATCCCTCCATTTTAAAAATTCAAGTTTACCAATTTCAAAATAAAAACTTACTCTTGAAAATTAAAAACGTTGTATCCTAACTTATTGGGTGTGATGTTTTGTGTCTCGAGGTAGGAATTTTCTAAAATAGAGATGCACCTAGCTTCAAAGTTATGGGATGTTGTATCCTAACTTATTGGGTATGGTATTTTTATTTCTTTGAAATAGGAAAGACTGGGTTTTCTTTTCAATAACGGATCTTATTTTCAACTTTTAAAATTTCAAACATTTGGACATGATTTTAACAATTAGGTACCAATCTTTGGGCGTTATGATGGTGCTAACCATTCCTCATACATAACCGACTCCCGAACCTGTTTTCTCATTTTTCATAGACCAAAAATGTTTTAAAATAAAACTTTTTACAAGGTGATCCAATCACACCTAAGTAAAACATTTTAAAATATATATCTTTGCATTGTACTACATGACCGCTGTGGTCACACCTTTAAGTGGGAGCGAGAAGCTATGCCTTCGTGAGGTTTTCACCTCTGCATGGGCTAGTGAATTGCTTTCGGAGTACATCTATACCTATGTCTTTGTGAAGTTTTCACTTCCGCATGGTCATAGGGAAATGTATTCCCCTGAACCAAACTCGGTCCATACGAGCCTATAATGGGTGAGGATCGAGGAATCTGCTGGTTCGGGTACCTCAACTTTAGAACCACATATAGTGAAAACCTAAAGGCTTACCCTAGATAGAACCATGTCAAACCCTAGTGGTCACCCTGATAGGTTCTATGTTATTTATTTTTCTTATGCTAACGTGTTCTCTTTTGTTTTGATTACATTGCATTTATATCATAGAAAAGAGGTGTTGATTTCTAATCCAATTGCTAAATAGAAAAGTTTGTCATAAGAAAACGGGTTTTTTGATAAAGTGGATTATAATACGGTCTCATCCGAATATATTCCAAGTTAACACAATAAAAAAAGATTGATAGCCGGCAAAGGAATACAAGACTTTATTACCCAAGGATTCAAGCTGACAAAGAAAAATCGAGAATCGCCATGTCTCTACTTTCTTGAAGAAGTTAATGAGTATTATGGAGTAGTGAGTCGCATCCCAGATCAAGCAAAAAGGAGCTAGAGGAGGCATCTATTAGAAGTTTGCAAGACTTTACTTTTGTGAAGAAGGGATTCATGTTTTCACTTGGACTATGAGGACAAGGCCGTGTATGCGATCCATTTTATATAAAGAAATTTATTTCCTAGAAAAGTTTTTCTAATGTAACTGAATTCAGAATCAACACATCTCTTTCTCTGCATTCATGCATTACACAACATCGTATTTTACTTGCTTTATATCTTATTCTGTGGTGCTAATTTTTTGTGTTTTATTTGTGCACACCATTTCATACATTAAGAGGCACCGATTCACGATCAGTTTCTAAGTTAGAAAGCCGATTATGGAGAACGGGTTCCTTGATAAAGTAGAAGACAATGCAATCGTTTGTATATGGTTAGAGCAAAACCAATTAGAAAGAAGATTTCAGGGTATGGATTCGTTTGAGTAAGAGAGAAATGGGGCAGCACCGGAATCCTTGCCTTTTCTGCCACCTGTGCCTCCTGATGTCATTCCAGAATCAGATGCGAAGATTGTACGACACTCTATGGTAAGGCATGGTGTTAGAACTAAATGGTAAAAGGTAATTATGCTTGCCAATCATTTCAAAGTGAGCATGGGAAGTACGGATAGACACCTCTACCAGTACAACATTTCTCTTTCACATAAAGATGGTCACCCTATGGACAGTAAGAGTGTTGGAAGAAAAGTGACTGACAGAGTGCATGAGACCTACAAAAATGATTTGGATGGAAACTTTTTCCTATGATGGTAAAGGTTTTATTTATTATAGGTCTGCTACCAAACAACAAGCTTGAGTTTACTGCTGTACTTGAGGATGTTGCAACTATCAGAAACAATGGAAATGCAAGCCCTGATGGTCAGGATAACCCAAATGGACATTGGCAGAGTCATCTAGGATTGAAAGATTGGTTGTTGTGAACTTCTCAGCTCCTCGTTGTGATCTAAACAACATTACAAGCTATTTGATTCGAATTCATATTGATTCCCCATTAGATATATTCAATGAGATGAACCAGAATAGACACCCTTCACCTATGGTTAGAGTTAAAAAAATGTTTGAACAATACAATCTAAGCTTCCTAGAGATCTACAGTTCCTTCTTTGTCTGCTCCCTGATAAAAAAACTCTGATCTTTATGGGCTATGGAAGTGGAAGAATTCTTCTAAGTATGGCATTATAACTCAGTGTATGGCGCTAGCTAGGGTGAATGATTAATACTTTTCTGAAGATCAATGCTAAGCTTGGGCAGTCACTTTACCACCATTGAAGTCGTAATTTCGTGATCGAGTAAGAAGAGTTAGAATCAGCACTGCACAATTATGAACTTCGGATCGAGTGTCATGAAACAAGGGAAAGGCATTTGAAGAAAGAGCTCTATCATTCACACGGTCAAGTCAGAAACTGTGACTATCTCATGGGGAAGTCAAATTTCAGATTGAGAGGTAGTTGACCATCTACAGGGTTTGGCAGCATAGACCGACATATTGAGCTTGAGGCATGAGCTACAGTCAGATCATAGTCAAGAGCTAGCTCCATTTCTTTATAAAATCAAAACTTTAGGATTAGGGCAAAAGCATGTAGCAGTCCATTTTATGTAAAAGAATTTGTTTTCTAATAATGTTTTCTACAATGAAGTTGATCAGAATCATTGCCTCTTTTCATTCATACATTTACATTACATCATTTGCATTAGACTTTAACAAGAGAATCCTAATTAAGTAAAAATATTTTAGAGTTAACATGGAAAACATGGAATAAAGGTTGGTGAGGATAGAGCAGATGCAAATACAAATGCAGAGGCAATTGACCGAGATTCAACAAGAAATAAGGGAATTTCAAAGGAATATGATAGGCCAGCTAACCTAGTTACTAGCCAGAAGACTTGGAAAAAGGAATGACTTAGTGGAAAATAGTGAGTATGACGAGGAAGACATCGTTTACTCTCCAATGGGTGCTAACTTGAGCAACGATCAAGCCAAACCGATTATTCTAGTAGGAATGAAAGAAAGAGGAGAAGGGACCTCAAAAACCCTGAAGCAAAAGGAAAAGAAAATGAATAATGGCGGTAGGTATAACTCTGAAAAGCTCCAATTTACGCCAATCCCCATGATGTATGAGGAGCTATATCAAAGTTTGTTTGACGCACATGTGGTGTCCCCATTTTATTCGAAACTGTTGCAACCTCCGTTCCCAAAATGGTATAATGAGAATGCCCAATGTGAGTACCATGTGGGAACAAAGGGCCACTCAATTGAAAATTGCAATACGTTTAAAAAGTTGGTCGAAAGGTTTATTAAAATGGGAGTTGTGAAGTTCGACGATCCATCAAAACCTGATCACTTTAATGAGGAAGTGAATACAGTGATTGAAGGAGGAGACAAGAAAGTTGCTACTCTTTAAAGATAAAGAGGGAATCAGAGAACGAAGTTTCCAAGCTTTTGTGTACTTGGGAGGGTTTTTGAATAATGAGATTGTGGAAGAAATCCTTGTATTTTTAGGGGCAAATTAGGGTAATGTGTAAAACATGCTTGTTACCTTAAGCCTAGAGGCAACAAGAGCTCTTTTGTGAAATAGGCTTATGTTCAAAATTTTATTTCAATAAAATACATCTTTTTGAATACATATTCTTTTATTCTTTACATTTCATAATGTACATTTTTCTTACAAATATTCTTTCATTATTTATTTGTGACCATACTATCCAAATAATCATCCTTAGAATCATTTGTTCTCTTTCGTACCTAGGTGCCCAGATATCAACGTCATGAGCGACCTTTTTGAACAAGATATGGGTCTAGGGGATCTAAGGACATTGAAGATAACAGAGATTGTAATATATCTTCTGACTTGTTAAGAATGGTTTAGCAAGATGGAAAACAGACCTTACTCTACAAAAGGCCATTGCGAGCTTAGAAAAGGAGCGAAGATTATAGCCTAGTTCGCCACAGAAATAAGGCGAGACATCATTGAAGAAGTCAAAGATGCTTTTGCAAAATCATATCAGGACATGCCTTAGCTCATAAGATGCGGGCTAAACATGAGAATCAAGCACCACCGATCTACATAGAAAGGGGTGGTATCAGCTATGTCAAATTTAAGTAAAAAAGATTCATACGCCTACTCTAGTTCTTCATAAATTTTCCATATGTGGGGCATGGATGTGATGTGGCCAATCTCGTCAAAAGCTTTTAACCAATATTGATTCATTGTCGTGGTCGTCATTTACTTCACTAAGAGGATGAGAGTAGCTTCATATGCCAATGTTACGAGGTCAAGGTCATTAAATTCTAAAAAAAAGATTAGATGTTAGCAAAGAATGCATAACTGTACAAAGTCAAAAGTCTACAGTTTATCCAAAGATTAGGCAATATATCACAGTGCAACAAAAGTTGCATAAAAAAAAAAAAAAAAAGATGATGAATGAAAGGTGGCTAAGACTTGTAAAAATTGGCATAAGAAGCTATCATTTACCCTCTGTCTTATTGAACGTCGGTCAGAACCTTCGCTGGGGCAACATCTTACCTATTATGAAACTGAAGCGTTTTCCCCAATTGAACCTAATCGAAGAAAAGGTTAAAATTTATCCATCATGGTCGGATGATGTGAGCTTACGACAAAGATGTTCATCCAAGAGAATTCCACAAGGGGAACTTGATGCTAAAAGATTTTTCCTCTACAAAACGATTTTAGAGGAAAGCATATGCCAAACTAGGAAGGACTTATATAGGACCTATTCTAAAGGAGCATTGATATTGATCGAGATGAATGGCAAAGACTTGCCTAATCCGGTGAATTCAGGTTCAAACAAGAAGTATTTTACATGAAAGGGGAAAGTCTATGGTGGAAACTCGCAAAGGGCACCTTCAATCCAAATTCAAAAAAAAAATGAAATGAAAAAAATAGAAAAAAAAAGGAAAGGCCAAGGCAAAACCAGCAAAAGGCGCTTTGAAACCAAAGGGGATTTGAGTTGAAAACCCGAAAAGGGCGGCTCAAATTTTGATCAAAAGTGGGGCACACAGTAGTCTTCTACATTTGAATTAACAATGAAGAAGTATGTTACGTCTTGGAGCATTAACAGAGTACTCCAGATCCCTTAAACACATATTGAGTTTAAAATGGTCCTCAAGAAATTAGAACAGAGAAACTCAGACTGCGATATCTGGGGCACCTAGTTTCCCATTTTATTCATTTAAAATCTTTGATTATTTTATTCTTTTTAAAGAAACACCCCAATTAATTTTCTTTTATAGCCTTTGCTATATTTACTTTATTCTTTTTAAGATATTCCAATTAATTTTCATTTATTGCCTTGGTTATCTTTGATTAACTTATTTGTTTTGAGCAATGCTCTTGACTAATTTCTTTCTCATCAATTTTTGTGCTCTTTTTCAAGCATTTATACTGAAATAATGATCATGGACTAAAGGAGTTTCGTATATTACTCTAGAAGCTTCTGAATAATATGAGGAATCTGAAACATGGCTATTGTTCATAACTCACCAAGCTTAAGGGCTGGAAACATTGAAAAATGATTATCTCTTTGGATTCTTTTTGGGTAAGACAATTTTGTTGGAGATACCACATCGGCAAATGACGAAAAAGGTCAATCCAAATGCAAAAGGGGATCATTGTCGGGATACCCTACAATTCATTGAAAATTTCAGACACATACATCTGGTCATTACACCCAATGATTGGTGTAACAGATTGAAAGTGATACAAGTTCTGTACCTTTGAGTGGTAACATAAATATAAAAGAAACCAAATGTCATTCCTCTGAAGTTGCAGTGGGAGATACCAACTTCATATCTCAAGATCCAAGGAGGGCTAACTCAGAAATTACATTAGGGGCAAGCTGGTCAAGCAAAATGTAATTAATGAACAAAAATGAAGAACAAATGAGTAATGACACCTAGAGTAGGAATTATACTCATAAAATTTTTGTATCATAATAAATTTCATTAGGTGCATTTGATTCATTTCAGTCATTGCATTCTAATCCTACTCATTTTCATAGGCATGTTGCATTCATGTCACTCATAACACATGAAACCGAGTTTACAGGATATGTCCTTCAGTAGACGGTGTAATGATATCGGTGAAGTTTCAGATCTTATCTTCCTGAAGTTACAGGAAACATATCAAAAGACACTTTCAGTCTTATCTCTCTGAAGTTGTAGTAGAGCAGATTGAAGAAAGAAGATCTTATCTTCCTAAAGTTGTAGGAAGCAGATCGAAGACGTTTTAGTCTTATCTCCCTAAGGTTGTAGTGGAGCAGACTAAAAACAGAAGATTTTATCTCCTTGAAGTTGCAGTGTAGTAAATCGACCGCAGAAGATCTTATCTTCCTAAAGTTGTAGGAAGTAGATTGAAGACGTTTTAGTCTTATCTCCCTGAGGTTGCAGTGGAGCAGACTAAAAATAGAAGATTTTATCTCCCTGAAGTTGCAATGGAGTAAATCGACCGCAGAAGATCTTATCTTCCTAAAGTTGTAGGAAGCAGATTGAAGACGTTTGAGTCTTATCTCTCTGAGGTTGCTGTGGAACAGACTAAAAATAAAAGATTTTATCTCCCTGAAGTTGCAGTAGAGTAAATCGATCGCAGAAGATCTTATCTTCCTAAAGTTGTAGGAAGCAGATTGAAGACATTTTAGTCTTATCTCCCTGAGGTTGCAGTGGAGCAGACTAAAAACAGAAGATCTTATCTCCCTGAAGTTGCAGTGGAGTAAATCGACCGCAGAAGATCTTATCTTCCTAAAGTTGTAGGAAGCAGATTGAAGACGTTTTAGTCTTATCTCCCTGAGGTTGCAGTGGAGCAGACTAAAAATAGAAGATTTTATCTCCCGAGTTGCAGTGGAGTAAATTGACCGCAGAAGATCTTATGTTCCTAAAGTTGTAGGAAGTAGATTGAAGATGATTTAGTCTTATCTCTCTGAGGTTGTAGTGGAGTAGACTAAAAACAAAAAAATTTATCTCCCTAAAGTTGCAGTGTAGTAAATCGACCGCAGAAGATCTTATGTTCCTAAAGTTGTAGGAAGTAGATAGAAGATGTTTTAGTCTTATCTCACTGAGGTTGTAATGGAGCAGACTAAAAATAGAAGATCTTATCTCCTTGAAGTTGTAGTGGAGTAAATTGACTGCAAAAGATCTTATCTTCCTAAAGTTGTAGGAAGCAGATCGAAGACGTTTTAGTCTTATCTCCCCGAGGTTGCACTGGAGCAAACTAAAAATAGAAGATTTTATCTCCCTGAAGTTGTAGTGGAGTAAATCGACCGCAGAAGATCTTATCTTCCTAAGGTTGTAGGAAGCAGATTGAAGACGTTTTAGTCTTATCTCCCTGAGGTTGTAGTGGAGCAGACTAAAAACAAAAGATTTTATCTCCCAGAAGTTGCAGTGGAGTAAATCGGCTGTAGAAGATATTATCTTCCTAAAGTTGTAGGAAGCAGATCAAAGACGTTTTAGTCTTATCTCCCTGAGGTTGCAGTGGAGCAGACTAAAGACAGAAGATTTTATCTACCTGAAGTTACAGTGGAGCAAATCGACCGCAGAAGATCTTATCTTCTTAAAGTTGTAAGAAGCAGATCAAAGATGTTTTAGTTTTATCTCCCTGAAGTTGCAGTGGAGTAGACTAAAGATAGAAGATTTTATCTCCCTGAAGTTGCAGTGGAGCAAATCAACCACAGAAGATCTTATCTTCCTAAAGTTGTAGGAAGTAGATCGAAGACATCAGTCTGGTGATCCCTGAGTTTGCAGGGATCGGATTAAAGATAGCAGATCTTATCTTCCTGAAGTTGCAGGAAGTAGATCGAAGACATCAGTTTGGTGATCCCTGAGTTTGCAGGGATCAGATTAAAGATAGCAGATCTTGTCTTCCTGAAGTTGTAGGAAGCAGATTGAAGACATCAGTCCTATCTCCCTGACCAGCAGTGGAATAGGTCGAAAATTGTAGATCTTGTCGCCCTAAGCAGTAGAGGACCAAGATCGAACGACAAATCTTGTTTCCCTAAGCAGTAGTGGAACAGATTTAAACCACCAGTCTGGCATCCCTGAGTTTCCAGTGGAATAGACCAAAATACCAATCAGGCACCCCTAAGTTTGCAGCGATCAGATTGAAAATATCAGATCTAATCTCCCTGAGTTTGTAGTGGAGCAGATTAAAAGATAGTGGATACTGCCTTCATGAAGTTGAAGCTATCAAACTCACTGAAATCAAGATGTGGTTCCAGTACCCCTAAAGATGCAGTTCGGGTTGGAAGCCATTTGAAGAATGTGAGGATCAAGAAGTCGAAGCCCGGCCAAGACCGGGCAAAAAATTTGTCCTTTTATAGTCTTTGCTCTATTCTCGTTTCATAGTAATGAGCAAAGAGGGGCAGCTGTAATGACCCATTTTTGCCCGGGCCCAAACAATAAAAACAGAAAAATAAAATGTCCAAATTGCCTTTTAAAAGTCCTGTTACAAAGCCCAAAACTTGACCCAACTACCCATAACCCAATAGACCCAAAAGCACACGGGGCCCAAAAGGCCCAATGCTAAACAAGCTTTCAGACCTAGGGTTTCAGAGGAAACCCTAGGCGCTGTGCACCCTTTCCAGATTCGTGCCGTAATGGCAGCACCCCAATCGCCGCAAGCTGAAACCCATCAGTCGTGCCACAACCTCGCCAGACCAATCGTCACGCCGCAATCCTCGTTTGGCCATCGATCACGCTTCATGCCCATCGTTGTGAGATCTCCAACCTGAAAAGGAAAGTATCAAAGCAGAAAGGACCAAATCGCAGCAAAAAAGGGAAGAACTGATATAAAAATATATGCCTTTCCTTTTATTTTTGTTTTTTTTTTTTTTTTTTGGGTATTAAAACCCTAGATCAAACCTGTAATGAGGGGACTGATCCACATACATAGATCTGTACACGATTCAGAGGGATACAAATATACAGAGAAATATATACAAGAATACAACACAAAAAAAAAATAGATTCAAATCAGCCAAGGTTCTGTTTCATTTTATTTTTAATTTTTTTTATTTTCGAATATTGTTATTTTATTTTTATTTTTATTTTTTAAAATAATATATATAATATACATAAAGTAATAAGGAAAAAAAAGCTTAGTTTTAAGTGATTTCTGCCATGCACAGCGTCACGGAGACTTCACCGAGCATTCACGGAAATCGCAGAAATTTGGGATCTCGAGGCTCTCTCTCTCTTTTAGAACTAGAAGATTTAATTTGTTTTGAAGGAAATATGGCTTTATATAGCCTGTTGAAATGATGTCGTTTTGGGCAGTCCATTAACGCCTAAAACGACGTCATTTTGGGGTTGACCCGCGCGTTGACCTGACCCAGCCTTCAGGATCTGCGTGTTTTGTTAGAAAGGGAAATTTCCCATTTCAGTCCCTTTTAAATTTTATTTGTTTTAATTTTATTCAATTTGACATTTTCTTTAATTTTAAATTAGCCCTTAAATTTGTACTTTGTTTAAATTGAATTCTCGAGCATTTTAAAGGTAAAAATCGGAACGACGCCGTTTTAAAAAGAGGCTTAATTGCCACATAAGTCCCTGTGGTTTAACATGCGTTCTACTTTAATCCTTTTATATATGTCTTCATTGCTATTTTAACCCCTGTCTTCTTTCTTTTATTTTATTTTTTATCCTTTTATTTTTATTTTATTTTATATTTAATTATTTTACAATATTAAAAGATTCTATATTATTTTATATGTTTATTAATTTACTAATAGTGTGAAACTCATATATATGTATATTTTATATGTATTATCTTTATATATATATTTAATATATTATTTTACTAGGTTGAATAATTTATATATTATTTATTGTATTATATTTTTCAATATTATATTATATTAGTTTTAAAATTTTGTTTTGTATAAAGTTTGTTATAATATATAATCTATTTTATTTATATTGTTTTTATATATTATGTATATAAATGTTTTTACTTAAAATTATTATATATTATTTACTAATTATTTTTATATTAATTATTTTATATTATTTCATTATATATTATGATTTTTTAATTATTATATACATTTATTTGTATTTTTATATTTGTTTATTATTGCTTTAGCATGTTTTTATTTATTCATTTATTGATTATTTATTGTTTTAAATAAATAATTTTTTAAAAAATATTTTTAAACGGTGATATGTGATATTTGGAGTCTTTGAGAAGAATCGTACCCTAACTTATTGGGTTGTGACTTTTCTCATAAAACTCAAAATATTAGATATCCCTCCATTTTCAAAATTCAAGTTTACCAATTTCAAAATAAAAACATACTATTGAGAATTCAAAACGTTGTATCCTAACTTATTGGGTGTGATGTTTTGTGTCTCGAGGTAGGAATTTTCTAAAATAGAGATGCACCTAGCTTCAAAGTTATGAGATGCTATATCCTAACTTATTGGGTATGGTATTTTTATTTCTTTGAAATAGGTAAGACTGGGTTTTCTTTTCAATAACGGATCTTATTTTAAACTTTTAAAATTTCAAATATTTGGACATGATTTTATTAATTAGGTACCAATTTTTGGGCGTTATGAGGGTGCTAACCCTTCCTCATACGTAACCGACTCCCGAACCCGTTTTCTCATTTTTCGTAGACCAAAAATGTTTTAAAATAAAACATTTTACAAGGTGATCCAATCAAACCTAAGTAAAAAAGATTGGTGGCGACTCCTGTTTTTGTTTTTAAAGTCGATCCCCATTTTCTAAAACCCGATTTTAAAATGGTTTCAACAGGGGTGATAGGCCGTAGCTACTCGGTGGTGAGCTTCGTATTTTTTCAGGGTGCCTTCATTACTCTATAGCAAAAATGGGTTCCACGATCGCTGATCAAGGCTCGAGGTGTATCAAACCTAGAAAATAATGGATCATTTTAGAAACTCCACGACAGTTTTAGCATTTTCATTATGAGTAGGCTTTGCTTCTATCCACTTAAAGACATAGTCTATTGCCAGAAGTATATACACATTTTCAAATGAAGAAAAAAAAGGACCCATGAAATCGATACCCAATACATCAAAAATCTTGCATACATGAATAGGGATAGAGGCATTTGATCTCGCCTAGTTATGTTGCCTATAAGTTGCCATCTATCGTAAGATTTATAGAAATCATATGCATATCAGAACATTGTGGGCCAATATAGCCCACACTCTAATTCCTTACGAGTAGTCTATTTGGGGCCAAAGTGACCTCCACAAGCATGATATTGAGCTTCTCTTTTAAGTTTCTCCCTCATGGGATGTGTAACACCCTAAAAATCTGAGTGTTTATATATTGCATGAATTGGTGTTTAGACTTTAAAGGAAAATTTCTTACTTTTATTTTTAGTTCTTATTGAAGTTCTAAAGAGGAGTATAGCATAATTTGGATAAGGAATAAATTTAATAATTGAGAATTTATTGAAGAGAAGCAAAGGTCATTAAGACTTAAGTTAAATTAAGTGTTAATGAGTGTCATAAGTTGAGTACATGGCATGGTGGAGTTGGCGCATGGGTTATAGCAAGAGGGAAGAGGTTTGAATCCCTTGTTTAGCATCTAGATAAATTTTTGTTTTAATTTTCTGCACATGGATAGCAAGTATCGGCCAAGAACATATATGGTAAGTGTTGACCATGTTATTTTTGGTTAGTGTATCAAAGGTTTAAGGAAATAGTTAACATATGGCATGGAATCAAATACTTAAGGAAAGATAGGGGGAACATAAGGCACATATCAAGGGAAAATTTTGGAAACAAATCATGGCCAATTGACCATGTCTTGGACGGCAACTTGGTATAGGGAGGAAGCCAAATTTTTGTGTTAGTTTTGGCTTAGAATTCCTTTTTCTCTTTGGTCATTCCTTGCACCTTGTGCAGAATTTTTATTTTCTCTCTTTTCAACCTTTCATCTTGGCCGAATTGTGCATTTGGTAAAACCAAATTCTTTTGACCATTTGGTCACTTTCATGCATCTTGTGAGTTTTCTTTTGTATTTCTTCTAAGTGCCGAAATCATCTACACCAAAGCCATTCCTTTTTCCTTTCTTTTTTTGTCATGGCCGAATGTACTATCTCCTAAAATCCATCTTTTTCTTCTCTTCTCTTTGAAATCAAACAACATCATCACCATCTCTTTTTCATATTTTAACTCTTTTCAATCAAATTTCTCCATCAAACACTCTCTTGGCCAAATGCTAGAGTGCCTTAGCCGAATCTTTATATTTTTCTTCTTTGATCATACATAGCCGAAATCTTCATCCATCACAAACACCTTTCTCAATCCTTTCTTTTCGATTGTGGATTATAGGTAAGGGGTTCTACTTTTTCATTTTCGTTTTATTAAAGTATTAAGGCCGAATATTAATGGTGTTATGAAGGCCTTTTTGAATCGAAATAAACGTCCGTTCTAATAACGCTTCATTCGTTATTATATAGTGCAATAACGGAAGATCGGAACTCGGTGATCGGAGAATCGTAGAAACGTTGGAATTGATTTCTTGTGGTAAGGAAATCACATTTTTTTAAAGCCTCTAGTACTATTCGATATTATATTAGATTTAACTAATATTCCTTTGATCGTGAAGACTTTCAAAATAGGGAAGAAAAGGCGGTGGTTAGTCACGTTAAGAGGCGGATCTGTAAATCCCCATTTAAGCGAAGAGCGGTTTGGCGGTTCAAGGATTTTCCACCGGGTTGCGGACTATCTTCGAAGGAGTCAATTATTCAAGTAGTACGAACTTTCGAGCCATTATCGTTGGTGGATTCTCGTGACGAGCGAACCAATAAGCGAGGAGAAGCCGAAAATCAAGTGATTCAAAATCAAGAGGTAAGATTTTGGATCTATTATCGATTAAGTGTGTTTATCTGAAATAGTGTTCTAACGGATCGAAATATGTTTTAGGTGCCGAGGAGCGAGAAGGATTAGTACTCTCGATGTCGGTGTGTAACTTCACACTATTTCTCGGTTGGATGTAAATTTCGGTATGGACGTAAAATCGTAAAACGACTAGATCGGTAAAAACATAAAAGCGATATTTTGACGAAAATACGTAAAATGACTAAATCGTGAAAATTACGAAAATGCCTCGAGAAATTACTTGTTATTATGTAAATTGTATGTTTAGTGAAAATGGGCGTAAAATACTCTAGTTCGATAAATTGGGCCAAAATTGTAACACTCAAACCCTACCCAAACGTTAGGGACCGAATATGGGTCGTTATTCTGAAGAAAAACTTTTGAAACCCGTTTTCAAAATCCACTTAAGCTTTGTTGAAAACTGCTCGTTTTAAGTTACCTTGCTGAAAATTTTTCTTAGTCCAAATTCGAAAATTTAATTAAGTCAAGTTATTATACAAATTTCAGGTGTGCCCGATGGCACGATAAAACATTTTTCGTGTTAATTTAGAAAAACGTGTGATTCCAATTTAAAGTTAAAAACAAAATATCCAACATATAAGAAAAAAAAAATAAAGTATCAGGAGGCCTTATTACATCCAAATAAAATAAACCCAAAGTAAAATTATTAAACTGAAATTAAAGTCATTTAAATTAAATTCCACTGCATGGCCACCTCGAGTCAACCCGGCTCCACATCCGCGATCTAAGTGTCACCTGAAAAATATAAAGGAGAAGGTGAGTCACCAAGACTCAGTATGTAACCCTTCCCCCATTTTAAAGCATTTTCATACACATCAAATAACAAATAATATGCAGAATAATGTGTACCCAACCTAGCCAACCATACGCCATTGTCTACCCCTGTTGTGGTACCAAACCACTTGGTGGTGCCAAACCACCGGTGACATATAGTCACAATGTGTTACCAAAACACCGGTGTCCGTAGACACAAATCGGGTGATGGGGCCAACCCATCGTGTGATACCAAATCAGCGCGATTTATCCCATATCTCAAGTGGGGCCAACCCACGGTGGTGTTAACCACGAGGATAAGTCGCTATTGAGGTACCAAACCTCCTGAGGTACCAAACCTCCGGTGACCGTAGTCACAGTGTGTTACCAAAACACTGGTGCCCGTCGGCACATTATCACCGCCCCTCCACTCATCAACCCATATCACAACCATAACAGAGTTTATACATTTATCATATGTATTAAAATAAAACATGCTTCCCAAAAGCATCACAATAATCTCATATAAATGAGACTTACCGAGGTTCTCGCTTGTACCATTTAAGGTACCAAATCCATTTCTACATCAAGCGATTTACAAACAACAAATATTTATCACACATATTAATCGCTATAAGTGTGTATGTACACACTGTCACCACCGGATAGTCTAAATCCCAAAAGGAGAGCCGACCACCCTAAATCTATCGCCTTTATATTCGCCAAGACATGTGTTAGTACATTCGCCAAATTAATCAATTTTAAGGGTTCTCCTTTTGAACCCGAATCCTTACCCTTACGCTTTTGGATATTCAATCACAATACTCGATTCGAATCGCTTCATCAATTACCACCGGTTAGTAAACAAGCCATTAGCCTTGGCTTTTAAATATTTGCAAACTAAACCCATGAAACCGATTCTTACCAACACTTACCACTTGATTGGTCACGAATGACGACTTGCTTTGTTGATTTCCAAAATCCGGAACACCTAGACATAATCGGTTTCATTAAAGAGAGTTAATATCTTGTTATCAAGTGCAAAATAGATCCTTACCTTCCCCTAGAAGTCGACAAGTGCTAGGGGTCAATAAAGAAAATACTTGATCTACTTACCTTAAAACCGGATTGGAGAAATAGAGGGAACACTAGGTTTGAGATTCGCCAAGACTTGAAATTTGGAGAGGGGTATTCGCTAAGGTTTAGGAGGATGCAAAGAAAATTAGTAAGAAGGGTGTTTAGAAATTTTGGCTATGAAAATGAAAAAAAGAAAAGCAATGTGATCCTTGATGCTTTTATAAGCATTCGCACCTCCCCCAAAGCTTGCTTGTCCCACTCTTCTTTGAGGAGTTTAACCTTCATCCAACTTCCTCAATTTGCTCTTGACCACATATTTGACTTAATTCAAAATAATTTGAATACATCAAACTCCCAAATACAACTCCTATTCTATCTCTTGACACCTATCAAAATAATTAAAAAACACATCAATTATCTCCTCATCCTATCTTTTATCACCTCTTCAAAATAATAATAAAATAAACTAATATTTATCCCACACTTCAAATTAATTCAAGATCAAAAATGCTAAGCTTATCTTTATCCCCATTGAAGATTCCTCGCCGCTCATCGCCCTTTCCAAATCTATTGCTAAATGAATAAAACAACAATCCCACACTTCTAACAATAATAAAATAATAAAACTAATAAAATAAAAACACTCCCATCACCTTGCTTCATGCGTGCTTGCGTGCATGCCATGCAGGCCCTTCCCACGCCGGCCAAAAGAGAAATGAAATAAAAGAAAAAAACACAAAAAGCCCCCGTGTCTCGAACCCGAGACCGGAGAGAATTCCCAAGTTTCGCCACTTTTCTAACGCCTTTGTGCTATAACTCGTCATTACATTTTTATAAGCCATGCTTCATTGGCTCCTTATGCTTTGACGCTAAAAAAATTAACGCACACATGTGCTACCCTTAGATTCAACTAAGGACTCAAACAAGCAGCAGCCTCTAACACGCCCTGTGCCACTACTCCAAATTTGACTTTCATGTCGATGTCCTCATAATTTAAATATAAGGCCTTTATATCCTGGCCCCCTTCTCTTTAACGCCCAAAATAAAACAAAATGAATTCACCCTTTCCAAGATTCGAACCCATGACCTCTCTCTCTCAAGTGACGATGGAACCATTTAGCCAAGGATTTCTTTGTGTCATATTTCACCAAAGCTTTTATTTAACCCCTATCTCCTAGCTTCCTTCCTTTACCCTTAAGAAGAAATTTTTAATTCCACATCTGACCTTAATCAGGGTTATGTCAAGGCCCTAAATATGCTTAGAAATTAAAATATTTATTTCTACAAGCACCTAAGGAAAATTAATTAAATTTTTAACAACCCCCTAATTTAGGGTGTTACAATTCTACCCTCCTTAAAAATAATTTCGTCCTCGAAATTACTTACTATCGTCCAATCGTATCCTTAACTCATCACCCCACGCCATCATTATTGCATTCCGATCTTAAAGATCTATCATACTTTCTACATATTCCCTAAGTCCATAATCCAAGTTCCATACACTTTTCTAGCAACATAAGAGTGAATTAACGAACCATAACCAAGACAAATAAGGGTATTCAAAATAAGAAACTTACTCGTTGTCAAGTCCGCACATCTTCCTCCTCGACGACCAACCGTGATAAACCAACCTTGGTTGCCTCGCCTACACCTTCAAGACCTCGGCCACGCCTGCTACCATTTCCATTACCTCTACCGCACCTCGACCCTCTCGTGGTGGTCCTTCGCTTCTATCCCGAGCACGGTTTCGATCCTCCGTTGATTCTTAGCTAACTTCGAGGACAATCCCTTACACGGTGATCGAATGACCCACATTCAAAGCACCCTTTACTTCCAACCAAACATTCTCCGAATGGGATTTCCCGCATCTAGCACACTGAGGTGGCCACTGTGTAGGCTTTGTGGCTCCTCCCGATTCCCCAACCGCCCTCTTCTCCACATTATCGCCAGATCCAGCGATCCAAAGCCTCTCTTACGGTTGCTCTTATCATGCTTTTGTCTTACGGTCTCCTTGATCCCTTCGGCTACCTTAGCCTTTTCCACTAAAGACGAAAACTCACGAACTTGCTGCGGGGCAATCAGTAACCTCAAATCATCTCGGAGTCCGTCCTCAAAGCGGACACAGCGCTCGTGTTCAGTGGCCACGATACCTCTAGCATACCTACTCAGTCTTAAAAACTCCGCCTCATATTCCGCTCTCGACTTAGTTCCTTGCACTAACCCTAGAAAGGCTTTCCTCCGAGCATCAGATAATCGTGCCCACATACTTCTTCCGATAGGCGGTTTTGAAATATTCCCAAGTCAAATCATCTGCCAGAAGCGCCATCTCGAATCTGTCACCACCACCGACACGCCTCATCCTTTAGAAGCGACATGACCCTTTCGACTTCTCCTCCTCGGTCAGTCAAGATCATCCATTATCCTTTCAGAGATTCCACCAATACTACGCCACACTGGTGCCACTCCCGACACACCGGAACACCTCACTCCGTTGGACCGAATTCGCCGGAATAGATTTTCGAGCTCCTAAATTTCCACCACCTCACCACCAATTCGAGGACTCGCAACATTGCTTTAATGATCATGCCTCCTCCTCGCTCTGATCTCGCTCCTCCGCTCCAAAAGTGGAGGTGGTGGTGGCGGTGGTACATCATTTTGTAACCTGTCCCGACCTAATGTGTTCGACACGGTCATCCTACCCTACTGCCCACACGGGCCCACGTCCTCTAGAACTCATTCTATCTATCGCGCTTTTAACTGATTAAGAGAAATTTTATGTATTAGCGTTTGTTCCACTTCATTACTCGCAAGAAATTTTATGGAGAAATTTTAATTAGAGATTCTTTCGCAAACAAGGTTTCATTTTCTATCCTAGTTCACACAAAGAAGTTCTTGCATCCATTCCTTAATACTTTCCATACCTATTCGCTCTTCTGACATTTCGCCCATTTCTAACCCGTGGTATTTTCGCCATTTTCCTCTGTGGGTATTTTCGTAATAAAAGAGATTTTAAAACTTTAGTAGAGTAGGTTGTTTTGCAATTCTCAACACTGGAGGGTATTATTAAAAATTGATAAGATTTGAAGTTATGGCATTATTTCGAAAAACCAGGGGTATTTTGGTAATTTGGTCCTCCAGGGGTAATTTTGTAATTTTGTAAATCAAGGATGTTTTAACCATTGTAAAACTCTGAGGGTCCCTTTTGAGAATTTTTCTTTCTTAAAACGGTGATGTTGCAAAAATTTTGTACTCAGGGGCATTTTAGTAATTTTATAAGTTGAGGGCATTTTCGTAATTTTTTTTCCAAAACCAAAGTGTTTCATTGAGGATTTCCAAAGCTGAGTTGAATATTGGAGAAGTAGTTAAAATTTTGGACAAAATCATTGAGTTGATGTTTTATGGACCAAGGGTATTTTAGTAATTTTACCCCTAAGGGCATTTTCGTAATTTTCCATAAATCAAACTTTTTTGGGGAAAACATTGTAAAGAGAGTTGTTCTTACTTTTGAAGGAGTGATTTGAAAAGTTTTAAGACCAAGTTTTGTTGTTCCATTTCTTTTTTCCAAAAATCAAGGCTAATTCCCTTTCGGGTTTTAGTCGTTATGTTTAGCCTATGACCGAGCCCTCTTGGTCAGGGTGAACCAAGCTACGCACTGTGCAGTGTTTCGTGTGGAGAGGAGGTGAGTCACGCGGACTGCTTAAATACCAAGCTCCCACCGAACCTTTCTAGACATGCGCACAGGTTACCACACCATCGAGCCCTCCGAGTTAGGGTGAACCCAAGCTACGCACTGGTAGGATACTGCGAAGAGGTGGTGAGTCACTCAGACAACTTAAATACTGTGCTCTTCCGGTTCCAATCCTAGACATGCGTACAGGGGTTACCACACCCTAGCTCAGTGACTAAGTCATAGATTGGTTTAGTTCTTTAAGTCTTATGTTTAGCTTGTGTGTTTGAGTAATCTAATCCTAGGGTTCAAATTCTTCTAAGTCTATCTACGTTCCATGCTTCCTACCCTTCTACAGAATATAATTCACAAAGAAGTTTAGAGGTACTTACCTGGGCGGATCGGTGCCGGAGACTCGGGCCATGCTGCTTAAAAACCCAAAAACAATTAATAAGGCCTACTAAAACATTTTTGGGCCTTGGGCCCCACAAATGAAGTTTTGAACTGGCTCGATACTAATTTGTAATGCCCAAACCCGGCCCAAACGTTAGGACCGAATATGGGTCGTTACGAAGAAAAACTTTTTGAAACCCGTTTTCAAAATCCACTTAAGCTTTGTTGAAAACTGCTCGTTTTAAGTTACCTTGCTGAAAATTTTTCTTAGTCCAAATTCGAAAATTTAATTAAGTCAAGTTATTATACAAATTTCAGGTGTGCCCGATGGCACGATAAAACATTTTTCGTGTTAATTTAGAAAAACGTGTGATTCCAATTTAAAGTTAAAAACAAAATATCCAACATATAAGAAAATAAAAAAAAAATAAAGTATCAGGAGGCCTTATTACATCCAAATAAAATAAACCCAAAGTAAAATTATTAAACTGAAATTAAAGTCATTTAAATTAAATTCCACTGCATGGCCACCTTTAGTCAACCCGGCTCCACATCCGCGATCTAAGTGTCACCTGAAAAATATAAAGGAGAAGGTGAGTCACCAAGACTCAGTATGTAACCCTTCCCCCATTTTAAAGCATTTTCATACACATCAAATAACAAATAATATGCAGAATAATGTGTACCCAACCTAGCCAACCATACGCCATTGTCTACCCTGTTGTGGTACCAAACCACCGGTGGTGCCAAACCACTGTGACATATAGTCACAATGTGTTACTAAAACACTGGTGTCCGTAGACACAAATCGGGTGATGGGGCCAACCCATCGTGTGATACCAAATCACCGCGACGATCCCATATCTCAAGTGGGGCCAACCCACGGTGGTGTTAACCACGAGGATAAGTCGCTATTGAGGTACCAAACCTCTGGAGGTACCAAACCTCTGTGACCGTAGTCACAGTGTGTTACCAAAACATCGGTGCCCGTCGGCACATTATCACTGCCCCCTCCACTCATCAACCCATATCACAACCATAACAGAGTTTATACATTTATCATATGTATTAAAATAAAACATGCTTCCCAAAAGCATCACAATAATCTCATATAAACAGAGACTTACCGAGGTTCTCGCTTGTACCATTTAAGGTACCAAATCCATATCTACATCAAGCAGATTTACAAACAACAAATATTTATCACACATATTAACTGCTATAAGTGTGTATGTACACACCTGTCACCACTGGATAGTCTAAATCCCGAAAAGGAGAGCCGACCACCCTAAATCTACTGCCCCTATATTCGGCCAAGACATGTGTTAGTACATTCGGCCAAATCAATCAATTTTAAGGGTTCTCCTTTGAACCCGAATCCTTACCCTTACGCTTTTGGATATTCAATCACAATACTCGATTCCGAATCGCTTCATCAATTACCACCGGTTAGTAAACAAGCCATTAGCCTTCGCTTTTAAATATTTGCAAACTAAACCCATGAAAACCGATTCTTACCAACACTTACCACTTGATTGGTCACGAATGACGGCTTGCTTTGTTGATTTCCAAAATCCCGGAACACCTAGACATAATCGGTTTCATTAAAGAGAGTTAATATCTTGTTATCAAGTGCCAAAATAGATCCTTACCTTCCCCCTAGAAGTCGACAAGTGCTAGGGGTCAATAAAGAAAATACTTGATCTACTTACCTTAAAACCGGATTGGAGAAATAGAGGGGAACACTAGGTTTGAGATTCAGCCAAGACTTGAAATTTGGAGAGGGGGTATTCGGCTAAGGTTTAGGGACGATGCAAAGAAAATTAGTAAGAAGGGTGTTTAGAAATTTTGGCTATGAAAATAAAAAAAAAGAAAAGCAATGTGATCCCTTGATGCTTTTATAAGCATTCGCACCTCCCCCAAAGCTTGCAGTCCCACTCTTCTTTGAGGAGTTTAACCTTCATCCAACTTCCTCAATTTGCTCTTGACCACATATTTGACTTAATTCAAAATAATTTGAATACATCAAACTCCCAAATACAACTCCTATTCTATCTCTTGACACCTATCAAAAATAATTAAAAAACACATCAATTATCTCCTCATCCTATCTTTTATCACCTCTTCAAAATAATAATAAAATAAACTAATATTTATCCCACACTTCACCAATTCAAGATCAAAAATGCTAAGCTTATCTTTATCCCCATTGAAGATTCCCTCCGCTCTCTTTCCCTTTCCAAACTAACCGCTAAATGAATAAAACAACAATCCCACACTTCTAACAATAATAAAATAATAAAACTAATAAAATAAAACACTCCCATCACCTTGCTTCATGCGTGCTTGCGTGCATGCCATGCGTGCCCTTCCCACGCCTACCAAAAGAGAAATGAAATAAAAGAAAAAACACACAGAAATGCCCTGTGTCTCGAACCCGAGACACGGAGAGAATTCCCAAGTTTCTGCCACTTTTCTAACGCTACTTTGTGCTATAACTCGTCATGACATTTTTATAAGCCATGCTTCACTGGCTCCTTATGCTTTGACGCTAAAAAAATTAACGCACACATGTGCTACCCTTAGATTCAAACCAAGGACACAAACAATGAAGACCCTCTAACACGCCCTGTGCCACTACTCCCAATTTGACTTTCATGTCGATGTCCTCATAATTTAAATATAAGGCCTTTATATCCTGGCCCCTTCTCTTTAACGCCCAAAATAAAACAAAATGAATTCACCCTTTCCAAGATTCAACCCATGACCTCTCTCTCTCAAGTGACGATGGAACCATTTAGCCAAGGATTTCTTTGTGTCATATTTCGCCCAAAGCTTTTATTTAACCCCCATCTCCTAGCTTCCTTCCTTTTACCCTTAAGAAGAAATTTTAATTCCACATCCGACCTTAATCGTGGTTATGTCAAGGCCCTAAATATGCTTAGAAATTAAAATATTTATTTCTACAAGCACCTAAGGAAAATTAATTAAATTTTAACAACCCCTAATTTAGGTGTTACAAAATACTCTAGTTCGATAAATTGGGCCAAAATACTCTAGTTCGTTAAATTGGGCCAAAATACTCTAGTTCGATAAATTGGGCCAAAATACTCTAGTTCGTTAAATTGGGCCAAAATACTCTAGTTTGATAAATGGGCCAAAGCCCACTAAACTGCTAAATGGGCAAATTGCTAAATTAATTTTTGGGCCAAATGAAATGTTTAATGATAAACCCACCAATGTTATGGATTAAATAAAAATTGTTATATGATTATATTCTGTTATATACACATAATTGCATGGGGTGGGGTATATGAAGAGAAGAATGGCCTGTTGCCAAAATCTAGTTCGGTGGCCTTGCCACAAATAATCAAATGGCTTATTGCCTCTAGTTCGGTGGCCTTGCCACAAATAATCAAATGGCTTATTGCCTCTAGTTCGGTGGCCTTGCCACAAATAATCAAATGGCTTATTGCCTCTAGTTCGGTGGCTCTGCCACAAATATGGCTTATTGCCTCTAGTTCGGTGGCTTTGCCACAATTATAAAAAAGCTTAATGCCTACGATTGGTGTGTTGGCGGGGTGGGTTGACTTGATCCCACAGTGTGATGGTTGGTACGGGGTGTTAGCGGATGGATATTAGGTTTGGTTGGGAAATTCATTTTACATGCATCTTTAAATTATTTTATTTTATGATATATTGTTGAATTACAGAATTGGGCTCAAGCCCAAAGATAATATCTTGACGATCGGCCCAATAATGGTGGTAAGTGAGTTACACATTGAGTTCTAAGTAACTCACCCCTTTAATTTTTCCATCTCGTAATGGAAATTGACGTGGACTTGGGCGAGGATGACTTCGTGGAGGCCATCTTGCAAAACTTGGGTTATTTAAACTATGAACTTTTAATAAGTATTTTACTATTTGTGGTTATTTGTAATAAGGGCCTCTATAAATAATTTATGGATTTTATGTGTGCTTGGTTTTAAACTATACTTTAGACTTTTAATTATGGGCTATGATTATATGATGTTTTTATTAAAATAAATTTGGGTTTTCAAGTATATGAAATTCTTTTATAAATAATTTATTATTGTTAACTCTTTAATAAATTACCTAAAGGTTTTGATAATACAATGATTTTTAACTAATGTTTTCTAATATTTATCAATTTCAAATACTCTTCTAATTTTATTTAAATCCTATAAATAATATTGTAACTTTTACTTATTGAAGATTTTAAAAATAAATATATATATATATATATAGCTTCGATTCATGTAACAAACCAAATCTAGTCTTAATGCATAGACCAGTTTGGGGTGTTACATTTAGTGGTATCGAGCCGCTTCAAAAACTCTACCGTGGTTTGGGTTCGCAATTAATTTCAGTATGAAATCGCTCAAATTTTAAAAGATCAAGATGGCACCACAAGCATCCCAAGCAACAAGTCAAGTAAGTATTTATTGCTTAATAATTACTATGATATAATCATAGGAACACTCTAGAACTTCTAGTTTTAGATGTGAAAATCGTGAGATTGAGACTATAGGATATGTTGCGGAAAAAACAACCTTATATCTCAAATCTCATAAAATATCGTTAATAAACGCCAAACAAATTTTTGATTCATAAAACTTGTAATCGATAAAAATGAACAAGCTATCATGAGCACTAGAGGACGTGGTCGAGGACGCGAGACGTGGCCGTGGTAGAGGCCGAGGTGCTACGATCAAGCACCAAATCATATGTTTAAGTAGACGCACTGCCAATTGAAAGTGAGACGGATCACGCGATCACATGGAAGAAGATAATGCATTGACTCAAGCAATGTTGAGAGTCTTGGAAAGGGTCATTGAACTAGAATTGGGCCAACAACTCGTGGGTCAATTTCAGAGCGACTTAAGTCAAATAATGCGAAGTTTTTAGAGGAGTCTCGGTGTAGCTCGAATGTAGTGAATCTTGCTCAAGTCGTGGAACGGATCATGGATGACATGGAATGTAATGTCGAGCAAAACCGAGAGGAGCTATATCCTTGTTAAGAGATGAGGCGATCGGTGGTGGCTCATCGTTCGAGAAGGCACCGTCAGACCGATTAATTGGGAATTCTTTAAAGTCGCCTTCCAAGGAAAATATGTTGGAACGAAGTTATGTAGACGTCAAGGAAGGAATTTCGAATCTTGTCCAAGGAAGTACGACCAGTGGCAAAGATATGAAGTTGAGTTTTTACGTCGAGAGCCGTTATGCCCGAACAATTGTAGCAACAGATCACGAACGTTGCGTGCGTTTCGAGGATGGACTTAATGATGAGCTGAGGGTTCTGATTGCTCCACAGCAAGTTAGGAATTTTTCCACTCTTGTAGAAGGCCAAAATTGCCGAGGAGGCTAAGAATTGAACGGCAGAATCGAGAAAAGTTTGAAACAAGAGAGAGACACAAAGATCTGTTCTTTAAAGAGATTCCGAAAGAGACCTCGGAATGATGAGCCGCCAAGGTAGAACCACGTAGCAAATAATCGAGTTTAGATTGCACCGAGTGTGGGAAAAGACATTTTGGAGAATGTTGAGAAAACGGGCGATGCTACAAATGCGGTTCAATGGATCATCAAGACAAAATTGTCCTCGACGATGGATACGACTCAAGAAGTTCGTAATAATGATGCACTGTAGGCCAGGGTAATCAAGACCACCGAGAGGTCGTGGACCGGTCGTGGTGGTAATGAGGCTGGTCGTGGTCAAGGTGCACCGGTCGAGGCAATGGTAATAGAGGAAATGCAGATGCAAGATGGCTGGATCGGTCTATGCGAGCTAGACGCCATGAGGACGGCAATGCACCGATGTGATAACTGCACGTTCTTCATTTTTGATGTACTGTTATTGCCTTAATAGATATTGGCTCTACTCATTCATTG
Organism: Gossypium rotundifolium; assembly: GCA_025506655.1. NCBI lineage: Eukaryota > Viridiplantae > Streptophyta > Magnoliopsida > Malvales > Malvaceae > Gossypium > Gossypium rotundifolium. The sequence continues at coordinate 40,127,469 of CP106731.1, read as the reverse complement.
TATCTAGTGCCATATCCGAAACCAAAATTAGAATCAAATTACCGATAGTGAGATGACGAAGAATTAGTCCTTTAGGATGATCGGTAATGGTTAATAAAATATTTAAAGATGTGCCCTTAAAATTCAAGAAGAGATATTCTTAGAAAACTTGATGGAACTACCTTTCGCGAGTTCGATCTCATTCGGGCATGGATTGGTCGGTTAAACATCGGCAGAATTGGATTGTGCTGAAAACGAATGTCGAGAAGAACTTTGGATGATAAGGAAGTCATAATGATTGGCGAGCGAAGGAACTATTTGGCAAATGTGGTATCCGCATTAAAGGCGGAGAAGTTGGTGCGGAAAGGATATGGAGCATTCCTAGCCTTTATCCGTGCTTTGATGCCAAAGAGTTATCTGTGGATGATGTGAGGACGGTGAAGGAATTTCTCGATGTATTTCCCAAAGAACTTCCCGTATACCTCCAGATCGGAAGTAGAATTTGGCATTGAGCTTTTGCAGGGATACCCAAAGGTCCATTGCTCCGTATAGAATGGCAATCAAGGAGTTGGTTGAGCTCAAAGCTCAAATTCAAGAATTATCGGATCGGGATTTATTCGACCAAGTGTGTCTCTTGGGGAGCACCGCCTGCTTCACAAGAAGAAGGATGGATCGATGCGATATGCATTGACTACGCATAATTGAATAAATTGACGATCAAGAATCGGTATCCTCTGCTGAGAATTGACGACCTATTTGATCAATTAAAAGGAGCTTGAGCTTTCTCCAAAATTGATTTAAGGTCGGGTTATCACCACTCAAGGTTAAAGAAGCGGACATTTATAAGACGGCATTTCGGACACGCTATGCACACTATGAGTTTGTAGTGATGCCGCTTTGGACTAACCAATGCACCAATTGCATTTATGGACATGATGAACCTAGTCTTTCAACCATATTTAGATCGGTTCATGGTAGTGTTCATAGATGACATATTGGTTTATTCGAGAAATGAGGAGGAGCATGACCAAAGATTTGCGGATAGTATTACAAACTACTTCGTGATAGACAAATGTATGCCAAATTTAGTAAATGCTAATTTTGGCTAAAGGAAGTGACTTTCCTTGGTCATGTAGTATCACCAAGGAATAAGGGTGGATCCTCGTAAAATTGAGGCTATTCTCGGATTGGAAACCACCAACATCGGTGAGTGAAATTGAGTTTCTTGGTTTGGTGGATACTATAGACGTTTTGTAGAGGGGTTTTCGCTGATTGTTGCACCCTAACTAAACTGCATGCGAAAGGGAGCTCCGTATCTTTGGACCGAAAAGCAAAGAAGAGAGTTTTGAGAAATTGAAGAAGATCCCGACTAAGCTCCAGTTTGATTCAAATGAGGTCGAAAAGAATTCACTGCTTATTGTGATCGCCTCACACGGGTTTGGGTTGTGTGTTGATGCAAATGGAAAAGTAGTGGCTTATGCTTCTCGTCAATTGAGACCACACGAGTAAACTACCCTACGCATGATTTGGAGTTAGCTGCCGTTGTCTTTGCTCTAAAGATTTGGAGGCACTATCTCTATGGTGAGAAATCTATAATCTACACGGATCACAAGAGTCTTAAATACCTCCTTACCCAAAAGGAGTTAAATTTGAGACAAAGAAGATGGGTAGAATTGTTAAAGGATTACGATTTCTCCATCGAATATCATCCTGGAAAGGCTAACGTGGTAGCTGACGCGTTAAGTCGTAAGACAGTATCTGATTTGAGAGCATTGTTTGCCCATTTGAGTCATGACGAGGATGGCGCTTGTTAGCGTAACTTGGATAAAGCCTCGTGGCTGGAACAAATCAAGGAAAAATGACATCGATGAGAAGTTGGGACCTTTACTTCGGCAAGTTGAAAATGGTGAAATTGAGGATTTTGGAATAAACACGGAGGGTGTGTTGTGCTTTCGAGGAAGAGTATGCATGCCTAAGGATTCAGATCTGAGGCAACTAATTCTACAGGAGGCACATAGTAGCCCTTATGCTATGCATCCCGGAGGAAATAAGATGTATCGAGATCTCCGTGAATGATATTGGTGGCTGTGGTTGAAACGTGAGATTTCGTAATTTGTGGAAAAATGTTTGACTTGTCGCAAGTGAAGGCGTAACATCAATTACCGTTCGGGTTGTTACAACCGATAAAAATTCCTCTTTGGAAATGGGAACGGATAACCATGGATTTTGTTAGTGGGTTACCTTTAACACCTACTAAGAAAAATTCGTGTGGGTAATTGTTGATCGGTTGATTTAAGATCGCTCATTTCCGCCAAATTGCATGATTATTCATTACGAAGTTAATAAACCATACGTATCCGAAATTGTGAGGTTGCATGGGTACCAGTATCTATTATATCGGATAGGGACCCTAGGTTTACATCACGATTCTGGAAAGCTCTGCATGAAGCCTTGGGGACAAAGTTGAATTTCAGTACGGCTTTTCATCCTCACTGATGGTCAGTAAGAGGGTAATTCAGATATTGGAAGATATGTTAAGGGATGTGTAATCGACTTGAGGGTAGTTGGGAGGATTATCTACCACCGCGTAATTCGCATATAACAACAAATGCATCGCCTAGCATTCAGATGGCACCTTACGAGGCATTGTATGGTCGTAAATGTCGTTCTCCTATTTGTTGGACTGAGTTGGGCGAAAGATAGATGTTAGGTCCTGAGATGATATCTGAAACAGAGGATAAGGTAAAAGTTATTCGAGCACGGTTGAAAGAAGCCTCGATAGATGTAAGTCATATGCACGCACTGAGCGAAAGGATATCGAGTATGATGTGGGGGATCAGGTTTTCTTAAAGGTATCTCCTTGGAAAAAGATCTTCAGATTCGGAAGGAAGGGCAAGCTAAGTCCTAGATACATTGGACCTTATCGTGTGCTGAAGCGTGTTGGTCCAGTGGCTTATCAAATTGAGTTACCTCCAAAATTGGATCAAATCCATAATGTTTTTCATGTTTCCATGTTGAGGCGTTATAGATCGGATCCTTCGCACATTATACCGGTAAAAGAATTGGAGCTGAATTTAGATTTGTCTTTTGAAGAAGAACCCGTGGAAATCTTAGACCGAGATGTCAAGGTGCTAAGAAAGAAAACCGTGCCGTTGGTCAAAGTTCTATGGCATAACCACGGAGTGGAAGAAGCTACGTGGGAGCCCGAGGATGCAATTCGGCAACAATACCCTCACCTCTTTCAACCAGGTAAATTTCGAGGACGAAATTTTCTTTAAGGAGGGTAGAGTTGTAACACCCTAAAAATCTGAGTGTTTATATATTGCATGAATTGGTGTTTAGACTTTAAAGGAAAATTTCTTACTTTTATTTTTAGTTCTTATTGAAGTTCTAAAGAGGAGTATAGCATAATTTGGATAAGGAATAAATTTAATAATTAAGAATTTATTGAAGAGAAGCAAAGGTCATTAAGACTTAAGTTAAATTAAGTGTTAATGAGTGTCATAAGTTGAGTACATGGCATGGTGGAGTTGGCGCATGGGTTATAGAAAGAGGGAAGAGGTTTGAATCCCTTGTTTAGCATCTAGATAAATTTTTGTTTTTAATTTTCGCACATGGATAGCAAGTGTCGCCAAGAACATATATGGTAAGTGTTGACCATGTTATTTTGGTTAGTGTATCAAAGGTTTAAGGAAATAGTTAACATATGGCATGGAATCAAATACTTAAGGAAAGATAGGGAAACATAAGGCACATATCAAGGGAAAATTTTGAAACAAATCATGGCCAATTGACCATGTCTTGGGCGGCAACTTGGTATAGGGAGGAGCCAAATTTTGTGTTAGTTTTGGCTTAGAATTCCTTTTCTCTTTGGTCATTCCTTGCACCTTGTGCAGAATTTTATTTTCTCTCTTTTCAACCTTTCATCTTGGCTTAATTGTGCATTTGGTAAAACCAAATTCTTTTGACCATTTGGTCACTTTCATGCATCTTGTGAGTTTTCTTTTGTATTTCTTCTAAGTGCCAAATCATCTACACCAAAGCCATTCCTTTTTCCTTTCTTTTTGTCATGGCCGAATGTACTATCTCCTAAAATCCATCTTTTTCTTCTCTTCTCTTGAAATCAAACAACATCATCACCATCTCTTTTCATATTTTAATTCTTTTCAATCAAGTTTCTCCATCAAACACTCTCTTGGCAATGCTAGAGTGCCTTAGCCTAATCTTTATATTTTTCTTCTTTGATCATACATAGCAAAATCTTCATCCATCACAAACACCTTTCTCAATCCTTTCTTTACGATCGTGGATTATAGGTAAGGATTCTCCTTTTCGTTTTCGCTTTATTAAAGTATTAAGGCGAATATTAATGGTGTTATGAAGGCCTTTTGAATCGAAATAAACGCTCGTTCTAATAACGCTTCATTTGTTATTATATAGTGCAATAACTAAGATCGAAACTCAAGTGATCGGAGAATCGAGAAACGTTGGAATCGATTTCTTGTGGTAAGGAAATCACATTTTTTTTAAAGCCTCTAGTACTATTCGATATTATATTAGATTTAACTAATATTCCTTTGATCGTGAAGACTTTCAAAATAGGGAAGAAAAGGGCGGTGGTTAGTCACGTTAAGAGGGGCGGATCTGTAAATCCCCCATTTAAACGAAGAGCGGTTTCGACAGTCCGGGATTTTCCACCGGGTTGCGGACCATCTTCCGAAGGGAGTCAATTATTCGAAGTAGTACGAACTTCCGAGCCATTATACATTGGTGGATTCTCGGCGACGAACGAACCAATAAACGAGGAGAAGCCGAAAATCGAAGTGATTCAAAATTAAGAGGGTAAGATTTTGGATCTATTATCGATTAAGTGTGTTTATACGAAATAGTGTTCTAACGGATCGAAATATGTTTTAGGTGCCGAGGAGCGAGAAGGATTAGTACTTTCGGTATCGAGGTGTGTAACTTCACACTATTTCTGCTTGGATGTAAATTTGGTATGGACGTAAAATCGTAAAAACGACTAGATCAAGAAAACGTAAAACCGATATTTTGACGAAAATACGTAAAACGACTAAATCGTGAAAATTACGAAAACACCTCTAGAAATTACTTGTTATTATGTAAATTGTATGTTTCGTGAAAATAGGTAGAAAATACTCTAGTTCGATAAATTGGGCCAAAATACTCTAGTTCGATAAATTGGGCCAAAATACTCTAGTTCGTTAAATTGGGCCAAAATACTCTAGTTCGATAAATTGGGCCAAAATACTCTAGTTCGTTAAATTGGGCCAAAATACTCTAGTTTGATAAATGGGCCAAAGCCCACTAAACGCTAAATGGGCAAATTGCTAAATTAATTTTTGGGCCAAATGAAATGTTTAATGATAAACCCACCAATGTTATGGATTAAATAAAATTGTTATATGATTATATTCGTTATATACATATAATTGCATGGGTGGGGTATATGAAGAGAAGAATGGCTGTTGCCAAAATCTAGTTCGGTGGCCTTGCCACAAATAATAAAATGGCTTATTGCCTCTAGTTCGTGGGCCTTGCCACAAATAATCAAATGGCTTATTGCCTCTAGTTCGGTGGCTCGCCACAAATATGGCTTATTGCTCTAGTTCGGTGGCTTTGCCACAATTATAAAAAGGCTTAATGCCTACGATTGGTGTGTTGGCGGGGTGGGTTGACTTGATCCCCACAGTGTGATGGTTGGTACGGGGTGTTAGCGGATGGATATTAGGTTTGGTTGGGAAATTCATTTTACATGCATCTTTAAATTATTTTATTTTATGATATATTGTTGAATTTCAGAATTGGGCTCAAGCCCAAGATAATATCTTGACGATCCGCCCAATAATGGTGGCAAGTGAGTTACACATCGAGTTCTAAGTAACTCACCCCTTTAATTTTTCCATCTCGTAATGGAAATTGACATGGACTTGGGCCGAGGATGACTTTGTGGAGGCCATACGCAAAACTTGGGTTATTTAAACTATGAACTTTTTAATAAGTATTTTTACTATTTGGGGTTATTTGTAATAAGGGCCTCTATAAATAATTTATGGATTTTATGTGTTTGGTTTTAAACTATACTTTAGACTTTTAATTATGGGCTATGATTATATGATGTTTTATTAAAATAAATTTGGGTTTTCAAGTACATGAAATTCTTTTATAAATAATTTATTATTGTTAACTCTTTAATAAATTACCTAAAGGTTTTGATAATACAATGATTTTCAACTAATGTTTTCTAATATTTATCAATTTCAAATACTCTTCTAATTTTATTTAAATCCTATAAATAATATTGTAACTTTCAACTTATTGAAGATTTTAAAATAAATATATATATATATATATATATATAGCTCGATTCATGTAACAAACCAAATCTAGTCTTAATGCATAGACCGGGTTTGGGGTGTTACAGATGAGATAACCTAGTGGGTAATGAACCTGTAGCAAGGAAGTTTACCATATCCTCATACCATGGGAAATACTCTTGAGCTAAAAAATAGGCCCTCATAAAGAAACTCATCCTTTATAGGAGTGTCGTCACAAGGTGCTTTTAACCTACTCAAGTAGTCAGCCACCAAGTTTTCGCGTCCTTTCTTATCTAGAATCTCGATGTCAAATTCTTGGAGTAGTAAAATCCACCTAATGAGCCTTGGTTTTGCTTCCTTCTTTGTGCTCAAATACCTAAAAGCTGCATGGTAAAAAAAAACCACTTTAGATCCTAATAGATAAAAATGAAATTTATCCAAAGCAAAGATAATAGCTAAAAGTTCTTTTTCTGTGGTAGTGTAATTGCTTTGTCCAACATCTAAGGTTTTTGAGGCATAACAAATAACATGGGACTCTCTATCTATCTTTTGCCCCAACATGACCCCCACACTTCGGTCACTAGCATCAGGCATGATTTCCAAGTGATAATTCCAATTTGGTGCTTACACTATAAGAGTGGATACCAACTTTTATTTTAGTGTATCAAAAGCCTCCTAGAAATTTGCGCTGAACTCAAATTTCTTATCTTTTTGCAATAATTCGCATAGTGGTCCAGCTACTTTTGAGAAGTTCTTTATAAAGCACCTATAAAATCCTACATGGCCAAGGAAAGAACGGATTTCCCTTACAATTGAGGGATACAACAAAGAATTTATACTATCGATTTTGGCCTTATTGACCTCAATCCCTTTAGATGAAACTATATGTCTTAGAATTAAACCTTTGTCTACCATAAAATGACATTTCTCTTAATTCAAGACAAGATTAAATTTTATGCATCTACTTGAATTTTTGGTGAGGTTTTTCAGCCATTAATCAAAAGTGTAACACCCTAAACCTAGTCAACATGTTACGACCAAATCTGGTTTGTTACAGGAAAGGTAGTTTTGAAATTGTTATCGAAATATCGTAGTTTGAGAAAACTCTTCGCTTAGTGATTCCAATTTAAGGACAATTAAATATTTTGTTTGTGTCTATCTTACCAACTTCTTATTAACATATCCCAGATTTGAAAACGAGATAATTTTGGAAAAACCCACTTAGGAGATTTCAGAAGTGTGACAGTTGAAAACTATGTTGCGATTTAATAAAACCTTCATATCAATAGGTTATTCGCATGTCATCTTTTATTAACACCTTGAAAACTGTTTGTTTATGATTTTAATTTTCAGAAAAACCCCATATTTGACAATTTTATAAAATGTGCATTATCAGCATTAAATCAAAACCTAAAATAAAGTTATAGCGGCCTTATTACATAATAAAATCCCAAACTCAAAATTAGTTTGAATAAAAGTAACGAGTTTACGAGAAAACATTGCATGGCCACCTCGAAGTCCACATCGGCTCCCAAACCGCGATCTAAGAATTACCTGTAAAATTAAGTAGAGGGGTGAGTCATCGAGACTCAGTGTGTTAATCCCCTATAACACAATCGACTTTAAGCCTACATAGGCCCATTAGGCCTTAGCCCACACAATACAACAAAATAATCATGCATGGATGCTGCCCAAACCCAACCTAGTTCCATCTTCTAGGTCACCTGAATCATCCAATCACACATTGCATTTTGCCATCGTGGTCCCAGACCACTTGTGACAAAGTCACAAAATATATATAAACGTGGGGCCAACCCACCGTGGTCCTAGACCATTGTGACGATCTTTGAATAATATAGGTGGGGCTAATATACTATGGTTCTAGACCACTGAGATGAGTCACTGATAAGTATACGTGGTTTTAAACCACCGTGGTAACAGACCACCGTGACAGAGTCACATAATCACACTTCCCTTTTCAATCATTTCCCAAATGCCCATGCAACATATTGTCATATTGTGATGAATGCAACGTACTTTCATTGTATAACAAATGATTAGTTTACACATATAATAATCTACAAGTGACATAATAGTAGAACTTACCAAGTGTCTCCAACCTTACCCATAAGGGTATCTCACCTATCTAATCAATCATTTCGACTTTCAGCCACCACAACCATTAACATGAATTAATTAACAAAGTAAAGTGTGAGCACTACACACCTAATTACGCGTAAAACTAGACTCTCTACGTCGATGCTATCATTAACAGGAACGACTGCGATTTGCCTATCCCAAGCAGAAGTCGGCTCTATGCCATAACCCATCAAAAAGTCCCAAACTATCGGCACAGCACGTCTTTTAAACTTGGAAGCAAAGATTACGGGTCCACTCTCCTCCCCGGCTTGACCGACACTTACATCCATGAATAGACTTGATCAGAGGTCAGGGAGGAACCTTTGATTGGCTAACCAAAAGATTCGATTAATATGGAGTATAAAGGAAGAGAGTCCAAATGTGTAAGACTAAAGAAACTCCTTACCTTAAGAAATCGAATGGAATGGTAGACTACAACACGTTCGGCTACTAAGCCTTCCCGGAGTAAACGTTCCCAACACGAGAGATGAAAGGGAGAGATTAGTCGTGAACTAATAACAATAGCAAATTAGCCATTATGCTATGATCACATAGATCCGAAGGGAAGTAAAAAGAAAAGGATCAACAGAGTCTCCCTTACCTTGACCGACAAAACCAATTGAAGAGGAGACCGTCCTGCGGCCCAAGAATCCTAGCACCTTGCTTCCAGATATGCGGCTAGTAGCAAAGAAAAAAGAGAAACGAGTTACAACGATGGCATAATTTACTTCGGCAGAGAACCCCAAAATCGATTTATGATAAAAGAAAGAGTGGACGACTTCCTTAGGAGAAGTAACAAGATGAGAAGAATGAGAAGTTCCTTACCTTAATCAAAGTGTAATCGAATGAAGTCCTAGGGGATTTGGCAGAAGCAGACAATGCCAAGAAGGTTTTGGCTCACTCCCAAAACAAGAGGAAAAGAAACAAAAAGGGGACGAGCACTGAGGTTTGGTCAGAAAAAGAAGACAGAAGGAGTAGTAGAAGAAGAAGTAGGGGGTTTCAGCTTTTGAAGAATAAGTAAGAAAATGTAACATCCCAAATTTGGGCCTAGTAGAATTGGGCCCTATGGGCCTTGGGCGTAGTAGTGGTTAAAATTTTTGAGAATATGAGAATGGCATTATTTCAAGTTGGAATTATTAGGTGAGTGATTTTGGAAGGTTAGGAGGCTTTTATGAAGTCCCGGGATCAAACCTGGGCGTAGGAAAAATTTTGGTTTTAGGTGAATAAAACCCTGGGAGTTAGCAGGTAGGATTTACGAATAAAATATGGAGAAAAATGACACAAGTGGAGTGTGTGGTGTAGTGCCAAAGTGGCACCACATAAAGGACAAGGGAATGACGCCATAGTGGAAACAAGAGGTCCAAGGTTCAAGTCTTGGCGCTTGCATTTTTATTTTCTTTTTAATTGGAATTTAGAATTCGGCCATAGGTTTATATTTAGTTGTGTATGATTTTAGACAACAAGGAAGTGAATGGTCTAGTGGCAAGGCGTCATTAAGGGTGCAAGGGAGCCTGGGTTCGAATCTCATGATAAGTAATAGAGTATTTATTTTACGGATTGGACAGCTAGAGTTTAAGTTGGATTTAAACTCTACTAACAGAAGGTGACAAGAAAGAGGGAAGGTGAGGTTTTCTCTGATCAGAAGAAGCACACCTTAGAGGGCGTTGGGCACAAGAGTGGTCGGAGCGGGTTAGCACCAGATTCCTATCAGGTGTGTATTCTCTCTACTCTAGTTGTAGAGCGGCGAATGCCAAAATACCGGGCACACGGTGATAGTAGCCACAAGAGCGCAAGCGCGCGCGTGTGGGAGCTTCGATACGATAGTCGAGGCCACCATGAGTATTCTTGTAGGTTGAGGCTGCTTGGGCTGAAGTGGGCCCGTGGGCCCATATGAATAAATTGTATGATTGTGTAGTAGATAGTGAACTGGTCTATGTGAATCTCATATATGTGGCTAGATTCGGGCTAAATGGGCTACACAAACATGTGGGCCCATTTGGGCCAAGAATGGGCCCTAGGCCCATTCACATCGTTATCTCCGTTTAGAATACCCTTGATTTACAAAATGACCGAAATACCCCTGGTTTGCGAAATTATCAAAATAAACCCAGTTTGTAAAATTTCTAAAATACCCTCAATTTGTGAAATTACCAAAATACCCCCAGTTTACAAAATTACCAAAATACCCCCAATTTTTAAAATTACCATTTTACCCTTAAACGAAAAATAATCGTTGTAGCCTCGTGGTAGTACTAGCATTTTATGTGTTAATTGTATGATTGATTATGTTTCAGATGCACTGCATACAAGAATTAGTTATGAGTAGAATTATCGAACTACCCCTGAAGGGTAAGATTACTGGAATACCCTTACAGGGTAAAATGACTGATTTGCCCTTGTAGGTAAGTGATTAGCTTGTGCTACGATATGACCGATTCGGCTGTGGTTGTATGACTGATATGCTTCTATTACATATTTAAATGATTTTTACTGAGCATGGCCATTATGCATACTCGTGTAATGATTGAGCATGACATACACGACATATTGCATAGGGTTGGGATATTGATGATCGGGGAAGTATATTTCGGTGGCTCTGCCACATTCTATATAATGGCTATATGCCAACCTAAATGTGGCTCCATGCCATCTTGATTATGGCTTTGTGCTAATCGTATTTACCCAAGGCTATGTGCCAATTATATTATCGTCGCTGATGGCTATGTGCCAATCATAATACAGTTATTGATAACTCTGTGTCAATCATACTTACCCAAGGCTGTGTGCCGATTATATTATTATTTCAGTTCTGCCACATTGTTTCGATGGCTTGGTGCCACATATATCGGTGACTCTATCACATTATATTGGCTTTGAGCAGCATAAGTGTCAGCATGACTACAAATAAGAAGTGTAACGGATGGAGGGTTGACTGTAGAAATCCCCACAGGTGTGTTGAGGTTGGACATATGGAGTGGTGTGTAGAGGATGGAATACTAGGTTGAGCTGGGTTGCATTGCATTCACTATTTATGCCATGTTGTTAGGGCTACGGCCTAGTTTGACTCGTATGGGCTTCGGCCAAATTCATTACTGTGAGAGTTAAGGCTCAATGTGCTTCTGTAGGCTTAGGCCCAGTTATCGTTCGTATAGGGGATTACACACTGAGTTCTCGTAACTCACCCTTCTGCTTAATTTTGCAGGTAATCCCTAGTTCAAGGATTTGGAGCCGAGGTGAACTCTGTGGTGGCCATACATCGTAGCTTAATAAATTCCGTTTTGCGGTACTATAGATTTTATTTAAATTTGGGTTTTTGTTTTGTAATAAGGCCTTTGGTATTTTGTTTTGGCTTTAGGTTTTAATTCGTTACTGATTATTAATTTTGAAAGCTTAATTTGGGATTTTCTAAAACATTAATAACGGTTTTTCTATAATATTAATACACGGTTTACAGACTATAATGGATAAAACTCTGGATTTTCTTAACGTTGATAACTCTTTACAAAATATCACATGTCTACAATAATTTAAATGTCGTTTTTCTGAAACTCATTGAGTTGGATTAATTATAAACAAGATCATCGAAAATAGCAACGAAAATGTTTTTGCAAAGAGAACTATAAAACAAATTGGATTTTTCACAAGCAACAAAACTTGATATTTTTAACGAACGCGTAGATTCTTTAACAACCTTTCCATGTGACATGCCAGATCTGATCATAACGTCTAGGCTGGGTTTAGGGTGTTACAATTATGGTATCAGAGCCAGGTTACAAAACTCGGCTGTGGGATGGGTTCAAAAATATTTTCCAAAATTGGTTTGAAATATGGTTTAAGAAATGTACCTCTTTCTGGGAAGTATGGCACCCGAGTCTCTAGCACCAAATTCATAAGTTCTCTTACCTTATACTCTATTATGTGCTGAAATGAATGTATTTCTGGTATTCATTCTGTGATGTGTGGATGTGATGTATGACTATAGTAATTGTGTGCATGTGTGGTAAAAATCTGTTTACTTCTATGTTAGATATTTGGTTATGTAAGGAGCTTCCAAGATTAAGATAGAAAGCAAACTAGTGTTATTAGATCAAAGTGCGCAGCAAGAGCGTAGTGTGCTAGGTTAGGAAGTGAGACTATTTCTATAGTTGGAAATTTCGAGGACAAAATTTCTTTAAGGGTGGTAGATTTCTAACATCTTGAATTTGGGCCTAGTAGAATTGGGCCCAGTGGGCCTTGGGCGTAGTAGCGGTTAAAATTTTAAGAATATGAGAATGACATTATTTTAAGTTGGACTTATTAGATGAGTGATTTTGGAAGGTTAGGGGGCTTCTATGAAGTCTCGGGATCAAACTTGGGCGTAGGAAAAATTTTGGTTTTAGGTGAATAAAACCCTGGGAGTTAGTATGTAGGCTTTAAGAATAAAATGTGGAGAAAAATGACACAAGTGGAGTGTGTGGTGTAGTGGCAAAGTGACTCCACATAAAGGATAAGGGAATGACGCCATAGTGGAAACAAGGGGTCCAAAGTTCAAGTCTTGGCGCTTGCATTTTGATTTTCTTTTTAATTGGACTTTAGAATTTGGCCATAGGTTTATATTTAGTTGCGCATGATTTTAGACAACAAGGAAGTGAGTGGTCTAGTGGCAAGGCGTCATTAAGGATGGAAGGGAGCCTGGGTTCGAATCTCATGACAAGCAAGGGAGTATTTATTTTGCGGATTAGACAGCCAGAGTTTGAGTTGGATTTAAACTCTACTAACGGAAGGATCCCACATCGGAAAGATAGTAAGAGGGAAGGTGAGAAGCTGGCTATAAATGGAGTTTTCTATGATGAGAAGAAGCACACCTTGGAGGGCGTTGGGCATAGGAGTGGTCGGAGCGCGGGTTAGCACAAGATTTCTATCAGGTGTGTATTCTCTCTACTCTAGTTGTAGAGTGGCAAATGCCAAAATGCCGGTCACATGGCTATACTAGCCACACGAGCATGCGAGCGCACGTGTGGGAGCTTCAACGCGATAGTCGAGGCCACCATGAGTATTCTTGTAGGTTGAGGCTGATTGGGCCACGATGGGCCGAAGTAGGCCCATATGAATAAATTGTATGATTGTGTAGTAGATAGTGAATTGGTCTATGTGAATCTCATATCTGTGGCTAGATTTGGGCTAAATGGGCCACACGAACTTGTCGGCCCATTTGGGTCGAGAATAGGCCCTAGGCCCATTCACATCATTATCTCTATTTGGAATAGCCTTGATTTACAAAATGATCGAAATACCCCTGGTTTGTGAAATTACCGAAATACCCCCAGTTTGTGAAATTTCTGAAATACCCCTAATTTGTGAAATTACCAAAATACCCCCAATTTGCAAAATTAACGAAATACCCCTGGTTTGTGAAATTACTATTTTACCCCTAAACGACAAAATGACCGTTATACCCTCGTGGTAGTACTAGCGTTTTATGTGTTAATTGTATGATTGATTATGTTTGAGATGCACTACATATGGAATTAATTATGAGTAGAATTACCTAACTACCCCTAAAGGGTAGGATTGCCGGAATACCCTTACAGGGTAAAATGACTAATTTGCCCTTGTAGGTAAGTGATTGGCTTGTGCTATGATATGACCAATTTGGCTATGGTTGTATGACTGATATGCTTTTATTACATGTTTAAATTATTCTTATTAAGCATGGCCATTCTGCATACATGTGTAATAATTGAGCATGACATACACGACATATTGCATAGGGTTGGGATATTGATGATCAGGGAAGTATATTTCGGTGGCTCTGCCACATTCTGTATAATGGCTATATGCCAACCTAAATATGGCTCCATGCCATCTTGATTATGGCTTTGTACCAATCGTATTTACCCAAGATTGTTTTCCGATTATATTACCATCGCTGATGGCTATGTACCAAACATAATACAGTTATTGATGACTCTGTGTCAATCATATTTACCCAAGGCTATCTGTCGATTATATTATTATTTTGGTGGCCCTACCATACTGTTTCGATGGCTTAGTGTCATATATATCGGTGACTTTGTCACATTATATCGGCTTTGAGCAGCATGACTGCCAATGAGGAGTTTAGTGGATGGAGGGTTGATTGTAGAAATCCCCATAGGTGTGTTGAGGTTGGACATATGGAGTGGTGTGTAGAGGATGGAATACTAGGTTGGGATGGGTTGCATTGCATCCACTATTTATGCCATGTTGTTAGGGCCACGGCCCAGTTCGACTCGTATGGGCTTCGGCCAAATTCATTACTGTGAGAGCTAAGGCTCAATGTGCTTCTGTGGGCTTAGGCCCAGTTATCGTTCGTATAAGGGATTACACACTAAGTTCTCGTAACTCACCCCTCTGCTTAATTTTGTAGGTAATCCCTAGTTCGAGAATTTGGAGCCGAGGTGAACTCTGTGGTGGCCATACATCGTAGCTTAATAAATTCCGTTTTGTGGTACTATAGATTTTATTTAAATTTGGGTTTTTGTTTTGTAATAAGGCCTTTGGTATTTTGTTTTGGTTTTAGCTTTTAATTTGTTTACTGATTATTAATTTTGAATGCTCAATTTGGGATTTTCTAAAACATTAATAACGGTTTTTCTATAATATTAATGCACGGTTTACAAACTATAATGGATAAAACTCTGGATTTTTTTTAACGTTGATAACTCTTTTCAAAATATCGCATGTCTACAATAATTTAAATGTCATTTTTTTCTGAAACTCATTGAGTTGGATTAATTATAAACAAGATCATCGAAAATAGAAACGAAAATATTTTTGCAAAGAGAACTATAAAACAAATTGGATTTTTCACAAGTAACAAAACTTGATATTTTTAACGAACGCGTATATTCTTTAACAACTTTTCCATGTGACATGCCAAATCCGGTCGTAACGTCTAGGCCGGGTTTGGGGTATTATAGAAAAGGTGGAAGAGATGAATAGAGGGAGCCAAATATATGACTGAGGGTTGAGAGAGGGTTCGGCTTAAGAACAAAGGAAATAGAAAGAAAAGAAGAAGAAAAAAAAGTGGTCACACAACTTTCGGCTAGTGACCAAGAAGCAAAAGAGATGAACTGAGGAAGCTGACAATTTTGGCACAGAGAGGAATAGGGAAACCGAATAAGAGAAAAGAAGAATTCAAAGAGACTAGCAAAAATCGACACTCACCTCCCTTAATGACCAAATATGTTAAAATGGAAAGAAACAGTTACCTAAGACCTATGGAATTTCGGCACACCACCTATGCTAGCACTAAATTGAATTCTCCCCCTCCTCAAGCTTCCCACATTCGGCCAACACCTCCACCATTGCCACATTCCTTGATTTCCGCCTACTTCCACTCCCCAACATCCATTTGAATTGGTTTGACCAATTCAAACTCCAAAAGCCCCTCATGTCCACACATTTGAACACAATGACCCATTCAACCAACAACCTTGAAGAGTCCCTGCCGAATCCACCTTCTCCCCATCCAGGAGCCAAAAATAAAACTTCATAATAAGACTTATGGGATTTAAAATCCTCCCCTTCAACTCCTACAAGTAACGCCACCTCCACCTGGACACAAGCTTCTTTGTGTCATCAATTGCACACAAGTAGACTTAAGGCCTGCTCCTACTAGCTTCCCCCCTAAAGTGCCCAAAAACAAAATTTTTACCAAGGCCCTGGCTTGACCTCGAGCCTTCCCAAGGCCCCCAAACACACCAAATTAACAAGCAGAACAAGCCAAACACACAGAAAACATAAAACGCAGAACCTCTAATCTAGGATGTTATAGTTCTACCCCCTTAAAGACATTTCGGCCTAGAAATTTATCTAATCAAAAGAGATGAGGGTATTGCTGTCGCATCACCTCCTCTGGCTCCCACGTGGCTTCCTCTGAACCGAGATTCTGCCATAAAACTTTCACCAATAGAACTATCTTCCTTCTCAAAACTTTAACTTCTCGATCTAATATCTGAACTGGTTCTTCTTCAAAAGATAAATCAGGTCTTACTTCAATTTCCTCCACTAGCACTATGTGAGACAGATCCGAACAGTAGCGCCTCAACATCGAGACATGGAACACATCATGTATCTACCTCAATTCTAGGGGTAACTCGAGCTGATAAGCTACTGGTCCCATACGTTTCAACACTCGATAAGGCCCGATGAACTTGAGGCTCAACTTGCCCTTACGTCCAAACCTCTCTTCTAAGGTGAAACTTTCAGAAAAACCTGATCACCCACTGAGAACTTTATATCCTTACGCTTCAGATCTGCAAATGATTTCTGTCTATCGGAAGCTTCATTTAATCGAGCCCGAATCAACTTAACCTTTTCCTATGTTTCAGAAACCAATTCTGGACCCAACAACTATCGCTCACCCAACTCTATCCAGTAGGTAGGGGTACGGCATTTGTGACCATACAACGCTTCATAGGGTGCCATCTTAATACTAGATTGATAGCTATTGTTGTATGCGACTTCTGCCAATGACAAGAAATCTTCCCAACTACCCCTGAAGTCAATTATAGATCCTCTAAACATGTCTTCCAAGATCTGAATTACCCTCTCAGACTGACCATCAGTCTGTGGATGAAACGCCGCGCTGAAATCCAATCTTGTACCCAATGCTTGATGTAATGCCTTCCAGAATCGTGACATAAACCTAGGGTCTCTATCTGATATGATATACACTGGTACCCCATGTAACCTCATAATCTCTGCTACATACAACTTGGCTAACTTCTAAAGTGAATAATCAACTCAAACCGGTATGAAGTGAGTGGACTTCGTCAACCGATCGACAATTACCCACACCGAATCTTTCTTAGTAGGCGTAAGAGGTAGCCCACTAACAAAATCCATAGTTATCCTCTCCCACTGCCAAAGTGGAATCTTCACTAGTGGTAACAATCCCAAGGCAACTGATGTTCTGCCTTCACTTGCTGACACGTTAAGCACCTACTCACAAACTCGGTAACTTTTTGCTTTAGACTTGGCCACCAGAACTATTCACGCAAATCCCAATACATCTTACTCCCACTAGGATGCATAGCTTATGGGCTACTATGCGCTTCCTGCAGAATCTTCTACCTTAACTCGGAATCCTTCGGCATACAAGTCCTTCCACAAAAGCACAATACTCCATCATTGCTCACAATAAAGTCTTTTGTCTCACCACTTCTCACTTGCTGAAATTTAAGACTTAACGATTCATCTAACAACTGCCTCTCTTTAATCTTCCTTATCCATGTAGGCTTCACTTGAAGTTCAACTAACAAGCTCCCATCTTCATACAAACTGAGATGATCAAACATTGCCCTCAAATCACATATTACGTTACGGCTCAATGCATCCGCCACCACGTTAGCTTTACCCGTGATACTTGATTAAGCAGTCATAATCTTTCAACAATTCAATCCACTTCCACTGCCTTAAATTCAACTCCTTTTGGGTAAAGAGATATTTCAGGCTCTTATGATTTGTATAAATAATTGACTTCTCTCCATACAAGTAGTGTCACTAGATTTTTAGAGCAAATACTACCGCCGCTAACTCAAGATCATGCATGGGATAGCTCACTTCATGTGGTCTCAATTGACAAGACGCATACGCTACCACTTTCCCCTCTTGCATTAACACGAACCCTAGTTTTATGTGCGATGCGTCACAAAAAATGACAAACTCCTTCCCAGCCTCAGGCTGAAACAACACTGGTGCCTCCATCAAAATCCTCTTCAATTTCTCAAAGCTTTCCTGCTGATTATCTGTCCAGACAAACGGTATCCCTTTCCATAACAATTTGGTTAGAGGTGCAGTTATCAACGAGAAACCCTCAACAAACCTTCTGTAGTACCCAACTAACCCAAGGAAACTTCGAATCTCTGCTACTGACTTCGGTGTTTTCCAATCTAGAACAGCTTTAATCTTTTGACGATCCACCCTAATCCCCTTAGTAGACACAACATGCCCTAGAAAAGTAACTTGTCTCAACCAAAATTCACACTTGCTGAACTTGGCATACAGTTGCTTCTGTCTCAAAATCTGCAGAACCACCCGAAGATGCGAATCATGCTCCTCTTCTATCCTTGAATAAACCAAGATATTGTCTATGAACACTATGACAAACCGATCCAGATAGGGTTGGAATACTCGGTTCATCATATCTATAAATACAACTGGTACATTTGTCAACCCAAACGACATCACTAAGAACTCATAATGACCGTAATGAATTTGAAAAGCTGTCTTACGAATATTCGACTTCTTGACCTTAAGTTGATGATAGCCTGGCCTCAAGTCTATCTTCGAGAAGACCGAAGCGCCTCGCAGTTGATCGAACAGATCATCAATCCTAAGCAACGGGTACTTGTTCTTAATCGTCAATTTGTTCAATTTCCTGTATTCAATACACATCCTCATCGACCCGTCCTTTTTCTTAACAAATAACACCGCCGCTCCCCATGGTGACACACTTGGTCTGATAAAACCTTGGTCCAACAGTTCTTGAATCTAAGCTTTAAGTTCCACCAGCTCCTTCGGCGCCATTCTATATGGGGCAATGGATATTAGAGCTATCCTCAGAAGAAGATTGATATTGAACTCCACCTCACGATCCGGAGGTAATCCTGGAAGCTCTTCTGGAAAAACATCAGATAATTCCTTCATCGTCCTAACATCTCTTACAGACAACTCTTTCGCTTCCAAATCGCTGACAAAAGCTAAAAACACGTCACACCCTTTCTGTTCCATCCTTTTGATCTTTAGGGCAGACACGACATTTGGACAGGTAATTCCTTCTTTCGCCTATCACCAACACCTCCTTATCCTCAGGAGATCTCAACACCATGCGCTTAGCAGCACAATCTAAGTTCGCTCGATACCTAACTAACCAGTCTATGCCTAAAATCAAGTCAAACTCACCGAACGACAATTCCATCAAGTTAACTGGGAAAACCATTCTTTGAACCTCTAAAGGCACCTTCCTAAATAGTTTGCTTACCACCACAGATTGTCCTAAAGGGCTAATCACAGCCATCTCTCTAGAAGTAACCTCAGATTCTATATTCAAAGTCTTATACACAGAACTAGCAACATACGAATGTGTAGACCCAATATCTATCAGTGCTGTAAAGGGCAAACAAAAAATAAGGATCATACCGGTTATGACATCCGGTGCATCACCCTTCTCTCGACGTCTGGCTGCATAAACCAACACAGGCTATCTCACATCTATATTCCCAACACCTCTACCTGGTGCTCCACGCCCTCGACCATAACCATTTCCTCCCCTAGCCGGAACACGACCTCTCGGTGGTTACTGCCTACCTCTTCCAGGTTGTACATAACCCTGACCAACTGCTCGTGCCCTGTTTGGCTCCTGTGGACAGTCCCTTACCAAATGACCTATAGATCCACACCTGAAGCATTCTCTGATTCTTACCCAACACTCCCCTGAATGGAATCTACCATATCTAGCACACTGTTGAGTCCGAGTAACAGCAACTGGCCTCACAACTCGACTTAGCCCATCCAACTTAGGCCTCTTCTGGAAACTCCCAACAGATCTTAACGATCCAAAACTCCTTTTATTCCTACCCTTGTCTTTATCTTGATTCTGTCTTTCAGATCGCTTCACCTCTTCGGCTATCTTATCCTTCTAAACCAGAATAGCAAACTCCCTTTCCCGTTACGGAGCTATCAGTACTCGCAACTGATCCTTCAGACCATCCATAAATTGAACACAATGTTCATGATCTGTCGCAACAATACCCCGCATAACGGCTTAAACGCAGGAATTCTGCCTCATATTCAGCCATCGACTTACTCTCCTGAACCAAGTTTAGAAATGCCTTCCTCTAAGCGTCCACTCAGCTCGACCCAATATTCTTTCTCAGGAATGTCGCCTTAAAGAAGTCCCAGGTAATGCGGTCAGCTGCTGTACCATCCCTTACCGTGAGCTGCCACTGGTATGCCTCATCTCGAAGAAGGGACACTACTCCTTTCAACTTCTCTTCTGCGGTACAGTCTAGATCATCCATGATTCGTTCGACCGCTTTCAGCCAGTACTCGGCTACGTTAGGAGCTACACCAAAATGCCCCTAAACATCTCAGCTCCATTAGCTCGGAGTCACTCAAAAAAGATTTTTGAGCCACTGACCCCGCGCTTACTCCAGCAACCCGCTCCAGAACACACAACATAGCCTGATACACAGCATCATCTCCTCCAGTTTGGTCATAGAATCCCACTTCCGCAATTGGTGATACCAGTTCTTCACCTTCCGACCCATGCCTTGATTTTGAGGGTTCAGCTTCAACACCCTGGCCTATACCACGACCGTGCACAACATGTCCACGTCCTCTAGCACTCATAACTATTGATTTGACTTAATATGATTAGAAGTTTTATGAATTAGTACTTCTTCCACTGTTTATTACCGAACAGTCTTATGAAAATAGCATTAGAAGTAGATTTTCGCAAGAAATATTTCTAAGGGCCTCTAGTCTTAGAGTTGTATTTCTTAAAACTACCCATCACAACATTTCATAAAATTCAAGCAATAATCTGGGAACTTACCATGCGGATTGGTGCCGGAGACTCGGGTGCCATACCTCCAAAACAACATACAACTTCTAAACATATATATTTTTTCTTCAAACAAACTATTGAAAATGTTTTAAACCCTAAACCCACAGTATAGTTTTGTAAACCTGGCTTTGATACCACAATTGTAACAACCCAAACCCAGTCAACATGTTACAACCAAATCTGGTTTGTTACATGAAATGTAGTTTTGAAATTTTTATTGAAATATCATAGTTTGAGAAAAACTCTTCGTTTAGTGATTCTAATTTAAGGACAATTAAATTTTTTGTTTGTGTCTATCTTACCAACTTCTTATTAACATATCCCAGAGTTGAAAATGAGATAATTTTGGAAAAGCCCACTTAGGAGATTTCAGAAGTGTGACAGTTGAAAACTATGTTGCGATTTAATAAAATCTTCACATCAATAGGTCATTCGCATGTCATCTTTTATTAACACCTTGAAAACTGTTTGTTTGTGATTTTAATTTTTAGAAAAATCCCATATTTGACAATTTTATAAAATGTGCATTATCAGCATTAAATCAAAACCCAAAATAAAGTTATAGCGGCCTTATTACATAATAAAATCCCAAACTCAAAATTAGTTTGAATAAAAGTAACGAGTTTACGAGAAAACATTGCATGGTCACCTCGAAGTCCACCTCGGCTCCCAAACTGCGATCTAAGAATTACTTGCAAAATTAAGTAGAGGGGTGAGTCATCGAGACTCAGTGTGTCAATCCCTTATAACACAATTGGCTTTAGGCTCATATAGGCCCATTGGGCCTTAGCCCACACAATACAGCAAAATAATCATGCATGCAATGCTGCCCGAACCCAACCTAGTTCCATCCTCTAGGTCACCTAAATCATCCAATCACCTGTGGCATTTTTCCACCGTGGTCCAAGACCACTTGTGACAGAGTCACAAAATTTATATAAACATGGGGCCAACCCACCGTGGTCCTAGACCACTGTGACAATCTCTGAATAATATACGTGAGGCCAACCTACTATGGTTCTAGACCACTGAGATGAGTCACTGGTAAGTATACGTGGTTTTAAACCACCGTGGTCACAGACCACCATGACATAGTCACTAAATAGATACGTGGGGCTAGCCCACCGTGGTTCCAAACCACCGTGACAGAGTCATATAATCACACTTCCCCTTTCAATCATTTCCTAAATGCCCATGCAACATATTGTCATACTGTGATGAATGCAACATACTTTCAAAGTATAACATATGATTAGTTTACACATACAATAATCTGCAAGTGACATAATAGCGGAACTTACCCAGTGTTTCCAACCTTACCCATAAGGGTATCTCGCCTATCTAATCAATCATTTTGGCTTTTAGCCACCATGACCATTAACATGAATTAATTAACAAAGTATAGTGTGAGCATTACACACCTGATTACGCGTAAAATTGGACTCTCTACGTCGATGCTCTCATTAATAGGAATGACTGCGATTTGCCTATCCCAAACAGAAGTCGGTTCTCTGCCATAACCCAGTAGAAAGTCCCAAACTACTGACACAGCACGTCTTTTAAACTTGGGAGCAGAGATTACGAGTCCACTTTCCTCCTCAGCTTGATCGACACTTCCATCTATGAATATACTTGATCAAAGGTCAGAGAGAAACCTTTGATTGGCTAACCAAAAGATTCGATTAATACGGAGTATAAAGGAAGAGAGTCCAAATGTGTAAGACTAAAGAAACTCCTTACCTTAAGTAATCAAATAGAATGGTGGACTACAACACATTCGGCTACTGAGCCTTCCCGGAGTAAACGATCTCAACACGAGAGATGAAAGGGAGAGATTAGTCACGAACTAATAACAAGAGCAAATTAGCCATTCAGCTATGACCACACAAAATCGAGGGGAAGTAAAAAGAAAAGGATCAACAGAGTCTCCCTTACCTTGACCGACAAAACTGATTGAAGAGGAGACCCTCCTGCAGCCCAAGACTCCTAGCACCTTGCTTCCAAATATGCGGCTAGTAGCAAAAAAAAAAAGAGAAATGAGTTACAACGATGGCATAATCTACTTCAACAGAGAAACCCCAAAATTGATTTATGATAAAAGAAAAAATGGATGGCTTCCTTAGGAGAAGTAATGAGATTAGAAGAACGAGAAGTTTCTTACCTTAATCAGAGTGTAACCGAATGAAGTCCTAGTGTATTTGGCAGAAGTAGACAATGCCAAGAAGGTTTTAGTTCACTCACAAAACAAGAGGAAAAGAAACAAAAAGGGGACGAGCACTATGGTTCGGTCAGAAAAAAAAGATAGAAGGAGTAGCAGAAGAAGAAGTAGGGGTTTTTGACTTTTGAAGAAGAAGTAAGAAAAGGTGGAAGGTATGAATGGAGGGAACCAAATATATGACTGAGGGTTGGGAGAGGGTTCCGCTTAAGAATAAAGGAAATAGAAAGAAAAGAAGAAGAAAAAAAGTTGTCACACAACTTTCGGCTAGTGACCAAAAAGCAAAAGAGATGAACTGAGGAAGCTGACAATTTCAGCAAAGAGAGGAATAGGGAAACTGAATAATAGAAAAAAAAGAATTCAAGGAGACTAGAAAAAATCGGTACTTACCTCCCTTAATGATCGAATATGTTAAAATGAAAAGAAACAGTTGCCTAAGACCTATGGGATTTTGGCACACCACCTATACTAGCACTAAACCGAATTCTCCCCCTCTTCAAGCTTCCCACATTCAACCAACACCTCCACTGTGGCCACATTCCTTTATTTCCTCCATTTCCACTCCCCAACATCCATTTGAATTGATTTGACCAATTCAAACTCCACAAGCCCCTCATGTCCACACATTTGAACACAATGACCCATTCAACCAACAACCTTGAAGAGTCCCTGTCGAATCCACCTTCTCCCCATCCAGGTGCCAAAAATAAAGCTTCATAATGAGGATTACGAGATTTGAACTCCTCCCATTTATCTTCTACAAGTAACGCCACCTCCACCTGGACACAAGCTTCTTTGTGTCATCAATTGCACACAAGTAGACTTAAGGCCTGCTCCTACTAGCTTCCCCCCTAAAGTACCTAAAAAAAAATTTTACTAAGGCCCTAGCTTGACCCCGAGCCCTCCCAGGACCCCCAAACACACCAAATTAACAAGCAGAACAAGCCAAACATACAGAAAACATAAAATGCAGAACCCCTAATCTAGGATGTTACAAAAAGAGTCCTCATGCATAGTAAAATCATTCATAAAAACTTCAACAATGTTTTCTACATATTCACAAAATATACTCATCATGCATCTTTGTAAGGTGGTTGGCATGTTACAAAGTCCAAAAGACATTCTCCTATACGCAAATATGTCGAATGGGCATGTGAAAGTGGTATTTTCTTGGTCCTCGGATGCGACTGGAATTTGGAAAAAAACTTGAATATCCATCAAGACAACAATAATAAGTTTTTCTAGTTAAATGTTGAAGCATAATCTATAAAAACAAGATGAAAATGGTCTTTTCTAGTATAAAATTTGAACTTCTTGTAATCAATACAGACACACCACCATTCCATACTCGAGTCGGTACTAGAACGCCCTTAATTTTTTTCTTTGCTGTCACGCCCATTTTCTTGGGCATGACATGCACCAGACTTACCCAACTACTATCAGAAATGGGGTATATCATGAAAGCATCTAAAAAATTAATTTTCTCATTTTTTTCACATCCATCATATTTGGGTTCAATCGTCTTTGTGCCTCTCTCTTTGGTTTCATATTTTCGCCTAAAACAATCTTGTGTGTGCATGTCAAGGGGTTTATCCCTTTTAAGTCAGCAATGGTCCAGCAAATTACCTCCTTATGGTCCTTTAGTACTTGTAACAAACTTTCCTCTTTGAACTTGGAAAGTTTATTTGAAACTATAATCGATAATGTCTTATTGTTGCCCAAAAATATGTACTTGAGATGCTTAGGAAGTGGTTTTAATTCCAAATCTGGTCCCAATGCAACAGAAGGTAGAAGTTTAGTGTTCATAGGAGGCAAGAATTCATTAACAAATTTGTAAATTGGTTCTGAATCGAAATTATCATTAAAAAATGTTTCAAGTTCATTTTCATGATGTGACTCAAAAGATTCTTCTACTGAGGATTGAATTATGTTGAAATGGTTTACATTCAAAATTTCACTAGGGTGACTAATAGTGTCATGAACATTTAACTTCACGATCTCTCCATCAAACTCCATCTTAAGGGTTCTACTATACACGTCAATCTTAGTACTTGCGGTACTAAGGAAAGGTTGCCCCAACAAGATGTCCGTAGACCTAAGAGTGTTATCCTCTTCCATTTTCACTACATAAAATTCTATATGAAAGATAAGCCCGTTGACTTCCACCAATACTTTCACAAGGACTCCTTCAGGATGTACAATAGACTTGTCTGCAAATTAGATGATAACACTTGTTTCCTTTAAAAAACCCACGTTAAGTGATTCATAAATGGAAAAAGGCATTACATTTTTAGAGGCCCCTAAATCGCACGTAGCTTTTTCAATTCCAAATTGGTCTATTTTACATGGTATTGCAAACATGCCCCTATCTTTACATTTTGTTGGCAACTTTCACTACAACTATAAATCCTAGAATTAGGGGTTCTACATTTTGCGCTATTCTATGTGTTTGGCTCAATTAGCTTGTTATTTAGGTGTGTTTGAAGGTCTTGAGGAGGCTCGGGTTTGAGCCAGAGCCTTGGTAAAATTTTTCTTTTTGGGCATAGGGGGAGAGAGCTAGTGGAAGCAGGTCTTAAGGATAATTATTTGTGTTTGATGACACAAAGGTAAGCATAATGTGGAGTGGATATGGCGTCACTGGTAGAGCAAAGGGGGAGGAGTTTGAATCCCATCTACTGCATTGTGGGGCTTTAGTTTTTGTGCTCAAGGTAAGGAAGAGGAGGAATTCAACTGGGACTCTACCTAGGTGGTTGTTGAATGAGTTAAACAATTCAAAATGGATGGTGGAGAGGATATTGATGAGTTTAAATGGTCAACTAATTCGAATTAGTGGATGGAGAGTGAGTGAAGGAGGGAATCAAGGGATTTGGTGTGTGGAAGGTGGTTGGCCGAATATGGAAGGTGTTTATAGGGCATATTCGGTTGGGTGTGTGGGTGTGTACCGAAATTTCCTTTAGCTTTTTAGGTATTTGTTGCATAATCGATCATATGTGGTAAGTGGGGTGCCAAATTTGTAAGGTCTTTTGATCTTCATTTCAGGTTTGTTACTTATTTATGTGCTTGTGCCAAATCTCTCAAACCTTCCTCTCCATCTTTTCTTTTCATTTATGTGATAGCCGAATTTCAACTCTTCTCCTACTTCTTTTTCTTTTCTTCGTTGCACCTCTATTTCTTTCTTCTCTTAACCGAACCATTTTCTTCCACACCCTTTCATTTTCTTTGACTTCCTATACCTTAGCCGAATCACTCTTCTTCTAAATTTCTTCTACTTCTTCTTTTTCTCCTTGCTCCACTATTTTCTTTCTTCACTAGCCGAACCTCATCTTGCCACTTTCTTTACTTCACTTTTCATTTCTTGCTGGTTCTATTCTTGGAGCTGAAACCCCCTCTTGTGTCAAACTAAACCCATTTCTTACATATTTTGCTATTAACCGAACATCAAGAAGTATCCCTTTGGGTTGCCAGAAGTCCCTTTTCAATCGATTTTACTTGGTGCAAGGTAATGGGTTCTCTCTTCATATGTTTTTCTCTTCTCTCTTTAAAGATTGAAGTAGTCATCCTTTTACTCCTTTTAGGCTGAATCTGAGTACTTCTCCTTCTTGAAGCGTGTTCGTTCTTCCATAGGAAGCCAGAGCTCTTGCCAGTAGTGGTCGAATCTAAGGAATTTTGGTAAGTTTTGGTAATGGTCGATTAGGGGGAGAATGTAGGAGGATTTGCTTTGTGTCTCAGTTAGGCCGAAAGGTCGTTTCTTATTATTTTGTTTGGGGCATCATTTCTAACTCATTAGTTATTTTGGGACTCATTCGAAATTGTAAGTCAAATCCATTGGTGTTCAGTTCTCCATTGATCAAGGTAAGGAGTTCCTCTCTCATTTCCTTACGACTAGTATCTATTCATTTTACTCTGGCTTAACCAAGCCTGTTTGTTAGACAACTACCATTTTCACTGTGGTACCTTACTGATCGAACTCTCTTCATGGATGCAAGTGCTAGCCGTTCTAAAAAGGCATCGACAAAGGAGCCTAACGGGAGCCTAACGAGCCTAACGGGAGTGTCAGCAATCTGAGATTTTTCGTCGGGTTGTGGTAGAGTGCTCACATCTATTTTGGATAGGCAAATCGTTGTTATTCTCGCTAGTGAGAGTGAAGGCGATCAGGAGTGTATAGTCTTTCACGTAAGCAGATGTGTAAACCACACACTTTCATTTGTTTGTTTTGCATTAATATGTGTATTGGCTTAAAGCTGAAATAACTATAACGACAATTGAGATACCCAGTGGGTAAGTAGGAGATACCAAGTAAGTAACACTAATGACTATGCCATTCGAACAACTTAGCATGACTATATGTGTGTTCTGATTATCTAAAGTACATTGAGATATGTATTGCATTCATCACATTATGATAACATGTTGCATGGGATTAGGATATGATATTGATGAAAAGGGGCAGTGTATTTTGATGACTCTGTTACACTATTTCAGTGGCTTTGCCACATATTTCGGTGACTCTGTCACATTATTTCGGTGGCACTGCCACAATTTTGATGATGAGTAGCATGACTTCCATTGATGGTGTGTAGCGGATGAGGTTTGATTGTAGAAATCCCCACCGGTGTGTTTTGGTTGGCCGGGTGGTGTGTAGTAGATGGATTACTAGGCTAGGTTGGGTTGCATTGCATTGCATTTACTATCTACTATGCCATGTTATAGGGCTAAGGCCCAGTTTGTTTTGTATGGGCTTCGCCCAATTGGATTCTGTTAGGGCTCAGGCCCAGTTTTGTTCGTATGGGGAATTAAACACTGAGTTCTCGTAACTCACCCCTCTGCTTAATCTTGTAGGTAAAACCCAGTAGTGAGGATTTGGGGCCAGGGTGGACTCTATGGTGGGCATACATCGTAATTTTAGTAATTTCCTTTTTACTTTGCATTAAATGTTATTTTAATTTGGGATTATGTTCTGTAATAAGGCCACTAGGATTTTAATTTGATTTTTGTTATAATTCAGTTATTATCTATCATGAAACAATCAAACGGGGTTTTCCTTAAAATTTAAATAACTGTTTTCCAAAAATGAACCACAAACTATCAATAAATAAACTCGGGATTTTCTTAAAGCTTCAATAATTGTTTCCAAATGTCACACTACAAAAACCACCGAGTCTTATTTTTGTGATATAAAACAAGTTTCGGTAGTTAGTAATATTAACAACATTTTGCAAGAAAACCTTCAAGTCGAATTTGATTTTCAAATGTGAACCAAAACTCGAAAGTTTTAACATGATCTCGAAATTTCTTTAAAATCTTTCCATGTGACATGCTAGATCCTGTTGTAATGTCTGGGTCGGGTTTGGGGTGTTACATTTAGTGGTATTAGAGCCCGGTTACAAAACTCGACTGTGGAATAGGTTTCAAAAATGTTTTCCAAAATTGGTTTGAAATCTGGTTAAAGAAATATATGTATTTTTGGAAATATGGCACCCGAGTCTCCGGCACCAAATCCATAAGTCTTCTGACTTTTTTTGATATTGTGAAATGATTTTGGAAAGAAAATAATTAGAGTTAGTGTTTTATGGCTTTTAGCTATAAGAGTTAAGACTATAGAGACTGAGACATTAGGAAATTCGAATCGCGAAAACAACTACTATACTCATTTTGCATAAAACATTGTTAAGAAACATTGAAGTGAAATACTAATCCATAAAATTTGTAATCAGATTAAATCGATTTTGTTAACATGAGCGCTAGAGGATGTGGACGTGGTGGACGCGACCGAGGTAGAGGTCGAGGTACTGGGGTTGGATCTGAGGCATCTAGGCACATGCCCTATATAGAAGCACCTGCGCCACCGATGACCGAGAGGGGTCCCATAATTGAGCTGGAGGGGACGATGCCTTGTCCCAAGCTATGTTGCGAGTCTTGGAACGGGTTGCTGGGGCAAGTACTAGGTCAATGGCCTGAAAATCTATCCTTGAGCGACTTCGGGCAAATGGGTCTGAGATGTTTAGGGGCATTTCTGGTGTGGCCCCAAATGTAGCTGAATACCGGTTGGAGGCCATTGAACGAATTATGGATGATCTAGATTGTACGGAAGAGGAAAAGTTGAAAGGAGTAGTGTCCTTTCTACTGGATGAGGCGTACCAGTGTGACTTACAGTGAGGGAAGGTACTCCAACGAACTATATTACTTGGGACTTCTTTAAGACAGTGTTCCAGGGAAAGTATGTTGGGGCAAGTTATGTGGACGCCCAGAGGAAGGCATTTCTGAACTTGGTCCAAGGAGATAAGTCTGTGGTTGAATATGAGCGGAATTCCTATGCCTAAGTCGTTACGCTCGGGGTATCGTCGCAACTGATTATGAACATTATGTTCGATTTGAGGATGGTTTGATAGCTCCGTAGCGAGAAAGAGATTTTGCTATACTGGTTGAGAAGGCAAAAATTGCTGAAGAGGTGAAGCGTTCTAAGAGGTAGAACTGAGACAAAGATATGGGCAGAAATAAAAGAAGTTTTGTGGCGTCATGGTTTATAAGGGGTCCCAAAAGAGGCTTAGGATTGATGGGCCAGGTCGAGTTGCGATGCCTATTGCTATTAGACTAACTCGATCGTGTACTTTGTGTGGGAAAGTACATCCGAGGAGTTTTGGAGAAGAACTAAAGGACGCTTCAAGTGTGGATCAAGGGGTCATTTAATAAAAGACTCTCCACAAGAGGTGACTAGGGTGCGAACAATATGTGAAAGAATTATTCATGCAGGAAGAGGTGGTCAGTAGCCGCCGAGAGGTCATGGTCTGGCTAGAGGGGGAAATGGTTTTGGTCAAGGTCGTGGAGCACCGGGCAGAGGTGCTGGTAGTACAGATGCAAGACAGCAGAGGTTAGTCTATGCAGCTCAACGGCGAGAGGATAGCGACGCACCGGACATCATAACTGGTATGTTCCTTATATTTGGTGTACCCTTTACAGCTTTGATAGATATTGGGTCTACACATTCATATGTTGTTTGTATTATGTCCAGGATTTTGGGTATTAAATCTGAGATTGCTAATAAAGGAATGTTTGTGATTAGCCCTCTAGGACAATCTCTAGTAGTGAATAAACTACTTAGAAATGTGCCTTTAGAAGTGGAAGGAATTGTTTTCCCGGTAGACTTGATGGAATTGCCGCTCGGTGAGTTCGATTTGATTTTAGGCATGGACTGGCTAGTTAAGCATCGAGTGAACTTGGATTGCACTGCTAAGCACATGATATTGAAGACTTCCGAGGATAATGAGGTACTGGTGATAGGAGAAAGAAGGAATTACATGTCCAATGTGGTGTCGGCACTAAAGCCTGAAAGGATGGTGCGAAAAGGTTGCGATGCATACCTAGCTTTCATCAGCACTTTAGATACAAAGGAAGTGTCTATAGGGGATGCTAGGACGATGAAAGAGTTCTCGAATGTCTTTCCTAAAGAGCTTCTGGGATTGCCTCTAGATCGCGAGGTTGAATTTGGCATTGAGCTATTACCAGGAACGGCTCCAGTATCCATCGCCTCATATAGGATGGCACCGAAGGAACTGGTAGAACTTAAAGCTCAGACCAAGAGCTATTGGTCCGAGGATTTATCCTACCAAGTGGATCTCCATGGGGAGTGCCAGTGTTGTTCGTCAAGAAGAAGGATGGGTCGATGCGAATGTGCATTGACTATCGCCAACTGAACAAGTTGACTATTAAGAACAAGTACCCGCTACCAAGGATTGGCGATCTGTTCGATCAGCTATGAAGAGCTTCAGTTTTCTCAAAGATAGACTTGAGATATGAGTTCCATCAACTAAAGGTCAAGGAGACAGATATTCATAGACTACGTTCTGAACTCGGTATGGGCATTACAAGTTTCTGGTGATGCCGTTTGGGTTAACAAATGTACCAGTCGCTTTTATGGATATGATGAACCGGGTCTTTCAACCCTATCTAGATCGGTTCGTAGTGGTATTCATAGATGACATCTTGGTGTACTCAATGACTGAAGAGGAGCATGATTCGCATCTCTGGGTTTTTCTACAGATATTAAGAGAAAAGCAATTGTATGCCAAATTCAGCAAGTGTGAATTTTGGCTAAAGGAAGTGACCTTTTTGGGGCATGTTGTTTCTGCTGAGGGGATTAGGGTTGATCCTCGAAAGATCGAAGCTGTTTTGGACTGGAAACCGCCAAAGTTTGTGTCAAAAATTCAAAGTTTTCTGGGTTTTCCTGGGTACTACAGAAGGTTCATTGAGGGGTTCTCGTTGATTGCTGCACCTTTAACTAAGTTATTGCGGAAAGGGGTGCTGTTTGTTTGGGCTGATAAGAAACATGAAAGTTTTGAGAAGTTGAAGAAGATTTTAATTGAGGCATTAGTGCTAATTCATCCTAAAGCGGGGAAAGAGTTTGTCGTCTACTGTGATGCATCCCACACAGGTCTGGGTTACGTGCTGATGCAAGAAGGGAAGGTAGTAGCGTATGCATCTCGTCAACTAAGGCCGCATAAGATGAACTATCCCACTCATGACTTGGAACTAGCTGCTGTGGTGTTCATCCTGAAAATATAGAGACACTATCTATATAGAGAAAAGTCGATCATCTACACCAACCACAAGAGCCTAAAATATCTTTTTGCTTAGAAGGTGTTGAATTTAAGGCAACAGAGGCGGATAGAATTGCTGAAAGACTATGATTTCTCAATCGAATATCACTCGGGTAAAGCTAACATGGTGGCAGATGCGTTAAGTCATAAGGTGATATTGAATTTGAGAGCAATGTCTGCTCATCTCAGTCTTTATGAAGATGGTAGTCTATTAGCAGAGCATCAGATTAAGCCGGCATGGGTAGGTCAGATTAAAGAGAAGCAATTGTTGGATGAATCGTTGGGTTCTTAGTTTCAGCAAGTAGAAAGAGGTGAGACAGTGGATTTTGGGTTGAACAGTGAAGGTGTATTATGTTTTGGTGGAAGAATTTGTATGCCGAAGGACTCTGGGTTGAGGGAGATGATTCTACGGGAAGCCAATAGTAGCCCATACGCTAAACATCCTAATGGAAGCAAAATGTATCGAGATTTGCACAAACTATATTAGTGGCCAGGGATGAAGCGAAAAGTTACTAACTTTGTAAGTAAGTGTTTGACTTGTTAGCAAGTGAAGGTGGAACATCAATTGCCTTCGGGATTGCTACAACCGGTAAAGATTCCACTTTGGAAGTGGGAGAGGATAACGATGGACTTTGCTAGTGGATTGCCCCTAATGGCTACTAAGAAAGATTCAGTATGGGTAATAGTTGACTGGTTGACTAAGTCTACACACTTCATACCGGTTTGTATCGACTATTCGTTACAGAAGTTAGCCAAGCTGTATGTGGCAGAAATTGTGAGGTTGCATGGGGTACCTATGTATATCATATCAGACAAGGATCCTAGGTTTACATCACAGTTCTAGAAGGTGGTGCACGAAGCTTTGGGTACAAGGCTAGATTTCAGCACATGTTTCATCCACAGACTAATGGTCAGCCGGAGAAGGTAATTCAGATCATGGAAGACATGTTAAGGGGCTGTGTGATCGACTTCAGAGGTAGTTGGGAGGATTTTCTACCATTGGTAGAATTTGCGTACAACAATAGCTATCAATCCAGCATTCAGATGGCACCCTATGAGGCGTTGTATGGTCGTAGGTGTCGTACCCCTACCTACTGGACAGAGTACTTGAACGATAGTTGTTGGGTCCAGAATTGATCTCAGAGACTGAGGAAAAGGTTAAGTTGATTTGGGCCCTATTAAAAGATGCTTCTGATAGACAGCAATCATATGCTGATCTGAAGCGTAGAGAGATAGAATTTGTAGTGGGGGATCGAGTCTTCTTAAAAGTCTCACTTTAGAATAAGGTTCTAAGATTTGGACGGAAGGGCAAGTTGAGCGCTAGATTCATCGGGCTTTATCGAGTGCTGAAATGTGTGGGAGTAGTGACGTATCAGCTTGAGTTACCCTCAGAGTTGAAACAGATACATAATGTATTCCATGTTTCGATGCTAAGGCACTATCGTTCAGATCCATCTCACGTGGTGTCAGTGGAAGAAATTGAAGTAAGACCTGACCTATCTTTTGAAGAGAAGCCAGAGCAAATTCTAGATTGGGATGTTAAGGTGTTGAGAAGGAAATCTGTTCAGTTGGTCAAATTGTTATGGCGTAATCACAGTTCAGAGGAAGCCACGTGAGAGCCGAAGATGTGATGCGATAGCAATATCCTCATCTCTTTTAATTAGGTAAATTTTGAGGTCGAATTTTCTTTAAGAGGGTAAAACTGTAACATCCTAGAATTAGGGGTTCTGCATTTTGCACTATTCTATGTGTTTGGCTCGATTAGCTTGTTATTTAGGCATGTTTGGGGGTCCTGGGGAGGCTTGGATTTGAGCCAGAGACTTGATAATTTTTTTCTTTTTGGGCATAAGGGGACAGAGCTAGTGGAAGCAGGTCTTAAGGATAATTATTTGTGTTTGATGACACAAAGGTGAGCATAAGGTGGAGTGGATGTGGCATCACTGGTAGAGCAAAGGGGGAGGAGTTCGAATCCCATCTGCTGCATTGTGGAGCTTTAATTTTTGTGCTCAAGGTGGGGAAAAGGTGGCATTCGGCTGGGACTCTACCTAGGTGGTTGTTGAATGAGTCAAAAAATTCAAAATTGATGGTGGAGAGGAGATTGAGGAGTTTGAAATGGTCAACTAATTTGAATTGGTGGATGGAGAGTGAGTAAAGGAGGGAATCAAGGGATTTGTTGTGTAGAAGGTGGTTGGCTGAATATGGGAAGGTGTTTAGGGGATGGTCAACTAATTTGAATTGGTGGATGGAGAGTGAGTGAAGGAGGGAATCAAGGGATTTGTTGTGTAGAATGTGGTTGGCTGAAGGTGTTTAGGGGGCATATTCGGTTGGGTGTGTAGGTGTGTGCCGAAATTTCCTTTAGCTTCTTAGGCATTTGTAGCATAATCGGTCTTATGTGGTAAGTGGGGTGTCAAATTTGTAAGCTCTTTTGATCTTTATTTTGGGTTTGTTACTCATTTATGTGCTTGTGTCGAATCTCTCAAACCTTCCTCTCCATCTTTTCTTTTCATTTGTGTGATAGCCGAATTTCAGTTCTTCTCCTACTTATTTTTCTTTTCTTTGTTGTACCTCTATTTCTTTCTTCTCTTGACCGAACCATTTTCTTCCACACCTTTCCATTTTCTTTGACTTCCCTATACCTTAGCCGAATCACTCTTCTTCTACATTTCTTCTACTTATTCTTCTTTTCTCCTTGCTCCTTTATTTTCTTTCTTTACTAGCCAAACCTTAGCTTGCCACTTTCTTTACTTCTCTTTTTGTTTCTTGCTAGTTCTATTCTTGGAGCCGAAACCCCCTCTTGTGTCAAACTAAACTCATTTCTTACATCTTTTACTATTAGCTGAACATCAAGAAGCATCCCTTTGGGTTATTGAAAGTTCGTTTTCAATTGCTTTTGCTTGGTGCAAGGTAACGGGTTCTCTCTTTATATGTTTTTCTCTTCTCTCTTCTAAAGATCGAAGCAGTCATCCTTTTACTCCTTCCTTTTTAGGCTGAATTTGAGTAGTTCTCCTTCTTGAAGCGTGTTCGTTCTTTCATAGGAAGTCGAGCTCTTGTCAGTAGTGGTCAAATCTAAGGTATTTTGGTAAGTTTTGGTAATGGCCGATTAGGGGGGAGAATGAATGGAGGATCTCCTTTGTAACACCCTAAACCCGGTCTAAACGCTACGACCAAATCTAGTGTGTTACTGGGAAGAAATCATTTTACAAACCATTATGTCGACTTGAATTGAAAGGAAAACTTTTGGGCCAGTTAAGAAAATTGTGGCTGAACCGAGCGAATTATTAAAACGTTTTGAAACTTATTTTAGCGTGATATAATTGCCTTGTTGATTATTATTCATTCGATGTATATCTTTAGAAAAGAAACTCGAAAAATTACCTTAAGTTTATAAAACGTTAGATTATAAATTACTTGGCATGCCTTTTTCGCTTAATAATAGTTTAAGGAAAAAGAAAGGAAAGAAAAATAACAAATCCCAAAGTAAAGTTTAAATGGCCTTATTACAAGATTCGAAATCCAAAACTTAAAATAAATGAGAACCAAATTCAAATTAAATAGTGAAATTAATTGTCGAGCATGGCCACCATGAGTTCACCCCGACTCCGAATCCACGGTCTAAGCATTATCTGCAAAATGTAACGGAAGGGGTGAGTCACCGAGACTCAGTGTGTAAATCTCCATCCCAAAAGATGTTATGCTCTTACACAGATTCATATAATATTATGCATGTCATGCAACCCATTGCCTAGTTATCCATCTGAGTCTCCCAAATATACACCTTGTGGCACCTAGCCATTGGTGGTACCTAACCACTGGTAACCGAAGTAACAGATATTCATGTGTGGGGCCAACCCACTTGTGGTACCTAACCACTAATGACGATCCCTTAAATCGATATGTAGGGCCAACCCACTGTGGTACCTAACCACTGGGACAAGTCACAAATTAAGCACATGTGGTACCTAACCACTGGTGGTTCCAAACCACTAAGACTTAGTCACAAAATCATGATATGTGGGGCCAACCCACGTGTGGTACCTAACCACTGGTGACAGTCTGATAAATCATGCATTCCCTCTCCTCTCATCATACCCATATGCTATGTATACGTTTCTCAATACAATATAATCATGCTTAATGCATAGGAAAATACAGCATGGCATACACACGTTTCACATGGATCAAGCATGATATTCACCATAATGGACTTACCCGGAGTCCTTGCTTATACCCGAAAGGGTAACGTAATGTTTCCCACCGTTATTCCGGCTTTTAACAAACACAACATTTAACATAACAACATATGAAGTGCGTAAGAGTTACACACCTGTTTCTCGTACTATCCCACTCTTGAGTTTAACACTATTTCCACTCGGGACTACTACTACTGGCCTACGATCTTGCTCTGATGCCGGCCCACAACCTGGTGGCCAATCTCGCACTCCTGATACTGCTCGCTTCTTGTACTTAGGGGCTGAGTTCACAGATCCAACCCTTCCTGTCGTTTGTCTAGCATTCTAGTCCATGAACACACCTTGGTCGTTAAATCACATTAAAGTAGTGAGAACAAACTAAAAGTAATCAGTGTTCACGACCACGGCCCTTACCAAGATCAACAAATCCCGGAGCCTTAAACTTGGCTAAAACGATGATTGAATCCCTTCAGTCTTCTTTTAGTTCCGGCACAAGTAGTCACCACAGAGGTGATTCGGCTTCTAAGAAGAACGAGTGGAAATCAACGTGATATTGAGAAAGTGATGAAGATGAGAAAGAGATAGCAAAGAAGAAAACAATAGTGACTTACCAATCCTGAGATGATGATTCGGCAAGAGCTGACACAGGAGTGAATCCAAAATAGAAGCCGAAAATGGAAATAAGATTTTTAATGGTATGGTTAGGGGTTTCGATTCTCTGAGAGATAGAGAAAACACTACTGAAAGGTGGCTAAAAGGGTTCGGCTATGGGAGAAGAAAGTATGGCAAAGAGGGTTTGGCTTTTAGGAAAATATTAAAGAGGAGAGGAGAGCTAGGGAGTTGCGGCAAAGAAAGGGTAAGAGAGATCACAAGAGAAAGGAAATTTTGGCTTGACTAGATGCAAAAGATGATAACTTGTGCCTACTAATTTTGGCATATCAACCAAATTTCACCCCCTCTCTAGAGTTGGATTTTCGGCCAACTCTGCTGTCACCTGATAACTCTTATCCCACTTGTTATCTTAATCCATATCCTCCCTTCAATAGAGGCCTCCTTCGCACCAACTCCTCCCTTCATATTATCAACAAAATACAAGGATTAAAACTCCTATTTTCAAGCTATTGTGCCGTCCTCCCTTCCCCCCTTGGAGTGCCGAATTTTAGCCCAAAAACTTAGGCCCCAAACGGCCAGTACTTGGCCCAAATCCCTTCCCTTAATGATGCCACCCACTTGTTCCTTGTGGCACCACCAAACTTTGGGCCACTAGCCCACCTTGCAATTTAGACACAGATACCCACTTTAATTATGTCCTAGCGTTCTTCATTAGAAAATTAACCCAGGTCTCAGCCCAAACCTGGGCCCAATTCGCACTTCTAAACCTCAAGCTAACACTTTAACCCTACAACACACAAAATGCATGTGACCCACTTATACGTAATGTTACGCTTCTACCCCCTTAAAATAAATTTCGGCCTCAAAATTTACCTGATCAAAAGAGTTGAGGGTATTGATGATGCATAACATCCTCCGACTCCCATGTCGCTTCTTCCGAACCGTGGTTTTGCCATAATACCTTCACCAAAGGGACTGATTTCCTGCATAATATTTTGACATCCCGATCCAGGATCTGTACTGGTTCCTCCTCAAAAGATAAGTCTGGGCTCACCTCAATTTCTTCTACCGGCACAACATGAGACGGATCTGAGCGATAGCGTCTAAGCATGGAAACATGAAACACATTATGGATTTGACTCAACTTTGGTGACA
Source organism: Gossypium rotundifolium (assembly GCA_025506655.1). NCBI lineage: Eukaryota > Viridiplantae > Streptophyta > Magnoliopsida > Malvales > Malvaceae > Gossypium > Gossypium rotundifolium. The sequence goes on along the minus strand of CP106731.1, from coordinate 40,089,652 downwards.
ACTCGAGTTGATAAGCTACTGGTCCCACTCGTTTCAACACCCGATAAGGCCCAATAAACCTAAGGCTCAGTTTGCCCTTCCGACCAAATCTCTGCACTTTCTTTCACGGCGACACCTTCAAGAAAACCATGTCACCCTCTGCAAATTCTATATCCTTCCGTTTAAAATCAGGCATAGGACTTTTTCCTGTCCGAAGCATCCTTCAGACGGTCTCGAATTAGCCTAACCTTCTCTTCTGTTTTAGCCAGCAACTATGGACCCAACAACTGCCATTCTCCCAACTCCGTCTAATACATAGGGGTACGACACTTTCGACCATATAATGCTTCATATGGTGCCATCCGAATACTTGCCTGGTAACTATTGTTGTATGCGAACTCTGCCAACGGTAGAAATTCTTCCCAACTACCTCCAAAATCTAAGACACAACCCCTTAGCATATCCTCCAAGACCTGAATTACCCTCTCCGACTGTCCATCCGACTGGGGATGAAATGCTGTACTAAAATCCAACTTTGTTCCCAATGCCTGGTGCAACGCCTTCCAAAACCTCGACGTGAACCTAGGGTCCCTGTCATAGATAATCGACACTGGTACCCCATGTAACCTCACAATTTTTGCCACATATAATTTAGCCAACCGCTGGAGAGAGTAATCAACCCGAACTGGTATAAAATGTGCCATCCAAACTGAGTCCTTCTTAGTAGGCGTGAGGGGTAGCCCACTAACAAAATCCATCGTGATCTTTTCCCATTTCCACTACGGAATCTTTATCGATTGCAACAATCTCGAGGGTAACTGATGTTCAGCCTTGACCTGTTGACACGTCAAACACCTACCCACAAATTTAGTTACTTCTCACTTAAGGCCCGGCCACTAGAACTACTCCCGCAAATCTCGATACATCTTACTACCTCTAGGATGCAAGCGTATGGACTGCTATGAGCCTCCTGAAGAATATTCTTCCTTAACTCCACATCTCTAGGCATGCAAAATTTCCCCTGAAAACACAACACTCCATCACTGCTAAAGCTATATCCTTCCAATCCACCATTCTGCACTTGCAAACACAGAGTGTTTAAGACTTCATCCAACAGTTATTTTTCCTTAACCTGGTTTACCCACATTGGCTTCACTTGTAATTCCGCTAACAGACTTCCGTCATCATACAGACTAAGGTGGGCAAACAAAGCTCTTAGATCCGCCACAACCTTGCGGGTCAAGGCGTTAGCTACCATATTAGCCTTTCTCGGATGGTACTCAATCGAGCAATCATAATCCTTCAACAGCTCGGTCCACCTCCTCTGCCTTAAATTCAATTCCTTCTGAGTGAGGAGGTATTTCAAACTCTTATGGTCCGTGTACACAATAGACTTCTCTCCATACAGGTAATGTCTCTAAATTTTTAGGGCGAAAACCATTGTAGCCAACTCAAGATCATGCATCGGGTAATTCACCTTGTGAGATCTCAATTGTCGAGAAGCATACACTACTACCTTCCCTTCTTGCATCAGCACACATCCTAACCCTCTGTGCGACGCATCACAATAAACCGTAAACTTATTTCCTACTTCAGGTTGAATCAGCACCAGAGCTTCCGTCAAAATCCTCTTCATCTTCTCAAAACTCTCTTGTTGCTTGTCTGACCACACAAACGAAACCCCTTTCCTTAAAAACTTGGTAATGGTGCTGCAATCAAAGAAAATCCTTCCACAAACCTTCTGTAATATCCTACTAAACCCAGAAAACTCTGAATCTCTGCCACAGACTTCGGTGGTTTCCAGTCCAATACAGCTTCAATTTTTCGAGAGTCCACCCTAATCCTCTCAGCCAACACCATATGACCCAAAAAGGTAACTTCCTTCAATCAGAACTCGCACTTACTAAACTTAGCAAACAACTACTTCCCCCTCAGAATTTGCAACACCACACAAAGATGCGCATCATGCTCCTCCTCAGACTTGGAATAAACCAGAATATCGTCGATAAACACTACAACAAACCAATCAATATATGGTTAAAAAACCCGATTCATCATATCCATAAACGCTACTTGGGCGTTAGTCAACCCAAATGACATCACCAGAAATTCATAGTGACCGTAACGAGAACGAAAAGCCATTTGATGGATATTCGCCTCCCTGACCTTAAGCTGATGATATCTCGACCTCAAATCTATCTTGGAAAAGATTAAGGCTCCCTTAAGTTGATCGAACAAGTCAACTATCCTCGATAACGGATACTTGTTCTTAATTGTCAACTTATTTAACTGACGGTAATCAATGCACATTCGCATTGATCCGTCCTTCTTCTTAACAAAAAGCACAAGTGCTCCCCAAGGCGATACACTCGGCGGATGAAACCTCGATCCAGCAATTCCTGAATCTGCGCTTTCAGCTCCACTAACTCCTTCGGCACCATTTTATATTAGGGCAATAGACACTGGCGCTGTTCCTAGTAGAAGGTCTATACCAAACTCCACTTCGCGATCTGGAGGCAAACCCAGAAGCTCTTCCGAAAAGACGTCGGTAAATTCTTTCACCGTTCAGACATTCTCCAAAGTTGATTCCTTAACTTCCAAAGCACAAACATAAGCCACAAATGCCTCACATCCTTTTCTCACCATCTTCTCAGCTTTCAGAGCGGATACCACATTAGATAGGTAGTTCCTTCTCTCACCTATCATCACCACTTCTTCACCCTCGGTAGTTCTCAGCACCATGCGCTTAGCTGCACAGTCCAGACTCGCCTGATACTTTACCAACCAATCCATCCTAAGACTAGATCGAACTTCCCGAAGGGAAATTCCATCAAATCACCTTGAAACACTACCCCTTGAAGTTCTAGGGGTACATCCCTATATAGTTTGTCTACTACCACAGAGTGTCCTAGAGGGCTAATTATCGTCATCTCCCTAGCAGAAGTCATATAGGCTAAGTTTAAAGTTTTCAATATACTACTAGCAACATAAGACTGCGTCGATCCAACATCAATCAAAGTAGTATAAGGCAACCCAAAAATTAAAAACATACCGGTTATGACGTCCGGTGCGTCGCCCTCCTCACGACGCTTCACTGCATAGACCAACCCAGGTTGTCTTGCATCGGTACTTTTCGCACCCCTGCTCGATGCTCCACGGCCTTGCCCATTTCTATTACCACCCCTGACTGCACTTCGACCCCTCTGCGGTCGCTGACCATCTCTCCTAAATTGGGTACCCCCTTGATTCTCAGTCTACGTCCTTGCCGGCCTCCGTGGACAATCCCTTATTCGGTGATCCATTGACCCACACTCGAAACATCCCCTATTACCTGTCCAACACTCCCCCGAATAGGACTTCCCACATCGGGCACACTGTGGTGGCCATTGAGCAGCAGTAGCTGGCCTTGCAGCTTGATCCCGTCCACCAAATCCAGTTATTTTTTGAGAACTCCCGGTAGACCTTGATGGCCCAAAACTCCTTTTATCCATATTCCTGTTCTGATCCTTTTTCTCGGTTTGCCTCACCTCCTCAGCAATCTTGGCCTTCTCCACAAGAACGGTAAATTCCTTCTCTCGCTGTAGAGCAATCAACACCCGTAGCTCATTCTTCAGTCTGCCCTCAAACCTAACATAGTGCTCATGCTCTGTACCCACGATGCCCCGAGCGTACCTACTTAACCGCAAGAATTTTTCCTTGTACTTGGATACTGACTTACTCCCCTGAACCAAATTTAGAAACGCCTTTCGTTTTGCATCTATATAACTCGACCCCACGTACTTCCTCTAGTAAGCCACCTTGAAAAAGTCTCAAGTGATGTCATCGGCCAACGCTCCTTCTCTAACCGTGAGCCACCACTGATAAGACTCATCCCGGAGAAGAGATACTATCCCTTTTAGCTTCTCCTCGGATGTGAAGTCCAAGTCATTCATTATGCACTCTGTCGCCTCTAACCAGTACTCCATGGTGTTGGGAGCTACACCTGAAATTCCCCTAAATACCTCGGCTACATTTGCTCGGAGTCATTCAGACACAGATTTTCGAGTCTCTGTCACTATGCCTGCTCCAACAACTCTCTCTAGGACTTGTAGCATAGCTTGCGACACTGCATCATTACCACCTGCCTGCTCCTGATATCTAGTGCCTACAGCTGGTGGCGGCGGCACCTCATTTTCTAACCCATAATCGGACCCTACCAGTTCCAACATAGTTGTCCTACCCCTACCACGTCCGCATGCAATACACCCACGACCTCGTGTGCTCATTCTACCGTTCGTGAATTAATTTGATTTAGAAATTTTATGGGTTAATAACTTTTTCTTTCAATGATTAACAACGAATAGTCTTATGGAAGAAAATTTTAACAGTGGTTCTTTCGAGTCTGAACTATGTCTACAGAGTTCAATTCTTAAGTCTGTATTTCTAATTCTAAAATTCACATTCAAATAACATCCAACAGGGCACCATACACAGGCTTCACACACAAGTACATCCATGGACTCATGTTCATTCTCTAGGGGTATTTTCGTCATTTCACTACCTAAGGGTATTATCGTCATTTTAACCTACAGGGGTATTTTTGTAATTTTTCAAAATAAGATATCTTGGTGGTTTTTCAAAATAGGGGTATTTCATTAATTTTGCAATCTAGGGGTATTTTGGTAATTTTGCAATCTGTGGGTTTTTGGTCATTTACCTCAACCTAGGGTATTGTGGGAAGTTTTACAAAATTCAGGGTCATATAAGTAATTTTGTAAAGATAGGGTACTGGTCCTTTTTGGGTTTTAGTTAAAATTTTGGCCTGTTAATAAGTCTTCGAGGCTAAGGTGAACAATACTATGCACGGTAGGATTCGAGAAAGAGGAGGTGAGTCACTAGGACGCTTACATACCAAGCTCTTCCTGAATCCAATCCTAGACATGCATATGCCTGTTACCACACCTCGTCCTTCTGACTTGCTCACAGACATGTTTATTTAGGGAAGTTAAGTTTTATGTAAGAGTTTGTGTAACTAGGCCTAAGGTCCATCAGCCCTAATATAACTATCTACGTCCCTATAACCCATTAACCCATCATACATATATATATATATATATCACAGCAAAGGTTAGGATACTTACCTAGGTAGATCAGTGCCGGAGACTCAGGTGCCATGTTTTCCGAAGTATGCATTTCTGTCAAATGATTTTTTTAGACCCTTTATTGAAAATATTTTGGGCCTTAAACCCACAGTCGAGCTTTAGAACCGAGCTCTGATACCAAAAATGTAACACTTTAAACCCGGTCTAAATGCTACGGCCGAATCTAGCGTGTTACTGGGAAGAAAACGTTTTACAAACCATTATATCGACTTGAATTGAAAGGAAAACTTTTGGGGTAGTTAAGAAAATTGTGGCTGAATCGGGCGAATTATTAAAATGTTTTGAAACTTATTTTAGCGTGATAGAATTGCCTTGTTGATTGTTATTCATTCGATGTATATCTTTAGAAAAGAAACTCAGAAAAATTACCTTAAGTTTATAAAAATGTTCGTATCATAAATTACTTGGCATGCCTTTTTCGTTTAATAATAGTTTAAGGAAAAAGAAAGGAAAGAAAAATAACAAATCCCAAGGTAAAGTTTAAGTGGCCTTATTACAAGAACTGAAATCCAAAACTTAAAGTAAATAAAAACCAAATTCAAATTAAATAGTGAAATTAATTGTTGATCATGGCCACCACGAGTCCATCCCGGCTCCGGATCCACGATCTAAGCATTATCTGCAAAATGTAACAGAAGGGGTGAGTCACCGAGACTCAGTGTGTAAATCCCCATCCCAAAAGATGTTATACTCTTACACAGATTCATATAATATTATGCATGTCATGCAACCCATTGCCTAGTTATCCATCCGAGTCTCCCAAATCTACCCCTTGTGGCACCTAGCCATTGGTGGTACCTAACCACTAGTAACCGAAGTTACAGATATTCATGTGTGGGGCCAACCCACTTGTGGTACCTAACCACTGGTGACGATCCCTTAAATCGATATGTGGGGCCAACCCACTGTGGTACCTAACCACTGGGACAAGTCACAAATTAAACACATGTGGTACCTAACCACTAGTGGTTCCAAACCACTGAGACTTAGTCATAAAATCATGATATGTGGGGCCAACCCACATGTGGTACCTAACCACTGGTGACAGTCTAATAAATCATACCTTCCCTCTCCTCTCATCATACCCATATGCTATGTATATGTTTCTCAATACAATATAATCATGCTTAATGCATGGGAAAATACAGCATGGCATACATAGGTTTCGCATGGATCAAGCACAATATTCACCATAATGGACTTACCCGGAGTCCTTGCTTATACCCGAAAGGGTAACATAATGTTTCCCACTATTATTTCAGCTTTTAACAAACACAACATTCAACATAACAACATATGAAGAGCATAAGAGTTACACACCTATTCTCGTACTATCGCACTCTCGACTTTAACACTATCGCCACTCGAGACTACTACTACCGGCCTACAATCTTGCTTCAATACCGGCCCACAACCCGGTGACCAATCTTGCACTCCTGATACTGCTCGCTTCTTGTACTTAGGGGCTGGGTTCATAGTTCCAACCCTTCTTGTCGTTTGGCTGGCATTCGAGTCCATGAACACATCATGGTCATTAAATCACATTAAAGTAGTGAGAACAAACTAAAAATAATCGGTGTTCACGGCCACGGCCCTTACTTAGATCGACAAATCCCGGAGCCTTGAACTTGGCTAAAACGATGATTGAATCCCTTCAGTCTTCTTCTAGTTCCAGCACAAGTAGTCACCACAAAGTTGATTCGGCTTCTAAGAAGAACGAGTGGAAATCAACGTGATATTGAGAAAGTGATGAAGATAAGAAAGAGATAGCAAAGAAGAAAACAACAGTGACTTACCAATCCTGAGATGATGATTCAAAGAAGAGTCGCACAGAGTGAATCCAAAATAGAAGTCCAAATGGAAATAAGATTTTTAATGGATGGTTAGGGGTTCCGGTTCTCAGAGAGATGGAGAAAACACTACTGAAAGGTGGCTAAAAGGGTTCAACTATGGGAGAAGAAAGTATGGCAAAGAGGGTTTAGCTTTTAGGAAAATATTAAAGAGGAGAGGAGAGCTAAAGAGTTGCGCCAAAGAAAGGGAGAGAGAGATCACAAGAGAAAGGAAATTTTGACTTGACTAGATGCAAAAGATGATAGCTGTGCCTAATAATTTCGGCATATCAAACAAATTTCACCCCCTCTCCAGAGTTGGATTTTCGACCAACTCTGCCGTCACCTGATAACTCTTATCCCACTTGTTATCTTAATCCATATCCTCCCTTCAAGAGAGGCCTCCTTGGCACCAACTCCTCCCTTCATATTATCAACAAAATACAAGAATTAAAACTCCTATTTTCAAGCTATTGTGCTGTCCTCCTTCCCCTTGGAGTGCGAAATTTTAGCCCAAAAACTTGGGCCCCTAACCGCCAGTACTTGGCCCAAATCCCTTTCCTTAATGACGCCGCCCACCTGCTCCTTGCGGCACCACCAAACTTTGGATCACTAGCCCACCTTGCAATTTAAACACAGATACCCACTTTAATTATGTCCTAGAGTTCTTCATTAGAAAATTAACCCAGGTCTCAGCCCAAACCTGGGCCTAATTCGCACCTCTAAACCTCAAGCTAACACTTTAACCCTACAACACATAAAATGCACAGACCCACTTATACAGGATGTTACATCCTTTGTGTCTCAGTTAGGTCGAAAGTTCGTTTCTTATTATTTTATTTGGGCATCATTTCTAACTCGTGAGTTATTTAGGGACTCATCTGGAATCACAAGCCGAATTCGTTGGTGTTCAGTTCTCCATTGATCAAGGTAAGGAGTTCCTCTCTCGTTTCTTTATGACTAGTCTCTATTCACTTTACTCTACCTTAACCAAACCTTTTTGTTAGACAACTACCGTTTTCACTGTGTTACCTTACTAATCAAACTCTCTTCATGGATACGAGCAGTAGCCGTTCTAAAGAGGCATCGACAAGGGATCCTAAAGGGAGTGGACTCGCAGTCTCCACTCCTAAGTTTAAACGGCGTACAGTGTTAGCAATCTGAGATTTTCAGCCAGGTTGTGGTAGAGAGTCGACATTTGTTTGGTATAGGCAAATCGTTGTTATTCCCGCTAGTGAGAGTGACGGCGATCAGGAGTGCATAGTCCTTTGCATAAGTAGGTGCGTAAACCACACACCTTTATTTGTCTATTTTGCATTAATATGTGTATTGGCATAAAGCTGAAATAACTGTAACGGCAATTGAGATACCTAGTGGGTAAGTAGGAGATACTAGGTAAGTAACACTAATGACTTTGCCATTCGAACAACTTAGAATGATTATATGTGTGTTCTGATTATCTGATGTACATTGAGACATGTATTGCATTCATCACATTTCGATAATATGTTGCATGGGATTGGGATATGATATTGATGAAAAGGGACAGTGTATTTCTGTGACTCTGTCACACTATTTCGATGGCTATGCCACATATTTCGGTGACTCTATCATATTATTTGATGGCACTGCCACAATTTTGGCGATGGGCAGCATGACTACCATCGATGGTGTGTAGCAGATGAGGGTTGATTGTAGAAATCCCCACCGTTGTTTTTTGGTTGGTCGAGTGGTGTGTAGCGGATGAATTACTCGGCTGGGCTGGGTTGCATTGCATTGCATTCACTATCTGCTATGCCATGTTAATAGGGCTAAGGCCCAGTTTATTTCTATATGGGCTTCGGTCAATTGGATTTCGTTAGGGCTAAAGCCGAGTTTTGTTCATATGGGGAATTACACACTGAGTTCTCATGACTCACCCTTTACTTAATCTTGCAGGTAAAACTCAGCAGTGAGGATTTGGGGCCAGGGTGGACTCTGTGGTAACCATACATCATAATTTTAGTAATTTCCTTTTGACTTTGCATTAATTGTTATTTTAATTTGGGATTATGTTCTGCAATAAGGCCACTAGAATTTTAATTTGGTTTTTCTTATAATTCGGATATTATCTATCATGAAACGATCAAACGGGGTTTTCCTTAAAATTTAAATAACTATTTTACAAAAACGATCCACAAACTATCAATAAATAAACTCGGGATTTTCTTAAAGCTTTAATAATTGTTTCCAAATGTCACACTACAAAAAACCACTGAGTCTGATTTTTGTGATATAAAACAAGTTTTGGTAGTTAGTAATATTAACAACATTTTGCAAGAAAACCTTAAAGTCAAATTTGATTTTCAAATGTGAACCAAAACTCGAAAGTTTTAACATGATCTTGAAATTTCTTTAAAACCTTTCCATGTGACATGCCAGATCCAGTCATAACGTCTGGGCCGAGTTTGGGGTGTTACAGCAACACCACAGATACAATTTAACTAACACTTACATTTTCATTTCCAGTTAATTTTAGGTTGTTGGTGCAAAGGTCCTTAAGGAACTTGGCATATCGTAGAATTTATTTTATTGCATCCAATAATGGTTTGTTGACCTCGACTTTTCTGAATGTTTCAATGATCTCTTTCTCCTCCTTTCCTCTCTGATCTTGTTTCAATTGTCCTAGAAAAGAAGGTTGATTTTTGGGCAATGGAGGTTTCGTTTAGACCTATTCATTATTCTCCTACTTTTCCTAGGTGGAATATTGATCGCGATTCTTACCAGGATTTGGTTCTAGTACTTTTCCACTTCGCAACGTTACTACATTTGCATTTTCTCTTGGGTTAGGTTCCGTTTGTGACAGCAACTTTCCCTGTAAATTTATTTTCTCAATTGAAATGGTCAACTATTTTATAGATGCCTCAATTTTCTTTTGAAAATAAATATTATTTTGTTGCATTTGGTGTTGGAAATCAAGCACATTAGCTAATAATTTATTTATCATTAATTCTAGAGAGGTACTTGAAACTTGCATTTGTTGTGAAAATTGATTTTGGTATGGCTGATTATACTATGGGTTCACCCCACAACTTAAGTTAGGATGGTCTTTCCATCCTGGGTTATATGTATTAATGTAAGGGTCATATTGCCTATGGGGTGGTCTAAGAAAGTTCCCCACAGCATCCAAATAGGCCATAGTATTGTCATACAAACTAGAGCATGTGTTAGTTGTATATTCGGGTGCTACACAAATTCCGCATAGTTAGGCCAATCCTACTTTTACTGTAAAAAGAGAGTTCAATATATTAGTAAGTCTATCAACTTTATCTTCTAAAATTGAATTATTTAGTTGGTGAACCCTTCTAATGGGTTTAGGATTGGTTCGAAATTGCTGAGTATTTGTAGCCATCGTGGATATCAAGTCACTAGCCTATTGGGGATCATGTTGACCAATGCCCCTCCATTGGCAGCATCTATCATATTCATTTCCATGTGCTTCAAGCCCTCATAGAAGTATTAGAAAAGAGACTGTTTTGTTATCCCATATTGTGGGAAACTTGCACACAACTTTTTAAATCTCTCTCAATAGTCGTAAAGAGACTCCACATCCTTTTGTCTTATCCCAACAATCTCCGTCCTTAACTCAGTTGCGCGCGAAGTTGGGAAAAATATGTTAAGAAAAAATGAAAAAGATCAGCCCAAGTTGTGATAGATCCAAGATGTAAATAAAATAATTATTATTCAGCAAAGTCTACTAGGGAAAAAGGGAAAGCACGTAATTTGATTTGATCCTCAATTACTCCTTGAGGTTTCATACTAAGACAAACCATATGAAACTCTTTTAGATGTTTGTGTGGTTTTCATTTTAGCATTCACAAAAAGTTAGTAGCAACTAGATGAATCCTAACTTAAGTTCAAAATTAGTATCTATTGTAGGATACACAATGCATAACAGTTGTTGATCTGCAAGAGCTTTGGCCATTTGCCGAATCTTTTGAGCCATAGTTTCTTGTGTTGGATTCGAGTTTATGTTAAACCTAGCGTTAGGCACTTTTTCCAGTGGGTTGAATCCTACTCTTTCGTTCTCTGGTGTTTTAGTAGATTTTTGTTAACCCTAGACTCAACTTTGCAACCCACTTCTATTTCTAGTGGAGGATTCTTCTTAGTTCCTACCACTTCTAGCTGCCTTTTCTGTAGCTTTGTTTCCTTGCGATTAGCTCTCACAGTCGTTTCAATTTCTAGATCAAACACTAGATTTCCTGGAGCTAATCTGGTCATAAGAGAAAGAAACAAGATTAGTACATTGCCAGTCCCTGGCAATGATGCCAAATTTTGGTTTTGTTGTTGAAAGCACCAAATATATTCTATCCCTAAGAAAGAACGAAAAGAATAGTATAAGGGAAGTAAGGTCAAATCCTCAGAGATTGGATCGTTACAGCTTCTTGTTCCTTGAAATCCTGTGCATGTTCATGCCTGAGAAAATGCCTGACTTGGAAAAATAAATAAATAAAATAGCAGAATTAAGAATATGGACGGGTTGAGACTAAATAAATTTAAATTGCAATTGTGAAAAAAAAAGAGTTGAGAAAAGGGGTTTTTTATTTGAGGGGTTCTAGCCTCCGGTTATCTCGATCCTCCTTTGGTTCAATCATAGACCTTTAAGTGGTTCTACTCATGACCGAATAAGCCAGTTATAGTGGAAGAGGACACCTACGACCACCAACTCCACTTTAGATTATAACCTTGCGATCTAGAGAAACTTGACTCTAGCCAACCTTCACTCTTGTGAGACCATCTTACACTAGAACTTCATTTCTTAATGGCGAATGCCACACCATTTCGTCTCTTGAGCTTGACAACCTCTGACGTAGTAAGTTAGCAAACCGACTATGCAACCTTCCTAAAACATACAAAGAGGTTGTCTTTGCACAAGATGAAAATATTACTTTTGGAAGGACATCGACGGAAGCGTCAATCTCGTAATGCAGAGAAATGTTGAGTACTCATTGAGAAGGGTTAAGTGTGGTTTCTAAGCCTCATGAACTCTTTTTGAAGAATCTTGATAACCTTTTGTAACAGCTCATTTTTATTCAAATCAAAATAGTGGTTTCAAAACAAAAAATTTGATGTTAAAAAATTATTTTAATATTATTTTTTGGTATTTACAATATGTTATTTGATATGTGTGAAACTTTCGTGAGCTAGTTTTATCAATTGGTTGGTTAATTTGATAAAAAGGACTAAATCGCGTAAAATGCAAAAGTGTTGTTCTATTAGCTAAATGTGTCAAATAGCTATAGAACCTTAATGTTAAGGTCCATATGTTGTAATTAGACCATTAAATTGGTGAGTGGACATATATGGACATTTAATAGATGTTTTAAATGGTTTTTCCTTAAGGTTATTATGGTAATTAGCATAATTATCATATATTAAATAAAACAAAACAAAATTTTACCTTCATATCATCTTTTAAAACTGAATTTTAGAGTTTGAGAAGCCATTTTTATACCTTTAAGTTCGGCACTTTTATTTTCATCAATTAGGTATGTGTTTTTAATCCGTTTTTAATTATTTCTATGTTTTTGTAATCATTGCATCTCAATCTAACTAGCCCGTACCTTTAATTTCAAAACTATTAAAGATTTTGAGAGTTTCAATTGTTGAATCTATGTGTTCTTTGATGTTTAATGTTGAAATATGAAAGATTGATTATAGTTTTACATGTTTTGTTAAGTGATTTTTGATGAAAATGCATAATAGGGATTAAATTGTGAAATGTGCAAATTGTGTAATTGAAATGTAAAATAAATGAAAGTTTTGGACTGCTAAGGACCTATATATAATTCGATCAAGCATGGGTTTTGTTGAATTGTGTGAATTTTGTGTATTTGTGAAATAGGGACTAAATTGATTAAATGCAAAAATTTAGGAGCTAATGTGTAAAAATGCCCAAATGTGTATTTTTGGATTATTTGAATGAGTAGAAGAATAAATAAGTTAATTTTGAATTCATATAGATCAAGAAAGAAAGAAATCGGATTTAGATCGGGGAAAAGCAAGGTTATCGAGTAGTCGACCCGATTCGTCAATTTCGAATACGAGGTAAGTTCGTATGTGATAATTACATTATAAATGTATGTTAAAATGCTTTAATATTGTATAAATTTTTGAAAAGGGATTGTGGATAATGTATGAATTGTGAAAACGACTTTACGTATGCATTCGATGATAGAAACGAAAAGTGTGAAAGCCCGGTTAAACCTTAAGAATAGTTTTGGATACTATTGACATGTCAGTAAGTGATAAGCTGAGTTGGCTTTAGGCCATGATATTAGCACTTCGGGTATGTATTTTGCCAATTTGGCTTTGGGCCATGAATATCGGATGATTTGGCTTCGGGAAATGATAATAGTTCTTCGGATAAGTTACCTTGATTTGGCTACGGGCCATGGTATAGGTACTTATCGTACAAGACTCCTGAGTATTCGATTTCTATTCTGAATCGTTCAATGGGTAAACGAATGATGTGGTTGAGGATGTAACGCCCCGAATTTTAGGCCTAGAAGTTTGGAGCTTTGAGTTTACGGATAGTGGGGAGATTGCATATATATGTCTAATTGTACAATTTAATGACAAGAATGGGCCTACTGGTCTGGTGGTTAAGATGTGTGTTGGATTGGCGGAGGTCTTGTGATCGAATCCCTGCGTGAGCTAGGGAGATAATTTGTGGACTTTTTATTTATATCATTTAGTTATTATTTTATTATAATAATTATTTGATATTTTTTTAAGTAAAATTATTATTATTTTTTTAATTGTCAATTGGACGTTTCTTCTCCCTTCTCCTCTCTATTTTCTTTCTTTTGCTTTCTCCTATTTCTCTAACATTTTTAACTGCAGATTCGAGATTTCTGCTCCTCTGTCGCCTCCTTCGTCGTCGAATTAAGGTGTGGGATTCAAATCTTGTCTACTCTTTCCTTATTAAGTGTTATTTTGTTTTGCGAATCCCTTTTTCTTCAGGTTTTTGTAGCTATGTGTTACCCCCTCATTTTTGAGTTTTTAGATGATAGAAGTGAAGGGAAATCATTGAATTATAATATACTTTGATAGGGCATAGGTTAGGTACAATTTTGGTGGCAAGATGACATTTTCGGGGCTGAGTTTGGGTGGTTTTGTAGCCTCCCTGATGGCCACACAGGCGTGTACTGAGGCACACGGTCGTGTGGATTTGTGAATTAGGGTTTTCAACCGATTTTGGGTGCCACACGGCCTAGCCACATGGGTGTGTGGTCAATTTTGGGAATTTTTTCAATTTTCACACGATCGTGTCCTTAAGGCACACGGACGTGTGGATTTGGGAATTAGGAATTCTGAGTTTTGGGGTCACACGGCCTGGTCGCACGGTCGTGTGACTGGTTTGGGGAAATTAAGGCTTCTACATGGACGTGTATTTCGGGACGCATAGGCATGTGACTGATTTGGGCCTAGGGATTCCACACGGGCATGTGTTATGGGACATATGGCCATGTCTGATGGCACACGAGCGTGTGACTCCTTCAAACAGCTGTGTCGACCCTGCACCTTAAGTTAGTGAAATTGGGCAGTGAGTTACACGGCCTGTTCGTGCGGCCATGTCCCTGAGTCACACGGGCGTGTCCCTCTATCACACAGCTATGTGCCACTCATCACACGGGCGTTTGGATCCCCACATGGCCTGGATTTCTCCACACGATTGAGCACCGGGCATGTGGCCTTAACTTGCCAAATTCTGATTTTTGGGCAAATCGAATGCCATTGTGACCCTGTGTGTTTCAACCCTTAGCTAAGCTTTAGCAAGGGTAGTTATGACTCTGCTCTGACTTCGATTTATATGTGTTAATTATGGTTGGTTGTGTGATAAGCTCGATACCGAACTTGAGTTGTAAATGTGCACATATCTGATTCTGTAGCTGACTGATTGGAGGTGAGTGTCTACTTTTGATTAACTATCTGTAAATGGTGTTCAGATTGTGTCCATTTGACTGCATACATACATATGCATTTATACATTTGCATAAAATTATTTTGGGTGGGATGTTGAGGAGAAGGGAGATTTATGATTTGGCAGTTTATCTGCATTCTGACAGTCCCAATACCCTGACGGTCATGGAAAACGCAGATGATCATCGTTGCCGGGCAACCTTGTTGGAATGCCGACACCCCCATGGCACAGCAAAATAAAATTAATCCCGACGATCCAAACCATGAATCCATGTGTGAGAAACGAATCAGGGTGAAATAAAGGTTTCAAAATTACCAAAACTTCAATCTGAGTAGACAACGACGCCTCGACAACAAGAATTTTGATCTACTGTCGAACCAAGCCGCAACCTTTTCCAATGTCAGCCTCTACATAATCCACCCGGTTTGACTATGAACGGAAGAAATCTCCAAAACTGTTTTGGAGGTTTATTTGCTTGACGGCTGCTAGACCCTAACAAGCAATCTCTTAGGGTTTTTTTTTAAGGTCTGTATCTTTTATTACCTTTTATATAATTGGTATATCTTTAATGAATCATAAAATTAAATAAATACAATAAAGTTTTTAATCGAAAATTATAATTACATTAATTATATTCAAAAATTATAATTACATTAATTATAACATGGATTTCGCTAAACTATATTTATTTAAATTTATATCTGAACCAAATTCATATATTAATAGAATTATGTTCTCATTATGTGTACAACATCCTTGTACATATATAATATGTTCAATATTTGATTGTCTAATTAAATTAATTAAAGAATTAATTTAATTCATATGACAACCAAACACAATACCAACTATGTTTTATTCCGTTCATTTCAACCATAGGGTGTGACCCTGTAGGTTCTTGTAATGTTAGCAGTAATATTAGAATGATTCTAATGTTACAGATAATGAGTGGCATCTAGAAATGCATCATTGCTACATAAGTTACAAGAAGTCATGATTCGACATAACCTTTTGTGATTAACCTTTCATGCATTAATCCTTAAGTCCTTTATCTCTGGAACGGACACAAGTTATGGAATAGTCACACTTGCATAGTCCATCCCATGTTTCTTGATAACTTGAGTAGACTATGATATACAAATTAGTATGACATCTTATATCAACTTATTTGAGCATGGCCATGCATTCTAGTCTCACTCAATCAAGTGGCCTAAGATATTACTCCTATTATGTAGGAGGGACTTATCCTATATTGATCAACCATATCCCTCTACATAGATTGTGGTATATCCAACATCAACCTTTATAGAACAACCTATTACGGTGTACGTTTGACTGTATCAAAATATACAACTCACGATGTTGGGATAATGATGATCTCAAGTCTGAGGATCATATACATATTAATAACTATGAGTAATGTTGTGACAATTACATAATAATCTAAGAAACATACTCATAGTGGGTTAATCCAATATGTTGTTCTCTAACACACATATTCATGCATTGATTTTGACACTCCATATCAATGACAACTCTTTATCATCAATCAACTACATGTTAGTCTTAATGCATTATTGTTGTCCTAGTCAACAATAATACTTGACTAAGATCTTTTAAGAATAATCATATTATTCTTAGGACATTTTTATAAAATAGTTTATTTGTACACATAGAAAGAAAAACTGAAATAATAATGACAATGCTTTATATTAATAAACATGGTTAATCAAGTATGTTATTACAACCATCTCATGATTGATCTTTGGGCATACTCTTACAAACCCGGGATGACATCATAACGGTATAGCGGATTATCGCATTGCACTGTACTGCATGTACGTTAGCTACGCTACGTACCACTATCTGATCTGGCAGTCTTACTGCAACTCATCGGTATAGCATATTACCGCATTGCACTGTACCGTATGTACGTTAGCTACACTACGTACTATTATCTGATCTAGCATTTCATATTGCACGTCTGCACCACGGTTTACTGCATTGCACAGTATAGCTTATACGCTAACTTTGCTGCGTAATTTATGATTTGGCAGTTTATCTGCATTTTGATAGCCCAATTCCCAGAGGGTCGATGATGGTCCCAATTCCCGAGGGTCATGGATAATGCTGATGATCATCATTGCTGGGCAACCCAGGATGACATCCTATGAGGTATAAAGGTTAGATGGGCTTTTCGAGGACCTATTTGGAGTGTAGGGAAGGGTAGGTTGATTAAATCCCCACAGTAAGTGTAGGGTTGTATGGAGATGGTATTTTGGCTGGATGGGTGGGTTATTTTATAACTCATTTGCACTCATATGCATCTAATTGACACTATGACTAAATGTGATACTATGACTACAATATCTGTTTGACTGTTTGACTGAAATATTTGACTGTCTGATTGACTGAAATGTCTGATTGTATTATTCGACTGTAAGGCGTTCGTGCCTAAGGGAATCGTGTGTGATGGGCTAAGGCCCAAACTGATTCTAATTCTGGAAAGGGCTTAAACCTAGTCTGTAACTATTGAGAGTTTCTGCTACTGTGTTTGATTGGGCCATATGACTATAAAGTTACATATGGGTTATGTTTATTATTGGTGAATATGCTCAACTGTCATCTGACTGTAAGGTTTGCTTTATATGTACATATCGTCCGGTTGGTTGAGTTCGGTAGGTTGGTTCTACATCGCCACTAAACTTGAACTGCTTCTAAGAATTTCTATTTCTATTCTATTTTTTGTTTTCGTAGCTTTACCGGTCTTGATCTCACACTGAGCTCAAGTAGCTCACCCCCTTCTGTTTCCCCTTTTCAGGTGCCACTTCGATTTCTGATGTTGGAATGAGTATGCGGAGGTCTTGGATAGTCTTGGTGGTTAAACGATGAGTTTTTTATTCATTTTTGTTCTATTTGTTATTCGGATAAATTTTAAACTATAAGGATTTATAATGTTGTGATACAGTTTCCGATTTATGTTTTATTCACATATGTTAGACGATTTTGGTTTACTGAGATAGTTTTGTAAAATTTTCCTACTACCACTTTGGTGATCAATATGGAACTTCGGATTCAGTCTAGTATTCTAGGTCGGGTTTGGGGTGTTACAGAGGAGGTTAGTACGAAGCATTAAGGTACGTACAGAACCTATTCGAGTATTAAATAGTGAAAGTTTGATGAGTTTGTATTTGATCATGTTTTGAGACATGAGAAAGGTTTGTAGTTAATGTGTATATGGTTTTTTCATGTGTAATTGGCTGATTTGCATTTAATCGATGAAATAAGTTATTCACATACGAGCTTACTTAGCTATTAAGCTTACTTCGTGTTATTTTTCTATGTTTTATAGTGAATCAAGGCTAGCTTGAATTTGGGATTCATCGGAACATCATCGCACTATCAAACATCTAAGTTGGTACTTTTGAATTATACATTTATGGTATATGGCATGTATAGGTTAGATGTTGTATTTTGGTTGTGACTATAGCCATGAGATATGGCTTGTTGTAACGCATAGGTTTGTGCAAGTGTACACAGTCGTTATCAAGTAATAAGTAAGAATCGAGTTATCGTCTCCACAGGGATTGCATTTGTGCTAAGTCACTTCATTTTAAAAATTAAATTAACAATTTGGTAAATAAAAATAGAATATAGTTGAGAAGTAGTGATTAAAATATATTAAACTAAATGTAACACCCCTTACCCGTACTCTACACGAAATCGGGTATGAGGCATTACTTGACTTATATTACTTGTACGTACAACCTTGGGCTATCAAATTTCATCCCAATTTAAACCTTTCAAATTACATATCTAATATCTTTATAATGGGCCTCCAAGGCCCTAAAAATAAACTCAAACTATCTTCCCATATACGAGGGAGAACTATTACTAACATCATTACAAACGAAATGAGCCATCATCCATGACTATACGCAACCAACCCATAACTCTTTTAGGCCAACACATTTGGCTACCTCAACTATGACTTAATTAAATCGAAATAAGATCCCTATACATGCCATATCTCAAAAACACTTGAAACCTCATACCCAAATGACTACTCGATAGTGTGAAAACATCTCCGGCTATCTCCAACCCGAGCTAGATTAGTTAGCCTATAAGAGATAGAAAGGGAAGAGGAGTAAGCAATAATGCTTAGTAAGTTCATATGTAAATGATAATCAACTATTGACATTTATTGACTATACTCAACCACAAAGGGGTTATAATGAGATTTACTCTCAAGCTCATGGTTCTCATACAATCTTTCATAATGCTTACTCGTTCCGTCTCTTGCCACATTCTAACCATGTGGCAATTATTGTACTCTTATTTGTTAGTACACAATCCCTACATTCATTATTACAACAGTCCATGAAACATATACTTAAACTATTTCTCAATGACCCATTCAGAATAATACCAAACTCTCAGTGGTTCCGCACACAACTCACCGTTTAATAATTTATAAGATGGTATCGCACATAGCCTACCATTTACTAATTTATATGGTGGTATCATACATAGCCCACCATTTACTACTAAGCATGATGGTATCACACACAGTCCATCGGTAATAAATAATAAGGTGGTAACGCACACAGCCCACCTTTTAGCAATATTGGCGATGGTATCACATGTAGCCCATCGCTAACAATTAATACGGTGGTAACTCACACAGCCCACCATTATTACACATTCACGGTTATTTACCCACATGCATTTCCCTATTTCGAATGTTCATCCGGGAACATCCTCGCACACTATCATCTTAAATAGATTTCTAAAATAATCATTTGCATTCACGCAATGCATTAATAAATATGACATATGCAATCAGGATGCATTATTTTCACATAATTCACCATGGGTTCATAATAAACCGAATTATCCTCAATTAAGTTCTGGCACATACCTGTACCTCTCATGGTATAACCACATACTTTCTCACTTTAAACATACTTGTTGAATTGTTCAAAATACTAAAGAATATCTTATGTCTCACACATATAGTATCATAGTAACATCGTACCCCCTATAGGGTCTTACATGAAATATCATATCGATGCCATGTCCCTGACATGGTCATATACAAAATCACACACCGAGGACATATTCCAAATATGGTCTTACACGGGACCTTAATTATCATAGTATCCTGCTATTTGCTCCTCCTCTGTTCTTGGATTCAATTGAAGACTTTCAATTCTTGACATCTCGTCAAAATGTATTTAATATATTCATAGAGTTAATACACAATTCATGCATCATCAAAATATTAAATACTCCATTATAGTTGCATTATGAGCATACGAACTTACCTCGATACCGGAAAGGATAGAAAGGGACCTATTTGTCCATATTTCTCTTTTCTCTTGTTCTAGGTCCAAATCTCGTTTTCTTTGATCTAGAACAAAAAAATTTACTCATTTAATCATTTTATGATCATATTACATCATAATCTCTACAAAGGAAAAAATGACCATTTTCCCTTAAACTTTGGCAAAATTATGATTTTGCCCCTAGGCTCGTATATCAATTTTCATCACATTTTCTTATCAAACAAGCCTAGATGAACATTTAATCCTCTTACAACTAGCCACAAATCCAACTATTTCATGCATTCATTACCAAATTACAACATTTACAATTTAGTCTCGTTTAGGTGTTTTTCATGAGAACATCTTTCACAAAAGTTTTTTCTCATCTCCCTAACATTCATTTTCTTCCATAAAAACTCAGAAAACAACTTAAAATCTCTCATTGTAAGTCCCTATACTTTCAACCATATTGCAAATTAGTCCCCTCACTAGCTAGCTTAAGCTTTGGGGACTCCAAAAGTACAAAAATTATCAAATAAAACCACCAAAATCACTTGCTTGCTAGGGATTTGTTTTGCTGAAAATTTGAGCTTCAAAGCCCCTATTCTCTCTTCAATTTTTTATGGAGAAGGAATGTGAATAGTAAAATATGACAACATCTTTTATTCATCTTATTTTATTCATTTTTAACACTTAATTTCCACCAAATTTGACCAACATTTAATATCTTGTCTCCCTAGCCTCATATGGCCGGCCATCACACATTCAATGGTCTAATTTCACATTAGGGACCTCCAATTAATATTCCTTAGCTATTTCGCACCTCAAGCAAGTAAAATAGAATTTTTGCACTTTATGCGATTTAGTCCTTTTTTAAAACACCAAAATTTCCATGCTCCTTTACAAACATGCTATAACCCATAAAATAAAATTAAAATAAATTTCCTCTGACCTTGAATTAGTGATCCCGAGGCCACTGTTCTGACTAGCTCCTAATTCAGGCTGTTACACTAAATGCAATGATCCCTAATGCAGATTATCCTTAGTATGTAAACTATATGAATGAAATAGATTTTAGAAAAATTAAACACAATTTGGAACAATTATAACATAAATAAACTAGGGCAATTACTTTAATTAAACTCAATTTATTATCAACATGCTTAATAACATTCGGAAAAACATTCCATGGCAACTCAATCTTTCATGAGTATGGAAACCACATTAGGTCCTTTTGGAATCCTTTACTTAGTAAATACGCATTTTGCTGATCCTTATTTACTAAGGGTTTCTTAGCATTCGTGTGAGGTAATAGGGATGTGTCATGTTTGAAACAGTTTAATCACACAAATCTAAAAACTATGCAGATAACAAAGCTTGGTAAGAGTTGTTATGCAACCTACAATTTAATAGGATCAGGATCTAAATTGAGCATGCACATTTCAATTATGTGTCCATTAGTCGTTGTCTAGTCAGGATCGCTTAGCTAATTCAAGTGCATTTCAATCACGTATGAATGAAGTACAAACTTGATTTTAATTGAAAACATGATCGATTGAGTCACAAACATTATAAACATGAATCAAATAAATATTATTTAATCAAAGCAATCATCCTAGCTTAAATAAAATTAAGCTAACATTGTTGTAAATAAGAACAAAGAACACATAGCAAATATCTTTAGATTAAATTAAAGAACAGAAAGATTAAACCCAATTCAGAGTGGCTGTCACCTAAGACTCTGACTGACGAGGCTCCTTCATTCTTTTGCTTTTCTCCTTTGCTGATGGCTCTCCAAAGTGGCCGACCAAAGGTTCTTTAAGAGGCTTAATTGCTAAAATCTCTATGAAGAGATGATGCTAAGTGTGGGAATGGAAAAGGCTAAGAGAATTTGGAGAAAATAGAGAATGATGAATGATGAGAATGAATGAGGAATGATTGAGGGATGATGAATGAGGGAATGAGAGGTGATAAATCGTAATATGAACATATTTTAATCCCACATTTAGCATATTTTTGGATTATTTATCCCTTTAATTATGAAATAGGTGCTCTTAATCCTTTGTTTTCATGTTCGATACTCAGTAGAGCACCAGAGGATGAAAAGAATGAGTAATAGGCTGAAAGTGGAGAAGATGGGCCAAAGTACGAAATCCACACGGCATTGGCCCAAGACCACATGGCTGTGCCCCGTAAGAAGAGTCGACCACAGCCTGGACCCTGAAATACACGGCCGTGCCTCATCAACAGACCCGACCACGGCCTTAAATAGATTTACACGAGCGTATGCCATGGGCGTGTCCTTGCCGCAGGAAAGAAGAGTTTCATTCGGATTAGGGTACTTATAGGCGAAGAAAGACATTCCAAAAGCCTATATAAAGAGCCCAGAGGCCAACCTTTAGGGAGGCGGTTCAGCTAGGCCAATGAGCCAAGCCAAAGGGCCAGAATTGTGGGATTTACTCGAAGAAAGCCAGTTGATTCGTCTCAAGAAGACAGGATCATACTCAAGAAGGAGGAGCTCTCCTTCAATTCTTTTAGGGGGTTTTAGGGTTTTTCTTATGTTTTGTTTTATATTTTCTTCTGAGATGTTTTCTTTTACTATTATCAACTAAACCCTCAGATACCTGAGGGGGATGAAACCTAAAATGGATCTTGTTATTGTTATCTGAGTTGTATGATAAATACTTGATTTGTTCTTAACTATGTGTTCTTAATTCTTGTTTAGGTATTTTCGGGATATTAAGTCAAGCATTTATGCTCTTAGGAAGTGGAGGAATAAACCCTATTTAAGAGTAGATCTAGCATAGTTAAGCGGAGTTGAACACAACCATAGAGATAGGATGACGTAAATTTGTAGGATTAGGGTCAAACCTAATATGGGAGTCCATAAATCGAGTTAATGCAATTCTAGGGGTTTTAATTAGAAAGTGATTTCAATTAATCAACCTAGTGTTAGATGTTAGTAGCC
This sequence comes from Gossypium rotundifolium, assembly GCA_025506655.1. Lineage (NCBI taxonomy): Eukaryota > Viridiplantae > Streptophyta > Magnoliopsida > Malvales > Malvaceae > Gossypium > Gossypium rotundifolium. The sequence goes on along the minus strand of CP106731.1, from coordinate 40,066,442 downwards.
TCGAGAGAGGTATTAATATAAATTAGGGAATCCTACGGATCAAGTCAAGTGAATAAATTGTATGGTTTAGAGTTGGATAACAAGTGAAGTCTAGGTGGATTCTTCCTCGGGAATTGTCTAAATCAATCGATTTTCTCTCAAGTTTTTCCTCAATTTCTTTTCTTTGTCTTCGCATCTTTAGCTTAGTAGTTAGTTAATTTTAGATTAGATAAAATTCCCTTAATTTTTAGGCTAGATAATAAAAAGAAAGTTAGTATTAGTACTTTTGGTTCCTTTGGGTTCGACAATCCGATCTTACCACTAAACTATACTACTTTTTGATAGGTGCGCTTGCCTTTATCGTTGTATTAGTTAGTTTCTAGGTTCAATCATTCTTTTTATAAATTTTTAAGACTCTAACACACGATCAAATTTTTGGCACTATTGTCAGGGAGCTGAAATATTAAGAACACTCAATTTTTATTACTTTAGCCATATTTTATTTTTGCAATTAAATTTTATTTTTACTTTTCTGAATGTTCTTTTTCTTTTTTACTTTTCTTAGTAGGTACCTCTAGTTTATGACTAGAAGGAACCCGATAGGACCACTACTTTATGATAGTGATATTGAAGGAACCGAACACAGAAATCATAGAGAAGTAAAGCGAGGCTTAAATTACATACAAGAAGAGCAAGAGGACAAAACTAATACCACTGAAGGGATGGCTGAGAATAATCCGCTACCTCAGGAGGTGGCCGATCATCATGCTCCTCGAACCATGTATGATTATGCTAAACCCAATTTAGCAGGAGCTGAATCGAGTATTGTTAGGCCTGCTATAGCCGCTAATAATTTTGAACTGAAACCTAACACTATTCAAATGATTCAACAGTTTGTTCAGTTTGATGGTTTGCAGGACGAAGACTGGAATACTCATTTAGCAAATTTTCTAGAATTCTGTGATACCTTCAAAATAAATGGCATTTCTGTTACATTCTCTTTCACGAGGATCAATCATTACATGGGACCAAATGACTGAAAAATTTTTATTAAAATATTTTTCGCCGGCCAAAACGACCAAATTAAGGAATGATATCTCTTCTTTTGTGCAGATGGATTTAGAAACATTATACGACGCATGGGAGAGATACAAAGATTTGTTGAGAAGGTGCCCACACCATGGTTTACCCTTGTGGTTACAGGCCTAAACTTTTTACAACGGTGTGAACCCCTTAACCCGACAGTTAATTGACTTAGCAGCCGGCAAAACCCTAAATAACAAAAATCCTGAAGCAGCTTATGAATTCATAGAGGAGATGTCACTGAACAACTATCAGTGGCAAGTTACAAGGACAAAACCAACCAAAGCAGCCAGAGTTTTCAATCTCAACGCAGTCACCATGCTATCAAATCAGGTAGAGATGATGAATAAAAAGATTGATGCTTTGTGTGTTCTTTACATGTACATCCAGTTATGCAATGTGACTCAAATCTAGATGGTGTGGTGAATCTTGAGTACCTACCCTACAATTCGGGCATGGAAAGCAAACAAATAAACTATACGGGTAACAATTTTAGACATCAAAATAACCCTTATAGTAATACTTATAATCCAGGTTGGAGGAACCACCCCAATTTCCCATGGGGTGGTCAAGGTAATCAGAGACAACAACCACCCCCTCCAAACTTCCAACAACAGCCCTACCCATAGGAAAAGAAGTCGAACCTTGAAGAGATGCTGACAAAATTTATAGCGGCGTCTGAAACTTGTTTTCAAAACACGGAGACAACACTTAAAAATCAACAAGCATCGATTAAAGGAATCGAGAAACAATTAGGGCAACTCGCAAAGCTGATCTCTGAACGACCATTAGGTAGCTTGCCAAGTAACACTAAGACTAATCCAAAAGAGCAAATTCAAGCCATAACAACACATGATAGTGAAGGGATATTCGAATCTGAACCTAAGCCAAGGCGAGAACCTGTGGTAAGTGAAGGTAAGATTGAGGTAAGCCAAGAAAAGCCAAAATCGGTAATTAAAGAATACAAACCTCGTATACCTTACCCCAATGCAATGAAGGAAGACAACATAGAAGAATAGTTCAGTAACTTCATTAAACTCTTAAAGAAATTACATATTAACTTACCGCTTCTTGAAGCTCTTTCGCAGATGCCAAATTCAAGGAAATTTTTAAAAGAGCTCTTAACGAACAAGCAAAAATTAGACGAGGAGTTGCATGTGGAACTAAACACAATGTGCTCGGTAATGTTACAGAATAGACTACCACGAAAATTAAAAGATCCAAGGAGTTTTACAATTCCATGTTTAATTGGTAGTTTATCTGTTGGTAATGTTTTAGCTGATTTAGGGGCAAGCATCAATGTTATGCCATCTAAAATGTTTAAATAGCTAGGTCTAGGGAAACCCAAGCAAACTAGGATGAGTATTCAACTACTTGATAAGACTATTCGAATTCCTAAGGGTATAATTGAAGATGTACTAGTTAAAGTTGAAAAATTCATATTCCCCATAGACTTCGTTGTTTTATATATGGATGAAGACAATAGTATCCCCTTAATTTTAGGAAGACCTTTCTAGAAACTGCTAGATTTAAACTTGATGTTAGTACAGGTGAACTCATACTTCGTGTAGGTGACGAATCATTCAATCTTCAAGCTCTCGACTCAGTTGGGACATCAAGTGAGACAACTAAGAACGTAAATTCCGTTGATAAGCATCCAGTTAAACTTTCTTTTCAGGAAGCACCAAAGAATTACACTACTGAGCCAGATCCTATAGCTCGTACCAACAAGGAAATAACTCATGAGGAATGACGACGTCAGACCGATGAGCTAGATGAGTGGGAGACACATTTCAAGGAGAAATCAAACCCACATGAAGTGAAACTGAAGGAATCCCTAGAAGAACTTAAAGGAACATCAAATCACTTCAAAATAGGTGATCAGGTACTATTAGATAGAACAGACCCGTGAATCACCATATCAAACCTGAAGACAAACGAAGAGATAATGTTTCCCTTACGAAACAGTCGAGGTAAGTAATTCTACTTTCGGTACTTTTAAAGTAAACTCCACTCGACTCAAATTATATGATGATAGCATGAAAAAGGATTTTTCACTCCTTAAACCACCATGAAGGTACGAATGAGAGGTAAGTCTAGCTTAAGACTTTAAACAAGTGCTTCTCGAGAGGCAACCCGAGCACTAACCCTATTTATTTCTTTTTCTCTTAGCACCAAACTACAAACAAACCAAGTTAACAAAGCGTAAAATTCCACACCACACGGCCTTACACACGGCCGTGGCCGTGGCCGTGGCCATGTGGATACTATGAATGTTAGCTCTGGCATGGCATAGATAGTACGAGATAGGACGAGAAAAATATCTTCAAATTATGGACTCAACTAACACCACGGCCGTGTAACACAGCCATGGTCGAAACTATTGAACCAACATGGGCGTGGCAATCCAATGCAAGGTGTGGGAGAAGCGATTAAACCACCACATGGCCGTGTGATATGGTCGTAGGACACAACATGCCCATGAGACACGGGCGTGGGGATGTACAAGAGCTGAAAATTTCTATTTAAAACACCCCTCTCCCCTTCTCACTCACTCCCCATTCACCCTTCACTCCCCTCCATCTTCACTTTCCTTCTTCTTCATTCTCTAAAGTCTTGATCTATGCTTCAACAATGTCAAAGAAATAGAAAGACCCTAGCCCAGTCTCCCTGTGCAAGACTAATCAACATAAGTTCATGACGGGCGCTTTATCCATTCAACAAGCCAAGGGTTTTTAAGACCATTTAGCTTTTATTTGTCTCTTTTCTTCTCTTTTATTTTCCTTCTCTTTGACTTTCTTATGCTTAATTTAGTTTATTTCATTTTAGTTTCTTGGTTTTAGGTTCTAAAGGCTGCTAGGGAATCACACACCACGGCCTTAGAAATCACACCCACCTCGCGAACCATCTAACGATAAGGACCTTTCGGTCCATTAATCTGTTCTTTTAGTCTTATTTCTCTTTCTACACTCTTTCTTTCTATTTTTCCTTTCTTTAAATATATAATTAGTATATTTAGAATTATTATTACTATTTCCTGGCTAATTCTTCACGAGTTACCCAATTTCTTCATCTAGCGCAGAGATTGTCAGCGGCCACCACACCATGACCATTGCCAACTCGAGGATCTCATCCAAAATTCAAGAAGTTTTACTTCTCTCCCAATCTTATGATTTTATTAGCATATAATTATTATATGTCTTTGTACATTGAGGGCAATGTACATCTTAAGTGTGGGGGGTGAAAACTATTTAAAAAAAGTGCCTAACTTTTTGCATTATTCTCAAATCCCTGAATGATATTCTGTCTTAAAGTAGTTTTCTCATATCACTAAATACAATGAAATTCCTGTTAATTCATGATTTTTATTGATATGTTTTAGATTAAGTCATTTATAATTGTGTAATGATGATTTAAACTTTCAGATACTAGAGAATCAAGCATGATGAGTCTATTTTTAAAAATTAAAATTTTGCTAGATTGTCTACCTGAATCTAATTGTTACCTTCAAATTTGAAATTTACAATGTTGGTATCAAAAACCCATAATTTTTGTGAGATTTTGAGCCTTTTAGAGTATACATTCTTTTCGTGCTCACTTTATTGATTATGAGTGTGTCAACATTGATTTGTTATTCTAGAACTTGCTTCGATTATACATGTCGAAACCACATTCTTGATTTGATATATAGAGATGATTAAAGCACCTAGGATATAACCCACTTACTCCACTAAAAGTCTACCTCATAATTGACCCCTAGTGAACCCATTTGATCCTAAATACCCTTTTATTGACTCAACCCACTAATATTAACCAGAACCCATCTTGTATTTGCTATCACCATTCCTTTTGACTACCCTTCTATCGAGACTTGATTTGATCAATTGCCTAATTATATTATTTTACTTGTTAAAGTTTTATCTTATATTGATTTTTTCCTAAAAAAAAATTGAAGTATATTCACTATTAGTTTTATTATTAGCGAGCATATACATTTAATTTCAACATCTTGAAGAAGAAGCTCGTATTATTAGTATTACAAGTTTTCAATTGATGTAATTATTAAGGTTATTAGTTAGTTAGGTAATTTGTCAATTCAATCTTGATTCTAACCCTTCTAATTCAACCTTTATCCATACCTTTAACCTAAGCCCCGTTACAACCTTTTTTAAAGACCTTTTGATTTGTGTATCATCTCATTTTACAGTGGTGGAGATTTGATTTTCATGCAAGCCTATGGGATTAACTTTTCATTTTTGACTTTTGAGTGCTTAATTTTTGAACCCTAAACACCTTGAGTGATTTGACTGGATCTTTAGTGAGGATGTCAACTTTTGTCGATTTTGAATTAAAGGTAATTATTCGGATAAGGGGGAAACACCTATGTTTTCATGCTAAAAACTCATGACTTTGATTGTTTGAATCTTTAGGACTTTTTGAGTTGAATTATCCATGTATAAATTATTTATGAATTATGATGAGGCATTATCAATGAATATTATGAATTGAGGAAGTTCATTTTAATTGTGAGTTGAGAATTTTGCTTGAGGACAAGCAAAAGCTTAACTGTGGTGGTATTTGATAAACCATAATATGAACATATTTTAATCCCACATTTAGCATATTTTTGGATGATTTATCCCTTTAATTATGGAAATAGGTGCTCCTAATCCTTTGTTTTCATGTTTTATACTCAGTAAAGCACTGGAGGATGAAAAGAATGAGAAACGGGCTAAAACGGAAAATGGGCCAAAGTACGAAATTTACACGGCATGGGCCTAATACCACACGGCCGTGCCCCGTAAGAAGAGTCAACCACGGCCTGGGCCCCGAAATACACGGCCGTGCCTCATCAACAAACCCAACCACGACCTTAAATCGATTTACACAGGCGTGTGCCATGGGCGTGTCCCTGCCGCAGGAAAGAAGAGTTTCATTTAGATTAAGGTACTTATAGGCGAAGAAAGACATTCCAAAAGCCTATATAAAGACTCCAAAGGCCAACCTTTAGGGTGGCAGTTCAGCTAGGCCAAGGAGCCAAGCCAAAGGGCCAGAATTGTGGGATTTACTCGAAGAAAGCTAGTTAATTCATCTCAAGAAGCCGGGATCATACTCAAGAAGGAGGAACTCTCCTTCAATTCCTTCAGGAGGTTTTAGGGTTTTTCTTATGTTTTGTTTTATATTTTCTTCTAAGATGTTTTCTTTTAATATTATGAACTAAACCCTCAGATACCTGAGGGGGATGAAACCTAAGACGGATCTTATTGTTATCTGAGTTGTATGATAAATACTTGATTTGTTCTTAACTATGTGTTCTTAATTCTTGTTGGTATTTCTGGGATATTAAGTCAAGCATTTATTCTCTTAGGCAGTGGAGGAATAGACCTTGTTTAAGAGTAGATCTAGTATAGTTAAGTGGAGTTGAACGTAACCCTAGAGATAGAATAACGTAAATCTGCCGGATTAGGGTCAAACCTAATATAGGAGTCCATAAATCGAGTTAATGCAATTCTTGGGGTTTTAATTAGAAAAATTTTTCAATTAATCAAACTACGTTTAAACATTAGTAGCCTCGAGAGAGGTATGAATATAAATTAGGGAATCCTACGAATCAAGTCAAGTGAATAAATCATCTGGTTCAGAGTTAGATAACAAGTGAAGTCTAGGTGGATTCTTCCTCGGTATTGTATAAATCAATCAGTTTTCTCTCAAGTTTTTCCTCAATTTTTTTTTCCTTTGTCTTTGCATATTTAGCTTAGTATTTAGTTAATTTTAGATTAGATAAAAATTCCCTTAATTCTTAGGCTAAATAATAAAAAGAAAGTTAGTATTAGTACTTTTGGTTCCTTTAGGTTCGACAATCCAGTCTTGCCACTAAACTATACTACTGTTCGATAGGTGCGCTTGCCTCCACCGTTGTCTTAGTTAGTTTCCAGGTTCGATCATTCTTTTTATAAATTTTTAAGACTCTGACACACGATCAAGAGGTCTTAATTATAGGTGAGGAGAGGGGGATAGTTTGCTAAAAATAGTGGATGTTAACCTCTTTATATCTCCTCAAATTGTGGTCAGCCATGCTTAGTGGCTTTTGACTTGATTTCTACTTGATTTTTAAGCAATTTTAGATGCCACACAACTCAGGACTGAGACTCGGTCAATCGTAAATCTTCGGGTAGATCTCTAATTTCTTCAACACTGCAAGGACCTCATGTAATTAAACCAAAGAATGGTTTAAATAGACAGCCATGTGTAGCCGTATATTGGGTTGACTTGGTCTCCAATTTGGACGGTTTTGTAATCAAACAAAGCTATCAGACCTGTCCAGAATAAATGAACAAGTTAGAGGACCAAAGAATAAAATTTATCCAATTTAATTAATGAATTAAAACCCAAATTATTAATGAAATGTTTTAAAATAAATTATTAAATATAATTTTAGATTTTATTATTTAATTTAATCATGCATGGCCCACTTTATGTCTTAAAAATATAATATATTCAAATTAATATAAAATAAGCCATTTATTGCATGAAAACTATATAATAAAGCATAAAATCACATTTTAATCATTTATATGTCCTAATTTCATATTTTCACATACTTCATTAATTTAATAAACAATTACTTAGTTTTAACAACGGATTTAAGTAAAAAGATGATAAATTACATAGGAGAAATCCTATATATTTTCTATTTATACTTGTAAATGTATATGTTTTGGTCTATATATATAGCCATGAGTGATGGCTTATTTTGGTATGTTTGGTATGAATGTGGTTATGGTTTTATAGTTGCTCAAATGCGTAATTGATTTGTAGAGTATAAATGCTTGAGAAATGCCTTGATGAGGTATGATTTTAGATGTTGTGTTGGTTATTTATAGGGTAAGTTATGTATGTGTGAATTATGGTAAATGAAACATATTGTTTGATATTGTTTTGGCAAGTATTTGGATAAGTAAATGGTAGTAATTTGAGAATTGGAATAGATGAAATTATAATGGTATGAATTGTGCATTTGATTGATGATTTTGGATGCCTAATTGGAAGAAGAAATGGTACCATTTTGCCTTGTGTAGGTATGTAACATCATGAAAAGGGCCTATGCATTTTTGGTTTAATTGTACGAAATGACATGTCTTATGTGTTATGAATAAATTTTGAATATTTTTGGAAACCTGGGAATGTATAGAAATGTTATGTTAAAAAGAGGAAAGTTAACATTTTGGAAACCTAAGTAAAATAGGAAAGTGAACATTTTGGAAACCTAAGTAAAATAGGAAAGTGTACATTTTGGAAACCTAAGTTAAAGAGGAAAGTGAACATTTCTGGAAACTTGGAAATGTAAGGAAATGTCAAGTTTAAAGAGCCAAACAAAAATTTTTGGAAACTTAGAAATGACTTAGAAATGTCGAGTTTTAAAGTTTAAAAGAGGAAATTAAGGCAAGGTGGCCTTAAGAGGAAAAGTATGTGAAATTTGACACACAAACAGGCTTGGAAAAGTGGCCTGAAGATGCCACTTAGGGCCTCTGGAAATGGCGCCACATGCAAGTGTATTTGGGCCAGGGATCGAGTTACTTAGGAAGCAAATAAAAGAAGTTTTATTTTGCTACAAAGAGCAGAGAGGTGGACGGCCTGAGGGATCTTAAAAGAGGAGTTTTATTTCCTTTAAAATTTCGGCTAAATAGGAGATAATTGTTGGATTAATTCTTTTGATAAAGTGATAATTATCACATAGGAAGAGTGGTGGCCAAGTAGGGGGCTCTAGCCTAGCAATTTCGGTTAAGAAAGGAAGAGCAAGGCTATTCTTCATTCATTCACCCTCTCTTTTCTTTTGCCGAATTTCTTTCTCATCTCCTCTCCAAGATTTTCTTCTTCTCAAGCCAAATTCTTCATAGCCTCAAAAGCTGAAAATAAGCAAAGTCCTAGCCGATTTCTTCAAAGTTACAAAAGCTAAAACTCTGTGTTACATATGAGAGCCATAGCCGATTATTACTAAGGATCATTCGGGATTTAAAAACAAGGTAAGTACATATATGTACATTTGGCCAAAGGTCTCTTCCATACTTTAATATTAGATCAAATCTAACATATGATTATAAGGATTTGACAGCACCTAAGATAAAAGATCAATTTGGGATTTAAGATTTGGAAGGTAAGTCTCTATAGCATTCGCCAAGGCTTATTTTAGTGTTTGGATCTATCTTTTATTATCTTAAAAGCCGAAAACTAATATGTTAAAGGGATCTAGAGTTGGCCGAATACAAGGAAGGAGCATAAGCAAAGTTTCGAGATTTGAGAACTCCAAGGTAAGTGTATTCACATATTTGGCCAAGGCCCTATCTAAAGTACTTAGATCTATTTGTTTTAACCGAAAACTAACTGATTCAAGGGATCTAGTGATTAGCCGATTTCAAAGGGGGAAGAATACAAGTTTTCGGGATTTGATTAATCATCTAAACGGCAACAAGGTAAGTTTTAAGAATATAAATCCTACTAGGATTTGGTTTTATGGCCGAATAGGCCTTTGCTAAACATTACCATGTTGGCCGAATGTAGGGACTTAAAAATCTAAGGCAGTAGATCGAATTTTGAGATTTCAAGAGAAATTGTTAAGCGAATCAGGTGTGTACCCCACACTAATCTTAATAGATTTATGGCTTTAACTTGATATATGTGTTAATATGAAAGTGTAAGAATGTGGCTAAAGTACCATGTTAAGGTACAAAGTACTCAGGTACGTTTCCTACTCCTACTAGGAATACGAAATATGTTATATTAACATGTGAAAAGTGACATGAATGTGAATTTAAGTATGATATGCGTGATATAAATAATATGGGCATTTGGGATATATGAGAAAGGGGAAGTGTATGTGGTGACTTCGGTCCCACTATCTGAATGTGGTGACTTGGTCACATTATCTCGAATGTGGTAACCCGGTTACATTATCGAATGTGGTGTCACATGACACAATTATTTAACTGGTGGCTATGCCACAACTTTTATATAGGCGATGAGCACGTCATTGCAAATGACGCCTTCGATGGTGTGTAGCGGATGGAGGGTTGACTTAGTAGTCCCCACTGTGTGCGAGTTGGTGCGGGGATATGTAGCGGATGGCATCTAGGTTTGGGTTTGGGTTGCATCATTGTCTTGAATCATTAAATGTGAAATTATGATACGTATGAATATGATTTGTTATGCCTAAATTTGTTAAGATTTAGTGTTTGTGTACACATTGAGTCTGTTTGACTCACCCGTTAATGGGAACATGTTTGGTGACAATCGGTGATGGACCGGGTTCGATGAAGCTTAGGGATGGCCATGCACAAAGAAGAAATTCTGACTTGGACTTTTATTTTATTTTAAGTAATTTAAAGTTTATTTTGGTTTTAATTTTGGGAAATTATTTGATGTAATAAGGCCGTAGTAGCATTTACTTTACTTTTATTTATTGAGCATACAATCTTTTATTCATTAAAAGATTAAGTAAAATTAATTTAATTCAAAGCCCAAACATTTTGTCACCTAAATCAAAAGGATTTTTAACAACGAAATAAACCTGTTTTCAACTCAAACCCAACCCAAAACAAACTTTCCTTCAAAACGCTCAAGTTTTTCCTAAATACAAAAGAATTTTCAAATGGTTTTCATCGGGGAACATACCAGATCCGGTCCAGGCTCGTGGGCCAAGTGTGGGGTGTTTCAATTTGGTATCAGAGCCCAGGTTAAACTCTCGACCTGTGGGCTAAGGCCCAAAATGTTTTCAAATTGAGCCCAAATAAGCTTTATAAAGTATCTTATGAAATAAGCAGGTTTTTCTGGCATGACACCTAAGTCTCCGACCCGCAGTCCACCAGGTAAGTACCCCTAACTATCTGTGTGATTATGTGAATTATAGAAGGGTAGAAAAGGAATGGAACGTAGAATAGCATGATAGGAACTTGAACCCTAGGACTAGTCTACCCCAACTACTACATAAGACTTAAATGTCTAACTAAACAAACCTATGGCTAAGTCAAACAAGTTAGGGTGTGGTAACCACTGCGCGCATGTCTAGGATTGGATCCAGGAAGAGCACAGTATTTAAGCAGTCCTAGTGACTCACCTCCTCTTCACAGAATCCTACAGTGTGTAGCTTGAGTTCACCCAACCTGTAAGACTCGATGGGTGTGGCAACCTCATGTGCATGTCTAGGAATGGTTTCGGTGGGAGCTTGGTATTTAAGTAATCCGTGTGACTCACCTCCTCTCCACTCGAATCCTGCCTGGTGCGTAGCTTTGGTTCACCCTGATCAAGAAGGCTCGATCATAGGCTAAACCCAATAACTAAAACCCGAAAGGGAACTAGCCCTGTTATTTTTTTTAAGAACCCTAATTTTAAAACTCTTAGAAACATTATTATTTAATTTGTGAAAACTATTTTTTCCCACACAACTTTCTAAAAATTTTTGATCTATAAAATTACAAAAATACCCCTAGTGGTAAAATTACAAAAATGCCCTTGGTTTATAAAATGTCCAACTACTCAACAGTTTTGCCAAAATTTCATTATTTTATAAATGTTCAAAAACCCTAATTTGCAAACTATCAAAAATACCTTAATTTTGGAAAAAACTACAAAATTACCCCTAACTTACAAGATTACCAAAATGACCCTGATTTCCAAAATTTTTGCAACGCCACCGTTTTGGAAAGTACAATTCTCAAAAAGAACCCTTAAAGTTTTACAACTTCTAAAATATCCCTGATTTATTAAAATTTTACAATTTACCCCGGTTTGTGGAAAAATTACTAAAATACCCCCAAGGTCTAAAATTTCTGAAATACCCTGGAATTTCCAAATTTATAGAAAAGCCCCAGGATTTTAAAATTTCTGAAATACTTTTTGACAAAATTACCAAGGAACCATATTTGACAAATTACGAAAATACCCCAGTAGGACAAATTACGCAGATACCCTTGGGTAGTGGAAAAACAACAACAATGAAAACTATAACATTTCTCTGAATGAACGGAAGTTCATAATTGATTGATGGATGTATGAATGTGAAGCCTGTGTGCATGTATGAATACGAAAGAACCACTCTTAAAATTCTTTTCATAAAACTTGGTCATGGATAATCAGTGGAATAAGGGCTAATTCATAAATCTTTCTTAAATCAGATTAAAGTGCATCGTTAGATATGAATTCTAGAGGACGCGGTCGTCATGGACGTGGTACAGGAAGAATGGTTATGTCAGAACCCGTTAGATCGGGTCAAGGGTCCGACAATGAGTTACCATCGCCACCACCACCCCACCGTCGATTAATCGAGCGGCGAGGCTCGGGCGGGGATGATCTTTATATCGCAGTTTGTCTTTGCGAGTTTTGGAAATGGTGGCTAGAGCGGGTGGAAATATGGGGCTCGAAGTGCATGACTGGCGACTCGAGCCAACGGAATTGAGATGTTACGTGGAGTGTCGGTGTGGCACCCAATCTGTTGAATCTTGGTTGGAAGCAACCGAAGTGTATTATGGATGAGCTCGATCGACCGGAGGAAAAGTTGAAAGGAATGGTGGCCTTTGTTACATGATGAAGCATACCAATGGTGGTTAACTATCTGGTATGGTGCCACGGCTGAGATCGACACAGGAGAATGCCAAGGAGGCATATCAGAAAAAGTATGTTGGCACACGTTATATTGATGAGCAGAGGAAAGTTTTTAAGAATTTGGTTCAAGGAACAAGTCGGTAGCAGCATATGAAGCTGAATTTCTGAGGTTGAGTCGATATGCTCGAGGAGTAGTGGCAACGAAACATGAGCGATGTGTCCATTTTGAAGATGGTTTAAGGGATGATCTCAGGTTATTGATAGCTCCACATCAAGAGCGGGAGTTTTTCGCGTTGGTTGAAAAGGCTAAGGTAGCTGAGGGAATCAAGGACTTGGTTAAGCATAGCTCAGATAGGAATAGACCCAAGAGGGGTTATGGGTCCTCAGGATCATCGAGATATGTGCAGAAAAGGCCCAGAGCTGATGGGCCGAGGGGTCAGCAAGTTGGTACCGGAGGGCAGTATCGTCCTTGTGAGCATTGTGGAAAGAAGCACTTAGGGGAGTGCTGGAAAAAGATGGGAGGATGTTTTAGGTGTGGGTCCAAGGACCATATGCTCAAATATTGTCCTAAGAAACCAAGTGAAAGTCGATCAGCAGCTCAGAATGTTAATCGGGTTGGTAGAGGAGGACAGCAGCCTCAACGAGGTCATGGTTCGAGTAACAAAGGTAATAGTGCTGGCAGAGGACGTGGAACACAAGGTGAGTCTCGCTAATCTGGAGGCAAGGCAACCGGATTGGTTTACGTGAGTTCGCGGAGGAGGATGGCGGCCTTGCCGGACGTCATAACCGATACGTTCTTTATTTATGGCAAGCCTTATTATGCCTTAATTGATGTTGGCTCGACCCATTCTTATGTTGCCTGTAGTGTAGTTGAAACACTAGGCCTAGACTCTGAACTTTCTGGTAGGAGGATGACGGTAGTAAGCCCATTAGGACAAACTGTAGTGGTGGATAAGATTTTTCGGAATGTAACCCTAGAAATTCAGGGAGTAAGCTTTCGGGCTGACTTAATGGAGTTACCCTTCAGAGAATTTGACCTCATACTTGGTATGGATTGGTTAGTAGAACGCCGAGCAGTGTTGGATTGTGCAGCTAAATGAATGGAACTAAGGACCCTTGAGGATGAGGTGGTCATTATGATAGGAGAGAGAAGAAACTACTTGTCTAATGTAGTTTCGGCGCTTAAGGCTGAAAAGATGGTTCAAAAGGGCACGAGGTGCTTTTAGCCTTTGTAAGTGCATTGGATGGAAAGGAGGAAGGTGTCAATGGAGTTAGAACGATAAAGGACTATGAGGATGTGTTTCCAGAGGAATTACCAGGAATACCCCCAGATAGGGAGGTGGAATTTGGAATAGATTTGCTACCGGGAACAGCTCCTGTGTCAATCGCTCCATACCGAATGGCGCCAAAAGAGTTGGTTGAGCTCAAGGCTCAAATCCAAGAACTACTTGATCGTGGGTTTATTCGACCCAGTGTGTCTCCGTGGGGAGCACCGATTTTGTTTGTAAAGAAGAAGGATGGAACTATGCGTATGTGCATAGACTATCGTCAGCTAAATAAGCTAACCATCAAGAACAAGTATCCTTTGCTAAGGATTGATGACTTGTTCGATCAGCTTAAGGGGGCGGCAATGTTCTCAAAGATCGACTTAAGGTCAGGATATCACCAGTTGAAAGTGAAGGAGGTAGATATCCATAAGACTGCCTTTAGAACAAGATACGGCCACTATGAGTTTGTAGTCATGCCGTTCGGGTTGACAAATGCCCCAGCCGCATTCATGGATATGATGAACCGGGTGTTTTAACCCTATTTGGATAGGTTCATCGTCGTGTTCATCGACGATATTTTGGTGTACTCTAAGACCGAGGAGGAGCATGATGAGCATCTCCGAGTTGTGCTGCAAGTGTTAAGGGAGAAGAAGCTCTATGCCAAATTCAGCAAGTGTGAATTTTGGCTTAATGAGGTGGCATTCTTAGGGCATGTGGAATCCGTAGAGGGAATAAGAGTGGATCCTAGGAAGATCGAAACGGTGTTTGATTGGAAACCACCTAGGTCCGTGGCTGAGATCCAAAGTTTCCTAGGTTTGGCAGGCTATTACAGAAGGTTTGTGGAAGGGTTCTCGTCTATAGCCGCGCCTTTAACAAAGTTGTTGAGGAAGGAAGTACCCTTTGTATGGTCGGATAAGCAGCAAGAGAGCTTTGAGAAACTTAAGAAGGTTTTAACGAAAGCTCCAGTTTTGATTCAGCTAGAGGTAGGAAAGGAATTCACGTTGTATTGTGACGCTTCCCATACAGGTTTGGGTTGTGTATTGATGCAAGACGGAAAGGTAGTCGCTTACGCATCTCGGCAGTTAAGGCCGCATGAGGTTAACTACCCAACCCATGACTTGGAATTAGCAGCAGTGTTTTTTGCCCTTAAGGTGTGGAGGCATTATCTCTATGGAGAAAGGTCAGTGATCTACAGAGACCACAAGAGTCTCAAGTATTTGCTGACTCAGAAGGAGTTAAACTTGAGGCAGCGAAGGTGGCTTGAATTGTTGAAGGACTACGACTGTTCGATAGAATATCACCCGGGCAAGGCGATGTAGTAGCAGATGCCCTAAGTTAGAAGGTGGTGTCGGATCTGAGGGCAATGTTTGACCATTTAAGTTTGTATGAGGATGGAAGCCTGTTGGCTGAGTTGCAAGTCAAGCCAACGTGGTTGAAGGAGGTGAAATAGGGACAGTTGATTGATGAGGATTTAAGTGTTAAGTTACAACAAGCACAGAATGAAGAGTTAAAGGACTATGAAGTCAGTGATAAGGGAATGTTGTGCTTCAAAGGAAAGGTCTCAGTATCTTGGGGACAAGGAGTTAAGACGGAGGATTCTTCGGGAAGCACATGGTAGCCCTTATGCTATGCATCCGGAGGCACTAAGTTGTCTGAGAGATCTAAGAGAACAATTTTGGTGGCACGATCTTAAGCGGAAGATCTTTGAATTAGTGGGAAAATGTCCGCGTGTCGACAAGTTAAAATTGAACACTAAGTCCCATCGGATTGCTTGACCAATCGAGATTCCGTAGTGGAAGTGGGAAAGAATTACCATGGACTTCGTTAGTGGGCTTCCCCTTACTCCTACTAAGAAGGACTCGGTATGGGTAATAGTGGACCGTTTGATTAAGTCCGCACATTTCATCCCGGTAAGAGTGGATTATTCCCTTCAGAAGTTAGCCAAGTTATATGTGGCAGAAATCGTGAGACTACACGGAGTGCCGGTGTCAATTATTTCGGATAGAGACCTAAGGTTCACATCTCGGTTTTGGAGGGCACTTCATCAAGCTTTAGGCACTAAGTTGGACTTCACTATGGCCTTTCATCCACAATCAGACGGGCAGTCTGAACGGGTAATACAAGAGTTGAAGGATATGTTGAGAGGCTGTGTGATGGATTTCCGAGGAAGTTGGGAGGATTACTTGCCTTTAGCAGAGTTTGCCTACAACAACAGTTATCAGGCTAGCATTCGGATGGCACCATATGAAGCATTGTACGGGCGAAAGTGTCGAACTCCTACTTGTTGGACTGAGTTAGGAGAACGTCGAGTTTTGGGACCAGAGTTGGTGGCAGAAACTGAAGAGAAGGTTGAGATAATCCGAGCACGGTTAAAGGAAACCTCTGATAGGCAGAAGTCTTACGCCGACCTCAAGCGAAAGGAAATAGAGTTTGAAGTGGGAGACCAAGTGTTTCTGAAAGTCTCGCCTTGGAAGAAGGTGATGAGGTTTGGTCGAAAAGGGAAGTTAAGCCCAAGGTTTATAGGGCCCTATCAAGTACTAAAACGAGTTGGGCCAGTGGCATACCAGCTAGAGTTACCACCAGAGTTGCAGCAGATGCACGACGTATTCCATGTGTCCATGCTACATCACTACCGATCAGATCCATCTCACGTGGTACCAATTGAAGAAGTGGAGCTAAGGCCAGACTTATCCTACGAGGAAGAGCCGATTCAGATTTTGGAACGTGATGTGAAAGTGTTACGGAGGATGCCAGTTCCTCTAGTCAAAGTGTTATGACGCAATCATGGATCGGAGGAAGCTTCGTGGGAACCAGAGGAGGCAATGCAATAGCAATACCCTCAATTATTTTAGCTAGGAAATTTTGAGGACGAAATTATTTTAAGGGGTAGAAGCTGTAACATCCCGAAAAGGGCCTATTCATTTTGGTTTAATTATGCGAAATGACATGTCTTATGTGTTATGAATAAATTTTGAATATTTTTGGAAACACAGGAATGTATAGAAATGTTACGTTAAAAAGAGGAAAGTTAACATTTTGGAAACCTAAGTAAAATAGGAAAGTGAACATTTTGAAAACCTAAGTAAAATAAGAAAGTGAACATTTTGGAAACCTAAGTTAAAGAGGAAAGTGAACATTTCTGGAAACTTGGAAATGTAAGGAAATGTCAAGAAGAAAATTTTTGGAAACTTAGAAATGACTTAGAAATGTCGAGTTTTAAAGTTTAAAAGAGGAAATTAAGGCAAGGTGGCCTTAAGAGGAAAAGTATGTGAAATTTGACACACAAACAGGCTTGGAAAAGTGGCCTGAAGATGCCACTTAGGGCCTCTGGAAATGGCGCCACATGCAAGTGTATTTGGGCCAGGGATCGAGTCACTTAGGAAGCAAATAAAACAAGTTGCTACAAAGAGCAGAGAGGTGGACGGCATGAGGGATCTTAAAAGAGGAGTTTTATTTCCTTTAGAATTTCGACTAAATAGGAGATAATTGTTGGATTAATTCTTTTGATAAAGTGATAATTATCACATAGGAAGAGTGGTGGCCAAGTAGGGACTCTAGCCTAGCAATTTCGGCTAAGAAAGGAAGAGCAAGGCTATTCTTCATTCATTCACCCTCTCTTTTCTTTTGCCGAATTTCTTTCTCATCTCCTCTCCAAGATTTTCTTCTTCTCAAGCCAAATTCTTCATAGCCTCAAAATCTGAAAATAAGCAAAGTCCTAGCCGATTTCTTCAAAGTTACAAAAGCCAAAAACTCTATGTTACATATGAGAGCCATAGCCGATTATTACTAAGGATCATTCGGGATTTAAAAACAAGGTAAGTACATATATGTACATTCGGCCAAAGGTCTCTTCCATACTTTAATATTAGGTCAAATCTAACATATGATTATAAGGATTTGACAGCACCTAAGACAAAAGATCAATTTGAGATTTAAGATTTGGAAGGTAAGTCTCTATAGCATTTGGCCAAGGCTTATTTTAGTGTTTGGATCTATCTTTTATTATCTTAAAAGCCAAAATTCATATGTTAAAGGGATCTAGAGTTGGTAGAATACAAGGAAGGAGCATAAGCAAAGTTTGGGTTTGAGAACTCCAAGGTAAGTGTATTCACATATTTGGCCAAGGCCTATCTAAAGTACTTAGATCTATTTGTTTTAATGAAAACTAATGATTCAAGGGATCTAGTGATTAGTCGATTTCAAAGGGAAGAATACAAGTTTTGAGTTTGATTAATCATCTAAACGGCAACAAGGTAAGTTTAAGAATACAAATCCTACTAGGATTTGGTTTTATGGCGAATAGGCCTTTGCTAAACATTACCATATTGGCCGAATGTAGGGACTTAAAAATCTAAGGCAGTAGATCGAATTTTGGGATTTCAAGAGAAATTGTTAAGCGAATCAGGTGTGTACCCCACACTAAAATTAATAGATTTATGGCTTTAACTTGATATATGTGTTAATATGAAAGTGTAAGAATGTGGCTAAAGTACCATGTTAAGGTGCAAAGTACTGTGCGTTTCCTACTCCTACTAGGATTCTGAAATATGTTATATTAACATGTGATAAGTGACATGAATGTGAATTTAAGTATGATATCGTGATATAAATAATATGGGGCATTGGGATATATGAGAAAGGGAAGTGTATGTGGTGACTTGGTCCCACTATCTGAATGTCGTGACTTCGGTCACATTATCCGAATGTGGTAACTTTGGTTACATTATCTCGAATGTGGTGTCACATGACACAATTATTTAATCTAGTGGCTATGCCACAACTTTTATATGGGCGATGAGCACGTTGATTCAATGACGCCTTCGATGGTGTGTAGCGGATGGAGGTTGACTTAGTAGTCCCCACGGTGTGTAGGTTGGTGCGGGATGTGTAGCGGATGGCATCTAGGTTTGGGTTTGGGTTGCATCATTGTCTTGAATCATTAAATGTGAAATTATGATACGTATGAATATGATTTGTTATGCCTGAATTTGTTAAGATTTAGTGTTTGTGTACACATTGAGTCTGTTTGACTCACCCCATTGTGGGAACATGTTGCAGGTGACGATCAGTGATAGACCGAGTTCGGCAGAAGCTTAGGGATGGCCATGCACAGCAAGAAATTTACGACTTGGACTTTTATTTTATTTTAAGTAATTTAAATTTTATTTTGGTTTTAATTTTGGGAAATTATTTGATGTAATAAGGTCGTAGTAGCGTTTACTTTACTTTTATTTATTGAGCATACAATCTTTATATTCATTAAAAGATTAAGTAAAATTAATTTAATTCAAAGCCCAAACGTTTTGTCACCTAAATAAAAAGGATTTTTAACAACAAAATAAACTTGTTTTCAACTCAAGCCCAACCCAAAACAAACTTTCCTTCAAAATGCTCAAGTTTTTCCTAAATACAAAAGAATTTTGAAATGGTTTTCACTGAGGAACATACTAGATCCGGTCCAGGCTCGTGGGCCGGGTGTGGGGTGTTTCAAGGTACATTGAAGTTGGGGTGGCAAATTGACCCTGCAAATGGCCTATTTTTTTCCACACAGGCAGAAAAACGAGCGTGTGTCTCAGCCATGTGTGACACACGGTCATGTTACACGGTCGTGTGTCCCGTGGTGTTAAAATTGAATTGAAGTCAGTATGCTCCACACGATCTCACATACGGGTGTATGACTGGCCATGTGGTACATGACCTAATTGGCACATGTTTGTCCCGTGGTGTTGAAGTTAATTGAAGTTAGTATGCTCCACACGGTCTCACATACGGGCGTGTGACTAGCCGTGTGGTACACGACCTAATTGGCACACGGGCGTGTCACTTGGTCATGTTGCATAAGTCAGTATACCCTACATGTTTGGCACGACCTAGCACACGGCCTGGCACACAGGTGTGTGTGGCCACTTCGAAGGGCACACGGGCTAGACACACGGGCGTGTGGTTGGCTATGTGACCCAAGTCAATATGTATGCCCTGTTTTCACCATGCCTGAGACACGGGCTTGTCCGGAGCCGTGTGAGGCACACGGTCTGTTCATACTGGCGTGTGTCCCCTTTATGGTTGAAATTTTTCTTAGTTTCCAAAAATTTTTGCATGCTATCGGTTTAGTCCAGAACCACTTCTAAAGATGGTTATGGCCTCATAGGCCCTTATAATGGACAATGTAATTGTGTTGAATGATTTATGAGACTGAATGCTTTATGTTTGATAAATGTATGCTATATGTAGTGAATTGATCGGTAATACCTCGTAACCCTACTCTGGCGACAGATATGGGTTAAGGGAGTTACATTTTATTGGTATCAGAGCTATTGTTTAGTCAATCTAGGACTAACGTAGTGTGTGTGAGAGTCTAGCTATACATGCCATATAAACTCTGCGATAGTGTGGTGATTCCTGACAGCTTAAATTGTGTTTTCATATAATAATGGATCCCGAACGAATTGTAGCTGATGATGTAGAGAGTAATGCGCCCGCTCCCGCTCAAGAGGCAGCGCCATCTAATTCTAGGCCTTTAACGAGTAGCCACGAGGGAGAGGCTAAACAAGCCTTTCTCCAAATAATTATCGAGTGGTTCACGGAGTTTGTTCGAATGAATTCGGCTGCTCAACAACCTCCACCCCCACCCATTCCTCAACAAACCCCTATTGTTCCTCAAGTTATAGATCCGATACGGTTGCACAAGCCGCCAGTAGATAAGATTCATAAATATGGGGCTGAAGAGTTCTGGGCTAGTGATGATGATGATGCTGAGAAAGCTGAGTTCTGGCTCGAAAATATGATTCGAGTATTCAAAGAATTGTCTTGTACTCGTGATGAATGTATTAAATGTCATGTATCTTTGCTGAGAGACACGGCGTATCAATGGTGGAACACGTTGATATATGTGGTTCCGAAAGAACGGGTTACTTGGGAGTTCTTTCAATTCGAATTCCAAAAGAAATACATAAGTCAAAGATTTCTCGATCAAAAGCACAAAGAGTTTCTAGAATTAAGACAAGGTCGAATGACTGTAATCAGTATGAAAGAGAATTTGTACTGTTAAGTAAGTATGTCAGGGAGTATGTTTCTACCTAAGAGATTATGTGTAAGCGATTCGTTGACGGGTTGAACAGAGATATAAAACTACTAGTCGGAATTCTAGAGTTGAAAGAACTTGTTGTTCTAGTTGAAAGGGCTTGTAAAGCCGAGGATCTTAGCAAAGAAAAGAGAAAATAAGATTCAAAAGTTAGAGACTTGAGAAAAAAATCGATGAGTAAGCCATATCATTTTTCATCGAAGAAATCTAGGGATTCGTACGCTCACCCAAATGCTTCAAACGAATATTTGAACAGAGATAGTAGAAAACAATAATCATGTTCTAAAGCTCAAGTTACACCAGTACCGAGTGTTGGCAGTGTGAGAGATAACAAACTCGAGTGTCAGTAGTGTGGGAAACGACATTTTGGAGAATACTGAAGTAAAAGTAATAAAGCTTGTTATAAATGTGGTTCGCTAGATCACTTCATCGAGATTGCCCTGAGCTGGATGAGAAAGATAAAGTTCAGAATATGAGACCAAGTAACACGTCGAATAGAGGTAGACCACCTAGAATTGCCAAAAATGTAAGTGGTACTAGAGGGGTGACAAAGGATTCATCTGTGAGATCTAAGGCCAAAGCACTTGCTAGACCCTACGCTATTCGCGCTCGTGAAGAAGCATCATCTCCAGATGTTATCACCGGTACTTTTAGTCTCTATGATACTAATGTGATTGCATTGATAGATCCAGGATCAACTCATTCTTATATATGTATGAATTTAGTATCTAGTAAGAATTTTCCTGTAGAGTCTACTGAATTTGTGATTAGAGTATCGAACCCTTTAAGCAAATGTGTTTTGGTTGACAAAGTCTGAAAGAATTGTTCGTTAATGAATCAGAACTTCTGTTTTCTGGCTAATCTAATGTTGTTTCCATTTGATGAATTTGATGTGATTTTGTGTATGGATTGGCTAACGATGCATGATACTATAGTGAATTGTAGACAAAAGACAATTGAACTGAAATGTCAGAATAATGAGACTATTAGAATTGAATCTGATAAGCTGAATAGTTTTCCAGTTGTGATCTCGTCTATGTTAGCTCATAGATTTGTGAGAAAGGGGTGTAAAGCTTATCTTGCTTATGTACTTGATACGAAAGTGACAGAAACAAAGCTTGAATTAGTACCAGTTGTGTGCGAGTATCCAGATGTATTTCCCAAAGAGTTACCGGGTTTACCACCTATCAGTGAGGTTGAGTTTGGTATTGAATTAGTACCGGGAACAACGCCGATATCAATAGCTCCATACAGAATGGCTCTGACAGAGTTAAAAGAATTGAAAGCTTAGTTGCAAGAGTTAACAGATAGAGGTTTTGTTAGACCAAGTTTCTCTCCCTGGGGTGTACCAGTGTTATTTATGAAAAAGAAAGATGGCACGATGAGAATGTGTACAGACTATCGATAGCTCAACAAAGTGACGATCAAGAATAAATACCCTTTGCCACGAATAGATGATTTGTTTGATCAGTTAAAATAGGCAACAGTGTTTTCAAAAATTGATTATGTTATTACCAATTGCAAGTTAAAGACTCAGATGTGCCAAAGACTGCATTTAGAACAAGGTACGGACACTACGAATTTCTTGTTATGCCTTTCGTACTAACAAATGCACCTGTTGTGTAACACCCCTAACCCGTATCCGTCGCCAGAGTAGGGTTACTAGGTATTACCTATCAATTCACAACATATAGCATACATTTATCAAACATAAATCATTCATTCTCATAAATCATTCAACACAAATGCATTGTCCCTTATAAGGGGTACGAGGCCTTAAACATTCTCTAGAAGTCGTTCGAGACTAAACCGATAACATATGAAAAGTTTTGGAAACTTAGAAAAATTTCAACCATACAGGGGTCACACGCCCGTGTGAACAGGCTGTGTGCCTCAAGAGGCTTCAGACAAGCCCGTGTCTCTGGCCGTGTAGAAACAAGGCATACATACTGACTTAGGTCATACGGCCAACCACACGCCTGTGTGTCTAGCCTACGTGGCTTTCGAAGTGGCCACACACACCCGTGTGCTACGCCGTGCCAAACCTATAGGGTATACTAACTTATGCAACATGGCAATGTCACACGCCCGTGTGCTAGGCCGAGTGCCAATTAGGAGGTATACTGACTTGTACCACACAGTCAGTCACACACTCGTGTGTGAGACCGTGTGGAGCATACTGATTTCAATTAATTTCAACACCATGGGACATACACCGTGTAACATGACCGGGTGTCACACATGGCTAAAACACAAGCCCGTGTCTCTGCCAGTGTAGACAATAATAGGCCAATTTGCCACCCCAACTTCAATGTACCTACACAAGGCAAAATGATACCATTTCATTATACAATTAAGCGGCCAAAATCATCAACCAAATGCATAATTCATACCATTATAATTTTATCTATTCTATTTCTCAAATCACTGCCATTTACTTAGCCAAATACAAGCCAAAACAATATCAAATAATATGGTTCATCTACCATAATTCACACATACATAACTTACCCTATAAATAACCAACACAACATATAAAATCATACCTTATCAAGGCATTTCTCAAGCATTTATACTCCATAAATCAATTAACCATTTGAGCAACTATAAAACCATAACCACATTCATACCAAACATACCAAATTAATCCATCACTCATGGCTATATATACAAACCATAACATATACATCTACAAGCCATATCTCATGGCTATAATCACAACCAAAATCCCACATCTAACCTATACATGCCATATACCATAAATGTATAATTCAAAAGTACCAACATAGATGTTTAATAGTGCGATGATGTTCCCAACGACTCCCGAATCCGAGCTAGCCTTGATTCACTATAAAACATAGAAAAATAACATGAAGTAAGCTTCATAGCTTAGTAAGCTCGTATGTGAATAACTTAATTCATTGAATAAATGAAAATCAACCAATTACACAAGACAAAACCATATACACATTAACTACAAACCTTTCTCATGTCTCAAAACATGATCAAATACAAACTCATCGAACTTCCACTATTTAATACTCGAAAGGTTCTACGCGTACCTGTTTCACCTCGTACTAACATCTTTCTCAACCACCTCATTCGTTTACCTGTTGAACCATTGGGAACAGAAATTGAATACTCAGGAGTCTTGTACGATAAGTACCTATACCATGGCCCATATCCGAAGAACTATTATCATGGCCCGAAGCCAAATCATTCAAAATGTATAGCCCTAAGCCAAATTGGTAAAATACACACCCGAAGTACTAATATCATGGCTAAAATCCAACTCAATGTATCACCTACTGACATGTCAATAGTATCCAAACCTATTCTTAAGGTTCAATTGGGCTTTCACACTTTTCGTTTCTATCATCGAATGCATCCGTAAAGTCATCTTCACAATTCATACATTATACATAATCCCGTTTTAAAAATTTATGCAATATTAAAGCATTTTAACATACATTTATAATGTAATCATCACATACGAACTTCCCTCGTATTCGGAATTGACGGATCTGGTCGACTACTCGATAACTTTGCTTTTCCCCCGATCTAAATTTGAATTCATTCTTTCTTGATTTATATGAATTCAAAATTAAATTATTTATTCATCTACCCATTCAATTAATCCAAAAATACACATTTGGGCATTTTTACACATTAGCCTGTAAACTTTCGCATTTAATCAATTTAGTCCCTATTTCCCAAATACACAAAATTCACACAATTCAACAAAACCCATGCTTGGACGAATTATATATAGGTCCCTAGAAGTCCAAAACTTTCATTTATTTCACATTTCAACCACACAATCTGCACATTTCATAATTTAATCCCTATTATGCATTTTCATCAAAAATCACTTAACAAGACATGTAAAACTATCATCAAGCTTTCATATTTCAACATTAAACATCAAAGAACACATAGATTCAACAATGGAAACTCTCAAAATCTTTAACAATTTTGAAATCTAAGATACAAGCTAGCTAGAATACGAAGCAACAATCTCAAAAACGTAAAAATCATCAAAAACCATGCTCAAAACACTTATCAATTAAGCTTACAAGTGTCGAACCCTAAAACACAAAGAGAAGCTTTCCTCTTTTTCAATATTCGGCTAAAAATATAATAATGAATTCTAAAATTGATTTTGTTTTATTAATCATATGATAATTATGCTAATTACCATAATAACCTCTATGAAAAACCATTTAAAACATCCATTAAATGTCCATATATGTCCACTCACTAATTTAATGGTCTAATTACAACATAAGAACCTTAACATTAAGGTTCTATAGCTATTTGACACCTTTAGCTAATAGAACAACACTTTTGCATTTTACGCGATTTAGTTCTTTTTATCAAAATAACCAACCAATCATTAAAATTAGCTCTTGAAATTTTCACACATATCAAATAACATGCTGTAAATATCGAAAATAATATTAAAATAATTTTCTGACATCATATTTGTGGTTTCAAAATACTATTCCTATTTAGTTAAAATCGGGCTATTACAACTCTCCCCCTTAGGGATTTTCATCCCCAAAAATTCTTATCAGTGAATAGGTGAGGGTATTGTTTTCTCATAGCATCCTAAGTTTCCTATGTAGCTTCTTCAACCTCATGTCGATGCCATAATACTTTCACTAATGCAATTCTCTTATTTTTCAGCTATTTGATCTCATGAGCTAAAATTCGAATCTGTCCTTCAGTATATGACATATCAAACTGAATTTCAACCTCAATCGAAGAAATGACATGTGAAGGTTAGATTGATATCATCGAAGCATTGACACATGAAACACATTATGAATTTTCTCTAACTCAGTCGGTAAAGATAGTCGATATGCCACTGGCCCAACTCGTACGGTCCGATGAATTGAGGACTCAATTTTCCTTTTCGACCAAATCGCAATATCTTTTTCCATGATGACACTTTCAAAAACACTTTATCCCCAATCTGGAACTCAATATCTTTCCGTTTCAAGTCTGCGTACGATTTCTATCAATCCTAAGTTGCTTTCAAACTACTGCAAATTACTTTAACTTTTTTGTCAGTCTCTCTGATCAGATCAACCCCTTGAATCTTATTTTCATTGAGCTCCCTCCAGTACAAGAGTGTTCGACATTTACGACCGTATAAAGCTTCGTACGGTGCCATCTTTATACTCGATTAGAAGCTATTATTGTAAGCAAATTCAATCAGTGGTAGATATTTCTCCCAACTACCTTCAAACTCAAGACTACAAAAACGCAACATATCTTCAAGTATCTGAATAACTCATTCAGATTGACCATCCGTTTGTGGGTGAAATGCAGTATTAAAACGCAACTTTGTACCAGCCTGGATTTTAGCTAAATCAGAATA
Organism: Gossypium rotundifolium; assembly: GCA_025506655.1. Taxonomy (NCBI): domain Eukaryota; kingdom Viridiplantae; phylum Streptophyta; class Magnoliopsida; order Malvales; family Malvaceae; genus Gossypium; species Gossypium rotundifolium. The sequence goes on along the minus strand of CP106731.1, from coordinate 40,040,050 downwards.
GTGGTTTTGAAACCACAAATCTGATGTCAAAAAATTATTTTTAATATTATTTTATGTGTTTACAACATGAAATTATGAATGTGTGAAATTTTTGTGAGCAAATTTTATCGTTTAATTACTCAATTTGAGAAAAATGACTTAATCGCGTAAAATGCAAAAGTGTTATTGTATTAGTTAAAGGTGTCAAATAGATTTGGCTTTTAAATATGATGGCCTTAAATGGTAATTAGACCATTTTAATAGTTAGTGGACTTATATGGACATTAAATGGATGATATCAAATGATTTATAATAAGGTTAGTAATGTAATTAGTTAATAAATGTTATAATAAATAAAACAAAATAAAATTTTGGCTTCATTATCATCATTTTGAATCGAATTAGAGAAGAAGAAAGCCAAGGAATTAGGTTTTCCATTCGGCACATTCATAGCTTAATTAAGGTACGATTTTAGTTCGATTTTTGATGATCTCTATGTTTTTGTAATCGTTGCAGCTCAATCTAGCTAGCCCGTACCTTAGATTTTGAAATTGTTAAAGATTTTGAGAGTTTTCATTATTGAGTATATGTGTTCTTTGAGGTTTGATGATAGATTATGAAAGCTTGGTGATAGTTTTACATGTTTTGTAAAGTAATCTTTGATAAAAATGTCAAAAAGGGATTAAATTGTAAAATAAGTAAATTGAGGGGTTGAAATGTGAAATAAATGAAATTTATGGGCTGCTAGGGACTTATATGTAATTCGGATAAGCTAGAATTTAATGAAATTATGTGAATTTTGTGTATTTGTGAAAGAGATACTAAATTGTAAAAATGTGAAAGTTTAGGGCTAAAGTGCAAATAAGCCTAAATGTATGTTTTGGACTAAATTGAATAAATTAGTGATTGAATAAGTTAATTCTGAATACATCTAGATCAATAAAAGAGGAATTCAGATCAGGATCGGGGAAAAATGAAAGTGATCGACTAAATGATTCGATCCGTCGTTTTAGCATTCAAGGTAAGTTCGTACATGATAAACATTGTTACAATTATGCTTGTTAACACTTTGACATTGCATAAATTGTTTACACAATACTATGGTCATGTTCGACAATAAATTGACAATGCTTAGCACTTAGTGTGCGATTTGAGATAACTTCGGCTATATACGGCACTTAGTGTGCGAGACTAAGATAGCTTCGGCTAAGTAAGGCACTTAGTGTGCGGATTTATAATAGCTTAGACTAGTTAGTGTGCAAAACATCGAGTAAGGCACTTAGTGTACGAAACATTGAGTATTCGACAGTGCACCAGGAAGGTATGAGTTCTTTATGAATTTGTACAGGTTTGTACATGTAAGTATGAAGATCAAATAGAAAGGATTATGACAATGCATATTAGTATATGAATAAGTTCATGAAAGGTTTGATATTATCATGAATGATACATTAACTTTTTCAAATTGATAAATTGCATTTTATAAATTATTGAGTATATTTAGGATGAACTTACTAAGCTATGAAGCTTACTTTATGTACTTTTCCATGTTTTATAGTGAATCAAGGCAAGCTTGGATCTGGGAGTTTTCGGGAACAACATCACACTATCGAACATCTATTTGGTACTTTCAAGTTGTGTATATATGGTATATGGCATGTATAGACTACTTGTGGTATTTTGGTTGTGAATATAGCCATAAGAGTTGTCTTGTAAATGATGTTAATATGGTTGTGTATTTAGCTATTAGAAATGGCTTGTAAATGTATATGTTTTGGTTGTATATATAGCCATGAGTGATGGCTTATTTTGGCATGTTTAATATGAAAATGATTATAGTTTTATAGTTGCAAATGGTTAGTAGATTTATGGAGTTTAATGTTTGAGAAATGCTTTGAAAGTTGAATTGATAAGTATTTGAATAGGAAATTGGCATTGACTTGAGTATTGAATTTGGTTGAAATGGATATGGTATGAATTGTGTATTTGGATGATGATTTTGGCTGCCTATTGTATGATTAAATGGTACCATTTTGGTTGTTTAGGTGAGCATGAGTAAGGGTGGAAAATTGGGCTTGCAAATGGCCTATTTTTATCCATATGGGCAGAGACACGGGCGTGTGCCTCAGCCGTGTGTGACACACAGTTAAGTACACGGTCGTGTATCCCCTAGTGTTGATATTGAATTCAAGTCAGTCTGCTCCATACGGGCGTGTGACTGGCTGTGTGGCACAAGCCAGTATACCCCCTAAATGGCACACGACTTATCACACGGGCGTGTGACTTGGCCGTGTTTCATAAGTCAGTTACCTTACAGGATTGGCACGGGTTAGACGCACGTGTGTGGTCGACCGTGTGACCTAGGTTAGTATGTATGCCCTGTTTTCACACGGCCGGTGACACGGGTGTGTCTAAAGTCATGTGAGGTACACGGCCTATTCACACAAGTGTGTGACCCTTAAATGAATGAAAAAATTTCTAAGTTTTCCAAAAATTTGGTATGTTATCGGTTTAGCCCCGAACCACTTCTAATGCATGCTTAAGTCCTCTTAGGCTCTTATAATGGACAATATGATTGTGCTGAATGGTATTTGAGTATGAATGCATAAATGTATGAGCATTGGATGCTAAATGATGTCTATTGATCGGTAATACCTTGTAACCCTATTCTGACAGTGAATACGAGTGAGGGATGTTACATTTATTGGTATCAAAGCTATAGTTTAGTCGATTCTAAGACTAACGTAGTTTGTGTGGGAGTCTAGCTATACATGCCATATATACTCAGCGATAGTGTGATGATTCCTGACAGCTTAAATTGTGTTTTCGTATAGTAATGGATCCCGAATGAGCTGTAGCCGATAATGTAGAGAGTAATGCACTGATTCGCACTCAAGGGACATCGCCTACTGAATCTAGACTCGTGTCAAGTAGCTACGAGGGATAGGCTAAGCAAGCCTTTTACCAAATGATGAACGAGTGGTTCACGGAGTTTGTTCGAACGAATCCGGCTGCTCAACAACCTCCACCCCCACCTATTCCTCAACAAACCCCTATTGTTCCTCAAGTTGTAGATCCGATACGATTGAACAAGCCACCAATAGATAAGATTCATAAACATGGGGTTGAAGAGTTTTAGGCTACCGTTGATGATGATGCTGAGAGAGCTGAGTTCTGGCTCGAAAATACGATTCGGGTATTTGATGAATTATCTTGTACTCCTGATGAATGTATTAAATATGTTGTATCTTTGCTAAGAGAGATCGCGTATCAATGGTGGAACACATTGATATCTATGGTTCCAAAGGAACATGTTACCTGGGAGTTCTTTCAGACTAAATTTCAAAAGAAATATATAAGCCAACGGTTTTTAGATCAAAAGCACAAAGAATTTTTAGAGTTGAAACAGGGCCGAAAGACTGTAACAGAGTATGAAAGAGAATTTGTTCAGTTGAGCAAGTATGCTCGAGAATATGTTTCCATTAAATAAATTATGTATAAGTGATTCGTAGATGGATTGAACGAAGATATAAAACTATTGGTTGGAATTCTAGAGTTGAAAGAATTTGTTGTACTTGTTGAAAAGGCTTGTAAAGCCGAGGATCTTAGCAAAGAAAAGGGAAAGGCAGATTCAGAAGCTAGAGATTCAAGAAAAAAGTCGATAAGTAAGCCATATCAATCTTCATCGAAGAAACCCAAAGACTATTTCAACTGACCGACAGCCTCGGTAGGATATTCTAATCAGGATCATCGAAAGTAGTATACCAGCCCTAAAGCTCAAACTACATCGGTATCAAGTGTTGGCGACGTGAAAGATGTTAAACCCAAGTGTCAATAGTGTGGAAGATGAAATTTTGGAGAGTGTTGGATGAAAAAAATAATAGAGCTTGTTATCGTTGTGGTTCACAAGATCATTTTATCAGAGATTGTCCTAAGCTAAATGAAAAAGATAAATCTCAAAATGCAAGACCGAGTAATATGTCGGCTAGAGGAAGACCACCGAGAAATGCTGGGAATGTGAGTGGTAGTCGAGGGGCGACGAGATACTCTACCATGAGATCTGAGGCTAGAGCACCTGCTAGAGCCTACGCTATTCCAGCTCGCTAAGAAGCATCATCTTCAAATGTTATCACCAGTACTTTCACTCTCTGTGATACTAATATGATTGCATTGATAGATTCAAGATCAACCCATTCTTATATATGCATGAATTTAAGTATTTAGTAAGACTTTGCCTGTAGAGTCTACTGAATTTGTGATTAGAGTATCGAACCCCTTAAGCAAATGTGTTTTGGTTGACAAAGTTTGCAAGAATTGCCCGTTAATGTATCAGGATTTCTGTTTTTCGGCTAATCTAATGTTGTTGACATTTGATGAATTTCATGTCATTCTGGGTATGGATTGGCTAACAATGCATGATGCAATGGTGAATTGAAACACCCCAAACCTGGCCCACAAGCCCTGACCGGATCTGGCATGCTCCTTGAGTAAAACGTAGCAAATCCTCGTTTTGTCATGTTGGAAAACTGGTGGTTTTGAAGAAAAATCAGTTTGAGTTATGATCAATTTGAAAACCATGTTGTTTTTGAAGTTTGTATTGAAATGATATTATCATGTTTCAAAAGTCACAAGTTCATAGAATTGCTGAATTTTAGAGCTTTTTATTATCAACTAGAAAACTGTAAGTGTTTGGGTGTCAAAACAATTGAAGTTGTTTTATGAAAAATGTTTAAATTGTTTGTTTGTGTGTTCGTATCATAATAAAAAGTAAAACGTAAACTTAAAACAGCTAAATGACAATGGCCTTATTACATCAAGATATAACCCAAAATAAATCAAATAAAACTTAATAAGAAAAATCCGAAAATGCTGAACTGAGCATGGCCACCCCTAAGTCCCTGCCGACCCGGTCCAATTACTAAGTATCACCTGCAAAATGTTAGCCCACGAAGGGTGAGTCAACAGACTCGATAATAACCCATCATAGATTCCCAATCGATAAAACATATTATATCACATATATTAATCATAGGCAATGATGCAACCCAAACCCACCTAGATATCCATCCCCTACACATCACCCGTACCTACCAATCACACCGTGGGGATTACTAAATTGACCCTCCATCCGCTACACACCGTCAAGGCGGTCATTGCGATCAATCGCTCATCGCCTTATAATTGTTGCATAGCCACGGATAATGTGACAGAGTCACCAGATTCATAATATGTGACATAGGTCACCAGATAATGTGGTAAAAACCACCAGAACACTTCCCTTTTAACATATTCACCCATATGCCCATGCAACATACAAGACACACAATTATCATGCAATTTTACCTTATCCCAGAATCATAACGAAATTCCACGTATTTTCATATCAATGTTAATGAACATTATTAACGAGTATTAAGGGGTAACGTACCTGAAAACACTGTACCATTAAATGGTACCCTTAGCCGTATTCATTCATTGCCTTATTAACATATACATAATCATTATTATTATTAAACGGGAATTTAGGGTGGGTTACACACCTGGTTACCAACACGATTACTAAATCCCGACAATCCCGATCTCACGCACTAGATCCCCTTTCCTATATTCGGCCAACACTAAGAACATTAGCAAAGAGGCTATTCGGCTATATAGTAAATCCCGAAGGGTTAACGCAACCATAATCCTTAGCTTGATGCCAATTTGGTTACCAATCCGAATCCTAAAACTATGTAGTGCACCTCCCTTGCAATCGGCCAAGCACTACTACATACAAACAATTAGCCTTCGGCTTTTAAACAAATGAGAGATAGATCCGAAGCACTAGAACCATTACCTAGATCGCTTAGCCAAATCCCGAAGATCTGTCGAAAAACCACCTAAAATACCATAGTTAGAATCGGCATGGTGCCTTAGAACCAATAAAAGTGGCCCTTGGCGAATGGTACCTCCTCGCTACCTTGGATCTTAAATCCGAAAAGATCACATTCCCACCGCCATTATAAGAATCCCGAAAGATCCCTTCATGGTTCAAATTAAAAGAAAATAGAGAGATTAGACTCTAGATTTTGGCAATCAAAAGAAAAAAAAATAAAAAAAAGAAATCAAATGGCAGAATCCCTTAACACAATATTGAGATCGATTGCACCCATGTTTGGAAACATAGAGAGATTTGGCTATAATCTCAAAAAGAAAGAAATAGATTCTTGACTTTAATGGAGACTAGATCACGGAGAAGAGGAAGAAAATAAGGCCAAGGATATTCGCCAAACACTTGAAAGAATAGAAGAGAACACAAAGAGGGTTTCACTTTTCAAGATGACAAAGATGGAAGAAGAAAATGAAGAAGAAAGTGACCTTAATTCTTGTGTCCTAAGCCACACAATAAACTCCTTTAAGGCCTAGATCCATTAGTTTCCCCTTTTTAGACTTAAAATCAATTATTTTTCTAAGGCTTCTACCTATAACCCAAGGTTCCTAAAGCCCCAAAACACATTCAAAACACACTCAAGCATGCAATCACATTTATTCAAGTGAAAATGCATAACCCCTAAATCCGGATATTACAGTTCTACCCCTTAAAATAATTTTGACCTCGAAATTACCGGCTAAAATAAGTGAGGGTATTCTTTGTCAGATTGCTTCCTCCGCTCCCACGGCTTCCTCCGATCCATGGTTACGCCATAATACTTTGACTAGAGGAACTAATTTCCTCCGTAGCACCTTTACATCCCGTTCCAAAATCTGAATCGACTCTTCCTCATAAGATAGATCTGGTCTCAGCTCCACCTCCTCAACCGGTATTACATGAGATGGTTCTGATCGATAACAATGTAGCATCGAAACGTGGAACACATCGTGCATCTTGCTTCAACTCCGAAGGCAACTCTAACTGACATGTTACTGGTCCAACCGCTTCAAAATCTGATAAGGTCCTATAAACCTAGGACTTAACTTTCCCTTGCGGCCAAATCTCATCACCTTCTTCCACGGTGAAACTTTAAGAAACACCTGATCCCTCACAGCAAACTCTATCTCCTTTCGCTTAAGATCTGCATATGACTTTTTCCTGTCAGATGCCTCCTTCAACCGTGTCCGAATTACCTTAACCTTTTCTTTGGATTCCTTGCCACAATTTTTAGACCCAAAACCTGACGTTCTCCCAATTCCGTCCAACACGTAGGAGTACGACACCTCCTTCCATACAACGCTTCATACAGTGCCATCCAAATACTTGCTTGATAGCTATTATTATACGCGAATTCTGCTAAAGGCAAGAACTCCTCCCAGCTTCCTCTGAAGTCTATCACGCAACCCCTCAACATATCCTCTAGTACTTGAATTACCCGTTCAGATTGACCGTCCGACTGCGGATGGAATGCCGTACTGAAGTCCAACCTGGTGCCCAAGGCTTGATGTAATGCTCTCCAAAATTGAGACGTAAACCTCAAATCCCTATCCGAGATAATCGACACCGGCACTCCATGCAACCTCATGATTTTGCTACATACAACTTTGCCATTCTCTGCAAGGAATAGTCAACCCGCACTGGTATGAAATGTGCCAACTTCGTCAACCGATCTACTATCACCCATACCGAGTCCTTCTTAGTAGGCGTAAGGGGAAGCCCACTAACGAAGTCCATGATAATTCTTTCCCACTTCCATTGCGGAATCTTTATCTATCAGTAGCAACCACGACGCAGACTGGTGTTCACTTTTGACTCACGACATGTTAAGCACTTCCCTACAAATTCTGTAACTTCTAGCTTAAGACCAGGCCACCAAAACTGATCCCGTAGATCCCTATATAACTTACTTCCTCTAGGATGCATAGCATAAGGGCTACTATGCAATTCCTGAAGAATTTTCTGCCTTAATTCCTCATCCTTTGGCATACAGACCTTGCCCCAAAACACAGCACTCCATCACTATTTACACCATTGTCCTCCAACTCCCCGTTTTGTACTTGTAGTAGCTTAGCACTCATCTACCAATTGTTTCTCCTTTACCTGACTTAACCACGTCGGCTTCACTTGCAACTCTGCTAACAAACATCCATCATCATAAAGGCTAAGATGTGCAAACATCGCCCTTAGATCCGACACCACTTTTTGACTTAAGGCATCTGCCACCACATTCGCCTCGCCCTGGTGATACTCTATTGAGCAATCATAGTCTTTCAACAACTCCACCCACCTTCACAGTCTCAAATTTAGCTCCTTCTGAGTCAGCAGATACTTCAAACTCTTGTGGTCCATGTAGATCACCGACCTTTCCCCATACAAGTAGTGCCTCCACACTTTTAGAGCGAATACTACTGCCACTAACTCTAGATCGTGCGTCGGATAGTTCACTTCATATGGCCTCAACTACCGAGACACATAAGCGACCACTTTTCCGTCTTGTATAAGGACACATCCCAATCCTGTATGGGAAGCATCATAAAACACCATGAAGTCTTTCCCTGCTTCCGGCTGAATCAAAATCGGAGCCTCTGTCAATACTCTCTTAAGCTTCTCAAAGGTCTCCTACTTCTTATCCGCCCATACAAAAGGTACCTCCTTCCTTAACAACTTCGTCAGAGGTGCTGCTATTGTCGAGAACCCTTCAATAAATCTCATGTAGTAACCTGCTAACCCCAAGAAACTACGAACCTCAGCCACAGACTTAGGTGGTTTCCAATCTACTACTGCCTCAATCTTCCGAGGATCCACCCTTATTCCTTCCACAGACACCACATGCCCTAAGAACGTAACTTCCTTCAGCCAAAATTCGCACTTGCTGAACTTGGCATATAGCTTCTTTTCCCTTAACACTTGCAACACCACCCGAAAATGCTCATCATGTTCTTTCTCAGACTTGGAATACACTAGGATGTCATCTATAAACACAACGACGAACCGATCCAAGTAGGGTTAGAAAATTCGGTTCATCATATCCATGAACGCTGCTGGGGCGTTCATCAATTCGAACGGCATTACTAAGAACTCATAATGCCCGTACCTTATTTGGAAAGCTGTCTTATGGATATCTGCTTCCTTCACCTTAAGTTGATGATATCCACACCGTAGATCTATCTTCGAAAATACTGCGGCCCCCTTAAGCTGATCGAACAAGTCATCTATCCTTGGCAATAGATACTTGTTCTTGATGGTTAGCTTATTCCACTGCCGATAATCTATGCACATACACATAGTCCCGTCCTTCTTCTTCACAAATAGGACCGGTGCTCCCTATGGAGACACACTAGGTCGGATAAACCCATAATCAAGTAACTCTTGGATCTGGGCTTTAAGCTCTACTAACTCCTTTAGTGCCATTTGGTAGGGAGCAATTGACACGGGAGTCAGCACAGCAATAATCAATTCCAAACTCCACCTCACCGTCCGGGTAACCTGGCGAGCAGTCCTAAAGACATCCGCAAATTCCCTTACTATTCTAACTTCACTAACTCCCTCTTCTTTGGTATCCAAAATACTAACGAAGGCCAAAACGCCTTGCACCCTTTTCGCACCATCTTATCAGCCTTTAATGCAGAGACTACGTTAGCCAAATAATTTTTCTTTCTCCTACCACAACTATCTCCTCATTCTCTGGAGTCCTCAACTCCATTCGCTTAGCTGTGCAATCCAATTTAGCACGATGTTCCACTAGCCAATCCATGCCTAGAATAAGATCAAATTCTCCGAAGGATAGTTCCATCAAGTTGGCGGGAAATACCACTCCTTGAATCTCTAGAGGTACACTCTGAAATACCCTATTCACTACTACCGTTTGACCTAATGGGCTTACTACAGTCATCTCCCTAATAGACAGTTCAGATGCTATACTTAGTGTTTCAGCTACTCTACATGCAACATATGAGTGGGTCGAGCCAACATCAATTAAAGTAAAGTAAGGCTTGTCAACTATAAGGAACGTATCGGTTATGATGTCCAGTGCGTCACCATCCTTCCTCTGACGAACCGCATACACTAGACCTGGCTGTCTCGCCTCTGTGTTACCAACACCTTTGCCCAGTGTTCCCCGACCTCTTCTAAAACCATTACCTCTGCCAACCGGACCACGACCTCGTGTGGCTACTGTCTACATCTTCCAGCCTGATTAAGACCCTGACTCGTGGGTCGGCTCCCGTTAATTTTCATAGGATAGTCTCTAATCATGTGATCCTTGGACCGATACTTAAAACATCCTCATGTCTTCTTCCAACACTTTCCTAGGTGCATCTTTCCACATTGAGCACAAGTACGGAACTGTCCTCCCGTAACAACCTGTTGACCTCGCGACCCATCAGTTTTAGGTCTCTTCTGAACATTCTCGGATGACCCTAATGTTCCAAAACCTCTCTTCTTCCTATTCCTATCTGAATTCTGTCTCACAGATTCCTTAACCCCTTCGGCTACCTTAGCCTTCTCCACCAACACAGTAAACTCCCGCTCCTACTGTGGAGCTATCAGCAGTCTTAGGTCATCTCTTAGTCCATCCTCAAATCAGACACATCGTTCATGCTCCGTAACCACAATACCTCGAGCATACCGACTCAACCTTAAGAATTTCGCCTGGTACTCCGCTACGGTCTTATTCCCCTGAACCAGCCTCAAAAACGCCTTCCTCTGCGCATCAATATAGCTAGTCCCAATATACTTCTTCTGATACACCGTATTAAAATAATACCAAGTGAGATCATCAGCTGCAGCACCATTCTGAACCGTGAGCCACCACTGGTATGACTCATCGCGGAGGAGCGACACCACCCCTTTCAGTTTCTCCTCAGCAGTCAGGTCCAAATCGTCCATAATTCGCTCCGTCGGCTCTAACCAATACTCAGTCGTACTGGGCATCACACTAGATACTCCTCGAAATACCTCAGCCCCATTGGCTCGGAGTCGCTCGGGTACGGACTTCTGAGCTCCCATGCCTCCACCTGCTCCAGCCACCCTCTTAAGAACTCGCAAGATCGCTCGTGATATCAAGCATCATCCCGTCGATCCTCGATATTCCATACCAAAGAGTGGTGGTGGTGGCATCTCATTCTCAGACCCTTGACCAAACCTAGCGGGTTCCGATACGGTCATTCGGCCTCTACCACGGCCTCGTACATTATGACCACGTCCCCTAGAACTCATTCTTCTGAGTTGCATTTATCTGATTTAAAATTTTATGAATCATTATTTTTTTCCACTGATTTATCGCGAACAGTCTTATGATTAATAGTTCTAAAAAGTAGTTCTTTCGAGTTCATACACACACTACAGTCTCAAGTTCATTCATTCAATCATCAACATTCATAACTCGCGTTCATTACAAAAAAGTGTTGTAGTTGTCTTTGTTGTTGTTTTCCACTACCCAGGGGTATTTTCATAATTTTATCCTACAGGGGTATTTTCGTAATTTTTCAAAATAGGGTCCTTGGTGATTTTGTGAAATAGGGGTGTTCTGGTAATTTTGTAATCCCGGGGGTACTTTGGTAATTTTAAAAATCTAGGGGTATTTCGGTAATTTTGGAAATTTGGGGGTATTTCAAAATTTCTTTTCAAAATAGTTTTTACAAGTCAAAGGGGTAATTCGGTGATTTTAAAACTAAAGTTTTTATAAAACAGTGTAGCTAATCCCTTTCGGGTTTTAATTACTGAATTTAGCCTGTGGGTAAGTCCTCTTGGTTAGGGTGAACCGTCACTACGCACTAGGTAGGATTCGAGTGGAGAGGAGGTGAGTCACTAGGACTGCTTAAATACCAAGCTCCCCCTGAATCCAATCCTAGACATGCGCACAATTGTTGCCACACCCTCAACTCAAATGATCGACTCACGTGTTTGTTTGATTAGACTTTAAAATTTATGAAATTCTGCGTTGGAGTAAGCTAATCCTAGGGTTCAATAGCTCCTAATCCACTAATCTACGTCCCCGTAATACCCACATACAAATCACACAATAGTTAGGGGTACTTACCTGGTGGACTTCGGGCCGGAGACTCAGGTGCCATGCCAGAAACCCTGCTCATCCTTTAGTAAACTCAAGTTCATAATAAGAAAAACGTTTTGGGCCCCAAAAAGCCTCAAGGCTGAGTTTTGAACCGGGCTTTGATACCAAATTGAAACACCCCAAACCCGACCCACAAGCCCTGATCGGATCTGGCATGCTCCTTGAGTAAAATGTAGCAAATTCTCGTTTTGTCATGTTGGAAAACTGGTGGTTTTGAAGAAAAATCGGTTTGAGTTATGATCAATTTGAAAACCATGTTGTTTTTGAAGTTTGTATTGAAACGATATTATCATGTTTCAAAAGTCACAAGTTAATAGAATTGTCGAATTTTAGAGCTATTTATTATCAACTTGAAAACCGTAGGTGTTTGGGTGTCAAAACAATTGAAGTTGTTTTACGAAAAATGTTTAATCGTTTGTTTGTGTGTTCGTATCATAATAAAAAGTAAAACGTAAACTTAAAACAGCTAAATGACAATGGCCTTATTACATCAAGATATAACCCAAAATAAATCAAATAAAACTTAATAAGAAAAATTTGAAAATGCTGAGCTGAGCATGGCCACCTCTAAGTCCCTGCCGACCCGGTCCATTTACTGAGTATCACCTGCAAAATGTTATCCCACGAAGGGTGAGTCAACAGACTCAGTGTGTAACAGCCATCATAGATTCCCAATCGATAAAACATATTATATCACATATATTAATCAGAGGCAATGATGCAACCCAAACCCACCTAGATATCCATCCTCTACACATCACCCGTACCTACCAATCACACTGTGGGGATTACTAAATCGACCCTCCATCCGCTACACACCATCGAAGGAAGTCACTGCAGTCAACTACTCATCGCCCTTATAATTGTGGCATAGCCACCAGATAATGTGACAGAGTCACCAAATTCATAATATGTGACATAGGTCACCAGATAATGTGGTAAAAACCACTAGAACACTTCCCCTTTAACATATTCACCCATATGCGCATGCAACATACAAGACATACAATTATCATGCAATTTTACCTTACCCCAAAATCATAATGAAATTCCACGTATTTTCATATCAATGTTAATGAACATTATTAACGAGTATTAAGGGGTAACGTACCTGAAAACACTGTACCATTAAATGGTACCCTTAGCCGTAATCATTCATTGCCTTATTAACATACATAATCATTGTTATTATTAAACGGGAATTTAGGGTGGGTTACACACCTGGTTACCAACACGATTACCGAATCCCGACAATCCCGATCTCACGTACTAGATCCCCTTTTCCTATATTCGGCCAACATTAAAAACATTAGCAAAGAGGCCATTCGGCTATATAGTAAATCCCGAAGGGTTAACGCAACCATAATCCTTACCTTGATGCTGATTTGGTTACCAATCTGAATCCCGAAACTATGTAGTGCACCTCCCTTGCAATCGGCCAAGCACTACTACATACAAACAATTAGCCTTCGGCTTTTAAACAAATGAGAGATAGATCCGAAGCATTAGAACACTTACCTAGATCGCTTAGCCAAATCCCGAAGATCTATCAAAAAACCCCCCTAAAATACCATAGTTAGAATCGGCATGGTGCCTTAGAACCAATAAAAGTGGCCCTTGGCCGAATGGTACCTCCTGCTTACCTTGGATCTTAAATCCCAAAAGATCACCTTCCCACTGTCGGCTATAAGAATTCGAAAGATCCCCTTCATGGTTCAGCCAAAAGAAAACAGGAGAGGTTAGACTCTTAGATTTCGGCAATCAAAGGAAAAAAAAAGAAAACAAAGAAATCAAATGACAGAATCCCTTACCACAATGTTGAGATCGATTGTACCCTTGTTTGGAAACACAAAGAGATTCGGCTATAATCTCAAAAAGAAAGAAATAGATTCGGCACTTTAATGGAGACTAGATCACGTGAGAAGAGGAAAAAATAATGCCAAGGATATTTGGCCAAACACTTGAAAGAATAGAAGAGAACACAAAGAGGGTTTCGGCTTTTCAAGATGACAAAGATGGAAGAAGAAAATAGAAGAAGAAAGTGACCCTAGTGGTCTTCTCAAATTCGACTATTGCAAAAGAAAGGTTTTGAAAGTCTCGACTACCCTTTCGGCACAACACTAGGAAAGAAAAGAAAACTAAAAGGTACCTACAACCCTTAAACAATTTCGCATTAGCTCCCTAGGCATGACCGAATATGCCACCCTAGAAGTCCCTTGGCCGCCAACTCTCCTTCCTCATCCAAATCCCCCTTTTCACTCCTACTTAGCCGAATCCTCAAGCTATTTGACCTAATCTACACTTCATCCCTGAAGTGGCCTTGTGCCGTCCATCAATGCCCTTCCTTGCTGAAAAATAAAAGCTCCAAAAACTCTTCCCTTGCTGCTCGAACCTAGGCCCCTCCACACTCCTTTTGGCGTCACTGACTAAGGCCCAAAGTGGCACCTCTTTGCCACCTTTCCAACTTAATTCTTGTGCCCTAAGCCACACAACAAACTCCTTAAGGCCTAGCTCCCTTAGTTTTCCCTTTTTAGACTTAAAATCAATTATTTTTCTAAGGCCTCTACCTACAACCCAAGGTTCCTGAAGCCCCAAAACACATTCAAAACACACTCAAGCATGCAATCACATTCATTCAAGTGAAAATGCATAGCCCCTAAATCCTGGAGATTACATGAATTATAGACGAAAGAAAATAGAACTAAAATGCAAGAACAATGAGACTATTAGAATTGAATCTGATGATCTGAATGGCTTGCCAGTTGTGATCTCATCTATGTTAGCTCAAAATTTGTGAGAAAGGGGTGTGAACCTTACCTTGCTTATGTTCTTGATACGAAAGTGATAGAAATAAAGATTGAATCAATACCAGTTGTGTGCGAGTATCTAGATGTGTTTCCTAAAGAATTACCGGTTTACCACCTATCATAGAGGTTGAGTTTGGTATTGAATTAGTACCAGGTACAACGTCGATATCAATAGCTCTGTACAGAATGGCACTGATAGAGTTAAAAGAATTGAAAGCTCAGTTGCAAGAACTGACAGATAGAGGTTTTGCTAGACCAAGTTTCTCTCCCTGGGGTGCACCGGTGTTATTTGTGAAAAAGAAAGATGGCACGATGAGAATGTGTATAGACTATCGGTAGCTTAACAAAGTGACGATCAAGAATAAATACCCTTTGCCACGAATAGATGATCCGTTTGATCAGTTAAAATGGGCAACTGTGTTTTCAAAAATTGATTTGAGATCAAGTTATTACCAGTTGCGAGTTAAAGACTCCAATGTGCCAAAGATTGCATTTAGAACAAGGTACGGACACTACGAATTTCTTATTATGCCTTTCGAATTAACAAATGCACCTGCTATTTTTATGGACTTGATGAACTGGATTTTCAGGTTGTATTTAGATCGATTTGTAGTTGCATTTATTGATGATATTTTGATCTACTTTCGTGATGAATCTGAACATGCCGAGCATTTGAGAATCGTATTACAAGCTTTGAGAGATAAACAGTTGTTTGCAAAGTTTAGTAAATATGAGTTTTGGCTACGAGAGGTTGGTTTTCTAGGACATATAGTTTCAGCCGCGGGTATTTGAGTTGACCCTAACAAAATATCTGCGATTATAGATTCGAAGCCTCCAAGAAATGAATCGAAGTCCGTAGTTTTTTTGGGACTAGCCAATTATTATAGACGGTTTGTGAGAGGTTTCTCGATGATTGCGACTCCGATGACACGATTACTTCAAAAAGATGTACAATTTGAGTGGTCAAAAAAGTGTCAGGAGGCTATTTACACTTTTAGCCCTTCCGCTTTTTCATGATTTCGCAATCAAGTTTTTATTTTTTTTATTTTTACCCCACAATTCCGCTGTAATTTGAATCTAGTCCTTCCTCAAGCTGTGCATTTTGGAGGCCAGGGTTAATTTCCCATTTGGTCCTCCCCTTTTTTATGCGTGTTGCTATGGGGCCCTAATTTATTTATTTCTTTTAAAATTCGCCCCAAAGTTTTATTTTAAATTTAATTCCGTCCTTATTCTTATTTCCTTTTATTATTTTGCTATTATTGTTATTATTTTGGTTATTATTTTTATCTTTAGTATTATTATTACTGTATTTATTATTATTATTATTACCCCTTATTATTAATATTGTAATTATTACTATTTTTACTATTATTATTATTGTTTTGAGTACTATTATTTCTTATATTTATTATTACTATTATTTTATTATTAATATGATTTTATTTTTACTATTACTTTTTTATTATTTTCATTACTATCAATATTATTATTACTATTATTATTACTAATTTAGGATTACTTTTATTTTTATGATCATTATTTTAATATTACTACCACTACGCTTTTTTATGTTTTATTCATTAGTATTATTATTTTATCTTCATTATTATCACTATTTTTTATATACATATTATTATTACTAAAATTGTATTTATTATTATTATTATTATTATTATTATTATTATTATCATCATCATCATCATCATCATCATCGACATTATTATTGCTATTTTTATTATTTCTATCGTTTTATTTTTACTATTTGTTTATTAATATATTTTCTATTTTTATTTTATTTTTACCATTATTATTATTTTATTATTTTTAAATTGGCCTATAGTATTTATTTATTTATTGATTTACCACTAACTTTTATTTTTGCTATTATTATCTTTTATTTATTTATTCTTTTTCTTATCATTTCATGTAGATTGTTGATTTTGGGTTTTATTTCATTGTATTTTATTTTTCTCTGTTATTTTGTTATTTATGTTATTATCCTCATTATATTCAATTATTCATATGTACTATACCCCATCTTCCATTTTATTACAATCAAATCACATATTACCCGATGCACTAAAATTTTCATTTTGAAATTAGCAAACATTCCGTGTTCTAAGGTTCGAAAGAAATATTACCCTAACTTACTAGGTTTCGATTTTTCTCATCGAATCTAAAGAACCTATTGTTTTCCTTTTAAAATTAAAACCCATAAACTTCAAATTAAAACTTATTCTCGGAAATTCAAAATGTTATATCCTAACTTATTGGATATAATATTTTTTGTTTCGAGGTAAGGATCTTCTACAAATAAAAGCAAGTTTACTTTCGAAGTCTTGAAATGTTTCATCCTAACTTATTGAGTGGCATTTTATTTCTTTGATATAAGCGAGTCTTAGCTTTTTTTTAAAATAAAAGGATCATATTTTAAATTTTTCAAATTTTCGACATTAGGACATTATTTAATCAATTTGGTACAAATTTTGGGCATGCAAGGGTGCTAATCCTTCCTCGTGTGTAACCGACTCCCGAACCTGTTTTCTTGAATTTCGTAGGCCAAAATCAATGTTTTTAAAATAAAATGTTTTGTAAGGTGATCCGATCACACCTAAGCAAAAAGGGATTGATGGCGACTCTCATTTTCTTTTTTTTTTAGTCGATCCCCTTTTTTCATAAAACTATAAAAATGGTTTCGACACTTCAAAAATCGCTTCTTGGTTTTGCGCTTCTAGGAGTGTCTGCCAAGCCAATTTTCACCCTTTGTGCAAATCTGTCGAAATTAAATCAAAATTTATGAAAACTTATTATAAAATTAATTAAAATTAAATATCTTAATAATTTAAGTACAATTTAATTATTTTATAATTATATTATATTTTTAGACAATAATTACACCAAAACTGCATGGATTTGAGTTAAAAAGGGCATGAAAAAGTTTATATATTTTTGTGTTTCCACTTCTTTTTAAAGGGGGTAAGGCATTTCGCATGAATTTTTAAAGTATGTTTCAATCTTTTTACTTAAGTATGCTGAAATAAATGAATGTTCAGACAGAATTTTTTTTCATAAGTGTTTCAAATGCAAGCATGACTTATGATTTTATCTAAATTTTATCTAAGTTATTCTTATGTTATCTTAAGTGATGGAATGCTTGTATGTTCTTTAGACTTATGGAGTACTTTCCATGAAAATTTGATTTGTTTAGAAATAGACATGTATGAAGGTTTAAGTCTTTAGATTTGACTTTGTAACTTTCTTGAGTCGAAATCCTAGGAGGTATAAGAGTCTAATATATTATAGGCACACCTCCTTTGGATCGTTTGAGCCTTTCAAGCCGACCTTATTAATTTAACCCTTGAAACTTAATTTTTTGAGCTCAATGGCCTGTTTATTGCAAATTACCTACATCATAAGTCGTATTACCATCTTTTTTTTTTTTATCTTGTTCTTTTGCACCTATCTTAACTAAATTTGTCTTGGTGATCAAAGTTTGAGGAAAAATATGAAAAGATGTACATGCTCTTCTCAAGTTTAAAAAAAAGAGAGAGAATGAAAGAACAAAAGTAAGTTTGTTCAAAAGAAAAAAAAAACAAAGAAAAGTTTGCTCAAAGTCTGAAAAGTAAAGGTTGAGCATGAGTTCGAAATAAATTTTGGGGTGTACCCATTTGTACGAAGGTTGTGACGAAAAAGGGTCCAAGACAAAGTTAGGGTTAAGATGATTGAACCTAAAAATTCACATCTCTTTATCCCTACCTTTAGCTTAGCCCCATTACAACCTAATAAAAGACCTATTGATTTGATGATTATACCTACTACATTAGTGGAGAGGAATTGCTAAGTTCAACATATGAAGACCACTAATTAAACCTTGTGGTTTCTATGTTTAGTTGATAAGGAAAGCATATTGATTGGTGAATATTATATGATTTGGAAATGCATGTTACTATGACTCATGTTGACATTATGTTGTACTTAGTATAAAGTTTGGGAAAAATATTTGCATTCGAGCTACTTATTAATAAAAAGTATTATTGAGCATGATTTTGTTGATGCATGATTATGTGCAAAGATTGATGCTGCTTTATCATTTTGCAAAATTGCCTTAGCAAAAGTTGTGTTGCGCATGAACATTACTCGGGACGAGCAATGGTTTAAGTTTGAGGGTGTCTAAACTTGAAATTATATAGGATTTTTCTATATTCTTTTACCATACCTTTTGACTTAATAAATATGTTAATCTTGAATAATTGTTATTAAAATAAGTGAATTTTACTTAATTATTAATATTGGAAACAAATTTATAAAGTATGTGAAATTATGCTTAATTACATTATTTTTGTCCATAATTTATATTATTTTCATGTTAAACAATAATATGTGAATTTTCACTATGCAAGAGGGCCATGAAAGATGTGATTAACATAAATGATGCATGGACATGCACACATCCATTTCATTTGGATGGTAAGACCATGCAAAATTGGGTCATAAAGGTGTTAATTTGACCTAGTAAAAGATGTGCTAAAAGATGGACATGTCTGATTAATTATTGGACTGAAAAACCTTCCAACAAGGAGGAATGAAAGCCCAATTTCGGCACAAGTAGATGGCTGCCCAAAAATAAGCTTTGGGGTATTTAATTGAAGGTCCTTGCAGTTGGAAAAATATCATAAATCAGCCCACCAACTTGGCCTTTGAAACCGTCCACCTTATGGCTATTAATAGCATTGTGTTGAATTCAAAAATAAGAAAGCAAGTCATCCCCTTTTCCACAATTTGTGGTTGGCCATGTATGAGAGAAAAGAGAGGGATTTTGAATTCTATTTTTAGCAAACTCTACCCTTGCCTTCACCTATAAATACCACATACCTTTCCACTTCTCAAATCATCCCTTCATTCATAACACATCCCTCAACACTCATCTTTCATTCATTCTCTCATTCATCATTCTCTCTTTCATTTCCCTATTATTTTCTCTTGCATAGTCGTCTATCTCCCTTCCATTCTTTAGCTAACAAAGGCTTTTTCAAGACCTTTCTTTTGTCGGCCACCTTAGGAAACCCTTAGCAAAAGGAGCATCAAGAAGAACTGAGGAACAAATCAATCAAAAAAGATTTGAAACGATGCTAAACTGAATTAGAATTTACTCTTTCCTCTTGTTATTTAATTTACTTATGTTTGCTATGTGTTTATTATTTTTGGCATCAATGATGATATTGTAAATCTTATTTGCTAGGATGATTATGTTAATTCAATAAGATTTAATTGATTGATCGTTGAAATCAGAGCTATAAAATTTATAATGAATGTGATCGAACCTGGAAACTAACTCTGACAACGACTTAAAGGCAAGTGTACCTATTGGACAGTAGTATAGCTTAGGCAAGATCGGATTATCGAACCCAAAGGAACTAAAAGTACTAATACTCACTTTCTTTTTATTATTTAGCCTAAAATATGGAGTGATTGGTTACTTTAACTAATTTACGACTACTAAGAGAAAGACACAAAGACAAAAAAAAACGAATTGGGAAATGACTTGAAGAAACTTAATTGATTACAACGATACCCTTAGGAAGAATCCACCTAGACCTCACTTGTTACTTATTACTGAATCATATGATTTCCTTACTTAGCTTGATCCGTAGGACTCCCTAACCTATATTAAACCCTCTCTCGAGGCGAATAACGTCTAATCCTAGGTTAATTAGTGGAACTCTCGTTCGCTTATAATAACCCCCTAGAATAGTAGTAAATCGATCAATGGATTCCATATTATGTTTCACCTTAATCCGGTAAAATCTCGTAACCCTATCTCTAGGCATTCGATCAACTCCTCTTAACTATGCTAGATCTACTCTTAAGCAGGGTCTATTCCTCCTCCACCTAAGCACATCAGATTTAGATTAAGCATGCATAATTAAGAACAAACTAAGTATTATCATATAATTTAAAAAATAATAACAAAATTCATCTAGGTTTCATCCCCTTCAGGTATCTGAAGGATTTAGTTCATAACTTTAAAATAAAACATCTCAAGAGAAAAGATAAAACAAAACATAAGAAATCCCTAAAACCCCCTAAAGGAATTAAAGGAGAAATCCACCGTCTTGAGTAGAATTCCAGCTTCTTGAGATGGATCAACTAGCTATCTTCGAATGATTCCCACAAATGTGATCTTTCTGGCTCGGCTCCTCGGCCTAGCTAACCGCCTATTTTTGCTTCTGGCAAACTCCCCTTTTAGTTGCTACCTTGGGTGTTTATATAGGCTTTGAGATGCTTTACTTGGCTCCTAAGTATCCTAATTCAATTAGAATTCCTCCTAGGATGTTTAAGTAAACTTAGGAATGTGTTTCTTTGCCTCCAAGCATCCAAATTCGAGTGAAATTGCTCTTTCTTGCAGCGGGGGCACGGCCATGGTACACGCCCATGTAAATCGTCTTTAGGCCGTGTCTCGATTCTGTCGATTGGGGCACGGCCGTATAAATCGTGGCATGGCCGTGTAAAGTAATTTTATGAGGCACGGCCGTATGGCTTGAAGTCCAGGCCATTTCGATTTCCTCTTTGGCCCAAATTGGCTCGTTTTAAGCTCGTTTCTCGTTCTTTTTGTCCTCGGGTGCTTTCCTGAGTATAAACATGAAAACAAAGGATTAAAAGCACCTTTTTACATAAATCAAGGGCTAAATCATCCAAAAGCATACTAAATATGGGGTTAAAATATGTTACTTTTACGGTTTATCAAATACCCCTACACTTAAGCTTCTGCTTATCCTCAAGCAAAATTCTCATCTTACAATTAAAATGAACTTTCCATAATTCATAATTCCTATCGACAATGTATTTAACTCAAAGAACCCTAAAGATTCAATCAAGAAAAGTCATACCTTTGTAGTACGAAAACATAGGTGTCTCCCCTTATCTAAGTAATTACCTTTAATTCAAAATCGACAAGGATTGACATCCTCACAAAAGATTCACTCAAATCACTCGAAGTGTTTAAGGTTCAAGAATAAGCACTCATAAGTTGAACCTAAAAGTTAATCCCATAGGCTTGCACGAAAATCAAAATCTCCACCATCAGATATGAGATGATACACAAATCAAAAGGTCTTTAATCGGGGTTGTAACAGGCTTGGGTTAAAAGGTGTGGATAAAGGCTGAATTAGAAGGTTAAAATCGAGATCGAATTGACAAGTTACCTAACTAAAATAATGAACTAGAAAATAAATGATTACATCAATTGAAACTTTAAACTAATAATAATACGAGCTTTTTTCTTTGATAATTGAAATTTAATTTCACAAGCTCACTTTTATACTACTAATCTTGAATATACTTTGATTTTTCGATGTTTGTTTTTTTCAGAACAAACTAAAGTAAATACATAATAAATAAAAACTTTATCAACTGAAAAAAACTAATTAGGTAATTGATCAAATCAATTCT
This sequence comes from Gossypium rotundifolium, assembly GCA_025506655.1. Lineage (NCBI taxonomy): Eukaryota > Viridiplantae > Streptophyta > Magnoliopsida > Malvales > Malvaceae > Gossypium > Gossypium rotundifolium. The sequence goes on along the minus strand of CP106731.1, from coordinate 40,017,831 downwards.
CGATGGAAGGGTAGTCAAAAGAATGATAACAAATTCAAAGGGTTTTTGGGTTAATATTAGTGGGTAAATCAATAAAAAGGGCTGTTAGGATTAAAAATGTTTCACTAGGGGTTAATTATGTAGGTAGGCTTTTAGTGGTGTGAATGGGTTAAAACCTAGGTGCCCTTATCATCTCAGTATATCAAATCATAGATGTGGTCTCAACATGTATAAACGAAGCAAGTTCTAGAATAACAGTTCAAAGTTGACACACTAATAATCAATAAAGTGAGCACGAAAAAGAATATATGCTCTATAAGGCTCAAAATCTCACAAAAATTATGGGTGTTTTTGACATCAATCCCTGTAAATTTCAAACTTTAAAGTAATACTCAAATTCAGTTCAACGACCTATTAATTTTTAATTTTTAGAAAGTAGACTTATCACGCTCGATTCTCTAGTATCCTTCAAATTTTAATCATCAATGCACAATTAACTATGACTTACTCTAAAACATATCAATACAAATCATAAATCAACAAAAATTTCATCCTAATTAGTAATATGAGAAACATACTTGAAAACAAGACTAAATTCAAGATTTGAGAATAATGCAAAAAGTCAGGTACTTTTACCCCCCCACACTTAAGATGTGCATTACCCTCAATGTACAAAGATAGATAAACAATTATGTAATAATAAAATCAAAAGAGAAGGGGAGAAGTAACACTTCCTGAATTTTTGGATGAAGTCTATGAAAAGAAACCAGATAGAATTGGAGGTGAACGTGGGGAAGCGTCTCGAACCGTTTGAAATTGAATCCTCGAAGTAGCTGGCTTGGTTTTATTGTTTCCTAAGCTAAATCTAAATGCCATTGAGAAAGAGGAGAAAATAATAAAGGAAGTAAAAATAAAAATAAAAAAAATAAAAAAAATAAAAATATGAATAAAAGTAAATAATTAAATAGAGATAAGGTCCACGCTCATGTAACTAGTCGTGGTGTCCACACGGCCACGGCCACGGCCGTGTGCAAGGCTGTATGGGTATGGAAACCTATGCCTAAATATGAAAAGAAATAAAACCAAACTAATTAGTACGGTTAGTACCCGGGTTGCCTCCTAAGAAGCGCTCGTTTAAAGTCTTGAGCTAGACTTACCTGTTGTACGCACAATCATGGTGGTTTGAGGAGGTGGAAATCCTTTCTCATGCGATCAACTCAGTTATGGATATAAAGTTTAAGTCGAGTAATGTTTACCTCAAAAGTGTTGAATTTGGGATTGCTTACCTCGACTGTACCGTATAGGAAGACATTAAGTTCCTCAAAAGTGATTTCTTTGTTTGTCTTGAGGTCTGAATTGGTGATTCGAGGGTCTTCCTTATTCAACAATATCTGATCCTCTATTTTGATGTGATTTATTGTTCCTATCAGCTCTCTAGGGTTTCCTTCGGGTTGACTTCGTGTGATTTTGGTTCCTCATGTGATTTTTCTTTATTGTCACGAGGTCTATGATCCGGCTCAGGTTTGTAGCTTTGTGGTGTTTCCTGCAATGAAGGTTGAACAAGTTGGTTATCAACTGAATTTACTTTCTCACCTTTATCACTTGATGTTCTGGACGAGTCAAAAGCTTGAAGAGTGACTATCTCGTAGCCTACACGAAGTATGAGTTCTCCTGCATAGATATCAATTTTAGCTCTGGCAGTTGCTAAAAAAGGTCTTCCTAAAATTAAGGGGATCGTGTTGTCCTCATCCATGTCTAAAACGACAAAGTCTACTAGGAATACGAATTTATCAATTTTGATTAGAACATTTTCTATTATACCCCTAGGAATTCTTATAGTTTTATCAGTTAATTGAATGCTCATCCTAGTTTGTCTAGGTTTCCCTAGACCTAGTTGTTTAAAAATTTTGTAAGGCATAACATTGATGCTTGCCCCTAAATCCACTAACGCATTATCAATAGATAAACTACCAATTAAACATGGAATTGTAAAACTCCCTAAATCTTTTAATTTCTGTGGCAGTTTATTTTGTAGAATTGCTAAGCATATTGCATTTAGTTCTACGTGGTGCTCTTCGTCTAATTTGCGTTTGTTGGTCAAGAGCTGTCTTAAAAATTTTCTCGAGTCTGGTATTTGAAAAAGAGCTTCAAGAAGAGGTAAGTTAATATGTAATTTCTTTAAGAGTTTAAGGAACTTAACGAACTGTTCCTCTGAATCGTCTCTTTTCATTGCTTCAGGATAAGGTATGCGAGATTGGTACTCCTTGATTACCAGTTTCGAATTTTCTTGTGTTACCTCTACCTTAGCACCGTCTACCTTGGCTTTTTGTATTGGATTGGGTTCATCTAACCCCTTACTAGCATGGGCTGAGATGGCTCGAATTTGCTCCTTTGGTTTAATCTCGGTATTACTTGGTAGACGTCCTTGCGGTCGTTCTGACATTAGCTTTGCGAGTTGTTCGACTGCATTAGTGGCTACCTTGACTGACTTAGTAAGTTCCCCAAATCGGTTCTCATTGCTTTTAAGTGTTGTCTCAGCTTCTTGGAAACGATTTTCTGTGTTTGCCATGATTTTTGTCAGCATTTCTTCAAGATTCGGCTCTTCTTCTTGTTGGTGAGGTGGTTGTTGACAATCTAGAGAAAGTTTCGATCTTTGGCTATTTTGATCATCCCACGAGAAATTGGGATGGTACTTACAACCTGCATTATAAGTGTCACTATCAAAATTATTTTGATATCTAGAATAGTTACCTGTATAGTGAGCTTGCTCGTTTTCCATGCCATATCCGTAGGGTGGGTACTCAGGATTCGCCACGCCTCCTAGATTCAAATCATCTTGTATTTACGGATGTACTGCGAGGACTATACCAATCATCAATCTCTTCATTCATCATCTCTAACTGATTAGATAACCTGGTGACCACGTCGAGGTTGAAGACACTGGCTGTTTTAGTAGGAATTGTCCTCATGACTTGCCACTGATAATTATTCAGTGCCATCTTTTCCATAGACTAAAATTTTCTTCCAAAAGCAAAATAGATAAAAAATTAGCAAAGTAAAAAATAATAATAATAATAATTTGTAATAAAAAATTGGCTAAAGTAATAAAAATTAAGCTTTCTTAATATTTTAGTTCCCCGGCAACGGCGCCAAAAACTTGATTGCTGAAATCAGAGCTTTAAAATTTATAATGAATGTGATCGAACCTGGAAACTAACTCTGACAATGACTTAAAGGCAAGTGTACCTGTCGGACAGTAGTATAGCTTAGGCAAGACCGGATTATCGAACCCAAAGGAACTAAAAGTACTAATACTCACTTTCTTTTTATTATTTAGCCTAAAATATGGAGTGATTCGTTGCTTTAACTAATTTATGACTACTAAGCGAAATACACAAAGACCAAAAAAATGAATTGGGAAATGACTTGAAGAAACTTAATTGGTTGCAACGATACCCTTAGGAAGAACCCACCTAGACTTCACTTGTTACTTATTACTGAATCATATGATTTCCTTACTTAGCTTGATCCGTAGGACTCCCTAACCTATATTAAACCCTCTCTTGAGGCGAATAATTTCTAATCCTAGGTTAATTAGTGGAACTCCCGTTCGCTTATAATAACCCCCTAGAATAGCAGTAAATTGATCAATGGATTCCCATATTAGGTTTCACCCTAATCCGGTAAAATCTCGTAACCCTATCTCTAGGCATTCGATCAACTCCGCTTAACTATGCTAGATCTACTCTTAAGTAAGGTCTATTCCTCCTCCACCTAAGCACATCAGATTTAGATTAAGCATGCATAATTAAGAACAAACTAAGTATTATCATGTAATTCAGAAAATAATAACAAAATTCATCTAGGTTTCATCCCCTTCAGGTATCTGAAGGATTTAGTTCCTAACTTTAAAATAAAACATCTTAAGAGAAAAGATAAAACAAAACATAAGAAATCCCTAAAACCCCCTAAAGGAATTGAAGAAGAAATAGGCCGTCTTCAGTAGAATTTCAGCTTCTTGAGATGGATCAACTAGCTATCTTCGAATGATTCCCACAAATGTGATCTTTCTGGCTTGGCTCCTTGGCCTAGCTAACCGCCAGTTTCGGCTTCTGTTGAACTCCCCTTTTAGTTGCTACCTTGGGTGTTTATATATGCTTTGAGATGCTTTACTTGGTTCCTAAGTATCCTAATTCAAGTAGAATTCCTCCTAGGATGTTCAAGTAGACTTAGGAATGTGTTTCTTTTCCTTCAAGCATCCAAATCCGAGTGAAATTGCTCTTTCCTGGCGAGAACACGGCCATGGTACACGCCTTGTGTAAGTCGCCTTCGGTAGTGTCTCAATTACATCGATTGGGGCACGGCCGTGTAAATCATGGCATGGCCGTGTGAAGTAATTTGACGAGGCACGGCCGTGTGGCTTGAAGTCCAGGCCGTGTCAATTTCCTCTTTGGCCCAAATTGGCCCGTTTTAAGCCCATTTCTCATTCTTTTTGTCCTCGGGTGCTTTCTTAAGTATAAACATGAAAAGAAAGGATTAAAAGCACCTTTTTACATAAATCAAGGGCTAAGTCATCCAAAAGCATATTAAATATAGGGTTAAAATATGTTACTTTTACGGTTTATCATTGATTCATGTTTAACATGTTTATGCCTTAGTCGATCATGTTTTCGATTAAAATCAAGATGTATTTCATTCATACGTGATTGGGTGCATTCAGATTAGCTGAGTGATCCTAGCCAGATGACGACTAGTAGACACATAATTGAAAATGCAATACTCAATTTAGATCATTAACTCAACTAAATTAGAGGTTCATAATATCTTTAATTAGCTTTATTATCCTGCGTAGTTTTTAGGTTTATATGATTAAACTGTTGCAAACGTAAATGTCTCTATGGCCTCGCATAAATACTAAGAAACCCTTAGTTTAATATGATCAATAAAATGCATATTTCACTGAGTAAAAGATTCTAATAGGACTTAATTTGGTTTCCAAGCCCATGAAAGATCGAGTTGCCATGGAATGTTTTCCAAACATTATTAAGCATGATGAAAATGAATTAAGTTGATTAATATAATTATCATAGCCTATTTTATGTTGATTGTTTTTGTTGCTATATCCATTCATTTATACATTTAGATAATTTGCATACTTAGTTAAAAATTGCATTAGGGATCACTTTTTGCATCTAGTTAATTTAATCATCACTATTTAAAATTATTGAGTTTTTATATCAAATTGTGATTTATAATTTTGCAATTAATTGATTAACATACATAGTCCCTGTGGAGACAATAACTCATTCTACTTACTTATTACTTGAACGACTGTGTACACTTACACATACATAAATCCCGTTACACCAACCCATTAGCTAAATCTCTTAGGGTTGAGATTACTTTGATTAAACCCTTATTTCTATTAATGGCTGAAGTTTAGCTCTAGATTAATATATTTTTTATTCAATGGTATTTTAGGATTGCATGCATGCGGTGCATTGACAAATGTGCAGCAAGTATGTAAAAGATAACCCAAGTTTGATAAGGTTAGGTTACTTAGATCGAAGTTGAATGATATGAGTGTTTAATCAATTACTTGTAGCAGTCTCTAGACATAGAGCAGTATTTCATACGAAAGGAAGAAAAAACGGTATTGGGAACCAAACTCAAGGCCTATAGACATATAGCGCCTTAGGTAAGGTAACTTTAGGTCTTGCTCTCAAAAGAAGCAAACCACAGTAAAACTATTCTGAGCAGTAGAATAATTAAGATTTTGCTGAAGCGTTAGAGGTTAGTAAGGGTAGATTCTTTAGTACTCCTAGCCTACTCAATAAACATCGTAGCCCCTCTATTGTTTGTCGTAGTGTCTTTGTCACAACTTTCTTAATTGATTGCTTATTCATTTTGCACATTTTATACATCATCATTCTCTCAATTGCCACTGCATTCTTATTAATGGTTTGCCATAGCATTAATCACACTTCACTATAATAACTTGATTGATTTACACCTATTCGATCCCTTTGGAGACGATTTGGATTTTCCCATGCATTTCGTGAAGACATTCCAAATGATAACAAGCCATAAACATTAAAAATATGTATCATTAACTAATTTCAATAAATAACCCAATTCAATTGAATTACCCATTTAATTACTTAAATAAAATATTAAGGTATAATGATTTTTAAAAAAAAAGTCATTTTAACCTTTCATTTATTTTTCACCTCTTTAAGCTTATTTTTGTCAAATCACCATCAAAATGGAAGGTTTAACTTTACTGATGTGGCATATACGTGAATGTCATATCACTAGTTAATTTTTAAAATTTAAAAATTCAAAAATTATAAAATTATTTTAAAAATTAAAAATTATTTAAATCATTTTAAAATTATAAAATATATTTAATTTTAAAAATAATTAATTGCTAACGTGACATACAATGGATGCCACCCTTTTCCAAACTATTTTGGGGTTATTTGATAAACAATGCAAGTTTAAGGATTAGATGAAGTAAAAATTTAAATGAATGGCTAAAATGAAATTTTGTGTAAAGCTGGAAGGCCAAATAAATAATTATGCCAAAATTAAAAACTTAAATGTAAAATAACTAAATCCAAATCAATCAACTAACTTAATATAAATGTGAGTATTTGGTACACGAGCAATGTATTTTTTTTATTCTATAAATAGCCTTAAAAATTAACATATGTCTCTTTTTAAAAATATTTTAAATAATTTACTATATTTCTATAGGACACTTGTCAACTCTCGACTCTAGTTATAGAGTCTAAAAACACCGACAATGTACCAGATACTTTCCTTAATCTAAATATAGATAGATACATTAAAATAAAATATATCATTTCTTAAATATTTTAAAATGATAATTCTTTTATATATATATATGACTCAAGGGTCAAAAGATCTAGTAAAATGAAACAAAATTATTAACCTCTTAAAAAAAGGTGCACCCTTAATCATATAAAAAAAACATTTAATTAGGTCCTCCGTCAATGAAACTATTAATTGACTAGATTGACCATTAATGGCGTTAACGTGATTGATGATAGTCATTAATAGTTGATACATGGCATGTCACAACAATATTTTTTAAAATATAATAAAAATATTAAAATATATATAGATTATAAAAATATTAATAATTGTTTAAAACTTTTAAATATGAAAAAGATTTAAAATTTATTTACGTAAAAATCAAATATGAAAATTTTAAATAATTTTGATTTCAAATGTGCAAGTTAATCATATTGACATAAAATATAATTAAAGTTATACTATATTGATATGAAATGAATTTACAATTTTATGATTTTAGAATTATTAATATTTTTAAATTCATAAAATTTATATAGTTTTGCTCTCATCTATAATTAATCTAAACAAATGGTTATCAAAATTGAAATGAATCTAGATTTATTCCATATGTATAATTTTATAAATTATCAATATTTTTATTTTTGAAATTTTTAATATTTTTATAATTTTTAAATAATTGTTAATATTTTACTCATTTTTTTATAGTCTTGCACTCATCTAAAATAATTCTAGACAACCATTTTTCAAGTACGTTCTATATGTACTTTTTTATTAATTATTTTTTAAAAACAAGTTAACGTTGTTGATGTGACATGTTAAGTCATTATTCTTCTACGTAGCATGCCACGTGTCATCTTCTAATACTATCGTCGACTGTGTCAGCACTGTTAACGGTCAAACCAGTCAACTAACAATTTCCACTAACCGAAGGGTCTAGTTGATTTTTTTTTATCACTAAAGCTTAATACGATGTATTTTTTTAATGACTCAATTGAATTTTTATTTTTTTTACTAAGGGTTTTTTTGACCTTTAAGCCTATATATGAATCAATCTTTAAAGAAAACAATAAAAATTGAAAAACTGACCGAACTAAATCAATAAATCTTAGTTCGATTAATCCAGTTTTAGGTTTAAATTTTTTTAGTTGTTTAATCAGTTTATTCGGTTCTTGATATATAAAAACCAAATCAACCTTATGTACACCCTTAGTTCTAGCAAGGCATGAAGGGATTTTAAAACATCGAGATAACTGCCCTAACCATTGTGTCTTGATATTAATTTCTTTTGGACATGTTTGCCTTGGATTGAAGTTTTTAAAATATGTGATTTCTTTATTATTGTTGTTCCTTGGAGTGTTGCTTTAATTTCCTACCTAAGTGCTTATAAATAGGAATCTTCTTCTGCTTCTTCTTCTTCTTTCAATTTTTTTCATAAAGAAATTCCTTCTTCTTATCTCATGTCCTTTTGCTTTTACCATCTTGTCTACTAAAATCGATGTTGATCCTTTAATATTTGTAATGGATGATGCTCTAGTAGAAGGTGATGTTGGAAAATCATTTTAAAAAATAATCAAAGTTAGCATAACAAAATTTTAATATTCCCTAAAATAGATCTTTATTTGGATATTTATAGCAATAAATCTAATCAAATTAAGTACCTATGTTCTAAGTTCGGAGAGATAAAATCTCAATGAAATTTTGGAAAGGTGCTCAGATTATTAATCAATCTAAACTAGAGTTCAAATCCTTCAAGCTTTCAATTGAATTCTTTTCTCTGCTATTTTAAAATTCTCGGATGCTTAGAGAGTTGACTCGAAATTAAAGAATTAAACACAGGATGAAAATTGAGGCTTCCTAAAGGATACAATTGACTTCTTCTATGTAGAGGTGCCAAAACTGAAAAACAACTTCTAAATTTCAATTATAATTATTTGAGGAGTGCAATTATAATCTCACAAATTCATAAATAGAACTCAAATAAATTTTCACTAAATTTCAATAAACTTTTCTGTTAGTATTTTGTTTGTCTGTGAATTTCCGCACACACATATTATTTATGGAGGAATACTTTCAAGAGAAAATTCAAGTTTGACTAGGACTCTCTCCATCTCAAGCCGGCGGCTCCAGGGGAATTTTTCCCTTCTATGTGACGCAAGCATACCCTAGGTGGGCTCAATCCATTTTCGATTTAATTATATGTATTTATCTCTCTTAAATTAAATCAAAAACCAAATTCATATAATTATCCAACCCAACTTTTAAACATTCTTAAAAATAATTATTTTAAAATTAATTAATTCAATTAAATAGTTCACATAACTCAATTTTAATTCTGTTAAAATCATGACAACTTTGTCATGTTAAAATCTATGAGCAAATTAATTTAATTGTATGAATAAAAATATAACTATGATGACTATTTAATTTAATGCTCACTTTGGATCCAACTATTTAATTTATTCATCCAATTAAATAATAATCCAAATAACTTAAATTAGTTCTAAGTCATCTCTTACGTTCTTGAGAAAATGCATTTACAACAAATAATAATTAATGTGATCTATTTCTCATATGTCATTTTCATCCTTACATTCAATCAATTCTTATTATGCAATTAGTTTAGAGTTAGTGAGCCAACGGAGGGACCGATCGAACATATACAATTAGAGCTTAATAATTTGTAATTAAGTTTTAACTCTTCTTCTATTAATTACAAAGTTACTTCGTTTTAAAAGTATCGTATTGATCTCTCCATTATATACCATTATGAAAGCTACACATATAAAGTTGTTGTCCATTGATCTTGTCATATGTGTTGTACCCTCATAGGATATCATTGATCCCTTTAGATAAATTTGTTCACCTAATTTGACCAATTTTATCTCATGGATACTTACAAACAGTAATGATTAGTCATTTAACCCAAACAAATGACTAGTGGTCACGTTCAATTTTCATAATCCATACAATGCCAGTGAGAAGATGCCATTTACTCTTTTATTCGAGCTATGATTCCATAATTGTGAGTGAAACCTGCCATGCATAAGTCAAGTACCTAACATACCAACTTTTGGCCCACTACCATGAGAGCACAGGTTTATAGTACCTACTAATATAGGTAGTCTTCTCATTGCTCAATCTTATTCTATGACTATGGACAATTTATAGTACCTACTAATATAAGTAGTCTTCTCATGTTATAGTTCATCCTTATAATGTAAATTATTATTAATTAAACATTAAGTAATCAAGGAGTTAATATTTGTTAATACATTTTGCTTTTCATACAAAGACCATTAAGGAAGTTCATACAAAGATTAATCAAATGAACATGTGGTAATTTTATTTATTCCATCAATTCAAAAAAAATACAAGTAGTCATGACAAAATCACTGCACTAATGGAAAAAATCCTAATAGGTAATGCACCACCATTATGATGAAAATGACAACCATGCTGTTATTACGATGTAACGACCTAAAAGTCAATGGTGTCGAAATAAGTGATTTCGAAGCCCATGTTAAATGATTGAGCTCGTAAATATTATTATAAAGGTTAATTCAAATTTTGTCCCTTGATTTTGTCAATTTGATAGTTAATTAAGGTATAAGAACTAAATTGTAAAAATGGTAAAAGTTTATCGCTATGAATTTTTAATTAACCGAAGGACCAATTTGAGCAATTGGACCCTTCAAAATGTGCCAAATGGTGGTGGAATGGATTTTTCATCCATTAACTTTATTAAATTAAGTTTAAGATTAATTAATTATGTTTAATTAAATTAATTAAAAATAATTAATTGTTAATATAAGTATATAAGTTAAAATAATTAAAGAAAAACAAACATTCCTTCTATTCATAATCTTCTTCACGATTAGGAAAGAAAGAAATAGGGTTTGAAACTTTCAAACTTTTAGCTTCAATTTGGTAAGTGCAATTAAGTTATTTTCTTGTAATTTTTATGTTTCTGAGGTCTTGAGAGCTTGATTTAGCTAACCCGTATACTAATTTGTAAAACTTTTAAATTTTTTAAAAGTTTCCATTGATGAATGCTTTAATAAATCGGTATTAATTAGTTAGATTTTAAGCTTAAATATGAAAAAAGACAAATTTGTAAAGTGAAAATTGTTAGTTTTGAACATAGGGCCTAAATTGTAAATATTTTGAAATTGGTATGGAATTTATGTAATTATGGACAGAAAAGGGTCTTAGAAGGATGTAATTGAGATTGATTTCAAAATAGAAGCTCAAATTTGAAAGGTATTGCAATTTCAGTTTTAGGGACTAAATTGAATAAAATGTAAAATTTTAGTCATATTCAAAAATGAATTTGAACTGATATATACATATAATAGGATGTTATAATACATTTGGAATTAATAAATTTAATCGAATAATCGTATCAAAAATTGGACCAAATCAAAAATACTCGGGGAAAAGACAAAATTGTTGAATAGTCTTTGAAGTTTCAACTTGTTTGCTGATTTAACCAGGTAAGTTCATATGGTATGGTTGTATTTAAATTATTATATAACTAAATTATTAATTTGTGGATGTTTTGTAACAGCCCAAACCCGGCCCAAACGTTAGGACCGAATATGAGTCGTTACGGGAAAACTTTTTGAAACCCACTTGAAAATCCAATTTAAGTTTTGTTGAAAACAACTCGTTTTGGTTATCTTGTTGAAAACCTTCTTGGACTAAATTCGAAAATTTAATTAAGTCAAATTATTATACAAACTTCAGATGTGCCCGATGGCACGATAAAACATTTTTCGAGTTAATTTTAAAAAAAAACGCGTGATTCAAATTTATAGTAAAAATAAAAATATCCAACATACAAGAAAATAACTAAAGTAAAGTTTATTGAGGCCTTATTACATCCAAAATAAAACAACCCAATAACCAAATTTAAAATAACTAAAATTAAAGTCCATTAAATTTTAAGTCCACCGCATGGCCTCCTCAAGTCCCTCCGGCTCCATGTCCGCAATCTAAGCACCACCTGAAAAAATAATGGAGAAGGTGAGTCACCAAGACTCAGTGTGTAACCCTTCCCCGTTTTAAAACATTTTTTCATACACAACATATAACAATTAATATGCAGAATATTTAATTCCCGACCTAGCCATCCAAACGCCACTGTCTACCCCGTTGTGGTACCAAACCACTGGTGGTGCCAAACCACTGGTGACATATAGTCACAATGTGTTACCAAAACACTGGTGTCCGCAGACACAAATCATTTGATGGGGCCAACCCATCGTGTGATACCAAATCACTGGCAGACGATCCCATATCTCAAGTGGGGCCAACCCACGGTGGTGTTAACCACAGGGACAAGTCGCTATTGAGGTACCAAACCTCTGGAGGCACCAAACCTCTGGTGACATATAGTCACGGTGTGTTACCAAAACACTGGTGCCTGTCGGCACATTATCACTGCCCCCTCCACTCATCAACCCATATCACAACCATAACAGAGTTTATACATTTATCATATGTATTAAAATAAAACATGCTTCCCAAAAGCATCACAATAATCTCATATAAACAGAGACTTACCGAGGTTCTCGCTTGTACCATTTAAGGTACCAAATCCATATCTACATCAAGCAGATTTACAAACAACAAATATTTATCACACATATTAACTGCTATAAGTGTGTATGTACACACCTGTCACCACGGAGTGATCTATATCCCGAATGAAGGAGTCGACCACCTTAGGTTTCTTTGTACCTACATTCGCCAACCATGGGTTAGCCCTATGGCCTATTCGCCAAATTAAACAATTTAAAGGGTTCTCCTTTGAACCCGAATCCTTACCCAAAGTCTTGAGTATCAACCTTTTGCTTCACCACCCTAAAATCGGCACTCAATAAGTTAGTAGCCTTCGGCTAAAATGATTAACAATCGACTAACTCAAGTAGATCTTACCTTGCTTTGATTTGGTTTCTAACAACCCGAATCCTTATATGGGTTCCTAGCAATCTACCAACCTTAAATACCAAGTAAGATTAGTTTGACTTTTCTTTAAGTCCAAATCGATAGATCATAAGAGTGAACACTAAAACATTCGGTTAGTACCCCTTACCTTCTCAACCGATTGGAAAGATAGTCCCGAAAAGTCTTGTATCACCTTTGATATTCGGCCAAAATGAGTCTTAACAGGAGAAGAGGATTTCGGCAACAGAGGAGTGGATATTCGGCCAAAAGAATAGAGGAGAAATAATGGTAGAAAACTAATGGAGAGGAGGAGATGGTGAGAGTTTTCATTAGCGTGTTTGAGAGAAAAGAAAGGAGAGAAAATAGATGGAAGATTTGAGAATTTCGGCAGTTTGCCAAGATGGAGAAAAAAACAAAACAAGTGCTAAGCTGATGCTATTTATAAGCATTCGGCACCCCCTCCCCCCAAAGCTTGCCGTCCCACTCTTCTTTGAAGAGTTTAACCTTCATTCAACTTCCTCAATTTGCTCTTGACCACATATTTGACTTAATTCAAAATAATTTGAATACCTCTCATAATAATTAAATAATAATCCCATAATAATCTAATAATAATGCTAATATTATCCTCATCATTTATCCCTAGAATTAATAATAACAATTTAAACACTCATATTATCCTTATTATTCCAAGAATTAAAATTGAGTAATTCTTCCTCTCTCTTGCCGTCCAAATAAAGTGCCAAAAAGAGGATTTCTGTGACTCGAACCAAAGCTCTCCTTGCTCCCTTGGTGGTGTCACATGTAGCTCTTAAGTGGGCTTACTTTGCCACTTAGTCTAGGCTCATTTTATGTCCTAATTATCCCCATTTATTCTTATAACACCCTCTTGCTAAGGCTCCCTACCTTAAAAGTTAAAAACTAAAATTTCCTACCAAAACGAGCCAACACAAAGCCTTAAATTGATCATTATTATTCCATAAATAATGACACAACAGTTCATACATAAGAAAAATAATTAAATTCCAAATAACCCCATTTTTGGGATGTTACAGTTCTACCCCCCTTAAAATAAATTTCGTCCCGAAATTACATAACTAAAACAGATGAGGGTATTGCTGTCAGATCACATCCTCGAGTTCCCACGTAGCTTCCTCAGCACCATGGTTCCGCCATAGCACTTTCACTAAGGGCATCGACTACCTCACGCAGAACCTTTATATCTCTACCCAAGATCTCGAACCGGTTCCTCCTCAAAAGATAAGTCTGCGTTAACCTCGATTTCATCACAGCACCACATGTGATGGATCGGACCGATACTGCCTCAAAGATTGATACGTGAAAGACGCCATGTATCGACTCGATTCTCCAAGCAACTCTAGTCGATAGGCTACCGACCCACTCGCTTTAAAATCAGATATGGCCCGATGAACCTTGGGCTTAGCTTCCCTTTCGCCCAAACCTTAGTACCTTCTTCCAAGGCGACACCTTCGAAAAACCTTGTCTCCCACAAGATACTCCATTTCCTTGCGTTTGAGATCGGCATAAGACTTCGCCTATCTCGATGCTTCCTTGAGACGAGACCGAATGACTTTGACTTTGTCTTCGCCTCGCTACCATTTCGGGCCCAACACTTGTCGTTCACCCAACTCGCCCAACACGCCGGAGTTCGGCATTTCAATCCATACAAGGCTTCGTATGGTGCCATCTCAATACTCGCTTGGTAGCTATTGTTGTAGGCGAACTTCGGCTAGAGGTAAAATTCCTCCCAACTACCTCGAATTCCAAGACACAACCCTCAAAGATATCTTCTAAGATCAGATGACCTTTCGGATCGCCCGTCATCGAGGATGGAAAGTTGTCTTGAAATCCAACCGCTGCATCCAACGCTTGATCTAACGCTTTCCAAAACCTCAAGTGAACCTTGGGTCCCTATCCGAGATAACTGATACGGGTACACCATGCAATCTGACTATCTCTTCCACATACAACTTTGCTAGCTTCTGGAGTGAGTAGTCCATTCTCACCGGTATGAAGTGAGCTGATTTAGTCAGACGGTCCACGATTACCCAAACTGCATCTTTCTTGCTGGGCGTAAGGGGTAGACCACTGACGAAATCCATAGTGATCCTCTCCCATTTCCATTGAGGAATCTTTACCGGTTGAAGTAGCCCGATGGTAATCGGTGTTCACCTTAACTGGCGACACGTCAAACACTTCCTCACGAATTACATTATCTCACGCTTCAATCCGCCACCGAATCGCTTTCAGTAGATCTCCATACATCTTGCTTCCTCCGGATGCATAGCGATGGGTCGCTATGAGCATCCCGGAGAATTTTCCGCCTCAACTCCATATCTTTTGGCATACAAGGCCGTCCTTGAAAACATAACACACCATCACTAGTCACACTATACCCCTCTAAACCACCATCCTGAACTTGTATTCTCTTCGCATTTAACCCTTCATCCACTAACTGTTTGTTCTTAATCTCCTCGATCCACGCTGGCTTAACTTGAAGTTCGTCAAAAGGCTTCCATCGTCATATAGGCTCAATCGAGCAAACATTGCTCTTAGATCCGCCACGACCTTCCGGCCAACGCGTCGGCCACCACGTTAGCCTTACCCGGATGATATTCGATGGAACAAATCGTAGTCCTTTAACGACTCAATCCATCGGCCATTGCCTCGATTCAGATCCTTCGTGTCGAAGATACCTCAAACTTTTGTGGTCCGTAAATTACCGACTTCTCCCATAAAGATAATGTCTCCATATTTTCGTAGCGAAGACAATCTGCGCTAACTCTGTGTCGTGAGTTGGGTAGTTAACCTCATGCGGTCTCGGTGACGGACGATAGGCTACTACCTTCCCATCTCGATCAACACACACCCCAAACCAAGGTGAGATGCATCACAATAGATCGTGAATAATTTCCACGCCTCGGGTTGTACTAAAATCGAGCTTAGTGAAATCTTCCTCGACTTATCAAAACTTTCTTCGCTTCTCCAACCATACAAATGGAACACCTTTCCTTAGCGACTTAGTCAATCGGTACAGCGATCGAGAGAACCCTTCCACAAATCTCCGATAATACCCTGCTAAACCCAGAAAACTTCGTATCTCTGCCACCGACTTAGGCGGTTTCCATTCCAACACCGCTTCAATCTTGCGGGGATCCACTCTAATCCCTTCCGCTGACACCACGTGACCTAAGAAAGCCACCTCCCTCAGCCAAAATTCGCACTTACTGAATTTGGCATATAATTGTTTTTCCCTCAACACCTGCAGAACTATCCGTAAATGCTTGTCGTGCTCCTCCTCCGTCTTTGAGTAAACCAATATGTCGTCTATGAACACCACGACGAATTGGTCTAGATACTGCTGAAATACTCTACTCATTAAATCCATGAACGCCGCCGGTGCATTGGTCAATCCGAATGGCATCACTAGAAACTCGTAATGCCCATACCGAGTTCGAAAAGCCGTCTTGTGAACATCGGCCCCCTTCACCTTAAGTTGATGGTAACCCGACCTAAGGTCTATCTTCGAAAACACCGACGCCCCCTTCAACTGGTCAAACAAGTCATCGATCCGTGGCAATGGGTACTTGTTTTGATTGTTAACTTGTTTAATCGACGATAATCGATGCACATCCGCATAGAACCGCCCTTCTTCTTGACAAACAATACAGCGCCCCCACGGAGATATACTAGGTCGAATAAATCCCTTATCCAAGAGCTCCTGAATTTGAGCCTTCAGCTCCACCAATTCCTTTGGTGCCATTCGGTAAGGTGCTATAGACACAGGTGCCGTTTCGGGTAGCAAGTCTATACCGAATTCGACTTCCCGATCTGGAGGTAGACCCGAAAGTTCTTCTGGGAACACATCAGCAAATTCCCCAACCGTTCGGACCTTTCCAACTACTGACTCCTTAGCTTCCAAAGCACAGATTCGAACCAAATACGCCTTACAACCCTTCTTGACCATCTTTTCCGCCTTCAAGGCAGACACCACATTGGATAGGTAATTCCTTCTATCACCTATCATAACCACTTCACCACCTTCAGCCGTCTTAAGAACCATGCGCTTAGCCACGCAATCCAAATTCGCCTGATACTTAACCAGCCAATCCATTCCAAGGATCAAATCGAACTCCCCAAACGGTAGTTCCATCAGATCAGCCACAAATACTACCCCTTGGAGTTCTAGGGGTACGTCTCTATAAAGTTTGTCTACCACTACAGAGTGACCTAAAGGACTCACTACAGTCATCTCCCTAGCAGCAGTCTCAGAGTCTAGGTTCAAAGTCTCTACCACACTACTGGCTACGTACGAATGTGTAGACCCCACATCAATTAATGCATAATAAGGAAGACCAAAAATCAGAAACGTACCGGTTATGACATCCGGTGCGTCACCCTCCTCATGACGCCTTGCCAGATAGACTAGGCCAGTCCGCTTAGCCTCAGGTCTTTCTGAACCTCTCGCCTCGAAGTTCCACGACCTCGGTTAGGACCATTGCTTCCTCTGCCATTACCGCGACCTCTCTGTGGTCCTACATTTCTTTCCTGAGTACGGTTCGGCCCCTCTGGCTGATTTCGAGCTTGCTTCCGGGGACAATCTCTGACCCGATGCTCTAAAGACCCACACTCAAAGCATCCTCTATCGCCAATGAACAACCTCCCAATGGGACTTCCCACGCCGATTACAGACCGGCCGGTCTCGATTAGTAGCTACGGCCTTGCGGCTGATTTGGCCCACTCGCCTAGCCTTCTTCCGATCATTACCATCGGATCCAATGACCCAAATCCTCTCTTTGATTGTTCCTACTATAATTACGCCTCACGCCTCCTTGATCCCTCGGCTACCTTAGCCTTTTCCACAAGAGATGAAAACTCACGAACTTGTCATGGGCAATCAAGAATCAAATCATCTCTGAGTCCGTCCTCAAAGCGGACACAGTAGCATTCGTGTTCGAGAGCCACGATGCCTCTTGCATACCTACTCGATCTTAAAACTCCGCCTCATACTCGCCACGGACTTAGTTCCTTGTACTAGACCCGAAAAGTCTTCCTCTCACGTCGGTGTAGCCGGTGCCCACATACTTCTTCCAAAAGCGGTTTTAAAGTAGTCCCACGTGAGATCATCACCGTGGCTCCATCCCGAATCGTCACCACCACCGGTACGCTTCATCCTTTAGAAGCGACACCGCCTTTCACTTTTCCTCCTCGGTCGGTCAAGATCATCCATTATCCTTTCAGAGATTCCACCAATACTCTGCTACACTGGTGCCACTCCCGACACACCGGAACACCTCAAATTGTTGGACCAATTCGCTCGGAACAGATTTCGAGCTCCTAAATTTCCACCACCTCACCACCAATTCAAGGACTCGCAACACCGCTATGACATCGCCTCCTCCTCGTCGATCCTGCTCCTCCGCTTCAAAAGTGGAGGTGGTGGTGGCGGTGGTACATCATTTTCGAACCTTGCCCGATCCGACGGGTTCGAGACAAATCATCCTACCCCTACTCGTCCCCACAAGCGTCCACGCCCTCTAGAACTCATTCTATCTATCGCACTTTTAACTGGATTAAGAGAAATTTTATGTATTAGCGTTTGTTCCACTTCATTACTCACAAGAAATTTTATGAAGAAATTTTAATTAGAGATTCTTTCGTGCAAACAAGGTTTCATCTTCTATCTTAGTTCACACAAGGAGGTTCTTGCATCCATTCCCTAATACTTTCCATACCTATTCGCTTCTTGGACATTTCGCCCATTTCTAACCCGGGTATTTTCGTCATTTTCCTACTGGGTATTTTCGTAATAAAAGAGATTTTAAAACTTTAGTAAAGTAGGTTGTTTTGCAATTCCCAACACCTGGAGGGTATCATTAAAACCGATAAGGTTTGAAGTTATGGCATTATTTCAAAACCGGGGTATTTTGGTAATTTTGTCCTCCGGGGTAATTTTGTAATTTTGTAAATCAAGGGTGTTTTAACCATTGTAAAACTCGAGGTCCCTTTTGAGAATTTTCTTTCTTTAAACGGTGATGTTGCAAAATTTTGTACTGAGGCGTTTTGGTAATTTTACACGTTAGGCGTTTTAGTAATTTTCCAAAACCAAAGTGTTTCATTGATGATTTCCAAAGTGAGTTGAATATTTGAGAAGTAGTTAAAATTTTTGGACAAAATCATTGAGTTGATGTTTTATGGACCAAGGGTATTTTAGTAATTTTGCCCTAAGGGCATTTTCGTAATTTTCCACAAATCAAACTTTTCGGGAAAACATTGTAAAAGAGTTGTTCTTACTTTTGAAGGAGTGATTTGAAAAGTTTTAAGACCAAGTTTTGTTGGTTCCTTTTTTGAAAATCAAGGCTAATTCCTTTCGGGTTTTAGTCATTATGCTTTAGCCTATGACCGAGCCTTCTTGGTCGAGTGAACCCAAGCTACGCACTGTGCAGTGTTTCGTGTGGAGAGGAGGTGAGTCACACTGACCGCTTAAATACCAAGCTCCCACCGAACCTTTCTAGACATGCGCACAGAGGTTACCACACCATCGAGCCCTTTGAGTTAGGGTGAACCCAAGCTACGCACTGTGGGACACCTGCGAAGAGGTGGTGAGTCACTCGACTTTGCTTAAATACCGTGCTCTTCCTGCCCAATCCTAGACATGCGTCAGGGGTTACCACACCCTAGCTCGATGACTAAGTCATAGGTTGGTTTCGTTCTTTAAGTCTTATGTTCGGTTTGTGTGTTTGAGTAATCTAATCCTGGGTTCAAATTCCTATAAGTCTATCTACGCTCCATGCTTCCTACCCTTCTACGTAATATAATTCACACAGAGGTTTAGATGTACTTACAGGGCGGATCGGTCTTGAGACTCGGCCATGCTTGCTTTAAAACCCAAAATCAATTAATAAGGCCTACTAAAACATTTTTGGGCCTTGGGCCCCACAACCGAAGTTTTGAACTGGCTCGATACCAATTTGTAATAATTTCAAACCCTACCCAAACGTTAGGACCGAATATGAGTCGTTACGGAAAACTTTTGAAACCCACTTGAAAATCCAATTTAAGTTTTGTTGAAAACAACTCGCTTTGGTTATCTTGTTGAAAACCTTCTTGGACTAGATTCAAAATTTAATTAAGTCAAATTATTATACAAACTTGGATGTGCTGATGGCACGATAAAACATTTTCGAGTTAATTTTAAAAAAAACGCGTGATTCAAATTTATAGTAAAAATAAAATATCCAACATACAAGAAAATAACTAAAGTAAAGTTTATTGAGGCCTTATTACATCCAAAATAAAACAACCCAATAACCAAATTTAAAATAACTAAAATTAAAGTCCATTAAATTTTAAGTCCACCGCATGGCCTCCTCAAGTCCCTCCGGCTCCATGTCCGCAATCTAAGCATCACCTGAAAAAATAATGGAGAAGGTGAGTCACAAAGACTCAGTGTGTAACCCTTCCCCGTTTTAAAACATTTTTTTCATACACAACATATAACAATTAATATGCAGAATATTTAATTCCCGACCTAGCCATCCAAACGCCACTGTCTACCCCGTTGTGGTACCAAACCACTGGTGGTGCCAAACCACTGGTGACATATAGTCACAATGTGTTACCAAAACACTAGTGTCCGTAGACACAAATCATTTGATGGGGCCAACCCATCGTGTGATACCAAATCACTGGCAGACGATCCCATATCTCAAGTGGGGCCAACCCACGGTGGTGTTAACCACAGGGACAAGTCGCTATTGAGGTACCAAACCTCTGGAGGTACCAAACCTCTGGTGACATATAGTCACGGTGTGTTACCAAAACATCGGTGCCCGCTTCACACATTATCACCGCCCTCCACTCATCAACCCATATCACAACCATAACAGAGTTTATACATTTATCATATGTATTAAAATAAAACATGCTTCCCAAAAGCATCACAATAATCTCATATAAACAGAGACTTACCGAGGTTCTCGCTTGTACCATTTAAGGTACCAAATCCATATCTACATCAAGCGATTTACAAACAACAAATATTTATCACACATATTAATCGCTATAAGTGTGTATGTACACACCTGTCACCACGGAGTGATCTATATCCCGAATGAAGGAGTCGACCACCTTAGGTTTCTTTGTACCTACATTCGCCAACCATGGGTTAGCCCTATGGCCTATTCGCCAAATTAAACAATTTAAAGGGTTCTCCTTTGAACCCGAATCCTTACCCGAAAGTCTTGAGTATCAACCTTTGCTTCACCACCCTAAAATCGGCACTCAATAAGTTAGTAGCCTTCGCTAAAATGATTAACAATCGACTAACTCAAGTAGATCTTACCTTGCTTTGATTTGGTTTCTAACAACCCAATCCTTATATGGGTTCCTAGCAATCTACCAACCTTAAATACCAAGTAAGATTAGTTTCGCTTTTCTTTAAGTCCAAATCGATAGATCATAAGAGTGAACACTAAAACATTCGGTTAGTACCCTTACCTTCTCAACCGATTGGAAAGATAGTTCGAAAAGTCTTGTATCACCTTCGATATTCGCCAAAATGAGTCTTAACAGAGAAGAGGATTTGACAATGAGGAGTGGATATTCGGCCAAAAGAATAGAGGAGAAATAATGGTAGAAAACTAATGGAGAGGAGGAGATGGTGAGAGTTTTGCCAGCGTGTGTTTGAGAGAAAAGAAAGGAGAGAAAATAGATGGAAGATTTGAGAATTTCAGCTTTGCCAAGATGGAGAAAAAACAAAACAAGTGCTAAGTCGATGCTATTTATAAGCATTCGCACCCCCTCCCCAAAGCTTGTCAGTCCCACTCTTCTTTGAAGAGTTTAACCTTCATTCAACTTCCTCAATTTGCTCTTGACCACATATTTGACTTAATTCAAAATAATTTGAATACCTCTCATAATAATTAAATAATAATCCCATAATAATCTAATAATAATGCTAATATTATCCTCATCATTTATCCCTAGAATTAATAATAACAATTTAAACACTCATATTATCCTTATTATTCCAAGAATTAAAATTGAGTAATTCTTCCTCTCTCTTGCCGTCCAAATAAAGTGCCAAAAAGAGGATTTCTGTGACTCGAACCAAAGCTCTCCTTGCTCCCTTGGTGGCGTCACATATAGCTCTTAAGTGGGCTTACTTTGCCACTTAGTCTAGGCTCATTTTATGTCCTAATTATCCCCATTTATTCTTATAACACCCTCTTGCTAAGGCTCCCTACCTTAAAAGTTAAAAACTAAAATTTCCTACCAAAACGAGCCAACACAAAGCCTTAAATTGATCATTATTATTCCATAAATAATGACACAGCAGTTCATACATAAGAAAAATAATTAAATTCCAAATAACCCCATTTTTGGGATGTTACATGTTTGATCGTAAATTTAAATTATTTGCAATTTGGTACAAAAGGTGAGATATGTACTAAATCGTAATAAAATGATAAATTGACTGATAAATTGAATATGCTGAATTGTAATTTGAGATGGATTAGTTTCATTGAATCAAATTGGTTTCATTATGTTTGATTATCAAGATAGAAGGCTAAATTGAATAGTATTGAAAATGGTGTGATTTGACAAAATTATGAAATTCACTTTGAATTGGGCTGAAGTGGGATATGCTATGTGATGAGTTGATAATTTGAACTATGTGTAACGCCTTGAATTTGGGCCTAGAAGAACTGGGCCTATTGGGCTTTGGATCTCAAAAAAAAATTTTAAGTGAGTGAGAAAATGAAAATTGGTATGTGGGCTTTGAGGGTTAATGAATTTGGAATGTCTAGGGGTGTTGGAGAAGTCCTGGGATCAAGTAAGGGTACAGGAAAAAAATTTTGGTTTTAGCCCCAAAATTGTGACTTCAGTCAGTAGGCCTCTTAAGTAGATTAAGAGAAAATAGGACACAAATGGGATTGTGGTCCAGTGGAAAGTGGCGTCACTTGGGAGCTATGAGGTGGCGTGTGTGAAAGCTGAAGAGGTCCAAGGTTCGAGCAGAGCAGGAGAAGTGTATTTTGGAGTGTTTTATTTTGCATAGGTGGACGGCAAGAGTTGTGTTGGTTTTGTACTCTAGCCGTGGAGAGTTTGTAGTAAGCAGGACTGATGGATGTGGAGGATATTTTAGATAAGATTAAGGTATTATTAGAGAGAAAAGATAGGAGATGAGGAGGGTGAAGTGTTGGGGTCGAATAGGACTGTGAAGGGAAGATAGTTCGGCTTTGGCTATAAAAGGAGTGTGCCGAAATCCTTAGAAGGGGTTCATGGAGTTTCCATCTTTCTTTCTCTTTTTTTTCCCCTCATCCTTATTTTCTTCCATTGTTGAATACCACCATCCTTGTTTGCCGAAATCCCTGTTTGCCAAAATCCTTGTATGCTAAAATCCCTATTTTTTGAAACCCCTATTTATGTCGATTCTTTGTTGTTTGTTCCTCCACCTCAATCGATTATTATCTACTCTTAGTCACGTTTGGAAGTTGAATCTTGTTCAAGTAGATATCTAAGTCGCAGGATCAAAGGAGAGTTTCAATAAGTGCTTAGTTAAACTTTTTAGTGTGTTTTGTTAATAGCCGAAGGGCTATCTAACCCCTCCTTGTCATTAACTTGTATTAACAAGGGTAAGGCTCAACAATCGCAAGCATGGTAAGTAAGGATTGCTAACAAGGTGGTAAGTGATCTCGACTCAGTCATGGTTTAGTAAATGGCCGAATCTAATGTGGCTTATAGGGGTGACTTATAAGGAATATGGGTCACTTGATATTGACGATATAAGTTTGGGTGCAGATCTAGAGGATAATCGCAAATAGTAGCAAAGGAAGGGCTACTAGAACATGTGGCAGGTTTCGATTTCTGATAAAGTGTGTATTAAGCCATCATTAATCGTTAAGTGATGTTGATTGTAGGTTCGTGATTAAGGGGTTTGCAGCATGCGTGGTTACCAGGTCTGTACAAACACTACACACACATGACATCGGCAATGCCGAAAAGCCAAAAGCCGAAAGTGGCTAAATGGGCCCGGTGGGCCCTGAGGCTAAGTTTGATGAAATTGTTTGGTTGGTTATACGAATTGAGTTAGTCATGCATGTTACATGATCTGAAATTATTTTGGGCCTAATGGGCCATATGAATGAGAACAGGGCCTAATGGGCCATAAGAATGTGATTTGGGCATAAGGGGCTTTATGAACATGAAAAGGGCTTGATGGGCTTTATGGGAACGTAGACATGTATGCTAGGGTTTAATGGATTTTAGGCCTAGTTTGACAAACTCTTGAATAACATAAAACTCTTCTAATAATTAAACATGTCCGTGAACAAGTCACTGTGTTAGAGTGTCGCAACGGGCATATACATGTCTAAGATTGGATCTAGGGAGAGCTTGGTACTTAAGCGGTCCTAGTGACCCACCTCCTCTTCTCTGGAATCCTACCTGGTGCATAGTGTCTGTTCACTTTAGCCGTAAGGACTTGTTAATGAGCCAAAGTCTATAACTAAAACTCGAGAGGGACCGAATACTCTGATTTGTAAAATTACCAAAACACCTACCAAAATACCCTTAGATTGAAAAATTACCAAAATACCCCTAGTTTGAAAATTGCCAAAATATCCTTAGATTTACAAAATTACTAAAATACCCCTAAATTATAAAATTACCATAATGCCCTCAATTTGTAAAATTATTAAAATACCCCTATTTTGCAAAATTACCAAAATACCCTTAGTTTGGAAAATTACCATAATACCATCGATTTACGAAATTACCAAAATACCCTTAATTTGTAGAATTACCAAAATACCCCTAATTTGGAAATTTACGAAAATACCCTTATAGGGTAGAATTATGATAATACCTCTGTAGGGTAGAATTACAATAATACCTCTGTAGGGTAGAATTACGAAAATACCCTTAATTGTGAAATGACTAAAATACCCCTATGTGATGAGTATAAGTTTTAATGGATTTTACTTATGTGTTTGCTGCATTCATATGATATTCTGTTTAGGATGCATATGGGTGGGAATTATGGTACGGAGGAAGATTTTAGGATCGCATAGTCGTATGGCCATGGATCCACCGGAGGCTTTAAACCCATTATATGTTTAGCAGCTTTGCTGCAACGTTAGGTAGTACCGCAACCGGGCTACCTTTGGTGTGCATAGGATGGGTGGGTTGATTTAGAAATCCCCACATGTGAGTAATGGTTGGAAGGAAAATGGTGTGTGTAGCGGATGGATAATTGGGATGGGTTTTGCATTATCTTGTTTGTATATGATACGATTCGATATGATATGTGGTCATTGTGGGCTAAGGGACAAGACCACCGATTTTGATAGGGCTTAGGCCCAATGTGAATATTTGTATGTGATTTGATTGCCAAGGGTTGTGCACACTGAGTTTTGAAACTCACACCCTTTAATTTAATGTTTTAGGTGATACTCAGTAGACGACTCGACGTGGGAGAGGACTCGGAGATGGCCACACTACAAGCTATTCAAATGTTTTAATTTGTTCAAATGAATTTGTTTTAAATACTTTGTTTTTTTCATTGGATTGTAATAAGGCCATGTAACTCCTAATTGACTTTAGATTTTGGGTTTATTATTATTGTTATTGTTTCAACTATCCGCTTAATAAATTTCATAGAATTATTAAAGTTAACGTGGTTTTCGAAATAACTCAACATATGAATGTTTTCCTAAAATATGGGCTTTTCATCTTAACTTAACAAGATACAAGGGTTTTGGGCTTTTGTGCCTTAAATGGTTAATTAATAAAATCGTTTTAAAGCGTGCCTTTAATGTGACATTCCAGATTCGGGCCTAACTTCTAGGCCGGGTTTGGGGTGTTACACTATGAATTGAACTGATGAATTACAATTTGAACCAAATAATCATTTGAATAAATTGTTACCCTCTTAACTGTTCGGATAGAGTCGGATATAGTTAACAAGCCATAGGATAGATAGAGTACAGGTTGCTTCAATTACATGTCGTTGAGTGTTGGGCACAAGTTTTACTTTGGTTATACTGATAAATGCTAGGCACAAACTATTTACTTCGAAATTGTTTGATGAGGCACTAGCTGCCAAATTGGTGTGTTGGTTGGATCTGTGCATCCATTCTAGAGCCTTTGAAGTTAAACGAGATAAGGTTCTATTTTTATGAGCATAGCCCTGTTGGTGCAATCCCACAAAAAGTGATTGGGTTTTTTATGTGTCAAATATTACCACTTGACCTATATCATATACTGTATGGCATCGAGATAGTGAGGATGTTAGCTTGATTTATCACCGTAAATAGCTAAGAGAGGGTGAATTGGCCTTTTAAAATTTGTGGAAGCAAAAGTAAAGAATATGAAACAAACAACGCAATGATTTATAGTGGTTCAGCCCCAATTGCCTACTCCACTACCTTAGCTTTCTACAACTAAGGATTTTCCCAAAATCACTAATTTGATAAACTTTGAGGACAATTATTAACCTTACAATCCTCCTTAAGATTTTTAACCAAAATCTTAAGATTGCAACTCCCTTAAAGTTTCTACCCAAACCTTAATATTCAACCCTCTCAAAGAGACACAAAGAAGAAAACAAAGAAATAATCCTTACAATATCAGAATATTTGCTAATTAAGCTCAAATAAACAAGAATACACTTGAGCTAAAGAATAACAATGAAAGCTCAAAACTATGTACAATAAAAGGATGAAAGAATTAATCACTAAGGTTATTTTGATTGAACTTTAAGCTTAATGATCTCTCTTATTGTTGTAGGACCTTTGGAAGATGGTATTTATACCCTCTAATTCATTTTCAACCATTGGGATTGTTGTGGAAGTTCATAGAGTCAAGGGAATGAAAATATCATATCATTAAATCCTCCTGCAAGAACGAGTATCGATACTTGCTAACAATGTATCGATAATTTTTACATTTAATGCAAAGTTCAGTGACCGTTGGAGCTAAAGATATGATACCAATGGGGTTTTATCAATACCATATGAAAGGTATCGATACTGGATCGATACTTAGTTGAATTGATTGAAAATAGAATATCAATTTGGTATCAATTTTAGAATGGGTATTGATATTTTGAAAACTATCGATATTTGGCCAAAAAGTATCGATACCCTGGAGCAATACTGACTTGTTTTAAAACAGTTTTAACTTGATTGAAAATGGTTAACTCAATTAAAACCATTTTAACTTGATTTTATCATTTTTTTCCATTTTGTTCGACTTTAACTTTTATTCAAAAACATTTTAATTTGTTATATTAAAACATATTATCAAATAAAGATAGTTTAACAATCTCCCCTTTTTATATAACAAAACATTTTGTAAATTTATTTTTGAAAATTTTGCTCCCCTATATAAAAGTAATTTTCAATTTAAGGCTTAAAAAATTGACATAAGATCAAATTTGGCATTCATTTTACTTTGAAAATATGGTTACTATATTTGACATAAAATCAATTAATCATAATCAATCAAACATTAAATTTACCTTTCTCTTCTCCCCTTTTTGTTATATAAAAATAATCAAATAAAGCTTAATAGAAAAAGAAATCGGTTAGTCCAAATATAGATATTAAAAATAAGGAACAAGTGAACTAGCTTACCAAGTAAACATTAAGGTGCAATCACATAGAATTTGCATTAGTGATGTTCTCCTTGAAGCAATGCACATTTTCCTATAAACACAAAATTAAATTTTTGTTTTTGGTACACAATTCCTTTTGAGTCCGTAAGCATTAGTTTCCAATATTCTAGTCCCTTTAGGTATCCATTTAGAAAGGATATCCTTATCTTTAGTAGTTATGAGTCCTTTAGGGACTTATACACTTTTAACAATTTTTCCTTTGTAAAAACTTGGATGAAATCTATATTTATATAAATTAAAGCTAATTTTAACAAAAAAAAAAATTTAGCTTTCTCATTTTTCAAAAAAAAAAAAAATTTGAGTGAGTTTTTTCACTCTTAAGCAACTCAAGTTGCTTTTAATGATCATCATGAACTTTAGAAAATAAATTATGCAAGTCACAAATCTTTTTCTCAAAATCATTTATAATAGCTTGCATATCATTTATTTTATTTTCAAGTTCATGATTGTCTTTGGAGAGTGAATTATTTTCATCTTTTAGTTTTGAAATAGTTTTCCTATATTTTGAAACCACTAATTCAAACTCCAAGCCTAATTCATCATAAGCATCTTGTAACTCATCAAAAGAATAAGAATTTGAAGTAGATGAGTTAGAAGTTACCTTAGAATCATTGATGGTCATAAGGCATAGGTTGGCTACTTCTTGATCTTTATCATCGAAGGAATCATTATCACTCCAAGTAGCCACATTAGCTTTAAGCTCTTGTTTGTTTGATTCCTTCTTCTTCCATTGAGGACAATCAAACTTGATGTGTCCCGGTTTCTTGCACTCGTAGCAAATAATGGGATATTTCTCCTTGGTAATTTCAAGCTTCAATTCCTCTATCTTTTGGAATCTTCTTCCTTTATTGGGCTTCGTGAACCTCTTGAATCTCCTAGGAAACATCTTCATCTCTTTGTCTTCATCCACCTCTTCACTTGATTCAATGTCTTCATTTTTGGTGGATTTTAGAGTAATACCAACCTTCTTCTTCACAAATTTTTCTTCTTTAGTCCCTTCATTAAGTCTCATCTCATGTGTAAGCAAAGAATTAATGAGCTCATCCAAAGTTAATGTTTCTAAATTCTTTGCTTCTTCAATTGCAATCACCTTAACTTCCCACGATTTAGGTAAACTTCAAAGCATCTTCTTTACCACCACTCATATGGATAAATCTTTCCATAAGACTTCAATCCATTTATGATGATTGTAAACCGATCGGACATCTCCTTAATATCCACTTTAGGCTTAATCTTGAAAGTTTCATAGTTGAGTGTAAGGATTCCAACTTTAGAATTTTTCACTTGGCTAGTGCCTTCATGGGTGACTTCAAGCTTGTCTCATAGCTCGTTGGCATTTGAACAATAAGAAACTCTACTATACTCATCCAGATCAAGTGCACACCAAGTGCACAAAATAGAATGTGCATTGAGTTGAATGTTTCTCATATCTTCCCCATTCAATTCCTTCTTTCTTTTTAGAACTAAAAGCTCTCCTTCTTGTTTGAATGGAATTGTAGGATCATCCATAATAATGTCTCATATAGCAAAATTATTTACTTGAATGCAAAGTATCATTCTTGTCTTCCAATAAGAGTAATTTACTCCATTGAAGTATGGAGGCTTTAAGATGGACTGAGATTCTTTATAGAAATTTGACCTGAAAGTGTACGTCATTTTTGTAGAAAGTATTGATGATCATTTGAGCTTCTCTAAGGATCTTCTCTTGGTTGTTAAACCATCTTTAGAGACTAGCAATGATACCAATTGTTAGTTCAATTGATCATTGGAAATAGCCAAGAGAGGGATGAATAGACCTTTTTAAATTTGTGGAAGCAAAAGTAAAGAATATGAAACAAAGAACACGATGATTTATAGTGGTTCGACCCCAATTGCCTACTCCACTACCTTAGCTTTCCACAACTAAAGATTTTCCCAAATTCACGAATTTGCTAACATTTGAGGACAAGGTTTAACCTTACAATCTCCCTTAAGATTTCTAACCAAAATTTTAAGATTGCAACTCCCTTAAGATTTCTACCCAAACCTTATGATTCAATCCTCTCAAAGAGATTCATCGCTAAGGTTGTTTTGATTGAACTTTAAGCTTAATGATCTCTCTTATTGTTGTAGGACCTTTGGAAGATGGTATTTATACCCTCTAATTCATTTTCAACCATTAGGATTGTTGTGGAACTTAATATATTCATGGGGATACAAATTCTAGATCATTAAATCCACCTGCAAGAACGAGTATCGATACTTGCTAACAATGTATCGAAATTTTTACATTTAATGCAAAGTTTAGTGACCATTGGAGCTAAAGATATCGATACCAATGGGATTTTATCAATACCATATGAAAAGTATCGATATTGGATCGATACTTAGTTGAATTGGTTGAAAACAGAAAATCATTTTGGCATAAATTTTAGAATGGGTATCAATATTTTGAAAACTGTCGGTACTTGGTCAAAAAGTATCGATACCCTGAAGTAATACTGACTTGTTTTAAAATAATTTTAACTTGATTGAAAATGGTTAACTCAATTAAAACCATTTTCACTTAATTTTATCATTTTGCCAATTTTGTTCAACTTTAACTTTTATTTAAAAACATTTTAATTTGTTATATCAAAACATATTATCAAGTAAAGCTAGCTGAATAGAGGACTTTTTAACAAAGCTAATGCTTAGAGAGGAGAGGGAACCTTCTGACTTTGTTTGTTAGCATGTACATGAGCACTTGACTGTTGAGCTTCCTACTACATCATCTATAGAAAGGATAAAGCATATCTTTGAAGACCCTATGAAGACTCCTAATGCAGGTATGCGCAAGCTTAGCTTTTGTTTATATAACTTTTTCTTTTCATTTCTATAACATATATCCCTATTTTGAAGAAAGTATGGCTCTTATTAGTGATTTTCATGCCTTAGTCCCATTGGAGCTTTCTCCTGAAGCTTTTATTGTCTTTATGAAGCTCATGTAAATTCATACCTTTGCCTCTTAAGAGAAAGAAAGGGAAACTTCAAGTCATCTTTCGTCAGGAAGCATCATCTTTAAATTTTCCTTCAAGACAAGATCATTTATTGACAAAGAATGAACAGCTGAAGCAAGTTAATTGGAAGCGCTCCAGAAACTTATAGAATGAGAAAAAGAGAACTAGAGAAAAGAGCAAGACTACAATAGGAATTAAATTAATATTAGCAACCTTTCCCACTTGCAAAAGGTTCGTCTTATTTAGACTCGGATTCCTAAATTGGAGGTGAGGATCAAGAAATTAAAGAGCAATCTTAGGATCCTATAAAATGATTTAGTGGTAAAGGATGTCCAAGCTAAGTTTAACTTGGAATCTTTGAAGTTTGATCATTAGGTGGTATTCTATAAGGTGTATACAAGGGGCCAAGAAAGCCTTTGTTAATAACTTACATAATGTCAGGTATGTCCTTGTAGGTAGCATAAAGGTGGCCTATGGTCCCCTTAACTTGCATGGAGTTAGCCTGAGCACTGTGCATTACATCCTTAGATCTTTTGACATCTTTTTTTTCCTACAAAGCTTGAATGGAAAAAACTGTGTAAGGAGATGCAGGCTACAGTTCAAAGGAAGAAGATAGTGGGTGAGTCATCCTCCCCCGAAGAGGGCGACAAATTTGAAAAATATTAGTACAATTTGTAATTATTAACACTTTGTATTTACACTAGTTAATATTAACAAAATATTTTCTTCATCTATATAAATATTTTGTATTCTTTCTTTGTTTCTCATTTATTCTTATTACTATGCTTTTGAATTTATTATCAAAATGTTTCATTGATTAAAAAATGTACATTTCTTTTACATATAGGTGATGGTGGGTTTTATACAATTTAGTTGGCTTTATGAGGCAATTTTTATTATAAAGATGGTGATCAATTCTTATGCTTAGGTCTTTCTATTTTAATATTTATGGAATTTGTATTGATAATATTTCATTTCATGATCTTATAAATAAGCATAAGAGGATGGAGCGAGCAAGAGCTGAGACTGCAGTCTCCTCCATATTTTGTGCTTGAGGATTTGTAGGAGTCTTTCAAGGATTGGAGTTCATATGGAGCTGGGGTTCCTTTTTTGTTGAATGGGAGTGACTCTATAATGCAATACTATGTCCCTTACTAGTCTGGCATTTAACTATATATAAGCCCATCGAGACCCTGCGCAAGACCAAGGCAATGTCATTCATGTCATATCTATACTCTAATCAACTACTATGGTCAATAGTCCTTTTCGTGCTACCCTTTTAGTGCATCTCTTGACAGAGAATTTATGTAGTCCTAAGGAGTTTTTGGATCCTTATGTGGTTAAGAAACAACAATTGAATATTAGAGTCGATTTTATTATCTTATGAAGTCATTCTCGAATCTCACTTGATACGTGATGTAATTTAGCTTATATTGTACTCAATGTGATAAAGAATGGGGAAAGGGATCATATTCAAGTTGTTTGACTCGAGAAAGAAGGATTCAGATTTGACCTAAAAAGAATAAATAAACAAATTTATAAATAAAAGAAGCAAAAACACTAAAAGAAGAAATTTGAGAACAAAGAGTAAATAAAATAATAAAGAAATAAAGAAATAAAATTTTTTAAAAAAAAGTGGAAGATGAAATGAATAAACTGATGAATGATAAATAAATGGATAAGTATCCAATTGAACCCTTTGAGATATAAACCCCAACAAACTCAATTAATGGCTCTAATCAACCCTCCAAGAAATATTTCTTTAGCAAATTGAAGTATAAAGAATAAATTCCGACGACTCCTTGAAGAAAATCGAGAAAAAAAACTACTTCCAAAAATTATAAGAAAGAAATCTTGCACAAAGAAAATACTCCCAGAGTTTGAAAACTTTATTATTGAAAACAATCATGTCCTTAATGAATAATGAAAATGTTTTTATATAGGCTAGCTAAGTATATTCAAATAAAACTTTCAACTATACTGAAACTCTAATTAATCTAAATAAGTAGTTTTAAACTAGACTTTCTTGTTTGACTAAGAAACATAAAACTCCTAAATAACTTAAAATACTTAAAAAAAATCTAAAATTTAGAATAAATAAATAATAAAATAATATCAATAAATACAATATTGAACTCATATCTAATTAATAATGAAGAGGCATTTATATCTAATAAGTTGGATTTCAGTGGCATGGTATTTTTTTTTCTTTTTTCATATGGCTCTTGTTTATTGCTATTGTGATTTTAAACTCGGTTATATCTGACAATTTCTTTTTTAATATATAGGATACCAATGGGTCCAACTCTTCAAAATCTGGATGCCTGCTTTCTAACCTATCACTCTCTGTCTACACCCTCACCAGGTACGCATCTTGCCATCCTTCATATGTGGTTTGCTCCTCTGTATTATTTCTGACCGTCACTTTGTATACTATGTGTTATATATTGGAACAGGTGGCAGCATGGATATGTGTTCCGTGGCTTCATGCTCGGGAGTTTCATGGTGCTAAAATGTCCTTAAAGATACCATTGCGTACATTTGGACTTGCTTTTTATAAGTTCAAAGTTTCATTCTGGAATCCTGATGAAGTCCATAAATCTCAAAAAGGTAATTCCCTTTTACGAGCCGCTGATAACTGGCTTTGGCTTTTACAAGTGAATCATCCAGGTTTCAGGTTTTTCATTTCCTACAATACATACCGGAGTTGAGCCAAGGTTTAAACCATAACAAAACTCACCACTTAAACACGGAAGAAAATCCCAGTACCTCAGCAGATAAAGACACTTCCAAACTGCTGTATCGACATTAGCTCTTGAAAGTGCATGTATTTTGTAAGAGCCCAATTTTGACTAGGCTTGTAATTAACTAAAACAGAAAAAAAAAAATAAATGTCCAAAGTCTTTACAGTCCAATTACAGAATACTCAACCTAACCTAAACCTTTGACCCAAAATAAAACCCAAATTACCCGTTACCCATTACAGCCAAACCCAAATACTGAACAAACCCAAACCGACTCACTACCCAATTAGCCCAACAGACTTTAATCCAGACCCAAAATTAATCGTGGCCCAAAAAGGCCCAATGATTAAATAGAATCAGCAATGGCCTAGGGTTTCTGAAACCCTAGGCTCCGCAATGGCAAGAACCCAACAGTTGCACCGCACTCCTTGCACCCACGCCAAGCTTCCGGTCGCGCCACCTTCAAGGCACATCACCACCGAGATTCTCTCTATTCTCCTGCACAAAAAAAAGAAGTAACAGCAGCAGATTATGACAGAAAACTGGATAAAATATTTTATTCCTTTTTTAATTTTATTTTCAAGGGTATAAAAACCCAATCTGTAAACAGAGGCGATGGACAGAGAGAACTACAAAAAAAAAAAAAAAACATTGAAACAGAATACAAATTTTGTTAAGGTTATTTATATTTTTTTTTTTTTATTTTTATGTTTCGTGCATGTTTTTACAAAATAATTAAAAAAGGGACGAGTTTCATACCTGAGAACCGCCGTAGACGACGGCCTGTAGGCGTGTGAGGCGGTGGTGCGAAGACCCTATGTTCAGAGCCTGGACGAGGAAGAGAAAGGGTCTGAGAATGTTTTTTGAGATTTTTTTTAAAAAAAAAACAGTTTTGAAATGATATTTACCCCATTTTTTTTCTTATATAATAAGTATAGAACAGCGCCGTTTTGACTAAAGGATTCGCGCGTTGACCCAGATATCCAGAAGAGGATTCGTGCGTTTTGGTTAAAAGGGAAATTTTCCATTTCAGCCCTTTGAAATTTTATTTGTTTTAATTTTATTCAATCTGACATTTTCTTAAATTTTAAATTAGCCCTTAAATTTGTACTTTGTTTCAATTGAATCCTCGAGCATCTTAAAGGTAAAAATCGGAGCAACGCCGTTTTAAAAAGAGGCTTAATTGCCACATTAGTCCCTGAAATTTAACGTGCGTTTTAATTTAGTTCTTTTGTATCTGTTTTAATTGCTATTTTAACCCTTGTTTTCTTTATCCTTTTATTTTATTATTTTAATATTGTATTAAATTGTCTATATTGTTTTCTTTATTATTTATATCAATATATTAATAGTATAAATATATATTTTTTATATATTAAATGGTTATTATTTATTTTTATTTAGCTCAAAATTATTTTAATTACATATTATTTATATATATTAATTACTATATTATATGTTTTTAAAATTTTTATATTATATTATATATCATTTTTTAATTTTGTTTTGTACAAAGTCTATTATATTATACAACTTATTTCATTTATATCATTTAATTTTTATGATTAATATATTATGTATATATATGTTTTATTTAAAATTATTATATCTATTATTTACTAATTATTTTTATTATGTATAATCCTTAGATATTATTATTAATTATTTTATACTATTTTATTATATATTATGATTTTTATTAATTATTATATACATTTATTTGCATCTTTATATTCGTATATTATTGCTTTAACATTTTTCTTATAATTTATTTATTCATTTTATATTATTCATGTTATATTATTGTTAATGTAATTCATAGAATTGTAATTGATATGTATGTTACAATGTCTTGCTCATACCATTTTTTATAAAAATACCTTTCAAATCAAAGATTTTTTTTAATATTTTTAACGGTGATATGTGATATTTGGGCTCTTCGAGAAGAACTGTACCCTAACTTACTGGGTTGTGATTTTTCTCATAGAACTTAAAGTATTAGATATCCCTTCATTTTTAAAACCGAAACTTACAAATTTCGAATAATAAAAAACCTATTCTTGAGAATTTAAAATGTGGTGTCCTAACTTACTGGATATGATGTTTTATATCTCGAGGTAGGAATTTTCTAAACTAAAGACGTGCCTAGTTTCTAAGTCATGAGATGCTATATCCTAACTTACTGGGTATGGTGTTTTATTTCTTTGAGATAGGTAAGTTTAGTCTTTTTCTTAAAAATAAAAGGATCATTTTCTAAAATTTTTCAAAGTTTTAACAATAGGACATGATTTTATTAATTAGGTACCAATTTTTGGGCGTTATGAGGATGCTAATCCTTCCTCATACGTAACCGACTCCCGAACTTGTTTTTTGGTATTTTGTGGACCAAATATCAATGTTTTGAAATAAAATGTTTTATAAGGTGATCCAATCACACCTAAGTAAAAAGGGATTGGTGGCGACTCTATTTTCGTTTTTTAAAGCCGATCCCCGTTTTTTAGATGAACTTTTTTAAAAATGGTTTCGACACAATATTTGTAGTTCTTACTCGTGGTTGTGACTAAAATGCTCTATTATGGCTCGATTATGGCCGATACAGGGGGGGAAAAAAGAAATAGGCATGATATTCCATTTCATATGGTGAGCTTCCTAGTGATGCTGATGGCCTTGAAGAGGTAGATGTCAACGGCTAGAGCATCTTAATAAGTTTGTTTGAAGATGATGGTGTAATATCAGTGACTTTTGTATACACATTTGTCTTTCTGTGTTCCAAAATTGTAAACACGCTACTTGTACTAACACTTATTATAGATAAAGGTGAAGTTTTAGTGGTATTGACACACGACTCTATTCCACCACACACATATATAGTGTATATAACATATACAAGGAAGGTTTAGATATTAAATCTAGCGTTATGTTCTTTGTTACAATATTTCCGAAAATGTTTAAAAGGAACGAACTGTGGTGAGTAAATCCTGTTTCCCTATCACTTTCAAAACTTTCAACTTCATTTGTTGTTCCATTGTCCTCGTACAGGTTTTGAATAATCACTTATATTTTATCCCTCTTATATTTAATTTTTCAAGTAAAAGTTATAATTACATAACTATATAATTAAAGAGTTAAGTAACAATGAATATCCAAACATGCGTCGCATACGTTATTATTTGTACCCAAATTCAATTATTGGATAGTTTTTCCCGCTGTAAAAGACTAACAAAATTCTAATCAATAATTTTCTTAATTTTAACTCATCTAATGCGTCATTAAGAAAGAAAAATAAATACAGGTTTATATTACCAATCTGTTCTTGTAGCTCAGTTGGTTAGAGCACCCATTTGGTAAGCGGGAGGTCTTGAGTTTGACTCTCAACAAGATCAATTTGTATTTTATTTTTTATTTTGAGTTCTGACATGTAATTTACTTTAGTTATGAATATTTAAATTACTGCCAGTTGAGTTTTTAACAGGGCTCTTGTAGCTCGGTTAGAGCACCCGTTTAGTAAGCTGGAGGTCTTGAGTTCGACTCTCAACAAGAGCAACTAATAGTATAGAGCGCCAAGAGCACCCGTTTGCAAAGGATCCGCATTGGATGATGCCAACGATGATAACTTTCAGCTCTTCCATTTTTTTTTTTTCATTTTAATGGAACCAATGATATGTGAAGGTGCTGCATTTGTTGATTAAATGCATGTTGCTCAGGGTGTGCAAACAACTGTTCTTGACCCCCGAAAGATCCCGGATTGCGAATTCAATAATCCGCCCATCCTCTTTGCAAAGTCCACTAGTTTCAATGTCAATAACACAAAACTGGATCCTTCTAAAGCAACTCGAAACCGAAGGATTGCTCTTGTCCATCCTAGAATTCATGCTAACATTGCTTGTTCTTGGGCCACTTGAAGCCTATGTTCCTTCCCTTGTTGAAATGGCTCAAAATCATGTGACCCGAGCACCGTAACCTGAGAAGAAACTCCAGGAGATCGCCTTAGAATGCGAAAATTGTTGACAAACAGTTTACATATGGTGATCAGAAGTGCGGTAACGGCTGGGTTCTGCACAGGGATTTAAATTGCGGTCGCGTCGCGGTCGCGTTTTCGGTCGCGTTGCGTTTATCGCGGTTGCGGACATAATGGACGCTATTGCGGTCACTGCGGGTATCGCGGTCGTGAATTTTTTTAAAATTCGTACAACTTATTATAAAACATAATAATTATAATTATAATTATAAAAAGTCACTTTTAATGATTTTTAAAGTGTTTTCTAACACTTATGAACTTTTATTAATATGATACGAGAACACAACTTTTATAATCATTAAATATACTTACATTTATTTACGAATTTTTTAAAAATGTTATATTAACTAATAACAAAGTAAAAAAGGAAATATTAAACATTTATCATATTTAATAAGTTTGAAAGTTTTTATAGATAAAATAATTAAAATTCATACCGATAGATGTTTATAATATTTCTTGACACTTTGAAGATGGTGGAGATATAGACATTCTATGCTGCAAAATAGATAATTGTATAGATTCTCATTAATTATTTCTATTTACTACCACTTATTATCACTCTCAATCTACTTTAATATATAATTTAACATGCTTCGATTTTTAATTATGTTTTCATAAAATATACTCCATTTATTTATCTAAAGATATATTTTAAATGTTTTTATATCATCAAAATTAAGTAAGAACATTAACAAAAGTTTTCTTTAAAAAAAACATACCTTACAAATAATGGTAGTGGTGCGATTTAGTTTTCACCAATTAGTGGAATGACGAGGAAGATCAAATCCTTCACCTTCACTTTGAGAGCGTTCTTGACTTGATTCTCTTGGCATTTGTCCAAAAATATATCCAAAAAAAGTAACATTTTCAGCTTGGTTTTCATATAATTGATATGGAGGATACATTTGAGGAGGAGGATACATAAGAGGTGGAGATGGGGGATACATTGGTGGTGGAGGATGCATTTGAGGCTGGTATGGCACACCATAATTAGGAAATGGTGGATAATAACCATATGGTTGTGGATAATCATGTGAAGGTTGAAAATATGAAGGTTGTTTGGTGGATAAAAACCTTGAGTGCTAGTAGATGAATCACTATACCCAAGGTTACTAGAACTTGATCTCCTACCAGATGAAGAGCCTACTGAAGTATGCTTCTTGCCTTTTCCTTTTCCTTTTGATGGAGCTTTAGGTTCACTTCTATCTCTCTTAGGTTCAGGAAACATATTTCCATCAAACTCTGATCTATCACGGAAATGTCCACTAGTGGTACCGACCCCATATTCTCCTCCATACCGACCAGAAGACCTAATTTCACCTCTATCACCACTATATCCATCATCCTCTTCAATTGGACTTAAACCACCACCATCGGATCCATCGTCACTCTGACTTGGCGTTGAACTAGAACTTGAATGAGACAAATTCAACTGATGAGATTGATTAACATCCATCTCATCATCAGAGGTATCCACAGGCAACACACCGGCATTTTCACCATCTAATAATGGATTCTCTTTCTCATGAAGCCATTCGATAGTGGATCAACATCTTCAAAGATATGATCAAGGTCGATAGGATTAAAACTAGCGTTTATATCATCGCTGCTCATTCTTTTTGATGCCTTATCTTAAGCATCATATTATAATAGGTAAACACTAGTTTCTCAAGTTTTTATACTTCAACCTATTTCTTGCCTTGGTGTGAATATAACTAAATGTGCTCCAATTTCGCTTCGCAATTTGATGTCAAGTTGTTTGACTAAGCACTTTAATTGCTAATTTTTGTAATTCGGAACACATGTGCCGTATATCATCCACCACTCAATGCATAATATTATTTAAATTTCAAAATAACTTCAAAATGTATAATATAATTAAATAATATAAATTAAATTAAATAATTTAATTAACTGTTTACCCGGATTCATTTGCTTCCAAGCTCTTTGTGCTTGTGGAGTACCGAATGTCTCATGTTTATCTCTAAATAGCAACAACTGCATAAATAAAAGATAGAGTAAAAAATAAAAATAAAAATTTATTTCAAATTATGTAACTAAGTTACAAATAATAGTACTTGAATCTAACCTGATTAACCATTCTGACTTGATTATCAAGAGAAGGTTCTAATCTTTCAATTACTGATCGTGTACCTTCTAATGTTTCTATTAGTACATTCTCAGAATGCTCTACCCCAAATTGAAATTGAGGATTGAGAAAATAACCTAAGTATAATTTATAAGAATGTCATCAAATAATAATAATCTAAAGCTTAAAATAATAAAATATAAAAAAATTCTTAATTATATGAAACATTTTATCTTACCAAATTTGAATGCAAGTCGGAATGCATAAAATTCCATCTATTGTCAATAATCTTTTCGTACTCAAAGAAATATCGACAATCTTGTTGAATTGCTCGTTTAGCTCTATCAACGACCTCATAAATAATGCCCATTGTTGGTTTTTCATCGCTATCCACAAGTCTCAAGACTTTTACTAGAGGCTCGTAAACTTTTATGAGGTCATTGGCCTTTTTCCAAAAATCTTTTCCCAAGACAATTTTTTGGCTTCATAAGCGAGCCCCGACTTTTCTCATCCCCATTTTGATTCTTTAAATTCCTATATATTCATAAGAAAAATTTTAAAATAATATAATTTAAATTATTTGGAACTAATACAATAATTAAAGGTTGCTATATTTAAGTAATTATATTAACTAATTATAAAATACTAACCTTTGAATTAAACATTTCTCTCAGACCTTGCTTTTGTCTTGTTATCTCTTCAAGTTGAATGAAATGAGTTACAAATCGAGTAAGAGCATGTCGAAGTATTTGTTTCCCTTGTGTATACTTCTTCATCAAATCAACTGTCCAAATGTGATTGTATATAAAACAAGTCACTTTCTTTGCCTCATCTAACACTTTTGCTACACTGGGCTTTTTCCCAATGTCTTCATGGCATAAATCTAAACAGTGAGCTGCACATGAGGTTCAATATAGGTGTTTTCTTTTCAACATTAATTTTTTTCCAGCAGCTTTCATTGCTACCTCATTATCACCACTATTTGGACAATGTAATTTTCTCCAACTTCTTCCACAACCGAATCTAACAAATTGTAGTAGAATTCAAATCAGTACTCTGAACACTTGAGGCATCTATCGATTTCCAAAAATGGTTCCTTTACTACAATAAACAAGGAAATTAATGATGTGCATTTGATTCAAACTGTTGGTCCAACCATCACACATTAGAGTTGCACCCAATTCTTTCCAATGAGTCTTTAGTTCATTTACCCAATCATGAACTCGTTGATACTCTAACTCCAAATATACATCCGAAACCTCATAAGGTGTTGGGAGCTTTACACCTTGTCCAACTTCGTTGACACTTGAATTAAGTTATACAACCATGGAGAGCTTGCTAATTGAAAAGGAAGTCTTTCATATATTAAAATTTAGAAACCGCTTCACCTATCTTCCTTGAAAATTCTTTAAAAAGAGTCATTGACATTTGGTTGCTTTGAACTTTTGCTTCTAACCAATTCGGTATAGCTCCCCTTAAGGTAAATTCAGACTCACTTGGGATGGATTTTCTTGTTCTTTCCCTATGATATTCTCTAGCTGATCCATGAGAAGATCGCCCTTCTTCATAAATGTTATCACGACCACTAGTACTTCGTCTGAATTCTTCCCTTCTATGCCACTCATGTTGTGATTGGATACTTTCTCGAGTTGCTTGCCTTATAGCAGAAACCTCATCAATGAATTCTTCGTGTTCATCCTCCTCTTCTCTTATTTGAGATAAGAATTCATCTTTTCTCCTCTTTTTGTCTATTTTCTTTGTGTTGCTTTCTTTCCGTATATTCATCATACTTTCTCTAATGACACCTGTTAATAAAATAAAAAAATTCACACTTTATATTACTATCAATATTATATAATTTTTATTGATAAATTTACAATAACATTTAAAAATAATAATGAAGTATCACATACCAGTAACATTAGGGCATGGTGCAACATTGCCGGTTTTATGAGCAATGTGCTCCTTAAATCGTGTTATTCCTCCTTTCACAACTTTACCACAAAGTTTACGCATGATATTTCCTCTCGCATTTGGCACTGGAGTTCCAAAGTGCCAACCTATATCATTACTTGGTGCACCCTCCAATCCTTTAGTCGGGAACTCTTCACACGGTGACATGCTTTATTTTTATATATATAAGAAACATAAAATTATATTTAGAAATATAAGTAACTCATTACTTATATTATCAACAATATAATAGAAAAAAAGTAAACATCATTAACATGGAAAATTTAAATTTATTGCATAATCCATACATAATTTTTTTTTAAAACAACAATACACCATAACCCAATAGTACTTGGTTCCAAAGTAATTACTAATTAGTTTTCAATATTGAAACAAGTAAACAAATTGAAATTAATGTTTTTCACTTTAAATTTAGAAATTAATAGTTAACTAATACTTTTTAATACAATAAGATCGTAATTAATTTTTCTATACATATATAAATAAAATCAAATTCTAATCTCGTTTTTCAAATTTTTTATTTTTCAAAAGTTAACTTTTTTTAAAATTTTATTCAAACTCGAAGTTAGAACAAGTGAGAATAGTTTTGCCTAAAATATTTCAAGAATATGCTTATAATGATCCGTTATTATTATTATCATGTTCATGTTTTATTTCAAAATATTTATTTCAAGTCTTTTAAAATTCAATACTATGCGATCCAATCAATATGCAATTTATAACCCACAAAATGAATATGTATTCTTGAATAAGTAAGTGAAGCATTATTTTTTTGAAACTAAAAATTGGGCTTTATTTTAACAAATCAATAATACACAAAATTAAAAACTAAAGGAAAAAAATTAAAAAATGAAGGAGTCCAGTCCAGTTATAATAAAACTTGGCCCAAGCAAATTTAATTATAGAGCAAAAACTAAAATAAAGAGAAAAAATTTAACCTAAGAGCAAAAAGCCAAAAACCATAAATAAAATATTTTCTAATTTTAATTAAAAAAATTAAAGAACGGCAGACACAATTTATAGCCCTTAAAACCCATAAAGTATTTTTCAAGCCTCTAAAACGCCTCTGTTCTCTTCTCTCGTCTGTTCAACTTCTTCTTCACTCTTATTTTCTTCAAAGTTTAAATCCCTAAAACAGTAAACAGTAACCACATAAAATTTGGAAGAAAAACTGATGAGTTTTAGAAACTCTATCATGATTCGTGACATCCTCTTCCTCTCCTCTGAAATTCTTGCCTCTTGGAAAATATGTTGTCGACTTCTCACTTGGTCGCCTTCTCCCTTCATCGGTTCATCGGCATCCATATTAAGTCTCTAAAGAACATGTGCACTGCAGATTGAAGACATGCAAGCAAGAACCAATACAAAATTTCAGGTAACTTACTTGAAAATTATCAATCTCTGGAATCTGGATGATTCAAGTCCTCGCCTCGCCTCCTTCCTCGGTGCTTTTATTTGCTGCTCCTGTGTTGTTCAGTTTTTGCCGAATTACGAAAATGTTTGAAATTTTGAAT
The DNA here is from genome assembly GCA_025506655.1 of Gossypium rotundifolium. Classification (NCBI taxonomy): domain Eukaryota; kingdom Viridiplantae; phylum Streptophyta; class Magnoliopsida; order Malvales; family Malvaceae; genus Gossypium; species Gossypium rotundifolium. Next base: position 39,975,039 of record CP106731.1, on the reverse strand, counting down.
AAGAAACCAAGCACTTTAATTTCTATCCCTCCGACTCTGTGTTGTTTGCTTTTCAGATTCAACATTCAAGTTCAACTTCTTTTTACTTTTTTTTGATTGAAAACTCTGATTTTGAAGGTAGGGCCATAGGGGAATATATTCCCTTTTGGCTTTTGTTTTATTGTGTTTGTTTGTTTGACACTGTTTCTCTTGTGTTTCTGTTGATGATACTTAATAGATGAATTTTTTTAACTATAACGGAAAATAACGGGAATAGCGGCCCGTTATTGCCGCAACCGGCCGTTACCCGTTAAATTGCGGTCGCGATCCGCCGCTATTGGTGTGACTCCGCTTCACACCGCTATTTTCAGCAATAGCGATTTCGGACGGCGCCGCTACCGCTATATAACGGCCGCTATTCCGATAACGGGCCGCTATTTGAATCCCTAGTTCTGCATCTAGGAAATTGCAAAAGGCAGCATTCATCATTTGGGGTCGATCAACTGCAAAACAATCAAGATGATCGCATAAACTTACATACGCTACTAGAAACAAATACATCTTATGTAAGCTCCGTAACACATGAACATATTCTAACTCCATAACATTATGACACATTATTGAAACAGGTTGGAGGTTTGCTGTCTGCTTTTATCTTTGAAACGAAACCTCAGTAGTTTGCCACTGCCACTTAATAATGAAAATACAATGTCCCAATCCAACCACGTAAGATCAAGGATCCAGCATTCATTTGGACCAAAACTAGAGGTGTTACAAGCCTTATTAATAGGTTGGTTGAGCCCAACCAAACTCCCATTCATGTGGATCTAAACCCCAACTTAAGATCGAGTTCACAATCCAACCTTGTTAGGCTTAACATTAACGTTGTTGTTGTCTGGAAAAGTTCATTTTTGACCACTAAATCCTCGTTTTGAGTATTTTAAATTCGATTTTTGATCGTCTTTAAAATGAGTTTAAAAAATCTGTGAAAAGTGCTGTGAAAATTTTTAAATTTTTTAGATTGTTATGAAAAAAATACTGTGAGAGGATGATTTATTTAAAAGGACATCATGTGAAAAAAATCATATTTTTATATTATTTGAAATGGTAATTAAATAAATTATACTTAGAATATGTAAGCACATCCAAATTTAATAATGGTTTTGAGTGGAAAATTTTATAAATAATTTATATTAAACTTAAGGTAGAGTTTATTTTGTTATTATACTCGCTTGTAATTATAAAGAATTGTAATTTTTAAACATGTTTGACTGATAAAATGTAATTACATTATAATTCTTTAAGTCGTGTTTGGTAGTACAAATTGTAATTATCTTGTTACATATTTATATTTTTAAAACATATTAATTACTCTAAAAATTATTAGTATGATAAAAATAATTTCTAAACAGTAACAAAAATTAAAATCAAATCATCGTATGTATTATGTTAGTTTAAAAAGTAGTTGATAATATAATTACTAATTAAAATAATAAGAAAAATAAACATCATATACAATTTTATCTAATTGTTGTGCATATTTGTTGGTTATTCCTTTTAATATTTAACATATGCTTCTTATCATCATCAGTTGGTTTTTTATCGAGTTCATCATCACCTAAATTTGAATTTGTATCTTTTGATTATCAAGATTTCCTTTTTCCATGTAGTCTTCAAAGTATGGTTCTCTCAATTTCACTTATAATTAAAGTTATGAAATATGCAACATGCTCCTACGATCCAACATTATTTTTGTTTTAATTTTATATTAAATATAAAAGGATGTTAATATGAGAAATATTTTTTAGAAGAGCAATTGTATTCTCAACCACGCTTCAAAGCATTGAATGTCTTAAATTAATGAGTTTGCGAGTTTTTTATGATACTTGTGTTTGGCACCATTCTCTCAAATAATGTTTTACCCTATGATATGGTGCAAGAAATACTTTTGTATTTGCACATAATTAGCATCGACCTTATAATATTTAGATTCACAGTTCAAATAAGTTGTAGCTTTAATTATAAATAACTTATATAAACTTAATTTGGAGAAAGGCTTATAGTAGGTTATATCCCTTTTATAATATGTAAATTTAGTAAAAATAATAAAATTTATAATATAAAACCTTTATAATTAAGGTTTTATAAATTGTCCAATAACTTACGTAACATTTTTTAGAAATAATTTTTTTTTGTCGTAACTTTAGAAAGTTGTTTTTATAAATAGGTTATGATAAAAAAATATAATATTTTTTATGAATAAATACATTATTTTATAATATATAATGGAGGGCAAATATCCCAAAAATACCAAAAAAAATCAAAAATTACCGGAAAGGACAGGTTTCAAAAATATTGACCGGAAAGGGCAATTTCCCCAAAAATCGCGTCCACGTCAGCGCGTTTTTTGGGGAAAGGCCTAAAGCGCGTCCATGGGGGAGCACTTTAGGCCACCTCAAAAAACGCCCCACGAGGCGCGCTTTTGAGGTGGCCTAAAGCGTTCCCCATTGACGCTTTTTAGGTCAAGAACGATCAAAAAATTTGACCGTTGGGGTCCAACGATCGAAACAACGGTAAAAAAAACTATAAATACCCCCAACCCTTCATTTTTTCACACTTCAATCCTTTCTCATTTTTCTCTCAATTTTCTCTCAATTTGCTCTAAATTTTCTCTCAAGTTTCTCTCAAAGCCCTTGAAATTTACGCTTAAATTTCAAAATAGTCTTCTACCATTTACTGAAAAAGCCCTTTATAATTTTTTAATATATTTATTTTTTGAAAATTTAAAATTCTTTATCGAGTACAATGGTCGGGATTTACATCGCCTAGACAAAGAATCACATTGGCATCCAAAGAATTGAAAATGGTAAGTTTGAATTTTAATTTTTCAATATTATTAAATTTTTTAATTATGCAATTTTAGTTAATTTTGAATTTTATTATTTTTTAAGCGATCATAGATCGGTGTTGCAATGTTATATTCATAACATGCCCGGTCCCCATCGCCATTGATTGAGAATTACTGCGGAAGCGGGTTTTTGCACGTGGCCACGATAGGTCGGGGTTCAAGTTGGACCCGATTTTGATCAAGACGTTGATAGAGAGGTGGAGACCGAGACGCACACTTTCCATCGCCATGCGGAGAGTGTACCATCACCTTAGAAGATGTGCAGTTACAGTTGGGATTACCGGTGGACGGGTCGGTAGTCACCGGGTCCGTAACATCTCTCGATTGGATGGCCGTATGCTACGAGCTCCTGGGTGCCATTCCGGATAAATTGCAAGGAGGTCGGATCGATATGGTTTGGTTACGAGACACATTCCCGCAGCCGAATGAAGGTTCGACTGAAGATGAAAGAATACGGTATGCACGGGCATACATACTTCAGATAATTGGAGGCTATCTGATGCCGGACCTCTCTAGAAACCTCGTCCACCTGAGATGGCTCCTGAAACTTGTTGATTTCAGAGCAGCCGGTGAATTGAGTTGGGGGTCTGCCGTGCTATCGAGGTTGTACCAGGAGATGTGCGGGCGACGGTCTTGAGTAAAGCAAAAATCGGAGGTTGCCTATCACTCTGCGCATCATGGGCATGGTTTCGATTTCCATTTTTACGTCCTCGACTCGACCAGCCATATTCATTCCCATTGATAACGAGGTAAATTTAATATTATATTTTACAATTATGTCGTAGATTTATAGTATAATTGCATGCTAAAAGTTTATTTAATTAGGTGGAACCATCCGACGAGTCATGTTGGAATACCTGACTCGCTTGAGGATATATGGCTCCTATTGGAACAACGGTCGGAATCACAAGTAAGTGTCGAATTTCGTTATTATAATTTAGTATTTATGTATATAACTAATATTTTGGTAATGTTAGTATAGTTTCAATGGACACCGTATGAGGATCCCGAAATTTGGGCAGTAATTCCGGGGGAGTTCCTCCAAAATCCGAACAGTTGGCACGTTAAGGTCCCGCTAATCACCTACGCGACCGTGGAGATGCACCAGTCAGATTGAGTTATGCGGCAATTTGGATTCCGACAACCGATTCCGTGGCTCTGAGGTGCTCGATGATGAGCACAAGTGTGGACTTACTACGGCAAGACACGGATTGGCCAATATTTTGGTCGAACATATCGAGACGATGGGAGAACCGGTATGACTTTTTACCTAACCGAGAACCGATCGTAGTTCTTGAGTTAGCGTGCGTCTTGAGTACATGCCATGGTTTAGAATCCATGACAAGTCGTATCTGTTGTCGGTGAAGAGAGGCGACAGCAAATTCATGGCGAATGGAACGTCGGGCCCTTTACATTCAAGGATAAGGGTGATGAGATCGGGCCCAACAACAAATACTACACATCCAATGGGCCCATCAACAGCGCCTATACAATCACCGGGCCCATCAGTTCAAATGACAACACCGACAACACAATATCCACGGTTTATGCCAAAGCGTACCACCCCCTTACATGTATCCTCCTAACCCATATATGTTTCCTTTTCTAGTCCCCCAAGGTTGGAATGCATGGCGGGTTTGAGTCCGTTCGACAACTCTTTTAGCCACCGATCGTGAGGCCGACATCGGTGTGGGATTAGAGGAGGTGCCGTCGGGAGCGATTCTTTCTACCAGCTCCTTCACCGTGCGGATGTAGTCACCCCGCCGTGGTTTATGCAAACACCTCCGGTCATTATTTTATCAAGGTGGGTCATCATCGCATCACCTGAACTGCACCCACCGCCGGAGGACCGGATTCCCACCGAGGTTCCACGACCCCGTCGGAAGCTAGAAGAAGGAGGAATCCAAGCAGAACCATCATCGCCTCCTGTGTGCACTTGGTTCCCACCCCAGATCCGCACTAAACCCTAAACCCTTAATTTGAGTAATTGTAAATTAATTTATAATTTGAGTTTAATTTTTTTGTAATTAAGGTTTAATTTTTGTAATTAAGTTGTAATATATTTAATAAAATTTGAGTTTGTTTTTTTTTGTAATATAATTTTTTAATTTATTTAATTTTAATAACTTTGACAAAATAGGTTTGGTTTATTTTTTTTTTGTAATTAAGTTGTAATATATTTAATACAATTTGAGTTTGTTTTTTTTTGTAATTTAATTTTTTAATTTATTTAATTTTAATAACTTTGACAAAATAGGTTTGGTTTATTTTTTTTGTAATTAAGTTGTAATATATTTAATACAATTTGAGTTTGTTTTTTTAATTTAATTTTTTAATTTATTTAATTTTAATAACTTTGACAAAATAGGTTTGGTTTTTTTTTTTGTAATTAAGTTGTAATATATTTAATACAATTTGAGTTTTTTTTTGTAATTTAATTTTTTAATTTATTTAATTTTAATAACTTTGACAAAATAGGTTTGGTTTTTTTTTTTTTGTAATTAAGTTGTAATATATTTAATACAATTTGAGTTTTTTTTTGTAATTTAATTTTTTAATTTATTTAATTTTTTAAATTTAATTTTTTATATAATAAAAATTGAGTTTACTTTTATTTGTTTTGTATTTTAATTTTTTATTTTAATTTTAATATCTTTGATAAGATAGAAATGATTTAATTTTTTAATTTAATTTTTAATTTAATTTTAATAACTTGAATAAAATAAAAGTTTGGTTTATTTCGGCATCAACGTTGATTAGGATGGGCTATTTTATTTTTAAATTGTAATAATTTTTTATTTTTGAATAAAAAGTTGTTTGATTATTTGTGTTTGTAATTTAATTTTAATTATCTTATATTTAATAAATTTGAGTTATTGTACAAAAGTTCACCGTTTTCCTCCAAAAAATGTAAATTACATAGCCAAAGAAGAGACAAACAAGCTAAGAACACGGTCAATTAGTCCGATTTGGACACGAGCGAGATGTATGGCTCTGGTTCCTACACCACCCACACCGTCGACTTTGGTTGGTCGGTTCTGGATATCCATATTGTTGCGTATTCTAGTCGAGAAAGGTCGACCTTTTGGTTTGCGTCTCAATTCTCTATCCCAAAATGCTTATACTGGTTAAGCGATACCTATAGCCACTTACGCTTATCTGGGATCGGTGGGAATACGTGTCTCCACACGTTGTACATGTTTTCTAATTTGTAGACTTCACGACATAGCTCATGGGGTCAAGACGAAGATTATGACAAGCCGCAAGTACATGAGCACATGGGTAATGAAGTGCATCAAATATCCCACAGTCGCATGTCTTATTTGTCAAGTGTACATGATAATGCCCGCCAACAATACCTTGGTTCGGTCTGTCAAACTCCGTGACACGAAACCATAGGCTGTCACGGTCGTGACAAACTGTGTGCATGGTGTTCGCCCGTGCCTTCCCACGGTTAATTTCTTGCAAGACCTTCGGGCTCCATACATGGCCTCCTTGCATCTGCCCTCGATAACTCGCTGCTCTCTTCGGAAATAGTGCCGCTAAACGAAAATATGTCTCCATAAAACCTAACCGTGAATCGGCAGATGACGGGTTCCTTTTAGCACAGAATTTATGCATTCGGCCAGGTTTGTGGTCATATGACCATATCGTAGGCCGCCGTCATATGCTTGTGTCCACTGTTCAAAAGGAATATTGCACAGGTACTCTGCGCCTTCGGCGTTATCTGCGCGCAAACTGGCCAACATCTCGTGAAAACGGTCTTTATTGATCTCGTACCCTGCCAATATACGTTGATATCGAATATTACATACCACTATTCAATTGCGAATAAATTGAAAATTTCAAAAGAAATTATATTAATAGATATTTCATACCCATATTAGTCACTTGCCGTTTCTGTCTTTTAGATCGGTGTTGCCCATAGTAGTTGGATGAAACATGCCTCAGGCAATATCGATGGTGTGTGCGATGCCACATGCTTCCCTGTCGTTCTATTGCCGCAAGTATTCCAGGGCCCCGATCCGATATAACGCATATGTCGTTGAGGCCAGACATGCCTCCTTAACCTAGATAGGAAGAAGTCCTATCATCACCGACTCCGGTGTTATTATGCGAATGCAATCGAAGGATTCTCTCACGTAGTCTTGTGCCACAGCCTAGCAATAGCCGATGCATATATCTACCATACATGAAGGTACCATCAATTTGTACCAATGGCTTGCGGTATGTAAAAGCATCTCGGCATTGCTTAAATGTCCGAATCAGCGCTTGAACACTGCGCATCCACGGAGCGCACGATCGTTGTAGTACGCCGGTTCCGCTTTCAATGTCATTGTCTTTGCTGGGACATATCTCTCCAAAGACTTACACCACCGCCACACTTCATTATATGAAGCGTCCCACCGACCGTGCAACTTTTCCAACGCCTTCTGCTTGGCTATCCAAGCCTTTACAGAAGAGGGCATGTACCCCATTTGGCTACGAATATTGCCAATTAAGGCCGCAGATTTGTAGTTTTGGGATCGGCCTTCACCGTCGGGATTTTTAAATCAGCCAACATGTCTGAATCCATCCTTGGATGATCTTGTGTTACACCTGTCAACGAAGTACGTTAAATAATGCAACATTACATAATATTAGTGTTATTCGAAATCATTGAACACATAGTGGTACTGTACCGATAATACATGTATGCGGACCTTTGTACTTCTTCACCTCCCACATCCCCGTCCTTTTCCTTAACGACGCCATGATTTTTTATGCACATGTGCCATCTTGCACAGCACACTTCGCCTCGTACCTATCGAGCTTTGATTTAACCATAGTGTAGTTAACCCGCCTCGATGTCAGTATTGTTTCAATGCACCAAGAAAAGTGTTCTTGTTGGAAAACTGGTTACCAACTTCTAATTGGTCCGAATCCAATGAAGAATTTGCACGGTCACGCGTTCGGTGTGGTAGTTCAGGAAACTCCAATGCATCATCTTGAGATAGATCGACATTATGCATGTGCGCTAGAGGCGAGTATGCCCTGAATAGCGGATCTTCTTCTTCTTCGTCTGAACCGCCCTCAACATCTTCAGGTACAATTGGAACGGGCTCCGGTTCAAAAAATAGTCCAACTTTTGCACCGTCAGGCCCTAGCTCCCGAGGTGGATCCACATCGGATTCATCGTCCGATCCTCCATAACCTGCAACAAACGAGGGCCCCTCACTGGTGGATGTTGTCGGTAATACATCATCCTTCCTTAAACATCTTTCGTAAAGATTCCAATCATATGTGGATTGCCATCCACTAGAAGTTGATGACGTCCCCCAATACGTATTTCTATCATCCGACGTCGATTGACGAATATGCATGTCCCATCCACCAACCGAGTGTCGTGTAGGGGTTATGTTTTCCATACTACCACCGCACACGGGCACTTCTGTGTTTTGCATCCCACTTACAGAGTGTCGACTTGGGGTCGTGTATTCCCCTAGAACGATAATAGATGTTGAGGTCGTAGCCAGATCACTTGGAGATGAAAATTCTACATATACCTCGATATACGGTGAACCACTGGCAAGATGAGTCTCCACCATTGCCTCAAGGCTCCGAGGACCTTTGATGTCGAATGCGTCATATCTCACCGGATCAACCGAAGCGCAAAATCTATACTTAATAGACTGAACTTTCATTGGCGTTGTTCCGAATATTTTACGCCTAATTCTTTTGCTAAGTTCTACCAAATCGACGTTTCGATTAAAACTCAATCGCGCTGTGTTCTCCGATAAGAAAACAACACCATCTTGATGTCACGCACTTCACCATCGTAGTAAATAACAAGATTAATCGTTCACTCATTTTCAATTTTTTTTCCTTTTGCTTGAATTTGCTTTCGCTTGCCGAGAATGCAATTTGGCTGATTATAGCCTAATTTTGCCTGATCGCCTTTGTAGCAAAAGTCGTCCCACGTGGGGCGCTTTTCGGTGCTCCGGTAATAGTGCACCTATTTGAAGCGTTTTTGTCACTTGTTTGTTCGAAACGTCTCTCAAAATAATTTTGCCGGAGACCATCAGTAGCAAAAGCGCGTCCACGTGAGAGCGTTTTACCACGGTTTGTTCTCAAACGTCTCTCAAAATTATTTTGCCGAGACTACTACCCAAAAATTATTTCATTTTTCACGTTGCAAGTGGATGGAAAGATTCCCCAAAATGCGTCCACGTCGGTAGCGTTTTTGGGAAAGTAGCTAAAGCGCGTCCATAGGGGCGCTTTAGGCCACCTCAACAAAAGCGCCCTCGTGGGAGCGTTTTTCTGAGGTGGCCTAAAGCGCCCCCATGGACGCGCTTTAGGTCGCTTTCCCAAAAATGCTTGTTGACGTGACGCGATTTTGGGGAAATTGCCTTTTCCTATCAATATTTTTGAAACCCGTCCTTTCCTAATTTTTATTTTTTTGGTATTTTTGGATATTTGCCCTATAATGGACACATAAATAAGTTATGTCCCTACTTATTGGTCATAAAATTTCATAAATAAATATATTATAATACTTTTATAACATATAAATTATTTTTATTATAAACTTTTTAATCATAACTTCAAATTTTTTTAGGGTTTAAATAATTTTTTTCGGATTTATAATATAAGTAATTTTTTGTCATAATCATCCCAAACACCCATATGTGTTTATGCTTATAATATAATTTTTATAAATTGTATAAGCATATTTTTAAAATTTGAATTTGGGTGTAATTGCCTACGTAATCAATCAAATTTTCACCTTCCCCTAAGAATTGGAAGTGCAATTGAGGTGCTCCAATTAAACCCAATTCGGTAGGACCCATCAATTATAATGGTTACCCAAACATGTCATCCTTACGCTATTACAAGCACTTACACCCAAATTCAATTATTAGGTGGCATTTCTTGGTGTAAAAATTTTATGTAACAAATTTATAAATAATTGATATTAAAATTAAGGTAGTGTTTTGAAAGCCACCTAGTAATTAGATTTGAGTATAACTGATTGTAATTACACTGAGGTGGCATATTTGTGTAACCATTGTATTTTATGAGTTCCATTAAATTTAGTGTAACCGGAGAATCCCAATTGCATTAATAGGAAGTAGTGTGAAAATTAGAATAATTACATGAGTAACTACATCAAAATTCAATTGTGCAATGATTTTCCAAGTACTCATGCATTATTTAACTTTAAAAATTTATTTTTATAAAACTTTTAAGTTATAAAAATATATATTATAAGCAAAAACATATGAGTTTTGAGATGGTTATTGCAAAAAAAAAAAATCTAAAATTATACTATTAACCTTAAAAATTATGACGGGTAATTATTTGATACACAATTTATAGAGTTTTTTAGACTGCACAAGTGGGTTGATAACATGACAAGTGTCATTTTTATATTTTTTACTACATTTTATAAGATACTTGTTACACCCTAAACCCGCTTATGGCATAAAAAGCTCAGCAAGCGATGTATAGGATAGTTTTTCAAAAAATAATGTGTATTTATAAAGTTATAACAAAAATTTATATTATTTAAATTCTGAAAAATCCTAAATTTATTGTCAAAATATATATTATAAAAATAATTCACATGTTATAAAAGTCTTATAATATACTTATTCACGTGTTCATGCTATATATTATAAAAATAATATATATTTATAAAAATCATAATTTTTGCCACAATTTATTTGTAAAAAGTAATTTTCTAAATTTAAGGTAAAAATTATACTATTTATAAGAAGTGTTATGAAAGTTATTATACACTATATAAAACTTTTTTATAATGGTTATATACTATAAATTTATATCTTTTAACCTAATTTACTTATTATAAAAATGGTTATAATAAGTCTTTCTCTAAATTAAGTTTATATAAATTTTTATAACCAAAGCTATAGGTTGTTTGCATTGTGAACCTAAATATAATGTTTTAGATAATAGTTATGCAAATAATAAAAGTTTTCTTACACCATAGTGTAAGGTACGATACCATTTGAGAGAATGGATTTAGACCAAGCACTAGAAATAGCTCGCGAACTCTTTAATTTGAGACATTCAAAGTTTCAAAATGTGGTTTAAAGGACATTTGTTGTTTTTTAAAAATATATATCATATTAACAAGATCACCTTAGTATAGAAAAAATAAGGTTGGATCGTACTTGAAAGATTTGAAACGATAATTGCAAGTAAACTGAGTAGTGCTAGAAGCAATGCTTAAGAGCAGTGCCAATTGCTTCAAGCCCTAGTGAAGAACAAAGCAGAAAAACAATAAACACTCAATATGTTTACGCAATTGGTTTTCCTGCAAGTTCTTACCTAGAGAGATAATCCATCGCAAGTGATTACAAGCACTAACACTCACCAAATTAGCAACCTCACTTTTGCACCTAAGATCTAAATCACTCTACTGTAAGTTTCCCGAAAATATAAAAACTAAGTGACTCACTTGTTTACCTACAAAATGCACTCTAAAAAACAAGTTCTAAAAAAAATAAGTGTTAAAATTCTTAACACCTTTTACCTACAAAAACCTTTCAATATATAAGAGTTTAAGGCATGTTAACATAAAATATCAAGTACCATCAATCTTCCCATCAAAATAGCAAGATAATCAACATGTAAAATATCTTCAATAAGTTTAGGATCAGGATATGTTACCAAGTTACCTGGTCCAATCCAATCTTCGTGGTATTGGTTGATAGAGCTTGTAAGGCTGAAGAGCTGAATAAGGAAAGGAGAAAAGCCATGATTGAGGCATGAGATGCAAAAAAGAGGCCGATGAGTAAGTCATTCCAATCCTAATCAAAGAGGTCCAAAGAAACGAACCCTCGGACGACTGCTTCAGCTGGGTATTCACACCGAGGTCGTGGTAAAACATATTCGGACTCTAGAGTTCAAGCCACCTCGATGACAAGTATGGGTAATACGAAATCAAATAAACCCGAGTGCCAGAATTGTGGTAGACAACATATTGAGGAGTGTTGAGGAAATAATCGAGCTTGCTACAAGTGTAGTTCACTAGACCACTTCATTCGAAATTGTCTTGAGTGGATGAAAAAGACAGAAAATAAGAAGTGAGAGCGAGCAATGCCGCTTCGAGGGGTAGACCACAGAAGAACCTGGGAAGTGGGGCTAGCAGTAGAGGTATGCCTAGAGATTCTGCTGTGAGACTAGAGGGTAGAGCGTCTGCAAGGACTTATTCCATTCGTGCTCGCGAAGAGGCATAATCCCCAGATGTGATTACGGGTACTTTTTCTCTTAATGATATTTCTGTTGTTGCTTTGATTGATCCGAGGTCTACTCATTCGTATGTTTGTATAAAATTGGTGTCTAGCATGAATACTATTGTTGAGTCTACAGAATTTGTGATAAAAGTGTCAAACCTGTTAGGGAAGCATGTGATAGTTGACAAAGTGTGTAGAAATTGTCCCTTGATGATCAGAGGCCATTGTTTTCCGGCTAACCTCATGCCCATACCATTTGATGAATTTCACCTAATTCTTGGCATAGATTGGTTGGCTATTCATAATGTGTTAGTAAATTGTGGTAGTAAGTTTATTGAACTGAGATGTGTAAATGGAAATATTTTTCGGGTTGAATTAGATGAATCGGATAACTTGCCTGTAATGATTTCTTCTATGGCAGCTGAGAAATGTATGAGAAAAGGGTATGAGTCCTATCTTACATTTGTGTAAAATACCCAATAGTCAGAAGTAAAGATTGAATCAATGCCTGTGGTATGCGAGTATCCGAATGTGTTTTCGAAAGAGTTACCTGGATTGCCTCTAGCTAGGGAGGTTGAGTTTGGTATTGAGTTAGTACATGGTACGGCACCTATTTCGGTTGCCCCATATAGGATGGTACCATTGGAGTTAAAAGAATTGAAGGCTCAGTTACAAAAGTTGACGGATAAAGGTTTTGCAAGACCGAGCTATTCTCCGTGAGGTGCTCCAGTACTTTTTATGAAAAAGAAAGACGGGTCGATGAGGTTATGTATAGACTACAGACAGCTCAATATGGTTACAGTTAAGAACAAATATCCTTTGCCAAGGATCGATGATTTATTGACCAACTGAAAGAAGCCACAGTGTTTTCTAAGATAGACCTAAGATCCGATTATTATCAGCTGAGAGTTAAGGAGCAAGATGTACCGAAAACTACATTTTGGATGAGGTATGGCCATTACGAGTTCCTCGTTATGCTCTTTGGCTTAACGAATGCTCCTACCGTATTTACGGATTTAATTAATTGTATTTTCCGACCGTACTTGGATAATTTTGTAGTTATTTTTATTGATGATATATTAATTTACTCTCGAGATGAGAGTGAGCATGTGGAGCATTTAAGAACTGTTTTACAAATTTTAAGAGATAAGCAGTGTATGCTAAGTTTAGCAAAAGTGAGTTTTGACTCTGAGAGGTTGGATTCTTAAGACACATCGTGTCGGGTGGTGGAATTAGAGTTGATCTGAATAAGATCTCGGCTATTGTTGAGTGGAAACCGCCGAGGAATGTGTTAAAGATTAGGAGCTTTTTGGGCTTAGTGGGTTACTACAGATGATTCGTTAAAGGGTTCTCCATGATTGCTACACCGATGACGAGGTTGCTACATAAAGATGTCAAGTTCAAATGGGTAGAGAGGTGCCAACAGAGTTTTGAGAAACAAAAAGCATTGTTGACTGAAGCCCCAGTATTGGTACAACCTGAGTCGAAAAAGGAGTTTGTAATCTATAGTAATGCTTCAATTAATGGTCTTGGTTGTGTGTTGATGTAAGAGGGCAAGGTAGCAGCTTATGCCTCGAGACAGCTAAAACCACATGAAAAGAATTATTCGATGCACGATTTGGAATTGGTTGCCGTCGTTTTTACTTTGAAGATTTGGCGTCATTATTTGTATGGTGAGAAAAGTCAAATCTTTACCGATCACAAAAGCTTGAAGTATCTGATGAACCAAAAGGACTTGAATTTACGTAACGAAGGTGGCTCGAATAATTAAAAATTATGAGCTGGTAATTGATTATCATCCAGGGAAAGCGAATGTGGTCGCAGATGCCTTGAGCAGAAAATCCTTGTATGCTTTGAGAGCTATGAGTACGAGTTTGACATTATCTGATGATGGTTTTATATTGGCCGAGTTGAAGGCTAGACCATTGTTTCTTTAGTAGATTTGTGAAGCTCATAGGAATAATAGTGGAATGTAAGCTAAGAGAGCTCAGTGTGAATCAAGAAGTAACTCTAATTTTCGGGTCGGTCCAGATGATTGTTTGACGTTTCGTGATAGAGTTTGTGTACTGAAAGATGATAAGTTGATTCGAAAAATTTTACATGAGACACACAATGGTTGTTTGTCAGTACATTCGGGCAGTACAAAAATGTATAATAATTTGAAGAAGTTGTATTGGTGGTCGGGTATGAAAAGAGACATCTCTGAGTTTGTTACAAAGTGTTTGATCTATCAACAAGTGAAAGCAAAGCATCAAGTACCTTCGGGTTTACTTCAGCTAGTGATGGTTCCAGAGTGGAAATCGGACCGAATCACGATGGATTTTGTAACAGGATTATCCATGACTCCAAAAAAGAAAGATGTTGTGTGGGTTATCGTTGGTAGATTAATGAAATCGACTCACTTTATACTGGTACGTACTGATTACTCACTTGACAAGTTGGCTGAGCTGTATATTGCCAAAATTTTGAGATTACATGGGGTGCCTATGTCCATTATTTCGGATAGAGATCCAAGATTTACTTCGAGGTTTTAGAAAAAGTTGCAAGAAGCCTTGGGTACGAGATTGAATTTTAGTACCGCATTCCATCCGCAAACTGATGGTCAATCTGAAAGGCTGATTCAAATTCTTGAAGATATGCTCCGATGTTGTATTTTAGAGTTCGAAGGTAGTTGGGAAAAATATCTCCCTTTGGTTGAATTTGCCTACAACAATAGTTATCAATCGAGTATACAGATGGCACCGTATGAAGCATTATATGGACGTAAGTGTCGAACTCCTTTGTATTGGACCGAGCTTGATAAACCATAATATATACATATTTTAATCCCACATTTGACAAACTTTTGGATGATTTAACCTTTGAATTATGGAATTCGATGATCATAATCTTTTAATTTCATGTTTTATACTTAGGTGAGCATAGGAGGATGAAAAGAATGAGAAACGGACTAAAAACGGAGAAATTGGGCCAAAGTAAGAAATCAACACTGCCTGGAGTTCACCACACGGCCGTGTCACTTTAGCAGACTCGAACACGGCCTGGGATCGATCCACACGAGCGTGTCCCTACCGCAACAAAGAAGAATTTCATTCGGATTAGGATACTTTCGGGCCAATAAAGGCATCACGAAGCCTATATAAACACCCTAGGAGGCAACTTAAACGGGAGTTGACAGGACATCGAATAGACGCCGAGTAGAAAGGAGAAAATACTCCAAGACAGCCGTTCGAAACAGCTTAGGAGAAGGATCTCCATCAAGACCGAAGATCTCTCATCAAGTTCTTTAGAAGTTTTTGGGTTTTCTTATGTTTTGTTGTTTTTCCTCTTTTATGATGTTTTCCTCTTCTAGTATGAACTAAATCCCTTAGATACCTAAGGGGATGAAACCTATGACAGGTCTTATTATTATTTGAGTTATGAGATAAATACTTGTGCTTATTCTTAATTGTGAGTTTTATTCTTGTTTTGATAATCCAGGTTATTGATTCAAGTCAAATGTGCTTATTCAGTGGAGCAAAAGTCCCTGTTTAAGAGTTCAACACAATTAAGCGGAGTTGATTGTAACCCTAGAAATAGGGCGACGAAAATCTGCCGGATTAGGGTCAAACCTAATATGGGACTCCATAGATCGAATTAATGTGACAATAGGGGTTTTAATTAGAAAAGATTTCAAACCTAATATGGGAATCCAGAGATCGAATTAATCCACAGCTATACTACTGTTCGATAGGTGCGTTTGCCTTTGTCGAAATAATAGTTAGTTTCGAGCTTCCATCAAGTTTTTTGGCACCGTTGCCGGGGACTAAGATATTAGGGAAACTAAATTTTTATTACTTTAGCCATTTTATTTATTTACAATTTATATTTATTTTATTTTTAACTTTACTAATTTCTTTTATTCGTTTCTGGTAGGTACCTCTAGTTTTTGACTAGAAGGAACCCGACAGAACTTTTGATTTTTAACAGTGTTATAGAAGGTACCATTCGCAGAAATCGTAGGGAAATAAGGCGAAGCCTACAGTACATAGAAGAAGAGCAAGAAAATGATCCTGATACTACCAAAGAGATGGCTGATAATAATCCACTACCTCCTGTGGTGGTAGCAAATCTGGTGAATCAAAATCCTGCTCCTCGTACTATGTACGATTATGCTAAACCTAATTTAACAGGAACCGAATCTAGTATTGTTAGACCTACTATTGCGAAAATAATTTTGAACTTAAACCTAACACTATACAAATGATACAGCAGTTTGTTCAGTTTGATGGTTTGCAGGATGAAGATTCAAACAATCACTTAGCAAATTTTCTAGAATTCTGCGACACTTTCAAAATAAATGGCATTTCTGATGATGTCATTCATCTTCGGTTGTTTCCTTTTTCATTGAGACACAAAGCTGAACAGTGGTTGAACTCGTTACCACGAGGATCAATCACTACATGGGAACAAATGACTGAAAAATTTCTACTTAAATATTTTCCGCGGCTAAAACAGCTAAGTTAAGGAATGATATCTCTTCTTTTGTGCAGATGGATGTAGAGACACTTTACGATGCATGGGAGAGATACAAGAATCTATTGAGAAGGTGCCCTCACAATGGGTTACCCTTATGGCTGCCGGTTCAAACCCCTGAATAACAAAACCCCTGAAGCGACTTATGAGTGTATAGAGGAGATGTCATTGAATAACTATCAATGACAAGTTACGAGGACAAAACCAATAAAAGTTGCCAGTGTCTTCAACCTCGACGTAGTAACCATGCTATCAAATCAGGTAGAACTGTTAAATAAAAAGATTGATAGTTTATGTGGCTCTTCACAGGTACACCCAGTGATGCAATGTGATACACACGGAGGAGAGACAAACAATACAGAATACCCACCCTACAACCCTGGCATAGAAAACGAACAGATGAACTATATGGGTAATAATTCTAGACCTCAAAATAACCCTTATAGTAACACTTACAATCTAGGTTGGAGGAATCATCCAACATTTTCATGGGGTGGCCAAGGAAATCAGAGACAACAACCCCTCCTAGGCTTTCAACAGTAACCCTACCCACAATAGAAAAAGCTGTACCTTGAGGAGATGCTGACAAAATTCATCGCGGTGTCAGAAACTCATTTTCAAAATACCGAAACAACTTTGAAAAATCAGCAAGCATCGATTCAAGGGCTTAAGGATCGAATTGGACAACTAACCAAGTTAGTTTCTGAAAGGCAACCAGATAGTTCTCCTAGTGAAAAAGAGCATGTGAAAGCAGTTACACTAAGGAGTGGAAAGGAGTTGGTTGAAGCCAAAAAGAAGATGCCACAAGAAACTGATAAGGAAAAAGGGGAGAAAGTAAATGAGAATGCAACTTCGGTACTCAAAGAGAATAACCCAGCAATCCCATATCCAGCAAAGTTGAAGAATGACCGCATATACACATAGTATGGTAAATTTCTTGAACTTTTCAAACAATTACATATTAATTTACCTTTTGTTTAAGCTATTTCGCAGATTCTGACATACGCAAAATTCCTAAAAGAGCTTCGACAAATAAAAGGAAGTTTAAAGAAATATCAACCGTGGAACTCAACGAGGAATGTTCAGTTATTCTCCAAAATAAGCTACCAGCCAAATTGAAAGATCCAATAAATTTTACTATTCCCTGTTTAATTGGTAGTTTAAATATTGAGAAAGCATTAGCTAATTTAGGTGCTAGGATTAATTTAATGCCTTATAAAATGTTCAAGCAGCTTGGTCTTGGGGAACCAAGAATGACTAGGATGAGTATTCAATTAGCTGACAGATCTATTAAATATCCTAGGGAAATTATTGACGATATTTTGGTAAAAGTTGACAAATTTATATTTCCTATTGACTTTTTTGTGCTTGACATGGATGAGGACGTTGAGGTACCTTTAATTTTAGGACGCCCCTTTTTAGCTACTACTAGAGCTATTATTGATGTAGGTGATGGTAAACTTGAATTACAAGTAGGCGACGAGGAAATCATTTTTAAAATTTATGATGCTATGCGATATTCTAGAGAGAAAGATAATTCCTGTTATTTTATTGACTTCATTGACAATTTTATTCAAAATTCTTTTCAGGAAATTATACATGACGACACGCTGGAACTGTGTCTTACTCAAGGTAAGGGGAAGCTAACGATACCAATGAGTTAAGGGAGGTAGAAAGTGAGTTAAATTCTAATAATTCTTCCCCAAGACAAAAGAAACACGAGAACATTGAAATAAACAACAAACTAAAACAAAAACCTTCTATTGAAGAACCACCCAAATTGGAATTGAAGTAGTTACCAAATCACTTAGAATATTCTACACTACCAGTAATCATCTCTTCAAAACTGGGGCCCAAAGAAAAAGACGAGTTGCTACAGGTACCAAAGGAGCATAAAAGAGCCATAGCTTGGAAATTTTATGACATTAAAGGGATAAGTACATCGTTTTGCACGCAAAAAATCTTAATGGAAGATGAATATAAACAATGTGTGCAAGCTCAAAGACGATTGAATCCCAACATGAAGGAAGTTGTCAAAGCTGAGGTAATTAAACTTCTAGATGCTGGAGCTATTTATCTTATTTCTAACAATACTTGGGTAAGCCCTGTGCAGGTTGTTCCAAAGAAAGGAGGCATGACTGTTGTAGCCAACAAAAAGAATGAATTGATTCCTATAAGAACAGTAACATTTTGGAGAGTTTGCACTGACTATAGGAAGTTGAATGATGCCATGAGAAAAGATCACTTCCCTCTACCATTTATTGATCAGATGTTAGAAAGATTATCTAGGCATATGTACTACTACTTCCTAGACGGGCTCTCTAGCTATTTCCAAATCCCAATAGCTCCTGAGGATCAAGAAAAGAAAACATTTACATGCCCACACGGTACGTTTGCTTATTGTACAATGCCTTTTAGATTATGCATGCTGGCCATCTTTGATGGACTCGTGAAAGATATTATGGAGGTATTTATGGATAACTTTTCGGTATTTGGTAATTTGTTCCATCTCTGTCTTAAAAATTTAAAATGAGTCCTAATAAGATGTGAGGAAACAAATCTTGTGCTTAATTGGGAAAAGTGTCACTTTATGGTTCGAGAAGGAAAATTTCTAGTAAAGGGATTGAGGTTGATAAAGCAAAAATTGAAACCATAGAAATACGACCTCCCTCTAGTCCGGTTAAGGCTATTAGAAGCTTTTTAGGACATGCTGGATTTTATAGAAGATTTATTAAGGATTTTTCTAAAATAGCTAAGCCTTTAACAAAACTTCTAGAAAAAGATGTACCTTTCGATTTTTATCAAGAATGTTTAGAAGCATTTAATACCCTTAAAAATAAATTAATAAATGCTCCAATTATAATTGCACCTGATTGGAATTTACCCTTTGAACTAATGTGTGATGCGAGTGACTTTCCAGTAGGTGCAGTTTTGGGACAATGAAGAGACAAGCATTTTCAGCCGATCTATTATGCTAGCAAAACGTTGACAGCCGCACAAGAAAATTACACTACCACAGAAAAAGAATTGCTAGATGTGGTCTTTGTATTTGATAAATTTAGACAGTACTTGATATTATCTAAATTTGTCGTTTATATTGACCATTCAGCTCTTCGTTATCTTTTAGCAAAATCTGACGCAAAACCTCGTCTCATAAGATGGATTTTACTCTTACAAGAATTCTATTTGGAAATACAAGAAAGGAGCTGAAAATCTCACGGTAGACCATTTTTCTAGGCTTGAAAATCCATATATCAGAGAATATAAATGACTCATTTCCCGAAGAACAACTCTTTACCATTTCTGACGCCGAGGTACCTTGGTTTGCAGATATTGCTAATTTTTAGCCGCTAACATCCTACCAAAAAAGTTAACCCATCATTAGAAGAAGTGATTCTTTGCTGATTCGAAGAACTACTTTTGGTATGACCCTTTTCTTTTCCGTATATGTGCAGATCAAGTAATTCAGAGATGCATCACAAAGGCGAAGCAAGCAAAATCCTGGAACATTGCCATTCAGGACCTTCAGGAGGACATTACAGCGGGATTAGGACAACACATAAAACACACGAATCAAGTTTTATTGGCCAACTCCGTTCAAAGATCCCAACAGGTATGTTGCTTCGTGTGATAGATGCCATAGAATAGGTAATATCTCTAAAAGCGACGAAATGCCTCAAACATATATGCTATCATGTGAAATATTCAACATATGGGGTATTGATTTTATGGTTCCATTTCCTAGTTCATTTGGGAATAAATACATATTACTAGCAGTGGATTATATGTCAAAATGGGTGGAAGCTCAAGCTTTACCTACTAATGATGGTAGAGCAGTAGTGAGATTTCTTAAGAAACTCTTCTCTCGATTTGGAACACCCAGAGCAATTATCAGTGATAGGGGTACTCATTTTTGTAATACTCAATTTGATAAGGTCTTAAAGAAATATGGAGTACACCACAGAACAGCTACCCCCCTCAAACTAGTGGACAAGAGGAAGTAGCAAATCAAGAACTTAAGCGTATTCTAGAAAAAACAGTAGAATCAAATAGGAAATATTGGGGCTTAAAAGTAGATGATGCTTTATGGGCCTACAGAACAGCTTTTAAAACTCCCATAGGAACACCCCCATACAGACTTGTCTACGAAAAAAGTTGTCATCTACCATTTGAATTAGAGCACAAACCTTTTTGGGCTATAAAATTCTTGAATTACAATCTTAAACTTGCAGGTGAGAAAAAAATGATGTAGTTGAACGAGCTAGATGAGTGGCGAGGTAATGCCTACGAGAACTCACGTACATATAAGGAAGCAATAAAGTGGCGCCATGATGCTCGCTTAAAGCAACCAAAGTCATTCAAAGTAGGAGATCTAGTTTTACTATACAATTCAAGGCTCATATTGTTTCCTGGAAAGTTGAAATCAAGATAGTCAGGTCTATTCATAATCAAAACTATCTTTCCCTATAGCACGGTCGAGGTAACTCATCCAAATTATGGCACATTCAAGGTAAACGATCAACGACTGAAAATTTATAATGGTGAATATTTTAGGGATATAAGAGAGGAGCTTCAGCTCCGTGAACCTTTACTTACGAATGAAAACAAGAAAAGTCTAGCTCAAAACTCTAAACGAGCACTTCTCGGGAGGCAACCCGAGCACTAATCCCATTAACATCCATATTTTTATTTTTGGCATCTAACTAAAAACTAACCAATTTAATAGACACAGGAATTCTCATCCACACGGCATATCACACGGGTGTGGCCATGGCCGTGTGGACACCACGGGAATAGACACAGGCTGGCAGTGGTCATGCGAGACAAAGAAGAAAAACTTTTCCCGAAAATGGGTTGCAATAAAATGGCCACGATCGTACGATGCAGCCGTGGTCGATACTAAGTAAATGACACGGGAGTTCGACACGGACGTGCCTCAAGGCCGTGGTCGAAACTGATTAACAAACACGGGCGTATGATTTTATACACGGGCGTGGGAGAAGCGAACAAAGACGCACATGGTCATGCAATTCGATCGTGTTACACAACATGCCCATGGGACACGAGCGTGGAACACGACTCAGACGCGCCCAAAACACGGGCTATGACAAAACATCACGGCCATGCGATACGACTGTGGTCAAAACTAAGTAAGGCACACAGGCATTCGACACGCCCGTGCCTTGAAATTGTGGCCAAACCTGTCGAATTAACATGGGCCTGGGCAATAATGACACAGCCGTGTGGAACAACACGCCCACAACAACACGGGAATGGGACACAAAGTAGGCGCGCCGAAGCCCTAATTTTAGAAACACATGGGCTAAAAATGATTCACACGGCGTGGGACGTGCCCATGTACCCCTATTTCTATATAAACCCCTCACTATTCATCATCTCTTCCCCAAAATCTTTCTCCCTAAACCCTAGCCATTTCCCCCTCCCTCTCTCCTACTAAATCCGGCCACCACATCATCACCCCCTCATTCTTACTCTCTCCTTCTTCCTCTTTTCCTTCCTCCTTTCCCCCTACTCTACACAGTCCACGCCCGTGTGACGACAACACGCCTACGTACCACCACCTCCCCCGTGCTCTGACCATCACCTCAACCGCGTCACTTCCCTCAACAACTCCACCGACCACCTTTCTTTTTCCTGATTTTTGCTTCATTCGTCTTTATTTATTATCATTATGATTTTACTTAAGTTAATAGGCATCTTATTTTTATTTCTTAATATTAGTTACCCTCATTATTAGATTGTTAGTTTATCATAACTAACAATACTTATGCTGATTATTTAAGAATAAATGTTATTCTTTATGGCATTAGGATAGGATAATATATGTCTTGGCTGGAAATAATACTTGAATTGTTGAATATCTTTTATCTTCAGGTACGAAATGACTCCCACACGTGGATGAAAAATCATCGTTCTCACGTCAAAAAAATGGAAGGGACAGGGTGCAACCTCCTCGACCGCCTTCGCAAAAATACGCCAATCATTCCTATAGTTTCCTCCAAGAGCACAGGAGGATCTCTATAAGATACTATGTGCATGACCTCTCGGTGTAGGAAGATGTATTAATTGGACCGCCTTGAAGCAGGTTCAGCTTGCCGACGAGGTACGAGCCTTACTATTTACATACCCATGGGAAAAATTCTTCGAGATCATCGAGCCCATATACCTAGAGCTCACTTTGGAGCTCTGTTCCACGTTTCACCTTCAGACAGTGATGACATACCACGATGACCCCAGTACGATCCAATTTCTTCTCGGAGGCATTGTACGTGAACTGAGTGTCCCATAATTAGGGATCACGTTGGGACTCTACACCGATGAATTCATGTAGGATAATAAACTCGAGGACCTCCACCGTCACATCCATAAACCCCCCTCCGCCTGTTGGAACAACAAAGCCCCTCTTTCGGCCACCTACGACCTTAATCGCTCCAAGGCGACAGCTCTCGTCCCATCTCTGAGGTATTTACACGCTACCTTAACTTATACACTGACAAGTAGGCGAGAGAGCACCGGCGTTGTCAACACTCACGACGCCTACTTCCTATGGTGCATGACGAACGGACATGTCTTCGACCTAGCCTATTTCATAGCTCGTGCCATTCAACATCAGACGGAATAACATAGGAGAGGGGTCATATATATGGGTCCATACATCACGCGCTTGGCTCGATATTTCGAGCTCCTTAACACCGCCGCTCAGATTTCCTCACTCACACTAATAGAACAAATGTCCCCGCAGGGAATCCAGACGATGCTACACATGAGGATGATCAAGTGTCTCCGTGGGACAGATCCTCCCCAATATCGTCTAGCCCATACCACCAAGGAGGAGGATCCTGAGGGCATTACTGATAATGTTCCCCCACCACACGAAGTGCTACCACCAAGACAGCATCCAGTTCATGCAGCAGCTTCTCTATCAGACTTATCTGAGTGCCTGACACGATTCGAGCAGTAGTGCTTCCAACGCTTCGTCCACATCGACACCACCCTCCACCAGATATGCCAACACCTTCACATTTCATCTCCGCCCCCACCTCGCGACCCTGCCGATGACGAGGACCTTTGAGTCCTTTTATTTTCTTTATTTTCATTTTTATTGTTATTTTGTTTTTCTTTTCATTTTCTCTATTTTTATTTTAGTTTACTTTCTTTTATAACTCAACTTTTTACCTTTCTTGTTTAAAACTTTTATTGGTATAGTTTAATTTCTTTTATGTCTGACTATCTAACTCTCAAGCGTCTATAACGACATTCATTAAATAATACTCCCTAAAAAGTTAGCTGATGACTTCGCAGTTCAAAAAGATTCAACGTGCCACTCAATGAATGAACACATCACCAGAGTACTCCCCACCACCTTCACCCATGCCTAGTCATCATGTTCATCATTGATCATCCTCCAGGGAATCCATCCAAAATTCAGGAAGTTTTACTTCTCCCTATCTCTTATGATTTCATGCTATTACTCTCTAGATATATTTCTTTGTACATTGAGGGCAATGTACATTTAAGTGTGGGGTAAATTTCAAAATTTCTTAACTTTTTGCATTATTCGCAAATCCCTGAATGATATCTTGTCTTAAGTAATTTTCTCATATTACTAATTAGAATGAAACTTCTGTTGATTTATGATTTTTATTGATATGTTTTAGATTAAGTCATAGTTAATTGTGCATTGATAATTTAAACTTTAAGATATTAGAGAATCAAGCATGATAAGTCTGTTTTCAGAATTAAAAATTTCTAGGTTGTTAACCTAAAATTGAATATTACCTTGAAGTTTGAAATTTACAAGGTTGACATCAAAAACCATAATTTTTGTAAGATTTTGAGCCTTTAAAACATATATCTTTTCGTGCTTAATTTATTGATTATGAGTGTGTCAACATTGATTTGTTATTCTAGAACTTGCTTCGATTATACAGGTCAAGACCACACCTTTGATTTGATATACTGAGATGATAAAGGCACCTAGGATTTAACCTACTCACTCCACAAAAAAGCCTACCTCCGTAATTAACCCCTAGTGAACCAGTCTTTAGCCTAATCAACCGTTTCTTGATTTACCACTAATATTAACCCAAAACCCTATTATTAACTTGTTTATCCCATTTTCTTGACTCCCCTTTTGTCAAGATTTGATTTGATCGGTTGCCTAATTATAATAGTTGAATTCATCTTTTATTATGTAATTATTCTTAAAAAGAAAGTTAGAAAATCTATTCATCATCAGTTCTATGTTCTATGAGCTTAAACAGTTAAATTCACATCTTTAGAAAAAACTCGAGTTATTGATGTAATTATTCATTATCAGTTTATTGTTTTTAGTTAGGTAATTTTTCAATTCAATCTCGATTCTAACTTTATTCAGCCTATATCCACACCTTTAACCCAATCTCCATTACAACCATTTAAAGACCTTTTAATTTTTGTATCATCTCATTTTATAGTGGTGGAGATTTGATTTTCATGCAAGCCTATGGTAATAACTTTTCATGTTTGACTGATGAATGCTTTATTTTGAACCTTAAACACTTTGAGTGATTTGAGTGAATCTTTAGTGAGGATGTCAATCCCTATCAGTTTTGGATCAAAGGTAATTATTTAGATAGGGGAAACACCTATGTTTTCGTGCTAAAAAATGACTTAGATTTTTTGAATCTTTAGGACTCTTTGAGTTAAATTATCCATGTATGAATTATCTATGAATTATGATGAGACATTGTTAATGAGAGTTATGAACTGAGGGAAGTTAGTTCTAATTGTGAGTTGAGAATTTTGCTTAAGGACAAGCAAAAGCTTAAGTGTAGGGGTATTTGATAAACCATAATATATACATATTTTAATCCCATATTTGACATACTTTTGGATGATTTAACCTTTGAATTATGGAATTCAATGCTCCTAATCCTTTAATTTCATGTTTTATACTTAGGTGAGCATAGAAGGATGAAAAGAACGAGAAACGAGCCAAAAACAGAGAAATTGGGTCACAGTAAGAAATCAACACAGCCTGGAGTTCACCACACGACCGTGTCACTTTAGCAAACTCGAACACGGCCTGGGCTTGATTCACACAGGCGTGTCCCTGCTACGGTAAAGAAGAATTTCATTTGGATTAGGATACTTTCAGGCCAAGAAAGGCATCTCGAAGCCTATATAAACACCCTAGGAGGCAACTTAAACGGGAGTTGATAGGATGTCGAATAAACGCCGAGTAGAAAGGAGAAAATACTTCAAGACAGTCGTTAGGAACAGCTTAGGAGAAGGATCTCCATCAAGACTGAAGATCTTCCATCATGTTCTTTAGAAGTTTTGGGTTTTCTTATATTTTGTTGTTTTTACTCTTTTATGATGTTTTCCTCTTCTAGTATGAACTAAATCCCTTAGATACCTAAGGGGATGAAACCTATGACAGATCTTATTATTATTTGATTTGTGAGATAAATACTTGTACTTTTTCTTAATTGTGAGTTTTATTCTTGTTTTGATAATTCAGGTTATTGATTCAAGTTGAATATGCTTATTCAATGGAGCAAAAGTCCCTGTTTAAGAGTAGATCAACACAATTAAGCGGAGTTGATTGTAACCCTAGAAATAGGGCGATGAAAATCTACCGAATTAGGGTCAAACCTAATATGGGAATCCATAAATCGAATTAATACGACAATAGGGGTTTTAATTAGAAGGAAATTTCAATTAATCAACCTAGAGTCAGTTGTAAGTAGCCTCGAAAGAGGTATTAATAGAATTTAAGGATTTCTACGAATTAACTCAAGTGAATAAATCACATGAATCAAAAGTAATAAGTGAAGTCTAGGTGGATTCTTCCTTAGGTGTCGTCCATCTCATATAAGTTGTCCAAAGTATTTTCCTAGTTTACTCCCTGTCAAGTTCGTAAGTTAGTTAAATTAGTTAGTTAAATTTTAGATTAATAATAAATCCCCTTTTAAATTTTAGGCTAGATAATAAAAATATAGTTATTACTAAGTACTCTTGGTCCTTGAGGATACGATATTCCGAACTCACCACAGCTATACTACTTTTCGATAGGTGCGCTTGCATTTGTCGAAATAATAGTTAGTTTCGAGCTCTATCAGAGCTTAAGGAGAAGCAAATTGACGAGGTTGATTTAGTTAGAGAAACTGAAGAGAAAGTGAAAGTGATCCATAACAGTCTGAAAGTTGCTTCAGACCGAAAAAAGTCATACACGAATTTAAAAAGGAAAGAAATTGAGTTTCAGGTGGGTGATAAAGTGTTTCTGAAAGTATCCTCGTGGAAGAAAATATTGATATTTGGTTGAAATGGAAAATTGAGTCTGCGCTTCATTGGGCCGTATGAAATTATTAAAAGGATTGGACCAGTAGTTTAACGGTTAGCTTTACCGGTGAAGTTAGAGAGAATACACAACGGTTCCATGTGTTGATATTGCGTCGATATCGTTCTGATCCTTCGCATGTAATTCCTCTATCGTAACCATTTTTTTGGGGAAACAGTAAACGACGTGGTCTACTCGATTTTTGAAAAAGAAAAGGAAGAGAGTCGCCACCGATCTTTATTTGGTGTGATCGGATCACCTTTGTCTTAATAAAACATTTAATTTACTAAAACAATGCTTTTTGGTCCACGAACTTTGAGAAAACGGGTTCGAAAGTCGATTACGTGCGAGGAAGGATTAGCACCCTCGACACGCCCGAAACCGGTACCAAACTGATTGATTGATGTCCTATTTGTTGAAAACTTTGAAAGGGTTCGAAAATACAATGCTTTTTATTTTCAAAATTTGAAGGAACTAGAAGGGACGTTAAGACTCTTATTTTCGAGGAGATGAAGCATCATGTCCAGTAAGTTAGGACGCAATACTTTAGGCTCCCGAAACTAAGCTCGTCTTTTAAAACTTGATTTTCGTTTTTGAAGAGGATCTTCCGTCATTTGTTGAATCGAGAAGTCGGAACCCAGTAAGTTAGAGCTCGTTTTCCCGAAAATCCAAATTAGGAATATTGCCTCTATTTTGGAAGAAAAAGAAACTTATCCCGAAGTATCCAGGTGTCGAGTCCAGTAAGTTAGGGCACGACATTTCGAATTTTCGGGATTAAGTATTTTGTTTTAAAATTTAAATTGCAATTTTAAAAGAAACATCCCGTTGTTTAGCTTTAAACGAGGAGAAATCGGAACCCAGTAAGTTAGGGCTCGATTCACTCGAATTGCTAATATGGAATGTCGATTTAAAACTGGAATTTGTGATTTTGAAAAGGGTCTTCCGTGGTTTAACTTGAACGAGAAAAATCGGAACCCAGTAAGTTAGGGCTCGATTTCCTCAAATCTTTAATACGAAATATTGCCTTTATGAAAGAATCGTTTATGTATCGGGTGAAAACTAATATAACATCAATTTGTAAGAAGAAACAAATCATGATATTAACAAGCATAGCGGAATAATAATAAAGAGTAATACGAAAGACAAAAATAGAAGAAATAAAGCAAATAAGCTATATAATTTAAAAGGGAAACAATAGGTAAAAGTAATAAAAGAGATAGAAATGAAATAAATAAGAATTATAAGGATAATAATAATAATAATTACAATAATGAAAATAAAATGTGATAATAAGGATAATTATGGTAAAATAATAATAATAATAATAATGAAATAATAGAATTAACAATAATAATAAAATGATAATAAAATAATAATAAGACAACACTAATATAATAAAGAATAATAGCATATGAAATAATAAGGAAAATAAAGTAATGAATAATTGTAATTAAAAATAAAATAATGATAGTAACGAAAATGAATAGTAATAATAATATAAATAAGATAATAGTAGTGAAATAAATACAAGAATGATATTAGTGATGATAGTGATGATATAAAATAACGAGTAAAAAGCGAATAAATATATATACATATATATGAAAAAAATAGTATAATAATAGCGATAATAACGATAATATATAAAAATAATAATAATAATAATAATAAAATAATAATGAATAATATAGTAATAATAATATATTAAATAATGGCCAAAGAATCAAAATCATAAGTTAACTAACTAAAAAAGGATCAAATTGAATTAAAAAGAGGATTTTGGGGTCAATTTAAAATAAAACAAAAAGGGAAGGACCAGCCTAGAATGCGCGAATTATATGGGGAACCCAAAGGGAAATTTTCCCTGCCCTCTCAAAACGCAGCGTTTATTGCGGGACCGATTCGCAAACCGCGAAATATTATTGGGCCAATGTTGCAATAATTTAAAGTTTGATTTAAAAGAACTAAAAATGCGGAAGGACCATTAGTGCAATTTCCCCTTTGGCTTAATAACACGCGGATCCTTGATCGGCCTGGTGCATGCGGGGTCATAGGCCAAACGACGTCGTTTTAGGGCCATTGAATCAGGCCCTAAACGGCGTCGTTTTGAAATCTTTATAAAACCCAAGTTTTCTCTTTTTTTTTTCATTTCAGCTGCCTACCCCCAAAAAAAATCTCCTTTTGTTTTTTTTTCTCTGCAGGGGTTGGTCTCCGGTGGGACTCCGTGAGATTGTCGCATTGTCGTCGTCGCCGTCGTTGGCGCAGTACATGGCGGCCGAAAAAAGGTCAAATCCTCCCTTTTTTTTTCCTTTTTTTTATATATGATTTAGGTATATATATATTTTAACTGAGTAATACATAAAAAACGAAACAACGAGTGGGAAAAAAATGTGAAATCACCTCCGAATGTTACTGATCTGGTCTGCTATGCGTTTTAGATTCTCCTGTTTGATCTCTACTGTTATTTTTTGTTTTTGAATTTGCTTCTTTTTTATTGATTGCCGAGAAAAGAAAAAGAGAGATTTTACAACATTTTTCAGGCTTTAAATAACCCGAAAAAAATACATGCCCCCTTTCTTTATGTTCTGTCCTTTCTTTTTAATGCTTGCAGGTATTGGTGGAGTTGGTGCTGCAGATCGCGGTGGCCAGTGGCAGTGGGCGGTGGATGGGACAGAAGACCAGGAGTCAGAGGCAAGTGGCGCTGGCAAGTGGCCCTAGGTGCGGCGCACCTAGGGTTTCTGTTTTGTTTTGGGTTAGGGAATTAATGGGCCTGTTGGGTTGTAAAAAATGGGCCGGGCAAATGGGCTAGTACAGCTGCCCCTCTTTGCTCATTGTCGTGTAACGAGAATGGAGCAAAGACTTTCACAAGGCCCATTTTGCCCGGGCCTGCTAAGCCCCGACTCCTTTTGTAGCCTTATTTCGTCCATCGCATCTTGTTGTTTTGATCCACTCTATCGCTGCAACTTTAGAGGTATAGGATCTTTCGTTTTTAATTCGCTCACTGTGATTTGCTCCTGCAACATCAGGAATCGCCAAGTCTGTTATCCTCAATCTGATCCCTACAAACTCAGGAACCACTGGATCAATCTTGACCGCTTCCCTGCAACTTCAGGAAGGTCAAATCTACTTTCTTCAATCTGATCCCAGCAAACTCGGGGATCACCAGACTGAATCTTCGACCTGCTTCCTGCAACTTCAGGAAAGTCAAATCTGCTTTCTTCAATTTGATCCCAGCAAACTCGAGGATCACCAGATTGAATCTTTGACCTGCTTCTTGCAACTTTAGGAAGGTCAAATCTGCTATCTTCAATCTGGTCCCTGCAAACTCGGGGATCACCAGACTGAATCTTTGATCCGCTTCCTGCAACTTCAGGAATGTCAAATCTGCTATCTTCGATCTGACTCTTGCAACTTCAAGAAGGTCAAATCTACTATCTTCACTCTGATCCCTGCAAACTCGGGGATCATCAGACTGAATCTTCGATCCGCTTCCTGCAACTTCAGGAATGCCAAATCTGTTTTCCTCAATCTAATCCCTGCAAACTCGGGGATCACCAGACTGAATCTTCGATCTGATTCCTGCAACTTCAGGAATGTCAGATTTGCTTTCTTCGATCTGCTTCACTGCATACTCAGGGAGACGAGATCTGCTCAACCGTACTGTCCTCTTAAGGACGTAACCTGTAGAATGAGTACATACTTATGCCTAATGATTAGGATGCCATGAGTATGATGAGTCAAAATGTTATGAGTATGATTCCTATTTAAGGTGTTATCACTCATTTGTCTGTCAAGGTTTTATCTTTGTTTCCCTTTCAGTGACCGTTTTCGCATGAATGGCTTGCCCCTGTGGAAATTTTGAAGCCTATTTTAGGCCTTAGAACACGGGCCTGCCTTGAATTCTAGGTGTCTTCCCCGGGAGTCACAACTCCTTGAAGAATGTTCGACTTGGTTTGTTTGAGATTCGTTCCTCAACAATTTAGGGTTTTTGAATATTTCCTTATCAAAATTGGCCTATCATGTGTTTTCTAAGTGACCAAGTAACATTATTCACCCTTGCCACGATTACTGCATCGGACGAGAAATTTTGAAGAAACAGTTTCCATTGAGAATGTCTTTATCTTGTGTTCATGGAAGTTCTAAACAAATGTTCTGTTTCGGCTTCCTGTTTTATCTAGAGATTTTCAAAGTGATACGTGGAACTTTCCTTTGTGAAATCGTTAGTTCATCAATTATTGTTTCAATGCAGCATGTTAATGATAGATAACAATAGGTCAATTTCAAAGAGAATTAAAATGAATTATCTATGAAATAAAGAAAAATTGACTGGGGACATATCCCCTTTTTTTATGGCGAAAAAGAACCCAAAAAGGGTAAAATAAACAACATGGATCAGACGCCCTAGGCATCGCCGATTGGGCTTCTATACAAACTTCAAGAAGACTGCTTTGAGCCTGTCATGTGTTTAGAAGACTCAAAGTATTTTGTTGATGCCCCGATATGCAACGTGCTTCCTTTTCTGTTGATTATAGCGCTGCAAGATCGCGATGTGTCCCTTCAAAATTTGAGCCGCCTTTTTCGGGTTTTCAACTCAAAAAGCCCTTTGGTCTCAAGGTGCCCTTTTGCGGGTTTTCACCTTGGCCTCTCCGTTTTTTTTCGAAGTTTCAAAGTACCCTTTGCGGGTTTTCACCTTGGCCTCTTCCTATTTCAAGCAAAGTATTTCTTTACTGCATCTGAGTTCACGGGTTAGGCAAACTTTTCCCGTCCATTTCAGTCAGAATCAGTGCGCCTCCCGAGAAAGCTTTCTTTACCACACACGGTCCCTCCCAGTTCGGCATCCATTTCCCTCTGTGATCCTTTTGTATGGGAAGGATCTTTTTTAACACGAGGTCCCCTTCGTGGAATTCCCTTGGGCAAACCTTTTTGTTGTAAGCTCGCATCATTCTCTTTTGGTACATCTGACCGTGACGGATAGCCCTTAGTCTCTTTTCTTCAATTAAGTTCAACTGATCATATCGAGCCTGGATCTATTCAGCTTCATCCAGCTTCACTTCTAACAATACTCGAAGGGAAGGTATTTCTACTTCAATAGGTAGAACTGCCTCCATCCCATAGACCAATGAGAAAGGCGTTACCCCAGTAGAAGTTTGGACAGACGTTCGATAAGTATAGAGCGCGAACGGTAATTTTTCATGCCAATCCTTGTAAGTCTCGGTCATCTTCCCCACTATCTTTTTTATGTTTTTGTTGGCTGCTTCCACTGCCCCATTCATTTTTGGACGATACGGAGACGAATTGTGGTGTTTAATGTTGAATTGGCTGCAAACTCCCACTATCGTACTGTTGTTTAGGTTCAATGCATTGTCTGATATGATCCTCTCAGGCATTCCATATCGACAAATGATCTCCTTCTTCAAGAACCGACTGACCGCTGACTTAGTGACGTTAGCATACGAGGCGGCTTCTACCCACTTGGTGAAGTAGTCAATGACCACGAAGATGAACCGATGCCCATTTGAAGCTTTCGGTGAGATTGGTCCGATGACGTCCATGCCCCACATGGAAAATGGCCACGGGAAAGTCATAACGTGTAAAGGTGACGAAGGCACATGAATCTTATCTCCGTAAATTTAACATTTATGACATCTTTTGGCATAGTTGATGCAGTCTCCTTCCATGGTGGACCAATAATATCCAAACCTCATTATTTGTCTGGCCATTGTGCAACCATTGGCGTGAGTTCCGCAGACGCCTTCGTGGACTTCTTCCAGGATTAACTTAGCCTGGGCGGCATCCACACATCTCAGCAACACTTGATCTTTCCCTTTCTTGTATAGGACCTCTTCATTCAGGACGTATTTGCAAGCTAGTCTTCTCAGCGTCCTTTTATCATTCTCAATTTCTTGGTCTGGGTACTCACGATTTTTCACATACCGTAGTATATCGTGGTACCATGGTAGGCCAGTTTTCTCTTCTTCCTCAAAGTTGTAGCAATGGGCTGGGTCCTGATGAATGCTTATTCGTATAGGCTTCATATCTTCATTCTCGTTTATTTGGACCAGGGAGGCTAGGGTAGCCAAAGCATCAGCCATCTGGTTTTCGTCTCTGGGCAAATAACGAAAAGTGACATCGTCGAACTCTCTGATCAACTCTTGGGCCAATCTTTTACAGATGGCCAGCTTTGGGTCCCTGGTTTCCCATTCCCCTTTAAGTTGATAGATTACGAGGGCAAAATCTCCATACACTTCCAGTACTCTGATTTTACGTTCGATAGCGGCGCGGAGACCCATGATACAAGCTTCATATTCAGCCATATTATTAGTGCAATCGAAGTCCAGTTTGCAAGCAAACGGGTAATGGTCTCCTTTTGGGGATATCAGAACTGCCCCAATTCCATTGCCCACAGCATTTGATGCTCCGTCAAAATTTAGCTTCCAAGGATGATCTTCTGGGGCACCCTCTCCAGTGTTTGCCATATACATCAAATCTTCGTTAGGGAAATCAAAGTCTAAAGGCTCGTAATCTTCAAGGGCTCTGCTGGCTAAAAAGTCCGCTATAACGCTCCCTTTTACTGCCTTTTGGTTCACATAGACTATGTCAAATTCAGAAAGAAGAATCTACTATCTGTTATCTTCCCGTTCAAAGCGGCAGACTCCATCATGTATTTTAGAGGATCTAACTTTGAGATGAGCCATGTCGTATGATACAACATATACTGCCTCAATCTTTGAGTTGTCCAAATCAAGGCACAACATAGTTTCTTGATCGGCGAGTACCTTGTTTCACACTCAGTGAATTTTTTACTAAGGTAGTATATTGCCTTCTCTCTTTTCCCTGAATCGTCATGCTGACCCAGTACACATCCCATTGAATTATCGAGCACTGTCAAATAAAGGATTAACGGCCTGCCTGGATGAGGCGGTGTCAATACTGGGGCATTGGACAGGTATTGCTTTACTTTGTCGAAGGTCTTCTGGCATTCTTCATCCCACGTGCCTGGATTGCGTTTCTTAAGGAGACGGAATATGGGGTCGCATTTCTCAGTCAGTTGTGAGATGAACCGAGCGATGTAATTTAGCCTTCCTAGGAAACCTCTAACTTCTCTTTGGGTACGTGGTGGAGGCAACTCCTGTATGGCCTTGACTTTGTCGGGGTCAACCTCAATCCCCTTTTTACTGACCACGAATCCGAGCAACTTCCCAGACTGAGCTCCGAAAGTACACTTTGCTGGATTAAGTTTTAGTTAGAATTTCCTCAACCTCAAGAATAGTTTCCTTAAGACCTTCACATGTTCCTCTTCGGTGCGGGACTTGGCGATCATGTCGTCGATGTAAACCTCAATTTCTTTGTGCATCATGTCATGAAATAGGGTTACCATGGCTCTCTGATATGTCACTCCTGTATTTTTTAGCCCAAACGATATCACTTTGTAACAAAATGTCCCCCACATGGTTACAAATGTTGTCTTATCCATGTCTTCAGGATGCATCTTTATTTGGTTGTATCCTGAGAAGCCATCCATGAAGGAGAACAAAGAATAGCCCGCAGTATTGTCTACTAAGGTGTCAATGTGAGGCAACGGGAAGTTGTCTTTTGGGCTAGCCTTATTTAGATCCACGTAGTCTCGACATTCGCACTTTTCCATCTTTCTTTGGGGCGAGGGCGATATTAGCCACCCAATCAATACTTGACCACTTGCAAAAATCTGGCGCCGTTAAATTATTTCTCAACTTCTTCTTTTATTTTCAACAAAACATCCGGTCTCATTCTTCGAAGCTTCTATTGGATAGGCTTATATTTTTCTTTTATGGGCAACCGGTGTACTGCGATATCATGGTTTAATCCAGGCATATCTTGATACGACCATGCGAATACATCCTTAAATTCTTGGAGTAACTCGATGAGGCATTGCTTGGTCTCTTCCGTGATACAAGCTCTGATCTTCACTTCTTGTCCTTCTCTCAGGTTCACTACCTCCACTGACACTTTATGTGGTTGGATATGTTTCTCTTCTCGCTCTACCATTCTCAACAAATCTGGAAGTAAGTCACATTCTCTGTCATTTTCAAAATAATGAGATTCTTCTGAACACATGTTTTGCTCAAAATGGACCTTTGAATCTGTAGTATCGTTGCCCATATCATTGATGGCTAGGGACCTATGAAGGGTATCAAGGGATGTACAACGAATAAATGATTTGAAGGATAACTATTCACATGATATGAATGGGAACAAGAAATAAAAAAAGTTTGTTAGAATTAAAGATGCATTTCATTGTAACAAAATATCCGAACATGAGCCTGTTTCACAAAAGAAGTCTCATTGTTTCTAGGCTTAAAACAATGAGTGTGTTCTGAATATTACTCAGATAATCTCTAAAACTATAGGAAATTCCTCTGCGGTCCAATTGTTTAGAACGCTTCCGAGTTAAATGCGGGCGAATGCCCAACAGTTTCCTTGATCGGTTTCTCATCGTATGGCATTGATCCGAGGAAGATTCTCCGGGTGGATTATTCCTCCTGACATGAAGGTACGGGATATGTGGGGGAATGTCATTGATTCTCACTTGATGTCCTCCCCGTTCAACCTTGCCCTTCTTCTTTCTTGTTTCTTCTCTACTTCTTTCCTCATTTGTTTCACGTCCGGTTTGAAACCCAAGCCAAAACGGTCTCTTTTCTCTTTCAGCATCGGGATCTGAATTTTCCCTTGGAGATGTTTACCCAATCCTTTTCCTGGTAGAGCCCCCTTTCCTACCATCATTTGTAGGCCCATCCTCGTGGTCTTGGATAACTTAGGCATCGGGACTTTATTTCCTTCTGAGATGAAGGTAGCATTGACAAACTCTAAGGATCGGAAGGAATATTCAACGGCCTCCTCACTTGTTTCCAGATATGGCGCTTCATTGGTAACAGTTGCTATGATGTCTTCTTCAGCGTTTATAGTTACCAGTCGGTTCTCTGTTACTAGCTTCAATTTCTAGTGCAGTGACGAGGGCACAGCGCCTGCCGAATGAATCCAAGGCCTTCCCAACAAGCAGTTGTAAGGGGGCTTGATGTCCATGACTAGAAAATCCACCTCATATGTATTAGGCCCGATCAATAATGGCATGTCCATTCTTCCTATCACTATTCTCTCGGTGCCATCAAATGCCCTCACTATGTTCTGGCATGCTTTCATGTGAGAGCTGCCTATAGGCAACCTCCTCAGTGTAGCCAAAGGTAAGACATTTAAAGCTGATCCATTGTCTATTAACACGCTTGGAAAAGTGTATCCCTTGCAACAAGTAGTTATGTGCAAGGCCTTCGTTGATCCTATGCCTCCGGGTGGGATTTCATCATCACTGAAGTAAATAAAATTATCAGTACTTATGTTACTAACCAGGCGATCCAATTTATTAACAGATATATCCTTAGTAACATAAGTTTCATTCAGTACTTTCATCAGTGCTTCACGGTGTACTTCTGAGTTTAATAGCAGGGCTAGCACGGATATGTGAGCTGGTTGTTTACGCAGCTGCTCTACCACGCTATATTCAATGTGTTTCAAGAATTTTAAGAATTCTTTCGCTTCTTCCTCTTTGACGGGTTCTTTCACAGGGGCTTCGGGTTCCTTTTTCTACCCAATCAGCACAGTCTTTGGTTTCACTGCTTCCACTTCTTTGTTCTTTGGGTCGTACCGCTTCCCACTACGCGTATAAGACCCTTCATTTTGGACTTCCTTAGAAATGCTAGTGGAGCTTTCCGCCCTTGGTATCATCACATTAAAATTATAGTTTCAGGGTACCCTTTTACTATCCTTGTAGGGAAAAGAAGCAGGTCTCTGAATTATAATCTTCGACCTTCCCTGTACCCCGCCTTCCATATTTCGCGAGATAATGATTCTTGGGTGATTGACTCCAGGCTTCATCGATTCTTCCTCGATCACATATACATTTCTTTCCTCTACTCCTTCTTCATAAAACTCCAGTTCCTTATTGTCCATAAGGTTCTGTACCATGATTCTAAACTGGGCAATTCTTGAATCTCGTGCCTTTTTGTTTTATGGAGTTCGCAGTAGTTCTTTGTATACCTCCAGTTTTTCGCAGGATCTGAGTCTATCAATCCTCTCTTAGTCATCTCCTCCCATACTACTATCAGTGGGGTTTTTACCTCCGTGACGTCCTTTTTGATCATTTTCACCACCTCTTCGCCAATTGTGTTTACCCCTCCACCCTCGTAATTGGGTAGTGGGTTTCCCTTTTTTGCCAAGTCGTCGAGTGTTATGACCCCCATCTTTATTAGCCTCTCGACTACCTTTTTAAAGGCGAGGCAATTTTCTATCGAATGACCCGCTACGCCTGCATGATAATCGCATTGAGCGTTAGGGTCGTACCATTTAGGGTATGGCGGTTGTAATGGCTGCAAATAGAATGGAGATACGATATGCTCATTGAACAAGGTCTAGTATAGCTCCTTGTACGTTATTGGAATTGGCGTGAATTGAATTTTTTCAGTATTCGGTCTGGTTCCCGATTCCTGTCTTGCCGGACCTTGTTGCCCAAAAGTGACTGTCTTTGGCCGATTAACCGTGATCGCCTTGTGTGTGCTCACGTTATTTACTTCACCGTCCTTCTTCTTAGGAGCGACCCTCCTCGCTTTTTCCTGCCTCGATCTTACCGCTCCTTATGGCATGTTCGATCATCTCTCCCGCCATTACTATGTCGGCAAAGCTTTTAGTCGTACTCCCTACCATATGAGTTATGAAAGGGGCCTTCAGGGTGTTAATGAAAAGCATGACGGTCTCTTTTTCTAGGAGGGGTGGTTGGACCTGCATAGCGACCTCTATCCATCTTTGCGCGTATTGTCTGAAACTTTCATTCTGCCTTTTTCCATGCCTTGCAAAGTAATTCTATTCGGTGCCATGTCCGTAACGTGGCTGTAATGTTTTAGAAATGCTTGAGCCAGACTTCTCCAAGAACTAATGTTGGCTCGACTAAGCTGGTTATACCATCTAGCAGCCGCGCCCACTAAACTTTCTTGGAAACAGTGGATTAGGAGTTGATCATTGTTCACGTACCCAGCCATTCGTCTACAGAACATGGTGATGTGGGCCTCCGGGCAGCTGGTTCCACTGTACTTCTCGAATTCAGGCATTTTCAACTTATAAGGAAGCACCAGATCTGGAACTAGACTCAAGTCTTTTGCGTCAATACCATGGTGGTGATCAGTATCTTCCAAAGCCTTGAACTTTTCCTCCAACCATCTACAACGGTCCTCTAACTGCTTTGAAGATTCTTCTCTTGACCCTATTTTCTCTGCCATATCTAAATCAGGTACAACCGGATTGGTCGGGTTGTCTCCTGGTTGGGACACGAAACCTGCGTGGAAGCTCATGGGCGGTGTAGCGCCGTCTTGCCCTTGTTGGGACCTGATCACAACTGGCGGCCTTAGGACATACTCCTCAGGCCTTACTCTTGCATGTGGCAGGGTAAAACCCGGGAGAGCGCCTTCGCTATCCTTATCGACTGGAGGCATTGGACCCTTCCCTTTGCTGTTACTCCATTCAGCATTTGGACCATTTGTGCCATCATGTTTCTCTGAGCCTCCAACATCTGATCCCTCATCTCTTGTTGGAGTTTTGCCATTTGCTCTTGTATTTGGTCTTGAAGGTCTTTCTGGAATTGTTCAAATCTTTGATCCATTTTTTTTGTCTTAGCACGAGTCCCGTAGTAATGTTCAGTTCCCAGATTTCTTCTTTCTCTCTTGTTTCTGATAATCTTAACCAATTAGGCTTCATTTTATCAACTTTAATGCATGTAATATGATGCAATACAAATGCATGAATGCAGGAAGAAGACATCGATTCTGATCAACTTCATTTTAGAAAACTTTATTAGAAGGCAAAATCCTTTACATAAAGTAGATTACAAATATGCTTTTGCCCTAAGACCTAAGGTTTTGATTTTTCCAAGTAGGGAGATTAGCTCTTCATCATGACCCGGTGGTAGCTTATATCTTATGCTCAATATGTCAGCCTCCGTAGCCAAAGTCCGTAGGTGATCAGTTACTTCTCGAATCTGGATTATTGCTTCACCCATGAGGTAGTTCCGACTTCCAACTTGCTCGCAAGAATGGCGAAGCTCCTCCTCCCAACGCCTTTCTCTCGTTTCCAGAAGCTCAATCCGGAGCTCGCTATTATGTAATACCGATTCTAACT
Organism: Gossypium rotundifolium; assembly: GCA_025506655.1. Lineage (NCBI taxonomy): Eukaryota > Viridiplantae > Streptophyta > Magnoliopsida > Malvales > Malvaceae > Gossypium > Gossypium rotundifolium. The sequence continues at coordinate 39,935,855 of CP106731.1, read as the reverse complement.
CGTCAACCTTACCTTTCATCTCCTCTATTCTGTTCAAGCTTGCCTTCAATTGGCTTTCCGAGTCTCGACTTCGATAATGGTGTAGAGACCGCCCAAGCTCAGTTATTCTAGCTTTTAATCCCTTTTTCTCTTCTTGGTCTTCTGTCCTACCCTTCTCTAAGTCTTCCTTTTGCATTCGCATTTCATGAAACTTTCTCTCCCAACTGCTAACTTTGGCTTTTTCCTCTCGGACCTCTTGTCGCCACTGCTCCGAAGTTTTCCCTAATCCCGCGTTTTTTATCGTCAAGCGCATTTTTTTTTACTCCATCTTCAAGTTATCTCGTTCTTCCTCTACCTTCTTTTTTTTTTTGAGTTTCTCAGCCTCTGATTTTTGACCGTCCACTTCTAACTGGAGGAGCATTTTTTCTTCTTCCAACTTTTCAATCCTTTTCCCGAGTTTCCGAACTCATCCGTTCAAAATCTTGCTTCACAATCTCTAATTTAGACGGAATCACTCGCAAGCATTCTTCTCTTGGTCGGGCGCCTTCTGGATTTGGCTCAGGAATGTTATCATTGACTCTCCTAGCCCTCCATTTAATGTATTCCGGGGTCATCCTCGGGCCTGCAGATAATCTTCTCGTTCTGTGAATCTGATTCCAAGCACTAGAAATCTCTTTAACCTTTTCTTATAGCTTCCCCTTCATATGAGAACTCGCATTGAGCTAGCCCTATGTCGCAGGTACAAACTGTCTTGAACTATACTGTCTTAAGACCAGCAAAGGGGCATAGGCAGTGGCACCCCAAATTCCCAATAGAGGAACCCAGTCAAAGCTTCCACAACAATAAAGGATTCTGTCGGTAATCAACCACGGAGCATTCCACCCGATGTCATCTTCTTGAAGGTTTTGTAAGAGCGCGATCCAATTTCCTTCGGACACATCCTCTCTTCTAGGCGTAGATGCTATCTCTTCTAGCGATGAGTAATTCTCTGACATAAACCGACAGGACACTTTCCCCACTTTCCAGAAGTGACTATGGAACCAAGCCAATAACAACTGCGCACATCCAATAAACCTGCCTTCACCCATTCTCTGACATGCAGTCAAGGACCTGAATGTTTCAGCTAAGATGGTAGGAACGGGTGTGACCCCTTTGTCTAATCGGCTGAAGAGATCAATAACTACTTCATCAATGTGCCTTAAAGCTTTCGGGAAAATTACCAGGCCGTAAATACACAAGGCCAAGATGTCAACCTTTTTCTTTGCATCGGGATGCGCCAGGATCAGGCCTCTCAAACATATCCAGGGTATGCATTTACCTCCGCCCTTCTTTTGCATTCTAGCTGAGACCCACTGTTCGCTCATTCCGGTGATATTCATCAACTTCTTTGCGAAGGTTGGGCCATTAACCGCTTTAGAATAAGCTTTGTCAACTTGAATTCTTGGGCAATGTAGCAAGGTCGTATACTCTTCTACCGTGGGAACCAGATCCACCTTTCCGAAGGAGAAACAGCTATAAGCGACATTCTAAAACTGCGTCATTGCTCGAAACAGGTGCTTGTCTATTTTGACTTCTAGCAGGTAAGGCAGGTCACCGTAAGCACCATAGAATAGCTGCTTTGCTTCATCATCCCACTGAGTCTAAATCTCTTTCAACTCCTGAAGCTCGTTCTGTATGACACTGATGTTAGTGAAATCCCTTAGCTCTGATACATACCCCTCAACTAAGCTATCCCCTTTTTCTATTTGGCATTGCTCTGACCATATGCGAATGGCCGCATTGTCTTCCACTTTATCAAGGAATTCACTTTCCATAACCAGCTTCCTAACTCAGAAATGGACCGTGAATCGATGTCTCTTAAAATATGAAATGATATGCACAAAAAGAAAGAAACACAACAAGTTAGTACCATGGAATATAAAGCAGGTAAGATAAACAAACACCTATCTGGGTGACCACTAAGGTTTGACATAGCTCTACCTAAGGTGGGCTCTTAGGGTTTACTATATGTGGTTTAGTTCTAAAGTTCGAGGTACCTGAACCAGCAGATTCCTCGATCCTCACCCATTATAGGCTCATATGGACCGAGTTCGGTTCAGGGGAATACATTTCCCTATGGCCATGCGGAAGTGAAAACTTCACGAAGACATAGGTACGGATGTATCCCGGCGCATCCACTAGCCCATGCGGAGGTGAAAACCTCACGAAAGCATAGCTTCTCGCTCCCACTTAAAGGTGCGACCACAACGGTCATGCAATGCAATGCCACAATATTCAAAAGATCAAATATAACGTTGAAAGTGCATTTAAAGAAACACAAATTTTGAAACCATTTTCCAATTTTAATTAAAAGGACAAAAATCGATCAATCAATGGCCTGACTCTCGGCTCCCCAGTGGAGTCGCCAAGCTGTCGTAACCATTTTTTTGGGGAAATAGTAAACGACGCGGTCGGCTCGATTTTTGAAAAAGAAAAGGAATGGAGTCGCCACCGATCTTTATTTGGTGTGATCGGATCACCTTTGTTTTAATAAAACATTTAATTTACTAAAACAATGCTTTTTGGTCCACGAACTTTGAGAAAACGGGTTCAAAAGTCAATTACGTGCGAGGAAGGATTAGCACCCTCGACACGCTCGAAACCGGTACCAAACTAATTGATTGATGTCCTATTTGTTGAAAACTTTGAAAGGGTTCGAAAATACAATGCTTTTTATTTTCAAAATTTGAAGGAACTGGAAGGGACGTTAAGACTCTTATTTTCGAGGAGATAAAGCATCATGTCCAGTAAGTTAGGGCGCAATACTTTAGGCTCCCGAAACTAAGCTCGTCTTTTAAAACTTGATTTTCATTTTTGAAGAGGATCTTCAGTCATTTGTTGAATCGAGAAGTCGGAACCCAGTAAGTTAGAGCTCGTTTTCCCGAAAATCCAAATTAGGAATATTGCCTCTATTTTGGAAGAAAAAGAAACTTATCCCGAAGTATCCAGGTGTCGAGTCCAGTAAGTTAGGGCACGACATTTCAAATTTTCGGGATTAAGTATTTTGTTTTAAAATTTAAATTGCAATTTTAAAAGAAACATCCCGTTGTTTAGCTTTAAACGAGGAGAAATCGGAACCCAATAAGTTAGGGCTCGATTCACTCGAATTGCTAATACGGAATGTCGATTTAAAACTAGAATTTGTGATTTTGAAAAGGGTCTTTCGTGGTTTAACTTGAACGAGAAAAATCGGAACCCAGTAAGTTAGGGCTCGATTTCCTCAAATCTTTAATACGAAATATTACCTTTATGAAAGAATCGTTTATGTATCGGGTGAAAACTAATATAACATCAATTTGTAAGAAGAAACAAATCATGATATTAACAAGCATAGCGGAATAATAATAAAAAGAGTAATACTGAAAGACAAAAATAGAAGAAATAGAGCAAATAAGCTATATAATTTAAAAGGAAACAATAGGTAAAAGTAATAAAAGAGATAGAAATGAAATAAATAAGAATTATAAGGATAATAATAATAATAATTACAATAATGAAAATAAAATGTGATAATAAGGATAATTATGGTAAAATAATAATAATAATAATAATAATAATGAAATAATAGAATTAACAATAATAATAAAATGATAATAAAATAATAATAAGACAACACTAATATAATAAAGAATAATAGCATATGAAATAATAAGGAAAATAAAGTAATGAATAATTGTAATTAAAATAAAATAATGATAGTAACGAAAATGAATAGTAATAATAATATAAATAAGATAATAGTAGTGGAAATAAATACAAGAATGATATTAGTGATGATAGTGATGATATAAAATAACGAGTAAAAACGAATAAATATATATACATATATATGAAAAAATAGTATAATAATAGCGATAATAACGATAATATATAAAATAATAATAATAATAATAATAATAATAATAATGAATAATATAGTAATAATAATATATTAAATAATGGCCAAAGAATCAAAATCATAAGTTAACTAACTAAAAAAGGATCAAATTGAATTAAAAAGAGGATTTTGGGGTCAATTTAAAATAAAACAAAAAGGGAAGGACCAGCCTAGAACCTCAAATTATATGGGGGACCCAAAGGGAAATTTTCCCTGCCCTCTCAAAACGCAGCGTTTATTGCGGGACCAATTCGCAAACCGTGAAATATTATTGGGCCAATGTTGCAATAATTTAAAGTTTGATTTAAAAGAACTAAAAATGTGGAAGGACCATTAGTGCAATTTCCCCTTTGGCTTAAAAACATGCGGATCCTTCAGTCGGGTCGGTCTGCATGCTGGGTCATAGTTAAACGACGCTGCGTTTAGGGCCATCAATCGGGCCCTAAACGCTGCGTTTGAAATCTTTATAAAACCCAAGTTTTCTTTTTTTTTCATTTCATTTGCTACCCCCAAAAATCTCCTTTTGTTTTTTTTTCTCTCGGGGTTGGTCTCGGTGGGATCTCCGTGAGATCGCCGCAATGGCCGTCATCGCCGCCTTTATATATATATATATATATTTTAACTGAGTAATACATAAAAAACGAAACAACGAGTGGGAAAAAAATGTGAAATCACCTCCGAATGTTACTGATCTGGTCTGATATGCGTTTTGGATTCTCCTGTTTGATCTCTACTGTTATTTTTTATTTTTGAATTTTTTTCTTTTTTATTGATTGTCAAAAAAGAAAAAGAGAGATTTTACAACATTTTTCAGGCTTTAAATAGCCCGGAAAAAAAATACATACCCCCCTTTCTTTATGTTCTGTCCTTTCTTTTTAATGCTTGCAGGTATTGGTGGAGTTGGTGCTGCAGATGGCGGTGGCCAGTGGTAGTGGGCGGTGAATGGGACAGAAGACCAGGAGTCAGAGGCAAGTGGCGCTGACAAGTGGCCCTAGGTGCGGCGCACCTAGGGTTTCTGTTTTGTTTTGGGTTAGGGAATTAATGGGCCTGTTGGGTTGTAAAAAATGGGCCGGGCAAATGGGCTTGTACATCCTCCAACCGAAATTGAGATACGACTAGATATGACCTATGAAGAGGAACCAATTAAGATTTTGGCTCGAGAGGTTAAACAGTTGAGGAATAAAAGTATAGCCTTAGTGAAAGTGTTGGGGCAAAAACATGGTGTAGAAGAGGCTACGTGGGAACCGGAAGAAGCCATGAGAGAATAGTATCCAAACCTTTTTATTGGTAAAATTTTCGGGGACGAAAATCCCTAAAAGGGGGAGAGTTGTAACAGCCAGATTTTGGGGCTAGTCGGAATACTGGTTTCGAAACCACTAATTCGAGGTCAGAGAAATTATTTTTAATATTATTTTATGCGTTATAGCATGATTATATGAGTGCATGAGAATTTTGGTGCATTAACTTTAGTGATTACATACTTAATTTTGAAAAAAGACTAAATCGCATAAAATACAAAAGTTCCATTCTTCTAGCTAAAGGTGTCAAATAGCTATAGAATATTAAATTGGAGGTCCTTAATGTGCAATTATACCTTTAAGGGAGTGTTGGCCAACCAGAGAGACAAAGAAAAAACATGTTCAATGGTTAGGTAGTATTTGGTGACTTAATTAAGTAATAAAATAAAAATAAAGAAAAGCTATCATCTTTCCATCTTCTTCTCCTTCTTCCATCGAAAATATCAACAAGAATAGGTGTTTGAAAGGTTGAAAATTTTTAGCAACTTCAACCTTTGCTAGTAAGTGATTTTGGTGATTATTCTTGTTAATTTTTATACTTTTGGGACCCTTGTAGCCTAATCTAGCTAATGAGGGGACTAATTTGAAAAATGGTTGAGAATTTGGGGTTTTTCCATGTAAATATTCATGTTGATTTCTAAAATTTTATGGAAGAAAATGAATCTTGGTTGTTAAATACACAACTTTTGTGAAAGGATTTCTCATGAAAACACCTCATAGGACCTTTTTGTAAAGGTTGTAAAATAGGTGGTAAATGTGTGTAATAATTGGAATTGTGAGTTGATATAAGAGGGAATATGAATCGGCTAGGTTTGGGTGTGTGAAAAATAAACACATTTCATTTTACGAGCTTAGGGGCAAAATCATAATTTTGTAAAAGTCTAGGGGCAAACGGTAATTTTACCAAAATAGGAATTTTGGAGTAATTTGATTAATGTAATTATTTAATAAGCTAAATATGTCATTATAGACTAAGAAGAACGTGGAATCAACCTTGTCCGAGGAAAAGGCAAGGTTTCGGACTAAATTACAAATTGACATATTTTATATCGAGGTAAGTTTAAATGTAAATGATACATCCTTTTTATTTATGTTCTCACATATTAATTTATGATGTGAAATGTGAAGGAATATTATGGATATCTATTGAAATGATAGAAAGTGAGGAAATTCTCGGATGAACCTTTAAAATAGGAAAAGGATACGGATAAACATCCGTGGCCATGTTATTATTGGTGGGCTGTCTGCGATACCATCGTATTTATTATTGTTGGTGGGCTGTGTACGATACCACCGTGAACATGTGATTATTGGTGGGCTATGTGCGATACCACCTTGTTATTTATTAATGGTGGGTTGTGTACGAAACCACCGTGTATCCAGTATTATTCCGAAGTGTTCATCGAAAAACTTTGTCTAAGTGAAATTACATGTGTCTTTGTGGTGATAAGTGTGGGGTATAAGTGAATATAAATGTGAGCAATGTTTATGATATGTTTTTGGGATGTGGTAAGATTTGAAATGAGTAAGTATAATTACAAGGATCTAAATTGTTCTTGATTAGTATGTAATGTTCTTGATTGATAAGTATGTGGTATGATGTTCATTGTTTACATATAGACTAACTAAGCTTAAAGCTTACTCCCTTCTCTTTTCCCTTATTTTATAGTGTCAAAGAGCCAGCTTGGGATACGGAGACCATCGGTGGATCACCCACACTATCCACACATTTTGGTATAGTTAGATCTAGCATTTTAAGTATGGCATGTATAGGAACTTATTACTATTTTGGCCAAATGTGTTGGCTAATTTGAAGAAGGATTCTTTTATATCCGACCATAGTTGATGGCTATTTCTTATTAATATATGAATTGATGAAATTTTTCATGAATATGCAAGTTGCATGGTTGAGTAAATGGTATAGTTATAAATGAATAAATAGGTTGCTTAATGTGGCTTATGATGGTGCAAGTAGGGGTGGCATAATAGGCTTGGTAAATAACCTTGTCCTTGTCCACACGGTAGACACATGGTCGTGTGTCTAAGCCGTGTGTGACACACGGTCTGCCTCATGGGCATGTGGTCTGGCCTTGTGTCCCCCAACATTCTAAATTGGCAAAATAGAATACTCAGTAGTAACCACAAGGGCTGAGACACGGCCGTGTGTCTCAACTGTGTGGAAGACACGGCCATAGGACATGGGCATGTGCCCAGGCCATGTAAAGTCTGCACGTGAATTTAGGAATTTAATTTGCCACACGGTCTAAAGACGCGGGTGTGTGTCTTGGCTGTGTGACATTATTGGGGTGATGACATCAGAAGCAGAATGTCAATGTTTTTGCACATGGGCCAGGACACGGCGTGTCATGGCCGTGTGAGGGACACGGGCCATGGACATGGGCGTGTGTCAGGCCGTGTAAAAACCTCTGTAGATTCGAATTGAGAAATAAATCCACATGGGTGCAGGACACGGGTGTTTCCCTATATGCTTAAGCCGTGTGATTCACACGATCTGTCAACATGGCCATGTTACCAAGTCACACGGGCGTGTGCCCCTGTTTCTAATATCATTTTCCAAGGTTTTCCAATGAACCCAATTTGATCTGGAACCATTTTTAAGATGTGTTTTGGGCTTCGTAAGCCCATATTAAGGATATTAAGAGGAAGTTTAAAAAGTTTTAAATTTGAACAAACTTTTATGATTCAGAATTGTGGTTTTTCTTGTGTTTAATATAAGTAACGCCTCGTACCCTGTTTCGGCGTCGAATACGGGTAAGGGGTGTTACACGCAAACACCCTCATGGACTTCTTCTAAGATATTTTTCAGCCTCAACAATGTCCACACATCTTAATAGCACCTGATCCTTTCTGCTTCTGTATAGGATCTTCCAATCTAAGACATAGTCACTGGCCAGTCTTCTCAACGTTCTTTTATCATTCTCAATTGCTTGGCGAGTATTCACGATTCTTCACATATCATAGTATATCGTGGTACCAAAGGTGATCGTCTTTTCCTTTTTCCTCAATGTCATAGCATTGAGCCGGAGCCTCATAAATACTCATCTGGATAGGTTTTACATCCTCTTGTTTGCTCACTTTGATCATGAAAGCTAAAGTAGCCAAGGCATCAGCCATTTGGTTTTCGTCTCGCGGGAGGTTGCAGAAGGTGATGTCATCAAATTCTTCAATTAGCTCCAGAACCAGCCTTCGATAATTGATCAACTAGGGGTCTCTCGTCTTCTATTCACCTTTGAGTTGATAGATCACCAGTGCAGAATCCGCATATACCTCTAGCACTTTGATCTTACGTTCTACGACTGCACGAATACCCATGATGCATGCTTCGTATTCTGCCATATTGTTCGTGCAATCAAAATCCAATTTACTAGTAAAGGGATAATGATCTCTGCTTGGGGATACCATGACTGCCCTAATTTCGTTACCCACAATGTTTGAGGCTCCGTCGAAGTTTAGCTTTCAAGGATGACCTTATTGAGTGTCTTCTTCAGTGGTTGCGACGTACATCAGATCTTCATTTGAGAAATCAAAATTCAAAGGCTCGTAATCTTCTAGAGCTCTACTGGCTAGAAAATCTGCTATTGTACTTCCTTTTACTGCCTTTGGTTCACATAGACTATATCAAACTTGGAAAACAGAATTTACCATTGGGTCATCCTTCCATTCAGAGTAGTCGACTCCATCATGTACTTTAGAGGGTCCATTTTCGAGATGAGCCAAGTTGTATGGTACAGCATGTACTATCTCAGTCTCCGGGTTGTCCAGATTAAAGCGCAACACAACTTCTCAATTAGCGAATATCTTTTCTCACATTTAGCGAATTTCTTACTGAGGTAGTATATCGCTCTTTCTTTTCTTCTTGACTCATAGTGTTGGCCGAACACGCATCCCATCGAATTCCCAAATACTGCCAAGTACAGTTTTAGTGGCTTATCTAGACTAAGTGGCATTAGTACTGGGCATTGGACAAGTAATGTTTAACCTTGTCAAAAGATTTTTGATACTTCTCGTCCCATACACCTGTATTGTATTTCTTAAAGAGACAGAATTTACGGTCGCATTTCTCCATTAGTTGTAAAATGAACTGGGCGATGTAATTTAACCTCCTTAAGAAACCTCAAACTTATTTTTGGGTACGTGGCGGAGGTAGCTCCTGTATAGTCTTGACTTTATCATAGTCGATCTCAATCCCCTTTTCACTAACTATGAAACCTAGCAGCTTTCCCGACCTATTCCTGTAAGTACATTTCGACCTATTCTTGTAAGTACATTTTGCTGGATTGAGCTTCAGCTAGAATTTTCTCAATCCCAAGAACAATTTCCTTAGGACTTGTATATGATCCTTTTTTGTTCGGGACTTTGTAACCATATCGTCGATATAAACCTTGATTCATTTGTGCATCATATTATGAAACAAAGTTACCATGGCTCTTTGATACGTTGGTCTAGCATTTTTAAATCCGAATGGCATCACTTTATGTCAAAATGTTCCCTACATAGTTACGAATGTGGTTTTCTCCAGGTCTTCAGAATGCATCTTTATCTGGTTGTATCCCGAGAAACTATCTATGAAAGAGAACAGTGAGTAACCTACCGTGTTGTCCACTGAGGTGTCGATGTGAGGCAACAGAAAATTATCTTTCAGGCTGGCTTTGTTTAAATCCCTGTAATTCACGCACATTCGTACTTTCCCATATTTTTTAGGGACGGATACGATATTGGCTACCCATTCTGAGTATTTAACCACTTGAAGGAAACCAACGCCAAATTACTTATTGACCTCTTCTTTTATTCCAGCAGGACATCGGGCCTCATCTTTCGAAGTTTTTGTTGAACTGGCTTGCATTCTTCCTTTATGGGGAGCCGGTGTACCACGATATTAAAACTTAGCCCAGTCATGTCTTGATACGACCATGCGAAGACATCTTTGAATTCTTGGAGTAACTCAATGAGGTCTTGCTTTGTCTCTACAGTGATGGAAGCTCCGATCTTCACATCTTTCTCTTCTCTTAAGCTCACAATTTTGACTAACTCTCTGTAAGGTAAGACTTGTTTCTCATCTTATTCTACCATCTTTAACAAATCGGAGATAGGTTACAATTTCGATCACCTTCAAAATCTTGAGGTTTCTCATAAACACATATCTTGCTCAAAAGTAAATTCTGAGTCAGTAGTAGTGTCGCTCATATCATTGATATTTGGAGACCTGTTATAGGAAAGAAGGAACACCCAAAGAACAGATGAATCTAAGAATAGTTATCTGTATGGTATAAGTATGAATGAAATGAAAAAATAAAAGAATATTTGCCAAAATGAAACACAAAGATGCATTTTATTAAAATAAAAATAGTGGACATGTGTCTTTTTAATAAAAGGATTCTGATTGCTCTCAGGCTTAGAGCAATAGGTGTGTTCTGAATATTACTCTGAAATGGTCCTAAGAACTACAAGGATCCCATCCACAGTCCAGTTGTTCAGGACACTTCCGGGGTTGTAGGAAAAATTCCTGATATATTTTTTTTGTTCCTTCTTCAAAGGCACAAACATATTTGCCTTCCGAACCCTCGATATCTTCAAAGAATTACAACTTTTTATTATCTATCAGGCTCTGTACTAGAGTTCTGAACTCAACGCACTTTTGAATTTTATGAAATTTATTGCATGCAATGAAATGTAATATTAATGAATGAAAAAGATGCATGCAAAAAGGCGTTGATTCTAGTTCAATTCCATTAGAACAACTTTACTAAAAAATAAGTTTCTTTACATAAAGCGGATACATATATGGCATCGCCTTCACACTCGAAACCTTAATTTTCCCCAGAAACGAAGCTAATTCTCAGCCCCGATCCAACTCCGATTTAGATTTCAGACATTGAACGGCTTGGGTCTGCAAGTGGTCAGCCACTTCTCCTACTTAGACCAATTTTTTTTTCATAACATGGTCCATATCTCTGACCTGCCCCTCTCACAAGCTGTCACATTTCTTTTGTTGTCTTTTCTCGGACCATATTCGCACGGCCGTGTTGTCTTCCACTTTATCAAGAAACCCATTTTCCATGACAAGCTCTCTATTTAGCAACCGAACGTGAATCGACACTCTTTATGATGAAAATGCAAAGCAATCACAATCAAAACAAAATGAAACAAGTCAGTATATTTCCTACAAAGCTAGAATTTAAAGCAAGCAAGCAATAATAAATAGAGCACCTATTCGGGTGACCACTAAGGTTCGGTATGGTTTTATCTAATGTAGGTTCGTAGGGCTCATTACATGCGGTTTGGTTCTAAAGTAAGGGTACCTAAATCGGTAGATTCCTCGATCCTCACCCATTATAGGCTCATACGGATTGAGTTTAGTTTGGGGAATACATTTCCCTATGGCTATACGGAGATGAAGATCTCACGAAGACATAGGTACGGATGTATCTCGAAAGCGATCCACTATCCTATACAGAGGTGAAAACCTCACGAAGGAATAGTTTCTCACTCCCACTTAAGAAGGGCAAAATCGAATAGTTATGCAATTCAATATGCGGTAAACATACAAAAAGACTTTCGAACCAATAAACTAGATCGCTATACAACCCGAAACATCAAAACATGAAGGATGAAATGCAATGAAGGGATCGTATATTTAAACCAAATTATCAATTTTCGACAAAAAGACCAAAAGTAATCAACTCATGGCTTGACTCTCTTATTTTGTCCCCAGTGGAGTCGCCATGCTATCGAAACCATTTTTTTTTTTTGAAGACGACTTTTTTTAAAAAAAAGAATAAAAATGGGAGTCGCCTCCAATCACTTTTAAGAGGTGTGATCGGGTCACCTCATAATTTGATCATTTTAATAAGAGGTTTAATTTATTAAAATAATGTTTTTCGATCTACAAAAATCCAAAAAATAAGTTCGGGAGTCAATTACGCACGAGGAACGATGAGCACCCTCGTAACGCCCAAAATTGGTACTTAATTGATTAATTAACGTCTAAATGTCGAAAGTTGAAAAAAAAATTAAAATACGATCCCTCATTATATTATGATATTTTTAATTTAAATTACTCGAATAAATCAAAATGTGTATAAAATGCCTTCTTATCTCGAAGTAACAAAATGTCACATCCCGTTAGTTAGGATACAACACCTCGAATCCTTGAGAATAAGCTTGCCTTTTATTATTTTTTACTTAAATTTCATGTATTTTAATTTAAAAAGGATATTCAATATCTAGGTTTAACGAGAAAATTGAAACCCCATAAGTTAGGGTAAGTACGACTTCTCAAATCCCCAAATACGGAACATTGCCTTAATTTTAAAATTTTCTTTTATGCATCGCGCAAAAGTTAACGTAACACTTAAATCAATATTTTAGTTTATTCGAATGTGGTGTAAAATGAACAAGTATGTTTGAATGCAACACTTAACACATGTATTAGCACAATATAAAATAACAGATAAAACATATGACATATCAAGTGGATAGATCAATAAAACGAAAATATTATGCTAGTAAATGGTGATAATGGACTATAATGATGATAGAATAAATAAATAAAGAAAAATAACAATTTAATAATAATAATAATAACAATAATTATACTAATAACTATAGTATTGACATAAGTAGAAATAATAGTAACAATAATAATAACAATAACAACAAGAGCAAAATGTGCAAATAAAGAAATAAAGAATAGCATGAATTTAAAAAACAAAAGAAGTAAAAAATACATATATATGAACAAATAAATAAATAGATAAAAATAAACGATAATATCTATAAAGAGTTGATATTAAATGAACACGAGATTAAATCGAAAATAAAACAAAATTAAGAGCCTAAATTATAATAAATGACTAGATAAATAAAGATCAAAATAAAAAGAATAAAACTGAATGGCCAAATTTAAAAAGTAAAAAAACAAAATAGGGCCTAAATAAAACGTGCGCAATAGAACGAGGACTAAATGGGAAATTATTTCCAGTCCCCCAAAGTGTGCCGTTTCACAAATGACTGAAATGAAATAAAAAAAATTATGCGGATTAATTTAAAAGGTAAAAAAAAAGGACTATATTAAAAACTAAATAAAAGAAGGAAGGGTTAACTGTGCATATACGCCTTCTAAACCAAAACACGCGGATCCTCCAAGCAGGTCGGTTGAGTCGAAACGATACTGTTTCAGGTGTCCGCCTTTTCAAATGGTCTGAAGACCAAATTGAATCAAACATAAAAATGAATGGAAAAATTAAAAATAAAGAAAATAGGGTAGGGCTTAATTGAAGTGCGTCGCAAAAGTGGAAGGACCATTTACGCGAATATACCCTTTGATAAAAAACACACGGACTCTCTGATGGATCGGGTCGGGTCGTCGGGCTCTGCTTCAAAACGACGTCGTTTAGACGTCTAAAATCTGACCCAAAACGGTGTCGTTTTGCGATTCCTATTTAATTCAAAAAATTTTAAAAAAACCTCATTTCAGCCCTTACTTTTTAAAAAAAAAAACTAAAGTTTTTTTCTTTTTTCTCTAAAACCCCCTTCCCTTTTTGGTCATTGGCGTCGTCATGGTCACCGGTCATCGACGACGGTGACCGTCGCCTCCGGTGGCCGGAGCTACATAAAACGGGCTTTTCAGCCTCTTTTCGACCAGATCTGAAGGCCTAGCCTTCCGTTCGCGACAAAAACAGAATAAAAGGAAATTTTCCGCCCCTTTTACCTAGCCGACGCAACTGTCGAAGCCCAGGCCAAACCCTAAGGTGCTTTGGAGCCCTCAACGTCGATGAAACCCCCAGTGACAGAGGAAGGCAAAGTAACTCAGGTAAATTTATTTTTTATTTATTTATTATATTTTTAAAAATAAAAGAAAAAAATAAGAAGATCACCTTCTTCAACTTTCAGTTCTATTTTTTTATTAATATTGCGTGTCCATACAATCTGTTTTTTATGGCCTTATATAGCCAATTTACATGTTGCTGCTTAGTCACTGTTCTATCACTATTTGCCTTTGTTTCTGCTGTTGTTTCTCTATTGTGTTTCTGCCTTCTTTTCTGTCACTTTTGCAGGCTTTGGAGAGGTCAACGGAAAGGAAACTTTGGCATTTCGGTGCAAGGCGGCCAAGGGTGCTAGGCCTCGGGACAAGGCGCAGGCAGGGCGACCGAGGGAGGAGTATGGCGCACATGGGGCATTAGGGCTAGGGTTTCTATTTGAAGAAATTATTTTGGACCATTGGTGGTTTTGGGCCTAGGTAGAATTGGGTTTTAGGTATTTTCTATTTTTGAGCCATTTGGGCCTTTTTGTAAATGGACTCTTACTATTTTTTTTATTTTTATATTTTGGTTTTTGTTTGGTCTTTGGCCCGGGAAAAAATGGCATGTTTCAAGTATATCACATAAGAGTCCTTAAAAATAACATTGTTTGATTCAATCTCTTCTCCAATAATAAATATAAAAGTGTCTACACAAAATCTTCAACAAGATGGAAGCAAATTATGAGTTTGAATAGTGTCAGACAATAGCGGGCACTGATCCTTGGCATTCCTCATAAATTGCCTCAACAGTACTAGCATATAACACACTTCATAAATTCATTCGTAGGTAGAATTTGGATGATCCATACTTTGAAGAGTATATCAAAAATAGATTCAGATTCAAATGATGCTAAGAAATACCCATTAAATGCTAAAGAGGGAATAACCAACAAATATGGAAGGCTAGAACGATTAGATAAAATTGCATGTACTACTTATTGTTCTTGTTCTTGTTATTAGTAATCATATTATCAACTACTTTCTTTGACTAACATATTACTTATGATGATTTGATTTCAATTTTTTACTCATTTGGAATAATTTTTATCATACTAATATTTTTTAAAATATAAATTAGGCAACTCTATGATTACAATTTGTACAACCAAACATGATATAGGAATTATAATGTAATTACACTTTATCAATCAAACACGCCTAGAGAATTATAATTCTTTATATTTACAAGAGAGTATAATTACTAGGTAGTAATTACACTTTCATCCAATTCTTCTGTGCTATCTAAACATACCTTGAATGTGGTTTTGGTTGGAATGATAAAGTTGAGATAGTAAATGTCTTGGGCTCAAATCTCATCTTATGTATGTATTTTTAAACTTTGAATGAAAATATAAAAAGATAAAAAATATCTTCAAAATAACATTTGTTGCTTTGTAAAAATAATGTGTTTTGATAATTTTACAATTGAGTTGGGATCCTATTGATGGGTGACACCAACTTAATCAAACTTTTAAATAATAGAATGAATATTTAAAATATAGTTTTATAACTCTACTAACGAATTGAATTAATGTCACAACTAGACCCAACTCAGATAGAAAAATACTTTAAAACATTTGTTTTAAAAGTGACAAATATAAAGGTGTTTTTATCGCTTTTGTATTTTTATATAAAATTTATATAAAAAATTAACTTAAACACAGAAAAATTTAAAAGAAAAAACTCTCATATTGTTGAGACTTATCCTAAAACACTAAAGTTTTGAAAATCTAACTTAATTATTTCAATCGTCTATATAGTTTTTTCACCCATATCAATTATCATATATACCATAATCCAATATTATACACAAGTAAATATTTATTTACTTAATTTATATCAAAGAAATTATATTCTCAAAAGTAATTTTTTTAACTGCAAAAGCACCTTTTAACAATTTTTGCATTTGGTTGGAAAAACATTTTCTAGAAAACTTTTGGATGACAAAATCACTTTGTTTACTTTGACCGTGTAGAAGTGCTTTCTCAGATCACCTGAAGTAAAGACCATTAACTTGGTAATTACTCACATATTATTAATTTTTAATTGTCACTTATAAATTACTACTGCAAAAAAGAGTCAATTCCGGAGATTGACAAGTATATCTTGATTTTCTTTATATATCTGAAAATTCAATTTTGACTTCATTTAAAAATTAATAATTCAATGCTACCCTCTCTATGCAAGGGGCCAATCCAAAACTTATGGTTAGAAAAGAAGAGGGTGGGGTGGATCTTAAACTGAAGAGGTGCTGGTGCCCCATGGAATCGTGCAGCGATTTTGTTGGTAGGCACTGAGCAGAGTTACACCATGGGTTTTGTTTCTTTTGCACTTTCACAACAAACAGCAAAGTTGCGGCAGTGCCACCATCCAATCCTATCATGGATGTTGACTCTCTATCAATGTACCCAATAATGCATATGCATACCCCTTCGTTTTCATTACCCTTCACTATATCTCAACGCACCCTTTGGCTTATTCATCACAGTTTTTTATTTATTTATATATATACAAGTGAATAATTACATTATTATAGGAGAAGAGAAAAGTGTTTACAAACATTAGGATTGGACTCTAGATCTCATGCAAATATATATTAAATTAATTTAAACTTTGGGTTTAGAATTTACTTCTTTCACTTCAAATTTGTATAATTTATCGAAATTTAAAATTATATCTGATAATATGATCATTTGAATTTAAGATTTTTGGTATGTTACATTATTTAATATGTCTCATTCATATAGAATGTAATATTCAATGTACATTTTATAAATCATATCTATAACAAAATTTTCATGTAATTAAAGTAACCTTCTTATGGGCATACTTATGTTTGTAACAAGTGACACTCTAGGACACCTATACAATTGGATTTTTTTTATTTTTTTGCCATAGTACAATTTGATTTAAATGTGATTGATTCCTAGGCCATTTTCTACTGAAATATAGAATTTATTTGTTAATTAATATTTTGACAAATTTTCTGGTGAAATGTGTAATGTTTTGGCAAGTTTTACTGTATATTAACTACTCTAATAAAACATGTTCATTGTGCATGCATATCTTTTGAAAATAATAATGCATTTTGAAAACTGAAATTAGAATTTGGAATTTTATATAACAAGCATTAGATAATTTTAATATGCATAAGTTTAAAAAATAGTAAAATGATTTTTTTTGAATGAAAAACATTACAGAATTAAGTTATATGAAAAGAATGAGAGATATAAAAGTTCCTCTTTTTGTTTGCTATAAGAAATACTAAAGCGTTTCCTAGAAGGGCTTCAACCAATTGTAAATCCTCCTTTCTTTTAAAAGTCAATTTAGCTAGATAATTAATACTTTAATTTTCCTCCCTAAAAATGTATCGTAAAGTCCATTGACTTTCTTGAAACAATATACGGTGTATCCTTCTAATCAAAACAGAGTTTGACATTTTCAAGACACTATTATATATAACTTTAACTCATATTAATGACTATATTAACTGCTATACATTAAAAATTGTTTTTTTTTCTGAGTTTCCTTAACGCACAAGAATTAAAACTGGAAGGAGTGTAAGTTTCAGACTTGCCTTTGCAAGTCCTTTTACTTAAATAGGATTTTCAAAATATTTAAAACCAAATTGAGAATTCCTTTTAGCCCACTTTTTCTCCCTCAAAAATATTTCTCAAATCTTTTACTTTCACTTTTTTCATGTTATTTAAAAAAGAAAATCAGAAACAAGAGAGAGAATTTTTTGGCTTTTTATGTACAAAATTTGTACATTTAAAAATAATAAATGAGGTGCCTTTGATGATCTCAACTTCAAACGACTTATATTTAAAAATCAATATCATTCTTATAATATAGTTGATATTTTAAATTAATTGATACAATTATTATTACAACAATTAGAAATATGTTTAAACGCATATTTTTTTGCCTATTTAAAGAGTAAGAGTTTACGTGTAGTATCCAAAATATATTTTTATAAAATAAAAAATTTATTATATCAGACCTAAATGTGATTCCTCCATCAGGGTTAACTATGTGTAATAATAGTAAATTCACCTTATTAATTTGTGTAGACTGGAGGATTAGAAATTGGCCTTAATTGAGGAAAAGCAATGAATGAGCCATTTGCATATTTCGGCTCTTTTTTTTCTTTTCTTTTTTTTTTTTTTTATAATCATGAATCATGACTACTTATTTATATTTTTTATTCATATTTCATACTTAACATATTATTTAATATTTTAATTGAATTTTGCATAGTTAATGTAGACGGCCCAAATTGCCCGGGCCCAACAAACAAAACAAAACAAAATAAAAATCCAAATTTTACAACCCAAAATAAACCTAGCCCAATTAACCCAAATACCAAAGCCCAAAACAGAAAAAAAAAACCCTAACCCTAATCTTCCCTAACCTAGCGCCAGCAGATACCTACCCCTACTGCTTATACCGCACCGCATGTCCGCCTCGACCTAATCGCTCCACCACCATCGACAGAGTCGGCCACCGACCCTCCACCTGCTCCCCATACCCTGCAAGAACAGAAGACACTAAGAATGAGATAGCAATGGCAGAAAAAAATAGGAAAATAATATTTTTTTCTCTTCCAAATTCGGTTATAAAACCGAATGAAACACTGTAAAAGGGGGTTTTTCTTTTTTCTTTTTTCAATCAAATACAGAGATTCAAACAAAAATAGCAAGCAAAAAAAACAATACAAACTCAAGAACAGAGATTAAACAAAAAAATCAGAAACAGAGAACAAAGGTAAAATCTTTGCGTTTTTTAAATTTTCCGTCTTTCTCTTTTTTTTTTTGATATACACACGCATATATATAAATAATAGTCTAAAAAAAAAAAAAGACAAAAAAAATAAAGTTTTTACCTTTTTCTACCACTGTAGGTGGTCGAGTCTCGGCGTCGACGACGACGAACGGCATGCCCACTCACGGATTTCCCACTGCAGAGAGAAAAAAAAGAATCAGTTTTTTTTTTTAAAGAGATGAGAATGAATTTTTTTGCAAAAAGTGGCTTATATAGTCAAATCAAAACGACGCCTGCTTTTGGTTTGCGCCATAAGCCCCAAAACGACGCTGCTTTGAGCCAACCCGATTTTGACCCGACCCAGAGCCTAGGATCCGCGTGTTTTTTAAAAAGGGAATATTTATACGCCGCAATCCCTCCGCCTTTTTATATTATTGCAATCAAGTTCTCAGTTTCTTTCACATTTGCCTCGAACTTTTATTCGGATTTCGTTTTGGTCCGCTTCCATGTCGCGATTTTGAACGAAGGGTTATTTCCTGATTTAGTCCCTCTGCCTTTTAGCGTATTGCAGTGAAGTCCTTCCTTCCTTTTTTTATTTTCAAATTGGCCCCAATATTCATTTTTGATTCAATTTTAGTCCCTTTTTTGCTATTTTCACCTATTTTTTTAATTAATCGTTTTAACCTTATCACTACATTGCATTAAATGTTATATTATTTTTATCCCATTATTATTACTATGTATTATTATTATTATTATTATTATTATTATTATCATTTTATTTGTTTTATAAACCTCATTATTATTATTTCGATTATTATTATTTCTTACCTTACCATTTTTATTTTACCACCTTATTATTATTCTCATTATTTATTATTTGTATACTTATATATACCTTTTCTTTATTATCCAATTTATTGATTGTTATTATTACCATCAGTATTATTTATTTATTTATTTATTATTTATCTATTTTATATTTACTTTTATATTTATTTTGTTTGTATCTTTACTATTATTTGTTATCATTACTATCATTATTTTCTTCTTTCCCTTTTTCTCTTAAACTTTCATTTGCTTATAATTCTTTGTTTTCTATTATTTTTTTTAGCTTATTCATTTATATTTAATGCATTTTGCTACACATATTAGTATTGTGATTGGTTTTGGCATTTTATCGTTACATTAACCTTTGCCCGATACATCAGTTTTCAAATAATCGATATCTCGTGTTAAAGATTCGAGGAAATCGAGCCCTAACTTACTGGGTTCCGATTTTCCTCGTTCAATATAAACAACAAAATACCCCTCCCAAAATCACAAGTCCCGGTTTCAAATTGACGTTCCGTATTAGCAATTCGAGTGAATCGAGCCCTAACTCACTGGGTTCCAATTTCTCCCCGCTTAAAGCTAAACAACGGGATGTCTCTTTTAAAATTACAACTTAAATTTTAAAACAAAATACTTAATCTCAAAGACTCGAAATGTCGCGCCCTAACTTACTAGACTCGACACCTAGATACTTCGAGATAAGTTTCTTTTCTTCCAAAATAGAGGCAATATTCCTAATTTGGATTTTCGGGAAGACGAGCCCTAACTTACTGGGTTCCGATTTCTCGATTCAACAAATGACGGAAGATCCTCTTCAAAAAGTGAAAATCAAGTTTTAAAAGACGAGCTTAGTTTCGGGAGTCTAAAGTATTGCGCCCTAACTTACTGGACATAATGCTTTATCTCTTCGATAATAAGAGAGTCTTAACGTCCCTTTCAATTCCTTCGAATTTTGAAAATAAAAGCATTGTATTTTCGAACCTTTCAAAATTTTCAACAAATAGGACATCAATCAATCGGTTTGGTACCAATTGTGAGCGTGTCGAGGTGCTAATTCTTCCTCACACGTAATCGACTTCCAACCCGCTTTTCTCAAAGTTTGTGGACCAAAAGCACTATTTTAGTAAATTAAACGATTTATTAAAACAAAGGTGATCTGATCACACCAAATAAAGATCGGTGGCGACTCCCTTCCTTTTCTTTTTTAAAAAAATCGAGTCGATCGCGTTGCCATCGTTTCAAAAAAATGGTTACGACAGCTTGGCGACTCCACTGGGAACTCGAGGGTCAAGTCATAGATTGATTGATTTTTGTCCTTTTGATTAAAATGGTTTCAAAATCACGCTTCTTTTAATGCATTTTCAATATTGGTCTCAGAATACTTTTGGCATTGCATTGAATGACCGTTGTGATCACACCTTTAAGTGGGAGCGAGAAGCTATGCCTTCGTGAGGTTTTCACCTCATGGGCTAGTGGATCGCCGGATACATCCGCATCTATGTCTTCGTGAAGTTTTCACTTCGCATGGCCATAGGGAAATGTATTCCCCGAACCGAACTCGGTCCATATGAGCCTATAATGGGTGAGGATCGAGGAATCACTGGTTCGTACCTCGAACTTTAAAACTAAACCGATATAGCAAACCCTAGAGCCCACCTTAGGTAGAGCTATGTCAAACCTTAGTGGTCACCCAGATAGGTGTTTATTTATTTTACTTGCTTTATATTCCATGATACTAACTTGTTGTGCTTCATTCTTTTGTGCATATCATTTCATATTTTAAGAAGCATCGATTCGCGATCCGCTTCGAAGTTAGGAAGTCGGTTATGGAAAGCGAATTCCTTGATAAAGTGGAAGACAATGCGGCAGTCAGATATGGTCGAGCAATGCCAAATAAAAAAAGGGCATGGCTTAGTCGAAGGATACGTGTCGGAGCTACGGGATTTCACCAATATCAGTGTCACACAGAACGAGCTCCAAGAGCTGAAAGAAATTTGGATTCAGTGGGATGACGAGGCGAAGCAGCTGTTCTATGGTACTTACGGTGACCTGCCTTACCTACTTGATGTCAAAGTAGATAAGCACCTATTCCGAGCAATGACCCAGTTCTGGAATGCCGCTTATAGCTATTTCTCCTTCGGGAAGGTGGACCTGGTTCCCACGGTAGAAGAGTATACGACCTTGCTACATTGCCCAAGAATTCAAATTGACAAAGCTTATTCCAAAGCGGTTAATGGCCCAACCTTCGCGAAGAAGTTGATGAATATCACCGGAATGAGCGAACAGTGGGTCTCAGCTAGAATGCAAAAGAAGGAAGAGGGTAAATGCATACTCTGGATATGTTTGAGAGACCTAATCCTGGCGTATCCCGATGTAAAGAAAAAGATAGACATCTTGGCCTTGTGTATTTACGGCCTGGTAATCTTTCCGAAAGCTTTAAGGCACATTGATGAAGCAGTTATTGATCTATTCAGTCGATTAGACAAAGGGGTCACACCCGTTCCTGCCATCTTAGTCGAAACATTCAAATCCTTGACTGCATGTCAGAGAATGGGTGAAGGCAGGTTTATTGGATGTGCAATTGTTATTGGCTTGGTTCCATAGTCACTTTTAGAAAATAGAGAAAGTGTCCCGCTTTTATATCGAAAATTACTCCCGCTAGAAGAGATAGCAACTACGCCTAGAAGAGAGGATGTGTCCGAAGAAAATTAGATCGCGCTCTTTCAAAACCTTCAAGAGGATGACATCGAGTGGAAGGCTCCCTGGATGATTCTCGACAGGATCCTTTATCATTGTAGAAGCTTTGACTGGGTTCCTCTATTGGGAATTTGGGGTGCCACTACCTATGCCCCTTTGCTAGTCCTAAGACAGTATAGTTCAAGACAGTTTGTACCAACGACATACGGGCTAGCTCAATGCGAGTTCTCATATGAAGGGGGAAGCTATAAGAAAAGGGTTAAAGAGATTTCTAGTGCTTGGAATCAGATTCACGGAATGAGAAGATTATCCATAGGCCCGAGGACGACCCCAGAATACATTGAATGGAGGGCTAGGAGAGTCAATAATAACATTCCTGAGCCAAATCCAGAAGGCGCCCGATCAAGAGAAGAATGCATGCGAGTGGTCCCGTCAGAACTAGATATTGTGAAGCAAGATTTTGAACGGATGAGTTCGAAACTCGGGAAAAGGATAGAAAAGTTGGAAGAAGATAAGATGCTCCTCCAGTTAGAGGTGGACGGTCAAAAATCAGAGGCTGAGAAACTCAGAAAGGAAAAATGAAAGGTAGAGGAAGACCGAGATAACTTGAAGACGGAGTACAAGAGGATGCGCTTAACGATAAAAAACGTGGGATTAGGGAAAACTTCGAAACAGTGGCGACAAGAGGTCTGAAAGGAAAAAGCCAAAGTTAGCAATGGAGAGAAAGTTTCATGAAATGCGAACACAAAAGGAAGAATTAGAGAAGGGCGGAGACGAAGACCAAAAGAGAGAAAGGGATTAAAAGCTAGAATAACTGAGCTTGGGTGGTCTCTACACCACTATCGTAGTCAAGACTCGAAAGCCAACCAAAGTCAAGCCCTAATGCATAGAGGAAATGAAAGGTAAGGTTGAAGAGCTAGAATCGGTATTACATAGTAGCGAGCTCCGGATTGAGCTTCTGGAAACGAGAGAAAAGCGTTGGGAGGAGGAGCTTCGCCATTCTTGCTAGTAAGTTCGAAGTCGGAACTACCTCATGGGTGAAGCAATAATTCAGATTTGAGAAGTAGCTGATCACATACAGACTTTGGCTGCGGATGCTGACATATTGAGCATGAGATATGAGCTACCACTGGGTCATGATGAAGAGCTAATCTCCCTGCTTGGAAAAATCAAAACCTTAGGTCTTAGGGCGAGAGCATATTTGGAATCTACTTTATGTAAAGGGTTTTACCTTCTAATAAAGTTTTCTAAAATGAAGTTTATCAGAATCGATGTCTTCTTCCTGCATTCATACATTTGCATTGCATCATATCACATGCATTAAAGTTTATAAAAAGAAGCCTAATTGGTTAAGATTAACAGAGAAACAAGAAAGGAAGAGGATCTGAACCGAACATTACTACGGGACTCGTGCTAAGACAAAGAAAATGGATCAAAGATTTGAACAATTTCGAAAGAAATGCAAGAATGATGCAGGAGCAAATGATGAAACTCCAGCAAGAAATGAAGGACCAAATGCTGGAGGCTCAGAGAAACATGATAGCACAGATGGCCCAGATGCTGAATACAGTAACAGACAAAGGGAAAGGTCCAATGCCTCCGGTCGATGAGGATAGCGATGGCGCTCCCCCGGGTTTTACCCCACCACATGCAAGAGCAAGGCCTGAGGAGTATGTCCTAAGGCCACCAGTCGCGACCAGGCTCCAACAAGGACAAGAGGACGCTAGACCACCCACGAACTCCCACGTTGGCTCAGGATCCAATCTAGGAGATAACCCGGCCAATCCTATTGTACCTGACTTAGATATGGAAGAGAAAATGGGGGCGAGAGAAGAATTTTCAAAGTAGTTAGAGGATCGTTGTAGGTGGTTGGAGGAAAAGTTCAAGGCTTTGGAAAATACTGATCACCACCATGGAATTGACGCAAAAGACTTGAGCCTGGTTCCAGATTTGGTGCTTCCCCATAAGTTCAAAATGTCAGAGTTCGAGAAATATAACAAGACTAGCTGTCCTGAAGCGCACATCACAATGTTCTGCCGGCGGATGGCGGGGTACCTTAATAATGACCAGCCATTGATTCACTGCTTTCAAGATACCGACGGTCCGTCGCCAAATGGTATAATCACTTAGTCGTGCCCAAATCAAGACATGGAAGGACCCGCACAGACCTTCATGAAACATTATGGCCATGTGGTCGACATTGCTCCCGATAGAATCACGCCCAAAATATGGCGAAAAAGCCGCGAAAAGTTTTAGATAGTATGCCCAATGATGGAGAGAGGTAGCAAGACAAGTTCAACCATCGCTTTTGGAAAAGGAGACAACCATGCTCTTTATAAATACGTTGAAAGCTCCTTTCATCAATCATATGTCAAAGCGCCACTAAAGTTTCTCGACATCGTGATGTCTGGGAGATGATAGAAAATGCAATCGATGTGGCAAGATAGAAGTGGGAGAAAGTACCGAAAAGACAATCCCAAGAAAAGAGAGAACGATGTAAATAACTTAGGTAAAGGTTATCCAAGCCTATTATCAGAATCACCCCAAGGTCGTAATCATCGATCATCGTGGCTCGCTAGGCGTGAATCCAATGCAAAGCAGAACACGGAGAAAATCCAATTCACGCCAATCCCAAAGGACATACAAGGAAATATATCAGAATTTATTCAATGCACATGTTGTTTCCCCACATTACCTAAAACCTCAGAACCCCATACCCTAAGTGGTATGACGCGAACGCAAAGTCATGAGTACCACGTAGGGATTGTGGGCATTCAATAGAGAACCGCCTTGCTTTCAAAAACTCGGTAGAAAACTCATCCAGATGGGCGTTATAAAAGTAGACGATGCCTCAAAGACGGGCACCCACGCCTAATCATGAGGTCAATATGATAGGCGAAAATATGGGAAGGAGAGTTAAAAGGGATGTTGACGAGATAAAGACTCGATGAAACGAGTTTGGAAAGAAATGATGAAGAGGGATTAATGATCAAGTCCGTAGGAAAGCATGAAAGAATAAGAAGAGGTTATGAAGTTTCATAATATGGAGGGCACGAAATCCAGGATCGCATTGAGTTCGTAATTCGTACAAAGACTAATGGACAATAAAGAGTTGGAGTTTTTCGAGATTAATGAAGGCCAAAAGAAAGAAGCATTTGCGTGTTAGAAGATGAATCAACAACAAAAGCCGCGAAGGGTAGCTATCCTTTGGTCATCATCTCGCCAAAGAATGATAGAACCGGATAAAGACAACTCAAGATTGTGATTCAGAATCGACGGTCCTTTCAAATGAAGACAACAAAGAGGTTCCCGTAACTCTAGTTGCAACCCGACGATTCCTAAAATAGGGATTCACCCCAGACTACGAAAGGAAACCAGAGCCTCAAGATTGTGATCCAAGACCGCGACCTTTTCGTATGAAGATGACAAAAGGTTCCCTGAACTACAATTGTAATGTGATGATTCCTGGGAAAGGAGACTTGTCCAGCACTGCAAAGGGAAACCAGGAAGAAAGCTCCTATACACGAAGCGGGAAGCGTTATGACACGGCAAACCCACGGATCGAGCTTGCAAAAGAGAAAACCTCGGTGGGCGAACAAAAGAGAGAAAGTGCGACCAAAAGAGAGAAAGTGCGACCAAACAGGAAACTCCTATAAATGAGCCAGTGAAGGAAGACGAGGCTAGGGAATTCTTGAAGTTTTTAAAGCATAGTGAATACAGCGTCGTGGAGCAATGTGATAAACAATGGCTCAGATATCTATGCTTGACTTATTATTAAGCTCAGAAGCACACCGCAATGCACTGATGAAAGTATTGAATCAAACTTATGTTGCTAATGACATCACCGTTAACAAACTGGATCGTCTAATTAGCAATATAAGTGCTGATAATTTCATTTTCTTTAATGATGACGAGATTCCGCCATGAGGTATGGGTTCCATCAAGGCCCTCCACATTACTACACGGTGTAAAGGATACACACTACCGGGGGTACTAGTCGATAACGGATCGACGCTCAATGTCCTACCATTATCAACATTGAATCGGTTACCCATTGATAGCTCTCACATGAAGGCTTGCTACAATGTAGTAAGGGCATTCGATGGAACTGAAAGGAAAGTCATGGGAAGGATCAAAGTACCTCTTTTGATCGGCCCAAGTACATATGAAGTGGATTTCATAGTAATGGATATCAGGCCATCGTATAACTGTTTGTTGGGGAGACCTTGGATACGCTCAGTAGGAGCAGTCCCCTCATCCTTGCACCAAAAATTAAAATTAGTCACAGAAGGCCGTTTGGTAACAATTAATGCTGAAGAAGACATCATTGCAACTGTAACCAGCGGTGCACCATATTTAGAAGCAAATGAAGAAGCGACTGAATGTTCCTTTCGCTCTTTGGAATTCGTCAACGCAATATTTGTCATCAAGGGAAACAAGATCCCAGTGCCTCAATTATCCAAAACTACAAAAATAGGTTTACAATTAATGGTCGAAAATGGGTAGCATCTTTAAAGGGACTAGAAAGGTATCTCCAAGGAGGAATCGAAGTCCCAAGATTGAAAGAAAAAAGAGACCTCTTTGGCTTAGGATTCAAGCCGAACGCAAAGCAAAGGAAGAAGGAGTTAGAAAAGAAGCAAGAAAGAAGGAAAGCGCACTTGGGTGGAGATGAGATTAAATGGGAACCGATGATAATTCCTCATATTCGTGAGACCTTTATATCAGGAGGGGTTATCCATCCGAGATGAGGAACGCAAAATGGAGAAATCGTGCATGTCAACGCTATATCTGAGGGGGAAATTGAGGAAGAAAATCGGAATGGCATCCGCCTTATGAGCCAGCAAATGCTTCTAAACAATCGGATCGGAAGAGATTCCTGTAGCTTTTAGAACTCATTCAGAGTAATACTCGAAACACACTTATTGCTTTAAGTCTAGAAGCAATAAGAGTCCCTTTTGTGAAACATTATTTTGTATAAGACATCGTTATTTTCAATAAAATACATCTCCGCCATCTTTTGAGCAAATTTTCTTTTATGTTCATTTCATTCATTCATTATTCTTTCTCTAAATATTCTTCTAAACATTTCTATTCTTCATTTATCATACCAATAAACATGCCTAGATTCTATGATTCTATGAGCCTTTATTCATTTCCATAACAGGTCCTCAAATATCAATGATTTGAATAACGCTACCGATGACTCAGAATGTCCTTTTGAGCAAGATATGGGTGCGGAAGATTTTCAAGATTTTGGAGATGACCAAGGCTGTGATTTAGCTCCTGAACTGTTAAGGATGGTAGAACAAGAGGAGAAACAAATCATACCTCACAAAGAATCAGTGGAAATAGTGAACCTAGGAGATGGGCAAGAAAAGAAAGAAGTGAATATTGGAGCTAGCATCACCGCAGAGACAAAGCAAGACCTCATTGAGTTACTCCAAGAATTCAAGGATGTCTTCGCATGGTCATATCAAGACATGCCCGGTTAAGCAATCGATATCATGGTACACCGCTTGCCCATAAAAGAAGAATACAAGCCACCCAATGTAAACTTGGAGGATGAGGCCAGATGTTTTACTGAAAATAAAAGAAGAGGTCAAGAAGCAATTTGACGCAGGGTTCTTGCAAGTGGTTAAGTACTCGGAATGGGTAGCCAATATCGTCCCCGTCCCTAAGAAAGATAGGAAAGTACGAATGTGTGTAGACTACAGGGATCTAAACAAGGCTAGCCCGAAGGACAATTTTCCGTTACCTCATATCGACACCTTGGTGGATGATACGGCAGGTTATTCATTGTTCTCATTCATGGATGGCTTCTTCAGATACAACCAGATAAAGATGCTCCCTGAAGACATGGATAAAACCACATTCATAACCATGTGGGGAACCTTTTGCTATAAGGTAATGCCATTTGGGTTGAAGAATGTGGGAGTAACATATCGAGAGCCATGGTAACCCTATTCCATGATATGATGCACAAGGAAATTGAGGTTTACGTCGACGATATGATTGCCAAGTCTCGAACCGAAAAGGAGCATATCCAAGTCTTAAGGAAATTATTTTTGAGGTTGAGAAAAGTCCAGCTAAAGCTTAACCCGACAAAATGTACCTTTGGAGCCAAGTCAGGGAAACTGCTAGGATTTATAGTCAGTGAAAAGGGATTGAGGTTGACCTGCACAAAGTCAAGGCTATACAAGAATTGCCTCCGCCTCACACACAAAAAGAAGTTTGAGGTTTCTTGGGAAGATTAAATTACATTGCTCGGTTCATTTCACAACTGATTGAGAAATGTGACCCCATATTTCGTCTTCTTAAAAAAATACAATCCAGGTGTGTGGGACGAGGAATGTCAGAAGACCTTCGACAAAGTAAAGCAATACTGTCTAATCCTCCCAGATTGACACCGCCTAATCCAAGAAGCCTTTGATCCTCTATTTGACGGTACTTGATAATTCAATGGGATGTGTGCTCGGCCAAGATGATGAGTCGGAAAGAAAGAAAAGCAATATACTACCTTAGTAAAAGTTCACCGAGTGTGAAATAAGGTACTCACCAATTGAGAAAATATGTTGTGCCTTGGTCCGACAACTCGAGATCGAGGCAAGACATGTTGTATCATACGACACAGCTCATCTCAAGCTAGACCCACTGAAATACCTAATGGAATCAACTACTTTGAATGGACGGATGGCCCGATGGCAAATTTTACTTTCTGAGTTTGACATAGTTTATGTAAACCAAAAGGCGATAAAAGGAAGTGCAATAGCGGATTTTATGGCTAGTAGAGCTCTGGCAGATTATGAGCCTCTGGACTTCGATTTCCTAATGAAGACCTAATGTACGTAGCAACCACTGAAGAAGATACCACGGAAAGTCATCCTTGGAAACTGAACTTCGATGGGGCATCGAATGCTATGGGCAATGGAATTGGGGCAGTTCTAGTGTCCCCAAATAGAGATCATTACCCATTCACTTGTAAATTGGATTTTGATTGCACAAACAATATGGCAGAGTATGAAGCTTGCATCATGGGTATCCGTCTGCTATTGAACGCAAAATTAAGGTCTTTGAAGTATACGGAGACTCGCATTGGTAATTTATCAACTTAAAGGAGAATGGGAGACGAGAGATCCCAAATTGGTCGAATACAAAAGATTGGTCCAAGAACTGATCAAAGAGTTCGAGGACATCACTTTCAGTTATCTACCAAGGGACGAAAATCAGATGGCTGATGCTCTAGCCACATTGGCTTCTATGGTACGAGCAAACAACAAGGAGGATATGAGGCCTATACAAATGAGCATTTATGAGGCCCCAGCCCATTGCTACAACGTGGAAGAAGAGGAGCAAAATGATCACCTGTGGTATCACGATATACTACAATACGTGAAAGATCATAAATACCCCGATCAGGCAACCGAAAATGACAAAAGGAAGTTGAGAAGACTAGCTTGCGACTATGTCTTAGACGGAGAGATCCTATACAAAAGAAGAAAGGATCAAGTGCTATTGAGATGTGTGGATGGCGCTGAGGCTAAGCAGATCCTAGAAGAAGTCCATGAGGATGTCTGTGGAACACATGCCAATGGGTTCGCAATGGCAAGACAAATCATGAGATTCGGGTATTATTGGTCTACCATGGAAAGAGATTGCATTGATTATGCTAAGAAATGTCATAAGTGCCAAATTTATGGGGACAAGATTCATGTACCACCTCACCTTTACATGTTATGACCTCCCATGGCCTTTTTCTATGTAGGGCATGGACGCCATTGGACCAATCTCACCAAAAGCTTCCAATGGACATCGGTTCATCTTCGTGGTAATTGATTACTTCACTAAATGGGTGGAGGCCACTTCATATGCCAATGTGACAAAATCAGCGTCAAGAAGTTCCTAAAAAGGAAATCATATGTCGATATGGAATGCCCGAGAGGATCATATCGATAATGCGTTAAACCCGAACAACAAAGATGATCGCAGAAGTCTCAGAGGCAATTCAAGATCGACATCACATTTGTCACCATATCGCCTAAAGATGAATGGTGCAAGAGAAGCGACTAATAAGAACATCAAGAGGATAGTAGGGAAGATGACTGAGACTTACAAAGATTGGTACGAAAAGCTACCATTTGCCCTTTTCGCCTATCGAACGTCGGTTAGAACCTCCACCGGGGCAACTCCTTTCTCATTGGTTTACGGAATGGAGGCGGTGTTACCCATCGAAGTTGAAATTCTGTCCCTTCGAGTATTGTCCGAATTGAAATTGGATGAAGCAGAATGGATCCAAGCACGATATAATCAATTGAATCTGATCAAAGAAAAGAGGTGAAAGCTATCCGTCATGGTCGATGTACCAAAAGCGAATGATGCGAGCATACAACAAGAAAGTCGGCCCAAGAGAATTCCACGAGGAGACTTAGTTTTGAAAAAGATTCTCCCATACAAAAGGATTTCGAAGGAAATGGATGCCGAATTGGGAAGGACCTTATGTGGTGAAAAGGCTTTCCTGGAGGCACTAATCTTGGCTGAGATGGATGGGAAAAATCTACCCAATCCCATAAATTCAGATTCAGTTAAGAAGTATTATGCTTGAAGAAGGGAAAGGCTAAAGTGAAAACCCGCAAAGGGCGCTTTACGGACAAAAAAAAATGGAGAGGCCGAAGCGAAAACCCGTAAAGGGCACTTTAAGACCAAAGGGGCTTTGAGTCGAAAACCCGATAAGGGCGGCTCAAATTGGCACGAAAGAGGAGGTATGTGACAATCTTTTTTCCCCCAGAATTAGCAAAAGGAGAAATGTTACACCTCGGAACATCTACAAAGCACCGCAGATCTCCCAATGTCTATTCAGCTCAAATGATCTTCGGAAGGATCCGGTGGTGAAGCTCAGGCTGCGATATCTGGGGCACCTACTTTTTCTTTTTACCCATTTTTTGTACTCCAATAATGTTTACTTTTGTTGATTTAAATCCAATTCCATTCTTCATAAATTCCATTGTTATTTTAAATCTTTGAGTTGTTTGCAATTGAAATAACGACCCATTGACCCATAATGCTTCCATAAAAGGAGTCCCGCCTATTACTCTGGAAGCCTCTAAACAGCGTAGGAACCTAAAACAAGACTGTTGTTTAGGAACCACCACACTTAGGGGTTGGAAACGTTCGAGGAAGAGGAATCCAAAATTATGACCATTTCTTCAGATTCGCAGTCATAGATATCAGACAAGATGTCGCGTCTGTGTCGTGACCTTGACGAGAGAACGAGCAATTACAGCTCTGAGCTTTTAAAAAGAGATCATTCTCATGACATCCTGCATTCATGCAAATGTCCTCCATAATATCATTTAGTTAGGAGCATTCGATTTCTTACAATCATTGCATCTTAATCATCATTCTCATGACATTTTGCATTCATGTAAGTGTCATCCATATCACACATAGTCAGGAGCATTTGAGTCATTCCGACCATAGCATCCACATCCTTTCGCATAAACACAAACATATAAAATCGAGTCTACAGGATATGTCCCTAGAGGACGGTGTAGCAACACTATTGAAGATTACCCTATTGCCACTGACTAGCAGTGGAATAGATGTAAGATTGTCTTATTACCACTGACCAGCAGTGGGATAAGTTGAAGATTATCCTATTACCATCGGCCAGCGGTGGAATAGGTTGAAGATTGTCCTATTACCACTGACCAGCAATGGAATAGGTTGAGGACCGTCCTATGTCCCTGACCAGCAGTGGAATGGGTCAAAAATTGTAGATCTTGTCACCCTAACCAGTAGTGGGGCAAGATCGAAGGCAAATCTTGGCTCCCTAACTAGTAGGGAACATGATTTAGGCCACCGTCCTATTGCCACTGACCAAAGAAAGGAATGGGTCAAAATTGTAGATCTTGTCACCCTAACCAGTAATGGGGCAAGATCGAAGGCAAATCTAGGCTCCCTAACCAGTAGGGAACATGATTTAGGCCACCGACCTATTGCCACTGACCAGCAGTGGAATGGGTCAAAAATTGTAGATCTTGTCCCCCAACCAAGAGTGGGCAAGATCGAAGGCAAATCTTGGCTCCCAACCAAGAGGGAACATGATTTAGGCCACCTTCCTATTGCCACCGCCGCCAGTGGAATGGGTCAAAATTGTAGATCTTGTCGCCCTAACCAAGAGTGGGCAAGATCGAAGGCAAATCTTGGCTCCCAACCAGCAGGGAACATGATTTAGGCCACCCTCCTATTGCCACTGACCAGCAGTGGAATGGGTCAAAAATTGTAGATCTTGTCGCCCTAACCAGTAGTGGGGCAAAATCGAAGGCAAATCTTGGCTCCCTAACCAATAGGGAACATGATTTAGGCCATCGCCCTATGTCCCCACCAGCCAATGAATAGGTCAAAATTGTAATTCTGTCCCTAACCAAGAGGGAGCATGATTAAGCTTTAGTCCTATTGCCTTAACTAGCAAAGTGGAATAGGCTGAAGACCAAAGGCCTCATCTTTCTAGAGATGCAGCGGAGCAATCCAAAATAAAACAAGTCACATCCCATTGAAGTCGCAGCAAGAGCAAATTGAAGCCACATAGCGGTAGAATAGATTGAAGTAACAAGATGCGGTAGACTAGAATGAGGTTACATGAAGAAGAGAAGCACCAAAGAAGTCAGGACTCAGCAAAATTGGACAAATCTGGTCCCTTTTTATGTCTTTGCTCTATTCCCGTTGCACGACAATGAGCAAAGAGGGGCAGCTGTAGACGGCCCAAATTGTCCGGGCCCAACAAACAAAACAAAATAAAATAAAAATCCAAATTTTACAACCCAAAATAAACCTAGCCCAATTAACCCAAATACCAAAGCCCAAAATAGGAAAAAAACCCTAACCCTAATCTTCCCCTAACCCTAGCGCCGCAGCCACCTACCCCCACCTGCTCTATACCCGCCGCCGCATGTCTGCCCTCTGACCTAACTGCTCCACCGCCACTGACAGAGTCGGCCACCGACCCTCCACCTGCTCCCCATACCCTGCAAGAACAGAAGACACGGCAACAGATAGCAATGGCAGAAAAAAATAGGAAAATAATATTTTTTTCTCTTCCAAATTCGGTTATAAAAACCGAATGAAACACTGTAAAAGGGGGCTTTTCTTTTTTCTTTTTTCAATCAAATACAGAGATTCAAACAAAATAGCAGCAAAAAAAAACAATACAAACTCAAGAATGTAGATTAAACAAAAAATCGAAACAGAGAACAAAGGTAAAATCTTTGCGTTTTTTGAATTTTTCGTCTTTCTTTTTTTTTTTGATATACACACGCATATATATAAATAATAGTCTAAAAAGAAAAAGACAAAAAAATAAAGTTTTACCTTTTCCTACCACCGTGGGTGGTGGTCGAGCTCTACGACGACGACGGCGAACAGCACCACTCACGGATTTCCCACCGCAGAGAGAAAAAAGAAACATAAATCAATTTTTTTTTTAAAGAGATGAGAATGAATTTTTTTGCAAAAAGTGGCTTATATAGCCAAATCAAAACGACGCCTTTGGTATTGGTAGGCGCCCATAAGCCCCAAAACGACGTCGTTTTGAGCCAACCCGATTTTGACCCGACCCAGAGCCTAGGATCCGCGTGTTTTTTAAAAAGGGAATATTTATGCGCATGATCCCTCCGCTTTTTATATTATTGCAATCAAGTTCTCGCTTTTTCAAATTCGCCCCAAACTTTTATTCGGATTCGCTTTGGTCCGCTTCCATGTCATGCGCATTTTGAACGAAGGGTTATTTCCTGATTTAGTCCCTCTGCCTTTTAGTGCATTACAGCGAAGTCCTTCCTTCCTTTTTTTATTTTCAAATTGGCCCCAATATTCATTTTTGATTCAATTTTAGTCCTTTTTTGCTATTTTCACCTATTTTTTTTAATTAATCGTTTTAACCTTATCACTACATTGCATTAAATGTTATATTATTTTTATCCCATTATTATTACTATGTATTATTATTATTATTATCATTTTATTTGTTTTTATAAACCTCATCATTATTATTTCGATTATTATTATTTCTTACCTTACCATTTTTATTTTACCACCTTATTATTATTCTCATTATTTATTATTTGTATACTTATATATACCTTTTCTTTATTATCCAATTTATTGATTGTTATTATTACCATCAGTATTATTTATTTATTTATTTATTATTTATGTATTTTTATATTTACTTTTATATTTATTTTGTTTGTATCTTTACTATTATTTGTTATCATTACTATCATTATTTTCTTCTTTCCTTTTTCTCTTAAACTTTCATTTGCTTATAATTCTTTGTTTTCTATTTTTTTTTTTTAGCTTATTCATTTATATTTAATGCATTTTGCTACACATATTAGTATTGTGATTGGTTTTGGCATTTTATCGTTACATTAACCTTTGCCCTATACATCAGTTTTCAAATAATCGACATCTCGTGTTAAAGATTCGAGGAAATCGAGCCCTAACTTACTGGGTTCCTATTTTCCTCGTTCAATATAAACAACAAAATACCCCTCCCAAAATCACAAGTCCCGGTTTCAAATTGACGTTCCGTATTAGCAATTCGAGTGAATCGAGCCCTAACTCACTGGGTTCCGATTTCTCCCCGCTTAAAGCTAAACAACGGGATGTCTCTTTTAAAATTACAACTTAAATTTTAAAACAAAATACTTAATCTCAAAGACTCGAAATGTCGCGCCCTAACTTACTGGACTCGACACCTAGATACTTCGAGATAAGTTTCTTTTCTTCCAAAATAGAGGCAATATTCCTAATTTGGATTTTCGGGAAGACGAGCCCTAACTTACTGGGTTCCGATTTCTCGATTCAACAAATGACGGAAGATCCTCTTCAAAAAGTGAAAATCAAGTTTTAAAAGACGAGCTTAGTTTCAGGAGTCCAAAGTATTGCGCCCTAACTTACTGGACATGATGCTTTATCTCTTCGATAATAAGAGTCTTAACGTCCCTTTCAATTCCTTCGAATTTTGAAAATAAAAAGCATTGTATTTTCGAACCCTTTCAAAATTTTCAACAAATAGGACATCAATCAATCAGTTTGGTACCAATTGTGGGCGTGTCGAGGGTGCTAATCCTTCCTCGCACGTAATCGACTTCCGAACCCGTTTTCTCAAAGTTTGTGGACCAAAAAGCATTGTTTTAGTAAATTAAACGATTTATTAAAACAAAGGTGATCCGATCACACCAAATAAAGATCGGTGGCGACTCCCTTCCTTTTCTTTTTCAAAAAAATCGAGTCGATCGCGTCGTTTACTGTTTCAAAAAAAATGGTTACGACAGCTAAATTGATTCAAAGTAAACATTAATATCAATGTCGATGAGTAAAATTTTATTTTATTTTTATAATTGATATATTTTTATACTTTTATTGTAAAATAAAAATATATTAAAAATACAAATTTAATATGACATTGTCTAAAAATTGAATATATGACATATTTTAATAAAAATAAGTAAACCTATTAAAGATATTTCAAATGTCATACGATTAAATTGTGCAACACATCGGTAAAAAAATAGTATATAATATATATACATGAAAATTAATTTATATATAATAGTAATTTAATGTTATATTAATTATTATAAAATCAACTGTTTAAACAAATATTGAATAAAAATGACATAAAATATCAATGGATAAATATTAAAATTATACATAAATTTTAATACAATTTGTAATATTATTATATACCAACTTTAATTTGGTGCATTTATATAAATAAAATTTTAATTTTAATTCAATTTTCACATTTCTCTAACATGTTATTCATGTGAAACTATTTTCCATTAAGTCATGTGTAAATTGTTGGCATGATATTTTATTAGGTTAAAACAAACAAATAAATTTAAATTATTTTCACCTAAATTAAAAAATAAACATGTTTGAAACAAAAATCTTATTTTTTAACTCTAGTGAAAATAATTTAAATTTATTTATTTTCTAACCTAATAAAATGTAATGTCAACAATTTATACTTTACTTAATGTAAAATAGTGTCGCATAAATAATGTGTCGGTGAAAAGTGAAAATTGAATCAAAATTCAAATTTAATGTATATAAATACACCAAATCAAAATTAGTGCATCAAAATTTTATATATATTTTTATATTTATTTCAAATATAAATAATAACCATTACGACATTTTCTTTTATTTTATTTTATCTAATTTTAAAATCACATTTATTAGAGGAAGTGGTTCTGTAATGTTCAATAATACATAAATGGATAGCAATGTTGAAATAAATGATTTAGACAATGATAATGTTTATACCCTTTCAAAAGATCCTTACATTCGAATGTAAGTTAATAGATATTAATAAATCATTTGTATTATTTTCAACACATCATCTTTTATTAATGATTGAAAAAACTTGCAAACAAAAAAATAAGATGTTACACCTCGAAATCATGTGTTTTGTGTTCAAATGTAAACTTTAATTTGCTAGATTAATCTTTCTTAATCGTTTAAGATTTTTAGTTTTTATTTTTTTGGCACAAGAAGGATAAAACCACAACTAATCTAGGTGAGGTGAAGTCGTGCCAAATTTATCATCGTGCAACAATCGTAAAACTTCATCCAGTGGTTGCATTAAAATGTACCTACCTAAAAGCCTTAAAGATGCCATTGACGCCAACCCATTAGCTACCTTGTTGCCCTCTTTGAAAACATGTATAATTTGAACCGTCCAAGATAATTGAAGTAATCCCTTGATAGCTCATAGTATTGTTGAATGATGGTGCTCAGTAGAAAAGGTTTGAATCAATTGGATGGCTGCAAAGATATCCATCTCAAGAACCATCTGTTTCAAGCCTAAATTCCAAGTTACTTGGAGGCCCTCAAGTGCACCCCAAAGCTCAGGATTAATAACAGAGCAGGATCCAATATTTTAGAAAAATCAGCTACTCAATTACCATGTTGGTCACGGACTAAACCCCTTGCTATAGCGTTCCCAGTCTCAATACAAACAGCACCATTCATATTAACCTTGTGCCATTTCAAATAACGAGTCTGCATATTTTAGCTTGTCTACGCATAAAAGGACTCACCATTCCATGCTTCGAATAAAGAAAAGCGCCTCTCATCAAGTAGCTTTTCTCCAACACACTTTCCCATTCAATAAAGTTTGTATTAAACACATAATTATTCTTCCAAATCCAGAGATGCCAACAAATAAAATCAAATAGAGTCTACCATTCATTAGGTTGACGTGCAAAATAAGCAGGATTCGAAATGTTGACCTCGAACCATGCTTCCAAACTAATGGTGAAAAATTCATGACTCTTATTTTGGCTTTACCACCAACACCCATGTCGCCACAGCTGGAGTGCATAATCGCAGTACATGATTTATACTTTCTATCGAATCACCACAAGCCTTGCAACTCGCATCAGTAGTTATCTTTCTCTCTTTTTATATATAATTAAAGAAAAACCATACCTTAAGCTTGAAATTGAAGGAAAATGGTGAAAGGGTTTTCTTTTTTCTTTTTTTTTTCCAATCTTTCATAAGAAAGATGAGAAAGAACTTATCTTTCTCTCTCTCTCTCTCTCTCTCTATATATATATATATATATAAAATTTAATAAATTACTATTATTTTAAATAAAATGTTAAATAATAATTATTTAATGAAAATATCATTTAAAGCATCATAAACTTTTGATTTTTTTAGTAATGGGAAAATTGCCATTAAGTCCTTTCCATCAAAATAAAAATAGGATAATTTCACTTTAGTCTCTATACTTTTCTAACTTATTCAATTTAATCCCTGAACTCGATACTGAATTTTTAACTTAACATATACTCCTACTAATAATCCTTTGTGTTTTCATGTCTGACGGTTTTCTCTAAAAGCAATCACAATTTTTTATACTACTATTTATTTATAGATCATTTATTCAAGGACTTCTACCATAAATATTCTTCTTCCCTTCTTTTTTTTTAAAAAATAAATGGGGATGTTACAGTTAACATCAATAAGGGGACCATGTTTGGTTCTAAGAACCTGAACCCATAACTGTTTAGTTTTCTTGATAAGATTAAAACCAAGTTTCATGAGGAAAGCATCATTTTAACAGTCAAACTTCTTAGAGCCAAGGCCGTCATGTTTTGGAACCTTGCAAAGATCATTCCACTTGACAATATTTACTCTTTCTTCTCCTCAGTGTGTCCCCACACAAAGTTACGAATAATTTCTCCATTTCAAAGCAAACTTCCTTTCAGAATAACAGTTGATTGCATAACATAATTAGGGATAGATGCTAACACTGCTTTGGTCAACGTGATTCTACTTGCTAATGAAAGCATCTTAGCCTTCCACCCTGTTAATTTTTTCCCCATGTTATCAATAATGTACTGAAAAGTATCTTTTGTCGCCCTTTGATGTAAAAGCGGAACACCTAGATATTTCTCCAAACTATCAACATGAAATAACCCTAAGCCACAACTGATATTCTCTTTCAAAAAATATCTATGTTTTCTGTGCATTAACATTATGGCCAGAACCCTTTTCATAATCAACATCTGGTCAACTGATGCCTCACTAAACAACACCAAATTCTGTGCATTAACATTATGGCCAAAACCCTTTCCATAATCAACATCTGGTCAACTGATGCCTCACTAAACAACACCAAATCGTCTACAAAAAAAAGATGAAAAATACCAAGACCATTCCTGAAGAGCTTTATAGGTTTCCACACCCCTTTTTGGACTTCAACATTTATATCTTGAGTGAAACGCTGTAACACTCCTAACCCGTATCCGCCGTCGGATTAGGGTTACGAGGCATTACTCGTCTAACGACAAGACATTTCACTTTATAAACACTATTATAAAAATCGATGCATAATCAATCCATACTATCATTATTAAATATATTTCTATTTTAATGACAAGACGTTAACAAACATATCATATCACACACAATATCATTAATAACATATACGAGCAAATTTTCATTCAAATAGGAAAAATACTATTCATTTGGTCATTTTAGAAACAAGGGCCGAATATGCATATGGTTCTATATATATATATATATATACAAAAGCTTTGCCAATTACCAATATCACTCATTTACATTATAGGTCCATTCCTTATAAATGACAGGATCATATTATTCAAAACCATGCTCATATACGGTCTAAAACATAAAAGATTAAATCCCTCATATAAATTTACTCATACTACTATATTTATTCCACCACATACGCACCTTAACTAAATGTTCACATCAATAATTTAGCCATTCAATTCTCATGGCCGAATACATTTGAACATCCAATGAAAAATTTAAAGTTCCTAATTAAGTCAATGTCATGGCCGATTATTTACTAGAATATCCTACAATTTGATCATTAATAATTTACATATAAAAAGTATGACCTGGTTCTCTCATAACTTATCTTGTAAATACACATATAATATCAACATAAGGATATCTATCAACCAAAATGTACTTTATACCTTATTCAAACTAAAAGTTTTCATATACTCAAATTTCTCATAGCATAATATGAAATAATTCTTAAGCTAAGCTTATAAGTCATTCAAGAAATATATTCATTGTTACTATATGGATAACATACCTTTCATAATCTCGTGAAAAACACCTACCAAAATTAGTTTATAAAAAGACCGAATATGCACACACATATGCAACATCTCAAGTATATTCAATTAACTCAAGCATAGAAGTAAAGCCATTTTCACATGGCATTTATATACATACGCATATACGCCATTTGAGTCAACTTCAAAGTAGTTTAGCCTATACATGCCTTAGACTTTAAGTTCATTCACAAAAAAGTACCAAAATAGTTGATAGTGTGCTTGACTTAGACAAGAATCCCCAAGCACGAGCTTAGACTTCAAAATCTGTAAAATAGTCAAATAAACACACACAGAGTAAGCCGACATAGCTTAGTAAGCTATAAGCAAAAGTTAAATATACAACTAATCTTTATACTAATTTTAAACAATCCAACTTGATCACCAATGAACTTGTAAACGCAAAATCATATAGCATGTTACCATTCAACAATTACCAAATTCAATAGATCCCAAAACCGAATACTATCATACCATTTATCCATTTCGAACAAGTTCAAAGATTAATGACCACATCTTAATGCTATAATTTTTATATAAGAACAACTTACCTATTTAGTATTAAGTTACTCAACAATAATGCATCACTTCTCGGATATCTCCATTCATTGGTTTATGTCTTTGTAAGATCCGTAAATTCGCACACACAGTGCAATTTATGTAACGTATCGCACACTTAGTGCGGTTACTTGAGAAAGAGCACACATAGTGCCATTTACTAGTAATGTATCGCACACTTAGTGCCATTACTTATTTTTCCGCACACATAGTGCCATTCGACCGATTTTGCACACACAGTGCTCGGTATTTAAGCTCGCACACATAGTGCCCCTTATCCGATCTTTCCTTTGTTTATAAGAACACTTATAATTCCATTTTCATTCATACATACACACACACACACACACATATATATATATATATATATATATATTTAAATGTTCATTAACACCTCAATTCTCTTATCTCATACCATTACATTCGGCATACCCAATATACATATAAATATATATATCCACAAATTTAAAACAAACATCTCTCACATTTCATCTTCACATTTAACTATGTCTTAATTCATGCATATATTCAATTAGCTCAACTAATCAAAACTTATACATTTTTATATATACGAACCTTACATTCGGCTAGTATATATAATTCAATCCATTCCATAATACATTCGGCAAATAGAGATTTAACATGCTTACTTCTATTATTCATGTGCACATTAATATAAATAAAAATTCAATTCATCCAATTGCTTAAAAACTTACCTCGGAAATCGACAGATTAGGCTTGCCCGGCTATTCGTTCAACTTTGTTTTTCCCCGATCCAATCCCGTTTCTTTTTGTTCTTGATCTAAATAATTTCAAAATGAGCTCATTCAAATAGAATTTCATTCATTTTAGCCCAAAACACAAATTGAACAATTTACCAATTTATCCCTAACATTTTGTACTTTTACAATTTAATCCAATTTTCACAAAACACAAAATATGCTAAATTTGCATATATTAAGCTAGGGCCGAATGTTCACTAGGCTTATACAAGTCTCCATATTTCATAAATTCTACAATCTAGCCAATCAATTTACTATTTTTAAAATTTAGTCCTAAATACTCAATTTAATCAAAATTTCCAATACAAAATTTAATAATCTAACACATATTTTATTTAAAATCATCAACCATCACAAAACACAAGATTCCATCCATGGACGAACATCACACATGCATCAAAATCAAAAATTCTAACATGGGTCAGATAGTATTCGAAGCAACGATCTCAAAAACGTAAAATTTATCAAAAACCGAGCTAAACTCATACCTTAATCAAGCTTGAAATGTGCCGAACCCTTGAAATGTTTTTCTCTCTTTTAGTTTCGGTCAAAAGGGATTGAAGAAGATGAACATGCAAGATAATTTTATGTTTCTTTTATTTATTCTAAGTTTATAATATAATAGTTAATATATTATATCATTAAAATAAAATAAACATGCAAATGCATTATAAAAGCATCATGCCATCCACTAACATGATATTAGGTTAATTTACAACCTAAGTCCACATATAAAAGAAGAAAAGTCAATTAAACCACTCAATTAAATAAAAGACTACTTTTACCACTTATTCAATTTAACCCTTTTCTTTAACACACAAACGAGCAAATTAATTCACGAAATTTTTTTACATGCTCACTCATAAATCATAGACACCAAATATATCATAAAAATATTCTATTGACTCGAATTTGTGGTCCCAAAACCACTGTTCCAATTAGGGTTAAAATTGGGCTGTTACAAATGCTCCATACAAAGAATAAAGAGATAAGGTGAAATAGGATCACCTTATCGTATGCCTCGAGATGGGGTAAAGACTTTAGAAAGATTTTCATTCTAAATAACTTGCATGGTAGAGGAACTAACACGATGCATAATAAGTTGTTGAACAGTACCTGGAATAATAATATCAGCTAAATTATCCTAAATGAAGCCCTAATCAAGCCTGTCGTAAGCTTTTTCCAAGTCAATCTTAATAACCATCCATCCTTTCTTGCTAGATTTCCTACGCTAGAGTGAATGATCTCCTATGCAACAAAAATATTATTCGTTTTGTTTCTTCCAGAGACAAAACTTGACTGGGTTGGAAGGACTCATTTTTGCATCAAAGGCTTCAATCTATTGACAATAACTTTCATTACAATTTTGTAAAGAACCATATAGAGGTTGATTGGTCAAACTTGGGAGAGAGATTTAGGATTTTCCACTTTCAAAATCAAGACCAGCAAGGTACGATTTAACCAACCATCAAGCCTGCCACCATCTCAAATTTTTCTTATAAACTCACAAACACTTTGTCCAACTACTGGCTAATTTTTTTGGTAGAAGATTGCATGAATACAATCAATTCCTAGGGCTTTCAAGGGCAGCATCTCTAATACAACCTTTTGGATCTCCTCATTCGTGATTATATTCTTTAATGACTCAAATTCAGCATCAGAAATTTTATAAAACAAACCTCATTAAAAGGAGCCACTACTAGTTGACAAGTCTTTTATGAAAAGAGACCTGTAAAAATTAGTAGCCATTTGTTAAAAAGTCTCAAAGTCATCACACCAACTATCATCGCTAAGTTTTAGCATGCTTATCAAATTACAGCACCTCTTATTAATTGTACTAGTATGAAAAAACTTTGTATTTCACCACCATTACACATCCATTTACATCGGGCCTTTTGATTCTAAAGACTCGCCTCTTGAGTAAAAACTTGCTCAAGTTCAGTCGAAGTTGTTTCTCTAAGTTAAGAAAAAAAACCTAAGAGTGCCTATCAAGCTTCTCCTCAATCCCTTTAAGTCTAGCCATGAAAACCCTTTTCTTTCTACCAATATGACCAAAAGAGCTACAATTTCAAGCCTTAACTTTAAAAATAAAGTTATTTATGTTCGCCACCACATCATTGTCCATAGTCCAAGAGTCAT
This sequence comes from Gossypium rotundifolium, assembly GCA_025506655.1. Taxonomy (NCBI): domain Eukaryota; kingdom Viridiplantae; phylum Streptophyta; class Magnoliopsida; order Malvales; family Malvaceae; genus Gossypium; species Gossypium rotundifolium. Next base: position 39,892,398 of record CP106731.1, on the reverse strand, counting down.
TCAAAACTGAATCAAATCATTCATGCTTTAACCAAGAAGCAAGAAAGCTAAATGGCCTTCTTTTATTGGGCATCTCATTTATCCTAGTAAATAGGCATATTAGTCTATAGTCCAAACCAATACGTTGGAGGTGAGGCACAAAAGAATCTAAAAATGTCTTTAACCAACCCATATTACAAAGAATCGGTCCAATCTTTGGAGAGATCCCCAACACCAAGTGAAGGAAGGTCATTTGAATCTCATGTCTTGCAGTCCATTATCAAATAAGAAGTCTCGGAATAAATGATCAATACCAATTCGATTCCTTACACCTCTTTTTCTTTCTTCACGGGAGACAACAGCATTGAAGTCACCCCCAAAAAGTCATGGTACCTCCTCTTTAGGAGCCAACAAAGCAAGATGGTTCTGCAAAGTTCTTCGTTTCACAACATTTAGGCTTGCATAAACAGCTGTGAGGAAGACTCTTTGCTTCATTCCTTGACTATATACGACAATGAATAAGCTAATTTGAGACCTCAACAACATCAATCACTAGTTTCTCACTTCAGAGAAACCAAATACCCCTTGAGAACCCCTTCACTTCAACCTTGTACAAGAAATCAATGCTAGTTCTACATATAATATCATCAACTTTCCTTCCACTCACTCTCGTTTCCATCAACACCAAAATATCAAGCTTATGTATTTTCAAAATAGTCTTTAAAACCGCACCAAACTTGGAGCTAGCAACTCCTTGGCAATTCCAACAAACAAATCTAAAATCCATAAAAAATAACAAATAAAGATATTCACACTTGCTAAGAGGTTGACAATGATTAAATTGGTGAGGAATCAAAAGTGTAATGACCCAATTTTACCCGGGTCTAAAACACCCAATGGGCCCAAACAGATTAAAATCAGACCCAATTTACAAGCAGCCCAAAAGGCCCAAAACATTGAAAATTTTTCAAAAAATTTAAGGTTTCTAAAACCCTAAATTAGCCTAACCGCCGCCCCACTTGCCCTGCCTTCTGACATCCACTTGCTCTGCCTCTGCCAAAGCCCCCTGCCACCGCCCATATCCTGTAAAGAGATGGCAACCCTGCAAACAAGACAAGAAATAGATAGCAACAGTGGCAGTAAGTAATATTTTGTAATTTTCAATGGTCAGATAGTTCTAACAAAGAACCATATAAAGGGGCTCTCTTTTGAATGGATATACAAAAAACAGATTCGAACAAAGAAGGAAATCCAAATCAGCAAGCCTAGATTCAATACAAAACAGAGAAATATATCCAAAAGAGCAAACACAAGAAAAGATCCGAAAGGTTCTCACTTTATTTTTTAGTTTTTTTTATCTTCGGAACTTTTTGCTTATAAAGATTTCTATTTTCATTTTTTAGAATACATACATATATACATGCATATATATTTAAAAAAAGACACAAGTTTTACCTTTTCCGCCACCATATGAAGGGTTTGGCCAAGTGCCACCACGATGGTCCCTCATTGGAGATCGGCCCCTTCAGAGAGAAAAAATAAAAAGGGAAGGGTTATTTTCTTGAAGCAGGTAAAAAATGATTGTTTTTCAGAGGTTTTGGGCTTAAATAGCCCCAGTAAAATGACGTCGTTTTGAGTTAATACCCCAGATGCTAAACGGCGTCGTTTAAGGGTAAAACGGACCGACCCGACCCGCTTAGCCAAGGTCCGTGTGTTTTTTTAGCGGAAGGGTTAATTGCACTCCCAGCCTTTCTGCTTTTTAATTAGTTTATAATTAAGTTTTTTTTCATTTCTTAACTCGTGCCCAAAAATTTACCTCAGTTTTTATTTAAGTCCTCTCAATGTCAGCGCTTCAAGAGAGGGGTTATTAGCCATATTAGTCCCTCTATCTCTTCAAATACTTACAATGAGGTCCTTCCCTCTTTTATTTATTTCAAATTTGCCTCAATACTCTATTTTTAATACAATTTTCATCTCTTTGGCTATTTTCACTTTTTTATTATTAAATTAATTTTTTTATTATTACCACCTTATATTTAGTATTATATTTAATACTATATTATTATTCCTATATTTATTATTATTACTATTATTATATTATTTTTATATGTATATATTTTTGTTAATTACCATTATTTTTATTATTTTTCTTATTAATATCATTAATATTATTTTATTATTACTATTTCTTACTTTTAAACATTATTATTTTTATTATTACCATTTTATTATCATTGTTATTATTATTATTATTATTATTATTATTATTATTATTATTATTATTATTATTATTATCATTATTTCTTTTACTTTTATCGTTATTATAAATGTGTTATTATCATTACTCTTTATTTTACTATTATCATTATTATCATCATTTTATCATCAAATTAGTTAACTTAGTATTATTACATATATCATTATTATTTTTTTACGCAACCTAGCTTCGTAATTTATTTCTTTTATCAAATTGTGTTACATTAACCTTTGCTCGAGTCATCAAGTTTTTAAATAATCGATATTTCGTATTAAAGATTCGAGGGAACCGAGCCCTAACTTACTGGATTCCGATTTTTCTCGTTTAAGCTAAACAACGGAATGTCCGTTTTAAGACCGTAATTCAAATTTTAAACAAAACTCTTAATCCCAGAAATTTGAAATGTCGAGCCCTAACTTATTGGACTCGACATCTAGATATTTCGAGATAAGTTTCTTTTCTTTCTTCTAAAATAGAGGCAATATTCCTAATTTGGATTCTCGAGAAATCAAGCCCTAACTTACTGGGTTCTGTTTTCTCGTTGGACAAATGACGGGAGATCCTCTTCAAATATAAAACCAAGTTTTAAAAGGCGAGCTTAGTTTCGGGAGTCTAAAGTATTGGGCCCTAACTTACTGGACATGATGGTCTATCTCTTCGAAAATAAGAGAGTCTTAACGTCCCTTTCGATCCTTTCAAGTTTTGGAAATCAAAAGTATCTATTTTCGAATCATTTCAAAGTTTTCAACATTAGGACATCGATCAATCAATTTGGTACCAATTTTGGGCGTATCGAGGGTGCTAACCTTTCCTCGTGCGTAATTGACTCCCGAACTCGTTTTTTGCATTTCGTAGACCAAAATTGTTGTTTTGATAAATCAAACTGTTTATTAAAAACAACTATTTTACGAGGTGGCCCGATCACACCTCATCAAAAAAGGTTGGTGGCGACTCCCTTCTTTTTCATTTTCAAAACCCAAGTCGACCGCTTCGTTTTCTGTTTTATCAAAAAATGGTTACGACACAAAGCACATTGCTTAACATCCTTCTTTTGGTGCATTTGATCCTCTATTACTAGAACTTTTATCAAGTTATCCATACATAAACTATCAGCCACCACAATCACTACTTCCATAGAGTCTCATTCTCACGGTCAATCCCAAAAGTCTTGTTCGAATCATCAAGTTTCTTCGAAAGAGATTCCACCAATTCAGCAATAATTGGTTTATTTGGCAGCTTATGCTCCACCCTTTTACTATTTTGTGTCATTTTTTAGTAATTTCTTTCATGGGGAGTGCCTTACTTTTCATTATGGGTGGACCACTAATCTTGCATGACCCATGCTTGGCGTATACATTCTCTTTATAACTAACTTCCTCTTCAACACGGGCCGTGTAGGCCACGCGGGCAAGGCCATTTTAAGGGTGTGGGCTCGCACGAGTAAAGTTATCTTAGGCGTGTGGACCACACGGGCATGTAGACTCAAATTTCAGAATTTTTTCCTAAGGTTGTACATGACATCCTAATCGACCGTTGGTTTTCCGTAAGGTCGGTATGTGTGGTATAAGCCGTAAAGCATGAAATCTACTGCTCTGTTAGATTGAAATTAACATAAATAACATTTTCAGAAGTATTGTGTAATATGATATGTATGATCCGTTCTGTTATGTAAGAGCATGTTCAGCATGTGATATACATTCGGATATTTGTTATTCTGTTATCTCTGATATTCTGTCTGTATCTGGCTATGGGGCAGGTTATGTATTATGAGGAAGAAGTATTCTGTGAAAGGCGATATTTCGCCAATATACTGGCAGCAATGCTGCTATTATTTTGAAAAGTGTCGTATGAATACTATGCGGTATGTAGGGCTGGGTGGGTGTTTTATACCCCACGTGGTGTGTTGAGATGGTCGAAGTTGGTGTGTAGAGGATTAGAGTAGGATTTTGCATATCTATATCTATGTGACTATGTTATAATTCTGATTCTGCAAAAGATTTACATCTGTATCTGTTCTGCCATGAGATTAAATCTGAATATTTTTTATGTATGTGTTACACACTGAGTTATCAAAACTCACTCTCTGTTTGTCTATTTTATTCAAGTAACCCCCAAACTTAGGCGGACTGGTGCGACGGAAGCTCGGATGTAACCATTTTTCTGTAAAACTCTATTTTTGTAAAATTTGCTTAAACTTTCTAGTTTTGAGAGTTTTGTAATTTTGGGACTATCTGGACATTTTGGGTTTAATTTCAAATTTTGTTTTGGTTTTCTAGCATAAACGTTCAATAAAGAGATTTACGAAAACAACTATTTTATACAATAAACCATTTTCAAGAAAATAAACTCGATTTCCAAATTATAATGACGGAATAACTTCAGTTGCAATTTATTTGTTTTATTTGAAAGTGTAAACAATCGACGGATTTAACTAATAAACATAACAACATGTTTAATAAGAGGACTCTTTTATTAACAACGGTATACAATGTTTTCAAAATGATAAGGTTGGTTTTATAACTTTTCTTCGTAACATTCTTAGATTCAGCCAGGTTTAGGGTGTTACACATGTCTTACAGTCCATTATCAAATAAGAAGTCTCGGAATAAATGATCAATACCAATTCGATTCCCCAAACCTCTTTTTATTTCTTCACAAGAGACAAAAGCATTGAAGTCACCCCCAAAAAGTCATGGTACCTCCTTTTCAGGAGCCAACAAAGCAAGATGGTTCCACAAAGTTCTTCGTTTCACAACGTTTAGGCTTGTATAAACAGCTGTGAAGAAGACACTTTTTTTCATTCCTTGACTAGTAGAATGACAATGAATAAGCTGATTTGAGACCTCAACAATATCGATCCCTAGTTTCTCACTCCAGAGAAGCCAAATTCCCCTTAAGAACCCTTTCGCTTCAACCTTGTACAAGAAATCAATGCTAGTTCTCCGTATAATATCATTAGCTTTCCTTCAACTCACTCTCGTTTCCATCAACACCAAAATATCAAGCTTATGTATTTTCAAAATAATCTTTCACTACAAAGAAAGCAGACTTTTAGCGGCATTTTTTGGACATTTAGTGGCGCTTATAAGCGCCAAAAAGTATTTATGGCGCTTTTCAAGCGCCACAAAAACGCTAATACTATCACGGAAATTTTATGCGTTTATCTAAAAACGCCATAAAGATCTCGATCTTTAGCGGCATTTGTTATAAAAGCGCCGCTAAAAGTCAGAACCATTAACGGCGCTTACCATAAAAACGCCGCTAAAAGTCGTATTATTAGCGGCCATTTAAAAACGCCGCTAAAGTCAAGGCCTTTAAGCGGCGCTTTACCACTAAAAACGCCAAAAAGTCGGGGCTTTAGCGGCTTTCAAAAACGCCGCTAAAAGTCGGGGCTTTAGCGGCGCTTTACCTAAAACGCCAAAAAATTGAGATTTAGCGGTTTTTCTACAAACGCCGCTTAAAATTTTGAGATTTAGCGCGCTTTTCTACAAACGCCGCTAATTTGTACAGATTTAAAAATAAAATTTTTCAATATTATACCCTCCCGCACTAAAACCAACCAATAACAAGATATAATTTCAACGCAAAACAAAAATTTAGCATAAAATCACACGAATTACATTAATTCTAAATGATAATTGAAATTTAATAAATTAAATGAATGATAATCGAAAATATTGTTTAAATGTAATAATGTCAAAACTTACAACGAAAAATTAAATGTCTAAGATGGCGGTTTCATGATCTTTGAAACATCTCGTGCATCATATGTCAAGTCAGGTCTTGGAGCTCTTCAGATTTTCTGTTTTGCTCGCTAGCATCGATGTCGCCTCTGCCTCCCACAACAAGCGGTCGCTTCTCTCTTCTTCTTCTTCCTCCCCTTGTTGCCTCTTGATCCGCTCTAAGTCATTCTTGGAGTTCTTCATATTTTCTTTGAACATCGGCAATTTGTCGCCTCTGCTCAACCGTGCTCTCTTGCATCTGAGCAATCTGGTTTTGTAGCCTTTGAACTTCAGCACGAGATTGCCCCTCGGAAGGCATGTACTGCTGGGAGGCGGATCCAAAATATTGGGTCGGGGTAACTCCAGATCCTTTAATTCGAACCCGACCATACCTTTCAAGACCAAAAACATCAGTGATAATTCTATTAATAATACACTAAAGATTAGCAGAACTATCAGTTGAAGCAGTCGTACCTTTCACGACCCAAAACATCTGTAATAATTCTGTTATCAATCTCCTCAAGATTAACAGAACTATCAGTCGAAGCAGCCGCTTCATACTCCGCCTTCTTCTCCTTTAGTTTATCCTAATAAATCAATGAAAGAGTTAGAAACGAAATATATAAATAAGAAATAATGCAACATAATTTAACATTATAAATTTAAAACTATAAACGATGAATTAAACTATTATAATTAAACGATAGAAATATTTATAAAAATAAAATTTTATTAAGTAAATATACCAAAATTTCGCAGACTTGGATGTCATCGGAGATCCATCCTTCTTTCTATAGTAATGTCAAAAAGTCAACGCGTCCAACTTTTTGACCAATAAGTTTTCTACATTTTACCATAAAAATATAATTTAATAGTATAAAGTAATTAATATTTGATGAATTAATAAATTATATTACCTCGGCCACCACACAAGCAAAACTTCTAGAACTGCAGCAGTGCGTGAATTTTGTTTCGTCACGCTTATCCCAACTCGCTCACTTCCTACATAATGCAATTTGAATTATATATATAGTAAATACTATAAACCAAATAATTTATACGATTTTAGATGTACGTAATACCTCTCCTTTTTTGAATTCCAAAATCTAATTTGATCTTCCCATTGGTACCTCAACATTCCGGTGGAACATTTCTTAATTTTTCGTCGAGGCTTATCTCTTTCTTGAAATATTGTTTTTGAGGGTGCTTTTATTGTCTCTCCATTTTTACCCAATGTCTTCTTAATATAGTCATCGAGACCTCTAAATTAAATCTACCTCGAAGAAAAAAAAGTATAAAAGTTAATATAAATGAAAATTAAATTAAAGTATTATAAATTACATTCACGTTTTATTACCTTAATATTTTCAAGGGCCTGATTTTTGTTGGCTTGGGCATGTGATGCCATGATTCGTAGTTAATGGGCAACATATTGGAATTTCGTGCTAAAATGCCCAAATAGCCTCCTAACAGTCGAGCTTCAGATCCAACAGGCTGGCCATCATTGTTTCTCCTTACTTTAACACGATCGTTAGGCTCTAAGTCGTATAAATCTTGAAGTAATGTACGTCCCCGACCTTTGCGCGTCCCACCACCTTCAGCTGAAAATAATATATTATTATATTAAAATTAAAAAATGAATCAATAATAAAATTCAACATGCATGTAAAATAAACTTAACATTACTTTGAAATTCTCCAGGCTCGTCATCTATGTCCGGCAGAGTAGAAGATCCAACAACTGTTTGCTGTTCACTACTATTAGCTTCTTCTGGATTTGGAGTTTCGCGGACAATATTTAAATCTCGTAATCGTCTTCTAGGCATTTTTCCTGCAGTACACATGAAAATTATATAACATGACCAACATAAAAATTATATTATTACATATAAATAATAAATCGTTAAATCTTACTACATCATATTTCGTAAATATCTTCGCCCACATCCTGACGAACCCATTGAAATTGTTGACTAGTACTAGGGATATTTTCAGTTAAGTCTTGTTCTGGAAAAGGCAAAGTTTCTGATCTTTCGACTATGTCATCTCTACTACCACTGCCAACGTCGAAGAAGTCTCTAGGGGTGTTTCGAAGTACAACGTACCAACCCTTATCAGTTGGATCTTTCGAGTAAAAAACTTGTTTAACTTGAGAAGAAAACACATACGGCTCATCCATCGGTTGTTCTCGGTGTGAATTAATCGAGAGAAATTCACCATTGTAAAACCATATTGATCGCTTTTAATTTCATGAGCCGTATTCACATCACCCAATCACCTCGAAATAGGACAACTTTGCATTTACCGTAATAATCCAACTCAATGATGTCGATAATAAGTCCGAAATATTCCAAATTCCTCGATCGGATTCATCATCCCTAGCACTAGCATAACTTGTAATCGAAGAATTAACAACAATTCCGCAATTTTGAGTTCTCCTCAATCTCTCGCGATACGTTGTATGAAATCAGATCCGCTTGATGAGGAAGCCACTATATCTTTTAACTATTCTGCTTTGGACCTTGTGAAAGCCATTTAACGTCGTCATTTACTTCATTCCGACTCAAACCTATTCACTCGAAAGTAAATCGAGTAATTATGAATATTATGAGAAAATATTGTTACTTGTCAATGAAAATTTAAATTGCATACCATTTGGCTTAACCATTCATGGAATGATTCTGCGAACAACTTATTAATTTCTCGTCGATTTAATCTTGAGATCGTGAACGAGCTCTCAATATTTGTTTGTCTTGACTACGAAAAAAAAGGTTTGACTTTGTTAGAAGACAAACAAATCATAATTGATGAGTATTTATCAAATTGTAGAACGATTTCAAATTGAGCCATTGAATCGTGATGAAAAGAACGTGTCGATGTGCTTGGACCCACGATCTATCGCCTAATTACGTAATTTCGACTCTGCGTCGGTTCTCAAACTTTGAAATAAATAAGTTTCACCAAATTATGATCTGTGAGCCCAAGATTTCTACTTGGTCCGTTCATTCTTGTTTCAACATCTTCCAAATACCTCGAGCAGAAAGTCATACATTCCTCGCCAAGTATCCTCAAGAATTGATCCTTCCGGATAACGCTTATTGCGGCAGTATGACTTCAATTTGGAAAGGAACCTAAACACGATATACAACATTATCAAAAGTTGGAAATAAAGGCATTTAGCTGAATGAAGGAATATTTTGCAAATAAAGTAAGACCTTTCAATGGGATACATCCATCGATAGAAAACGGGTCCACCAAGAATTGCTTCACGCGGGAGATGAATTAACAAGTGCACCATGATAGTGAAGAAGGAAGGCGGGAATATCTTCTCCAGATTGCATAAAGTTAATGCGGCTCGATCTTGCAGTCTCTCAAGTTCTTGAACATTCAAAACTTTACCACAAATGACTTTCATTATATTTGACAGTTCAATTACAAGAGCCGTCACCTTTTTCGACATACAACACCGCAAAGCAATTGGCAGTAAGTCTTGCATCAATATGTGATAGTCATGCGATTTTAAGCCATATAATCTTCGATCCTTAAGACTCACACATCGCGATATATTTGATGCATACGCATCCGGACTCAGATATCCTTCAACACCGTCATGAATACTTCTTTCTCCGTCTTGACATTGAAAAAATTACAGTGACAATCGATATTTCATATTCGGAAGTGCTCGGGGATGAAGCTCACGTCAATTCCCATGTGGACTAAATCAAGTCTACTCAAGATTATCTTCGATTTTCCATCGACATTCAAAATAGTCCCAATGATGTTCTCGCAGACATTTTTCTCTATATGCATGACATCAAGGTTATGGCGTAAAAGCTGATGCTCCCAATAAGGCAACTCGAAAAAAATACTTCTTTTTTTCCACAAGTCAGCCTCATTAGGATCATCCTCTTCATCAGATTCATCATCAGATTCATCCCTAGATCCTCTTTTTCTATGCGGGTTTGCCGGTTGATTCATCTTCCCATAAATGAAATTCATATCTTTCAACATTAACAATATTTCGGATCTACCGGTCTGCGAAGGAGCTGATCTAAACTCTTTAGTACCATCAAATTGAGCACTCTGAAATCTAAATGTATGATTTTCCGGTAACCACCGACGATGCCCCATGTAAGAAAACTTCTTCCCATTATATAACCATTGCGAACATGTCTGCAAGAAAGACAACACGGACAAGCATAACGTCCTTGGTACTCCAACTAGATAAATTAGCATAAGCGGAAAGTCGTTAATAGTCCACATTAATGCCGCATGTAAATTAAAGTTCTCTTTTCTCATTGCATCGAATGTCCGAACACCAGCCCATAGTTGTTTTAACTCGTCAACAAGTGGTCGCAAATAGACGTCAATATCATTCCCTACCCTTTCTCTCCGTATAATCATAGACAAGATAAAAGAAGATTGTTTCATGCAAACCCATGGAGGCAAATTGTAGGAACAAGCACCACAGGCCAAGTCATCATGCGTTGTGCTCATAAGTTTGTAAGGGTTAAATCCATCGGATGCTAGCCCAAGCCTCACACTCAGAGGATCGCTTGCAAAGCTTGGAAATTTGGAGTCAAAACATTTCAAGCTAAAGAATCTGCAGGATGCCTTAACAACCCATTATCGGTTCGTCCATCACGGTGCCACGTCATTGATTCGGCTGTCTTGGACGACATGAAAAGCCGTTGAAGCCTCGGTATTGGGGGAAAATATCGTAAAATCTTAACTGGCTCCTTCTTTGACTGTGTACCATGTTCGACCTCGTTACCGTCCTCTATATTTCTATGAATCCAACGGGATTGGCCGCATACATGACAGGACTGTTGGTTTATGCGGTCGCCCCAATACAACATGCAGTCATTTGGCCAACTGTGAATTTTATTGTATCCAAGGCCCAAATCCTTTATCAATTTCTTCATGTCTTTGAAAGATCGAGGGATTTTTGCAAACGGGAACATTTCTTGCAGTAACTCTAACAGCATTGTGAAGGAGTTTCCGGTCCACCCCCCAAACATTTCAAGTGAAAAAGACGAATACAGAATGACAGTTTGGAAAATTTTGATCCTTCATACAGTTCTTCATTCATTTCACCAAGTAACGCGTAGAACCTCGCAGCTTCTTCATTTGGCTGTTCATCCGGTACACTTCTTTCCTCTTCGGTGAAAGTATTTCCTCCAAAATTGTGATCATCGGTTGCACCCAAGTCAGGTGGAAATGACCAAACCATCATCACAAGATATTAAAAGCATCCCGCAACATGTTTTCCATGTTATCGCTACTAACATTCGGTTGAAAGCGATGAGAATACCCCAAATTCATCGATGAAGATGCTCCCCTAGATGTAGACTCGCCATGAAAAAACCATATTTTGTACCCCCGGACAAAACCATCAACAACTAGATATTCGTAGACCACTTCACGATAATGCCAGTTAATATTGCAACACTTCTTACACGGGCAAAGAATCATATTCTCTTGGCTTGCATTTTGAAATCGAAATTCGAAAAGTTTCTACTCCATTTCGATAGCCGTTGCTTACCCTTGACAATTTCATCCAACTCCTATCCATTTCGTAGTTGTTGAAGTCTAAAGTTGACAATAAATTATACTACTAAATTGTTAATTAATAATTTATATAAGTAATTTATGAAATTTGATATTAAAATTAGGTAAGTTATGTATTCTTTAAGATCCATCGACGTGGCATTGTTACACCTAGGAGGATCCGTTATATCGACAAGTGAGATATAAGGCAACCCGTCAGTTTCCAAATTTATATACTTTGAATCTTTTTCTTAAGTTTTATGTAAGTTATGAAGTTTGATACTAAGGAAAAATTATGTAAGCTATTAAATTTAATCGTCAACTTATGTATTTTATGAAATTTGATATTAAAATTAGGTAAGTTATGTATTCTTTAAGATCCATCGACGTGGCATTGTTACACCTAGGGAGGATCCGTTATATCGACAAGGAGATATAAGGCAACCCGTCGAGTTTCAAATTTATATACTTTGAATCTTTTTCTTAAGTTTTATGTAAGTTATGAAGTTTGATACTAAGGAAAAATTATGTAAGTTATTAAATTTAATCGTCAACTTATGTAATTTATAAAATTTGATATTAAAATTAGGTAAGTTATGTATTCTTTAAGATCCATCGATGCGTGGCATTGTTACACCTAGGGAGGATCCGTTATATCCGATAAAGAGATATAAGGCAACTCGTCAGTTTCAAACCTATATACTTTGAATCTTTTCTTAAGTTTTATGTAAGTTATGAAGTTTGATACTAAGGAAAAATTATGTAAGTTATTAAATTTAATCGTCAACTTATGTATTTTATGAAATTTGATATTAAAATTAGGTAAGTTACGTATTCTTTAAGATCCATCGTCACGTGGCAATCTTTTACACCTAGGGAGGATCCGTTATATCGACAAATGAGATATAAGGCAACCCGTCGTGTTTCTAGCCTATATACTTTGAATCTTTTTCTTAAGTTTTATGTAAGTTATGAAGTTTGATACTAAGGAAAAATTATGTGTTATTAAATTTAATCGTCAACTTATGTATTTTATGAAATTTGATATTAAAATTAGGTAAGTTATGTATTCTTTAAGATCCATCGTGACGTGGCATTGTTACACCTAGGGAGGATCCGTTATATCGACAAGAGATATAAGGCAACCCGTCAGTTTCAAACCTATATACTTTGAATCTTTTTCAAAGTTATAAAGTTTGATATTAACTAAAATTTTAGTGGTTAAAGGTTATAGGTTAGTGGTTAAGGGTTAGGGGTTAGGGGTTTAGGGGTTTAGGGTTTATGGGTTTAAAGTTAAGGGTTAGGGGTTTAAGGATTAGGGGTTTAGGGTTTAGGGTTTAGGGTTATGGGTTAAGGGTTTAAGGTTTAATGGTTTAGGGTTATAGGTTAGGGGTTAAAGGTTTGGGGATTTTGGGTTTGGGGGTTAAGGGTTTAGGGTTTAGGGGTTTAATGTTTAGGGGTTATGGTTTTAAGGTTTAAGGGTTTAAAGGTTTAGAGTTTATGGGTTTAAGGTTTGAGGGTTTAAGGTTCAAGGGTTAGGAATTTAGGGTTTAGGGTTTAGGATTTAAAGTTTAGGGATTTAAGGTTTTAAGGTTTTAAAGTTTTTAAGTTTTAGGGTTTCAATGGTGTAAGGTTTAAGGGTTTAATAAATATTATATTATTTCGATATTTAATTTGGCGTTTCGTTAAGATCCATCGTGCGTGGCATTGTTACACCTAGGGAGGATCCGTTATATCTAATAAATGAGATATAAGGCAACCGTCAGTTTCAACCTATATACTTTGAATCTTTTCAAAGTTATAAAGTTTGATATTAACTTAAAATTTTAGTGGTTAAAGGTTATAGGTTAGTGGTTAAGGGTTGGGGTTGGGGGTTTAGGGGTTTAGGGTTTATGGGTTTAAAGTTAAGGGTTAAGGGTTTAAGGTTTGGGGTTTAAGATTTAGGGTTATAGGTTTAAGGTTTAGTGGTTTAGGTTTCTGAGTTGGGGTTAAAGGTTTGGGGTTTTGGGTTTGGGGTTAAGGGTTTAGGTTTAGGGGTTTAAGGTTTAAGGGTTATGGTTTTAGGGTTTAAAGCTTTAAAGGTTTAGAGTTTATGGGTTTAGGGTTTAAGGGTTTATGGTTTAAGGGTTAGGAATTTAGGGTTTAGGGTTAAGGGTTTAAGGTTTAGGGTTTAGGGTTTAGGGTTTTAGAGTTTAGGGTTTAGGGTTTAGGGTTTAAGGTTTAAGGTTTAGGGGTTTAGGGTTATGGGTTATGGGTTAAGGGTTTAAGGTTTAGTGGTTTAGGGTTATAGGTTAAAGTTTAGAGGTTTGGGGGTTTTGGATTTGGGGGTTAAGGGTTTAGGGTTTAGGGGTTTAAGGTTTAGGGTTTAAGGTTTAGGGGTTTAAAGGTTTAGAGTTTATGGGTTTAGGGTTTGAGGGTTTAGGGTTTGAGGGTTAAGAATTTAGGGTTTAGAGTTTAGGTCGGATTTAGGTAATCGGTTGCAATGTTTGATAATAGTTATATAATATATTACTATATTATTATTAAAGCTTAATTTTATATATATTAATAATTATTATTTTTATATAATTTTTATACATATATAATTATAGTATTCAAATTATTTGTATTAACTTGATGTTTTTAAAAATTATTTCACTTTATAATTTAATATAATAAAATTATTTCACTTCCAACAAAAACTTTCAAGAAAAATACCTCTTAATTTGATGTTTTTAAAAATTATTTCACTTTATAATTTAAGATCGAATCAGTTCTTAAAATATTAAGTTCGTAAAAAGCATATGTTTGACATATTCAAGTAGGATTAGTATTGAATTTCATAAACAACCTTAAATGAATTAGATATTCGAATCCAAACCATTTTTAATTTCAACGAACATTGGCACATGTTATGAATTGATTAACTTTAGCAACTCTTGTAAACGAAAATTTAAACCAATCAAAACGCTTAAACAACATATACGCACCTCTAAGAAATGTTTAGAGAACACGAATGTCGAAATGGTCGCCAACTTCTTGAGATCAAATACCGATTCAAACAAATTTCAAATATACTAGAAAAATAAAATAGGAAGGATGATTTAGTAAACAATATAATCATTTCTTCATTGCAGATAAAATTCTAAACCAGTCAAGCATATTGAGTAAACTTCAAGGAAAATAAGTACACGAAATATCATTTTATTCAAAATAAGTCTCAACTATATAATTCAAAAGGAATCATTTTATTCAAGTTCGAGGGTTAAACAAAATATCGGGGATCTTGAATATATCGAGCCAATTTCAATTGTCACGAAATAACATGATAGAAAATGCGGGACCATTAACATTAGTAATAATAGAACCGAGATCCAAAGGCAATTTTGTTGCAAATAAAAACAGGTTAGACAATGGATTGTTACTACAAGTTGTCCGTAAATGCATGGTGTTATAATGCCAAAAAGAAGAGCAAGTAGCAAGTAGCAAGTTGAGTGTGTATCACTCAACTCAAGAATGTTGTTATAATGCCAAATAATGACCAAATACTGACACAGGAGTACAGACTTGTAAGATTCAGGTTGTATGTGGAAAATCAACATCTACAAATCGAGATTCCCAAAACCATAGTAAAGAGAATAGTCGAAAGCAATGTAGGTTATTGGATATAAGTCTAGTTGTATGAAAGTGCATGTTTAGGAAATGTTTTGCTTAGGAAATACTTGTATTTAATAGTGTCTTTATGATCCGCCTATTTTTCTTGGGAGCTTATCTAGTGCGTTGTTCTTGAATTACACTCATTATTTTGGTGTCAAGAGTTTACTATTGAATATTGTTAGTTGGTATTGAAATAACATTTATGTCTTCGTCAAACTTGTCACCCATGAGGATAGTAATGTAAAATGCAAAGTTTTCGATGGAGTTTTTGATGGAACTGGTCATTTCAGCATGTGGCAAGGAGAGGTGCTAGACGTTTTGTTTCAACAAGGTCTAGACATAGCTATTGAAGAAGAACAACCCAAGATATGAAGGAGAAAGAATGAAATACTATCAATTGTTAGGTATGCAATACGATTTGGTCTTGTTTTTCCAAGGATCAAGTATAGCTTCAAGAATGAAACTTCGCATATGTATAGTGGAAAGCATAGGAGGAAATTTTCCTAAAGTAGAGTAGTCGAATCATCTCTACATGAAGAAAAGATTGTTTAGGTTTGATTATCAATCGGACACTACTATGAATGAACACAACATAACTTTTAATTAGTTGGTGCAAAACTTCTCGAGCTTGGATGAAACCTTCAAAGATGAAGATTTGGCTTTAATGTTCCTACCATCTCTTCTGATGAATTTGAATATCTTGAAACAGTCTTACATCATGGAAAGGACAAGAACCGTTAATGAAGTAACCGATGCTTTGTATAGCTATGAGCTCGGAAAAAAAACTAAGAAGGAAAGCAATAACAATGTAGCGAGAGGCATTGGTGGCAAAAGGTCGATCAAAAGCCAAAAGCCAAAAAGGAGGAGAGATCGAAGTCAAAGGTTAGACTTGGAAAAGATGAATGTGCCTTTTTTCATGAGAAAGACCGTATGAAATCAAGAAGAAAGATAAGAACGCTTAGATGCATGTGTTGCATAGTGAGATACTAGGGACTCGAAATATCATAGGTTGTTTTACCATCATCTTCTCATTCAAATGAGTGGATATTGGATTCATGTTGCACTTATCATATGTCCTCTAATCGAGAATGGTTTTTCAATTCGATGGAATTAGATGGAGGAGTTGTTTATACGGCAACAACAACACATGTAAAAAATTGGGATAGGTTCAATACAACTAAAAATCGAATAGATCAACCAAGGTTCTATTTGATGTTCTGCATGTACCCATTTTGAAAAAGAATCTCTTGAAAGGTTCAATTGTTACTATAAGAGATGAAATTTTGAAAGTTACATTTGGAGAACTTGTGGAAATATGTATTAAGAAAAATAGTTTATATTACTTCCAATGTAGTACAACTATTGGGGCAGTAGTTGTAGCATCCAGTGATGACAAGCTAGTTACAACCAAGTTGTGGCATATGCGATTAGACATTCGATGAGAAATCTCGCAAATACTAGCAAAGCGAGGATGTTGAAAGGTGAAAAGGCTTGCAAGTTAGAATTTTGCAAGAATTTTGTCAGAGAAAGAAAAAAAGAGTGAAGTTTGGAACCGCTATCCATAATAGAAAGGTATTTTGGACTATGCTCACTTAGATGTGTGGGGGCGTTCCAAGACACCTTCATTGGGAGAAAACACTACCTTGTAACCTTTATTGATGACTTTTCTAGAAGAGTTTGGGTGTACATGATGAAAACTAAGGATGAAGTGCTTGGAATTTTCCTTGAATGGAAAAAATGATCGAAAACTGAACTAGCATGAAGATCAATTGATTGAGAACAAATAATAGAGGGGAATATAGAAGTGGCATTTAATATTGGTTGGAACTTGGCAGACAAGAAATTTCAATTTTCATACATCCCTTTCTTGACCCATCCCTTTTTTATTTTATTTTCTAACTTTTTGCCATAAGAAACATAAATTATCTTGTTTGGTGAAATAAATTTTGCATGGAAAAGAAAATTGTTTTCCTAAAACCAATTCTAAAACAGTTCAAATCTAAAACAATTCAACATAATATAAAATCCTAAAACCAAACTGTTAATTGTTTTCCACAAAAGATGAAAATTTAACTTCTAATCATTCAAAAACAGTGCATTTAGTTTTGTAAACAAAATCATAGAGTTAATGATGCTTCTCATGTAATCCTTCTCGATATTCTCAGACAAGTAGAGCAAAACAAAGCAAACATCACATGAACATTAGAAAAATGAAAAAAAAAAGCAAAAATTTAGAAAATGAAATATATGATATAGTACTTGGTACAATTACACGATAAACCGATTAGTCGTCTTCAGAACTAGGCGAGACCCATTATTATCGGAAAGAGACTGCAGCTGGAACTAGGGAGCAAAGGAAGAAGAAGAATGAGGAAGCTGTAAGTATTTGGGGTTACGGTAAAAAAATAATTTGATAATAAAACAACTGGAAAACAAATTCCATACCTCTATTGAGAAATTCCTTGTCGGGTTTCACAAATCCAAGCAACTAATGCCGATGGATTGGGGCGATTTTAGAAGAAATTTGGACCGGAGAAGGGAGAAAGGAGAAAGAACTGGCTATTAGGGATTAGTTGTCAGATTTGGGGGAATCGATCAAAGACGGAAAGAAAAGATAGGCAGTGGCTAATTTGGTGCTGGCCGGTGGGTGTTGGACTGGAGAAGGGGAGAAAGGGAGAAAGAACTCGCTGTTAGCTAGGGATTAGTTGTCAAATTTGGGGGAATCGATCAAAGAGGGAAAGAAAAGATAGGCAGTGACGTTTAGGATATATAAATTTTGTGGCGTTTATTCAAGCGCCACTAACAAAAATGGCAGCGTTTTACAAACTCATGTTATAAAAGCGGCGGTGTTTTTTGTGATATATTTGCGGCGTTTTTAGGCACAAACGCCACTAACGATATAAGATTATTGGCGGCGTTTTATAAACAAACGCCACTAAAACTACAATAAGTAAAACGACAGTGTTTTGTAACATATTTGCGGCGTTTTTAGATCCAAACGCCACTAAACCGATATAAAATTATATGCGGCGTTTTAGAACAAACGCCACTAAAACTACAATAAGTAAAACGCAGCGGTGTTTTGTAACATATTTGCGGCGTTTTTAGATCCAAACGCCACTAAACCGATATAAAATTATGTGCGGCGTTTAAGAACAAACGCCACTAAAACTATAATAAGTAAAACGAGCGGTGTTTTGTAACATTTTTATGGCGTTTTTAGATCCAAACGCCACTAAACCGATACAAAATTATTTGCGGCGTTTTGACAAAACGCCACTAAAATCGGGACAAGATAAAACGACAAGTGTTTTGTATCATTTTTATGCGTTTTTGGAACAAACGCCACTAAACCTAAAATTATTTGCGGCGTTTTGACAAAACGCCACTAAAACTAGGATATGATAAATCGACGGTGTTTTGTACCATGTTTGTGTATATATACACAAATTATACACCATAAACCCTTATTCATACACCTTAAACCCTAAACCGCAACTCATACATATATTACAAGGTGCAAAAGTAATTAAAAATAATCTTATTGCAAACCTTAAACCCTAAAAGAAATTGATTTTACCTCTTTATCAAATTCTCGAACACTTAAATCTCTAAACACTAACACTCTAACTCATTGTTCGATATGGTTTAAGCACTAAACCCTAAACCCAATATATAAATCTAAAACTAAAAATTAAACTATAAACTGGCCTAAACCATAACCTAACCCGTACTCTTAAACCTGAAACCATAAATCTTAATTCTTAAACCCCAAACCATAAACAACGAAGCTTATAATACACTAATTTAATCTAAACTCATAACCCCTATCCTCTATCCAGCCATAAACCCTAAACCCCGAACCATAAACCCTTAACCTTAAACCCCAAATCCTAAATCATAAACCTTTAACCTAAATACTAAACCCTAAATCCTAAACCCTAAACCCTAAACCTTAAACCCTAAAACCCTAAACCATAATCCCTAAACATTAAAATAGTAACTCGTAAACCTTACATCTTAAATTATATATGCTAAACCATAAACCCTAAACAATCATGAGAATTAATTCAACATTTTAAAATTAATATAAGAAATTATTTAATATTTTTTCATTTTTATCAAATATTTTTCTTTTAAATAATTTAAACTAGAATCAAAATTATATAAGAAATTATTTAATATATAAATTTAAAACAATCACCATATGTATCCAAAAAAACTTTAGACTTTTCGTTTTTATAAGAGTAGCTAAAGATCGAACTTTAGCGGCGTTTTTATATAAGAGCTAAAGATCGAACTTTAGCGGCATTTTTATAAGAACGCCGCTAAAGCTCGAACTTTAGCGGCGTTTTATAAAAGCGCTAAAAGATCGACTTTTAGCTTTTTTACAAATAAACGCCGCTATATATCATTTTAGCGGCTTTGTAAATAAACGCTATTTCTCTTTTTTTATGCGTTTTTCCAAACGCCGCTAATGTGTAATATTTGTGGCATTTTTGTTTAAAACGCCACTAAAATGCCGCTAAAAGTACTGCTTTCTGTAGTGTTTAAAACAGCACCAAACTTGGAGCTAGCAGCTCCTTGGCAATTCCAGCAAATAATTTTAAAATCCATAAAAAAGAACAAATAAAGATATCCACACTTACTGAGAGGCCGACAATGGCTAAATTGGTGAGGGATCCTAAAGCACATTGCTCAACGTCTTCCTTTTGGTGCATCCAATCCTCCACAACTAGAACTCTCATCAAGTTATCCATACCAAACTATCAGCCACAACTTCCATAGAAGCCTCATTCTCACGGTCAATCCCAAAAGTCTTGTTCGAATCATCAAGTTTCTTCAAAAGAAATTCCACCCATTCAACAATGATTGTTTTATTTTGCAGCTTATGCTCCACCCATGCTTGGTGTATACATTCTCTAACCAACTTTCTCTTCAACAACAACCACCTTATGACGCAAGCTCTGAAGACTTGATGGTTTCTTAAAAATAACATGAATTTTACATTCAATTCCTACTAAACTCGTCCCACTCGATCCACCTGTCGTTCCATCCAATGAGTCATTAATATTGTTTGGCCCATGCATGCAACTTATCAAATCATTCATCCAGCCCTCCTTCATACTTTCTTTTCGTAAAGGTATTTTAGCCACCTCCTTATTTTTAATCATTGATCTCTCATTTCCCTGTATCCATTTTCCTTTATTTATCTGCTTGCCATTTTCAATTTCCTTAACAATAGTAATATTTTCAATAGCATCTCCTGCTAAGCCTGTAAAATTTGGCTCCTCCAAATCAACTAGGACATCAAATTGCGTATTTTTAGGAGTTGCCTCAGCTATAGCAGGATTCTTTCCATTGTTGGTCACTACCGCTAGTTTTGTCAGTCCACGCTTCCAGCTAGACGCTTGCATTCATGGGCCATAGCAACTCTGCCCAACAGCAATATTCTTAATAGTCAACGGCGAAGGTCTAAAAGCATTCGTAATGGGAATCACCACCTCCGTTTCTTTAACAACCGTCGGACACTTTTCTTAATTGTGTTCATAACAACCACACTAATAACATATCAATGGAAAGCCCTCGTATTCCACACTGTATAGAGTACCATTGATGCCAACAAATTCTTTCAAAGGCTTATTAAGATCTATAACGATGGCAAACCTCGCAAATTTACCTTTTTCCCTATTGTGGTATTATAGTCCACTTCAACAACTTTACCCAAGGTCCCTGCTATGAATCTCAATAGCTTTTTGTTATAAAATCTATAGGGTAACCCTGGCAGCTACATCCACATGACAAGCTTAAATGGGTGTTGTTTAGTTGTGGAGAAATCACGGCTCCATGGTTGGATCATGAGAGAATTTTCAAAGACCACCCAAGGCTCCTTAGTCAATGTTTTGGTATAATCCTGACTCATTGAGAATTTCACAAGGTAATAGTCATTCTCAATATCAGTCGCCTAGAAATCCCCAATAGGTTTCCAAAGGGTTTGGATTATATTGATTAGAGTTCTGTAACTTATCGTTCTTCCCAACAATATGACAACCATAATCTGTTCCATACTTATTTGACTAAGATTTCATGCACATATTTAGAAAAGAAGATCTTTGGATATGGTGGAAACCCTAACATCTCCTTCCAAAAGTTCAAAGTCATCATCATCCAAGAGACTTGTTGCATCTCCCACTTTATTTGCAACATTAGCCATAAGTTTCTCTTTGAAAGACTATTTCTCAGAACTCATATCTTCCATAATTAGATCCCCTAGAATAAGGACCTCAGAATCCTTATTTCGAACTTTCTTGGTTGACCGTTCGATCCCCGATAAGATCGATGAGCCAGGACATTCAATGCCCGACGAAGGAGTGGTAGTTGCGACCATAAGAGAACGTAAAATTAAAAGATGATGTTTTTGTTTAGTTAAATTTGGCTTTTAATCTTTTAAAAATTGTTAAAATTTAATCATCAATTTTTTAAGAATTTTTTTTCAAATATTATGATTTGCTTAAAGTGATTCTAATTACAATTATCATGTTTTTAAAAATTAATTGTTAGCTTATTACGTTTTAATTTTGCAGTTCTATTATTACTGAAATTAAAAAAATTATTATATACAATTAACTCTTGCATGAGAAAAAAAGCTAATTATCTTGTAAACTTTTCTTCGCTTTTTATTCTTTACGTACCCTACAAATGTTGAAACTTTTGGTATTTTATTTTACTGATAAATTAATGCATTTCTCTAATAAATTAATTTCTTATACATTTCTCAAATTAATAAATTAAATTTAGAAAGAAGTAATAAGTAGGTAGAGCTTCGACAAAAGAAACAAAGAAAGAAAGATTGTTAATTGTTTTACTAAAACATGTTATTTGTTATGATTTAAGGTCAAATTTGACTATAATGATAATTTTTTAAAAAATAACATTTCAGGCTAAATGTAATAAACAAAATATAATATAATAGGTAAAATGCTAATTTCTTTCGACTAAAAATAAATTATATGTAGTTGAATGATACTTAAAAGAATAAGAAATTTTACTGTACATGTATATGTGTGAAATCACGTATTTAGAATATAGATATATGTTTAAAAACAACACATAATAAATATTGAAAAGTATGATTTGGAACTAATTAATAATAACACATTAAATATGTAAGATATTAAAATAAAAAATAGATTAAATTATGAGTAAAATGAAATTTAAACACAAAACACATTAGCTTAAGAACACTAAATGCATACAATTGTTTATCATTGTTTTGTCATCAATCTTAAGTTGTTGTCGTGCTCATGTGTGACACTAACTCAATCAACAATATTATTCATATACACAAATATATAAAAATTTAGAACACAAATATATTAAAGTTTCAAATAAAACTAAAAATTATTTTAATTCAAATGGTAAATGAAAATGTTTTTTTTTTTTTTTTGTGTGCATGATATCCTTGGTTCAAATCTCATTATGGATCAATTTCAATGATTATAAAAATATAAAAAGATGAAAACATTACAAAATGGATTTTAGTAATTCCTTAATTAAATGGGACTCGTTACATAATGTAAAAGTATTGAAGGAAGAAGTCTAAGCACCCTTGGAAATGTAACATTATTAACTTAAGGGTAATTTTCAAAATATAAATAAAGAAAATGTTACAATCATTCCGAGAATATGAGATTCGGGAATGAAGCTAAAAAAACAATTTAGGGGCGAAATTAAATTGTAAATTTTACGATAGTAAATTACAATTTCATCATTTGAATAATTTATATTTTATCATTTTAAAAGATTAAATCATATTTTATCGGGGGCAAAATGTAATTTAAAATTTATTAATTTAAAATTTTAAAAATTTCAAAATTTAAATAAAAAATTTCTATTTTAAAAGAAGCCGAGGCCCCTACCAACTCTTGAATACGCCCTTGATGAAATTACTTAACCAAAATGTCCCATATTAGTAATATCATATTGGAGGCTCAAAATAAATTTCTATGTAAAGTAATTTTGAAATATAAAATTATCACTAATAATTTTAAACTTCGTGAATCAAACCTAAAATGAAAGAAAAAATTACTTAGAAAATTATTTATACACATGAAGACATGTTTGTACCCAAATGTCGAAGTGGTTAAACTATTAGACTTTTTAATGATGCTATACGAGAACAACTACAAATACAATTGCCCCCTTTGATAAGCTTTACTTTGGATGCCAAAGGTTTCATAAAATCCCACACCCAAAAAACTGAAAGGATAAATTAAAAAAAAAAAAAAGAAGAAGGAAAGGTTTAATCTTCAATTTGCATCATCATTGGGTTTGCGGACTATAGAAAGTGCCATGTTTAATGATCATTAAATCTCCACAATTTCACATGCTCAGCATCACCTCTCAACTTGTCAATTTGATTTTTTTTTTTTTTTTCTTTCTTGGACATGTAAGATCATGGCTATCACTTCCTCTTTTTAAGATTGATTAATGGTAATATTTCAATCAATATTTTATTTTTTTTAACTTTGCATAGGTGTATCAGGTTTTTTTTTTCATAAATTATATGTGATTTGTCTTTAAATTTATTTTAACTTAAATCTTATCGTGTAAATATTTTTTAATATATTTTAAATATTGATTTGATGGCGCTCTATGATAATTACCATTAAATCAAAATTTCAATAACATTACCAATAATCAAAGAATTCATTTGCATTGATAACATTTTAAACGGTAACAATATCATGGAGGCTCCTACATTAAAAGTCAGATTATATTTTATCTTCTCTATTAAAAAAATAGTAAATTAATACATGTATGTTAGACCAAAAAGTACATTGGTCCTTTGGATTAAAAATGTCATCAATTTGTGTTATTAAGAAATGGCGTGATTGATGGAATAACTAGACAGTGACACATGATGTGCCATATGTACCTTATGCTAATCTATATGAACCAATTTTTAACAGTAGATTTGGATAGAATTTTTAACAAAATTACTAATTTACTTTTTGATTTAGCATACAAAAACTAACTTACCTATTTTTAAATAAAAATAAAATAAAATATATTCTAACTCTTAATACAAAGACTTTATAATACTTTTACCCCTTTTAAATAGCAAAGTTAGAAGCAAGGGAGGGTAGAAATATGGGAATATAATATGTTAATTACATGGAGCAAGGTAATGGAGTGTGGTGGGAAGTTTCTGGGGTATGAGTAGGAAGTGCAAGGCTGGCAAAGTGTACTATAAATAAGGCTGGAGATGTGGATCTAATTGCCAATGTTTCCAACACTTACAGCAAAGGTTGAGGGGAACCCCTAGCCCCCCTCCCCCCTCTCTCTTCTACTTGACGTTGTAGAGAAAAATAATAATAATTTGATAGAGAAGTGAAGCCAAAATTTGAGCATTTAATCAAGAAAGAAGTGCCTCCGAGCTTAACCCAGGATGAAATATTATAAAGTGAAATATGATGATAATATGAAACGTAAATAGTTTCCCTTCAATAATTTGAAAGAATGATAGAAAGAGAAGGCGGGCGTCGGGGAGGCAACCATTTGTTCCTTCCTCACGTGCTTAATAGCTTTGCTTTCTTAAGACAACAATTCCATTTTATAATAAATATATTTTCAAGATTTAACACATGTATAATTTATATATGACTTAATTACCCTTATATATACAATTATTTCTTAATCAAAAATAAGATAGGCGTCTCAAACTTTATTGTAAAATTGAAAAATGTATTATCCGATAATTATGTTGAATATAAGGCATATAATTGGAAGCACTCGCTTTTAAAATGAATAATTTGGTGATTGGGTTATGGCTGTGAAAGGAACAACGCACGTACGATGCAAAGCGTAGGTCCGTCAACTCTCCGCGTTAGTTTTTTTTTTTTGGTGGAGGGACCCACTTTTTGCTCCAACACGTCACGTCTTTCCCCACCCCTGCTGACGTGGACATCCCTAAAGCGGGATTGTGGGTCCCATTCCTTTCCCCTCAATGTGGGCCCCCTTATCCCTTGTGTCAGTCCCCTAAGTTGTCACTTAGCTGGATCTTTGTTGTTTCCCTAAATATTTTGGTAATTTAATCAATTTGACCCATGTCCGTAGGTAAAAATTTTGAAGAGCTCAAAAATCAAAATCTTTTCCCGTTTTATTAAAAGAACATTACTTGTTTTGAATAATAATATGATTATATTACATCTCAAATTAAAATATATGGTTTAATTTGAGTAAAGTTATTAATATAATGAAGCAACGCAAAGTGTTGTATTTATAAATATATGATTGTAACACCTTGAATGCTTAGCGTAAAAGTTAAATTTAGGATTACAATATTTTAATTTAGTATATAATGAGAAATGCGTATATAAGAAAGCATAATGAAATGTAAGTTATATCCAACTCCTTCATAACCTCAAACATATGAAGAAATGATTAGACGAAAATTAAAAAAAAAAACGCAAAGTAAAAGAATCCAAAATATCATTGAAATCCACGTGACATAAGATTATCAGAACAGTAATAATAGAAGAAAATTTTCACAAAAACAAAACTGAGGCAGTGGAACTCATCATTCGAGAGAAGCACAAAGAATAAAAAAGGAAAAAGGATAGTAAAAGATTGGGAAAGTTTTTTTTCTCTCAAAACAAAAAGCAGTTTTGGACTTTTGTCCAATTTCTTTCTAACGACACGTGTCAAAGTCCCCAAAATTATTTGATGTGACCTATATAAAGATTGGTTCAAATTTATTTATAATTTTAGAATAAATCTTCTTACACTTAATGATACTCTTAAATTCATTCTTTAAATATCATTAAGCAGCTTATGCTTCAATATTAATATGTTGAGGACTTGTTAGAAATTATGAGAGAAATTTTGGGAATGTTTAGTGTAATTAGCCCTACATGTATTACTTAAAGATCATTCTATTTGGTTGTGTACTTACTTAATTGAAACAAATTAGTTGATATAATTATATAAAGGGGGGAATCAAAGTTATGCAACTTACAAGAAAAATATTCCATAAAAATTGTGATTTCTTAAAAGCATCTCCTTCCCCATAAAAAGGTAAAAGCAATAAACAGAATTATTATTAAAATCATTGATTTAAAATCTTAAATCCCATTTGCTTTGTGGGAGTTGGGGAGAAAGAAAAAAGGAAGGCGCAAAACTGCGACAGTTTGGAGTTTTGTTGGGGTTTGGAGCAAGGGACTTAAAATAAAGTTGGAAATCAAAATGGGGATAAAACCAAAGTTCCTTTTAGACAGTGAAAGACTCAAACACTTTCATAGCAAAATATAATTAATAATGATAAATAAATTAAAAGGTTTTAAACAGGGAATATACGCTTTGCAGTAACAGCTGCATGCTCTGCTACTTTTTACCCTTTTTTTCTCTCAGCTTTTCTTCCACTCCGAAAGCTAATGTCATCTAATGCATTTCTTAATTTCCTATTCTCTTTTAATAATCTTCATTATATTATATTATATTTTGTTTTTCAATAACTTTTCAATCTGTTCATAAGATTTTTTATGTTGTATTTTTTTTTTTTTGTTTTATTATGTTTCATCGTAAATTACAAAATTGTTAATTGAGTCATATATTAAAGAGTCTCAAAATTCTCTATTTTCTTTAGATATAATTAAAATTACTTACAAGTTGCATGAAAAAAATTACTTTTAAGTAAATGTAGTTTTAACTTTGTATGTAATTTAATCTATACTAAAGTATAAATAGAGGCACTTAGCTCTTTTTTTTTTTCTCAAGATATTTACTAGAACAAGTCCAATGACTAACTCTTCTCGTTTGATATGCCCATTAAAAGGGTAGACGCTATTGGGAAGAACTGAGTATGTTAGAGAATACTTGTTTCCCTTTTTGTGTAATTGAAATAGGCAATAATAGGTGAAGATTAAACTTGCCTACTACTATTTTATGAGTAGGATTACATTCAATATCTCATCCAATTAGGATGGTTTACAATTCTCACACAATGGTGGCTCTCTCTCTATTTTTCTCTCTTGGTGAACTCACTTGTGGTTGAGTTTTGATGCTTCTCCCTCTCTACCAAAAGACTTCCCAAAGCCTCATATTTATAGTAGAGCGATGGGGTTCCTAAAAGACATCATTCATAGCTTTTAGACAAATCCACCATAAATTGATAGATTTGGGAAATGTAAATTGAGTTAATAACATACATGAATGTGGATGATTCATCCCCCAAACATGCGATACACCTCCCTTGGAATAAAGTTCATCTCCTACTTCCCAATTAAGGAGGGATGCACCCAAGATCTCCCATTTCCTGACTTAATTGGGGGGAACAAGCAAACTGGATCCTTGACAACATTCTTCAAACTTTTTGGTCGAAATCACCTTTGTCATCATATCAAACTAGCTATCATCAATGTGAACTTTATTTAGTTCAAGTAATTCTTCTTCTAATAAATCTCGTATCCAATGATAATGTACATCAATGTGTTTTATCTTAGAGTGATAGGCTGAACTTTTAGCTAAATGAATAGCACTTTGATAAGCACATTTAAGGACATATTTTTCCTGCTTGTGATCCAATTCTAGTAGAAAATTTTCATCCATAACATCTCTTTGCATGCTTCAGTTGCTACAATATACTTTGCTTTAGTGGTTGATAATGCCACACATTTTTGAAGCTTTGATTGCCAAGAGACAGCTCCCCCTGAAAAAACTAGCCACATACTTTGAAGTTGATTTTCTTAAGTCAACATTTCCAGCCATATATGCATTCGAATACCCACTCAGTTCTGGCTTCCCTTTTCCAAAACATCTCTTTGATGTGGCATGTAGTTGCCAAAAAATCGGTTTCACAACCTCCTAGTGGACTTTACCTAGATTGAAGAGGAATCGACGTACCATTCCAACAACATGCGCAATGTTAAGTCTAGTACAGATCATGGCATACATAAGACTCTCAACTACAGATGAATATGAGACTTTTTCCATTTTTTTCTTTCTTTTTCTCACTTGTGGGACTCTGACTTCTGCTCAACTTGAAATGTCCAACAAGTGGAACACTAATTAGTTTAGACTTGTGCATGTTGAATCTTTGAATAACTTTCTCAATGTATTGTTCTTAAGATAGCCATAATAACTTCTTAGAATGATTTCTAATTATATTAATTCCAAGGATTTGTTTTGCCGGGACCAAATCTTTCTTAGCAAAGGAATTTCTTAAAATCTTATTAAGAGCTGTAATTTTCTTTTTCTTGCCCAACAATTAACATATCATCTATATAAAACAATAATATGCTAAAATCTCCATTATCATACCTTTTCGCAAAGACACAATGATCAGTGTGAGTCTTCTTAAACTGATGCTAAGTCATAAAAGAGTCAAACTTATTGTACCATTGTCACGGTGCCTGTTTAAGAGCATAAAGGCTCTTTTTGAGTCGACACACTAAGTTTCTTTTCCTAGCACTATAAACCTCTTAGGCTGCTCCATATAAATTTCCACTTCTAAATCTCTATGGAGAAATATCGTTTTCGCATCAAGTTGTTCAACGTCTAAGTCTAGACTAGCACCCAGACCAAGTATAACTCGATAGATGACATCTTGACCACAGACAAAAAATTTCTTCAAAATCAATTCTCTTTTTCGATTGCAGCATATGTCAACAATTTTAGCCTTGTACATGGGCTTCTTATTGTTCTATTCAATTTTGAGTTTGTATACCCATTTGTTTTTCAAAACACACCATCTTATGGGTAACTCCACAAGATCATAAGTTTGGTTGTCATGTAAAGATTGCATTTCTTCTTGTATGACTTTTAACCATTCTTTTTTTGTGATCATCATTTATTGTATCATCACAACTTTGAGGCTTTCTCTCGTTGACGACTATCACACACTCACTTGAAGGATATTTATTCGATGGTCTTCTTTCACATACGGATCTCCTCACTTTTGGTTAAGGTGTAACTTCTGGTTTACTTGTCTCAACAGTCTGGTTTTTATTTATTTCTATTGATGATTCTTTTATTGATGACTCGCCATTTCCATTATGGTTTTTAGTATCTCTATATTTAGTAGTTTCATGTCTTACGATTGGTAGTGGATCATGAACAATACGAGTACTGACCTTAGACATAGGGCTCCCTAATTGCTTAGCGTCTTCAATGGTCTAGTCCTCAAAAATACAACATCTCGGCTTTTAACAATATTTTTCTTCACCAAATCTCATAATCGGTAATCTAACTCATCTTGAGGTGTGCCAAGATTGATACACTGCTTTGTCTTTGTATCAAGTTCATACTTAGAAATGTGGACAAAAGCTCGACAACCAAACACCTTAAAGTGTTCATATAACGCCTTCTTGCCTATCTATACCTGCTCTGGGATATCTCCATTCAAAGCACTAGAAAGAGAATGATTGATGATAATTATGATAGTCTTTATTATTTTTCCCTAAAAAGATTTAGACAATTTAGCATTAAAAAGCATGTTTCGAACTCTTTCTTTAATGGTTCTATTCATTCTCTCAGCCACACCATTTAATTATGGTGTCTTGGGTGGAGTCTTTTCGAGCCTAATGCCATACGATTTGCAGTATGCTTCAAAAGGGCCTTGATACTCTCCCCCATTATCAGCGTCACACATTTCAACTTTCTTTCAATCTCACGTTCCACCTTAGCATGAAATTCCTTGAATGATTCAAGTACCTAGTCTTTTGTTTTCAACAAGAATACCCAAACTTTTCTTGAATGGTTATCAATAAAGGTGACTAAATATATTGTTGATTACTTGAAAAATGAAATTTAATGTTGCTTTCCAACTAAACAATGAATGTAAGCCTCAAGTGATTTATCTTTCACCTCTGAAAAGAAGCTCTTTTCGGGCAAGGATTTGTAATCCCTTTTCACTCATGTGCCTTAGCCTTTTATGCCATAGCTCCAAATATGAGTTATAATAGGAAACATTGGCTTCTCCCTTGCGTAACTTTCCTTGTGTTATGTACAAAAAACCTTGCTTACTTCCTCTAGCAATAATCATGTTATTTCTAGGGAGTCTCTATTTTCCTTCACTAAAATGATTCATATAACCAACATCATCTAACTTTATAATTGAAATAAGATTAAGACACATATCTGGCACATGTCTAACATCTTTTAATATGATTTCACAATCAGTATTGGTCTTCATGACGACTTTGCCAGTACCCACAATCTTGCTTGTTACTTAATTTCTCATTTTCATTGTATCAAAATCACCAATTTGGTATGTTGAGAAAAAATCTCCATATAGGATTACGTGAAATGAAACTCTTGAGTCAACAATCATCATGAGCAATGTTAAGATAATTAACTTCCGCAAACAAAAAGATTCCATCTTCTTCTTCATTCGCAACAACAATGAATATACTATTTTCTTCCTTTTTCTTTGGATCAATTTAGTCAAATTTGACTGTCCCATTATTCTGGTCTCTTTTGATATTTCGGCACTCCAACTTCTTGTGATTGGGTTTGTCACAATAGTAACAAATAATTTTGGAACGAGATCTAGATCGCCTACGAGACTTGTCATAGCCTCGAGTTTTATTTCTTCCACGGTTCTCATTCCTTCCACGATTTTCCATCATATTGACTTTTGATTGACTAGGTAAATCTCGGTCCTCCCTCTTAGCCTCTTCATTCATCAAACTATCTAAAATAGTGTCCGTTGTGAGCTTTCCTTCCAGTACTGAGTTGCTCAAAGTAACAATAAGAGTGTCCCAACTCTCTAGTAAAGAGCTTAGTAATAATAGGGCCTGCAATTTATCATCAATCTTCATATCTATCTTGGTTAGTTGATTCACAATCCAAAGTGTTTAGATGTTCAATCATGCTTTGGCCATCTTTGTATTCAAGTTTTACCAAGCGTCTCACCAAATGGGCCTTATTTCGAGGTGTCTTCTTCTGGATCATAGACTCTAGTTTTGTCCATAATTCTTAGGCATTGATAAATGTGGACACATACTCAAACAAACTTTGATCAACATACTTGTGAATCATGGCCACCGTCTTTCAATTTAAGAGCTCCTATTCTTTTACATTTTTCATTCGGGCATTGTCTCATTTGTAATTGGCTCATACAAATCTTTGCAATAAAGATAATCTTCTATCATTGGCTTCTAATAGGAGAAATTATCTACCATGAGTTTGAACATGTCACCATCATGAGTAAAACTTCCCTCTATTTTAATGACACAAGATAAATTATGGCTATTACAACCTAGCTCTTGATACCACTGTTGGGAAGAACCGAGTATGTTAGAGAATACTTCTTTCCCTCTTTGTGTAATTGAAATGGGCACTAATAGGTGAAGATTAAAGAAAACAAGAACATACAAAAATTTTGTTGACGTGAAAACCCAAATGGGAAAAACTGCAGGATTTTAGTCCAGTGCAAACTTGCCTTCTATTATATGAGTAAGATTACATTCAATACCTCATCCAATTAGGAAGGTTTACAATTCTCACACAATGGTGGCTCTCTTTCTATTTTTCTTTCTTGGTGAACTCACTTGTGATTTAGTTTTGATGTTTCTCCCTCTCTGCCCAAGAACCTTTCCAAAGCCTCATATTTATAGTAAAGTAATGGGGTTCCCAAAAGATATCATTCATAGCTTTTAGAAAAATCCACCATATATGGATAAAGTTGGGGAATGTAAATTGAGTCAATAACATACATGAATGTGGATGATTCATCCCCAAACATGTGATACACTTCCCTTGGAATAAGATTCATCTCCCTAATTCCCAATTAAGGAGGGATGCGCCCAACAAATGCTAGCCATGAGTTTTAAAGCTACTCTATACCCAGGGCAAGGTTGAACCCTCAATCACTGGTTAAGGTAAGAGAGACCCTTGTCATCTCACCTACCTCTCGTGGTTAGAGAAATTTAACTTTTATGTTTTTTTTTTTTGGTAATAAACTTTTATGTTATGTTGAATCAAATATATAATCCAACTTTTAAGACTAGTTTTATTCTATCTTTTCTTTTGTATTTATATGTCAAATTAAAAGGTATTAATTCTTCAAAAAAATAAGAACAAATTCAAAATTAAATAATTTAAGAAACATGCTTAAGCAAATGAAAGTTTTTTAAAGAGAAAATATTCATTAATATGTATTTATGGAAAGATAACGGTTAACCGTAGATTTAGAAAGATAAAAAAAGAAAGGGTTTTAGTTTGTGGTGTTGGTGGTCGGAGAACAACCAACAACTAAGCAACAGTGGCAGTAAGGTAATAAAATAAAGTTTTAAGTTTTTCTTAAAAAAGCTTTTGGCACAATAATAGAGTAATTATTTGAATCAAGTTTGTATTTCAAAGCCAATACTATTAAAAAAATAATCTAAATATCACCTTCGATTCAAATAAGATTAAGCTCCTATCAAAAATGAATAAAGATAATTGTGGTTATACAATCATTCTTTAATACATTGATATATAAACCACAAGCATCCAATACATTACAAATAAAGGGAAAAATATATAAAATAAGTACAAATATCACTAGCGGTATGTATTGTTACGAATACTGTAACACTTCAAACCCAGCCTAGAAGTTAGGCCCGAATCTGGCGTGTCACGTTGAGGTGTTTTTCGAAAACCATGTTTTCATTGAAAACCCTTCTTATATAAAAGCTTGAGAAAATCCCAGTTACGTCAGTTTATTATTTTTTTCTGATGTTTATAAAAAAATTTATTACTATCAAAATCTTGTTTGTTGTGGAAGCTTAATTTATGAATAATTGAGTTATGAAAACGTGATGTTTTGAAAACAACTTTGTTTAGGAAAATCGCGATCTACTTTTAACAGTTATAAATCATAGATAAATATCCCAAATAAAAACCAGAAATTAAAAGCGGGCTTATTACAACCCAATAAGAAAGCGGATTTTGTAAGGTAAAATAAAAACTAAAATTTAAAACTGCTCGTAGTGTGGCCACCTCCGAGTCCTCCCGTACGTCGAACCGCTTACTGAGGATTTCTTGAAAAATTAAAAAGAATGAGTGAGTTTACGAAAACTCAGTGTGTACAACCCTCATCAGTCATAAGGCGTGCATCAAATCAATCCGGCCTGAGCCCATTACAGTTATTAATGTGGGCCCAAGTCCCACACAGTAGCGGTGGCATTTGGGCCTTAGCCCCACAATAGCCTCGGTTGGGCCTTAGCCCATGTCAAATGTCACATATCATATTTATCTGGGCCCATCTCAATATTAAAAATCCATATATGCAATGTATTAATGCCCATACCAACCCTGCACTCCGTCTCCTGTCCAACCCTGCACTCCTATGGGGATTTAATCAACCTACCCATCCCTACACTCCTTATATAGCACCGGTTGCGGAACTAACTAATATTGCAGCAGAGCTGCCAATCATATAATTGGCTTAAAGCCATCGGTGGATCCACAGTCGTTAAGCGACCATGTGATCCTATCAGTACTTCCTCCATATCAATAATCCCATTCCCATGCAACATAATATTACATGAATGCAACATACCATAATAAACATACGATAACAATCATATAACATGTAGAGTATTTTAGTCAATCTGCCCTTCAAGGGCATGACGGTTATCTTACCCTCTAGGGGTATTTCGGTTAATTTACCCTTCGAGGGTATTTTAGTAATTTTACTACCTTTTCGAAGGTCTATAGTTGCCTCAAGCCACAAGATAACATATTTAATCAAACCGGTGTATTTGGGCCCAAAGCCAAAATTTGGCCCAGGTTAGCCCACACTCTCGTGTGGCTCATTCGGCCTAAAATTGCCTTTGGCCATGTGATCGTCATGGACGGCTCTTTATTTCTTATTCGTACACAAAATTTACTCGCACGTAGGGCCCACTCGGCCCATTTCAATCAAACGAGGCCCAAAATGTCCTGAGCCCATGAGAACGCTCATGGTGGCCTCAAACGTCTTACGCCCATATTTGTAGGCTCGATTCACCACACGTGCGATCTCACGCTCGTGTGGCATTATTTGCTGGTATTTCAGCTTTTCGGCATTTGCCGGACTATAATGGGAATGGTGTGAGTACACACCTGTTACGGATTACGGATCGCGTTACTTTCCGAGGCACCTAAGAATATAATTGGCCATCAGTTAGTCTTCATATTTGATAGTCCCAAAATATGAATACATTTAACTATTGGCTTAGCTTACCAACGAATAACAGACTCCTCCTATGGAGAGTATTCGGTCTACCTCCTACTGATCAAAGATCCGCGTCCCTAACGAAAAGAACGTGTTAGAACGTTATTCAAGATAATCAAGAGAAACGGCCTTTCGGCCCTAACGAACTCAAAAAGACAAGAGAAACTTTCACCCCTAATCGACCATGGCCCCAACTTACCAACACACGGAAGAGATCCCGAAGCAGTTGAACCAACAAGATACGAGTTTTGCACCCTAGAGGATTCGGCCCTTATTATAATAAAACAAAAGGGATTCGGTTTGGAGAAGGTAAGTAGATTCGGCCCTCACCAATAGAACACAAAAGATTCAAGATAGAAAATAGTGAATAGATTCGACCTCTAACCAGGGATGAGCCAAATGAACAAGAAGGTTTCGCAATAAAAGGGTAGTACCACGAGCTAATGATGAACGTGGAAGAGAATGTGGAAATTTAGCTTTTAGAAGAGAAAGAAATCGATAAGGATGATAAAAACAAAAGAAGAAGGGTGTGTTGGTATGGCTTAGGTGTAAAGAAGAGAAGTGGTCGATTAATAAGAAGAGAATTGAGGAGAAGGAACAAAAGCAAAGAGGAATGGTCTTGCCCAAATGGCACTTAGCAAAAGAAATGTAGGAGAAAGAAAAGAGATGAAAGCAAAGAAATTGGTAGAAGTCAGAAAAGCAGAGAAAAGACCCCAAAATGAAAATTAACTCATCCCAAATATGCAACATTCACAAGAAAAACCAAAAAGAATTCGACACACTCCCACAACATCCACCGAAATGCACTCCCTACACTACTAACCCTTTTGCCGAAATTTCCCTATACAATTCCCCACATTCGGCCAACTCCTCCCCACACTCCCCTTCCTTGATTTTTTTCACCTTTCTCCTACACTTACTCTCCACCTTCCATTCAAATCGATTGACCAAGTCTCCCATCCACCTTGTAGAGTTCTAACCAAACTCCACTTCTTCCACTCACTTGACACAAAAATAAAAGCTTTTGATTTGCCAATTGTGGGATTCGAACCCCTTCTTCTTTGTTCTCTCGTTGACAACACGACCATCCTACCACATGACTAACTTGTGCTTAAAAACCACACTTTAATTTACTTAAATCCTCCCTTCAGCAGCCCTCTCTACTAAAGGGCCAAAAAAATCAAAATTTCTTCAAGGCTCCAACCCAATCCCAGGTATCCCTAAAACCCCCAAACATACTCAAATAACCCGCTGGGCAACCACAACATGCAATCACACAAAAATTTATAACTCCTATGTAGGGCCCAAATTTTGCCCGGGCCCAATACTAGCCAAACACAAATAAAACCAAAAATAATTAATAGTCTCTAAATGTTCATTTTACAACCCAACAGTAGGCCCAATTGGCCCAAATACTAAATAAACCATTACCCATTTTCTAAGCCTAAATTCTTAGCCCAAATATTCCCACTAAACCAGCCCAAAACCTAAACATCAGAACAGAACTCCAGAAGCTTTTGGCGTCTTCTTAGTAGCCATTCACGCGCGACTCTTGGGCGGTACCTCTACACGCACGACTGTTCGTATGCCCATGCGTGCTTCCACGCGCTTCACCCACGCGCGCATCCACGCGCTTCACCCACGCACAAGCTTTCATCGATACGCGTACGTACTGCCTCTAGCGCCCTCAAGTCGTACGATCCCTCTGCACCCATGACATGTTTTGGACCTGCAAAACAAAAAGGAAAGAATGACGCAAAGAGAGCAAATACAGAATAGAAAAAGCATAAAAGAAAAAAGCTTATTTTTATTTTTTTGGATCGGCTATAAAAAGGGGTCGAGCGACAACCACTGTTTTTTGGAGACACAGATAATAGAGCAATACAAAGAATAGTAGAGATATTAAAAAAAAAGGTTACTTTTGAATTCTTTTAAGTTTTTTTTTCTTATCTGTTTTCTGGGTTTCTTTTGCTTTACCTTTAGTATACAAATAAAAGAGAGGGAGATGAGTTTACCTGGGCCGGGTGCTCAATCTTCATCTACTTTGTCGTAATCGGAGCTAGATGTGGGTTGATGTGCAGGACTTAAAGTCGTTATCCTTGAAATGAATCGAGCATTCGGGCACGGTCTTTCGCTGGGTATGATAGCGATTCGACGGTGAACGGACGAGACCTATCATCTGTGTACTGCCTTTCGTCGGTTGTGATGGCGTTAAGGTGGTGAACGGAGGGATTTTTTTTGCGACAGGGAACGAAGATGAGAGAAAGGGGGCTAGGTTTTTTTTTGTAAAAAAGGGAATATTTCTCTTTGCTGCTAAGAAAGAAAGGGAGGAGGTTAGGAGAGTGTTTAGGGTTTTGGCTGATTAGTTTAAAAAAAAATAGACATTAGGTTTAGTTCGGGATTTTATTGAAGCATAAGAAGCGACACCGTTTAGGGCCTATTTCAGTGGCTCTAAAACGGTGCCGTATGGTCTGACCCGATGGCCTGATTCGTATAGGATTAGGGTCTGCGTGTTTTTGTGTTAGTGGGATATTTGCATTTTAGGTCCTGCTATTTTCAGATGGCTATTCAATCAGATTTATCGCATGTTCTCCTTTATTTCCTAATTAGTCCCTATAATGTGCACGTTAATTCGTTTTAATCATGTCTGTGTATTGCGTTTTGAGCCTCAGGGATATTTGCTAGATCAATCCTTAACTACTTGAGTGTATTTCAGCATTGTCCTTGACTCTGTTTAAATTTTTGCAAAACAGCCTGTTAATTTTACCATTATTTTAATTAAGTTTTTTTTTAGTGTATGAAATTCATTCATCGTTTATTTGAAGTTGCTTTAACAAATCATTTTGAACTCTTTTATTAGTTTCATAATCTTATAATTGATTTTAACTTTCATATATCTCATATATTTTCCATTTTTATCATGTGGATTTGATTTCAAACCTTTTGTCTGTATGTGTTATTTTTGTACTAATCCTTTTTTTGCATCAATTAGTTTAGATTTATTTATTGGTGGATATTAGTTCATTTCTTATAATTAGTTATGTGCTATTTCTGCTCTATCATTCAATCGTTAATTTCATTATATGATCAATGCTAGCATATGAATTGTAATTTATTTGAGATTGTTATTTATTTGTGGTTCATTGTTGTAATGTTGGATGTATGGGTTAATATGTTGCTCGGTGAATAAATATTCCATCATATCTTATGAAATATAGTGTTCTAATGTCATTTTGGTTTGAAACTCATAAGGCAAGGCTCGTGTTAAAGGTTTCGAGAGAAATCGTGCTCTAACTTACTGAGTTTCGATCCTCTTCGTTTAAAACCTAACAACCGAGTATCATTTCTCTCTTAAATCAAAACGCATGATATTTTAAATAAAAAAAACTTATTATCGAGAAGTTGAGACATTGCACCCTAACTTACTGAGTGTGATGTTTTATTCTCGTGAAATAAAAATTTCAAAAGAACAAAGGTAATATTCCGTATTCGGGAATTTTGAGAAATAGTGCCCTAACTTACTGGGTATCGATTTTTCATTTGACCCAAATAGTTGAATATCCTTCTTAATTTTTTTACGAGTATTGAATGTCGAAGGATAAATCTAATTTCGAGAACATGAGATGTTGTGCCCTAACTTACTGAGTACGACATTTTATTTCTTCGAAATAAGAAACTTTGGTATCCAATATGATTTTGTCCAAATACATATATATTAAATGAATGGATCGTAACTTAAAATCTTTTCACATTTTCAACATTGAGACATTAATTAATCAATTAGGTACCAATTTTGGGCGTATCGAGGGTGCTAACCCTTCTTCGTGCGTAATCGACTCCCGAGCCTGTTTTCTGGATTTCGTAGACCAAAATTATTGTTTTAATAAATCAAAATGTTTTATTAAAATAATTTATCTTAAGGTGATCCGATCACACCTCGAATAAAAGATTAGTGGCGACTCCATTTCCATATTTTTTTTAGAAGTCGATCCCCAATTTTCCAAACCTTTGTTTAAAAATAGTTTCGACAGCTTGGCGACTCCACAGGGGAATGGTTGAAAGTCAAGCAGTAAAATTGATTAGTTTCTGTCATTTTGTCGAAAATTAACATTTGATTGGAAAATTACAATACTATTATTGCATTCATTATTGTAGATCTTGTAAAATATTTGCATCATATTGCATGACCGCCGGGTCACACCCTTAAGTGGGAGTGAGAAACTACTCCTTCATGAGGTTTTCACCTCCGTGAAGGATAGTGAATCGCTTCCGGAATACATCCATACTTATGTCTTCGTGAGATTTTCATCTCCGTGCAGGCATAGGGAAATGTATTCCCCTGAATCGAACTCGATCCATATGAGCCTATAATGGGTGAGGATTGAGGAATCCGCTGGTTCAGGAAACCTCAACTTTAGAACTCAAATCACATGTAAAAACCCTAAGAGCCTACCCAAGATGGAGTTGTGATAAACCCTAGTGGTCACCCAATAGATGCTTGATGTTTTTATATGCTTTGACCTTCATCTATATCGTACTGGCTATTTGTTTTGTTGCTTTGCATGCATTTTCATATTAGAAGAAAGGTGTCGATTCAGGTTCGATTGCTAAATTAGGGAGCTCGACATGGAAAATGACTTTCTTGATAAAGTGGAAGATAACGCGACTGTCTGAATTTGGTCAGAAACCATACAATTAGAACAGGGGGATAGCCTGGTTGCAAGATATGAGTCGGAGTCATGGGACTACACCCGTGTTAGTGTTACACAAAACAATCTCCAAGAGTTGAAAGTAATATGGGATCAATGGGATGACGAGGCTAAGAGGTTGTTCTATCATAGTTATGGGGACTTACCGTACTTGCTGGATATCAGAGTAGACGAGCAATTATTTCGGGCCATCACTCAATATTGGAACCCTGCATATAGCTGTTTTACCTTTGGGAGAGTGGATTTGGTGCCGACCGTGGAGGAATACACCACTCTGTTGCATTGTCCAAGAGCCCAAATGGATAGAATTTATTCAAGGTCGCTTATGTCCCAGCCTTTTGGAAGAAATTAATGAACGTCACGGAATGGGTGAGCAATGGATAACAGCCAGGATAAAGTAAAAAGCGAGTAAAAGTGCATCCCATGGAGGAACTTGAGGGACTTGATTTTAGCTCATCCTGATGAAAAAAAAAAGTCAATGTCTTTGCATTAAGCATCTACGGATTAATGCTGTTTCCAAAGGCTTTAGGACATGTAGATGAGGCGGTCACAGATCTATTTGACCGACTCAATAAAGGGATCACACCAGTTCCCGCAATCTTAGCCGAAACTTTTAGGTCATTAAACACCTGTAGAAGATCTAGAGAGGGCAGGTTCATAGGATGTGCGCAGTTGTTACTAGTCTGGTTCCACATCCATTTTTGGAAGGTGCATAAGATCTCTTGTCGTGTCTCCAGTGATAATTATTCTCCATTGAAAGAAATAGTCGCAACGCCAAGAAGAGACGACGTGTCAGAGGAAAATTGGATTCCGCTTCTCCAAAATCTTAGAGAAGAGGATGTTCAATGGAGAGCTCCTTGGTTGGCGCCCAGTGAGATTTTGTTCCGATGCGGAAGTTTTAATTGGGTACCTTTTTTCGGAGTTTGGGGAGCTACGGGTTACACTCCTTTACTTGTATTAAGACAATACGGGTCAAGGCAGTTTGTACCGGTAACTCATGGCCTAGTGCAATGCGAGTTCATATTCAAAGGAGACGATTACAAGAAGAAAATCAGGGAGATATCTGCCGCTTGGAACCAAACTCACCGTATGAAGAGATTGGCAGTAGGTCCTATGACAACACCTGAGTATAATAATTGGTTTAGCCAAAGGATTAACGATAATGTACCAGGATCGAATCCAGAGGGTACTCGATCGATAGAAGACTGTCTACGAGTTGTCCCGTCTGAATTGAAGATAATAAAACAAGATTTTGAAAAAAAAATTGGGAGCTGGAAAAGAGAACAGAGCTATTAGAGGAAGAAAAGATGCATTTAGGGTTGGATGCTAATGTTCAAAAGGCAGAGGCAGAGAAATTTAGAAAAGGAAAAGAACGGGCTGAAGAGGATCTCAACATCTTAAAGACTAATTATAAGAAGATGCGGCTATCAATGAGGATCGCGGGGTTAGGAAAAACTCCGGATCAATGGTGATAGGAGATTCAAGGCGAAAGGGTTAAAGCTAATCAATGGGAGGAGAAGTTCAGAGAGGCACAAGCACAAAACGAACTTATGGAAAAGAACCTTTCAAAATGCCAAAGTGAACAAAATAGGCTAAAGGATAGAGTCGTGGAACTCGAGAGATCCCTTCACCATCATCGAAGCCGCAACTCAATGAAAGAATTAAGAGCAAGTTTGAGTCAAATAGAGGAAATGAAGAAGAAGATCGAAGAATTAGAAATGGCCTTGCTAAATTGCCAAAACCATATCAAGTCTCTAGAGGCAAACGAAGAACGAAGGGAAGGGGAGCTTCGCTATTCCCAAAATCAAGTCAGAGATAGAGATTACCTTATGGGGGAGGCTATAACCCAAATACGAGAGATAGCCGAATATTTACAGACTTTGGCCTTACAAGCTGATATATTGAGCATACAGTTTGAGACATGGTCAGATCGTGGACGAGAATTAGACTCTCTACTTACAAAAATTAAAGATTTAGGTGTTAGAGCAAGGCCGTATTTGTAATCCGCTTTATGTAAAGAGCTTTGTTTTCAAATAAAGTTTCCTAAATAGAATTGAATCATAATCGACTTCTTTCGCATTTCATGCATTCGCATTTGTCATTCATTTCATATGCATCAAAAGTCATTAAAAAAATTCTAATTAAAGTAAAAATTATTTCAGCATTAACCTGGACACCGGCAAGCATCCCTATGGCATCCGAACTAAGATGAAAAACATGGATCAGAGAATAGAGAAACTCGAACAACTCCAAAAAGAGATGCAGGAAAAACTTCAGCTTCAGATGCAAGAGCAGCTTGCCAAGATCCAGCGTGATATGATGGATCAGATAATGGAATCACAAAGAACCATGATGTCCCAACTAACTTAGTTATTGACAGACAAAGGGAAGGCCCCCATGGTTAACAATGCGGAGGATAGTGAGGAACAATTATATCCCCGGGTTTTACCCCGACACATCATGAAGCGCAGCCATGAAGGACGTCCGTCATAATTAAACCTCAACAATTTCAAGAGGGTGTTCCGATACTGTCGAATCTCCAAGCTGGATTAGGTTCCAATTTGGTTGATCATCCAATCAATACTATTATTCCCGACCTTGATGAGGCGGTAGAAGAGGAAAAGGCCAAGTTTGAATTGCCAAGACAGCTAGAAGAGCGTTGTAAATGGTTAGAAGACAAATTCTGGGCTATGGAGGACGCTGATAGGCGGCGCGGGGTTGACGCTAAAGATCTAAGCTTGGTGCCAGATCTAATACTTCCCACAAATTCAAGATGCTTGAGTTTGAAAAATACAAAGGGATTACTTGTCCCGAAGCTCACATAACTATGTTCTGCCGAAGAATGACCGGGTATATTAACAATGACCAACCATTGATACATTGCTTCCAGGATAGCCTGGTCGAGCAGCAGCCTAAATGGTATAATCAGTTGAGCTATACCAAAATCGGTTCTTGAAGGGATCTAGCACAGGCATTTATGAGGCAGTACAGTCATGTAACCGATATGACCCCAGATAGAATTACTTTGCAAAATATGGAAAAGAAGCCAAACGAGAGCTTTCGACAGTACGTACAGAGGTGGAGAGAGGTTGCCATTCAAGTCCAACCGCCACTTCTAGAGAAAGAGACCACGATACTATTTATTAATACGCTAAAGGCCCCATTTATCACACACATGCTAGAAAGCACAACCAAGAGTTTCTCAGACATCGTAATAACGGAGAGATGATCGAGAATGCTATCAAAAGTGGAAAGATTGAGGAGGGGGAAAGTAATAAAAGAACGACCACGAGAAGGAAAGAAAGCGAGGTGAATAACACGAGCATAGGGTATTCAAAGACAGTCAATCAGCCCAATGCGGTGATTACTGGGTGTCAGGGTTCATCCAGAAGGAAATCTGGCACTGCAAGACAGAATAATGAGAAGATTCAATTTACACCGATCCCGATAACATACAAAGCAATGTATAAAAACCTGTTCGATCGTGCAAATAGTGTCTCCTCGCTATTTAACATTAATGCAGCCCCTGTACCCCAAGTGGTACGACCCTAATACAGAATGCCAATATCATGCAAGAATCACAGGGCACTCAATAGAGAATTGCTTGGCCTTCAAGAAATTGGTGGAAAAGCTTGTCAATATGGGGGTTATAGAGTTGGAGAATTTTTCAAAGGCAGAGAATCTATTGCCCGACCATAATGGGGTTAATGCAGTCAGCGAAAGTTCAAAAAGAAGGGTTAAAACTAGCGTTGTGGAGGTTAAGACTCTCTTAAGATTGATCTGGAAGGAAATGGTCAAGTAGGGGCTAATCGGCGTAAATAAGGGTCAAAGAACGTTGATGAATTATTGTGAATATCATCAGGAATCGGGACATGAGATTCAGAACTACGAGAAGTTCAGACCTTGGGTACAAAATTTGATGAGTAATAAAGAAATTGAGTTTTATGAAGAAGGTGCAGAAGAAAAGAGTATATGCACCTCAGAGTCGACAATGAGGGGCTCAAAAGTTAAATTCCCTCTGATCGTTATATCGATACCCAAGAACGATAGAGCTGCAATACAATCGACATTACACAGACCCGTGGAACCCAAGCATAGCGGAACAGGAATGCAGACCGCACCAAAGATGATAATACGAAGACCTGTACCCTCTGCTTATGAGAATAGCAAGAGGGTCCCCTGGAACTATGAATGCAATGTGACGATAACAGGGAAAGAGGAATGGGCTAATGCTCCAAAAGAAGAGTTGGATGCAGGATCTCATACTCGTAGCGGGAAACGCTATGATTTGGTAAAAGGGAAAGCTCAGATGGTAGAGCCAGAGGCAGAAAAATCAGTCAAGTCAGAATCACCCATCAATGAACCAGTGAAAGAGGAAGAAGCCAATAAATTCCTAAAGTTCTTAAAATACAGTGAATATTGTGTGGTAGAGTAGCTACATAAGCAACTAGCGCGTATATCTGTATTGGCTTTGCTTCAAAATTCGGAGGTACATAGGAACGCATTAATGAAAGTCTTAAATAAGACCTATGTCGCCAATGATATCTCAGTTGGTAAATTGGATCGGTTGGTAGGAAACATAAGCGCAGACAACTTCATCCATTTCAGTGACGACGAGATACCACCAAGTGGTAGGGGATCCACTAAAGCTTTGCATATTACCACAAGATGCAAATGGTACATGTTACCAGGGATCCTAATAGACAACGGATCGACACTAAACGTATTGCCCTTGTCCACGTTAAACAGATTACCAATAGACAACTCACACATGAAAGAGTGCCAAAGCATAGTGAAGGCATTTGATAGTACACAAAGAAAAGTGTTGGGAAGAATTGAGATACCTCTATTGATTGGCTCGACTACTGACGAAATAGATTTTTTGGTAATGGACATCAAGCCTTCCTATAACTGCTTATTAGGGAGGCCGTGGATACATGCGTCAGGGGCGGTACCCTCATCATTGCATCAAAAAGTGAAGTTGATAGTTGATGGATGGCTGATAAAAATAAAGGCTGAGGAGGACATCATCGCGGCTGTGACTAGCGAGATGTCGTATCTAGAGATAAGCGATGAGACAACTGAATGTTCTTTTCGGTCTCTCAAGTTCGTGAATGCAACTTTCATCACAGAAAGAAATT
Source organism: Gossypium rotundifolium (assembly GCA_025506655.1). NCBI lineage: Eukaryota > Viridiplantae > Streptophyta > Magnoliopsida > Malvales > Malvaceae > Gossypium > Gossypium rotundifolium. The sequence continues at coordinate 39,848,201 of CP106731.1, read as the reverse complement.
GAATCCAGATACCAAGGATCTCCAAGACTACAAGAACGGGGTTAAGATGACCGTGAGAAAATGAGCTTTGCCAAGAAGAGGACTTGGAAAGTATCTTCAGGGGAGAGTTATGGCCCGACATTGAGGGAAAAACAAGATCGTTTTGGCTTAGGATTTAAGCCAGATGCAAGACAAAAGAAAAAAGAATTAGAAAAAATGCAAGAAAGAAGACGTGCTCGTCTGAGGGGCGAAGAGGCCAAGTGGGAACCCATGATAATTCCACATATATCCAAGACCTTTGTGTCAGGGGGAGTAATTCATGCTGAGCAGAAGGTGCCAAGGGGAGAAGACATTGTAGCAATATTGGTTAATGTTTGCATTAATGCCATATCAGGGGAGGCAGTTGAAGAAGGTACCTTATCGGATATTCGACTTTATGAACCGGAAAGCGTTTTGGACAACTGGACTGCAGAGGAGATTCCTGTAGTATTTAGAACTTATTCAGAGTAATGTTTAGAATGCACTTATTACTTTAAGCCTAGAAGTGATAAGATATCTTTTGTGAAATAGGCTCATGTTCAAACATTATTACATTGATGAAGTATATTTTTGCCACTATTTGAAACAAGCATTCTTCTATTATTCTTATTTTGTGATTCCTTCAAATCATTCTTTCATAACCACTATACATTCAAATGACCATTCATAAATTCATTTATTCTTTCCATATTCTTGAATTACAGCAGGTCTTCAGATATCAATGACATGAGCGACGCTACCACAGACTCGGAATATCCTTTTGAGCAGGACATGTGTTTAGAGGGATCACAGGATTTTGAAGATGACATAGACAGTGACGTATCTCCGAACTTGTTGAGAATGGTAGAACAGGAGGAGAAGCAAATTTTACCTCATAAAGAAACAGTAGAGATTGTGGCATTAGAGGAAGGGAAAGTAGTAAATATTGAAACGCATATAACTGAAGTAACAAGGCGGCGTCTGGTCGAGTTACTACATGAGTTCAAGGATGTCTTCACATGGTCATATAAGGATATGCCCGGATTAAGCACTGACATTGTAGTGCACCACCTACCCATAAGAGAAGATTGCAAGCCACTTCAACAGAAGCTCCGAAGGATGAGATCGGATATCGTGCTAAAAATAAAAGAAGAAGTCAAAAAGTAGTTTGACGCATGATTCCTACAAGAGATCAAATATTCGGAATGGGTAGCCAATATCGTACCCATCCCTAAAAAAGATAGGAAGGTGCGAATGTGTGTGGATTATAGAGACTTAAATAAGGCTAGCCCAAAGGACAATTTTCCTTTACCTCATATTGATACTCTGGTAGACAACACAGTAGGCTATTCGTTGTTTTCATTTATGGATGGATTCTCGGGGTACAATCAGATAAGAATGCATCCTGAAGATATAGGAAAAACCACGTTCATAACATTGTGGGGCACATTCTGCTACAAAGTAATGCCTTTTAGGTTGAAAAATGCGGGGGCTACATACCAAAGAGCTATGGTGACCCTGTTCCATGACATGATGCACAAGGAGATTGAAGCCTATGTTGACGACATGATTGCAAAGTCCCAAAAGAAGTTGAACATATCCAGGTTTTGAGAAAATTATTCTTGAGACTAAGGAAATTCCAGTTAAAGCTCAATCCCACGAAATGTACTTTTGGAGCTAGATCGGGAAAATTACTAGGCTTCATAGTCAGCGAAAAGGGTATCAAGATCGACTCAGATGAGGCCAGGGCTATACGAGAATTGCCTCTACCACGTACCCAAAAAGAAGTTCGAGGTTTCCTAGGAAGGTTAAATTACATTGCCCGGTTTATTTCACAGTTAACCGAAAAATGTGATCCTATATTCCGTCTTCTAAAGAAGCATAACCCAGGTGTGTGGAATGATGAATGGCAGAAAACTTTCGATAGCGTCAAACGGTACTTGTCAAATCCTCTAGTCTTATCACTTTCTTGCCCAGATAAACCGTTAATCATGTACTTGATAGTGTTTGATCACTCTATGGGGTGTGTGCTGGGTCAGCATGATGACTCAGGGATGAAAGAAAGAGTGATATATTACCTTAGCAAAAAATTCACTGAGTGCGAGATGAGATATTCGCCAATTGAGAAATTGTGTTGTGCCTTGATTTGGACGACTTGAAGATTGAGGCAATATATGCTGTACTACACAACCTGGTTAATCTCTAAATTAGACCCTCTTAAATACTTGATGGAGTCAACCGCCTTGAATGGAAGAATGGCTCGATGGCAAATTTTACTCTCTGAATTCGACATAGTCTATGTGAGCCAGAAGGCTGTGAAAGAAAATACAATAGCAGACTTTTTAGCCAGCAGAGCGCTAGATGATTACGAACCTTTGAACTTCGATTTTCCTAATGAGGACCTGATGTTTATAGCAGCTACTGAGGGAGGCATTCTAGGAGATAGTCCTTGGAAGTTGAACTTCGATGGATCGTCAAATGTTGTTGGTAGTGGAATTGGGGCAGTCCTAATATCCCCAAATAGAGTTCATTACCCGTTTACTTATAAATTGGACTTTGATTGTACAAATAACATGGCGAAATACGAAGCTTGTATTATGGGAATTCGAGCGGCTATAGACTACAAAGTCAGGGTACTAGAAGTATATAGGGATTCCTCATTGGTGATATATCAACTCAAAGGAGAATGGGAAACAAGGATCCCAAATTGGTCAGCTACCGAAAGTTAATTCTGGAGTTGATTGAAGAGTTTGAGAATATCACATTCTTTTACCTCCCACGCGATGAAAACCAGGTGGCTAATGCCTTGGCTACATTAGCTTCTATGATCAGAGTGAATGAACATGAGAGCATCAATCCCATCCAAATGAGTATTTGTGAAGCTCCGGCCCACTGCTGTAATATAGACGAAGAGGAGAGGAGAGATAAGCGCCCCTGGTATCAAGATATTTCGCGATATGTGAGAAGTCGCGAATATCCTGAACAAGCAACTGAGAACGAAAAGAAGACATTGAGAAGGCTAACCTTCGATTATGTCTTAGACGGGGAAGTCCTATAAAAAAAAAGAAAGGATCAAGTACTGTTGAAATGCGTCGACGCTGTTGAGGCTAGGAAAATTCTAGAGGAAGTCCACGAAGGTGTTTGCGGAATGCATGCTAACGGTTTCACAATGGCTAGACAAATCATGAGATTCGGATACTATTGGTCTACCATGGAAAGAGATTGCATCAAGTATGCTAAGACATGTCACAAATGCTAGATATACGGAGACAAAGTTCATGTGCCTCCTTCACCATTACATGTTATGACTTTCCCATGGCCTTTCTTCATATGGGGCATAGACGTTATTTGACCAATCTCTCCTAAAGCTTCAAATGGGCATCGGTTCATCTTCGTGGTTGTCGACTACTTTACCAAATAGGTAGAGGCTACTTCATACGCCAGTGTTACCAAGTCAGCAGTCAGCAGGTTCCTAAAAAAAGAAATCATATGCCGATATAGAATGCCGAAAAGAATTGTATCAAAAAATGCATTAAACCTGAACAACAGCACGATTGCAGAGGTATGCAGTAAATTCAGGATTAGGCACCACAATTCGTCACCGTGTCACTCAAAAATGAATGGTGCAGTGGAAGCAGCTAATAAAAACATTAAGAAGATTGTAAGGAAAATGGCTGAAACTTATAAAGATTGGCACGAGAGGCTACCATTCGCTCTCTATGCTTATCGAACATCAGTCAGGACCTCTACCTGGGCGACTCCGTTCTCATTAGTTTACGGAATAGAGGCAGTATTACCCATCGAAGTTGAAATTCCGTCCCTTCGAGTCTTATCAAAATTAAAGTTAGATGAAGCAGATTGGATTCAGTCTAAATACGATCAGTTGAACTTGATCGAAGAAAAAAAGCTAAAGGCTATCCGTCACGGTCAGATGTACCAAAAGAGAATGATACGGGCTTATGACAAAAAGGTTCGTCCAAGAGAATTCCACGAGGGAGACCTAGTTTTGAAAAAGATCCTCCCTATACAAAAGGATTACAGAGGGAAGTGGATGCCAAATTGGGAAGGACCTTATGTGGTAAAAAAGGCTTTTTCCGGAGGAGCACTGATCCTGGCCGAAATGGATGGAAAAAACTTACCCAATCTCATATATTCGGATTCAGTTAAGAAGTACTATTCTTGAAGAGGAAGGGAGGCCAAGGCAAAAACCCGCAAAGAGCGCTTTGAGACTTTTTAAAATAATAATAATAATAATAATAATAATAATAATAATAATAATAATGGAGAGGTCACGGTGAAAACCAGCAAAGGGCGCCTTGAGACCGAAGGGGTTTTAAGTTGAAAACCCGAAAAGGGCGACTCAAATTGTGATCAGATTATAATGGGGCATGCGGTGATCTCAGAACACCCCAAACCCGGTCCTATGCGTTGAGACTAGATTTGGTTTGTTACATGATTCAACTATTCTTAAATCCTTAATGAGTTGAAAACTACAATATTGTTTACTGGAGTTTAAAATTTGTAGAGTATTAGATTTTGATAAATATTTAAAAACATTTAGTTGAAAATCATTGTATTATCTAAAACCGTTAGGAAATTTGTTAAAGAGTTAACAAAAAGAATTATTTATAAAAGAATTCCATATACTTTGAAAACCAAGTTCATTTTAGTAAAGCATCATAAATCACACCATGATTTAAAAGCCCAAATAAAGTTTAAATTCCAACACACATAAAATCCATAAGTTATTTATAGAGGCCATTTATTACAACATCCCAAAATAGTAAAAATAATAATTAAAAGTTCGAATTTAAATAACCCTTATTTAGCAAGATGGCCTCCACGAAGTCATCCTCATTAAGTCCACATCGGTTTCCATTACGAGATGGAAAGAAATTAAAGGGGTGAGTTACTTAGAACTCAGTGTGTAACTCACTTACCACCATTATTGGGCCAGGTTGTCAAGATATTATGCTGGGCTTGAGCCCAATTCGGAATTCAATAATATATCATGAATTTAAAATAATTAATAATGCATAAAAAAAATGTAATTCCCAACCCAAACCTAATATCCATCCGCTAACACCCCCGTACCAACCATCACACCTGTGGGGATCAAGTCAACCCACCCCGCCATCACACCAATCGTAGGCATTAAGCCTTTTTATAATCGTGGCATAGCCACCGAACTAGAGGCAATAAGCCGATATTGTGGCGAAACCACCAACTAGAAGCAATAAGCCGATATTGTGGCGAAACCACCGAACTAGAGGCAATAAGTCGATATTGTGGCGAAACCAATTAACTAGAGGCAATAAGTCGATATTGTGGCAATCGCCATTCTTCTCTTCATAAATCCCACCCATGCAATTATACATGTACTTTAAAAATATAAAATTTATTATCAATACATAACATGGTGGGTTTATCAATGACATTTCATTTGGCCCATAATTATAGCAATTTATCCATTTAGCAATTTAGTGGGCTTTGGCCCATTTACCAAACTAGAGCGTTTTGGCTAAATTTTAACGAACTAGAGTATTTATGGCCCAATTTATCGAACTAGAGTATTTACTACCCATTTTCACGAACTAGAGTATTTACGGCCCATTTTCACGAACTAGAGTATTTACGGCCCATTTTCACGAACTAGAGTATTTACGGCCCATTTTCACGAAACATCAAATTTTCATAATAACAATTAATTTCTTGAGGGCGTTTTCGTAATTTTCACGATTTAGTCGTTTTTACGTATTTCGTCAAAATATCAATTTTGTGCTTTTACCGATCTAGTCGCTTTTACGATTTTTCTACCATACCAAATTTGACATACAACCCAAAAATAATGAGGGTGAAATTACACACCTCGATACCGTGAGTATTATCCTTCTCGCCTCTAAGACCTAAAATATATTTCGATTCGTTAGACAACTAATTCGCAAAAATAATCTTATTTGTTAATGGATCCAAAATCTTACCCTCTTGATTTTGAATCACTTGATTTTCGGTTTTCCTTCGCTTTATCGATTCACTAGTCACGAGAATCCACCAACGATAACGGCTCCGAGGTTCGTACTACTTGAATAATGGACTTCTTTGGAAGATGGCCCACAACCCGTGGAAAATCCCTGACCGCGAAACCGCTCTTCGCTTGAATGGGGATTTACAGATCCACCCTCTTACGATAACTAAACACCGCCTTTTTCTTCCCTATCTTGATCTTTCAAGATCCAAAAGAATTTAGTTAGATCTAAAATAATATCAATAATACTAGAGATTTAAAGAGATTTGATTTCCTTACCAAAATAAAACGTCTCCAACGTTTCTCCCGATCTCTTGAGTTCCGATCTCCGTTATTGCACTAAATAATAACGAAAGAAACGTTATTAATATGAATGCCATATCAATCCAAAAGACCTTCAATAATCTAATGACATTCGGCCATAATATCACTTATTAAAACGAAAAATGGAAAAGAAAAACCCTTACCTATGATCCACAATCGAAAAGAAAAGGATGGAGAATGGTGTCTAAATTGATGAAAGATTCTACTATAAATGATTAAGAATGGAAAAATAATTTTTGCTTATAGGCACAATAACATTCGCCAAGAGAGTGAAGATGGAGAAAATTTTCGATTGAAAAGAAATAGTATAAGAACGAAAGGATGATGGTGATGATGTTTTGATTTCAAGGAGATTAGAAGAAAAGAAAAGAAAAATATGAACTTAGGTCTTTGGTATATTCGGCCATGGCAAAGAAAAAGAAAGAGATTGATTTTGGTATAGGTGATTTCTGACAAGGAGAATACAAAGAAAGTTAACAAAATGAATAAAAGTGACCAAATGGTCAAGAGATATTGGCTTAACCAAGTGCAAAATTCGCCAAAAGGGATATTGAAAGGAGAGGAATAAAATTCTGCACAAAGTGCAAAGGTTAACCAAAGAGAAAAGAATGAGATTTTTGCCAAACTAACAAAATTTTGGCTCTCCTCCCCTACCAATATTGCCGTCCAGCCTATGGTCAATTGGCCATTATTTCTTTCCAAATTTTCCCTTGATAAGTGCCTTATGTCCCCCTATCTTTCCTTAAACTTTTGATTTCATACCATATGTTAGTTGTTACCTTAATCCCTTGATACACTAACCAAAATACATGGTCAACACCTTCCTTATATGTCCCTTGCCGACACTTCATAGCCATGAGCGTAAAATTAAAACAAAAATTTTATCTAGGTGCTATACAAGGGATTCGAACCTCTTCCCTCTTACTTGAACCCATGCGCCAATCTCCACCATGCCATATGCTCATTTTATGACACTTTTTAGCACTTAATTTAGCTTAAGTCTTAATCACCTTTGTTTCACTTCCATAAATCTCACTTTAATAAATTTTATTTCTTCTCCAAATTATGCTTTACCTCTCAAGATTTCAATAAACACCAAATTAAAATAAAAGATTTTTCCTTTAAAATCTAAACACCAAAATTATGCAAATTTAAATACTCAAATTTTTAGGGTGTTACAACTCTACCCTCCTTAAAGAAAATTTCGTCCTCGAAATTTACATGGTTGAAAAAGGTGAGGGTATTGCTGCCGAATTGCATCCTCTGGCTCCCACGTAGCTTCTTCCACTCATTGGTTACGCCATAGAACTTTGACCAACAGTGCAGCTTTTCTTCCTTAATACCTTGACATCTCGGTCTAGGATTTCCACGGTTCTTCTTCAAAGGACAAATGGATTCACTCAATTCTTCTACCGTATAATGTGCAAAGGATCCGATCTATAACGCCTCAACATGGAAACATGAAAGACATTATGAATTTGATCTAACTCCGGAGGTAACTCAATCGATATGCCATCGACCAACACGCTTCAAAGACACGATAAGGTCCAATATATCTAGGACTTAGCTTGCCCTTCCTTCCGAATCAAGATCTTTTTCCAAGGAGATACCTTCAAGAAAACCCGATCTCCACACTATACTCGATGTCCCTCCGCTTCGGATCTGCGTCGACTTACTTCGCCTTATCTCGAGGCTTCTTTCAACCGTGCTCGAATAACTTTTACCTTATCCTCGGTCTCGATATCATCTCGGGACCTAACATCTGCTCTTCGCCTTCTCACCCAACAAATAGGAGAGCGACACTTACGACCATACAATGCCTCGTAAGGTGCCATCTGAATGCTAGGCGATAGGCTGTTGTTATACGAAATTACGCCAGGGTAGATAATCCTCCCAACTACCCTCAAGTCGATTACACATCCTCTTAACATATCTTCCAATATCTCAATTACTCTCTCCGATCGACCATCGATGAGGATGAAAAGCCGTCTTGAAATTCAACTTTGTTCCCAAGGCTTCATGCGAGCTTTCGAATCGTGATGTGGACCTAGGGTCCCTATCGATATAATAGATCTGGTACCCCATGTAACCTCACAATTTCGGATCGTAAAGTTTCGCCAATTTACGCAATGAATAATCCGTCTGAACCGGCAAGAAATGAGCGGTCTTCACAACTCATCAACAATTACCCAAACGGAATTTTTCTTAGCGGTGTTAACGGTAACCCACTAACAAAATCCATAGTTATCCTCTCCCATTTCCAAAGAGGAATCTTTATCGGTTGTAACAATCCAGGGGTAATTGGTGTTCGCCTTCACTTGTCGACAAGTCAAACATTTTCCTACGAACTCGTAATCTCACGCTTCACCACCGCCACCAATATCGTTCACGAAGATCTCGATACATCTTATTTCCTCCGGATGCATAGCATAAGGGCTACTATCGCCTCCGTAGAATCGATTGCCTCAAATCTAGATCCTTAGGCATGCATACTCTCCTCGAAAGCACAACACACCCTCGTGTTTATTCCAAAATCCTCAATTTCGCCATTTTCAACTTGTCAAGTAAAGGTCCCAACTTCTCATCTCGATGTCTGCTTTTCCTTGATTTGTTCCACCACGGAGGCTTCACCAGTAGTTCGCTAACAAATTGCCATCCTCGTCATGCACTCAAATGGGCAAATAGAGCTCTTAATTCAGATACTGCCTTACGACTTAACGCGTCGGCTACCACGTTAGCCTTTCCGGGATGGTATTCGATGGAGAAATCATAATCTTTTAACAATTCTACCCATCTTCTTTGTCTTAAATTCAACTCCTTCGGGTAAGGAGGTATTTAAGACTCTTGTGATCCGTGTAGATTATGGACTTCTCACCATAGAGATAGTGCCTCCAAATCTTTAGAGCAAAGACAACGGCACTAACTCCAAATCATGAATAGGGTAGTTTACTTCGTGTGGTCTCAATTGACGAGAAGCATAGGCCACCACCTTTCCATTTTGCATCAACACACAACCTGACGCTGTGAGACGATCACAATAAACAAGTGAATTCTTTTCCACCTCGGGTTGAATTAAACCTGAGCTTCATCAGATCTTCTTCAATTTTTCAAAACTCTCTTGCTGCGGTCCGGATGTATAACGGAGCTCCCTTTCGCAATGCTTTAGTTAGGGTGCAAAGAATCAATGAAAACCCCTCTACAAAGCGTCTATAGTATCCAGCCAAGCCTAAGAAACTCCGAATTTTAGCTACTGATGTTGGTGGCTTCCAATCCAGAATAGCCTCAATTTTCCGAGGATCCACCCTTATTCCTTCGGCTGATACTACATGACCAAGGAAAGTCACCTCCTTTAGCCAAAATTCGCATTTACCAAATTTGGCATACAATTGCTTATCACGAAGTAATTGTAATACTATCCGTAAATGCTGGTCATGTTCCTCCTCATTTCTCGAATAAACCAATATATCATCTATGAACACTACCACAAACCGGCCTAAATATGGTTGGAAGACTCGCTTCATCATGTCCATAAATGCATTTGGTGCATTGGTTAATCCAAACGGCATCACTACAAACTCATAGTGTCCGTAAATAGCGTGTCCGAAATGCCGCCTTATAAATGTCCGCTTCTTTTACCTTAAATTCGGTGATAACCCACCTTAAATCAATTTTGAGAAAAGCTCAAGCTCCTTCAATTGATCAAACAGTCGTCAATTCTCGGCAGAGGATACCGATTCTTGATCGTCAATTTATTCAATCGCCTCAGAGTCAATGCACATACGCATCGATCCATCCTTCTTCTTGACGAACAAAGCTGGTGCTCCCCACGGAGACACACTTGGTCGAATGAATCCCGATCCAAAGAATTCTTGAATTTGAGCTTTGAGCTCAACCAACTCCTTCTTGCCATTCTATAGGGAGCAATGGACACCGGAGCCGTCCCGAACAAAAGCTCAATGCCAAATTCTACTTCTCGATCCGAGGTATACCGGGAAGTTCTTCAGAAATACATCGGAAATTCCTTCACCGTCCTCACATCATTCACGGATAATTCTTTGGCATCCAAAGCACGATAAAGGCTAGGAATGCCCGTGCACTTTCCGCACCAACTTCTCCGCTTTTAATGCAGTACCACATTTGCCGATAGTTCTTTCGCTCACCAATCATTATGATTTCCTTATCATCCCGGTCCTTATCGACATTCGCTTTTCAAAGACAATCCAATTCATACCGATGGTTAACCAACCACCCATGCCCGAATGAGATCGAACTCACGAAAGGTAGTTCCATCAAATTTACTAAGAATACTTCCTCTTGGATTTTAAGACACGTCTTTAAATATTTTATTAATAGATTCTTCATGTCTAAAGGACTGACATCGTCATCTCATTTTCGATAATTTGATTCTAAATTGATTTCCGGATATGGCACTAGATACATATGAATGAGTAGAGCCAATATCTATTAAGGCAATAACAGTACATCAAAATGAAGAACGTCTGGTTATCACATCAGTGCATTGCCGTCTTGTGGCCTAACCTGCATAAACCACCAGTATCTTGCATCCGCATTTCCTCTATTACCATTGCCTCGACCGGTGCACCTTGACCACGACCAGCCCCATTACCACCACGACCGGTCCACGACCTCTCGGTGGTCAGCCGATTACCCCGCCTATTATGCATCATTATTACGGACTTCTTGAGTCGTATCCATTCGTCGAGGGCAACTTTTGTATCGATGTTCCATTGAACCGCATTTGTAGCATGCACCCGCTTTCCTCCAAAGATTCCCCAAAATGCCTTTTCCCACACTCAAGGCAATCTCGACTTCGATTATTTGCTACCGGGTTCCGCTTTGAACGATTCATCATTTCGGGTTTCTTCCGAATCTCTTGGAAGAACCGATCACTGTGTCTCTCTCTTGTTTCGGATCTTTCTGCTCGCTGCTTCGAGTTCTTAGCCTCTTGGCTATTTTGGCCTTCTCCACAAGAGTCGAAAATTTCTAACTTGTCATGAGCAACCGTAACCCTCACCATCATTAAGTCCATCCTCAAACGCATACACAACGTTCATGATCTGTTGCTACAATTGTCCCGCATAACGGCTCGACGTAAAACTTCGACTTCATATGTTTGCCACGGTCTTACTTCCTTGGACAAGATTCGAAATTCCTTCCTTCGGGCATCTACATAGCTCGTTCCGACGTATTTTCCTTGGAAGGCGGCTTTAAAGAATTCCCGCTTAATCGGTGCGGCTTCAAGCCTTCTCGAACGATAAGCCACCACCGATACGCCTCATCTCTCAATAAGGATACAGACTCCTCCGCTTTTTGCTCAACTGTGCATTCCATATCATCCATGATCCGTTCCACGACTTGAGCCAAGATTCGCCACATTTGGAGCTACACCGAGACTCCTCCGAAAACTTCGCATTATTCGCTTTAAGTCGCCTCTGAAATTGACCCACGAGTTGTTGACCCAATTCTAGTTCCAATGACCCTTTCCAAGACTCGTAGCATTGCTTGAGTCAATGCATGATCTTCTTCCATGTGATCGCGTGATCCGGTCTCACTTTCTATTGACGCAAAAGGCCCACTTCGCATATGATTTGGTGCTTCACCAGTAGCACCTCGGCCTCTACCACGGCCACGCCTACGCGTCCCACGACCACGCCCTCTTGTACTCATGATTGCTTGTTCGCTTATCCGATTACAAGTTTTATGAATCGAAATTTTGTTTGGTGTTTATTAACGATATTTTATGAGATTTGAGATATAAAGTTGTTTTTCGCAACGTGTCCTATAGTCTCAATCTCTACAGTTTTTCACATCTAAAACTAGAAGTTCTAGAGTGTTCCTATGATCATATCATAGTAATCATTAAGCAATAATACTTACTTGACTTGTTGCTTGGGATGCTTGTGGTGCCATCGATCTTTAAAATATCATTGAACGCTTTCATACCGAAATTATTTTTGAACCCAAACCACGTAGGAAGTTTTTGAAACTGGGCTCTGATACCACTAAATGTAACACCCCAAACCCGGTCTATGCGTTGAGACTAGATTTGGTTTGTTACATGATTCGAACTATTCTTAAATCCTTAATGAGTTGAAAACTACAATATTGTTTACGGAGTTTAAAATTTGTAGAGTATTAGATTTTGATAAATATTTAAAAACATTTAGTTGAAAATCATTGTATTATCTAAAACCGTTAGGAAATTTATTAAAGAGTTAACAAAAAGAATTATTTATAAAAGAATTCCATATACTTTGAAAACCCAAGTTCATTTTAGTAAAGCATCATAAATCACATTATGATTTAAAAGCCCAAATAAAGTTTAAATTCCAACACACATAAAATCCATAAGTTATTTATAGAGGCCATTTATTACAACATCCCAAAATAGTAAAAATAATAATTAAAAGTTCAGAATTTAAATAACCCTTATTTAGCAGTATGGCCTCCACGAAGTCATCCTCAGCCCAAGTCCACATCAGTTTCCATTACCTGAGATGGAAAGAAATTAAAGGGGTGAGTTACTTAGAACTCAGTGTGTAACTCACTTACCACCATTATTGGGCCAGGTTGTCAAGATATTATGCTGGGCTTGAGCCCAATTCAGAATTCAATAATATATCATGAATTTAAAATAATTAATAATGCATAAAAAAAATGTAATTCCCAACCCAAACCTAATATCCATCCGCTAACACCCCCGTACCAACCATCACACCTGTGGGGATCAAGTCAACCCACCCCGCCATCACACCAATCGTAGGCATTAAGCCTTTTTATAATCGTGGCATAGCCACCAAACTAGAGGCAATAAGTCGATATTGTGGCGAAACCACCGAACTAGAGGCAATAAGTCGATATTGTGGCAATCGCCATTCTTCTCTTCATAAATCCCACCCATGCAATTATACATGTACTTTAAAAATATAAAATTTATTATCAATACATAACATGGTGGGTTTATCAATGACATTTCATTTGGCCCATAATTATAGCAATTTATCCATTTAGCAATTTAGTGGGCTTTGGCCCATTTACCAAACTAGAGCGTTTTGGCTAAATTTTAACGAACTAGAGTATTTATGGCCCAATTTATCGAACTAGAGTATTTACTACCCATTTTCACGAACTAGAGTATTTACGGCCCATTTTCACGAACTAGAGTATTTACTACCCATTTTCACGAACTAGAGTATTTACTGCCCATTTTCACGAAACATCAAATTTTCATAATAACAATTAATTTCTTGAGGCGTTTTAAGTAATTTTCACGATTTAGTCGTTTTTACGTATTTCGTCAAAATATCAATTTTGTACTTTTACCGATCTAGTCGTTTTACGATTTTTCTACCATACCAAATTTGACATACAACCCAAAAATAATGAGGGTGAAATTACACACCTCGATACCGTGAGTATTATCCCTTCTCGCTCCTAAGACCTAAAATATATTTCGATTCGTTAGACAACTAATTCAAAAAATAATCTTATTTGTTAATGGATCCAAAATCTTACCCTCTTGATTTTGAATCACTTGATTTTCGGTTTTCCTTCGTTTATCGATTCACTAGCACGAGAATCCACCAACGATAACTTGACTCCGAGGTTCGTACTACTTGAATAATGGACTTCTTTCGGAAGATGGCCCACAACCCGGTGGAAAATCCCTGATCGCAGAAACCGCTCTTCGCTTTGAATGGGGATTCTGAGATCCACCCTCTTACGATAACTAAACACCGCCTTTTCTTCCCTATCTTGACGATCTTCAAGATCCAAAAGAATTTAGTTAGATCTAAAATAATATCAATAATACTAGAGATTTAAAGAGATTTGATTTCCTTACCAAAATAAAACGCTCCAACGTTTCTCCCGATCTCTTGAGTTCCGATCTCGTTATTGCACTAAATAATAACGAAGAAACGTTATTAATATGAATGCCATATCAATCCAAAAGACCTTCAATAATCTAATGACATTCGCCATAATATCACTTATTAAAACGAAAAATGGAAAAGAAAAACCCTTACCTATGATCCACAATCGAAAAGAAAAGGATGGAGAATGGTGTCTAAATTGATGAAAGATTCGCTATAAATGATTAAGAATGGAAAAATAATTTTTGCTTATAGGCACAATAACATTCGCCAAGAGAGTGAAGATGGAGAAAATTTTCGATTGAAAAGAAATAGTATAAGAACGAAAGGATGATGGTGATGATGTTTTGATTTCAAGGAGATTAGAAGAAAAGAAAAGAAAAATATGAACTTAGGTGTGGTATATTCGCCATGGCAAAGAAAAAGAAAGAGATTGATTTTGGTATAGGTGATTTCGGCACAAGGAGAATACAAAAGAAAGTTAACAAAATGAATAAAAGTGACCAAATGGTCAAGAGATATTGGCTTAACCAAGTGCAAAATTCTACCAAAAGGGATATTGAAAGGAGAGGAATAAAAATTCTGCACAAAGTGCAAAGGTTAACCAAAGAGAAAAGAATGAGATTTTGCCAAACTAACAAAATTTTGGCTCTCCTCCCCTACCAATATTGCCGTCCAGCCTATGGTCAATTGGCCATTATTTCTTTCCAAATTTTCCCTTGATAAGTGCCTTATGTCCCCCTATCTTTCCTTAAACTTTTGATTTCATACCATATGTTAGTTGTTACCTTAATCCCTTGATACACTAACCAAAATACATGGTCAACACCTTCCTTATATGTCCCCTGCCGACACTTCATAGCCATGAGCGTAAAATTAAAACAAAAATTTTATCTAGGTGCTATACAAGGGATTCGAACCTCTTCCTCTTACTTGAACCCATGCGCCAATCTCCACCATGCCATATGCTCATTTTATGACACTTTTAGCACTTAATTTAGCTTAAGTCTTAATCACCTTTGTTTCACTTCCATAAATCTCACTTTAATAAATTTTATTTCTTCTCCAAATTATGCTTTACCCTCTCAAGATTTCAATAAACACCAAATTAAAATAAAAGATTTTTCCTTTAAAATCTAAACACCAAAATTATGCAAATTTAAATACTCAAATTTTTAGGGTGTTACAGATCCTGTCATACTTGAATTAACAAGGAAGGGGGTATATTGCGTCTTGATGCTTCAATAAAATACTCAAGATCTTCTAAACACATGTCACACTCAAAGCAGTCTTCTAGATATTGGGGCAGAGAAGCTTGGGCGGCGATATCTAGAGTTGCATAGTAGTCATTTTTTATTCACATTAAATGTGCTATCCTTGAATACTTGGTTCTTTTCAAGATGTACCCTTTGATTAGTTTCTTTTATTAATTATAAACTTTACTTCACACCAATTTTATTTTTATCTATTGATATTCCCTCATGTAAGTGTGTTCCATTGGAATAATAATAGACGAACTAATAATGCTTTTATAAAAGAAGTTTTGTGCATTACCCTAGAGGTTTCTAAATAAAACTAGAACCCAAAAACAGGCGGTTGTGTAAAACTCACCAGGTTTATAGGGGTTGACCATGTCAGAAAAACGGGTATTTATATAAATGATGATTTTTTCATTTTAAAGTACTACGGCAGAGTTGAGGCTTTAACAAATAATAAGAAAGAGACCGTTTCAAAAATGAAATGCTATGAGAAGGGGTTACAAATTATTTTGGGATCCTATATGTCGAAGACCCGGTAGGGACCATGCAAAAATATAAATCTCGCACCTTCGGGATATGAGGGGATAGACATTGAAGCTACAGCACGGGTAAAGCAGTGAAGTGTAGTAGTGTTTCTTTTGAGTTGTGTGGTCAAATTATCGGCTGAACGAGGACAACATGACGCGAGTGAAGTTGGCCTTAAGACATTTGAAAAGGACAAATCTCACGAAACTCTACATTTTGCATTCATCTACATTTAGTTAGGAGCATTAGATCTATTCTGATCATTGCATTCAAATCATTTTGCATAAGCATAAACACGGAACTGATTTCACAAACACAAGTCCACTAAAAGACGTTGTCGCAGCATCAGTTAATTCGAAGGTCTTGCCTTCCGCAGCAAGGCGGATTGAAGACAACAAATCTGGCAATCTGGAAGTTGCAAGATCAAATCGAAGCCAAACAATTTTCTATCTCCTCGAAGTTCTAATGGAGTAGGTTGAGGCTACAAATCCTTCCTCTCTAAGTTTACAATGAGGATCAATCCATATTTCTTCAAAGTTCCAGCAGAGCAGGTTGAAGTTAAAAATCCCTCCTCCCTGAGTTTACAATGAAAATCAGTCCGTATTTTTTGAAGTTTCAGCAGAAAAGATTGAGGTTACGAATCTCTTCTCCCTGAATTTCTATTTCCTCAAGGATTTAGTGGAGCAGGTCGATGCTACAAATCCTTCCTCCTTGAGTGTATTGAGGATCAACCTATTTTCGAGAAGTTTCAATGAGTGGATCAAAACCACAAATCTCTTCTCTCTGGATTCTTATCACCTCAAAATCCCAGTGGAGCAAGTCGAGGCTACAAATCCCTCCTCCCTGATTGTATTGAGGACCGACCTTTATTTTAGAGAATTTCAGTAAGAAAAACGAAGTTACAAATCTCTCCTTTCTGAATTCTTATCTCCTCGAAGTTCCAGTGGAGTAGATCGAAGCTACAAATCTCTTCTCCCCAGAATTGCCCTAGAGCAAATCGAAGTGCTAGTTCCTATGCCATTGAAGATGCAGTGGGATAGAACGAAGCTACTTGAAGAACAGAAGTACCAAGAGGTCAAGATTTGGTAAGACCGGGCAAACTTGGCCTTTTTGAAGTCTTTGCTCTATCTTCGTTACACGACAATGAGCAAAGAGGGACAGCTGTAGGGCCCAAAATTTGCCTGGGCCTAATACTAGCCAAACACAAATAAAACCAAAAATAATTAACAGTCTCTAAATGTTCATTTTACAACCCAACAAGAGCCCAATTGGCCCAAATACTAAATAAACCACTACCCATTTTCTAAGCCTAAATTCCTAGCCCAAATATTCCCACTAAACCATTAAAACCCAAACATCGTAACGAACTCCGAAGCTTCTGGCGTCTTCTTTGTAGCCACTCACGCGCGACTCTTGGGCTACCGTGTGCCTCTACGCGCACGACTGTTCGTATGCCCATACGTGCATCCATGCGCTTCACCCACGCGTAAGCTTTCATCGGTGCGCGTACGTACTGCCTCTAGCACCCTCAAGTCATACGATCCCTCTGCACCCAGGACATGTTTTGGACCTGCAAAACAAACGGAAAGAACGACGCAAAGAGAGCAAATATAGAATAGAAAAAGCATAAAAGAAAAAAGCTTGTATTTTTATTTTTTTGGACCTTCTATAAAAAGGGGTCGAGCCACAACCACTATTTTTTAGAGACACAGATAATAGAGCAATACAAAGAATAGTAGAGATATTCAAAAAAAGGTTGCTTTTGAATTCTTTTAAGTTTTTTTTCTTATCTGTTTTCAGGGTTTCTTTTGCTTTACTTTTAGTATACAAATAAAAGAGAGGAAGATGAGTTTACTTGGGCCGGGTGCTCAATCTTCATCTACTCCATCGTAATCGGAGCTAGATGTGGGTTGATGCGCGAGGACTTAAAGTCGTTATTCTCGAAATGAATCGACGCATTCGGGCACGGTCTTTTGCTGGGTATGATAGCGATTCGACGGTGAACGGACGAGACCTATCATCCGTGTACTGCGTTTCGTCGATTGTGATGGCGTTAAAGTGGTTAACGGAGGGGTTTTCTTTGCGGTAGGGAACGAAGATGAGAGAAAGGGGCTAGGTTTTTTTTTGTAAAAAGGGAATATTTCTCTCTACGGCTAAGAAAGAAAGGGAGGAGGTTAGGAGAGTGTTTAGGGTTTTAGCTAATTAGTTTAAAAAAATAGGGATTAGGTTTAGTTCGGGATTTTATTGAAGCATAAGAAACGACACCGTTTAGGGCTTGTTTCAGTGGCTCTAAAACGATGCCGTATGGTCTGACCCGATGGCCCGATTCGTATAGGATTAAGGTTCGCGTGTTTTTGTGTTAGTAGGATATTTGCGTTTTCGGTCCTGCTATTTTCAGATGGCTATTCAATCAGATTTATCGCATGTTCTCCTTTATTTTCTAATTAGTCCCTGTAATGTGTGCGTTAATTCATTTTAATCATGTCTGTGTATTACGTTTTGAGCCTCAGGGATATTTGCTAGATCAATCCTTAACTACTTGAGTGTATTTCAGCATGGTCCTTAACTCTGTTTAAATTTTTGCAAAACAGCCTGTTAATTTTACCATTATTTTAATTAAGTTTTTTTTTTAGTGTACGAAATTCATTCATCGTTTATTTGAAGTTGCTTTAACAAATCATTTTGAACTCTTTTATTAGTTTCATAATCTTATAATTGATTTTAACTTTCATATATCTCATATATTTTCCATTTTTATCATGTGGATTTGATTTCAAACTTTTTGTGCGTATGTGTTATTTTCGTACTAATCTTTTTTTGCATCAATTAGTTTAGATTTATTTATTGGTGGATATTAGTTCATTTCTTATAATTAGTTATGTGCTATTTCGCTCTATTTTTCAATCGTTAATTTCATTATATGATCAATGCTAGCATATGAATTGTAATTTATTTGAGATTGTTATTTATTTGTGGTTCATTGTTGTAATGTTGGATGTATGGGTTAATATGTTGCTTGGTGAATTAATATTCCATCATATCTTATGAAATATAGTGTTCTAATGTCATTTTAGTTTGAAACTCATAAGGCAAGGCTCGTGTTAAAGGTTTCGAGAGAAATCGTGCTCTAACTTACTAAGTTTCGATCCTCTTCGTTTAAAACCTAACAACCGAGTATCCTTTCTCTCTTAAATTAAAATGCATGATATTTTAAATAATAAAAAACTTATTATCGGGAAGTTGAGACATTGCACCCTAACTTACTGAGTGTGATGTTTTATTCTCGTGAAATAAGAATTTCAAAAGAACAAAGGCAATATTCCGTATTCAGGAATTTTGAGAAATAGTGCCCTAACTTACTGGGTTTCGATTTTTCATTTTACCCAAATAGTTGAATATCCTTCTTAATTTTTTTACGAGTATTGAATGTCGAAGGATAAATCTAATTTTGAGAACATGAGATGTTATGCCCTAACTTACTGAGTACGACATTTATTTCTTCGAAATAAGAAACTTTGGTATCCAATATGATTTTGTCCAAATACATATATATTAAATGAATGGATCGTAACTTAAAATCTTTTCAAATTTTCGGCATTGAGACATTAATTAATCAATTAGGTATCAATTTTGGGCGTATTGAGGATGCTAACCCTTCCTCGTGCGTAACCGACTCCCGAGCCTGTTTTCTTGATTTCGTAGACCAAAATTATTGTTTTAATAAATCAAAATGTTTTATTAAAATAATCTATCTTAAGATGATCCGATCACACCTCAAATAAAAGATCGGTAGCGACTTCATTTTCATATTTTTTAAAAGTCGATCCCCCATTTTTCTAAACATTCGTTTAAAAAATGGTTTCGACACCCTAACTTTTGGGATGTTACAAATACAATGCTATATCATTATAGGTTAGCCATTAGACTGGATCTCTCAAACTAGTGTATTGGATTTGACACCAACAATCTTATTCTTCTTAAATAATTTGAGAAATCTCATAAAATGTCAATCCTCTAAATAAGACATAAATAAAAGGATAATTATTTGGTAAACTAACTTTTAATTACATAAACGAGGTTGAAATTTTACTATGTGATCATAAAATTATATTTAAATATTTAAATAAATAAATAAGATATATGGAGAAATCTTAACCTCACTTATGAAATTAAAAATTTTCACCACTTATTTACTAAATAATTTCCCTAAAAAATATGCTTTTAAGTAAATAAAAGATTAATTACATTAGTGAAAAAAGAATATATAAAACAAATTTGAGGAGATTTTTCTTTTTCCATTTTCTTAGGACTTTTACCGAGAATTGATACTGTTTGCTGGGATGATAGCTTTCTAAAGAAATTTAAAAATAAAATAAAATAAAATCTTTGTCTAATAAAATAGGTGAATATTCTAAAAGGTTGGAGTGGAAATCAGATGTACTTTTTATTTATAAAATTACAAGTATAAACTATAATTATAATTGTATTATAAATACTTAAATTAAATCTAATTAGCTAAAAATAATTTGAAAATTTTAGTATGAAATTGTTTCATGTTTATTTTAATTAAGATTGTTTAAAATTATGAAACAAATAAAATAAAATTATTATTGGTATAAAAAGTAAGGAAATATATTTGTTTTAAGCTATACACCATTTATTTGTCCATTCCCCACTTAACAATATAATTTTTTCCACAACTTCTGGATGCTTTTCTTATATTTTATAAATTTATTATTCATCAAACATTTATATTTAGTTGTTAAATTAAGTTTATTTGTAATGATATTTTAAAATTTTCAAATAAGATTAAGTAATTAGGTAATAGATATTTTGAAAGTTTTAGTATCAAATTGTTTCAAATCACCATTTTATTTTTATTAAATGGCTTAATTTATGATTTAGTCCCTACAGTATATTTATTTTTCTACTTTGGTATTTATATTTTCTTTTCCCAATTTAGAACCTAAAGTATCAATTTTTCTATTTTTAATCTATTTTATAACAGATGTTAAAAAAAACTATTAGACAACTTTAGCAATGAAAAAGCACCATGTGCCATATGTTTGGCCAATAGAAATATGTCATGTGCCAATATTAAATATTTAAATATTAAAAAACTTTTGATTTTGACTGGTCACGTGGCGCTATTATAACAAGCGATATGTCCTTTTTTAGTATTATATAAATTATATTGATTAAAAATATAAAAATCATATATAATATATAATTTTAAAATATTTTAATAAAATTTTAAAATATATAATTATAAATTTTAAAAGTCAAAATAATATATAAAATTCAAAATATTATAAAATAAAAAATATTTAAATTTCAAGTAATTGCAACAATTACTTGAAATTTTAATATTTTAGAATTTTAGAATTATATATTTTAGAATTTTATAAAAAATTAAACCTTTTTAATTTCATTTTTATAATTTTACAATTTTGTAATAATATTATTAATTTCAACTAATTTTTCAATTATCATATTTTTAATAATTTATATGTTTTTCTAGCTTTATATATATTTTTCTAAATTTCTTATATATTTATTTTTATTTTCATTTTTGTAATGTGTATATACATTTAATAAAAAATTGGTGTTTTATATAAAGACACCATGTAACACTTTGTAATTGGCTATAAGAATTTCTTTAACGTTTGTAAAAAATGGACAAAAAATATAATGAAGGTATATTTTAGGTACCAAAGTAGGAATCTGAGTGTATTTTAAGTATCAAATTGAGACAAAAAATTTAGATATCAAAGTAAGAAAACGAGTATACTTTAAGGGCTTAATTGTGAATTAACTCATATTAAACTAACATAAAAAAAAAAAAGCCGATTGTTAAAATTACGAACAAATAAAACAAAATTGTTATTAGTATAAAAATAAGTGAATATATATCTTTTAAACCGTACATCAATTTTTGTGGATTCCTTACTGAAAAATATAGTGTTGTTGTTTTTTTAGTTTTTCCAAATAAAAATTTGAAGCAATTTGTGGATTGAATTCCTATATTTTATAAAATTATTAATAATTAATTTTATTTATCAAATATTTATTTTTATTTGTTAAATTGAAGTTTATTTACAATGATATTTTAAAATTCTCAAATAAAATTTAACAATTAAAATTTATGGACTTTCTTTTCTTTCTCACTAAATAATAATCACCACATCATTTCATTACGTATTTTCATTTTTATTTTATGTTTTCCATATTTATTTGTCTTGCTATTTTTTATTATGTTTGATAATAAAATATAAAATTCTTATTTAGATGATGATAGTGAGTGTCGAGATATTTTATATTGTAAGAATTTTTAAAGAATTTCGAGTGGAATTATTTAGTGATAATTATGTATATAACACATTCATAATTTAGCAAGTTAATTAAAATATAAGGAATATAATTTAATGTATACCAAGTAAAAATAAAGGGCACTCAACTTTTATGTTATGTCGAATCAGATGTATAACGCAACTTTTAAGACTAGTTTTTTTCTTTTGTATTCATACGTCCAAGTTAAAAGGTACTAATAACAACAACAACAAATTCAACATAAAATTTACTAATTTAAGAAAAATGCTTAAGCAACTCAAAGTTTGTTTTATTAAGGGAAAGATTCCTTGGTATGTGTTTTTGTGGAAAATCAACTGTAGGTTTTGAAAGAATGGGTTTTGTGTCGGTGGTCGGTGAACAACCAGCAGCCGGCGGTGGCGGCAAGGGGAAAAAAAATGAAACTTCAAGGCTTTTTTGACTTTTGGCATAATAATAGAGTAATTATTTGGACCTAATTTTAAATTCTAAAGTTGATATTGATGAAAGGCTTTAGTTGAATATCACTTTTAATCTGATTAGAAATAAACTCAAACATAAAATAAATTAGGATATTTATTGTTATTAAAAAAAAAACCTATGCTTGGCTAAAAGGAAAATATCTACTCATAATAAATACGAATACAAAGCTATATTATTGGGCGTTAGTGATTAGATCATAGTATATTAAATTTGACACTAATACTTTTGTTCTTCTTAAATAATTTGAGAAATCTCTTTAAATCACGCGAAAATAAAAAGAATTATTATTTGATAAATTGATAGTTGAAATTTTTAATGTTGAAATTTTATCGTATAAATTATTTTAAAATTAAATATTAATTTATATATAGGGTTAAAATTTTCACCGCTTATGTCTAAATAAAATATGCTTAATATATATTAAAAAAAACTTTGAAGAGATTTATTTTTATCCATACGACATTTAGAGAGAATTGATACTGTTCGTTGGAATGATAGTTTTCTAAAGAAAAAGAAGAAGAAGAAGAAGATAATTACCTTAGATAAAAATAGTGAAAAAAGAATATATTAAAATTTTCAGCAGATTTATTTTTATCCATTGGACTTTTAGAGAGAATTGATAGTGTTTGTTGGAATGATAATTTTCTAAAGAAATAAAACAAATTGATGTCAGATTTTTAATAAAATTACAAGTATAAATTATACATATTTTAGTTGAAATTAAGATGTTGGATATCGATATTAGTGATTAATTCCTTCCTATAATTAATACTTAAATTAAATTGATTAATTACTTAATAAATAATATGAAATTTTTAATATAAAATTGTTTCAAACAACAATGTTTATTCTAATTAATTAAAAAACCTAATAGTTAAAATTATACATAAATAAAAATGTTTTTACTAGATTTTTAAATATAATTTTAAGGACACTTATCATCATATAATATAAACTATATTATACCTTAACATGCATATTAAAAAATGAAAAGAAAAGGAAATGGAAAGATAAATAAGTTGGTTGGTGAGGATTTTGGTTTTAGTTAATCTTATATAAAGTAAAAATTAAAGGAGTGAAGTGTAAAAAATAAATTTGTTTGAGTAGATTTGGATATGTGGAGTTAGTTAATTTCATGTGTGAGCTGGATCCATGCTTATATCACTGACCCACTTTATTAAACAAACCATAAAATAATCCACAAAACAGAGAAATTGAGCTTCTAGGTGAGACAAGCAGAGATGTCTTCAACTTCATTCTCACAAATGCCTTATATAAATTTTCTCTTCTAATAATCCAAAACTCACTCTCTCCTTCATCCTTAACTTCAACCTCTTTCAATTTTTCAGCCTGGGTATCAATCTTTTTTATTTTTAGTTAAAATTTAAGATGTGAAAGGCAGCATCTTTATGCAAAAAAGATTGTCTCTCTCTCTCTCTATATATATATATCTTCTTGGTTCTGGGTCAGTTTTGTAAGACATGAATGTAAGTAGTGTAAAAGGATCCATGTCAATTAGCAGTTCAACTTCCACTTGGAAAGCAAGAGATACAATTAGTGATCAGTTTCCTGCTGGTTTAAGAGTTCTTGTTGTTGATGACGATCCAACTTGTTTAATGATCTTGGAGAAGATGCTAATAGCCTGCCTTTATAAAGGTATTATCAAAACTCATGTTTCTTTCTTCTGATTCTTTGTTTTATTTTTGAGGTTTTCTTTCTTTGCTCATGTTGATTTTGTTTTGTGGGTCCAAAGTGGGAAAAACAAAAGGGAAAATGATCTCTGTTTTCTTAGATTTGTGAACAGTAAGGGTTTACAACTTTGGGTTTGGGATTAGCTTATTTTCCATAACAAGTATGTCATTAGCTTTAAAGGCTTGATTTGTTTTTTGGATTTGTGCTTTGCTCAGTTACCAAATGCAATCGAGCGGAGACGGCATTGTCCAAACTCCGAGAGAACAAAAATGGGTACGATATTGTTCTTAGTGATGTGCACATGCCGGACATGGATGGATTCAAACTTCTTGAGTATATTGGTTTGGAAATGGACCTCCCTGTTATCAGTAAGCAATGTTTCCACATGGATTTAATTACCCTTATTATGTTTTTGCCTAATCCCACTTTGTATTCCCTGCAGTGATGTCAGCAGATGATGGGAAACAGGTTGTTATGAAGGGCGTTACCCACGGTGCCTGCGATTACCTAATCAAACCAGTTCGTATCGAAGCACTCAAGAACATATGGCAGCATGTGGTTCGAAAGAGGAAGAATGAGTGGAAGGAGTTTGAGCAGTCAGGAAGTGTAGAAGAAGGGGACCGGCAGCCTAAACAATCTGACGATGCTGATTATTCGTCCTCGGCTAATGAAGGGAACTGGAAAGGCTCAAAAAAGAGGAAAGATGAGGAAGAGGAAACCGATGAGAGGGATGATACTTCTACGCTGAAAAAGCCGAGGGTTGTGTGGTCTGTTGAGCTCCATCAACAATTTGTTGCAGCGGTTAATCAACTAGGCATTGATAGTACGAATCTTTTTACCCATTTCGTTCATTTTGCTTGCTGAAAAAGTACATCTTTTTTTCTTACACTAGCATATGACTTTTAGTAATAATGTCATTATTTTCTGAAAACATGCGCCATGTTCTTGCTGTTTTCACTGTTCTTGTTCGAGGTTTTTAGCAAACAACTGAAAGATCCAAGTAGAAACATGCTAGCATGGTCAGCGTGCATTTGTCTAAGTGGATCTTCAATTATTGGTTTCTTTTTGTTGTTATGTGATTTGTTGTTTGTTTAAGCTCATGCTTTTGGATCGAATTCTGTTGACTTAAATTTCTTTTTTTACTGATGGGGAATATGTTCTAAATAAACTTCAAATGCAACTGCTTGTCAGTTGATTTTTATGAATTTTTTGTTTGCTTTTCTTATATAGAAGCTGTTCCGAAAAAAATATTGGAGTTGATGAATGTTCCTGGCCTTACCAGAGAAAACGTCGCGAGTCACCTTCAGGTCTGTATATGGTAACTAAATACACAATCTTTTCACTTGCTTGCATTTTCATCTGATAAATAATTCTCAGAATTGTTGTTGGTCCTTTGCTGATAATCGTCATGTTATTATGTGATCAGAAATATCGTTTGTATCTTAGACGGCTGAGTGGGGTATCGCAGCACCAGAGTAATCTGAGTACTATTATCAGCGCCGAAGACCCAACTTTTGGGTCACTGTCTTCACTCAGTGGGCTTGACCTTCAAACCCTTGCTGCCACTGGTCAACTTTCTGCACAAAGTCTTGCCAGACTCCAAGCAGCAGGGCTTGGTCGTGCAACTGCTAAATCTGGCATACCTATCACCCTTGTTGATCAAAGAAACATCTTTAGCTTTGAAAACCCCAAGTTAAGATTCGGAGAAGGGCAGCAACAACATATGACCAATAAGCAGCAAGTAAATTTACTTCATGGAATTCCAACAACCATGGAGCCAAAGCAGCTCGTGAGCTTGCGACACGCTGCACAATCAATCGGAAACATGAATATGCAAGTGCCTCCCCATGGTGCGCAAAGTAGCCAAAATAATCCTTTATTGATGCAGATGGGGCAGCAGCAGCAGCAGTCAAGAGGGCAGATACTCGTTGATTCCACTATTAATCACGCTCCTAGGCTCTCCTCATCAATGGGGCAGCCTATATTGTCCAATGGAATTGCCACCAATGTGTCTTCCAGAAATGGAATCCCTGAAAATATTAGAGCCCCTGGTTATTCTCAGACTCGTTCAATGTTGAATTTCCCCATGAATCATGCTTCCGAACTACCTGGTAACAGTTTCCCTCTCGGAAGTACAGCTGGGGTATCTAATCTCACATCGAAAGGGGCTTTTCAGGAAGATGTTAACTCAGAAATTAAAGGATCCGGAGGGTTTATGCCCAGTTACGATGTATTTAATGACTTGAATCAACATAAACCCCAAAGTTGGGAGCTACAGAATGTCGGCATGGCATTTGATACCTCTCAGCATTCAAACTCTCTTCAAGGCAACCTCGATCTTACGCAGTCTGCTTTAGGCCAACAAGGATTTTCTTCAGGCCAAATGAATGGACACAACAGGAGTGCAGCTGTTGCAAGCAAGGCCATGTTCTCAACAGGCGATGTTAACGAGCTTGGAAGTACACAAAACGATAACCAACATCTCAACAACCTGCTTGTTGACAATACAATAAGGGTCAAGTCCGAGAGAGTTTGCGATACCAGCCCTGCCAATATATTCCCCGATCACTTCGGACAAGATGATCTCATGAGTGCTCTTCTCAAACAGGTTTGGTTCTCTTTATCTTTATACTACTCACTTTCATGAGTGTAATATTTAACTTACATTAAAGTTCCATTTTCTGGCAGCAAGAAAGTGTTGCATCATCTGAAAACGAGTTTGACTTCGACGGGTATTCTATGAATAATATTCCAGTGTAGGGTGTTATTCCATACTCCAGTTCACATCGTGATTGCAGTTTCCGATGTACATATCCATTGTAACGGAAAAGTTATCACTTCAGCAATCAAGTTAGTAGGAAGTCAAGTTTGTTCAAGAAACTGCGTTTTGCTTAGTTGGAAGATGGTGTCTTCACATTGTGAATATCATGTTCTGCTGGGTTTCTTTGAAAGCTTACCAGGGTCAGATAATTGTTGAAGTGTCTAAGATACACTTCTGCATGATATGCAAAGGTGCTCATGCAGAATTTTGATTGTATTCGGTAGCGAAATCAGGCAGGAATCGACTAATTATCGCGTGCTTTCTCTAAAATTGTCAAAGTTGTGGAGCCACTGTTTGTAGGTATCAGCAGACTATGGGAAACTCTCTAACTCTAATAACAGATTTTAAGTTTGCTCCTTTTTTCTTCTTAATCAGAGGAATTAACCATGTTATGTACATACGCTATTTGATTGCTCTAGACAGAAAGTCTGGGTATTAATCTCTTCCTATTTAAGTTTCAATATCATTCGATTGCTTTATATCAGTGTTTATGGCTTTTATGGCAATTTTCAACCAATGACAATTGAGTTTTAGGTTATGCAAAATTCATAATCCCACACAGCTTTGTATTTATAAGAAATTAAACGAAAAAAATATGGAAAATCAGTGTTGGCTACATTCTTATATGATCATGGATCATTTACATGTGCTTGTAAGTTTAGAGACCATATCACAATAAACCAGAGGGACAGCAGAGCAGCCTATCAAATTCCACGGTATCTTTAGTAACATCGAATGGCATGTAATGATCAAACCACTTGAAAGAATTAACGAATCAGTATCGGTTACAAAACCATGCGGGTCTCTCTCTCATCGCAGCAAGAACGGCTCATCCTGTTACTATTGATGCAACATTATGAACACAAAAACTGCAAGGAAGATTGAGAGTATTGTAGTGGAGCCCTCTCTGTTACTGTTGTTTGTTGGCAATACTGAAGGTAGAGCGCATTCCTCGCCGTTGAAGAACACTTTAGTGGGAAATCCATCACCTGCAGCTACGTTAATGCCGGGGGTATTTTTCTTGGTAAACGAGATCACAGATTGTTGTTTTCCAGGCACCCTTGGATCTTTCTTTGGGTTGGCTCCATCAGTTTCTCCTACAATGTAGTTTAATCCAGGAAGACCTTGCATGATTATAGTATTGTTAACACCATTCAGCTCCAAGGCACTTCCATTGAAGGAATACATCTTTTGAAACCCTCGGGTCGCTTCATCCATTTGTACCGCAGCAAACCAATCGGGGAAGGCAGTTTCATCCCAGTTGAATATCGTGATCCTAGCACTCCACCCTCGGGAGTAGTCAGTAAGAACATGCCAATTTATGCTGACACCACAATTGTCACCACATGGCATTGGATTTGGCACTGTTCGGTGTTTAAGATCAGCCCAAGCTTGGGCCATAGCAGTTCGGTTCTCAAACGGAAAGAGAAGTGCCTCGGGTGGAAGAAGAACTGCTGGAGCTGTTGTACTACAAGTGCGAGCCATGTTGCTAGGACACCCACATGCACAAGTTCTGCAGGGGACAACTGAATCGTTGTAGTAGGAAGAAAAGGACACACAGCACTTGGGGCTTGCACCCTTGGGCTGTGTAATATTGCAAACCACCTGCCAGCTAGCAACTGCGGTCGTATTTGATGGCAAGCCACTTGGGTCCGGGAACTGGCTAGGGCTTACACGAACTGGTGGGCCACATTTGTAATCAGGGTTCAATGTGCCATTGATCTTCCAATTTTGTGGAGGAGAAAGCTCAGAGCGGTTGAGGTCTGGTGGCATCTTAAAGACCTGCATCTGGAATACTGAACTTGACTTGCTAGGGTCCATTGATGGCGGCAAGATTGTACCATTTCGGCAACAATTTGGGATCAGTCCAAGGGTTGTATCATTGGCCTTTGTAGGAGGCAGATCGATAATTGTTGGCCTCCTCTCACAATTCAACACATTGGCAAAGTCTAGATCTCTATAGTGTTGTCCTTGCGTGCCAAATATGCAGTCAGATGAATCAACGACATATGGATAAGCCCCTTTCATGGTATATATAAACTCATCCCTCATCCAATCAAAGCTCAACTTCCAATTATCAAGACGCCCAAGGGGGTTATGGTTCGAGATAGTAACCTGCGCCCAATAGTTCGAATCATAGGTTCTGGTCACATCATACATAATAGTAAGATCGCCACTTTGCCGAGGCAAGAATTCCTCATCTACGGTAACGTTTGCTTTGAATTTCGGGTCTTTCCTGCAACAAACTTGCATCTCGTTCTTACCTGGAAGAACCACCACCAGTAGAACGTACACCATCAATATTCCAAAGGCATATTCATTGAAATCCAACAACTAAACTAATGCACAAGACTATGATTAAACAACAACATTCAGCCTAATTAGGAGCATAAAAACATTGAAACATGGTCAAAGGTTGTTCTTTTTTTTCTTTTCAATCTCTAGTCAGCCTTGGTTAACATATTCACAATTAAACAGCTAAAGTAATAAAATCTTATACTAAGAAACAGAAATTTCAACCCAACATATGACCCCAGACATTAGGCTTACAGATTCTACTCAGAATTGTTGAGATTCTTATAAAATTAATTCATTTTTCACCTAGAAAACGCCTTCCAATTAAACCTTTCTCAATTCCCACTTTTTTTTTTCACTCAATCACTATAACAAAATCAAGCATACAAAAGAAGATAAATAAACTAAAATTTACCCAATTTTTATTTAATTATTACCTTGCATGGAAGCCTTGGGACAAATAAACCCATCATTAGCAAGCTGAATATTTTTAGGCAAGGGCACATCAGGAGCCGCCACTCCGAACTGAGTTCCAAGAAGCTTAACTTGAACTTGCATCTGAGTCAAATCCCCCGCCGTTTCAATCGCCGTTTTGAGATCACTCATCGGGAACCCAGCGAAAACGGTGCCGTTCCCCACATTGGCAGGCAAACTCGTCCCGTCAGCCAAAACCGCATTCGAAGCGGAAACCAAAAACTCATCGTTTTGAAACTCCACGGAAACCTTCCACGATTTAAGCTCCTCATCGCCGTTGTTGAGCACCGTCAAAACCGACTCGAACCTGTAGGGCTGGTGGGTAGGATCGGTGGGTTTCAACTTGGTTCCGGAACTGTAAGCATAAGACAAGAAGATCCCGTTGCAAGAATCGGCGGCTGGAGACGGAGCCTCGACGACGTCGGATTGGGAGAAGGAGAAGCTCAAAAGGGAGAAAAGGAGTGAAAACTTGAAGAAGAAGTGGGTATTGTAGTTCAAGTAGAAAGCCATTGATTTGTAATTTGCTGCCAAAGCTTTTGGTTTACAGAAAAAAAGGAAAGAAAAATGAAAGAATTTGTAGCGAAAGGAAACGCGTAAGACGAGGAATTGGTGTGGTTGGATTGAAGCTTTTGGACAGCTTAGTAGAGGATGGAATTTGAAAGCATGAGTTTTTTGATTATGTCTGAGAATGGGAAAAAAATAGAAATATTTTAAAGCCGACGATGACGCTGTTTGGTTAGGTTTTTAACCTTTTTTTTTATAGAGTTAATTTCACCCACCGTCCCTAACCCTCATTTTAAATTCAGCCTTAAACTGTTTATCAATAAAATTTTTCATTATTTATAAAAATCTTATAGGATATAATTTAAAATATTTATAAAAATAGATGTTATATCAATCTTGATTTTGAGGTTGTCAAAGTATTTTTAGAAATTATCCTTCACTCTTCTTTTGTTCGGTTTCATTAACTTTTAGTTTTAAATTTTAAAAGTTATACAACAACATTTTTAAAAATTTTATTTTTAATTATATGATATAAGATTTTACATGTTATTTAATGATATAATTAATTTTATAGTTTCAATAATGAAAGGACATGATCAATAGTTTAAAATGTAATTAAAATATGTTGAAGTTTATGGACCAATTTAAAATAAGAGTCATAATTTAAGGATTTTTATGTAATTAACTCTTTTAATTGCTTTCATTAAGAAGCATAATATGCGGGTTGAAACAAAATGGAAAATTGTAATTTGTAATTAAAAAGTAATTATAATTTAATGAAAATTGGGTTAGCAATTAGAAATTATGAATTATGACTAAGATTTTAACTCAATTTTCAAACTTCAAATCGTTGTTAAAGACAAAGTAAATGTTCATGAAATATTATTGATGCAATTACTTATATGTTTTAGTATATCATTTTCGATTTATCGTTATTTTTAAAAATTATTTTTATAATATTAATAAAGAATAAAATTAAATAAATCTCAAATATAAAATACATTTTAATAAATTTTACATATACGTTTCATCATTAAAAAGTATTTCCTACATTAAACTATAAGATTGTTGCATATTATGCATATAATAATCTAACGTTTAACAAATCAAAAATAAATATTTTTTTTTGTGTATTGTATCAATAAGCACAAATCAAAATTTACTCCAAAACGAAATCTAAAGCATATTGTTCGATTTACCGTCGAATAATAATGCGGTGGTATCAATACAAAATTAACTATTTTTGTTTTGATTGATTCTATTCGCTTTTATAATATATATTTTTGTGTTGTTTTGATTTTTTTCAATTTTAAACTAATATATATATATATATGAATAAGGTAAAATTAATAAAAACAAAAATCTAAATAAATAACATTTTTTTAGATTATGTAAATCAAATTATAAGTGAAGTGGAAAAATTTGTGCCAAGTGTTTGGTCAACAAACATTCCTTTTAAGTTTGGAAAAGGATGATATATATAATTAAGTTGATATATAAATCAACTCCACATCAATTAATTTAATTTCGTACGTATTACAATATTATTTGATAAGAGTAGAAAAGGACAAAGGAAAAAGAATGTGAAAAAAGAAAACGGAGAGAAAGAAAAAGGAAGTTGCCGTTGTAATAATGAAGGCGTTGAGGATTGGCTCTTTCTCTATTTTGAATTTGTATTCAAAACTCATTGGGTGGCGTGTGCAAAAGGCATAGGTTCCAACCGTTGTTTTAATGCGCTCCACTTTTTTATTTTATTTTTTCTAAATTCTATTTTTTAAACTTTATAATATAATATTAATAAATTATATCATTTTTAACAAGTTGGAATCTAAACTTTCTTTTGATTACACATAATACTTAAATTATATTTGATTACCTAAAATGATACTTTAATTATTCCTTTTTTCCGAATTACCCCTATATTATTTTGTGATACACAATATTTTTAAATTAAAAATTAAATTAAATTAAATTATAAACAATCAAATTAAATTAAAATGTTTTAATTTTTTACACTCTCTCTTCCCACAATTTTTTCTTATCTTTTAATGCACTTTAGATAACTTTTCTTTGCATTTCTTCATTAAATTTATACTCAATATTTAGATTTTATATTTTATTTCAGTTTTTTATTATAGAAGTTCACTTAGTATTAATTTTATGCAAAGTATATAGAAAAGAACGGAGAAAGTTACCACTAAGAAACTTAATACATAGGTTATGAATTGAGGTGAGAAAGAAATCAAAATTGAGGTTTAAAAATAGAAAAAAAGCTTGTCAAAATTTGGATTTTGTCACCAAAAGTAGGGTTTGGATGAGTATATTGATGAATTTTTGAATTTTTCGTCGTTTAAGTTCTCGTGTAAAGAATAAAATAGATAAATATGTTTATACTTTTAAAAAAAAAGAGATTAAGAAAATAATATTTAACTTTTTTGAATTTTTTTAATTAAAATTGTCACATGTCACAATATGATTGGCTAACCGATTTTTTAACTGAAAGGTTAATTTGGATAACTGAATATAGTTTAGATAACACTTTGGATAACGAAAATTAGTTTATGTACCACTTGTGACAAAAAAAATTTAAGTACCAACTAAAAAAAAAGGGTATAGTTTAAGTACCATTTTGTGATTTAAATAAAACATAACTTTAATGAAATAACAATTTCATACAATATTTAGGTGTAATTTTAAAATATTTCATCAGTTTTTGTATTTTGATCAATTTTGAGATTCAATCTTTGTATTTATAAAATTAAGGGTTGTTGTCTTACATTTTTACTTAAAAATCTCAGTCAAATCATTAGCATTGTTAGTATTTTTTTTTGTTGTCAAAATTTGCCCTTTTATATATTGATCAAGTTACTCTTATTTGATGCATCATATAATTGAAAAAAGTAAATGCTATTATGATAAATTTTGACAAAATTAGTAAAGATGTTAATAATTGAACTAAAACTTTTAAATTGAAAAAAGAATGACAAGAAATTAATTTTAACATTTAAAGTAGATAGAGTAAATATCAAATTTTGTAATAATTTAGAAACTAACATATTTTGACTTTTTTAAAGCAATGAAAAGGAACAAAGTGACCAATTCGTTTGAAGGGGAAATAAAAAAAAAATGCTAGCCGTTGCATTAGAATGCTAAATGTGTACATAAGTTTTGGTTGAGATCCCATTTGATATTTTCCATCCAATATGGTAGAACAACGTTTGCAAAATGCAATGGTCAAATTTCTTGCATAATCTCCGGCCGTTGTTGCGCCCACGTCTTTGTCTGTCTCTTTGCTGTGCCTTCGCCTATAGCTTTAGGTCAAATTCTACTATTCATCCCTCTACTATGAGATTGTTGGGATTTAATCCTTCTACCCTAATTTACTCTTCTTCTTCTTTCTCTCTCTCTTTTTTTTTTTTAATTTTAAAATTTTCAGTTGTAAGTTAACAGCTGCCACTAGTTCCATATTTCGTTACCCAAATTAATCTTTATAGTTGGGATTTAACCATTCTACCCTAATTTAGGGGGCTTTTTAGAATCCAAGGATCAAAAGTCAATTGTGCAGAAGATTAGAGTTTGCAACAGTTTGCTCCATCGGTTGAACCAAAGGAATAAACATATTTTAGAGCAAGCTAAGTGTTCAAATATTATTGATTCTCATACTAATTCTTATACTTCAATTCATTCAAATTTGTCAGTTTCGAAAGTTGGTATGGAAATTAATGCAAAACAAGATGTTTATGATTTTTTTTATAACAAATATGCTAAAGCAGTAAAGATATGTTTCATCATCATAGTTAAACTTGATAAATTTTATTATCATAGTTTTCTATTTTCTAACTTCTTCTTTTTTTATTAATTAGTAACAATGGGATTCTGATTTGGATATGAACATTATGGGTCAATCTACAATCACATGTATGATGGATTTGTTACAAGTAATTTTTAGATTGCAATAAACAAATATAATTTTCTTTTCTTTTCTTTTCTTGATTATGACACTCATTTTATTTTTTAACTATTTGCAGGCTCAGGCTAGATGCCTCAAGCTCAATTGTTACAACGGGAAAGTTCAAAAAGAAAACACAAGGATAAATGAAATACTAAACGTTTAGGAATTGGAACATTTATTTGATGGGATGCAACAACTGAATGTCTCACATTTTTTTTTTTTTTTTAAAGATTAATGATTCATGCAACTTTAGCTTGTTTAATTTGTTGGAAACAATGTTACTTGCTAAACGAAATAAACAAGTTTATTTAAATCTACATACTAAACTCATATATTACGACATACGATATAGATATCTTGAATCAAGCTCTATGATTTTATATCTCGAATCTAGTGTCATGGGCTGCAGATCAAAGCCCATGATCATTGCGCACAGAACGGCGCGCCTCATAGAGGTCAATTTATTAAATGGGGCTCATTTGACCTGCATAAACTGCCCCGACTCGAGGAATCCATGGAGAAGCCCATCTACTTGAAACCTTGGTGACCTAGTGAAACACTCCAGTCAAACTAGAGATAACAAGGTAAATAGGGTAAATCTTAAAGGGATAAGATTGTATGAAGTTTAAATCCCTTATGACTCTCAATTGTAGATAGGCCCTAATTTTGATCGTCGATGTAACTCAATTTGTACCGTTGATTTTGGGGAGCCTCACTGTAAATAGAGACCTCCCCCTTCATTTGTAATCATCTCATTGTATTCAATTATTCTTGAGTTAAGAATATATTGAGAGCATTTACTCAAACATTTTGTGTGTATTACTTTCTTGTGGCTATTCAACTCTCTTGCTGCTATTTTCGTTTTGAGTTGCTTCCGCTGTATTTTTCTAATGCCTTAGAGAATTTTTGAGAGAATTTTCCATTTCAAAGGTTAGGCCGATTTAGGCAAATTTGAAGCGAAGAGATCACCTAAGGTCGCGCGGTTTGCCAAACTTAAGTTCTAGCCCCATGACAGTTGGTATAATAGCTAAGGTTTCGAAAGTGCCGATTAAGATGTCGAAAGGAGTAGACGAGCAATTTGATCCAATGGAGACTCGTGGGAAGGCTAGGAAAACAAGTCGATCGAGAGATATGCTGTTAGCTTTATATGGAAGGGTGGCCAAACTTGAAGGCTCTATGGGTGCTGTGAAGGAGACCTTTAAGGAAGTTGATGAGCGTATTATAGAGCAGGAATCGAGGCATGATCAGCTCATGGACCAAGTGGCAAAGGCCCTTAGTGATAATATGGATGCGATGCAAGGGGTCCTGAATACTGTTGTAGACGAGGTAATTGAGAAGAATGATGTTCTTAAGGATATAGTGTTGGCCTTGAAGGAACAAATTAAGGAGCTCAATATATGCAAAGTTGCTTTGGGTAATGAGGTGTTAGCTGCGACACCTATGCCTAAGGTAGATGTCTCAAAGCCGAAAAAGTTTAATGAGATGAGATTCGCAAAAGCTGCGGACAACTTCTTGTGGGGAATGGAGCAATACTTCCATACCTAAGGCATCATGGATGATGCTACCAAGGTAAATATTGTTGCCATGTATTTTATTGATGTTGTTTTATTATGGTGGCGTCGTAGGTCCACATACGAAAGACAAAGTGGTGTTGCTATTGGGACTTGTGAGGAATTTCATAGAGAATTTAATGTACAATTTTACTAAGAGTATGCCAAGGATGAGGCTCGGGCTAAGTTGCTCCGGCTTACACAACAACATACAGTGAGGGAGTATGTGCGAGAGTTTAGTGAACTCATGCTTCAAATTTCTAATTTTGAGGAGAATGAGGTATTTTTCTCCTTAATGGATGGGCTAAAGTCGTGGTTAAAATAAGAATTGCAACGCCGAAGGATCCAAGAACTTTCCAAACCTTTAACCGTGGCGGAGTCTATTGGATTTGGTAGCCTAAGTGTAGTAGTTTTGTCTAAGTACACATGTAATTTTTTGAACATATTAGTTAATAAAATATTCATGAATTAAATTAATACTTTGTATATTGTCCTCACATAGTTTTTGCATGCAAAGCAAAATGGAAGCAAATGTTGCTCATTGGTTGTCTAATGTTTAACTAATATTGTGCAGTATTATGTGGTCGGATTGTAATACAAAAAGATAATTTATATTAGTAGACGAACCTAAACATGTCCTTAGTCTAATCGGAAATGAGCAAACCGATTGAAAGAATAATATGTCGTCTATCAAGTCAGATTGGGGATATGATTTATCTTGGGCATCATAACGGATGACTCCTAGAAGATAGAGACATAGATGTGATTGACTGGACCGACACTACATCGAACTTGACCCAAGAAGAATAGATCTTGAATCCGTTTATGGATTTATTCACTTGTGACATTCATAGTGTGACATGCCTAAATCTTGAGTGGATGACAGATTATATATGCGTGACTCGTACACTTTCATATAAGTAAAAGCCTGAATTCAAATAGGTAAAGTGTATGACTTCTAAAGTATGTAGCGCCATTCACAACAGTAGAGTTCATAGCCTTAGACATGGGTAAATGATATCCTCTTATTGGTATTACATGGTTGATGAAAAGTAAACGTTATCTAAGGTCATTCGTCTTTATGATGAATGACTTGATTACTATTTGATAGTGATTGACTTTTCATGAATGAAGATGTAATGATTACCATGAGATAGAATAGGATCGTATTAGGAAAATGAATATTATCCTAAAGTGATTAAAGATATCCTCTGAGGGTAACACACTTATGACAAGGTCATTGGACGAGCACTAATTGAGTTGTTTTCGTAATGGATGTCATTGGGGAGAGCTCAGTCATGATACTATAGTGGAATGACTTCGTGACTAAATAAGTTTATAATAAATAGGCAAAAAGCTATAACTTAATTCTAAATCATTTGTGCCTCATTTGCATATGTTTAATCGATCTCTCCAGTTGAAACCATAAATGAATTGCATGATGAATCAAATAAACAAAAATGAATAGAAATGGTGAAATGGAGAAATAAGAAACATTCAAGAAATGATTATGATTTCTTCAAAATAAAAATGAAATTGGAGAAAATTGAATCATTTGGAAATAAATGTGGTTTTCTCAAAATGAAAATGAAAATGAAAATAAGAAATGAATTCATTTAGAAATGAACAAGGATTTCTCAAAAATCATCAGAAGATTGAGTTTATATTTTTGAGCTATTTCAAAACCCAAAAATGAAAATAAACCATACGATCATGGTGAACAAGTTTAATGGTGAAGTATTAAACATATTTCTCAGAAATTTTATTAAGAGTAAAATCATCAAAATTTTAATGGTCGTAAAATTGGAATGAGAAAATTATTTAATATATAAATATTGAAGCATGTTTTTGGGAAATAGGAAAACAATTATTGGATTGGATCAAATTATAAAGTATTAGGTCAAAAGCCCAAAAAGTATTTGTAATTGGACTCAATATGAAATGGGCCCAAAAGCCCCTGTACTCCTACTTTAAGAAGGAGAATGTTTCTTAGTTGAAATAGACTTTCACAATGCTACAATGGTTCTGCTTTCTCTCTTTATAAATAAATGACGCTGATAGGATTATTTACACAACTTTAAGATATTGTTACTCTGTCGAAAAATAGAGAGAATTTATTCTTTCGAATAACAATTCTATCAATTTCTATTTGAGAAGAAAATTTTTGTTTTCACCCAGAAGAAAAGAAAACTATTTCTAGTTTCTATGTTTGATTCGATTTGATCGAGTCCATACTCGAGGCAATTTGTGGTACGAGAATAGATGAGAAAATCATTTAGTTGAAAGCCAGAAATAACAAGGATCCGTCTATCTGAAAACACATGTATGATTTCAGTTTAGGATTTATTATAAATATTACAAATCGGGTTAGTTTTCAAAATTTTTATTTTCTGCTGTGCAAGAAAATCATTTTCAAACTAAATTTTTCCAACAATGCATGTCATTATAATTTACCCAACAGCTATTAGCTCAGAACTAAAATTCTGGAATTTCTTAAGTATAGAGATCAAATTCAAATAAATTAAAGTAGAGAGAATTCAACAATTATCATAGAGTATAAAGATGAATAGCAAAATTTGACCAAAACTTTAGTATATGTTTACAAATGTTAAAATTTTATATTATATAGTCAAGGTGTATGGGGCATTTTTTTGGTCTGTCTTCGATTCAATTTTTTTTTTGCATAATAATTTTTTTTCCTTTCAATTTTATATAAAAAAATATTATTTTAGCCATCCATTTAAATTTTCGTCTCTTTTTGCACTTGAACTTGCATTTTTTTTTTCAAATCAATCTAAAATGGATGAAAAAGCTAACATTTTTTTAACTTTGCTAATGTAGCATA
The DNA here is from genome assembly GCA_025506655.1 of Gossypium rotundifolium. Taxonomy (NCBI): domain Eukaryota; kingdom Viridiplantae; phylum Streptophyta; class Magnoliopsida; order Malvales; family Malvaceae; genus Gossypium; species Gossypium rotundifolium. The sequence goes on along the minus strand of CP106731.1, from coordinate 39,809,233 downwards.
CACATGGATTGCTACATAGAAGGCACATAAGCATTTAATTAATTCTAAAAATTAAAAATATAATTTTTTTATAATTTTTATAATTTTTGAATAATTTAAATAAATTTTAATTATTAAAAATAATTTTTTATAAATGTTTTCGAATTTTTAAATTTAAAAAAATTAATTAAATGTTCACATGTCACCCACGTGGCAATTCACGTGTATACAACATCAACAAAGTTAAAAAAATTAATTTTTCCATTAAATTTAGGGTGATTTGACCAAAAAAACACAAATTTAAGTGCTAAAAAAGCAAAAAATTAAATGACTATCTAAATTTATTTTTTTATAAAGTTGGAGGTCTAAATAACTCATTATGCCTTTTAATAAATATTTAATTTTTCTCCTTGCTTTTGAAAAATATTGTGCAAAGTAATTTTTAAAAATAGTATTCTTGTAAAAATGATTTTGAAAAATAAAATGTCGACTTTATATATTATTTCGTGAAGTAAAAATATACATATAAATAATGTTCAAATTTATTAAAATTATGATATTTTAATAAGAATATAAATGCTTAATACATAATTTTGGTACTTGATTTTAATACTTTTTTCTGATGTGGCATATGTGTTATCTTTTGGTCCAATTTGATATATGTATTTGATAAAATATATATTTAGGTATCCAAAAGTAATAGTGTTAACTTTTAGCATTTAACTTAGGTTTTAGAGTTAAAATGAAAAATTAACTAATAATATTAGTTATAAACTTCCATCAAATCAACCTTAAAATCCTATTAAATCGTATCTATCGATCATATTTAATAAATTAAATAAATTTGCAATTAACACTAAACTTATTCTACTAATAAAATCATAAAAAATCAAATATAATAATATTAGTAATTAACTTTAATCAAATCAACTCTAAAACTCAAATTAAACACTAAAAATTAACATTATTATCTTTGTGTACCTAAATATATAACTTTTGTTAAGTACAAGTACCGGATTGGACAACAAAATAATACAAGTATCACATTAAAAATAATGTTAAACTAGAGTACCAAATGATATATTAAATTGAATATGAAATATAATATATTGCAACTCATTATTAATATTTTAATATATAAAATATAAATTATTATTAAATATTTTAAGCAATTAATATTAATTTATTGTAAAATTTAATTTGAATACATAATTTATATTCTTTACAAATTTAACTATATAATGTTATATATTTAAAATAAATTTCAATAGAAATATAACTGTATAGTCAAAATAAATATTACATAAAGTTAGAGTTAAAAATATTATTTGATTCTAAAAGTGTTTTCACTAAATATAAAAACTAGAAAACAGGGATTTTACATTTGGGTTCAAAACATCTTTTTACTTTAAAAGTAATCTATTTAACTTTATGAGTACTCCAAAACATTTTGAAAAGTAACGAGAAACAAAAACTTAAATCTTATTCAATATATTAGTATCAGATTCTAATCTAATTATGAAATGATTTTTGCAATTGATTCCATCTAAAATTGATAAAAGTATTATGGAGGCCTTTATAGTAAGAATCAGATTGCATTTTGCCCTCTCTACTCAAAAAATAGGTAAATTAGTCCTTATATGTTCGATCAGAGAGCAAACTGATACTTTTGTTAAAAATTATATTCATTTTTACGGTTAAAAATTGGATAAAGACTAATTTATTCATTTTTTATGGTTCCATCCATTTCTATTAACAGAAAGAACTAATTTACTTTTTAATATAATGCATAGAGACTAGTTTATCTATTTCATAATAAAAATGACAAAATAAAATCGAACTCCTAATACAGGGACTAATGTTGTTATAAGGAAGAAGGTGGGAAGATGTGAGAGAGGGCAAGAAATGAAGTTGGATATTAAGCCCATTGAAACCCCACCAAACCCAAACCCATTTTTAGCATTTACACCCATGGGTTCTTTATCACTTTTCTTTTCTTATCCCGGGGATTGGTTCTATGAACCATGATTAGAGGCCCTTCTGCCCATTCCATCAATTATATTATTTTTAAACTATAAATCATTAATAATTTTCAAAATATAGGAAAATATAAAAAATTAGGAATAATATGTTTATAAAATTAAAGTATGAAAATTAAGTAAAACATAATGACTAAACAATTTTTTGTTAAAAAAATAAAAATTTTATCGGTTTTTTTTCAATTCTTAATTTTCAGCTTTTACCTATATGCATAATTAAAAAAAAACAATTTTGTTGATGAACCATTTTTATTGAATCAATTAAAGGAGAAGCCTATTTTTCTGAACAACAAAAGTGTGTAGTGGTTAAGTTCCTTGTTGACACCATAATAAATATGTTGAAAGTTTAAATTTTGTTGATGTAATTCATTTTGTACTAAAAATTAATATTTTAAAATAAATAGTTATTTGAAATATGTAGGTGGAATTCTTTAATTCGAAGTCTTTAATTGATATTTGAAATAAAAATAAAAAAATAGAAGACATGATGTGTTTTTAAAAACAGTTATAGAATTAAAACAACTTCAAATAAAAGATATTATTCTTTGACCCAAGCATGTTTAAAACTTTGTAATACTGGAATACTCAAGTGTTGGGCATACATTTTCAGACAATTGTGACAGTTGAGACACTGACTTTGACAACCATAATTCAGTTATCAGTAACCTCAACTAATAATTCTTGGTTTCTTTGACAGTTCAAACAGTATCTGTTAATTGAGCGAAAAGGACTGCTTTTGTGCACCAGAATCTGATATGCATTCCCTCTTTTATTTTTTACTTTTAAAAACTATTCTGATTTTATGGAAGATTCCTGAAAATAAAGGATGTAAAAGCCATGAAAATGATCAAATTTAAAACATTTTGGCAGATGGTATGCATGTCATGTGGAGGGGCTGAGAATAAAGCAAACTACAAAATTTTCTTCCAACACACATCAGTATCAAAGTAGGCAGCCAACCCAACAAACACTTCTGCTTCTTGTCTGGTTTTGATAGGGTTGGAATTTAGGATCACTCTAATGCTTTGTCACCAATCCATCGAGTGGTCAAAGGGTCCAAAATCTCTCTTTTTGGTGTCAGTTTAGTGGAGATAATCTTGACAATTCACCCACTTTTCCACCACAACTGCATGTCATAATGCCACACATTTCCCTCTTTTGTAGGTCCATTTTCTAACTCCTTTTAAATCCTTTCCAACCACTTTTTTCATACAAATAGAAAACAGACATTGTTCCCCTACAACAACATTGCTTCACCCATTCCACCTATGTACAAAAATATTGCAAAAAAAAAAAAAAATTATGAAAACTAATTACATAATAATATAATCCATGAAAGGGAGGGATCCGCTTATATCAATGTAAAATTAAAATAGTTTTACGCTCTTCCATAATTTTTATATGATTAATATTTTAACAATTCAACGGTTGAATTTATCAAAAAAATTATTTGTCATGCATGTAAAATTTTAATAGATTTAATATCTCTATCATATCAATCTAAATTATTATCTATTTTAATATATATTTAACAGTTGAAATTTTTTACATAAAATAAATAGTTAGAAATTTTAATTTACTTCAAACTTGACATGCATGGTTTTCATGAATAGAGCATAAAATATGATAGTTGGATGGTTAAAATATTAATAGTATAAAAGTTATAAAACACCGTAGAAATAGATCTCTCCCTAATGTAAATACCAAAAATGTGTAAAGTTATTTATGGTTACAAATTTAATAAAATGAAAACATATGGATGGGCTTGATCTAATTTATTAAAATAAAAATAAAAATAAAAATGATACGGATGGACCTAAATTAACTTAGTTAACTATTTATAAATATATATATGAGTTTAATAGAATTTGATTAGAATCATAATTCGAGTAAAACAAGATATGGTATTATTATTATGCATGAACCTAATTTAAATTTGATCCAGTTCAACTCATAAACATCTCTAATCATATTATGTTTTAACGAAAACAAATTAATCATGGATTTTATATTTGAATTGCTGCATGACAAATAATTAATTTTAATAAAGGAAAAATTGATATATTTATAAGATGATTTTAGTCCTTACACTGCTCCAACTAAGCAATCGTGCTTTAAAAGAATCAAAAGATCAGTGGCTATGTAAAGTGTGGAAAGCTTGCGTAGGGTCCAAAAAGTTAAAAGCAAACAAAAGATATGGTAAAGAGATAAAATTTCCCCCTTTCGTAAGCTTTATATATATTTATACGATTTCACCTTTACCTCTATATTGATGTTGCTTTGAGTGCAAACTTCATATAATTTTTAAATTTTAACAAATTGAAATTAAGAGTAGTTTATTGACCCAATTGGATTACCTGTGGTACCACAATTAATTCTAACCCATACATTATTTTATTGATAAAAAGAATGTCATAAGCATAATTAATACATTGAGTTATAGTTTTATTCCATGCTTGGATTTACAAACATTGCAAAAGTTTGACTTCAATCCATCAAGAGGCCCTGGGAATCTTGATGTGCTCTTTTTAGAGAAATTGCTCATTAAACAATTGAAATTGTCAAAATAATTTACGTAATTAAGGAAAAGGAAAAGGAAAATTGAATTATTGTGAATCCGCATATATCTCTGATTCCAGCCTGGATAGGTTGGGCCCAAAATGCGCACAGATTCCATTTTTTGTATTATGGACAACATTTCACCAACTTTTCTAGGTTTGAAAAAATGAGCAGTCCCTTTCAAATTCACTATACCATATGTCTCTCATAAAGGGAATATTATATCGTTATTATTATAAAAATGTTGCTTTCATTTTTTGTTATCACTACAAACTAACCGTTAAATTTTTTCAAATCATTCTCTTTTCATTGCTTTTGATAGTTTTTTTTCTTTCTTTTTTTTTAATATAAAAAATTACCCTAAACTAAATATTCCGTTCTCTACCAACAAAATGGCTATTGCTAACGTTGACTCATTTTGGGATCATCAACTTAATTACTATCTATATATCTACTTATATGAATATAGTTAATTGAATTGATATTATTTATTAATTGAGTTTTAATTTAATTGTACAAGTATCACAAGTTTTTTTTGTAAAGTAATAAATATTATTTTAAGAGTATTTATGTCTCATTTGTATATATTGATATAATATTTAAAGTTACCCATAACCTCACTCCAACCCTCGAATAGGAGGAGAAAATGAGTTTGACACATTCGAATTCCTGTCCTCCTGCATGAGCAACAATACTAATGCCAACCGAGTTAAGGTTCAATCAACATTAAGGGGGAGTTGGCAGTGGCTAATGCTCCTCTAAAATAGAAAAATAGTAATTTTCCTTTAGATTTTATAAATTTATAAAATGCTTTGCCCTTGATACACATTATGGAAATATTATGATACAAACCCAAAACACCAAGTTCTCACTATATCAATTTTACCTACAATCACATTTAATTTGTCTATCATTTTTTATAAATTTATTATATAGTTTTTTTTCTCACATTTTCAGTGTATAATAATTTAATTTATATAAAATTAGTATCCTAAACCAATCAAATATCAATTCTATTAAAATAATTTTAAAAATTAACAAATACTATTATAATGGTAATCATTTCATAAATTTTAATATAATGTTTTATTAAAACTATTTATTTATCAAAAAATTCACTTTAAAATATTAATTAAACTATCAAGTAGTTTTCTATAAATTACAAAGAGTCCCTATATAATATGAAAATTCCAATTCTCTAATTCAGTCAATTTTAGTTTTAATATATATATTTAAATTTCAACCCTAATGCAAACATTAGCCGTGATAATTGCTAGGTCAAATTTTGCTATTAATTTTGCGTCATTGATAAGTAGTAGATTTAATCTCAATTTTTAATTTGATCAATTTTAGTTCTTATATTTTTCAAAATTTGAAAATTTAATTCGACTCAAAAGATATCTATTAAATGCATTGAATAAAATGATATGGCTTTTTATATGTGTTATGTGAAAATAACAAAATTTGAACAAGCATTATATATGTGCTTAAAATTATATAAATAACATAATTTAATTTAATGAATTTAATGACTACTATTTAATTAGGATTAAAATTTCAAAATTTTAAAATTACATAGATTAAAAATAATCAAAGTAGAGTACATGTATTAAATTTGCAACTTAAGCATAATAAACAATTAATAGTAAAATTTGACCTTTAAAAAAAGTGAAACACCCATGCCTGACCCGTTTGCCAAATCCCGGTATGGTGTGTCACAAAAGGACCAGGTTCACATATTCTTAATTTTGCTAACTTAATTGCTATAAAACAGTTTAAAAATAAAAATTTCTAATAATGAAATTAAAAACAATAATTCTTACAACTAAGGCTTTAAGCCATTAAAAGTTGGGTCCCTCAAGTCGGTTTCAAATCCATCTATCTAGGTACAGACAAACTCTCAACAATTAACTACTGTTTGTTATTTAAAAATCCAGATTTTGAGGATGTTATATGAATATTACATAATTGATTCTAGGGCAAAGCCTCCAGTGGCACCCTCTTCCTATGTGCATTACTCTAATTGTCTGCGAACCTTGATCTCATCTCTAACTAGCTTGGTCCCTCCTCAAAGTTCTCGATCATCCTCACAAGTCCTGCAAACATCAAATAAACTCTTGTAAGTTCAAATGAACCTAGTGAGTTCCTTCACTACACCAAAATTAAACATTATCACACGATGGTAACAATCGTGAAATAAACTAAACATAAATTTACTCCCTACTCACTTAAGGTGAGTGTTCTTTATTCTGATTAGGCTTTCCACTCGACCGTACGTCAAATACCTAGCCATATCAGTGAGACCTACGCTTACTTTTCGTCTTTCCTTCCTTTCATACACCAAACATACATGATGATAGATGGCTTCTATGTTGACTTCCCTTAAGGATCCTTAGGTCATCCCTCTTCTTGGCGGTCTACCCTTGGTCGAACCAATTCTTGGCGACTCTCTTTTTACATACCATAGTCCCGAGGGACTCGTTGACATCCCTTTGATGTGTTGTACTCACATTGGACAGTGACATCTTGGTGAACCTACCCTGATTTTACCTTATTGTTCGTTGTGGGGAAATTACTCCCAATAATCCACCCCTCACTCTAGTCATTACTTGGAAACTTGCCATCCCACTTGCTTATTACCTCCTCATAGGTCTATCATTTTGATGACATACCCATAGAAGACTTTTTTTAAAGAGGAATAACCTCGACAGACATTCTGTTTCCTCTTACTTTCCCATACTTAGGCCAGTTCCTACATGACCTATCCTTCTTAAATTCCTATTGGGTTTTCGCTAATGCTTTGTCGGCTTTCATATCTACCTTTCTCGCTTTTATCACCTTTGGTGGATGCTTCCAAATCCGCTTGCCATTATATATAAACTTTCATTTAACTCTTCTTTCACCTGTGTGGTTTCCCATACTTGCCGCACTGGTAATATACCTTGCGCTTAATGTCCTAGTAGACTTTCCGCGTCTGTTTCGTGGTGGACTTTATGGGTTGTCATAGTCGAGCTATGGTCTTACACCTTTCTTACCTTGTTTCTTTTGTCTCGATGGACTTATCTTGTGTTTACTGTCCTAGCAGACTTACCTGTATTTATTGTCCCGACAGGCAATCTTTGTTCTGTGTTTACTATCCTAGTAGACTATCTTTGTTTTGTGTTTATTATCCCAGAGGACTATCTTTGTTATGTGTTTACTATCCTAACAGACTATCTCTGTGGATGCAATGGAGTCTTTCATCCATGGCCTTACACCAATACACCATTCTGGTGTACTATCTTATGATTTCATTTCATGTGTACTGTCATGCATCTATGAATATTCATGTTTATGCAAACATGGCATACTCAGACAATATAGATCATAACAATAGGTTTGGAGTTTGGAACTCACTTGAATCTTCATCATTTCCACAGCTTAGCCTTCTCAAATGCTAGATCTTTCATTCCCTTTGCCGCTAAGCATTTTAACAAAAAATAATGGGTTAAACTCAATATTCTCAACTTAACCCTATACATGAAAAACCCTTTAAGTGGTTTTGAAGTCCACAATTTTATTTCCTTATCTTTTATGTATATAGAAGGGTTAAGAACCTTACTAGCTTACAGGTTTCCCTATTTTTCCATTTTCATCCTTAAAAAGTCTGCTCCATGCAGAACTTTCTATGGCCATTCCTTCTTCAAGCTATCGAAGAAGACGAAGAAGAGAGAAAATGAAACAGAATCAGGAAGAAAAATCATCCTATTTATAACCATTCTCTCACTATTATCACCTTTATGAGTACTGTCCATAGCTAATTATTATGTCTCCGACTAAGGAATCGACTGGTTCCATTCTAATCGAACCAAGTTTGATTCTCAACTATGTCTATTTAGTTTTCAGATTTCCTGTTTCTTTCAATAGAAGTCGCCAACTTGTGGTTTTTTTATTTAGTCGTCCAATTATTCTCAATTTACGAGTTAATTGGGAATCAGGTGTTATAACTCCTCCCTTTAAAAAAAATGTAACCCCCAAATTTTTTAATCACTCCAACCTCGGAAGTGGACTTAGGAAACCCTTCTTGATTTTTATTCTCCTAGGGTGTGCATACATATTCATCCACAATTCTTACAAGTTCTTCTAACTTGGTTCCCTTTTGTACATTCTCACTTCCCTTTAGCTCCGCCTGATTGGCGGATTGTTCATACCTAGCGAAATATAGGTTCCAACTTCTTAGCAGTTACTTAATTATTTTGCTACTAGGAACCTTCCGTCCCATAATGTCCTCTTATTATATTAATTTTCCAGGCATTCAATGGCAACACTGCCTGTTTACCAATTTTTTGACCTTATCATTGGCAGATGCTTTCGCAAATCCCAAATTTGTTATGCTCTAACTCCGCCCACCTTACGGATCCTTGAATTTGACTAATCTCAATTTGTAGCTTGTTGGCGACATTCAATCCTTCCGCTATGCTACTCTAATTAGTCTTTTCTTTAAGCCTCTAGCTTTGGCAAATGCTTCGAAGATAAACACAGTTTGACTTAACGCTTATTTTTTTTCCCGGTGGAGTATTTCGAATTCTAATGTTTACTTGTACTCTAATATTACCCGTCTAACGGGTCAATCCTTTCACATCACAAGGTAGCAAAGCTTGCTCGTAACTCATTTTTTACTACTATCTTAGCAGAGTATCAGAGTGACTATTCTAACCCCAAAATCCTATTCCAACGATAATAAAGGCTTTCTACCTTACTCAAAGAGGGTTGTTATTAAACAGTCATATGACTGGTTTTTCCTTATTAGGAGGTTACATTCTATTAGGCAATAGTTGGCAACTATTCTCGTATTGGGATTGCCAAAAGATGTTTTTTCTCCCGATGCTAATAAAAGTCCTATCATCATTGGTGAGTTTGAATGATTTCTTATTACTCATTAAACTTCCATAACTTCCCACTCTCTTCTTTCGATTATAAATAACCAATAATGTTTAAGGGAAGTTCATAAACCTACAAGCCCTTGGCTTGATCAATCTTCCTAGTATCCTTCTTTCTCTCTTCTTACCACTTTATTGGAATGCAGTTTCTCTTACTACTCTTAACACCATAATTTTCTAGAACTAGTTTTCTCAACTTCTGTTTTTCCTGGTCTAACAGTCTAATACTATATTCGAGTTTGCCTGTTGCCTAGGAGAAATTCATTTTCCCTACCTTACTTGTAGTCTCGGGGTGAATAAAGGGAAGTGTCGACAATGCACTTCTACTAGCTACTTCATGCTCTTTTAGAGGAGAATTTCTATCATAGGGATAATATACTTGTTTTAGTTCCAATCAGCCTTGAATATGGTGAGTATCTGCCTTCAAGCTTGAGGAAAGTTTGTTCTCAGCTTCCAAGATCCTCAACCAGGCTCGACTCATTACAACTCTTTCTGTAACTTCAGGGAGAGACTACTTCAGTATCATTGTCACATCCAAAAAATCAGGTTAGTAGAAATTGTGTTAATAAACCAAGAGTGGTCACGTCCATTTTTTTAGATGACCTTAGCACATTTGATAAGAAATAAATATCAATTATAGTGATTGAGCAGTGGTGGAGTTGTCCTTGATGATCTGAGTTTGAATCCCTTCCCTCTCGTTAATTTCTATTTGGTGCAAATTTGTTTTAAACCCTTAGCAAAGGTCATCTTATGTTTTTAAATATTTTCTGTTAAAATGATAATAAGGAGTTAAGTGGTAAAATGGTTAAGTGCTCAATTAGTTTCCTATTGGTTCTAGGTTCAGGTCTCCTCATTAGTATCTTTTAATTAATTTTTTTTGTAATTTTTCCCATGTGTCATATGTGTTAATGTCCAACCTAGCTTGTCATAAGGGAGGAAGATTCTTTCATTTTCTTTTGGTCAACGTGCCTTAGGTGAGGAGACCATGATTCCCTTTTCACTCCATTATCCCCCTTTGTTGCTTTTTTTCTCCATTTTTGCCTTATGCAAGGTATAATGAACCTAGACTAGGTTGACCACTTTTTTCTATCCAACCTCCATTTATCCTCCTCTCATTCGTGCACCACCCTCCTCTCCTCCCTATTTTCTCTTTTGTTTAGCTCCTAACCTTCCCCTTTTTCTTTTCTCACTTTTTCCTCCACGCTTCTTAGTTGTACACCACTAATATTTTATCATCGAACCACCACCCATCACCTCTCCTTTTTTCTCTTCGTGTGCCAGCCATTGCACTGCCCTTTACGCCGCCCTATTCCACTGTGTCAACCACCGCGCATCACCACTAAATTCCTATCTTTTTATTTTTTTCTTTCTCTTCTCTTCTCCATTAAGAAAGTGCTTGAATCATTGTTCGCTCCTTCTCCTCTGCCTAATCGTTGCCCCTGTTACTAGACCACTATCGCTATCATTTTTGCCGTAACACCATCGTCGACGGTAGAGATCTTTTCCCTTTTCCTAATGTTCATTATTTTTATTTTAATAATCAAAATCCTTCATTAATCATTTCATTTGAATCCCATTTCAAAACTTTATTTCTTCCTTGGGTTTATCTTCGAATAAATCCTCCTCTTAGATCATTCATTCTTTTCCGATTAGTGACTCATTCGATTCGTTGATCCTTCGTTCCATTCATGTGAAAGTAAGTATAAAAGGTGTGTAGAACTATTTTCTCCTTCCTATTTTTCTTCTTTTGGTCAATTATTTACGGGGCCTTGGTGATTTATTTCCTCAATAATTAATGTTTCATATATCTTATGTGTAGAAGGGTCGATCGACATCAACCCAAGAAACCGTTAATCGTTCGGTTTTAATCGCTAATCTAATAGATCTTTTAAGGGTAAGTGATAATAATAATCAATAATCAATTTATCGTATTAACTCTTAAGAAGTTAGTCCTAACTCAAGATCATTTCTTGCTCGATTAGGTAATCTAATTGTAGATCCATGTGTGGGGTTTTGAGAGATTTATTGCACATCGGGTCTACGACCAGGTGTGGGTTTTAACACTAAATATATCAAGATTATTATTAAATTGATAAAAATGTTGTTATTAAAATAATGTTATTTGATGGGGATACTGTATGTATTTATAAAATGAGATAAGTCATCCTTATGGATTTTTATTGAGTAAGTGTTTTTTCCTAAACCATATGCTTGTGAAAAGTATGTTGTGTGATATTGATGTTTGCTAATAATGTGAAAAATATGTACATCTCATTCTCATGTTATGTGATTATATGGCATATGTGATATTCGTATGAAAATAAGATGTGAAATTTCGGTACCTTGAATACGTATGTGATTTGGATGTTAAACATGCTTACATGATTTTGAGTGTTTTGGCTATATCACATTCATGGGGTGAGATATGTAAAAAGTGAAAGTATATGACAATTTATCTACATTAATGTGACACTGTTAACGACTTGCTTATATGGTAGTTTATTGCGAATCTAGTGGCTTGTCCACAATTTTGTTTATATGGCAGTTTATTTGTGTTACTGTGACACTGTTCACAATTTGATGTGTTTGTTGGACGAGTTTTAGGAAAACTCAATTTTGGCGTGTAGTGGAGATGGGTAGGATTGTTTCCTAAAATTTGCATCATTTTACAAATTATGCATTGACATGTTCATGCATGATATGCTTATGAAATATTGAGATATGTGAATTTTTGACTTTGTATCATATATGTTTTATATTGTGAATGAGTTTGTGTTGATTTCACATTGGGCTTAAAAAGCTCACCCCATTAGTGTTTCAACCTTTCAGGTAACACTCAAACATTGGACTTAGATTCAACACTCGGTGGAGCCTCTCAGAAAATTTTACATCATGGATATTTATTGGATTTTTAACTATTTGGACTTTACCTTTTATTTTTGGTTTGTGATTTATATTTTTATGACATTAAAACTATCATGCATGCACGTAAATTTATGGGATTTTAAGTGTTTTTGATAATGTCATTTTTAAATTAATTATATTTTGTTAAATGTTAAGCGAAATAATAATTAGTAAAATTTCTAAATAGTTTTATGAAAATCCGTTGTGAACTTCTTTATAAAAATCAATTTTATAATTATAATATAAGATCATTCGTTTTTAAATGTTTTCAAATAACATTACAAATAAATGACACTTTTCTTTTTAAAATAAATATATTTTACTAAGTATTTTTCGAAGAAATAAAATTTGTCAATCTTAGAGATTTTTTTTATGTTTTCAAACTTAAACCTTTATTTTTCAAATAAATAAATAATTTTGCACGTCGTTAATGTAATTTTTGAGACTTGGCCATAATATTTAGACCGAGTTTGGGGCATTACAATCGTTAACCTCCCTACCTCAGATGTCTACATTCAAGCCTTGCATGCTTGCGAATAAGGGGCAGGTGGATGCGGTATCCTAACAACAAGGTGTAGTGGCAGGATGGTGAATCACCCACTCCCCGGTAGTCACCAGTTTTGGCATCCGCGTCTCCCTTCCTTCTCACTTCTTGCGTTTAATCCTCATTTGAACCTGACACAATGACCTTCCTCATCAGGCTTCAATGCGTAGCTAAATCTACCCGCTACTCTGGATTCTTCCAATGCGAATATCATCATTCTTTTAGTTTTGAAGGGATGTCATTAGAGGGAACAAAAGAAATTTGACAACTTCCTTATTTCCCAGAATTTAGACATAAATATTCCTATATCCTTTTAGAGGACTCAATCGAAAGAAGGCATAAACACTCATTCAATAGACTACAATATTATACCTTTGTTATATCTCTGTCTTATTAATATCCTTACTTTTCCAGTAGTTGTACTTTTCGATCAATGTATCTACTTATGTTTACTTTTCTTGCATCCTTTCAACATGCATTTATTGGAATTTATACTACCATAGTGTCTCACATATATATTCTACATATATTTTCTATATTCAATTACTGGTACTTACCTCTCTGTTCGTCAATCTAGGCGCATGCATCTAAGTACGCATGTATTCTCTCAACAATACTGAGGACTTGAGGGACTTAGCCAGTTCAATTGCCATACACATAGGGGCATTTCTTTCCACTCTTCTGGGTTAGAATAACGACTAAACCTATGCTCTGATACCACTTAAATTGTAACACCCCATACCCGACTCGTATGCTCGACTCGGTGCGACACAAATGGACCAGGTGCACATATTCTTAATTTTGATAACTTAATTGCTATAAAACTATGTGAAAATAAAACTTTTTAATAATGAAATTAAAAACAATAATTCTTACAACTAAGGCCTTAAACCAATAAAAGTTAGGTCCCTCAAGTCAGTTTCAAATCCATCTATTTGGATACAAACAAACACTTAATAATTAACTACTATTTGCTATCTAAAAATCCAAATTTGGAGGATGTAATTTGGCTATTACATAATTGATTCTAGGGTGAAGCCTCCAATGGTACCCTCTTTCTATGTGCATGACTCTTACTGCCTGCGAACATCGATATCATCTCTATTTAGCTTGGTCCCTCCTTGAAGTTCTCAATCATCCTTACAAGTCCTACGAACATTAGATAAACTCCTGTAAATTCAAATGAACTTAGTGAGTTCCTACACTACACTATAACTAAATTTTATCTATAACACCCCTAACCCGTAACCATCGCCGGTCTAGGGTTAAGAGGCATTACTGGACAAATCAAAACTTTTACGAACAATTTACATCATAAAGTATATCATCGTCATATCATAACAAAATGCAAACATAGATTCCCTTAAGTAGGTCTACGAGACCTTAATCAAGCATTTGAAAAGGGGTCGAGACTAAACCGGGCTCATACAAAATTTTTCCAAAAACTTAACATTTTTCAAAGTTACAAAGGTCATACGCCCGTGTGGATAGGCCGTGTGCCTCACACGGCCTCAGACACACCTGTGTGTCTAAGCCGTGGCAAAACAAGGAATACATACTGACTTGTCCACACAGCCTGAGACACGCCCGTGTGCCTGACCCGTGGTCGACACTCACTTGCACCACACGGCCAGTCATACGCCTGTGTGTTTAGCCCGTGTGCGAGCCTGACTTGTACCAAATAGAAAATTCAAGGGACACGGTCGAGCCACACACCCGTGTGCTCAATCGTGTGGGAAAATATAGGCCATTTGTAAGGCCAATTTGCCACCCATTTAGGGTCAAACCTACAAGCACAAATAAACACTTTTCATGCCCTCAAGATACAACTCAATCATACCAATAATGTCCATCCTTTCTAACCATGCAATGCATATCAAACTCACCAACTTATGGCCCATTTATCTCATTATAATTATAAGCATTTCTAAGAAAAATCCATCTACATCACTTAACAATTCAATATACTAATCATTCATCAAAGCATACCAACTTTGCATCACAAAACATTATTGACATTTACCATATTCACATCCCATTTACAAGCCATATCACAAAGCTTATATATACAACTCAAAACATCATCTAATTCAACTAGACTATGCATGCCATACTTAGCTATAAACACATTCAAAAGATACGGAAATATGATTTGATAGTGTACTGACGATCCTCGATGATCCCTGAGCCTTCCGTAGATTTAACGATCTATAAAACAATGCAAACACACATAAAGTAAGCTTTCAAAAGCTTAGTAAGTCATATACAAATAAATATAACAAATAAACATTCATAATCATATCAAATACAAGATCATTAATATCTCAACTTCAATTTCATAATTCTTCTTTGGTTCATTTGTTTAGCCATTACTTACCAACAAATTCATATCTCTAAGTAACTCATTTGATCATATCTCATTCATACATATATCACATTTAGTCTCAACAAGACTATGCACATATCTCACCTTTTCAAATTCACATATACTTACCTTTCATACTTAAACATAGTATTCATTTCAAACATACCTGATTCAGTTACACATTTCACATAATTTTTTCATTTCCCAGAATTGCCCGTTGAACCATTCGAATCAAATAGGATACTCAGACAACTCGGAATACTCGTACAATGCCAACGTCCCAAACATGGTCTTATATATAATCAAATATCGATGCTGCTGTCCTAGGCAAGGTCTTACATGAATCAAATACGATGTCAATTTCCCAGACATGGTCTCACACTTAAATCTCAAATTGATGCCAACGTCCCAGACGTGGTCTTACACGATATTACATATAGAAACCCTATGTCATGACATATGAATCCTATCTATTCCTAAGGTTCGTATGGGACTTTTCAAACTTTGACACATTGTCGATACTTTCTCGAATTTCATACGTATATCATCTAAAGCCATTCTTCACATTTCAATATCAAATGAACATGGATAATTCAACTTAAATACATTTATTTATATATAGACTTACCTCGTACGGATATAGACGGACGGATTCGACTATTCGATCACTTTTGACTTTCTTCGATCTAAATCCGTTTTCTTTGGTTCTTGATCTATACATATTCAAATTTAATCCATTTATTCACCAAATCATTCAATTCAATCCAAAAACACACATTTAGGGCAATTTTCAAATTAGCCCTCACATTTTTACATTTTAAAATTTAAGTCCCTATTTTACAAAATCACTAAATACACATAATTTCAATAATCCCATGCTATATGCTTCATCTAAGTCCACACATTTCATTTATTTCACATTTTAGTCCCTCAAAATATTATTTTCACAATTTAGTCCAAATTACTCAAATTCATAAAAAATCCAAAGGCAAAGCATGTTAATCTAACACATATATTTCATATTTCATCAACTAACATCTCAAAGCTTAAACATTCATCAATGACACATCTTAAGATCATCAAATTCTAAAATTAAAGCATGAGTTTTGTTGTACTCAAAGCAACGATCACAAAAACGTAGAAATTATCAAAAACTGAACAAAAACTAACCTTGGATCAAGCTAGATAAGTGCCGAATGTAAAAAGAGCTTAAACCCCTCTTTCTTTTCTTTATTTTCGGTGGTGGATGGACAAAAGTGATGAAACATATGATTTATTTTATGTTTTAATTAGCATAATATCACTTTTACTAATTTACCCTTTATAAATTAATTATAAAACCATAATACAAAAGCCCTTAACCGTCCATCCCATATTTTGATGGCTAAATTGTAGTATAAGGATACCATATTATAGAAACAATAGCAATATAACACTTTAAAAATTATCAAGCCACTTTTACATTTTTTTTGCAATTTAGTCCTTTCTCAAATTAAACACAAACAATAAAATTAATTCAAGAAACTTTTGCACATACTTAATCATATGCTGCGGATACAGAAAATAATATTAAAATATTTTTCTAACTCAGATTTGTGGTCCTAAAACTACTATTCCGACTAGGGTCTAAACTAGACTGTTATAATTCTCCCCCTAGAGATTTTCTTCCCCGAAAATCTTACCGTTAAACAGATTCGGATATTGTTGTCTCATAGTATGTTCGAGCTCCCACGTAGCCTCTTCCACTCCGTGTCGATGCCATAAGACTTTCACTAATGAGATTTTCTTATTTCTAAATTCTTTCACCTCACCATCTAAAATCCAGATCGGTTCCTCCTCGTAAGTCATATCAGATCGAATTTCAATTTTAGACGGAGAAATCACGTGTGATGGATCAGACCGGTATCGTCTAAGCATTGACACATGAAACACATTGTGGATCTTTTATAGTTCTGGTGGCAACAACAATGTGTATGTAACTGATCTAATACGCTTAATAATTTCATACGGCCCGATGAACCTCGGACTCAATTTGCCTTTCTTGCCAAAATGAAGTATTTTCTTCCACGGAGACACTTTCAAAAATACTTTGTCACCAATTTCAAATTCAATATCCTTTCGTTTCAAGTCTGTGTAAGATTTCTGACAATCTGATGCTGCTTTCAGACTATTACGGATTACTTTTACTTTCTGTTCTGTTTCTTTGATGAAACTGACCTCGTGTATCTTATTTTCACTCAGCTCAATCCAATACAAAGGTGTTCGACATTTACGTCCGTACAAAGCTTCATAAGGTGCCATTTTGATGCTTGACTAAAAACTATTATTGTACGCAAACTCAATCAATGGCAAATATTGCTCCCACGTATCATCAAACTTAAGAACGCAACATCTCAACACATCCTCGAGTATCTGAATAATCCGCTCGGATTGACCATCCATCTATGGGTGAAAAGCTATACTGAAATACAACTTAGTACTTAAAGCCTCTTGCACTTTCTTCCAAAACCGTGAAGTAAATCTCGGATCTCTATCAGACACAATAGATAGTGGCACTCCGTGCAATCTCACAATATCAGAAATATAAAGCTCAACTAATTTATCAAGTGAGTAATTAGATCGTACTAGAATAAAATGGGCTGATTTTGTTAATCTGTCAACTACGACCCAGATTGCATCTTTCTTTCTCAGAGTTAAAGGCAACCCTGAAACAAAATCCATTGTCACCATATCCCATTTCCATTCAGGAATCAAATTCGGTTGTAACAAACCAGATGACACTTGATGTTTAGCTTTAACTTGCTGACAAACTAAACATTTCGATACAAAATCTGAGATATCCCGCTTCATACCAGGCCACCAATAAAGTTGTTTCAAATCATGGTACATCTTTGTACTTCCCAGATGAACAAATAGACAACTGCTATGTGCTTCTTTCAATATCAACTGAATCAGCTCTGGATTCCTTAGAACACAAATCCGATTTCGAAATCTCAAACAATCATCAACATCAATTCGAAATTCAAAATTAGAGTTCAATTCATACTGAGCTCGTTTTACTATCATTTCATTATCAACTTTCTGAGCATCACATATTTGCTGTAAGAACAACGGTTTCGCTTCCAATTCAGCCAAAACTGAACTATCATCAGACAAGTCTAAATGAGCATTCATCGTACGTACAACAATTTTCGACTCAATGCATTAGCAACAACATTTGCCTTACCCGGATGATAATCTATCACAAGTTCGTAATCTTTCAACAGTTCTAACCATCTTCTCTGTCGCAGATTCAGGTCTTTCTGAGTCATCAAATATTTTAGACTTTTATGATCCGAAAACACATGACATTTTTCACCGAAGAGATAGTGGCGCCAAATCTTTAAAGCAACCACAATTGCAGCTAACTCAAGATCTTGTGTTGGATAATTCTTTTCGTGCGGTTTTAATTGTCTCGAGGCATAAGCTATAACTTTGCCTTCCTGCATCAAAACACATCCCAGACCATTCAATGAAGCATCACTATAAATCACGAACTCTTTACCCGATTCTGGTTGTACCAAGACTGGAGCTTCAGTCAAAAGGGCTTTCAACTGATCAAAGCTTTTCTGACATTTATCGGATCATTCAAATTTCACATCTTTCTGAAGCAATCTAGTCAATGGAGTAGCAATCATCGGAAAACCTTTTACGAACCTTCGATAATAACCAGCAAGTCCCAAAAAATTACAAACTTCAGACATATTTTTTGGAGGCTTTCACTCTAAAATAGTTGAAATCTTTCTCGAGTTAACTCGTATACCAGATGCTGACACAATATGTCCCAGAAAACTAACTTCACGCAGTTAGAATTCACATTTACTAAACTTTGCATAAAATTGCTTATCTCGTAGAGTTTGTAACACAATTCTCAGATGTTCAGCATGCTCACTTTCATCACGTGAATAAATCAAAATTTCGTCAATGAATACAACAACAAATCGATCTAAATACAGTCTGAAAATTCTGTTCATCAGATCCATAAAAACAGTAGGAGCATTTGTTAATCCAAAAGGCATAATTAAAAACTTATAATGCCCGTACCTCGTTCTGAAAGTAGTTTTCGAAATGTCTGAATATTTTAGTAGCAACTGATAATATCCTGATCTCAGATCTATCTTTGAAAACACAGTAGCTCCTTTCAGCTGATCAAACAAATCATCAATTCTAGGCAGATGATATTTGTTCTTGATAGTCACTTTGCTCAACTGACGATAATCAATACACATTGTCATCGTGCCATCTTTCTTTTTCACAAATAGAACGGGAGCACCTCAAGGTGAGAAACTCGGTTGTGCAAAACCTCTATCGGTCAACTCTTGCAACTGTGATTTCAACTCTTTCAATTCTGTTGGTGCCATTCTGTACGGAGCTATAGAGATAGGTGTCGGTCCCAGTAATAAATCAATACCAAATTCAACTTCGCATATCGGAGGTAATCCTGGTAATTCTTCAAGAAACACGTAAGGGAATTCACAGACAACTGGTACAGATTCAACTTTCTTTTCAGTCACTCTCGAATCAATCACATAGACAAAATAAGCTTCGTAACCTTTTTTCACATAACTCTGAGCTTTCATCACTGATATCACAGTCGGTAACCCATTCAAATCATTTGATTCAATCTGAACTATTTCATCATTCTAACATCTCAAATCAATGGTATTTCTTTGGCAGTTCACAACAGCATCATGCAATGTTAACCAATCCATACCCAAAATTATATCAAATTCATCAAAAGGCAATAGCATCAAATTAGCCGGAAAGCAAACATCTCAAAACATCAACAGACAATTCTTACATACTTTGTCAACCAGGACACATTTACCTAAGGGGTTCGATACTTTAATTACAAATTTAATAGACTCTACAGGAAAAATCTTACTAGATACTAAGTTCATGCATACATACGAATGAGTAGACCCTGGATCTATCAATGCAATCACAGAAGTATCATAAAGAGTAAATGTACCCGTAATAACATCTGGAGATGAAGCTTCCTCACAGGCTCGAATGGCATAAGCTTTGGCAGGTGCTCTAGCTTCAGATCTAGCAATTGTATCCTTCGTAGCTCTCTGGTTACCACTCACATTTTTATTATTTCTTGAAGGTCTACCTCTAGCTAAAACATTATCTGGCCTCGAATTTTGTACAATCTCTTGTTCAACAGACTCGAGACAATCTCGAATGAAATGGTCTAGTGATCCACATTTAAAATAGGCTCGATCATTCAATCTACAATTACCCGGATGTCTTTTACCACAATGCTTACATTCAGGTCGTTCGGATCAGACATTTCTAACACTAGCTACTGAAGTTGCTGAAGCTTTGAAATTGGATTGCGATCTAGCTCGATCTCTGTTCGAATGTCCCATATTAGCTTTTGAACGGCTATGCTCATCTCTGAATTTCTTTGATTCAGATTGAAACAATTTACTCGAAAATATCTTTCTCACATTTCTGGCTTCGAACTCAGCTTTTCTTTTATCTTTCTAGAGTGCTTCAGCTTTACATGCTCGATCAACAAGCACAACAAACTCTTTTATTTCCAGAATTCCAACTAGCAAATGGATATCTTCGTTCAGGCCGTCTTCAAGCCGTTTACACATTATTTCTTCAATCAAAACACATTCCCGAGCATATTGGCTTAATCTCATGAATTCTCGTTCATGCTCGGTGACAAACATGTGACCCTGTTTCAATTTCAAAAACTCTTTTCGTTTTTGATCTATAAATCTCTGGCTAATGTATTTCTTTTGAAACTCAGACTGAAAGAAATCCCATGTAACCCGTTCTCTTAAAACAACAAAAATCAAAGTCTTCCACCACTGATAAGCTACATCTCATAATAAGGAGACACCACATTTTATGCATTCATCAGGAGTTAATGACATTTCATCAAACACTTGAATTGTATTCTCGAGCCAAAACTCAGCTCTCTCGGCATCATCATCACTAGTGGCCCTGAATTCTTCAGCCCCATTTTTGCGGATTTTATCAACCGGAGGCCTATTCATCAGATTCAAATTCATAACCGATGGCACAACTGAAGTCTGAGGAGGATTAGACGAGGGTGGAGGTTGTGAAACAGCCGAATTTGTTTTAACATATTGAGTGAACCACTCATTTGTCATTTGGAAGAAGGTTTGTTCAGCCTCTCTTTCTTGACTGCTAGTAGCCTGTCTCGAATCAGATGGTGCTGTCCTTTGAGCGGGAGCAGCCACATTGCTTTCAACATCGTCAGTTATACTCTTTCAGGATCCATTTACTATACGAAAACACATTGTATATGTCAGGATTCATCACACTATCAAAATTCGTATATATGGCATGTATAGCTAGACTCTCACACGCTACGTTAGTCTTAGAATCGACTCAACTGTAACTCTGATACCAATCAAATGTAACACCCCTAACCCGTAACCATCGCTGATCTAGGGTTAAGAGGCATTATCGAACAAATTGAAACTTTTACGAATAATTTACATCATAAAGTATATTATCGTCATATCATAACAAAATACAAACATAGAGTCCCTTGAGTAGGTCTACGAGACCTTAATCAAGCATTTGGAAAGAGGTTGGGACTAAACCGGGCTCATACAGAATTTTTCCAAAAACTTAACATTTTTTAAAGTTACAGAGGTCACACGCCCATGTGGGCAGGCCGTGTGCCTCACATGGCATCAGATACACCCGTGTGTCTAAGCCGTGGCGAAACAGGGCATACATACTGACTTGTCCACATAGCCTGAGACACGCCCGTGTGCCTCACACGTGGTCGACACTCACTTGCACCACACGGCCAGTCACACGCCCATGTGTCTAGCTCGTGTGCGAGCCTGACTTGTACCAAATTACAAATTCAAGGGACACGATCGAGCCACACGCCCGTGTGCTCAACCGTGTGGGCAAATATATGCCATTTGCAAGGCCAATTTGCCATCCATTTAGGGTCAAACCTACAAGCACAAATAAACACTTTTCATGCCCTCAAAATACAACTCAATCATACCAATAATGTCCATCCTTTCTAACCATTCAATGCATATCAAACTCACCAACTTATGAACCATTTATGTCATTCTAATTATAAGCATTTCTAGACAAAATCCATCTATATCACTTACCAATTCAATATACTAATCATTCATCAAAGCATACCAACTTTGCATCACAAAACATTATTGACATTTACCATATTCACATCCCATTTACAAGCCATATCACAAAGCTTATATATACAACTCAAAACATCATCTAATTCAATTAGACTATACATGCCATACGTAGCTATAAACACATTAAAAAGATAACAAAATATGATTTGATAGTGTGCTGGCAATCCTCGACGATCCTCAAGCCTTCCATAGCTTTAACGATCTATAAAACAATGTAAACACACACAAAGTAAGCTTTCAAAAGCTTAGTAAGCCATATACAAATAAATATAACAAATAAACATTCATAATCATATCAAATACAAGATCATTAATATCTCAATTTCAATTTCATAATTCTTCTTTGGCTCATTTGTTTAGCCATTGCTTACCAACAAATTCATATCTCTAAGTAACTCATTTGATCATATCTCATTCATCATATATCACATTTAGTCTCAACAAGACTATGCACATATCTCACTTTTTCAAATTCACATATACTTACCTTTCATACTCAAACATAGTATTCATTTCAAACGTACCTGATTCGGTTACAAATTTCACATAATTTTTTCATTTCCCAGAATTGCCCTTTGAACCATTCAGAATCAAATAGGATACTCAGATAACCCAGAATACTTGTACAATGCCAACGTTCCAAACGTGGTCTTACATGCAATTAAATATAGGTGTCGCTGTCCCAGACAGGGTCTTACATGAATCAAATACGATGTCAATGTCCCAGACATGGTCTCACACATAAATCTCAAATTGATGCCAATGTCCCAGACGTGGTCTTACACGATATCACATATAGGAACCCTATGTCATGACATATGAATCCTATCCATTCCTAAGGTTCATACGGGACTTTTCAGACTTTGACACATTGTCGATGCTTTCTCGGATTTCACACGTATATCATCCAAAGCCATTCATCACATTTCAATATCAAATGAACATGAATAATTCAACTTAAATACATTTATTTGTATATAGACTTACCTCTTACGGATATAGACGGACGGATTCGACTATTCGATCACTTTCAACTTTCCTCGATCTAAATCCGTTTTCTTTGGTTCTTGATCTATACATATTCAAATTTAATCCATTTATTCACCAAATCATTCAATTCAATCCAAAAACACACATTTAGGGTAATTTTCAAATTAGCCCTCATATTTTTACATTTTGACATTTAAGTCCCTATTTCATAAAATACACATAATTTCAATAATCCCATGCTATATTCTTCATCTAAGTTCACACATTTCATTTATTTCACATTTTAGTCCCTCAAAATATTATTTTCACAATTTAGTCCAAATTACTCAAATTCATCAAAATCCAAATACAAAACATGTTAATCTAACACATATATTTCATATTTAATCAATTAACATCACAAAGCTTAAACATTCATCAATGGCACATCTTAAAATCTTCATCAAATTCTAAAATTAAAGCATGGGTTTTGTTGTACTCAAAGCAACGATCACAAAAACGTAGAAATTATCAAAATCGAATAAAAACTAACCTTGAATCAAGCTAGATAAGTGCCAAATGTAAAAAGAGCTTAAACCCCTCTTTCTTTCTTTATTTTCGGTGGTGGATGGACAAAAGTGATGAAACATATGATTTATTTTATGTTTTAATTAACATAATATCACTTTTACTAATTTACCCTTTATGAATTAATTATAAAACCATAATACAAAAGCCCTTAACCATCCATCCCATATTTTGATGGCTAAATTGCAATATAAGGATACCATATTATAGAAACAATAGCAATGTAACACTTTAACAATTATCAAGCCACTTTTACATTTTCTACAATTTAGTCATTTTCTCAAATTAAACACAAACAATAAAATTAATTCACAAAACTTTCACACATACTTAATCATATACTGCAGGTATAGAAAATAATATTAAAATATTTTTCTAACTCAGATTTTTGGTCCCAAAACCACTATTCTGACTAGGGTTTAAACCGAATTGTTACATTATCACACGAGAGTAATAGTCGTGAAATAAACTAAACATGAATTTACTCACTGGTCGCTCAATGCAAGTGTTCTTTATCATGGTGGCGAACTCCATTAGGTCCTCCGAGCTACTTGACTCACGATAAGGCTTTCCTCTGGTTGGGTTCTCCACTTGACGTATGCCAGATACCTGGTCGTATCAGTGTAACCTATACTTACTTCTCATATTTCCTTCCTTTCATACACCCTACAAATAAGGTGATCAATGGCCTCTATGGTAACTATCTTGACTTCACGCCAAAGGATCCTTAGGTTATTCCATTCCTTGGTGGTTTGCCCTTGGTCAAACCAGTTCTTGGCGGACTCTTTTTTACATACCATAGTCCTGAGGGACTCGTTGACATCCCTTTGATGGGGTGTACTCACATTGGACGGTGATATCTTGTTGAACCTACCCTAATTTTATCTTATTGTTCGCTATGGGGAAATTACTTCCAGTAATTCAACCTTCACTCTAGTCCTTACTTGGAAACTTACCTGACTCATATGTGAGAGTCAGTCTGTCTTACTGAACCAACAGGTGCCCGTGCCACTATACAAACTTGCCATCCGACTTGCTCGTTACTTCCTAAAGGGCTATTATTTCGGTGGCATACCCACAGTGGACTTTCCACAAAAGAGAACAGTCTCGATAGACATTCTGTCCCCTTTTACATTCCCATATTTAGGCAAGCTCTACACAGTCTATCTTTCTCTAATTTTTATTGGGTTTTCGCTTATGCCTTATCGGTTTTCACATATACCTTTCCATTCATCACCTTTAGTGAATGCTTCCAAATCTACTTGACATGTAGCGCCCACACACTTGTCCCTTGTGCAGTGTTAAGGTTGACACGTTACAAAAAAGAAGAAAATCTCTTCTTTTTCGAAAATGCATTAAACAAATACTCGAGTTTCAATTATTCAACTAGATATGCGTAAGGTATTAATATTAAATGTTCACATTTAGTGGGCCAAAACTTTTTGAATCACAAAAGTTTTTCCCAAAAAAAAAGAAACTAAAGAACACTACAATTGGGCTAATATAAAAGCTTAGTTACAAAATAACAATTTTTTGGAAACAATAAATTGGTGAACTCATCCCTCTTCATTAGGTCATGTACAATATCGAACATCATAATTCTTATAGCAAATGATATTCTCTGGCAGAATCCTTAAAATCTACCAACTTTTTGGGTGGTCCTGATAAGGAAAGATAAGCGAAGTAAGTTCATACAACTTAGTGAGTTCTAGAGCAGACACTAGGATGACTATATGTCAGGCAAAAAAATAGACCTTTCCTACTCAATGGTAAATATAGTTCGCCCCTTGGCAAAGACCAATTGCACAAATTTATGACAGAATAAGCCTTTTGGTGTATTCACTATGTCTATACATTCATGCAAACAACCTTCTTCATGTTAGCCAGAAGACTGGTTCGTGTTTAGAGATCAATCATTCATTTTTTCCCTTTTCCATACTTGCCAATCTGGTTTGCAATGTACTTGCCTTACCAGAGGCTACATAACCATTATTCATATACTGTGATATGTCAGTTCAATGCACTTTGCATCGAAGGCAACACCATGAATTCATCACAGAGCCTTGTTTCATGTACTGCATATGTCAGTTTGATGGATATTTCATCGAAGGCAACACCATTAATCCTTTTCTTTATTTTGACCTTATGGTTCCTTTTTCAGATTAAAATGGGTAATGACTCAACACTAATTAAGGTTCTTTATCACTTTCAAGGAGATGCATGGCTAGACTTTTCACTGGACAAGTGAACTTACCTTGAACTAGACATGAATAAAAGCACATTACACACACATATAGTATAAAGGAACTCACCAGAAAACACAACAAGGCTTAGACCACAGGTTCATTGCCATTGTCTCGAGAGCTTTCGGGAGTTTCTTAAATAGGTATCAAACATCGATGAAGTTTGCTGAATACAGTGAACCCACACCTTCAAGCTAGCCTTAGTTCTAGAGCTTTCCCGGGTGTTGCAGAAATTTTTTTGAAAGAAAATAAAGTTTGCCGAATGAAACACAAAGCTTGGTCAATAAGCCAATACTGGCTTTACATAAATACAAACGGAAGGAAAACTTAGTGGGCAAGTTTATTCTCCCCACTAACCCTCTTTCAACAACTTGGACAAATAACTTTCTCTCTCTTTTTAAATGCATGTCATTTCAATATCAGGTATCTTGTCTCATTCTAACTAACCCTCTTCAGGCCAATTGTCTAGTTCAACTAGAATAATTAGACTAACAATACTAAAAAATAAAATCCTAACATCTATTAGCTATGGTGGTGGACACTCTGATAAAGGAGCTTCACCAACCACCAAGCCCACCTTAAAACGAACTTCGCTCGAAGGCATACTCATAGTCCTTAAGCACTTAGCAAGTTCTTAACATTTAATTTATTAGAATTTATTTTGTAAGCCTATCTCCAACAATAATACTCAAATGCCCTAGACTATGTTGGGCGAAATGTTACATGCCATCATATACACTTTCCTTTAACTCTTCTTCCACCTGCTTGGTTTCCCATACTTACCGTACTGGCAGTATACCTTGCGCTTAATGTCCTAGCAAACTTTTCGTGCCTGTTTCCTGGTGAATTCTATGGGTTTTCATAGCCAAGATATTGTCTTATACCCTTTTTACCTCATTTCTTTTGTCCCAACGGCTTACCCCGTTGTTACTATCCTAACAAGCTTACCTCATGTTACTGTCCCGATAGATTTACCCGTGTTTACTATCTCTATAGACTTACCCGTATTTACGTTCACAGGGGCTTATCTCTATTCTGTGTTTATTGTCCTAGTGGATTATCTATATTCTCTGTTTACTATCCCAACGGATTATCTTTGTGGATGTCATGGAGTCTTTTATCCATGGTCGTACTCTTCATACCTGGCTCAATGATGGAGCCAAGTAGATGCCCAAAGGGGCCATGGCTCCCCAAAGTATATTTTTTTCAATTTAGTCTTTTGTAAATATACTATGGCCCTCCCAAAAATATAAGTAGACCCCCAAGCTTTAAGATTTTTGCAATTCCCCCTTGTATATTTATTATAGTCTTCTTAAAAATATAACTAGGCCCCTCAAATATTTTTATAGTATTAAAATATATATATATATATAGTAGCCCGTTGGAGCTCTCATTTTAGTTTTTTTTGTAGCTTGATAAGGATGTTTGATGCTACTTTTTCTCTTCTAGAAAATGTTATTGAAAGTGACTCTAATTATTCTATTCGCGGGGATGCAACTACAGCATATAAGAAGATTACATCTTTTGATTTTGTTTTTATCTTACATCTAATGAAAAAGATAATGGGTATTGTAGATATTCTTTGTCAACATCTTCAACAAAAATCCCAAGATATAGTAAATGTTATGTTCTTAGTCTTAAGCACCAAAACTTTTATACAGAAGTTGAGAGAAGATGGTTGGGATAATTTGTTGGAAGTTGTGAAAGCATTTTTGTGAAAAGCACAATATTGAGGTTCTTGATATGGATTCTCCATATGTAGTAAAACGTGGTCGTCACCCACATGTTGATTTCAATATGGAGTAGCATTATCGTGTTAAGATATTCAATGCTGCTATAGATTCTCAACTTGTTGAGCTAAATAGTAGATTTAATGAACAAAAAATCGATCTTCTTACCTTTACCTCCACTTTGGATCCTAAGGATGCTTATAAATCCTTATATATAGATAATATTTGTTGTATTTTTGAAAAATATTATAAGCAAGAGAAAGTAATCTTGAAATATCAGCTGCAACATTTTAAGCAAAATGTTCCAAATCATCCGAAATTGCAGAATTTGTCCACAATTTCTAATCTTTGTCAAGGATTAGTCATGACACAGACGTCAAAGGTATATTTTCTTGTTAATAGATTATTCTGTTTTCTGTTGCCTCTTCTTGTTTCAACTGCAACTACAGAAAGAGCATTTTTAACGATGAAAATTGTCAAAACAAGGCTCCATAACAAAATGGACGATGAGTTTCTTACAGATAATCTTGTTGTTTATATTGGGAGAGATTGTTGAAAATTTTTATTCAGACTCTATATTTAGTTATTTTATTTCCTTGAAAGAACATTATGCATAATTTTAAGTAATAATGTGTTATTTCTTCTTAATTATTGGAATATTGCTTCTTTTGAATCGATTGTTTATACGTTTAAATCGATTATCATGTTAGAATATTGCTTCTTTTGAATTGATTATTTATATGTTTAAATCAATTGCCATGTTGGAATATTGCTTCTTTTGAATTGATTATTTATATGTTTAAATCAATTATTATGGTGGAATACTGCTTCTTCTTTTTTTGAATCGATTTTTTATATGTTTAAATTGATTGTTATGTTGGAATAATGCTTCTTTTGAATCGATTGTTTATATGTTTAAATCGATTGTTACGTAACACATCTAATTTTAACTTGACCCCCCCAAGATTAACATCTTGGCTCCGTATACCTTATTATGGTATAACATCTTTTATTTATGGTCTTAAACCGTATACCTTATATCTTTTACCATGTTTTCATAGCCTCTTTCATCTATGGTCTTATACCATTTGCCATCATCATTATGTCGCCCCAAAAGACCAATCGATATTTTTGTCGCGGTAAATACCATTCCATGATTTTCTTTTCTTGAATTCTCCTTTCATTACCTCCTCTACGCCACCTAACTTTGATGCTTAAACACTACAGTGTTCCCTCCGCAAGGCCCGAAGCTTTGCCTGAGGTGGTAACTAATAGGGTCACTCCCCATTTCCCATCTTAACTTTATTTATAACCTTGAGGGTTTTCCACAATCATGCAATGCATGCTTCTATCATACTATGACCATTTCATGCTTACTATCATGCATCTACAAAAATTCATGTTTATGTAAACATGGCATACTCAAACAATATAGATCATAACAAAAGGTTTGAAGTCTAGAACACACTTGAATCTTCATTATTTCCATGGGTTAGCCTTCTCGAACATCAGAGCTTGCGTTCTCTCAATCACTAAGCATTTCAACCAAAAATCATAGGTTCAACTTAATAGTCTCAACTTAACCCCATACATGTAGAACCCTCAAAATGATTCTAGAGTCCATAACTTTATTTCCTTATCTTTTACACACATAGAAGGGTTAAGAACCTTACCAGCTTATAGGTTTCCCTATTATTCCATTTCCATCATCATGAAGTTTGCTCCATACAGAACTTTCCATGACCATTCCTTCTTCAAGCTACCAAAGAAGATGAAAAAGAAAGAAAATGAAACAGAATCGAGAAGAAAAATCTTCCTTTGGAGACATCTCCTAACTATTTATAACCTTCCTGTGCTATTACCACCCTTATGAGAACAGCCCATAGCTAATTATTTTGTCTCCCATTAAGGAATCGATTGGTTCTCCACCATGTCCAACTTAGCTTTTAGCTTTCCTATTTCTTTCAATGGAGGCTGCCAACTTGCGGTGTCTTTTGATTTAGTCCTCTAATTATTCTCAATTTTCGAGTTAAATGGGAACCAGGTGTTACAAAATGTAACTATATTACTTGTTTTGGTTAACATCTTTTTAAGATTAAAAGTTGTAACACCCCTAACCCATATCCGTCGACGGAATAGGGTTACGAGGTATTACCGAACTATCACATCATAACATATACATATCTCATAAATTTAAACATTCAAACACATACATCATTCATATACAATCATATTGTCCCTTATAAGGCTCTATGAAATCTTAAAACATGTTTGGAAGAGGTTCGGGACTAAACCAATAACATTTGAAAACTTTGGGAAACTTAGAAAATTTTCTTGAATACAGAGGTCACATGCCCATGTGAACAGGTCCGTGTGCCTCACACGGCCATTAAACACACCCATGAGTTTATGCCGTGTGAAAACAAGGCATACATACTGACTTGCCTCATCACGGCCCAAGACATGCCCGTGTTCCAGGCCGTGTGAAAACTGGGGGGTATACTGACTTGGCCACACTGTCGTCCACACTTCTGTGTGTCTGGCCCGTGTGCCTATTCGAAATGGCCACACACACCCATATGCCAAGGCTGTGTGCCTCACATGGCCACCAGACACGCCCGTGTGTCTAGGCCGTGTGCAAGGCTGACTTGAATTTCTAATTATTTCCAGGGGACACAACCGTGCATCAAGGCCATATGTAACACTCGATCGAGCCACACGCCCGTGTGCTCAGCCATGTGGACATAAATAGGCCATTTGTAACCCATAATGGTCTACCCTACAAACTCAAAATATGGCACCAATTCATACATAAAAGGCAGCCCAAAACATAAACAAATTATACCCAATTCATAGCCTAAAAACATCAACCAATTTAATACACATTTTCTACTCCAAAACATACAATTCCATATACCAAAACCATCCATTTCACCTAGTTCCAATAGAAGCATTTTATCATCACTTTAACTTCCATTTCCAATATTACAAATATATCAATTCACCATTTCCATAATAATCTTGCCAAACACAAAACCAAATATATATATATACACCATAAGCACATATATGAGCACATATCATAAGCCAAACTCACATTCAACATTACTAAAACACATGTCCACATAACTCAAGCCTATAAATGCCATATAACCAAGTCACAAGTGTAAAATAACGAACTCAAAACCAGATAGTGTGATGCGATCTCCGCCGACTTCCAACCTAAGCGAACGTCCGAATCACTATAAAACATAGAAAAAATAACACAAAGTAAGCTATAAAGCTTAGAAAGCTCGTATGATATTAAACTTATCTTATTGAATAAACACATATTAAGCATTTACATGTACTATAACATAAATTCATTTGATTTCACCTTTATACCATAATTCTGATAAACCATAAAAGTAACATATTTTAATCCCAAGCTTAGCGTGTTTTTGGATGTTTATTTATATAATTTTGTGAATTCGATGCTCCTAATCCTTTAAATTTGTATTTCTATACTTAGAAGAGCATAGGAGAGCTAAAGGAACAGAAAACGGGTCAAAACCAGACAAAATGGGCCATCTTAAAGATCCACACGGCCTGGCTCGCGAGCCATGCGAATTTTCACACGGCCTGGACACCCTCACACGGGCTGAGTACACACCCTCGTCCCTATCGCACCCTGCTCTATTTTGACACAGAAAAAAGCCAATTTTTAGGGTTTCTAAGCCTTCTAAAATCTATAAATACACGCCAGAGGAAAACCTAAAAGAGCACGCAGAGTAGATCGAAGAAATTACTCAAAGGAAGCCGTCGGAATCATCTCAAAGCGGATTCACTCCAAGATTGAAGATCTCCATCAAGTTATTTAGAAGTTTTTGGGTTCTTTATGTCTTGTTGTTTTCTTAATTCTAAGATGTTTTCCTTCTACATTATGAACTCAACTCCCTAAATACCTAGGGAGAATGAAACCTATGATGAATCTTTTTATTTAATTATCTGAATTACAAGATAAATACTTGTTCTTGTTCTTAATTATGTGTTCTTAACCCTTGTTTTAATATTTTCAAGATATTAAGTCAAGATTGATGTGCTTATTCAGTGGATCAAAAGTCCCTGTTTAAGAGTAAATCTCGCGTAATTAACGGAGTTGATTGCAACCCTAGAAATAGGATGACATAAATCTGCTGAATTAGAGTCAAATCTAATAAGGGAGTCCATAGATCGAGTTAATGCGGCGATAGGGGTTTTAATTAGAAAGAGATTTTAATTAATCAACCTAGAGTCAGTTTTTTTTAGTCTCGAAAGAGATATTAACATAATTTAGGGATCTCTACGGATCAAGACAAGTGAATAAATCAGTTAATTCAGAGTCAGGATAATAAGTGAAGTCTAGGTGGATTCTTCCTTAGGTGTTGTCTTTATTCATTGGTTTATTCAATTACTTTCTTCCCTCTCTGTTGCGTTCATAATAAATTAGTTAGTTAAATTTTAGATTAAAATAAATCCCCTTAATTATTAAGCTAAATAATAAAAAGATAGTTATTACTAGTAATTTTAGTCTTTGAGGATACGATATTCCGAACTCATCAAAGCTATATTACTGTTCGATAGGTGTGGCTGCCTTTGTCAAAATATTAGTTTGTTTCGAGCCCATCAAGTTTTTGGCGCCGTTGCCAAGGATTAAAATATTAGGAACGCTTAATTTTTATTACTTTAGCCATTTTTATTTTTTATTTGGAATTTATTTTACTAAATTTTCTTTTATTTTGCTTCTGGCAGGTATTTTAGTTTATGACTTGAAGGAACCCGTCAGGACCATTACTTTTTGACAATGAAATAGAAAGTACCACTGGTAGAAATCATAGGGAAATAAGGCAAAGTCTACAGTATATAGAGGAAGAGTAAGAGGAAGATACCAACATTACCGAGGAGATGGCTAATAATAATCTGCTACCCCTGGTGGTTGCCGCAAATCCTGCTCCTCGTACTGTGTACAACTATGCTAAGCATAATTTGACTGGGGCTAAATTGAGTATTGTGAGGCCTGCTGTTGCTGTAAATAACTTTGAGCTGAAATCGAACACTATACAAATGATCCAACAATGTGTTCAGTTCGATGGTTTACAGGATCAGGATCTAAATACTCATTTAGCCAACTTTCTAGAATTCTGTGATACTTTTAAAATTAATGGCGTATCTGATGATGCCATTCGCTTACAGTTATTTCCCTTTTCATTGAGGAATAAAGCTAAACAGTGGTTGAACTCATTACCACGAGGTTCTATCACTACTTGGGAACAGATGACCGAGAAATTTCCATTAAAATATTTTTCGCCAGCTAAAATGGCAAAGTTGAGGAATGATATCTCTTCTTTTGTGCAGATGGATTTAAAAACTCTTTACGATGCATGGGAGAGGTATAAGGACTTATTGAGAATGTGCCTTCATCATGGGTTACCTCTATGATTACAGGTTCAAACCTTCTACAACAGTTTGAACCCTCACTAGGCAATCGATTGACGCAATTGACCATGCAAGATTTCTAAACAACAAAACCCCTGAAGCTGCTTATGAGTTTATAGAGGAGATGTCACTGAATAAATATCAGTGGCAAGTCATGAGAACAAAGCCGACGAAAGCCGCTAATGTTTTCAACCCCGACGCAGTCACCATGCTATCAAACCAAGTAAAGCTCTTAAATAAAAAGATTGATGGTTTATCCATTTCTACGCAGGTACATTCGATGATGCAATACGACACAAATGGAGGAGGGATGAACATCATAGAATATCCATCCTACAACCCGAGCACTGAGAATGAACAATTTCACTATATGGGTAACAATTCTAGACCTCAGAATAATCACTATAGTAACACTTACAATGCAGGTTGGAGGAACCATCCCAATTTCTCATGGGGTGGTCAGGGAAACCAGAGACCACAACCCCTTCCTAGCTTTCAACAACAACCCTACCAATAGGAGAAGAAGCCGAAACTTGAGGAGATGCTAACAAAATTCATCTCGGTGTCAGAAACCCATTTTTAAAACATAAAAATAGCACTAAAAAATTAGCAAGCATCGATTCAAAGGCTCGAGACCCAAATAGGTCATCTTGCTAAACTAATCTCGGAACGACCACAAGGTAGCTTGCCGAGTAATACTGAACCTAACCCAAGAAAGTAACTTAATGCCATCATCGTGCACGACGAAGAAGGGTTAGTGGAACCTGAATCTGAACCGAGGCAAGAATCAGTGGTAAGTAAAAGTAAGGTTGGGGTAAGCCACAGTGCATAGAAACCAATATGAAAAGAGCATAAACCTCGTGTGCCATATCCTAACACGAAATTTATTGAACTCTTAAAAAGTTACATATTAACTTACCGTTTATCGAAGCTCTTTAGTAGATGCCCAACTCAGTTAAATTTTTAAAGGAGCTTCTAGTAAACAAATAGAAGTTAGATGATGCGTCGCATGTGGAGTTAAACGCAGTTTGCTCAGCCATTTTACAGAATAAACTACCTAACAAATTAAAAGATCCAGGGAGTTTTACTATTCCTTGTTTAATTGGTAGTTTAGATATTAACAATGCATTGGCTGATTTAGGGGCAAGTATTAACGTCATGCCCTATAAAATGTTTAAGAAACTAGGTCTTAGGAAACCTAAACAAACTAGGATTAGCATTCAACTAACAGTTAAAACTATTAGATTTCCTAGGGGAATTGTTGAGGATGTGCTTGTAAAAATTGATAAATTTATATTCCCAGTTGACTTTGTTGTTCTAGACATGGATGAGGACAGTGATGCACCTTTAATCTTAGGATGACCCTTTTTAGTAGCTGCTAGAACTATCATTGATGTTAGCACAGGAGAATTGACACTTCGTGTAAGGGATGACACGATTAAAATCCAAGCTCGTGATTCTGCTAAGATATGTAGTGATCGAGATGATTTTACGAGATCTGTTAATGAAAGTAACATTGTAGCTTAAACTTTTTTCAGGAAATCCCTAGGAAGAAAGTGATAGAGCCATATTCTATCCTATGTGACAAAAACAGAATGACTCATGAGGAGCGAAGGATTCGAATCGATGAACTAGATGAATGGAGGACACTTGGCCAGGAGAACCTAAGAATAAACAAAAAAAAAAACTGAAGCAACTCCATAACGAACTTAAAGGTGGAACAAATCACTTCGAGGTTGGGGACCAGGTACTGTTGGATAAAACAGACCCTCGAATAACCGTTGTAGAGCTTAATGCAAATGGAGCAACTCCTTTTATGGTACTCAATGTCTTTTTATATGGGACAATCGAGGTAACTCATTCTAATTTCAGCACTTTTAATGTAAATACTACTCGACTCAAACCATATGTTGATAATAGAATTGATAGAGAAAAAGAGGAGTTTCGACTCCGTGAACCTTCATAAAGTGATGAACATAAGGTAAGTCTAGCTTAAGACTTTAAACAAGCGCTTCTCGGGAGGCAACCCGAGCACTAACCCTACTAATTAGTTTATTTTCACTTTTGTTCATGTTTTAATGGAGGTTTTTGACCCACACAGCCTGGCCACACGGGCGTGTCTTTGGCCGTGTGGATCCTGGAGATTAAATTCCCTAAAAATTGACAGAGACATGGCCCAAATTTATTTTGCATGGGCGTACGACATGGCCTTGTAGACCACATAGCCTGGACACACGGGCATGTCTTAGGCCGTGTGAAAACTGGAGCCTTACTTTTCAAAATTTAAACAAGTCAGGGGGCTCCATGGCAAGACACACGGCCGTGTGTGCAATCACACGGGCAAGACACACTGCCGTGTGTGCAATCACACGGCGTGTCAAATTCCACACGGGCGTGTCCTAAGCCGTGTGGAAACTGGAGCTTAATTTTTCAAAATTTAAAATTTAAAACAAGTCAAAGGGCTCCACGAAAAAGACACACGGCTGTGTGTGCGATCACACAAGCGTGTCAAATTCCACACGGGCGTGGAAGAAGCGAAAGACTTCGTACACGGCCGTGCGACGTGGCCGTGTGAATACTAGGCTTTTAAATTTCGCGATGAACACGGATTGGAGTTCGAGCCACACGGGCATGTGACACGGCCGTGTGGTCCAACACGGGCCGTTACACGACCGTGTCACTTATAAAACCCCCACTTTTCTTTTTTCTTCTTCTTCCTTTTTCCCCAAAACTCACCCTAAACCCTAGTCGCTGCTCCCTTAACTTCGGCCATCGTCCTCTTCCTCCTACTTTCTCTTTTCTCCCTTCTTTCCCAACCCGAGACTCCCTTTTTTTTCCCTTTTTTTTTCTTTCCTTTTCTTTTCTTCTCTTTTCCTCTTTTCTCTTTCTCTTTCTCATATTCTTCCTTATGCCATCACCGCTGCTAACCTCCCCTTGCCACTTCCGGCCACCGACGACCTCCACCTCCACCCCTTATCCTTTTTCCTTCTCCCCTTTTCTCCCTTCTTCTTTCTCCATTCTCTTCATTCCCTTTTCAAAAGACTTATATTTTATATTTTAAACTATATTTTAGTTTTTTTTTAATAATTGTTCCTAATCTAGTAATCCCTTAATGTTCTTCCACAGTTGTGTTTATTTTCTTAATAGTTGCTTAGAATCATGAAATTCACTTTGCTATATCCACAATTCCGCATTCACTATTCAACGGATTTCATCCAAAATTCAGGAAGTTTCACTTATCTCCCTTTCTTAAGATTTTCTTATTATATTTTCATTATCTATTTTGTTACATTGAGGACAATGTGCATCTTAAGTGTGGGGAGGTTGATTATATCATTATTAGAAAATTCCTGAATTATATCTTGTTCTTAAGTAAATTTTCTCATATTACTATTAGAATAAAATTTTTATTGATTTATGTTTTTATTGATATGTTTTGGATTAAGTCATAGGTAATTGTGCATAGATGGTTTAAACTTTAAGACATAAGAGAATCAAGCATGATAAGTCTATTTTCAAAATTAAAATTTGTTAGGTTGTTTTTCTTAAATTTAAATATTACCTTGAAGTTTGAGATTTACAAGATTGACATCAAAAACCGTAATTTTTGTGAGATTTTGAGCCTTTATGAGCATACACTTTTCTTGCTCACTTTATTATTGGTTATGAGTGTGTCAATATTTATTTATTATTCTAGAACTTGCTTCGATTATGCATGTCAAAACCACACCTTTGATTTGGTATACTGAGATGATAAAGGCACCTAGGTTTTAACCCACTTATTCCATTAAAAGCCTACCTTCATAATTAACCCTTAGAGAACCCCTTTGGGCCTGATAAACATTTTTTTGATTGACCATTAATATTAATCCAAAACTTATTCTTTTTGATTCATTGAAATTTTTTCCTATTGTAGTAACCTTCTTTTTGTTGAGATTTGATTTGGCCAGTTTCCTAACTATGTTCTTTATTTCAGTTGTTAAATTCTTTTTTATTATTGTAAAAAAAAGTGGAAATATATATATATATATATCATTTATTTTAATTATTACTAGTTCTATGTTATTTGAGCTTAAGAAGTTAATTTTACATTTTGAGAAGAAACTCGTGTTATTTCAATTGATGTAATTATTTAGTATTAGTTTATTTTTCTAGTTTGGTAAATTGTCAATTCGATCTCGATTTTAGCCCTCTAATTCAGCCTTTATCCACACCTCTAAACCAAGCCTCATTACAACCCTTTAAAGACCTTTTGATTTGTGTATTATCTCATTTTATAGTGGTGGAGATTTAATTTTCATGCAAGCTTATGGTAATAACTTTTAATGTTTGACTTTTGAGTGCTTAACTTTTTAACCTTAAACACGTTGAGTGATTTGAGTGAATCTTTAGTGAGGATGTCAAATCTTGTTGGTTTTGAGTTAAATTATCAATGTGTGAATTATCTATGAATTATGATAAGACATTATTGATGAGAATTATGAACTGAGGAAGTTTAATTTTAATGGTGAGTTGAGAATTTTACTTGAGGACAAGCAAACACTTAAGTGTGGGGATATTTGATAAATCATAAAAGTAACACATTTTAATCCCACGCTCATCGTGTTTTTGGATGTTTATTTATATAATTTTGTGAATTTGATGCTCCTAATCCTTTAAATTTGTATTTCTATACTTAGGAGAGCATAAGGGAGTGAAAGGAACAGAAAACGGGCCAAAACCGGACAAAATGGGCCATCTTAAGGATCCACACGGCCAAGCCAGAACCACATGGGCAGGGCACATGCCCGTGTCAATCGCTAGCCATGCGAATTTTCACACGGCCTGGACACCCTTACACGGGCTGAGCACACGCCTGTGTCCCTGTCACACCTTACTTTGTTTTCATGCGGAAAAAAGCCAATTTTTAGGATTTTTGAGCCTTCTAAAATCTAAAATAACAATCCAGAGGAAGACCTAAAAGAGCATGCAGGGTAGATTGAAGAAATTATTTGAAGGAAGCCGTCAGAATCATCTCGAAAGCGGATTCACTCCAAGATTAAAGATCTACATCAAGTTATTTAGAAGTTTTTGGGTTCTTTATGTCTTGTTGTTTTCTTAATTCTAATATGTTTTCCTTCTATGTTAAGAACTAAACTCCCTAAATACCTACGGAGGATGAAACCTATGATGAATCTTTTTATTTAATTATCTGAATTACACGATAAATAGTTGTTCTTGTTCTTAATTATGTGTTCTTAACCCTTTAATATTTTCAGGATATTAAGTCAAGATTGATGTGCTTATTCAGTGGAGCAAAAGTCCCTGTTTAAGAGTAGATCTCGCGTAATTAAGTGGAGTTGATTGCAACCCTAGAAATAGGATGACATAAATCTGCTGGATTAGAGTCAAATCTAATAAGGGAATCCATAGATCGAGTTAATGCGACGATAGGGGTTTTAATTAGAAAGAGATTTCAATTAATCAACCTAGAGTCAGTTGTTTTTAGTCTCGAAAGAGTTATTAACATTATTTAGGGATTTCTACGGATCAAGACAAGTAAATAAATCGGTTAATTCAGAGTCAGAATTATAAGTGAAGTCTAGGTGGATTCTTTCTTGGGTATTGCTTTATTCATTGGTTTATTCGATTACTTTCTTCCCTCTTTGTCGCGTTCATAATGAATTAGTTGTTAAATTTTAGATTAAAATAAATCCCCTTAATTATTAGGCTAAATAATAAAAATATAGTTATTACTAGTAATTTTAGTCCTTGAGGATACGATATTCCGGACTCATCAAAGCTATACTACTGTTCGATAGGTGCGCTTGCCTTTGTCGAAATATTAGTTAGTTTCGAGCCCATCAAATTCCAATCACATAATTAACAAAGCTTTACAAGTTTATTTATTTCTATGCTCATACGGATCAAAAATATTCTTATCAATTCGATCACATTTATATATACAAAATCAACTAACTATATAACTTCATTC
Source organism: Gossypium rotundifolium (assembly GCA_025506655.1). Taxonomy (NCBI): domain Eukaryota; kingdom Viridiplantae; phylum Streptophyta; class Magnoliopsida; order Malvales; family Malvaceae; genus Gossypium; species Gossypium rotundifolium. The sequence goes on along the minus strand of CP106731.1, from coordinate 39,769,746 downwards.
AAACCAACATTCCTCACATTTTCTTTAGCCAAGGTGAATCGTGTTAATTATCATCAAGTAACAGTATTTCGCATGTTATATACCTTATGTATATATAGTTAAAACAAACATAACTCATGCCTCATTTAACATCCAATTCATACCTCTATATAGCCAAATGAATTCATTTTGGCATAAAACATATTTATACACAAATCTTTCTCATTTCATATACATGATAAAATATGAACTCACCACTTTCATTCGATTCTCACATAAGTTTTGTACGTACATTTATTACTTATTTCGATCGTACTTTCATTCTTGTCTTGACTATGCCCGTTGAACCATTCGAAATCACTAAAGATACGTGGAAATCTCGTATAACTCATACAATGCCATATCCCAGATATGGTCTTACATGTTATAGTATATCGATGCCAAAAGCTCAGCTATGGTCTTACACGAATCTCATATCGATGCCAATGTCTCAGACATGGTCTTTTACAAATCTCATATTGATGTCAATGTCCCAGACATGGTCTTAGATGAATCTCATATCGAAATCCTAATGTCATGACATTTAGATCCTAAGCTATTCCTAAGGTTCGTACGGGACTTCCGAACATCAGAAGTCTGTCGATTGTGCTCGTACTCATTTCCAATCAGCATTATAATTCAATTCAATAATAGTAATAAATTTATAGCACAATTTAACAGCATTTATTAACATACAAACTTACCTCGATCATTAAAACAATGGAACGGATCGACTAGTCCGATACTTTATCTTTTCCTCAATCTATACTCGTGTTTCGCTTTTCTCAATCTAGTTATAATCAAAACCAGCTTATTTAATTATCTCTCTATTCAATTTAATCCAAAATTTACTTTAAAATACATTTATACTTTTGCTCCCATAATTTCACATTTGTGCAATTTAGTCATTATCACATAAAATCACAATTTCATGAAATTAAACACAAACCCAAGCTAGTCGGATTTTCCATATATTACTATCAGCTCATATTTTAATTTATTTCAGATTTTAACCACTAAATTTCACATTTTCAAAAATTAACCTTTTTTTGACATTTTTGTCAAAAAATACCTTTATAAAACTAGTAAATCTATCAATAAAATTTCATAAACTATCATCAAGCGTCAATTTACTCAAACATTAAACAATGACAACATGTTAAATCTTTAACAATTTCAAAAATCAAGGTACGGGCTAGCTAGAATACGAAGCAACGATCTCAAAAACATAGAAATCATTAAAATGGAATTAAAACCGTACCTAATCAAGCATTTGAAGCTTGGTCGAACCAAAAGCTTCTCCCATGGCTGCCATTATTTCTAATTTTTGGTGGAGAAATGCTGAAAAGATGATGATTTTAATTTGTTTTTATTAAAAATTAACTTTATTAACTAATTACCAAAATATCCTTTAAAAACATTAGTAATTACACCAAATGCCACTCCACTATCATCCACTAACTCATAAATGTCCTATTTACCACTTAAGGACCTTTACTTTAATGTTCTATAGCTATTAGATACTTTTAGCTAATAGAACTCTACTTTTACACTTTACGCAATTTAGTCCTTTTTACCGAATTAAGCATTCAAACAGTAAAATTTTTTTACGAAACTTTCACATAATAATTCTATCATGCTATAAACTTTAATAAAATAATAAAATTAATATTTTAACTTCAGATTTTTGGTCCCAAAACCACTGTTCCGATTTGACCCAAAAGCGAGCTGTTACAAAAGTCGCTCCAAACATAGAAGATTTTAAAGTTTTTGAAGGAATTGATTAACATGATTTTTTTTTTAACTCAACGGAAGATATAAAAAATTCTCAAAAGTTATTCTTTGATAGAATTAAAACTTAAATAAGGAGTTGCATCCTTTCAAGACAAAATCTCGAAGTATTGAATATCAAAAGTTACCCTAGTTCAATTCTTATGAACCTCATCTTTCAATATAAGTTTAAAAAGTGGTCATCCATTCAAAATCAAATTTCAAAGATCTTTAGATTAGTTTTCAAGTAATTTTCAAACAATCCCTTCAATTTTTTTATTATTATATAAAAACAAGAACACATTAGATTACATTAACTTAAATTGGGCACAACCGTAATCTATTTTATCGAAAATAAGACTTCTAAAACCTTCCTAGGTGAATTATCATACACCTGCAAACCTTCTTTCTCGTCAAAAGTCATTTTGGGTAGGAAATCAACAACTTGATTATTTTCTTTAGCAACATGCCTCCAAGTCTAATGAGCTTTATGCAAAAAAATCTATTGAATCCACCTGATCAAAGCAGAATTCGAGTCTATCGATGAACTTTCTTGGATAGCTTTGACCATCTGCAAACTATCAAATTGAATCACTACCTTGTTGTATCCCTATCTTTGGAAACACTTCCCCAAATATCAATTAAACTCGAGAATCCATTCCTCATTCCCATCCCATACCACTCCTCTAGCGACTCCAATTCTTGAGTCCAATTTTACCACACCATCAATATTTAACTGGACCTAATTACCTATTAATGGCTGATTAGAACTATCCTCATTTTGATTAATTTGAATATTCTTATGCGTTAAGATATACTGTTTTGCCGAGTTATAAGAGACTTTAGCAATCTCAAATGAACTCAAAGATACACCTTGGAAGGTGAAAAGATTTTTGTTTTTTTAAATGCACCAAGAAAACAAACCAAAAAGACAATTCTAGCTAACCCTTCCTATAGTCATCCTTAAGTGGTTCTACAAATTAAAGACAATCCACTCATAAAAATTGCCTGAGAAAAACTTGCTATAATGGTTTATCGAGATAACCTGCAACCAAACTTCCTTGGCTGTTGAACAGTCTCTAAGCACGTGTAAGATATCTTCCAAGGCATAACCACATATGAAACAAAAGCTATTATTTTTAGTTCCATGTTTCACTTGTTCAACATTAGTAAGTAGTCATTGTTTGAGTACTAACAAAATGAAGAACATTACCTTTTGGGGACCCTGAAACTTCCACACCATTTTACAAGCCACATCTCTAAGGATCTAAGATCCCTCCCGTAACATTCAATATGCATGTTTCACAAAAGACCCTATTAGAGAACATGTCCATGTAATCTTATCTAGTCTTGCTATAGGATAGGGAGGGGGAATACTCACAATTTGTCTAATAACATCTTCCGATAACCAAACTCGAAAGAGGTCTAGATTCCACGTGCCTTCATTCGTTACCATTTCACTAAGTAAACAATCTGAAATAAGATTAGCCTGAGAAGGAATTTGCTTAATCAAAAGACATAAACCCGAAATCCAGGAATTTTTCCAACACTAAATGCTATTTCCATTTCCTACTTATCAGGCTAAATTATCTCGAAGTAGAGGCTAGACCTTGGAAAGGGCCTTCCAAAGAAATGAACATATAGTACTTTTCCAGTACTCTCTTCTTCATGCTATTTGGATCGAAGAACACAAACCCATAAGTTATTATCATTTGAATCTATATTGAACCTAAGTTTCAGCAAAAATAAGGTGTTTTGATCCCGCAATTGCTTAATTCCAATACCACCACAATAAAGTGATTGACAGACTGAATCCCACCTGACAAGAGCAACATTTTGCCTACCGTTGGAGAATCCCCAACTGAACTACCTAACCATGCATTCCATCTCCACACAGATTCCTTTGGGGATCATTATGGATTGCATAAAATAAGTGGGGATTGATAATAGAACCACTTGCTCTAAGGTAGCTTTGTTCGCTAGAGAAAGTTGTCTAGCATCCCAACTCAGCAATTTACTACAAATCTTTTCCACCACAAACCTCAAGGTACTATTAGTAACTTTTCCATGAAAAAAATGTACACCTAGATAATATCCAAGATTCTAAACTTTTTGAAAACCAAGCAGATCACTTATCAGCCTCCCGAAATAATCATCAACTGCATGTCCACTTTGCTAAAGATAATCAAGTCAACTACAAAGAAAAGATGAGAAAAGACCGGTCTAGATCGGGATAACTGGATATGACACCACTTTTCGATAGAAATAGTAGAGTAAATATTATGTCCAAGTCATTCCATGCACAACACAAAGGGATATGGGAACAATGGGCATCCCTGTCGAATCCCTCTAATGGGATTGAATTTCTGTGTGGGCACCCCGTTCCACAACATTTGCATGGTAGAATTAGAAATAGTAGATATAATTACATTTTTGAGAAAATCTGAAATACCTATAGCCTGAAGAGAAATGTCAATAAACTCTTATTGCACCTTATCATAGACTTTCTCTAAGTCAATTTTAACTGTCATCCATTGCTTATTATTTCGTTTACCTTTCATAAAGTGTATCACTTCTTGCGTTATAACTATATTATCAATGATGTTCCTTCCCGCAATAAACCATGCTTGCTTTTGTACAACGGTATTGGGGAAAATAAGTTTAAATTGATTGGCTAGTATCTTTATAATCAACTTGTATAAAATGGAACACAGACTAATAAGGCGAAATGAGCAAAATTTTTAAAAGTTGCGACCTTTGGAATAAGAAGAATAAATGTATTATTCAACTTTGGATCTATAATCCCTCCAACAAATACCTTTTTAACCCAATCACATATAGAACTGCCAACTACCTTCCATTGATTTTGAAAAAAAGAGAGCATGAAAGTCATCATTACCTGGGGCCTTCAAAAGGGTCATATCAAATAAAGCATTTTGATTTCCTTATCAGAAACCGCCCTACCCAAAAACCAATATCGCAAGCAATAAGACGTGAAAAAGAATTAGGAGGTAGACCTCTTATGAGTTCCGGGACCTCACCATAAAACTTTTGAAATAAACCAACTACTTCAAATTGGAGGGCATCTAAGTCATAAATCCAGTCACCATCGACATTTTGCAAAGCTATGATTCTATTACACTTCATTCTTTGAACAGTATGTTTGTGGAAAAACTTAGTGTTCTGATATCTCAATTTGAGCCAATCATAGTTAGCTTTTTGCTTCCATAATAGTTCCTCATGATGAAGAACGATTTTCAACTCCTTCCACACCTTCATTTTTAGATGAAATAAATGGTTAAAACTAGAACATTTCATTTCTCTTTGAATACTTGACAATTTATTAATCAATTGTCTCTTATGAGTTCCAGTATGATAATAAATCGATTTATTTCATTCCTAAAAGCTAGACATAAATTGAGAGAGAGATGCTGACATACTCCTATTGAATTTCCATTTACTTTGGACAAAACCAAAGAAATTTGGATACTGAATCCACCCCGTCAAGAAGCGAAAAACTCTTCCTCTAAGCGTGTTAAGCTCGGACTTAAGGACAAAATGAGAGGTTTATGATCAAATTTAATTCGCGAAAGATGGGTAACGACGTTGTTAGTGAAGCCTTTCATCCAAGCATCATTACCAATAGCTCGATCTAATCTCTCAAAAATACCACCTCTATGTCAAGTGAAGGAAGGACCTCTAAACCAAAAGTCATATAATTTAGCCGAGTCAACAAATTCACCAAATAAAGAGCATTTCCTCCCACCGAAACGTCTGCTTTTATTGTCCCTAATGGAAAGAATAGCATTAAAGTCCCCAATAACCACCTAAGGAATTTGTTCTGAAGGAATAGACGATTCAAGGCCTCCCAAAGTAGCTTTGGTTTCTGTCTGTTAGGACTACCACAAACAAAAGAAATAAAAATAGCCTTCAAGAGAATACTGCTTAAAACTCGTATCAAAATAAATTGGGGTGGTGTGGAATAGAGGTGGGCATGGTAGGGCCGGCCCAGATAAAATTTTAGGCTCGTTTTTAGGCTGGGCTCGGCCTCGGCAAGCCACCCCCATATTAATTTTTTAAATTTTTCATTAAATAAAAATTTTAAAAAATATTAAAATAAAAACAAATAAAAATATGTAATTTTTTAGCTTTTTCATTAAATAAAAATTTTAAAACAAATATTAAAAAAACAAATAAAAATATGTAAATTTAAAAAGTATATTTAATTAAAATAAAATATATATTTAATATATAATTGGTAAGGCAGTAGAGCTCGAGTCAAAAAAGTTTTACCCGAGCCCGGCCCATTTTCTAAACGGGCCTCTTTTTTTGCCCAAACCCATATTTCGGGCCTATATTTTTACCCGAACCCTCCTATTTTTTGGGCGGGCCGTTGGGCCGGGCTACCATGCCCACCTCTAGTTTGGAACCACCTCAACCCAAATCGAGTCCTTCCAACCAATCCAAATACCCCAGGGTATCTAATTGCTTTCACATTATGAGAACATTGAAACCTAAACTTAGCAATATTAGAATCAACCTTGGCACCACTAACTTTCGGCTCAAGTAGACCAACAATATCCAATTTATACTCACAAAAAATACCTGAAAATTTAACACTAGTAAAACTCTAGCAATTCTTAGAAAAATTCATAGATAAATTCATATTCAAAAAAAAAAAAAAAGAGATAAAGCCAACCTTTCTTTGGTCATCACTCATGTCTGTTTGGTCGATTCTCCGCCTCATTCAAGTCACCATTACCGATTTCTTTTTCCAATTGAGAAGCAATAAGCTCAACTATGTAGTTCATTGAATCGGTTAAAGGAACTTGAGAACTTTCAATCATCTTGAACAAACTCCCACGACCACGTAAAGTTTTGTTGAGTTTCTTTCCACCCCTACCGATTTTGATTTTCTCACTAGTACCTTTCCCTTTTATATTGGAATTACTATTGCCACCGACTGTCAAACTCCTACCAACGCCTGTATATGTGGAATTCGGGTGTAAACTCTCTTTAAATATAATTGTCGAATTTTTTTTAGGATCCAAAATGCCATTGCTCATTGATATTTCAACCTCCACTAGTCCTTTGAAACTTGGATTGAAATGAGAAGTGGTTTCAGAATTGATTCTAGCAACCATGCTTGTTCCACTATAGCATTAGAAACATTAGGGAGGAAAACAAATAGGGGTTCAAATCCATACTCTAGTTCAACTTGGTCCAACTATGCTTAGGCCTACATATTCTGGTCCGGTAAGCCGAGTCCACTGCATCACTAAAAATACCATGCTTAACTAATTTTCCAACAGGCTTCACTAACACCCATTGGTTCAGCCCATTCCTTAGCACTAACTACCAACTTGGGCCTTTGGAAGAACTTTCAACCCCTAACATTGAACTGCTACCCATGCCATAATTTTCACCATTCGAGGCTTCTAACCCAAATTGCCTCCTTTAGTCCACCTGAAGAAATTTTCCAATCTTCTCTTGATATGGACCAGGATCTAATCTGCCAATCTTAGTTGGGCCCCCAGAAACTACCCTATCCATAACCTCCTTACCTTTATTATAGGATCATATAATTTTTCTCAATACCTGAATAATTATCTTCTTCTTCCTTATCTAAGGAAAGCTATGTAGTAAATCGGGATCCCATATCTTTGCCTTCAGAATTTTTCACTCCCGATCTTTGAAGCTCTCTTGGTTTTCACTTGGATTTCTTCTCTACCAACATCCAAGGCCTGTAAGCTTCTAATCCCTTCATCGTGTCGACCTCCGCCATTGACATATCAGACGGTGAAGTTTGATCCTCTGATCACACCATACTCTCGACCATTTATCAAGAATCATTCATATGACCATACCATCCACAATAGAAGCAAACTACTAGTAAAGATTCATACTCAATGCGCAGGGGAATGTCATTAATCAACACCCACAAGATTATCGGTTTGTCCAGATGAACATACATCACCATACGAGCAAAACAACCCCTCGTTCTACTATCCATGCTAAAGTCCAGTTTAGCAACCTTGGTTACCATTTCTCCAATCTTCTAGAGAACCTTTTTCTTATACAGATTTCCCAAGAGGCTTGGTAATCTAACCCAAGTCATCACACCACTAGGGTAAGGTTATGCAAGATTAAAATCTATGGTCCAAGGTTGCACCGTCAAGTGTTGCCCGTAGATGACCTAGGGCCATTGAGAGAGTACTTTTTTGAAATCCCCTTTATTTTGAAACTTTGCCAAGAAATATCCATTTCCGATATCCACCAGTTGGAATGAAAAAAAGGCCTCTAGAGGCTATGAACCTTATTGTGGAGAGTCACATATCCTATGCTCCACCCCAAGAGTTTTAGCACTACTGTAGTAGACATGTCCCTGATGAGAAATTGGTGTACCCTTTCCAAAAACTCAATCGAAAGAATGCCATTAATAGTCGACTTTTTAAATCCCTTTCGTAAAAATCAAAATCATCATCCCCTTCTAACCTTATAGTTTTAGTCATCTTCTTCAGGTCAGAATGGCCTTTACCCATTAACCTCTCTTTCGAAGATAAGGTCGGTTCAAATGTCAAGTCCATAGCCACAGCTACATTTGATACGACGTGTTTGTCCTTAAACCACACCATCTTAGTGATTCGATCTTCTGTAGAATGTATTTCATCCTCATCGCCCTCAGAGAGAAAACTCACCATTTCTATTTATATAATAACCTTATACTTTTTTAAACATCAGTCCCTTCAATTTCAGTTTTAAGATCAAGATTCAATAACTTTTGAAGTTAACTACATTTATTCAATATTAAGTTTATATGACCTTTAGATCTAAAATTTATTGAAGGAAAAAAATAATATGTTTTCTTTTTAAAAAATATAGAGATTGAAACTAAAATTTGATAAATTAATTAATATATCTCAAAACTTTCAACTCATATTTTCATTAAGAAAATATATGTATCAAACTTCAAACACATAGAAGTAAAACTCTTGGTTTAATTTGTCATTTTAGCCTTAATTAACAAGTAGTTTACAAAGTACTTTTCATATGTACATAGACAAATAAAATACAAACTCTTTGTATCTTTTTCTTTTATAGAACTTTTTGGTAGCTAAACCCCATCAATATAATAAAAGGACAAATGCAAAGGATAATGCCTAATCATGGGAACAAAACTCAATTTTTTTTTAAAATTAAAAATCAACTACGTACATGTCAAATCATTATATTTACCATTTTTTTAGGGCAATTTACCAAAAAAAGCCTTAAAATTTCAAAAATTACGAAATGGGCGGTTTGTAGAAAATTTACGGAAAGGGCCATTTCCCCAAAAACGCATCCACGTCGGCGCATTTTTAGGAAATCGACCTAAAGCGCACCCACAGGACGCGTTTTGTCCACCTCAACAAAAGCGCGTCCACGTGGCGCGCTTTTCTTTGAGGTGGACAAAACGCGTCCCAGAAGCGCTTTTAGCCACAATCATATTTTTTGACCGTTGGCTCCCCAACGATCGAAAAAAGAAAGTATAAAAGCCCCCACCCTTTATTTTTTCACATTTCAATCCTTTCTCAATATTATCTCAATTTTCTCTCAATTTTTCTCAATTTTCTCTTAATTTTCTCTCAAGGTCCTTAAAATTTACTCTCAAATTTCAAAAATAGTCCATTACTATTTACTGAAAAAGCCCTTTTATTTTTTAATATATCTTTTTGGAAAATTTTAAAATTTTTATCGGATTACAATGGTAGGAAATTTTTTATCGCCAATGGCGCGACAATTTACGACAAGCACATTTTCGTCGAGCAAATGAAAATGGTAAGTTTTAATTTTAATTTTTCAATATAATTTAATTTTTTTCAATTATGCAATTTTAATTAATTGTTAATTTTATAATTTTTAAATAGTCGTAGATCGGTGTTGGAATGTTATATTCGCAACATGCATGGCCCCCATCGCCTTGATCGAGAATTACTGCGGGAAGCGGGTTTTTGCACGTGGCCACGATAGTAGGGGTTCAAGTTGGAGCCGCCTTTGATCGGTGCGTTGATTGAGAGGTGGAGACCGAGACCCAAACTTTCCATCTGCCATGCGGAGAGTGTACCATCACTCTAGAAGATGTGCAATTGTAGTTGGGATTACCGGTGGATGGGTCGGTAGTCACCGGGTCCGTAACATCTACCGATTGGATGGCCATATGCTACGAGCTTCTAGGTGCCATTCCGGATAGAATTCAAGGAGCTCGGATCAATATGGACTAGTTACGAGACGCAGTCCCGGAGCCAAACGAGGGTTCGACCGAAGTAGAAAGAATACGGTATGCTCGGGCATACATTCTTCAAATAATCGGAGGCTATCTGATGCCGGACGTCTCTAGAAACCTCGTCCACGAGATGGCTCCTGAAACTTGTTGATTTTAGAGCGGTAGGTGAATTGAGTTGAAGTCCGCCATCTTTGTCGAGGTTGTACCGGGAGATGTCTTGAAGCGGGCGGCGAGTAAAGCAAAAATTGGAGGTTGCCTATCATTACTGCAGTCATGGGTATGGTTCCGATTTCCATTTTTACGCCCTCGACTTGACCATATTCATTTCTACTGATAACGAGGTAAATTTAATATTATATTATACAATTATTTCGTAGATTTATAGTATAATTGCATGCTAAAAGTTTATTTAATTAGGTGGAACCATTCGGCGAGTCATGTTGGAATACCTAACTCGCTTGAATATATACGGCTCCTATTGGACCAAAGGTCGGAATCACAAGTAAGTTTCGAATTTTGTTATTATAATTTAGTATTTCGAATGTAGTGTCTAATATTAGGTATATAACTAATATTTTGGTAATGTTAATATAGTTTCAATGGACACCGTACGAGGATCCAAAAATTCGGACAGTAATTCCGGAGGAGTTCCTCCAAAATCCGAACGGTTGGCATGTAAAGGTCCCATTGATCACCTACGCGGCCGTGGAGATGCACCAGGCAGATCGAGTTCTGCGGAAATTTGGATTTCGGTAACCGATCCCCGTGCCACCGGAGGTGCTCGATGATGAGCACATAGTGGACTTACTGCAGCCGCACACGAATTGGCCAAGATTTTAGTCGAGTCATATCGAGACGTGGGAGAACCGGTATGACTATATACGACCGGGAACCGATAGTCATTTCGGAGTTAGCGTGTGTGCCGGAGTACATGCCATGGTTTAGGATCCATGGCAAGCCGTATCTGATATCGGAAGAAGAGAGCAGCGGCAACTTCGCGGCGAAGGGCGTCGGGCCCTTTAAATCGAAGGAGAAGGGTGATGATGCGGGGCCATCATCGGTAGCACACACATTCACTGGCCCGACAACGAATAAATACCTACACGATCATCGGGCCCATCGATTCGGTAAACACAACACCGATATCGCGACATCTACCGTTCATGCCGGTCGTACCCTTCCCTTATATGTATCCTCCTAACCCATATATGTTTCGGTTTCCTAGTCCTAGCCAGTTAGAGTGCATGGCGGGTTCGAGTCCATTCAGACTACTTCCACTGGCGGTAGATGGTGAGGCCGACGTCGCATGTGAGTTCGAGAGGAGGCGCCATCGGGAGCACTTCTTTCGCCAGCTCCTTCTCGATTCGAGATCGATCACCCTCGCCGTGGTTTATGCAAACACCTCCGGTCATTATTTTATCGAGTAGGTCACCATCGCAACATCGAACCGGACCCACTGCCGTGAACCCGATTCCACGCACGAGGTTCCACGACCCCGCCGAAAGCCGGAAGAAGGAGGAATCTAGCGTGTGGTCACGCCCGCCCCGTGTGCACTTGGTTCCCACCGATCAAGACTAAACCCTAAACCTAAACCCCTAATTTGAGTAATTGTAAATTAATTTATAATTTGAGTTTAATTTTTTTGTAATTAAGGTTTAATTTTTGTAATTATGTTGTAATATATTTAATAAAATTTGAGTTTGTTTTTTATTGTAATTTAATTTTTTAATTTATTTAATTTTAATAACTTTGACAAAATAGAATTGGTTTAATTTTTTTTGTAATTAAGTTGTAATATATTTAATAAAATTTGAGTTTACTTTTTTTATTGTAATTTAATTTTTTAATTTATTCAATTTTAATAACTTTGACAAAAAAGAATTGGTTTATTTTTTTTTGTAATTAAGTTGTAATATATTTAATAAAATTTGAGTTTACTTTTTTTATTGTAATTTAATTTTTTATTTTATTTAATTTTAATAACTTTGACAAAATAGAATTGGTTTAATTTTTTTTGTAATTAAGTTGTAATATATTTAATAAAATTTGTGTTTACTTTTTTTATTGTAATTTAATTTTAATAACTTTGACAAAATAGAATTGGTTTAATTTTTTTTTGTAATTAAGTTGTAATATATTTAATAAAATTTGAGTTTGCTTTTTTTATTATAATTTAATTTTTTAATTTATTTAAATTTTAATACCTTTGACAAAATAGAATTGGTTTAATTTTTTTCTTGTAATTAAGTTTTAATATATTTAATTTTAACTTTTTTCTTTATAATTTAATTTTTTAATTTATTTTAATTTTTTAATAAATAAAAGTTATTGTACAAAAGTTCACCGTTTTCCTCAAAAAATAGATATTACATAGCCAATATGAGACAAAAGACCTAAGAACACGCTCAACTATTCTAATTTGGACACGAGCGAGATGTATGGCCGGGTTCCTACACCATCCATACAAATTAGCTTTGGTTGCTTGTTTCTGGATATCCATATTGTTGCGTATTCTAGTCGAACAAGGTCAACCTTTTGGTTTGCGCCTCAATTGTCTATCCAGCAATAGCTTATACGGTGCAAGCGATACCGATAGACACTTACGTTCATCTGGGACTGGTGGGAATACGTGTCTCCACTCGTTGTACATGTTTTCTAATTTATACACTTCGTCGACATATCTCATTGGATCAAGACTGAGATTCTGACAAGCCGCAATTACATGGGCGCATGGGTAGCGAAATGCATCAAATATCCACGATCGCGGTCCTATTTGTCAAATGTACACGATAATGGCCGCCAACAATACCTTGGTTCGGTCATCAAACTCCGTGACACGAAACCATAGGTTATCGCGATCGTGACACACTTGTGTGCATGGTGTTCGCCGTGCCTTCCCGATTTATTTCTTGCAAGACCTTCGGCTCCATACATGGCCTCCTTGCATCGCTCTATATAACTCATTGCTCTCTTTAGAAATAGTGCCGCTTAACGAAAATATGTCTCTCGCAACCGATGTAATCGGCGGATGATGGGTTCCTTCGAATAGAATTTATGCATTCGGCCAGGTTTGTGGTCATATGCCCATATCGTAGGCCACCGTCATATGCTTGTGTCCACTGTTTGAAAGGAATATTACACAGGTACCTTGCGCCTTTGGCGTTATCTGAGCGCAAACTGTCCAGCATCTCGTGAAAACGGTCTTTATTGATCTCATACCACCAATATCGTTGATAGCGAATATTACATACCACTCTTCAATTGAGAATAAATTGAATATTACAAACGAAATTATATCAATAGACATTTCATACCCATATCGGTCACTTGCTATTTCTGTCTTTTAGATCGATGTTGCCTATAGTAGTTGGATGAAACATGCCTCAGGCAATATCGATGGTGTGTGCGATGCCACATGCTTCCATGGCGTTCTATTATCGCAAGTATTCCAGGGCCCCGATCCGATATAACGCATATGTCAGGTTGGGGGCAAACATGCCTCCTTAACCTAGATAGGAAGAAGTCCCAGTCATCAGCTGACTCCCCCGGTGTTATTGCGAATGCAATTGAAATGATTCTCCTACAGCAGTCTTATGCCACAGTTAGCAATAGCCGATGCGTATATCTACCATACATAAAGGTACCGTCAATTTGTACCAATGGCTTGTAGTATTTAAAGGCATCTCGGCATTGCTTAAATGTCCAGAACAGACGCTTGAACACTACGCATCCATGGAGCAGACGATCGTTGTAGTACGCAGGTTCCGTTTCAAGGTCTGTCGTGTTGCCTGGGACATATCTCTCCAGCACCTGACACCACTGCCACACTTCATTATATGAAGTGTCCCACCCACTGTAACTTTTCTAACGCCTATACGCTTGCTATCCAAGACTTTACGTAAGAGGCGTGTACCCCAATTAGCTACGAATCGCCAATTAAAGTAAACACCGTAGTCTTGAGATCGGCCTTCACCGTCGGCATTATTAGTTCACCAACATGTGCGAATCCATCTTGGATGATCTTGTGTTACACATCAGCGAAGTACATTAAACAATGCAACATTACATATTATTACTTGTTATTCAAATCACTTGAACACATAGTGGTACTGCATCTGAAGCAAGACATGTATGTCGACCTTTGTACTTTTTATCTCCCACAACCTGTCCTTTTCCTCAACGATGCCATGATTTTCCATGAACATGTGCCATCTTGCACTTTGCACTTTGCCTCGAACTTATCGAGCTTTGATTTAACCACATTGTAGTTAACCCGTTCTTAATCTTTGAACTATTTCAATGCAAGAAGAAAAGTATTCTTGTTGGAAAATGGTTACCCACTTCTAATTGGTCCAAATCCAACGAAGAATATGTACGGTCCACGCGTCATGATGTGGTAGTTCAGAAACTCAATGCATCACCTTGAGATAGATCGACATCATGCATGTGGGCTGGAGGCGATGCATACTGAATAGCGGATCTTCTTCTTCTTCGTCAGAATCGCCTCAACGTCTTGGTACAATTGGAGCGGGCTCCGGTTGAAAATAATCCAACTTCGCACCGTCGGGCCCCGCCTCCGAGGTGGATCCACATCGGATTCATCGTCCGACCCTCCAAAACCTGCAACAAACGAGGGCCCCTCGCCGGTGGATGTCGTCGGGAATACATCATCCCTCCTTAAACATCTTTTGTAAAGATTCCAATCGTATGTGGATTGCCAACCACTAGAAGTTGACGACGTCCCCCAATATGTATTTCTATCATCGGATGTCGAATGACGGATATGCATGTCCCATCCACCAACCGAGTGTCGTGCAGGGGTTATGTTTTCCATACTACTACCGCACACGGGCACTACGTGTTTTGCCTCTCACTTACAGTGTCGGCTTGGGGTCGTGTATTCCCTCGAGCGGCGATGAGATGTCGAGGTCGTAAAAGATCACTTGGAGATGAAAATTCTACATATACCTCGATATAGGGTGATCTCTTGGCAAGATGAGTCTCCATCATTGCCTCAAAGCTCCGAGCACCTTTGATGTCGAGCGACTCATATCTCACCGGATCAACCGAGGCGCAAAATCTATACTTAATACATCGAACTTTCATTGGCGTTGTTCAATATTTTACGCCTAATTCTTTTGCAAAGTTCTACTAAATCGATGTTCGATTAAAACTTCGGTCGTATGTGTTTTTCGATAAGAAAACAACGCCATTTTGGTGTCACGAACTTCACCGTTGTAGTAAATAACAACGATTAATCGTTCACTCATTTTTAATTTTTTTCCTTTTGCCTCAATTTCCTTATGCAACCTCGAATGAAATTTGGTGATTTATAGCCTAATTTTGCGGAGACTCATCAGTAGCAAAAGCGGCGTCCACGTGGGGCGCTTTTGATCGCGCATCTTGACAATGCACCTATTTGGAAGCATTTTTGGCCATTGTTTGTTCGAAATGTCTCCTCAAAATTATTTTGCGGAAACTCATCAGAGCAAAAGCGCGTCCACGTGGGGCGCTTTTCAACCGCCTGTCTTGACGATCGCGCTGCTAAGCGTTTTGGCCACTATTTGTTGAAACGTCTCATAAAAATTATTTTGCGGAGACTATTGAGGAATCGACCTAAAAGCGCCCCAGGGACGCGTTTTGTCCACCTCGACAAAAGCGCCCTACGTGGATGCGTTTTTGCTTGAGGTGGACAAAACCCGTCCCCAGGGCGCTTTAGGTCGATTCCCCAAAACGCTACGTGACGTGAACGTTTTTGGGAAATGGCCCTTTCAAGTAAATTTTTACAAAGCGGCCCATTTAGTAATTTTTGAAATTTTAGGGCTTTTTTGGTAAATTGCCCTTTTTTACTTTATAAAATAAATCCTAATTCATTTATACAATAATAATTACGATTGAGTATTAATTTAATTGACATTAGATTATTATTAATATAGGAGGATGTGAATTCAAACGTCTTGAAGCGTCTTAATCTTCTGTCTAAAGGTTGAAGTGAGATTATAAATAATTTTAAACACTATAAATAAAAATTTAATTAATTAAAATAATAATTACTCAAACTTAAAAAAAAATTACTCAAGGAAAATCTTTATATGACTGTCCCTATTTTTAAATTACAATTACATAATAATTTTATTCTAATAAATAAATGTGTGATAATAATGATGTATGTAATTTCAAAATATAATTACATACTATCATTTAAATTAAATTAAATTACTCAATTCGAGATCAATCTTTTCATTAACTAAGATTCAAAAGTTTAATATATAACAATTAAGAAAAAAAATTGGCTAGTAACAATTAAGGACTTGGATATATATCTGCAGACAAACAAAGCATTATGTTTATATTATAAAAATGTTTAGTACATTAATAATTAATAAAAATTAAGTACTAAATATAATTTATTATCCAGTAAAAAATATTTTTATTATTGTTGCTATAAGTTTAGAGAAATTTATATACCTTAGTTACACAAAGATCTTCTAAAATTTATATAAAGTTGTTAACTTTTACAACTGAAAGTTAATTGCATTTTAAACATTAATCTTTTAGATTGTAGGACAAAATTAATTAAATTGAACTTTTGAAAAATTTAATTTTAATTATAAAATATATTAATAATCTTTGAGAATACGGGTTAAATATTTTAATTTAATTATAAATTCTTATAATATTTTAATATTTTAAATTAAACTTAAATATTTAACATACTCAAATTTTATCTTCCTGCATCGAAAATAATACCAATATTAATTGAATTAAAATTCAATCTACGATTTTACATGTATTAAATATTAATAAGTTAGAAATCATGAATAATGAAAAGAAAATAAGAAAGTAGTTAAGTTTAGTGAAATAAATAATAATAAAAATAATAATAAAGCAAAAGCAGCACGTTTAGCTTGCGTCTTTTTCACGTCTACGCTCCTCTGCCACGTCATCATCCCCTCACCCTTCCACCATATTTCCTCCTCAGTGAAGCCCTCCACTTATGACCCTTCCATTCATTCTAAACCTTTCTTTTTTTCCCCCCCGAAATTGAAGAATATTATTTTCATCTCCTTAATAATACAATCATCAATCATCATTGTATTATTATTCTTTGAATATTGACCCATGGTGGATGGCAGAAGCAAATTTGTATATCTTTGTGTCAGCAATTTTATTTTTACAAACCCATGCCCATGTGATGCTCATGTCTATTTAATAAAATATGTTATATTATTAATTTTTTAAATAATTTACATTGTTTTAAATTGATAAATTAAAAAATGATGTATTTATTTTAATTACAATACTTATCTATTTGAAATAAATAATGATTCAGTAAAAGTAAAAAAAATAAAATTATTGTAATGAAGTATATAGTTTCCGTTTAAATGAACTTTATGCCAAGATATTCAAAATATAATGAATTATTAAAATTAAATACACGATGAGTTTCCATTTTAATTACAAATCTTGAATATTTTAATTTATTAATAAATCCTTTATTTTTATATAATGAGCATAATTGCAATGTGTTATAAAATTATAATATCATATTTTATTTTTAAAGCTTTATTTTAACAATATATTATAAAATGTTTCCTTAAATAATAACTCTACAACTTATATTTAAGATTTGAAGTAATAGAAAATGTTATTTAATTTCGAATTTAGATTTTTTTTATTTTCACAATCAATTTTTATACCAAATATATTGTTTTATATAGAAAAATTATAGCATTATAAAAAAAAAATGTTT
The DNA here is from genome assembly GCA_025506655.1 of Gossypium rotundifolium. Taxonomy (NCBI): domain Eukaryota; kingdom Viridiplantae; phylum Streptophyta; class Magnoliopsida; order Malvales; family Malvaceae; genus Gossypium; species Gossypium rotundifolium. Next base: position 39,751,942 of record CP106731.1, on the reverse strand, counting down.
ATGTGATAATTAGTACACGGTTAGGTGGTTGAATACCATTTCGGTGATTTTGGATTATTAAATTAAATTATTTTAGTAATTATATATGACAAATTTTATAATGACAAATGGTAAATTCTTAGACACGCCACATAGTAAATGTTTCTTTTTATTGTAACATTAAATTGCTATAGTGTAAATACAAATATGGTTATTTTTCTCGTTTATAAAATATTAAAATATAATTCTTTCATAATTTACCCTAATTTTAAAGAAAAATTACCTGAAGATTATTAATTTTTAATTTAAATGATATTAGATACTTTATTTATTAATTTTCATAAAATTTCGATTTTTAAAGGTTAGGCAAATAATGCATTAATACTCCTAATGTGCTGATTATATTATTTTTCTTTTGAAAAAAAATTTGCCATGATTGAACAAAAGAAATTGGCAACAAATAGATTTTTAGTAAAATAAATATAATCGTTTTTATGAAAGTTTTTCTAAGATACATATAAATTTTATAGTTATTATTGCAGATAAAAGTTCCTACTTCCCACAAAAGTTTTTCCTAAGAGACATGTAAATTACTACTATAGTAGTTATTTACTGCTTTCCATAACTATTATATTGTTAAAATACATTTACTACTTCCATAATAGTTTTTCTTCCCTAAAAGTCTTAAATTAAATAGGTTAAATTCTACTATTAGGCGCTATACTTTGCGTAAGATATGAATTTAATATTTGTACTTTAGTTTGATTATTTTCAGTCTTTATACTTTTAGATTTTAAAATTTTCGGTCTTAACCAAATGATAACTATTAAATTTATTAAGTTAATTTTGTTATTTTTAAAATTTGATGTGTCAAACATATTATTCAATGTGTAATGTTATGTCTGCTTATTTGTAACAGTCCGTTTTTAGTGGTTTCGGGACCACAATTTCGACATGAGTTCGTAAATATTATTTATTTAATATTTACAAAGTTATTTAAGTGTTGTATTAAGGTTTGGTCCAATAATTTTGACTTTTGACTAGTTCATTAAGTAAAACTTAATCTCTATTAATTTCTATTAGCTAAACTATATGATCAAAGTTTTTTAAGGTTTTAAATGGTAATTATACCGTTTTTAATTAGGGTGGACGGTTAGTGGAAGAATTTCAGTAAAAATTATGTGTTTTATTATATTAATTTTAATGAAACAAAAGTTATAAAAAATAAGAAAAAGAAGTCTTCAGCTCTTTCATTAGTTCTTCCACCGAAAAACCAAGCTAAAATACCATAGTTGAAGCTTCACATTCGACCAAGCTAGGTTTTATGCATGTAAGTCATTTCTTTATCCATTTTTCGTAAAATTTAAAATTTTAAGATCATTGTAGCTTTTCTTTTCTTTTTTTTTTTTATTATAAAAGAGATCATTGTAGCTTAATTTAGTTAGCCCAGAGACTATTTTGAAATACTTTCAAATTTTTGAAAACTTACCATTGATGTACTTGAAGCTTTTTAGATGTTGAAGCTTAATGTTGAAATATGACTATTTTGTACAATATTTTTTAATAGTTTTGAGTTTAGGGACTAAATTGATAATATGTTGAAATTGGCTTGATATTTCTATAAAATTTCATTCTTTGAGGGTTGTTTAGGGATGATGATGAATTCGACATCTTATTCTTGAGCTTAATTTTGGAAAATAAACTTGTCTTAGTTTTAGGACTAAATTGAGATAAATGTAAAGTTTGTAAAATTGTTGTATAAATGGAATTGAGATATGTTGTTAAATGTAAATTGAAATATTTAATTGATTCAATTTATGCTTTAAATCAAGAATTACAACAACCAGATAATGTATGATGAAAAGGAAAAATTGACGACTAGTCCCTACTAATTAAATCGCTATGATTTTGTCAAGTAAGTTCATACTGCATAGTTAAATTGCTAATACTAATATGTTATATTTGATTTGGTTATGGTGATTATTGGTGAATATGCATTATGATACAATGTGAGATAAATCTCGATGAAATTACTAAAAATCTTGTATACGAGGTTACGAGTTATTGCCCATAGGTTACGAGCTCCAGCATGTGTCACGGACTCGAGAATATAGGTATATTAAGCCCTGGCTAGCCTATTTGTTGTGTAGGTTCAACCCTAACGGATGACCAAACACTCTTATCCAATTTGTGTAGGTTTAACCCAAACAGGTAATTAGACACTACTACTTTCACCTGTGTATGGAGTTTTTTTACAAAGTTTCATCGGGTAATATTGTGAATGAAATGAGATGCTATGCCATTGGGTGTTGTCAAATTAATGTATATGATTTGGATTCAAGGTATAAGTTGGTTTGAAATCAAATGTGAACATTTAAGGTTATATATGTGAATGAGCTCAAACCTTACTCGTTAATGATGTTGTTTACATCTTGATAGGTATATTTATATTCCATGATGGTGTGTGTGATAAGAAATTGAGGTAAGTAAATGTTTATAATGTATGAACTTACTAAGTATTTTATATACTTACTCGTGTTACTACTTTCTATAGATTTTGGACTTTTGGAACATGTCGATCAGATCAGCGAGAAACTCACACCTAATGTCTTTCAATTCAATAGACTTTTGATGTTTCATTTTGGCTACTTGTGGCATGTACTTAGTTTGGATTATCTTATGTAAGATAATGTGAAACTTGGGGTAATAGCTTTGTAGATATAAATTTATGTTTGTGGTTTGATATTGGATGTTTGGTTCATGATAAGTTTGGTGTTTTGAATGACATTATACATTTGTTTTAGATGGTGGCATGAAATGGCCATAGATTTTGGTTGTCTTTAGCAAATGCTTATGTTTGATATGGTTGAGTTGTGATATGAAATGGTTGAGACATGAATTGTGTTTAATAAATTGTTGGTGCCAATAAGGGCATATTGGTTGTTTGTTTAAATGATTATGTGAGTTAATGTTTTAGCTTTGAAATATGTATGTTTTGGTGTGGGAATGAATGACATAAATTGACATTATAGGTCACTTAGCTTGGATGGTATAAAACTTGCACAAATAGGTTATTTATGTTGCACATAGGTTACCACACGGCCGTATGTCACACATGGGTTGTTGACACGGCCGTGTGTGCTACACGTTCAGGTTGGTTTTTAGTTCACACGGCTACAATTAGTTACGGCTTGGCGACACGACTGTGTGACCTTGGACTATATGGCATCAGTTTGTTACACGATTTGGGGACACGACTGTGTGATAGCACCACATGGCTTCAGCCTTGCCATATGACCGTGTGACCCCTGTTTTAACTTTTTACCTATTGTTTTGTAAATATTTCAAAATGATCTTGATTTGGTTCCGAACTGTTTTAAAGGCTTTCGTAAGCTCAATTGAAACTCGAATTTGATTGCAATGCATCTTTAACATGAACTTAACTTGTATATATTGATTTATTGAATGTTATTTGATTAAATTGCTTATGAATGTTTTGGTTCACTGTCGTGGCACCTTGTAGTTCGTGTCCGATGACTAGACTGGGAATGGAGTGTTACATTGTTATTTTCACATATTGCTCACAAAAAAAATTATAAGTAGATGAGGAGTTGCTTATCACTTCATGTTGATTTTTTTTTCAATTTTTTTAATTTCTTTTAGCATTATCTCATTAAATCGTTACCTTTTAATTTTTAAAATTACATTTATCAAACAATCTAATTTTATCTTCTTAATGTTAAGAAAATATCAAACAAAATTTATAAGTTAAATTTAAATTTAAATTTAAAATTTTAATTTATCAAAAACCTTAATTAATAAATAACACAAATTCAATTGAATATTTAAAAGAATAATATATTTATAAGTATTTTAAAAAATCAATAAATTTGAAATGGTAGACAAAAATGCAGCAAGATGAATGAGCTTAATTTCCACTATTTGTAATGGACACGTCATCAATTATAGTTAAAATACCGAAACTACCCCCAACTTCTGAGCACATGGACGTAAAACTCCTCAGATTCCGCGTAAAATTCGGCGCCCTGTTCAAAGGTTGAAGTTAAAACGTGTCGGTGTCATCTTTTAGACTTTCAAGTTCCATCCATGCGCCCTTTTTCATATATAAATAATTTTATTTAAAAATAAACTTCATTTAAAAAAGAAAAATTAATAATTTTGGTTTAATCAATCGTATAAAAATAGCTTCCCGTTAACTTCAAACTTCAATCATACGGGAACGCACTAATTTCCTTTTAACTCAACCCACACTCTTTCAGTCACTCTCTCTCCCTTTCTTTCCTTCTATCTCTCCTCTCCTTTCTCATTTTCACTTCATCAAATCAGTGAAACAAAGTTGCTAATTTTCTCCCAAAAAAAGATGAAAATTTTTCAGACGATTACTGTCGTTTCGACATTGCTGATGATACTACTGAGTTCAGTACTTTCAGAAGAAACTAGTACCGATCCCATAAAATGCACCCCTTGCCAGCAGCAAGTCCCATCTCCGCCGCCACCGTCTCCACCGCCGCCTGCAGCTTCGCCTCCTCCTCCCGCTAATAACCCCAACTACTGCCCACCACCTCCATCTCCACCCACCTCTAGTGGTGGTGGCAGCTACTACTACTCTCCACCACCACCAGCTCAATCCGGGGGTAACAACAACAACAACTATGCTCCCCGCCGCCTGGTGGTGTCATTGGCGGCATGTACTACCCTCCACCGACGTACAAAAACTACCCAACACCGCCACCTCCGAACCCCATTGTTCCCTACTTCCCATTTTATTACCACATTCCTCCACCCCCTTCAGGGTCTGAAAAGCTGTTAGCTTGTTGGGTTGTTTCGTTGTTCGGTTTTTTCCTTTATGTCTTTTGACATTAAAAGCTAAAAAAAAAGTGAAAAAATAATGTGGCAGATTAGCAAATCTGGGGAAATTTTCTACAGCTGAGAGGAAAAAAGATTAAGGGGAGCTACTTCAATGCTTTCATGGTGAAATGGAACTGAGAATCTAAAGATATATGGAGTAATCTCTCTCTTTGTTCTCAGGTTCTTTCATTTTTCTTGCTGTGGAATGTTCCGTAGTTTGTTTCTGATAATTTTTGTATCCATTTTTTGTTGTATTAATATTAAGGTTAACTAGAAACTAATAAGAAAATTAGTCAGTTTTGACAATAATTGAACTTTATAATTTACATGCTAAGGAGTTAATATAGTGCCTGGGTTCATTGAATTAGCATAAAATTATACTTGTTAAAAATATTGCAAGAGCCATTGCTCAAAGGGGTTGCCTATGCTCAATAAAAGTGAATGCTGGGTGGCTACGACCAACTGGCAGGGCAACCGAAAGGTCTAGAAAAGTATGATCTTCGATTGAGAGTTCTGACACAGACTATCTGGCTTTATCAATGCTATTAAACTCTTATTATTATTATTTTGAGGCACACCATTGACCAGCAGAGTATGTTTTTGAGACACACAGGGTTACCCTTTCCTATATTTATCACTGCATTGTGAGGGCCATTATGACCTTCAATATACTACATTGTTTTTTCGTATGACTTTTTATGGTTTTTCAATACCACTTCTATCTTCCTTTTTTCTTTGCTTTAACAATGGGTATTTTTATCAATGCTTCCTTACGCTTCCTCTCTTTTCCATGTGGAGATCAAAGTGGGTTGTCCTTTTTAGTTCAAAGGGTCCCTTACCCTTATTTTTCGAAAATAAATATAATAAAATATATCAAAAAGACAAGAAAAGATTGCTTGAGGAGAGTGAAATGAGTCAGATCCAATGAACTCATCCCTAAATACCCAATTTGAAGCCTCAAGAAACACCACATTTTTATTGCCCAAAATTACTTAAAAACAAAAACGAGGATTAATTGGGTTTTAAATTTAATCGAAATGAGTACCAGATACCAAGGTATCTTAAAGAAATAGTGAATGGGGCCATGGGGGAACATGCTTCTAGGGAAGGTGTGGAGACAATCTGCCATTATCTATCATTTATCTTTTTAGTGTGTGAATGAGGAATAATAGAGAGAAAAACAGGGAAAATTAGCTGGATGGCACGTAGTATGATGAGTGCTGGGGGCCAGCCAAGTAGGCTAAGGTATCCGAACGAGTCAAGACAATTCGGTTCTCTCTTTACATTACACACCAAAGGCTTTTTGCAAAGGAGCATTTGGGTAGTATTATATTTTCAATTTATATTCTCAAACGTGGATAAAAAAAAAACTTTATGTTATGTCTGATGTTGAGATAAGTTTTTAATGTGGTTATAAGTCAATAAAGTGGCCCTTGTCTTATTTATTGGTATGTTTCATTAAAATATTTTAATTATTTGTTTACATCTTTTTGAGGCTGCACAAGTAGAATTCGCATAAAAATTTAATTGTTCTATTTGATATTTGATTAGAATAAGGTGTTTTAATCTTACTGTATTACTTCTATTAGACTTTAATTAGAATATAGTTTTACAAACTTATAAATAGACATAGTCTATACTCTTCTTGTATCATTCAAATTCGACATAGTGAATTTTCTTCTCTCTGCCCGTGGGTTTTCCCTCCGAAAGGGTTTCCAAATAAAATTCTGTGTGTTCTATTTTCTCTATTTCTTTGCGAGTCATTGTTATTATCGACGTTCAATTTTCACAAAGGATTTATAAGCATTATTAGGATCCAAAACAGAGCTAAGGGTAAGAAGATCAATTGTCTGTTCATTAAATTTACTATTTAGCTCAAGAAATTGAGAATCTATAGCAGCGTTGAATATCTCAGCACAATAATGGTGCTCCATATTGAAATCAACATGTTGGTGACAACCACGTTTTACCACATATGGAGAATCCATATCAAGAACCTCAATATTGTGCTTTTCACAAAAATGCTTTCGCAACTTCCAACATATTGTCCCAACCATCTTCTCTCAACTTTTGTAAAAAAAAATTTGGTGCTTGAGACTAAGTACATAACATTTACTATATCTTGGGATTTTTTATGTAGATGTTGACAAAGAATATCTGTAATACCCATTATCTCTTTTACTATATGCAAGATAAAAAAAAAAATCTTCTTATATGATGTAGCTGCATCCCCGTGAATAGAATAATTAGAGCCACTTTCAATAACATTTTCTAAAACAGAAACAAGTAGTATCAAACATCCTTATCAAGCTACAAACAAAACTAAAATGGGAGCTCCAATGGGTTTCTCCAGCTTGTTTCATAGTGCCAATTTGTTTAAGTCCTTTACTAGTTTCAAGTTCATCAATTGCCAACATATTTGCAATTTCAATTTCTTGGGCAGCTTGTAATTGATCATGGCATTTGCTAGAGGCGCTAATTAAATTAACAATGAACTTCAAATCAGAGAACAAATTATGAATAGGAATTACCTTTCGAGAAGCAGCAACTAATGCCAACTGGAATCGATGAGCCAAGTAATGAACATAATATGCATAGGGACAATCATTTAAAAACAATGCTTGCAAACCATTCCATTTATCTCGCATTTTGCTAGCACTATCATATCCTTGACCTTGAATATTTTGAACATCGAGACAATCTCGAGAAACAACACATATTTCCTTTTTCAAAGTTATTGCTGCAATAACTTAGACATGTACAAGATTAAAGAAAAGCTTTTTTTATAAATATTTTCTCATCAACATATCTCAAAATAATAGCCATTTGCTCCTTTTAGACTCATCAAGTGCCTTATCAATAATGATACAAAATTTAAAATCTCCAATGTCTTCACGAATCTTATGACACACTTTATTTGCAAGAATATGTAAAATCTCTTTTTGGATCATATGAGAAGTATATTTAGCATGTCTTGGAGCATTGTCTGTAACAACTTTGGAAACTTTATCATTATAGGAAGCTAACAGTGTAATTAATTCAAGAAAGTTACCTCGATTTCTTGAATTAGAGGTTTCATCATGACCTCTAAAAGCACATCCTTGCAAAGTTAATCATCAAACAAAATCAATTGAAGTATTGGCTCATAAGCAGTTACCTTATTTTTATCTAAACTTTGTGCATTGATAATCTTGTCAATGTGTAGAGGTTGATTTAACAAATCTTGACAACTTTTCTCAGCATTATTATGTAAAGAGCATGGATCTTGGCCAACATGATTCAAGAAAGCACACATTTTTCCATCATTAACTTTTTTCAAATTATTAAAACCTTTAACAGTAAATGCATTCGTTCAATGAAGAACAATATGTTTTGAGAAAAGATAGCATGAGAAACAATATGTTGCATCTTTAGTAGGGGAATACTCCAACTAAGGAAATTTGAAAAACTAAGAAGATTGAAATCTTCGAGGATGCTTGTCAACAGAAAGTGGGTGCTCAGACAAACATATTTGATATGACCTAACAAGATATTCCCATATTTGAGGACATAATCTCGGATCCTGCTCTAGATTATTAATATCAAAATAAAGATTTGGATGATCTTCACTTTTAAGTCTTGTACATTTAGAAGTATTAACTTCGATAGTTGAAGATTTTTCATTGATAATTAATTGACTAGCATCACTACTTTTCCTCTTAAACAAAAAGCATTAATTGCCTCTACCTTCTTCATTTTTTACAATCGACCTGAAATTTAATTTTATAAAATTATAAAAAAAATGATTGTAACATCCTGCAACAATGAGAATTCCAAAAAATGAGAAAACTTCACCGAGAACAAGTGAAACAAGGCGTAGCAAGTTATAGAAAATGTAAAGACTCTATCGCAAGCTTGTATATACATGGTTTATCAAGTTAACAACTTTTCCTGATCCAAAATTCACATAACTTTAAACTTGGTTAATCATTTTTTATTCGATTTTCACCATAATACTCACTGCTTCACAAGCTATCATTTGACGTAATTTTAAACAAAGTGACCAAGGTTTTATTCCTCCTTTCACTCTGGCCGAAACTTACTATAACATTATCTAGTTATTTTTGTTTCGTTTTTACATTTCTAACAAGTTAGAAACCGTCTCCTAATCATTTTTCATCCAAAAACATACACGTTTCACTTAATTTTATAAGCTTCCACAAACTTGATAAAAAAAAACTATTCGTACATATATGTAAAACAAGATTCAAAGATTCAAAATCTATGAAAATTTTGAAGAAAAACATACCATATACTTAAAATTTGGAGGAAAATGATGAAAAAAACTTCTTTTTTCTTGCTAGGCACAAATATGAAAAGAAAGATGATAAAAATATGTTAATCTTTTCTTTTGTATATATATATATATATATATATATTACTTATAAAATAATATTATCTTAACTAAAATATTAAATAAATATTAAATTACTATTATTTTAAAAATATCATTCAAAAGTCATCATGAATAAATTAGCTTCTTCAAGAAGATTTTCCCTTTGTTTTTATTAAGAATAATTTTTTTAATATTAATTTTAATATTATAAAAATATTGGAAGGGCCTACTTATATTTTTGGGAGGGCTATAGTATATATACAAAAGGGAAAATTGCAAAAGTCTTAAACCTTGTGGGGCCTATTTATATTTTTGGGAGGGCTGTAGTATATTTACAAAGGACTAAAGTACCAAAAAAAAAAATTAAACCTTGGGGGGCCATGGCCCTCTTGGGCCTCTACTAGGCTCCGTCGTTGGATCTACTTATGTTGTATACTAAGATATGCAATCCAAGAATATATGAATTGATTTTATGATCTTTTGTATCCTTATATTAAAAATAATTGATTTGATGAGATTTAGGCAAATCAAAATGGATTAAAAGGTTACCTTGAGAAGATGGATTTGTGCTCTAAATATGGAAGACTTGTTCAACTTTGATAGTTGTTTTTGAGGCCAGTTTTTTTAAGTTGCTATTGAAGTGCTAATGGAAGTGGCCACTTCGACTAGCACGACCACTTCGACATGCAACATAACTTGCCTTATTTGGAGTTAGAAAATTTCTTAACTAAGTTTGTTAGGCAATGACTTAATAAATTTGTGGATGTGTGTAGCCATATTTAAAGATTCATCTTGTAGAGAAACAAATCTTTGAAGATTAGGTTAGATCGGACCAAACAATCAAATCCCTTGCCTTGTGGAGATTGGACCGAGAGTATTGGAGACATATCTTTCAATAGTCCACTTTATATTGGTCTTTGTTAGTATATTGTATCTTGCTGTTTATTATTTGTTATTTAATAGGGATTGAATTGTAATTGATATCTAGTATGTTAGCAAGTCTCGAACTTCTATATATTTAAAACACTTGTATAGGTTTTGTATGAAGTATTAATAGTACTTATATATGTTCATAAAGGAACATTTTTGTGAGAGTTCATTTAGAGTGTAAAACACGTTTGTTTCTTGGTTTTACAGCCTAATTTCATTAAGAGTGTAGAACTTTAATGTGAGTGATCTAGTCTTTTGATACAAGAGTGAGGTTGTTATACTGGAGTGTGATAGAACTATGGTCACTTGTTCTATTAAGTTCAAAGATAGTGAATTCATTTCACTAAACTAGGCTTCACAGACATAGATAAACCAAATTGCGTAAATAATTCATGTGTGTCTTGTTTTTGTTCTATTTTATGCAGTGCCATTATAAGTGCCCACTTTCGATGTCAGTTTGGTCATCATCACACACTATGTTTTTATTAAGAAATTACCGACTAATTCAAGTTAACACCAATAATATGTTATTATCAACAGTGTCAAATTTTGACAATATTTTAATCTTATAATGTGAGATTTGTGACAATTTTACCTTCAAAAGATGTTTGGCTTATGAAATCTAAGATTATTGATGGTAATCTTTGTAACACCTTACCCGTATTCGACGCTGGAACAGGGTACGAGGCATTTCCGGACTTAAACACAAACAAACATACACTTCCGAGTCATAAATTTTCGTACAAATTAAAAATTTTCATACACATTCATACCATCCCTAAAATGAGCCTACGAAACTCAATACATGCTTTGGAAGTGGTTCGGGACTAAACCGAGAACTTTAGAAATTTTTACAAAACTCAAAAATTTTTCATGTTACAGGACTCACACTCCCGTGTGACCATTAGACACGCCAGTGCTACAAGCCGTGTTCAAAATAGGTTACTCTCTGACTTGTGCCACATGGTCGTGCCACACACTCGTGTGCTAGGCCATGTGGTCGATTTAATTTTCATAATTTTTCATAAAATAGGTGCAATATTCACACGGTCGAGAAACACGCCCGTGTCTAAGGCCGTGTCGCACACACGGCCAAGACACACGCCCTTGTGCCATATTCTGGACATTTTGTTTTGCAACAATTAAGATACAGGGGACACACGGTTGAAACACATGCCTGTGGGGCACCCGCGTGGACAAAAATAAGGAAATTTACCAAGCCATTTTGTCACCCTTACTTGTACATACATAAACAATATCATATGGCACTAATCCAAGCATTTACATACAACCAAATCAGCCAGAATCAAGATATCAACACATCATTCACATGCTACCATCTATCATACACAAATATCACATGCTTATCATCTCAAATCATGTAAATTCCCACATCTATGAAAGGCATTATCATATAAATTGCTCATACCAATTGTAGCCAATTTTCAATGGCCTTGTAAAAAATTAACTTTCAACCAATATAAGGCAATACATTTGGCCAAATCAATTATGACACATAACAAAATGACCAAGTCCCCTATACATGCCATAACTCAAAATGTTGATTTCATCGGTACAAAAATAATAGTTGATAGTGTGAATGGATCTCCGACGATCACCAATCCTGAGCTAGCTTGGTGATACTATAACACAAGGGAAAGAAAAGGGAGTAAGCTAAATAGCTTAGAAAGTTCATATGCAAATAATAAACAACATTAACCATACAATTTCCATATAAGTAACATACATATTTCAATCTAAATGTCATTAAAACCTCATGAACATAACATACTCAATCACATTCTTACCAATAATTCTTCATATACCGAATTCATTTCCTTTGAGTTTTCGTACATACCTGTACCATCTCGTAACATAATCACATACTTTCTCGTCTTTGACATACCCGTTGAACCACTTGGAATACAATTGGATACACGAAATCTTTTCACATAAGTGCCACATATGTAGCCAATGCTACCATAAATCTCATAACACATATAAGCTCACTCTCAAGCTATCCTCGGGCTTGCTCACACAAGCTGTCAGTCGAGACATAGCTACGTGGTGCTGCTCACACAAGCTCTCAAGTATTCGCAACATATGCCGGTATACCCAACCACAGATAGGATGTACAGGACCAGCACCCGGGACACATAAAGCACATAATCACATCCTAGTGACATATCACTTGTATCCTAATCTATTCCTAAGGTTCAACTGGGATTTCTCTCTTGCCAGAACTTCGTCGAATATGCTTATAGAATCAATCATACATTTCATGCAATATCAAAACATTAAAATATAAATATAACATTGCATTATTTACATATGAACTTACCTTAGTACAAAAGAGTAGAATTTGACCTAATCGTCAAATACTTTATTTTTCCTCCGATCTAGGTCCGTACCTCGTTTTTCTTGATCTATAATAACAAATTTAACTCATTCAATCACCACATTATCAATTTATGACAAAAATTACATTTTCACCCTAAAACTTGACATTTTACAATTTAGTCCCTAAGCTCGTAAAATGAAATATGTTCAATTCCTTTAATACACAAGCCTAGCCGAACTATTTTTATGCTCTTACTAGCCCAAATTTTTCATTAAATCACATTTTACTTCATATTTTATAACCTTTACAAATAAGTCCTTTTTGATGTTTTTATCGAAAATCACATAGTAAAAGTTGTTTATCCAACAACAAACTTGCATAATCTATCATTAAACATAAAAATACACAAACTTAACATGGGTCAAACCCTAGACCTTGATTATTTCTTAAGTTTGTGGTAGAAATAGATAGATCGAGATAAAACGATTTCAAAAATGTAAAGAGCATTAAAAACGGGGCAAGAACGGACTTACAATCGAGCTTGAAAGCTTGAAAAACCCTAGCTATGTCTTCCTCTTGTAAATTTTGACCAAGGGGTAGAAGATGAGAAAAAATTGGCTTTTAATTTGGTTTTTAATCCATTTAATTAGCTAAATGATCAAAATGCCCCTAACTTAAAACATAAAAATTCTTTTACTTCATGTCCATTTTTGTCCGCTAACTTAACCAATGGTGTAGTTATCATCTAAGGACCTTAAATTTAAAATCTTATAGCAATTGGACACCTTAAACACATAGAACTCAAATTTTGTAATTTTTGTAATTTAGTCCTTTTAACTAAATTGAATGCCCAAACGTCAAAATTTTTGAACAAGATTTTTATGAAATTATTTCATAAAACTGTAGATCTTAAAAATATAATAAAACAAACTTTACTGTGTCATCTTTGTGGTCCCGAAACCACTGTTTCGATTAGACCCAAAATCGTGCTATTACAATCTTACGTTTAGAAATCATATTCTCATGTTTAGATAAGAAGATTAGCTTGAGTAAGTAGTATAACCATGTAACACCCGATTTAGGGGTTAGTCAAAATAGTGATCTCGGAATCACTAATTCGAGGTTAGAGAAAATTATTTTCATGTATTTTATGCATTATAACATGTTTATAAGGGTACATGAAAATTTTGGAGTCTTAATTTTAGCAATTTCTAGCTAAATTGGGGAAAAGTACTAAATCGCATAAAGTGCAAAAGTTCTATTTTAATTGCTAGAAGCACCAAAGAGCCGTGGATTGTAGATTGAAGCCCCAAATGTGCAATTTGGCCTTGTTAAGTGTGTTGGCCGGCCATAAAATGCAAAAGGGGGACAAGAGCATTAATAATGATTGAAGTGAGTGATATTAGTTGAAAAAAAAAGAGAATCTTCTAAATAAGATGAAATAAACAAGGAGCTATCATCTTTTTATTTATTCTCTCTTTCCACCGAAAATATCAGCCATAGGAGGGGTTTGAAAGCTTCAAATTTTCAGCAAGCTTTACTCCATTCAAGTAAGTGATTTTGATGATCTTTCTTGATAATTTTTGTACTTTTGGAGTCCGCAAAGCTTAAGTTAGCTGATAGGGGGACTAATTTGCAACATGATTGAGAGTCTAGGGACTTGCCATGAGAGATTTTATGCTGGTTGTTGAGTTTTTATGGAAGAAAATGAATGTTAGGAAGAAGAGAAACAACTTTTGTGAAAGGTGTTGTCATGAAAACACTTAATTGAGACTAAAATACAAAAGTTGTAATTTGTTCATTAAGGCATGAAATAGTTGGAATTGTGAGTAGTTGTAAGAGGATTAAATGTTCAGCTAAGTTTGTTTAACAAGAAAATGTGACGAAAATTCAATTACGAGCCTAAGGGCAAAATCATAATTTTGCCAAAGTGTAGGGGCAAAATAGTCATTTTTGCCTAAAGTGTAGTTTATGGTGAATTATGAATTATAAGTGATTAAATCAGTAAATTTTATTGTTCTAGATAAAAGAAAACAAGATTCAGACCTAGAACAGGTGAAAAGAGAAATGTGGGCAAAAAGTCTCTTTCGGCCATTTCGACATCGAGGTAAGTTCATGTGTGAATGTGGCAATTATGTATAAGTTAATTTAGTATTCCAATGTTGTATGGAATGTATACCTACTAGATGATTATATGAAATATCTTTCAATGAGATGTCAAGAGAATTGAATTTGGGAGTAATGGGAAATGGATATAGCATTATATGATGATAGTTATAGTTTCATGTAAGACCCTATTGGAATATGGCCTCGGTGTAAGAATTCGTATAAAATCATGTCAGGGACATGGCATCGACATGTTAATGTATGTAAGACCCTATTGGGGTATGATGTTAATGAGAACTATATGTATGAGACTCAAGATAATTATTTAATAATTTGAATGATTCAACGGATATGTGGAATGTATGTGATTGTACCACGATAAGCACAAGTATGTGTTAGAATTGAATTGATATGAATTCAATATATGATGAACCCTAGTGGGATATGTATAATTAATGCACCTTAGTTGCATGAGATAGATTTGTTAATGCATTGTGTGAATGCGAATAAGAATCGTAGAAAGTTAAGCAAGAATGATAGTGAGTAAGGATGTTTACGGATGAACATTTGAATTAGAGAAATGTATGAGGATAGATATTTGTGAATGTACAATATCGGTGGGCTGTGCGATACCACCTAATATATTGTTTTTAGTTGAAGGGCTGTGTGCGATACCATCAACCATATTACTACGGTGGGCTGTGTGCGATACCATCTGATTAATTAGTAATCGATGGGCTGTGTGCGATACCATCGCTTATGAATGATTGGTGAGCTAAGTGAGAAATCACTATAGGTATAAATGAATGGTGGGCTGTGTGCGATACCACCCTATAAGAGATTCAATAGTGGGCTAAGTGCGTAACCACAGAGTGATTAGTAGTATGAGTGGCTTATTGAAAATGCTTGATGTGTTGTTTTTATATGATCATGTGGTAATCAATGCAGGAATGTATGTTAATTAAATGGACATTTGGCTTGTGGCACTGTTAGAACGCGGTAAGAGATGGAGTGAGTAAGCCTTAAGAATGGTTGAGTAAGCAGCCATGTGTTAATGAGAAAAACTTATTGAAATGCCTTGTAATTGTGTATATTTAATGAATATCAATGCTTATTAGTTATATGCAGATGAACTTACTAAGCATTATTGCTTACTCCTTTCCCTTTTTCATCTCTTATGGGTATGGGGTGTTGCAAATCATCAATGTTAAGATATGGTAATATATATGTAATCTCAATATCACCATTTCCTTGTGATTTGCCGTAATTTGATATGTCAAATTAGGCTCTTCAAAACACTCAAGGAGCTTATTCTCAAGCAATTTAGGCTTCTTTTCTATATTTCTATTGATTTTTAGTTTTCACTATTAATAAATGTTTTTGCTTAGTTTTGTCCCTTTTTAGACTCAAAATGGAAAAATGGTGCCATAAGGACCTAATAATGTGTTTGTGTTAGTGTAAAGAAATGAAAATCACCTAACCTTGAGGAAAACAACATTCAGCATGGGTGTTGCAACACTAATCCTATGAAAGTCACGAAACTAAGTCCATTTTCCTCGAGGGTTAAAAAATTTAACAAGAAATCAACTTTAAGCTTACTATCGAGAGAGTCGCAACACCAAGGGTATGATGTCACGACATCGAGCCCAAAGTTGCAACACCAAGCCTCCAAAGTCGTGATATCCCTGAAGATGCTAAAGTGAAGAAATTGTGGCCACCACCAGCTGATGTCGCGACACCAAAAACCCTCACAACCACTAGTGCACCATTTTCAAGGGTGTTGCGACACCAAAGCTTAAGTGCAACGAAACCAAAGCCTGGGTGTTGTGACATTGATGCTTGATGGAGTGAAAAATGCTGTTGGGGTAGTCTTTTTTCCAACATCATCCCAAGACAAAATAAAAATTTTAGTGGCATTTTTTTCTTAAATTCGAAATTATATCTCAACTAATAAAAGCAATTTTGGTTGAAAACTTTAAAAAAGCCAACTTTCTTTCTTCTTTTAAGCTTAGTAGTTAGTTTTCTTCTTCATGTTTTAGGGCTTAGATCATTAACTTTTCTGAGTTTAATTTGTGTAGTTGGTAGTTTAGTTAGTTTTTACTATAGCTTTTCTATTATCTGCACTTTGGTATTTAAACTTTGCTTTGTATTTTGATTTTCATCCTAATCCATTAATATGTTTCAGTTTCATTTGCTCTCTAAAGTTTAAAATTTTGAAATTTACTTGCATTTTCGCCTCCATTGTTGTTGTCATCATCTTCTCCAAGCAACCATCAAAGAAATTCCTAAGCTTTCTCTCACCTTACTCTTGTGCTTATTTTAATAAATGATTTGGGTATGTGTTGGGCTGTTGTTTGCATGAAAATTATGTTAGGTAACTAAAACTATGGTGGTTAGTTGATGGAAATGTTGTTTGGTTAATTTTTGGTACAAGGACTAAATTGTAAAAATTGGACTAAGTCGAATAAACTTCAAAACTTGGAATAGACACCTCTAAGTGAACATTAGTTAGGTGAGGTTGTGAGGAGATTTTATCGAGCATCAATTTGGTTATCTTGAGTTAGTTTGGTGAGGTCGAGAGATAAGCCAGAATAAATCATCTAATTTGGTAAAATGGTGGCCGAGAGGTAAAATTGATCCAATTAGGATTTTAAGCCTTTTAGATCCCTAATCCAAAGACTAATCAACAACATGGAAGTCGACCAACTGCTTGTGTTTCTTGTATTGTTGATTGTGTAATTTTGACTATTTTACAATCTTGTCATAATGTTAAATAGTTTATTAGTGCAATTACCTTTGATTATGATATCCCGTAGTATAATACTTAGCGAGTAGTTAATTAGACTTTCTCCTTGCATGCTTAGATTGCATTAGTCGCCTTATCCCCGAACTCTCTTGGGTTCAATTGTAACATCCTCAAAACCCCCTTGGTCATAAATAATGAGATAAAATTTTAGCAAAATAAGGTATAAGATCAAAGAAAATGAAAGTTACAATATATCAAAAGAGAGTTAAATTAAGAAGCATGGCATGATGTATTAAGGAAGGGACTAAATTGAAAATAAGTAAAAAGTTCTATGGCACAAGCATAAATGTAACATCCCTACAATTGATATATAATAAAAGTTGTAATAAATTGAATAATGTATAATTGATTTTTTGGAAAACGAGAAAATGATATAAAGCGGATAAAAGAGAATATTGAAGAGTATTAAAATGATAATAATAATAAAATAATGATTAAGAAGTAGATTTTAGTATATTGATTTAAAGTAAAGGCTAAATCGTAAATATGTTGAAAGTTTTTGGCTCAAGTGTAAATATTCAAAATTTAGGGGATCAATGTGTAAAAATAAGAAATTTAAAGGACCAAAAGTGAAAATAATCCAATTTACTAAGATATGGAATTGGCATGTAAGGACCAAATTGAATAGGTGAAGAATTTTGTGGGACTAAATCGTAATTTTACTAAATTAAATGATGATTGAAGGATGAAATTTTGAAAGATCATAAATGGCAAAATGGTCAATTAGCAAGAGGGAGAGTTTTAGAATGTAATGATGATGTTGATGATATTTTGGTTATTTTTTAATTAATTAATTATTTAAATATTATTTTATTAATATTTTGCTTATATATTTATTACTATTTTATTTATGCAAATGGTAGTATAAAAAGAGAGGAAGGATGAAGGACATGGATCATCTTTCCAATGTGAGTGAAAGGGTGAGAAAATAAGTTTTTTTTTCTTTATAATTTAGTCATTTTCCATGAAAACCTACCTTTTTACCCAAATTTCTTGAAAATTTCCTTAGAGAGAAGATAAAGTAGAGATTCTAGAGAATATGCTCATCAATTTAGAAGCAAGAAATAGTAGATGAAAGTGGAGAAAATGAGAAGAAAAAGGAAGGAAAGTGGTGAGGATGAGAAATGCATGGAAATGAATAAGAAAGGAAGAAATTCTTGACAAAGAAGGTAAGTTTTACACTAAACCTACTTGTATTTCAATAGATTGAGTTAAAAATGTTTTGAGTGAGATGTATGAAATATGTATTTAATCTAAAAACTAGAAATAGAAAGTATTTGATGAAGAATAGAGACTTAAAACACTAAATTGGTAAGAGAGAATGTGATTTGTATGGTGAAAAGTACTAAGATTAAGAAATGAATATGTAATCAACACATAAACATAATTGTCTAAATTGTATACTAATAAAAAATATGGCAATTGTGTGTGAATGAATGAAAGATAGTGCAATGAACCATGGAAAAGAAAATATTTTTTTCATTAAAACAGTTTGGACAGCAGCAGTGACTTAACTTTGAAAATTCACCAAAAGTTATAGAATTTATTTATAGATTGAATTAAATATGTAATTAAATCTTATTGAGTCTAGTTTTATATGGAAGAAACGGTTCAAGAAACAGAATTTTATAGTTTTAGATACATTAATCTTCGTGAAACAAGGTCGGAGTGGATTTTGGTTCCCCTGTTCTGACTTTGGAAAATCATTAAAAATTGTAAAAAATGATTAGGGTTTTAAATTTATATGTTTGAATTCTTAATGAGTTTATTTTCAAGAGAAACAAACGTAAACATTATCCAAACCCATACTAAGAGATAATTAATTTTTAGTAAAGAAAGGTCGAAGCTGTCAAACAGCAGAACAAGGACAAATTTGAAGAATTTACTGTACTTATTGGCTAATTCATAAATTCTGAAATTTTTATGGTAAAATATATTTGAGTATAGTTTCAAAAACATCAAGTGGATCTTAATTTTGAATTATGTAACTCAAGATATAAATAATATAGTGATTATGACGCAAGTGGACAACTTTGATATGAACACATAAGTAAATAGTGGAATTATAGATGATGTAACATATAAGCATGTTATATACTAAAAGTTAAAGATTCTAACAAATATAGACATAAAGGATGTGGAATGGAGAGGAGGAGGACGAAAATATATATGAATATATATATAGTAGATGAATTTGAAATGTTTTGAAATGGTTGTAAGTGATGAATGATTAATACATGTGAGTATGTTTAAACTAATTGATAAAATAATAAGTGAATAATTTTAATTGATGTGATATTGAATTCTTTGTTAAAATTTTATGAAGAATTAAATTGATTGGCACAATTTAGAAATAAATATGAAATATACGTAAAGTGGGTAAACCATTTTTAAAAGTGCAAGTCCTTCAATGGTCTTATTTGTAAAACTTTAATATTTGTGTTAATTTTATATACTTTGTTATATTTGATTGAATATCATGTTTTTATGAGGACTTGATATTAGAAATAGATGTAAGTGGATGATATGTAAAATGAAGTGACAGTTATGACATCCGAATATATATATTCGGTAATATATAAAAATAAAGCGTAGAACTTGTAAGAAAATGGAGATGATGTCACGATGACAAGTTCGCCATGTCATGACGTGGAAACCCCAACATCGCGACGACAATTTAGAAATTTTTATGAACTTTACAGTTTAGCCTTTGATCAATTGTGGATATTTTAATAAGCTCCTTTAACTCATTATTAGTTCTATCGTAAATTCAATTATGATTAAAATGAGTTAATGATCTACATTAATTAAATAATATGATAAATTGATTTGAAATTTTCAGTAGTTGCTTCAAAACGAATGTGACATCCTGATGCCTTGACTCGACGATTGAGTTAGGTATGGGGGTGTTACATCAATCCTCAGAATTCTCCATAGTGTTCCATTGTAATACTACAAATATTACAACTCGACTTGTCACATTCGCAACATATCTCTAGATATTTAATTTTAATTATGTTGATTCATAGCCTCGATGCACATACACCGAGGTCTGGTCAAGTTATTACGCTGTTGTCGGGGAGTTTGTGTGTGATTGAGTTGATTTGTGTGATTATAGCAATCTTCTCTAGGAAGATAGTTGGCCAAATCTAGAGTTATAGATACGATGCTTTATTTTATTTTAATGGTTTCCTTAATTTTTCCTTGTTGATAATTGATTGATAGTCATGTTTAATAATGACTATAGGTGGCCATAAGACTCATTCGTGTTTGATGCGAATGGTATTTCAACATTTAGCTGGAGATATGATGGCAACTATGGGAGACAAGGTTATTAGTATCTTTATGATTCTCACAGTTACACGAACGAATGGTTAGATTAGTAACTCTACATATGATCCATATTCTCGTATTCTTATCAAGATTGGGGTATGTATGGTGAATAGTTTAATAAAGATAAATATTTAACCACTGGGGTTGTCATACTTGAGGATGGCGTGTCTGAATTCCATGTAGAACTGTAACGCCCCGAATTTTGGGCCTAGAAGTCTTGAGATTTGAGTATAAGGATAGTGGGGAGATTGCACATATGTGTTTAATTGTGCAATTTGGTGACAAGAATGGGCTTGTTGGTCTGGTGGTTAAGTGAGTGTTAGCTTACCTTGAGGTTCTAGGTTCAAGGTGTTGTGTGTGCGTCTTGAGTGGTAGATTTATTTTAGGTTTTAAAATAATTATTCAGCTTTATTTTGGTAACTTAATTGTGTAAGTTATTATTGTATTTTTATTTTATTTTGGGGTTTATTTTGTCGGGTTTACCTTAATTTTTTTCACATTTCCCACTTTCCCTCTCTATTTTTCTCTTTTTCTTTTCTTTACTTCACGCTTCATAAAAATACTTAAAGTTCGGTGTTGGTTTTTGGAATCGGGGATTTTCGCTCCTCTGCCATCTTCTCCGTCGTCGCAATCAGGTATGGGATTCGAACTGTAACTACATTATTTTTTATTTAATTTTCTTAATGGTTTTTGCAAACTTATAATTCGGGTTTTCTTAAGTGAATGTCAAATCAAGGATTTTGAGTTTTAGTCAATGGAAGTGATGAGAAATCTCCACTTTCTGGTATACTTTGATAGGGCAAAGGTTGGGGATGGTTCTGGCGGCCAAAACGGCATTTTTGGGCCTGAATTGGGGTGGTTTCGTAGCCTCCCCGACGGTCACAAGGGTGTGTGCCGAGGCACACGGTCGTGTGGATTTGTGAATTAGGGTTTTCGACTGATTTTGGGTGCCACATGGCCCGCCCACAAGAGCGTGTACCATTTTGGGGATTTTATCAGAATTCACACAGTCGTGTCCCTCGGCCACACGGGCGTGTGAGTTTGGGAATTAGGGTTTCAGATTTAAAGTCACTCGACCTGGCCACATGGTCGTGTGACTAATTTGGGGATTTAGTGATCCCATACGGCGTGTGTTTTGGAACACACGACTGTGTCTGATGGGCACAGGCGTGTGAGATCCTCACACGGCCGTGTCTACCCTGCACTTGATTTTATCGAAATTGGACAGTGAGTTACACGACCTGTTCATACGGCCGTGTTATTGCACCACACGGGTATATGCCTCTGTCACACGGCTGTGTGCCACCCCTAACACGGGCGTTTGGATCCCCGCACGGCCTGGATTACTCCACACGACCGGAGCACACAGGCGTGTGGCCCTAACTCACCAAATTCTAATTTTAGGGCAAATCGAATGTCATTGTGAGTCTCTGTGTTCCAACCCCTCGGCTAAGCTTACTAAGGGTGAATACAATTCTGTTCTGACTTCGAATTATGTACTGCTTGTAAGTGAATGTGTGCTATGCTAGGTACTGAATCTGAGTGTATAAGTGTGCACGTTTCTTAACTGATTGACTGTCTGTAAGTGACTGCTTATAAGTGACTGCCAAAATTGTATTCTGAATTGGTGCATCTGCATACACATATTTGTATACATACATCTGCATATAAAGTATTTTGGGTTGGGATTTTGAAGAGAAGGAAGATTTATGATTTGGCAGTTTAACTGCATACTGAAGCCCCTAATACCCAGAGGGTTGAGGGCAATCCCAAAACCCTGAGGGTCGTGGACTATTTGACTATACTGCGAATTTTTGCACTACACTGTACAACATATTCATCAGCATCGCTGCGTATTATTGACTGATCTGGCAGTTCTACTACAACTCATCGGTATAGTAGATTACAGCATTGCACTGTACCACATGTACGTTAGCTACGCTACCTACCACTATTTGATCTGGCAGTTCATACTGCATGTCTGTACTGCGGTTTACCGTATTGCACAGTACAACTTATATGCTAGCCTTGTTACGTAATATATGAGACTGGCAGTTTATCTGCACACTGATTCGTTCCAATTCCCTGAGTGTCGAGGACAATGCTGATGATCATCGTTGTCGGGCAGCTCGAGATGACATCCTATGGAGTATAAGGTTGGATGGGCCTTTCAAGGTCCTACTCGAAGTGCAGGGATCGGTGGGTTGATTAAATCCCCACAGTAAGTGTAGGGTTGGACGGAGATGGTGTGTTGGCTGGATGGGTGGGTTATTTTATAACTCATTTGCACTCATATGCTTCTGAATGAATTTATGTGACTAAATGTGACTGTACTATTCGACTAAAATGTCTAATTGATCAGTTTGGCTGAATGTGATAATATGACTGAATGTGTTTCTGATCGATTGAAAGTTACGTGTGCCTATGCGATTTCTGCAGACTTTCTCTATAAATGTCTGACGGAACTATTATTGTGATAGTGTGACTGACTTGTGAATGGTTGCTATTGTATTTGAATAGCACGTGAGGTTAGGTGTGTCTGTTTGTTCCCTATGACCATAAGGTACATATGGTGTGTGTTTGATGTTGGGTGAACTCGCGTAATTTTTATTTGTCTGTAAGTATGTTCTGGTTCTAAACTGCTTCTATTTCTCTGTTTCTGCTTCTGTAGTTTAGCTTGTTTGATCTCACACTGAGCTCGTGTAGCTCACCCCCTCTTCTGTTTCCCTTTCAGGTACAATTCTAGATGCTATAGTTGGGCTCAGTACGCAGAGGTCTCGACAGGGCTTGTGAACAACTATTGAGTAGTTTGTGTTTTCTAGTTTTTACATTTGGTTTTGAACTGTAAAGATTTAGAATATTGTGGTACCATTACTATTTTAAACTTGGTTCTTACATTATGTTTTGTTACGTTTTCAAATGGTATTTTTAAACGATTAAATGTTTTGGTTTGTTTTGGGATAAATATTTTCAGAAATGGAATTTTGAATAACTGGTTTTTGCTAAATTATCCTACAATCACTTCAGTGATCAATGTAGCATCTTGGATTCGGTCTAGACTTCTAGGTCAGGTTTGGGGTGTTACATTTATTGGTATCAGAGTCAGGTTTGTAAAAACTCAGCCTGTGTTTTCTACGTAGACGTGTGCGTAAATAAATGATTTTGGAAAACTGTACCGTAGGAAATTGAAATGGTTTGAATTTTGTAAAGTGATTTACGGTAAAGTCCTGTCTGAGACTCCGATTTTGGTCCAGGTAGAAATTCAAAATAGTGATATTTGAACATTTAGATTTTTGTATTTATTCTGTGTGTTCTGAAAATGTAGATTTTCAGAGTTAGCCATACGACTCACATGGAATCTGAGGGTAAATAGGATCGCGATGAGTCGTCTACTCCTCCGGGTGTGAGACTATTCAGGAACCGGTAGTCAATGTTAGTTCGCCAGCCCGGGGTAGCCATAAACCAGAGGTTGGTACTAAGACTCTGACCCGGTTAGTAAGGGAAATGCTAGAGGAAGTGTTTGAGGCCAGAATAAGAGGAATTAGTGAAACACTCCAGGCTAGGTGCATAGACTGTAAGAAGAAGAGAGATCGCAGCTCTCCCAGGTTGGAGCCTCGTTCTACAAAACGTGCTAGGATGCATCTGAATGGTAGTAAAGGTAGTATCGGTAGTGGCGTGAGCATACCATCTTGTGAGCACTGTAAGAGGCGCCATGCAGGCGATTACTTGAGGAAGTTAGGAGTGTGTCTAAGATACAGGTCCACTGAGCATCGGGTTCGAGATTGTCCTCAGCGCTTTTGAGCCGTATGGTTAAGCGTGTTTGGATGTGTTTATTTTAGCTTTGAAATTGTGTGTACACGACAACTGTATGTTTGTTTTAGTGGTTGAGTGTTTTGGGTGTGTCTGAGAGGTTCTAGGTTCACGTTTACTGTAGTAGTGATTTGGTATCAGAGTGCGCAGCAGAAGCGTAGTGGTATAGTTGGTTATATGACCGTACTATCAGTTGGAATTTTGACAACGAAATTTCTTTAAGGAGGTGTGAATTGTAACGCCCCAAATTTTGGGCCTAGAAGTCTTGAGCTTTGAGCATAAGGACAGTGGGGAGGTTGCATATATGTGTTTAATTGTGCAATTTGGTGACAAGAATGGGCCTGTTGGTCTGGTGGTTAAGTGAGTGTTAGCTTACCTTGAGGTTCTGGGTTCGAGGTGTTGTGTGTGCATCTTAAGTGGTAGTTTTATTTTAGGTTTTAAAATAATTATTCAACTTTATTTTGGTAACTTAATTGTGTAAGTTATTATTGTATTTTTATTTTATTTTGGGGTTTATTTTGTCGAGTTTACCTTAATTTTATTTTTTTCAAGTTTTCCACTTTCCCTCTCCGCTTTTCTCTTTTTTCTTTTCTTGACTTCTCGCTTCATAAAAATTAGGGGTGAGCAAAACTCGATTCGACTCGAAAAAATAAAAAAAAAATTGGAATTTCGAGTTAAACGAATCGAATTATTCGAGTTAATCGAGTTATTCGAGTCAACTCGAATTTTTTTTTTGAATTTCGATTTCGAATCGAGTTAAGTTTTCAAATTCGAATAGCTCGAATAATTCGAATAATTCGAATATTAAAATATAATATTTTATATTTTTACTCTAAACTCCCAAACCTTTTTACTTTTCCCTCAAAATTTTTACTCATTCCCACTTTTCCCCCAAAACTTTTATTCCCCTCCCATCCCAACCCTCCAATCTACCCAAAATCCATTTCCCACCAAAATTTTATCCATTTCCCACCAAAATTTTACTCTCCTATTTACTTTTTCTCAAAATTTTACTCCAAAAAACCCTCAAAACTTTTTATTTTCCCCAAATTTTTACTCCTCCCACTTTTCCCTAAAACTTTTACTCCTTCCCATCCCACTCCCCATCTACCCCAAACCCATCCCCCAATTTTTTTTATATTTTCCTTCCAAAATTTTACTCCCTATTTACTTTCCTCAAACTTTTATTCCCCAAAACTTTTTATTTTCCCCTAAACTTTTACTTCTCACCTTTTACCCTCAAATAAAAATCAAAATTATCCAAAAAATCACTAAACATAAATAGCAATAATTTTATTTATATCTACTATTTATATTATTAAATTAAATTTCACATTTTATATTATTTATATTATTGAATTGTTTAGTCATATTGAATATTTATATTAAAATTGAATTATTAATTATGCCATAAAATATTCGTATTAAAATTTTATATTGGTATCAATTTCATATTTTATCTTTAAAATAACTTTTATTAAAAATCACATTTTTACATTTAATATATATTTTAATTCCAAAATACATAGTGACAAGAATCAAGATAATTGAAATAACTAAGCAAGCAAAGAAGCTAACCCGTATATAAAAGATTAATAAATAAATTATGAGGTGATGAAAGTTAATAAAAATTTGATTAAGGTGTACAAATTTTATTACGATGGGTGATAGTGATTACAAGGACCCAAAATTATTTTTTAAAATTTAACTCGAACAAATATATTCGATTCGATTCAATTCGAATTCCATCTCACTCGACTCGATTAGAGAAAATTTCAAATCAAATTAGGATGATAAAATATGATTCGTCAACTCGATTAACTCAAAATTTTTTCATTCGATTCGATTCAATTCGATTCGATTCGATCGAACGCTCACCCCTAATAAAAATACTCAAAGTTCGGTGTTGGTTTTTGGCATCGGGGATTTCCGCTCCTTTGTCCTCCTCTCCATCGTCGCAATCAGGTGTGGGATTCGAACTATAACTACATTATTTTTTTAATTTGTTTAATGGTTTTTGCAAACTTATGATTCGGGTTTTCTTGAGTGAATGTCAAATCGAGAATTTTGAGTTTTAGTCGATGGAAGTGACGAGAAATCTCCACTTTTCGGTATACTTTGATAAGGGAAAGGTTAGGGATAGGTCTGGTGGCCAAAATGACATTTTCGGGGTTGAATTGGGGTGGTTTCGTAGCCTCCCCAATGGCCATATGGGTATGTGCTGGGGCACACGGCCGTGTGAATTTGTGAATTAAGGTTTTCGGTCGATTTTGGGTGCCACACGGCCTGGCCGCACGAACGTGTAGCCGATTTAGGGATTTTATTGAAATTCACACTGCCGTGTCCCTTGGGCACACGGGCGTGTGAGTTTGGGAATTAGGGTTTCAGAGATTTGAAGTCACACGACCTGGCCACACGGTCGTGTGACTGATTTGGGGATTTAGGGATCCCACAAGGGCGTGTGTTTCGGAACACACGCCCATGTCTACCCTGTACTTGATTTTATTAAAATTAGACATTGAGTTACACAGCCTATTCACACGGCCGTGTCCTTGCACCACATGGGCATGTGCCTTTGTTACACGGTTGTGTGCCTCACATTGGCGTTTAGATCCCCACACAGGCTGGATTGCTTCACATGGCTGGAGTACATGGACGTGTGGCCCTAACTCGCCAAATTCTGATTTTAGGGCAAATCAAATGCTTTTGTGAGTCTATGTGTTCCAACCCCTCGATTAAGCTTATTGAGGGTGAATACGATTTGTTCTGACTTTAAATTATGTACTGCTTCTAAGTGAATGTGTGCTATGCCAGGTACTGAATCTGAGTACCTAAGTGTGCACGTTTCTATAATTGATTGACTGTCTGTAAGTGACTGCTTCTGAATGACTGCCTGAAATTGTATTCTGAATTGATGCATCGAATTCATACATCCGCATATAAAGTATTTTGGTTTGGGATTTTGAAGAGAAGGTAGATTTACGATTTGGCAGTTTAACTGCATATTGAAGCCCATAATACCCAAGGGGTCGAGGGCAGTCCCAATACCCTGAGGGTCGTGGATGATTTGACTGTACTGCGGATTTCCGCACTACACTGTACAACACATACGTTAACATCGCTACGTATCATTGACTGATCTGGCAGTTCTACTACAATTCATCGGTATAGTGGATTACCGCATTGCACTGTACCATATGTACGTTAGCTATGGTACGTACCACTATCATATCTGATAGTTCATATTGCATTCTATACTGCAGTTTACCGTATTGCACAGTACAACTTATACACTAGCCTTACTGCATAATATATGAGACTGGCATTTTGTGCACTGATTGGTCCTAATCCCTGAGGGTCGAGGACAATGCTGATGATCATCGTTACCGGGCAACCCGGATGACATCCTATGTAGTACAATGTTGGATGGGCTTTTCGAGGTCCTACTCAGAGTGCAGGGATGGGTGGGTTGATTAAAACCCCATAGTAAGTGTAGGGTTGGACGGAGTTGGTGTGTTGGCTGGATGGGTGGGTTATTTTATAACTTATTTGCACTCATATGCATCTAAATGAAGCTATGTGACTGTACTATTCGACTGAAATGTCTGATTGATCAGTTTGGCTGAATTTGATATTGTGACTGAATGTGAGAATATGACTGAATGTGTTTCTGATCGACTGAAAGGCACGCGTGCCTATGCAATTTCTGTAGACTTTCTCTATAAATGTCTGACGAAACTATTATTGTGATAGTGTGACTGACTTGTGAACGGTGGCTATTGTATTTGAATAGCACGTGAGATTAGGTGTGTCTGTTTGTTCCCTATGACCATAAGGTACATATGGTGTGTGTTTGATGTTGGGCGATCTCGCTTAAGTTTTATCTGTCTGTAAGTATGTTTTGGTTCTAAATTGCTTCTAGTTCTCTGTTTCTGCTCTTTTGTAGTTTAGCTGGTTTGATCTCACACTGAGCTCGTGTAGCTCACCCCCTCTTCTGTTCCCTTTCAAGTATAGTTCTAGATTCTATAGTTGGGCTCAGTACGCGGAGGTCTCAGACAGGCTTGTGAACAGCAATTGAGCAGTTTGTGTTTTCTAGTTTTTACATTTGGCTTTGAACTGTAAATATTTATAAAACAGTGGTACTATTACTGTTTTAAACTGTTCGTACATTATGTTTTGTTACGTTTGCGAATGGTATTTTTAAACGATTAAACATTTTGGTTCGTTTTGAGATAAATATTTTCAGAAATGGAATTTTGAACGACTGGTTTTTGTTAAATTCTCCTACGATCACTTCGGTGATCAATGTAGCATCCTGGATTCGATCTAGACTTCTAGGCCGATTTTGGGGTGTTACAAGAACCAATTGGAGTCATTGTTAGAAGTCGTCCAACATCGAGCTAAGGGGCATTTTCTGGTGAAAGAGTGTGTGGAGTCGGATAATTTTAAACTTGAGGAGGAGGACCCTATGAAATTGTTGACCATGAAGAGTCAAAGATTGATTGTTAGCAAGAGATAAAAAAGGGATAATTGAGTGAAGTGTTGAGTATTATTGTTGAAATCTCTGATTTTATTGACATAGGTGTAGAGGCAGGCATGAAGTAGTTTTAGAAGAAGAGACATTGAGCTTGAAAAGTACAAGTCAAAATGTGAAGGAGCCACCACATTTTCGAAATACGTTAGAAGAAACCTCATGATAAGAACTAGCCAAAGATAGGCTCCAACAAAGTTATGCTCAAACGGTAACGGAAGGTAAGGTTCATCCTTCGAAAGAAATTGAGTTTGTTATTCTTGAATTGATGATTCCTCGGAACGTGTCATGGAGTGGGATCGGTTTTAGTGAGAAGTAGTTCATAACTTGATCTTCCATGGTCAACCATGTTATTTGTATCCCTTTTAATATAATTTTAACTTGTTTAATAGTAAAATTAAGTCACTTTAGTAATAAGTTATGTTTTTACAATTTAAGTAGTTAAATTTTTATTTCTAGCAGTTTTTATAGTATTTGATATCTAAATAAGGTTATGTGATCATGTAGGATGGACTGAGAGCTAAAAATGCAACTTTTGGATGAAACTGTTACCAATGTCGCTGCATTAGGCTATGGAAGTTGCGACATTGAAGACTGACACGAGAACAAACTCTTGAGATTAAACTGCGGCGAATGTTGCACATTGAGACCTAAAAGTTGCAACATTGGCTCCATGTCACAACAAGCAAGTACTCCATGTTGTGACGTTTCTCTATCCGTGGCAATTGTGATTTCAAAGGAAATTTAGGGTCTTTTCTAATTTAAAGCCCTAATTACTATATTAATGGAGAGGCATTTTAGTCTTTGAACTATTACATATATAATCAACTTTGAAATCAAAATTAGGGGACTTTTTCAAACTTCAATTTTAGTTTTTCATTATATTAGGTTTTTACTATGTTTTCTTAATATGAATCTCTCTATTTTGAAGTTAAGATGTTGCAAGCGAAGAATGTTTCAGATACGTGCTTTCATGTCGATTTATCAATGAACATTCTTTTATTTATTCTCTTTATTTTGTATCTTGTTCATTAGTTTATTAATCGAATGTATGTGTAAACATGAGAATTAATTTGGTTTTATAATTAATATTTTGCATAGTTTTTTGATTATTTGATTAAGTGATTATTTTTCTAAAATTGATTATTTATTTGAGTTTGCTAAATTTCTTAGTATACTAGGACTGACGACCCTAGTAGAATATTTAGACAGATGAGACTGAAGGATTATTATGTTGTATAAGCATTGAGTCAACATGTGTTGAGCAGTGAGATCGAAAGGGTATCCATATGTCAGGGGGAGACTAAAAGGGTAACTTAGGGAGTAACTTTTAGCAAGAACAAGATCGAATAGGCTAATTAAAGTAAATATGAGTTTAATTGATTATTAGTAAATCAACCAATTTTAGGCTAATTAGCTCACATCCTTTAAACAATGAATAGGAAGTTCCAATAGTCTTCTAGATATTAACCCTAGGTTTAGTTTTAATTTAATTAGTCTTATTGATATTTCAATCTTGGATTTGCACTACTAATTCAAAAGTCGACTAGACTAGTAATTGTTTTCGGAATAATTAATTTAGTAATAACTTTCACCAACTTAGCAGTCCCTTAGGTATGATCATCGGAATACTTCTGGTATTTTGTTGTAAATTTACTATATTACTATTTGACATGTACATTTGCAGACACCGCACTTCACTTATATTATTAATTGCATTTTTCAAAGCCTTGGTGCATGCACGTCAAGGCACGATCAAATGTGCATGTCAACACGGTTTAAGATAAGGCAAGATTGATATGTTCGTTTTCTGAAGGAGGTCATTATCCATTGGGTTATGTACAAAAGTCGAGTCAAAGGCTCTAGGACCTTATGGAAGTTTGACTTTGGGGACGTAATGAATCGCCCAAGAACCATTCTTTAACCTTTCCATTAGCAATTGACCAATTTTTTTTTAGTTTTTAATCTTATTTTATATTTAGGATTAAGACTTTAGTGTAGGAGTTTTTTTTCCAAAGGAGTTTGGAGTTGAAAAAAAAATAAAACCTTTGTGCATGCTACAGTGGTGTCGTGAAATTTTATTGTCAATGTCGCGACATCATGGACAATTTCGAGGGGGCAAAATATTTTCACTGTTGTAACACCATAGACGCGGGAAAAATTTTGGTTTCAAAATATACAGGGATGTCACTGTTGGATTTGGTCCCGTAAGTGTAATATATTCATTTGCAAACTTGTAATGCTTTTGAATAGATTGGTTAATAAAATAATTCATGGATTACATTAATATACTTTGTATTATTTTAAGCTTACTAGTTAGTTTATTCTTCATCTTTTAGGGTTTAGTTCATTAACTTGTCTAAGTTTAGTTGGTTTAGTTGGTAGCTTAGTTAGTTTTTACTATAACTTTTCAATTATTTGCACTTTGGTATTTAACTTTGCTTTGTATTTTGATTTTCATCTATGTAACAGCCCGATTTAGGGGCTAGTCAAAATAGTGTGATCTCAGAATCACTAATTCGAGGATAGATTAAATTATTTTCATGTTATGTCATGTGTTATAACATGTTTATAAGGATGCATGAAAATTTTGGTGCCTTAATTTTAGCAATTTCTAGCTAAATTGTGAAAAAGGACTAAATCGCATAAAGTGCGAAAGTTCTATTTTATTTCCTAGAGGTGCCAAATAGCTATGGATTATTAATTGGAGGTCCCAAATGTACAATTTGACCTTGTTTAAGTGGGTTGACCAGTAATAAAATACAAAGGGGACAAGAGCATTTTTTTAATGAATAGTTGATGATATTAGTTGGAAAAAATAAATAAAATAAGATGATATAAGCATAAGTTATCATCTTTTTATTTATCTTTCTTCTCCAACCAAAATATCAGCCATGGGAGGGGTTTGAAAGCTTAAAATTTCAGCAAGCTTTACTCCATTCAAGTAAGTCCATTTGATGTTTATTTTTGATGAAAATTGTATTTTTGGAGTCCCCAAAGCTTAAGCTTCCTAAAGAGGGGACTATTTTGCAACATGGTTGAAAGTATAGGGACTTTCCATGAGAGAGTTTATGCTGGTTGTTGAGTTTTTATGGAAGAAAATGAATGATAAGATGATGAGAAACAACTTTTGTGAAAGGTGTTGTCATGAAAACACCTAATTGAGACTAAAATGCAAAAGTTGTAATTTGTTCATTAAGGCATGAAATAGATGAAATTGTGGATTAAATGTTCAGCTAGGCTTTTTTAACAAGAAAATGTGATGAAAGTTTATTTACGATCCTAGGGGCAAAATTGTAATTTTCCCAAATGTAAGGGCAAAATAATCATTTTTCTAAAGTGTAGATTATGGTGTATTATGATTTATAAGTGTTTAAATCATTAAATTCCATTGTTCTAGATCAGAGAAAACCAGTTTCGGACCTAGAACGGATGAAAAGAGAAATGCAGGCAAAAAGTCCCTTTCGGCCTTTTTTCGACATCGAGGTAAGTTCATGTGTAAATGTTGCAATTACGTATGAGTTAGTTCAACATTCCAATGTTGTATGGAATGTATATTTACTATAGGAATGCATGAAATATCTTTTGACGAGAGATCAAGAGAATTGAATCTAAGAGTAATGGGAAATATATGTAGCACGATATGATGATAATTATATTCCCGTGTAAGACCATATTTAGAGTATGGCTTCGGTATAAGGGTTCGTATAAGACCATGTCAGGGACATGGCATCGAGATGTTAATACTAGTAAGACCCTATTGGGGTATGATGTCAATGTGACACTGTGTATGAGACTCAAGAGTGTTATATAACAATTTGAATGATTCCACGACTATATTAAAAACGAGAAAGTATGTGGTTGTACCACGAGAAGCACAAGTGTGTGTTAGAAATTAACTGAGATGAATTCAGTATATAATGAACCCCTAGTGGGTTATGTGTAATTAATGCACTTTAGTTGCATGATATGGATTTATTAATGCCTTGTGTGGATGCAAACGAGTATTGTAGAAAGTTAAGTAAGAATAGTAGTGTGTGAGAATATTCTCGGATGAACATTTGAAATAGGGAAATGCATGTGGATAACTATCTATGAATGTAAAATAACGGTGAGCTATGTGCGATATTACTTTATTGATGTTAATGATGGGCTAAGTGCGATACCATCAATTATATTGTTATCGATGGGCTATATGCGTTACCACCTGATTAATTAGAAATCGATGGGCTGTGTGCGATACCATCGCTTATAATGATTGGTGAGCTAAGTGCGAAATCACCATAAGTATAAATGATTGGTGGGCTGTGTGCGATACCACCCTATTAGAGATTTAATGGTGGGCTAAGTGCGAAACCACCGAGAAATTAGTAGTATGAGTGACTCATTGAAAATGCTTGATATGTTGTTTATATGATCATGTGGTGATCAGTGCAGGAATGTATGCTAATTAAATGAGCAATTGGCTAGTGGCATGGTAAGAATGTGGTAAGAGATAGAATGAGTAAGCTTCAAAAGTGGTTGAGTAAGTAACCATGAATTTATGAGAAAATTCATTATAATACCTTGTAGTCATGGATATTCAATAAATTTTAGAAATTTTCAGTTATATACAGATGAACTTAATAAGCATATTGCTTACTCCTTTTCTTTTCCCATCTCTTTTAGGTTATTTTAACTAGCTAAGGTTGGAGGCCGTGGGAGATGTTTTCACACTATCGAGTAGACTCCTGGTGTGGTGTTTCGAGCTCTTATGAGTCATGGCATGTATAGGGATTTTTTAAAGTTGATTAAGTTCTAATTGATGTAGCCAAATTGTGTTCGCCTAAGAGAACTTATAGTTGTTTGTGTATAGCCATAGATGATGGCTTAAGTTGGTTGTAATTATAGGGAAATAGTTCCCTTAGTGTATGGGTTGAAGACTTTATTTCTCTTATGATTAAATGTCTTTAAATCAAGAATTATATTGATAGTACTAGAAGTTATGTGATGGTGAATGAATGTATGCAAATGAGAGTGGTGATTGGCTTCGAAAATAGCCTTCATGTGCCCATACGGGTAGACACACGGGCGTGTGTCTGGGCCGTGCGTACCCTGTAACTTAGTGTTTTAAATTAGGATAGACCACAGGCAAAATCCACGGCCGTTTGTGTAGACCATGGGTGAGACACGGTTAGAATACGGGCGTGTGCCCCAAGCTATGTGAACAAGTCAGTATATCAAGGTATAGCACACGGTCTAAGTCCACGAGCATGTCAAGGCCGTGTGTGTTTAGTCAGTGTCGACCACAGGTGGTAGGCACGAGCATGTAATAATGGTACACGGGCGTGCGACCCCTGTTTCGAGAGAAAGTTTCTAGATGAGTTATGAAAGTTACAGGACGTAAGTCTGAGGCCTTGTAAGTCCATGAAACGTATGACTTGACTAAGAAAAAGAAGTTTTTATTTCGGAACGAAATTTTACAAACAATAAGTGCATGTTTAAGAAAGTTCAAGCATAGTAATGTCTCGTATCCGGTCTTAACCTCGGACTAGGGTATGGGTGTTACATTTAGTGGTATCAGAGCTATGGTTTAGTCGGTTCTAGGACTAACCTAGCGTGAGTGAGAGTTTAACTATTCATGCCATATGTGGACCGTGATAGTGTGATGTCTCCCGGCTCTCGAAATTTTTTGTTAAGATAGGAATGGTTCCCAACCGAGCTAATTTTAGTAAGTTTGTATGATTTTCAAGCTTCTTGATTATTTTCATTGAATTTCTTGTAATGTTATTATATGCACATTATTTTCATGAAAATGTTTAATGATTTATTAAACAAAGAAGTTACTAAAAGCTCGTGCATGAAAATCCTAATTGAAGATGAATTACTAAGGATGCTCAATCTATCGCATGAGACAAGAAAATCCGTATAAGCCCAAGCAAAGGCATGGCATTGGTGAGAACAAAGAAGATTTCATGTAAGTCTAAGCCAAGGCTCGGCATTGACCAGCCCATGAGCAAAGATACCAAGTAAGACCATGTCAAGACATGGCAATGGTAAGTTCCCAAGGGAACTCAAGAGAAAGACATCGTATAAGTCCATGTCATGACATGGCCTCGATACCAAGTTGAGAGATCCCATGTAAGACAATATCTGGGACATGGCTTTGGCATCGAGTCAAATGTGAGATGAGATTCAGTATCATCAGTCATTCTTAGTAAATCATCGGGCGAACGTGTAAAGCTTAAATAAGATAATAAGCAGTATAATTCATGTTATGAATGATGATGTTGAGATCATGCTTATTATAATAAAGTATACTGATCTATGTGATCAAGTGCTACAAGTACCTTGTTTACCTTACAAGCATGAAACTAGCAAGTACCATGATGTATGTGAGAAGCAGTAAGAGTAAGTAAGCATTTGAAATTAGTGATGCCATTGTTTATGATAATTATATCAATAAGGTTAAGTCCCATGTGTGACTATTAAAGTAGAGAATGTATAATGTTTTATTTCATGGCTCT
The DNA here is from genome assembly GCA_025506655.1 of Gossypium rotundifolium. Lineage (NCBI taxonomy): Eukaryota > Viridiplantae > Streptophyta > Magnoliopsida > Malvales > Malvaceae > Gossypium > Gossypium rotundifolium. The sequence continues at coordinate 39,716,356 of CP106731.1, read as the reverse complement.
GTATGAAACCACACGTATTATGATGTGAGAGTTAGACTGGGAAGTTTGACTAAGTAGAATGCAGGGGATGAGTACGGTCGTTCAATTATAAAATGATGAATAAGACCATGGTTGGACCATGGCGGTATATGTGATCCCATATAAGACCATGTCTGGGACATGGCGTTGGCATCATACATGATCCTGTATAAGGCCATATTTGGAATATGGATTCAGTATTGAATAAGATAATTGGATAAGACCATATCCGGGATATGGCACTGATAGTTGTTGTGAGATTAGTATAAGACCATATCTGAGATATGGCATCGGCATCGAGTGATCCCATGTAAGACCACATCTGGAGCCTGGCTTCGGTATGAAATCGTGTAAGACCATATCTAGGATATGGCATCGACAGTGACATGAGTTCCAGGTAAGACCGTATCAGGGATATGACATTGGTATTGATATGAGATTTTGTGTAAGACCGTAGCAAGACTATGGCATCGTGATGACATGTAAGGAAATAGTTGGGCTATGATGTGTAACATGTATAAGACCATAGTTGGACTATGGCAATCAAGCAAACGACGTACTCAAAACCCGTAAGACATTCTCTAGATTAATAAGTAATAGTAAGAGAAAGTAGAGTTAAATGTTGAGTACTCGAGTAGAGATTAGTGTGGAACTTGAGTAAGTAAACTTACAGTTCAAAAGTATAAGTGATAGAAACAATTGTAGCATGATAAATGAGAAAAAAACTCACTTGGAGCGAGTTGTGTGACTACATTGATATTTCATTGATGATGAATAGTAAATCGATATATATATACGTGGTCACGAGAGTTAGGCTAAGTGGCTCTGCAACCTCACCCCTTGCCACTATTGATTTATGATGAGATGTTATGAGAGTTAAGTTGAGTAAGTTTGCATTTGATAAATGCAATAATTATGTTAGCATAATTAAGAATAGCTTGTATTACACTGGTACATAATACTCTACTAAATAGAGTAATTGTTGTTGAACATGAGGTTGAAGTCCTAGAGGACTAAAATGAAAAGGGTTATCATTGAGATATGAAATAGATAAGGTCCTGTATAAGACCATGTCCGGGACATGGCCTCGGCACCAAGTTGAGATTCCGTGTAAGAGCATATTTAGAATATGGCATCGATACCTGATGTAGAATTCCATATAAGACCTTATCCGGGATATGGCATTAGCATTTAGAGGTGATCCCATATAAGACCACCTCGGGGATGTGGCATTGGTTTCATACCTATATGAATGACGATGAATATGCATCTTTGATTATCCCTAGTGATCAAAGGGACAGATGGACGAGTCTAGAGGTAAAAATGAGATTAGTACTAAAGCCATATGAAGGAATGAATGCAGATATTTGTGAATAAATCACGAAGAAACAAGTACGATGTGTGGCACGATATGTTCTATATAAATGGCAAGTATGAGTAAGTAGGCTCGATGCCCGCAGTTGGTGCATGATTAGTTGATGCCATGGATGGATTATAATAATCTCCTCGAGTATTATGTACTAATATCTGTTGCCTTTCAGGGCTAATGTAGTTGTTTTTTTTCCATAGACCATGATTGTGTGAGAATGTTAGCTGATAGTAAAAATCAGACCAAATGGTTGTCGATTTAGTTAATCGAAATCGACATTTCTTAATTTCCTCGTAACCCTATTTAGGTACTTTGAGGGGGAAGTCGGGGATGATTCTAGTATAAGAAGTTAAATAGCAAGTTTCACGTTGTATGATGAGTTTTCGAGTGAGCTGAATAGAGTTAATGAATTCGATTGAGATGTTCCTACTATTGTGAGATATGATGTTAGTAAAGGTTCTAGATTTGCACAACAAGAGAAACTCAGGTGAGTGCGTGGTAGAAATATATTCTCTGCGTGGAGAAAAAAATAGATTAATGTATTGAGATATGATTTAAGTTCTGTGTATATTTTCACATGAATCAGTAAAGAGAATAAAATTCTGTATGTGCATAAGTAGAGAGCATGATACAAAGATATGCTCATCGAAAGGTTCAAACCGTGATGGTTGAGTTGAAAGCTATAGAAGGAACTATTAATTGAAAGTTTTAGTACTGAGTTCGGTTTGAATTGAGGGAAAGAGTTGACAGGTTGGTGATCTCGAGACGATCACTTCTGTGTCTTTGTTGTAAGTTAGAGGTTATGAAATGATCCGTGGGGAAATCAATGTTATTTTTCTGAATTTTAATGGTTGAGAGTATCATATGCTACAGAAGATTTTGAAAATGAAATGGTGGAAACGGCTAGAACTATTACAATAACAGGTATAGTTATTGTAATACTTCTCAGATAGTAGACATAGTACAGATGTCTGAATGAAAGATCCATGTTAAGTAATGCGAGTTAGTTACTCGGATGATCTTAGTTGGTTGATAAACTGTAAAAGTAACATATTTTAGGCCTACATTTAGTATGCTTTTGGATGATTTAGCCCTTGATTTATGTAAAAAGGTTCTTTTAATCCTTTCTTTTCATGTTTTTACTCAGGAAAGCACCCGAGGATGAAAAGAACAGGAAACAGGCTTAAAACGGGCCAATTTGGGCCAAAGAGGAAATCGACACGGCCTGGACTTCAAGCCACACGACCGTGTCTCATCAAATTACTTCACACGGCCATGCCACGATTTAAACTGCTGTGCCCCAATCAATAGAATCGAGACACGACTTGAAAATAATTTACACGGGCGTGTACCATGACCATTCCCCTACCGCGTGAGAGAGCAATTTCACTCGGATTTGGATACTTTGAGGCAAAGAAACATATTCCAAAGCCTATTCAAACACCGAGTAGGATGTATACTTGAATTGGGACACTTAGAGGCCAAGTAAAGCATTCCAAATGTCTATATAAACACCCTAAGTGTATCCTGAGAAGGGGCGGTTAGCTAGGCCAAAGAGCCGAGCCAAAAGGCCAGATTTGTGGGAATTACTCGAAGATAGCCAGTTGATCCATCTCAAGGAGCCGAAATTCTACTCAAGACGGCGGATTTCTCCTTCGATTCCTTCAGGGGGTTTTAGGGATTTCTTATATTTTATCTTTTCTCTTGAGATGTTTTCTTTATTCATTATGAACTAAACCCTTCAGATACCTGAAGGAGATGAAACCTAGATGAATCTAGTTATTATTTTCTAAATTATATGATAAATACTAAGTTTGTTCTTAATTATACATGCTTAATCCAAATCTGATGTGCTTGGGTGGAGGAGGAATAGACCCTGCTTAAGAGTAGATCTAGCATAATTAGGGGGAGTTGATCACACGCCTAGAGATAGGGTGACGAGATTTTTCAGATTAAGGTGAAACCTAATATGGGAGTCCATAGATTAATTTACTGCTATTCTAGGGGGTTATTATAAGAGAACAGGAGTTCCTCTAATTAACCTAGGGTTAGACGTTATTCGCATTGAGAGAGGGTTTAATATATGTTAGGGAGTCTTACGAATCAAACTAAGTGACTAAATCGTATGGTTCAGTGTTAAATAACAAGTGAAGTCTAGGCGGATTCTTCCTGAGGGTATCGTCGTGATCAACTGAGTTTCTCTTCAAGTTATTTTCCAATTCATTCTTTCTGTCTTTGCGTCTTTAGTTTAGTATTCGTAATTTAGAATAAAACAACTTCATTTATTTTAGGCTAAATAATAAAAAGAAAGTTAGTATTAGTACTTTTAGTTCCTTTGGGTTCGACAATCCGGTCTTGCCTAAGCTATACTACTGCTCGATAGGTACACTTGCCTTTAATCGTTGTCAGAGTTAGTTTCAAGGTTCGATCTTTCTCTTTATAAATTTTAAAACTCGACAAAACAACGATCAAGTTTTTGGCGCCGTTGCCGGGGAACTAATGTAACATCCGGGTTCTAGGGGTTATGCATTTAGTGCATAACTCAAGTGATGGGAGGCTTATTGTGAGGTTGGATGAGTTTTAAGGGGGTTTGGAGAACCCTAGAATGTAGGAGATGGCTGAAGGAATTAGTGAATTTTTAGTGTCAAAAAGGGGGAGCTGAGGGAACTAGGGGTTATAAGTATTTCAAGTGGGTTTATGACACAAGAATCAAGGAGGCGCCACTTTAGGCCTTGGAAGGTGACGCCTCAGGGAGTTGAAGGGGGGACAAGGTTCGAGCTGCAAAGGCATCAATTTGGCCTTTGTTTTTGCGTCAAGGGGGGAGAGGAGTTGGGCGGCTTGTGGATGCTGAAAAGATGAGGATAAAGACTTGGTCTTTTATTTTTTTTTTTGAAATTCGGCTAGAGAGGTAAGATTAAGGTTGGACTCTTTCAAACTTTTTGAATGAGTGACAAGGAGGAAAAATAGGAGGAGATTTTGGGATATGGGAGGAGATGAGCTAGTGGTCGAATTTAGGGAGCTAGAGGAGGGCATTTTCGGCTTGGTGGAGTGTGTTTAGGTGTGTGCCGAAATCTAGTAGTATTTATAGGGGGTGCTCATCTTTTGGCCACCCTTTTCTTCATTTATTCTCTCCTTGTCGAAAATTTGGTTCACCCATTTCTTTTGTGTCAATTATTTTGTTTCTCCCTTAGTCTCTTCTTTGAAGGTAAGTCAAAAGAAACCCTCTGCTTCCTCTTATTCCTTTAAAGCTAAAACCAGAGATTGGGCGTGACCTTTTGTGCATCAATTTCCTCTCTTCTTTCACACCTTTCTTTTAACTCTATTTAAGCCAAATCACCCTAAAGCTTGCCATTGCAGAATATTCCAACTCCATCTAGGAGTCATTGTCGAATCATTCATCTTTCATTCTCTCTGCTATGTTTGCAAGTCCTTGAAGCCGAACTTTAATTCTTGTGGTGGCCGATTCTTTGTTAGGACAAAAGGGAGTGGTTATCAAGGTAAGGTTGCGATAACTCTTCTTTGTTTTGGATTCATGTCATGGCCGAAGTGGCCCTAAGATTTCTCTAAAAGTGCTAAGGCCGATTGTAGGGGAGGCAGAGCCTAATGCAGAGACCTTTTCAGAGACGATAGTCAAGATTTGCGAAGGATCTACCTAATTTGGAGACTTGAGGTAGCGACATGTGCTTTTGGCCAAAGGCCATATAGTCTTATGTTTAAGGGGTGAGGCGAATTAATGTGGTATTATTTAGGGATTTCGACAGGTTTGTAGGAGCAACCGGGATTCGATCAGTTGAGGAGTTTCGACAACCCATTTTTCAATAGGTGACTTCCGAGATTAGTTGTTAAGGGGCAAATCGACAGAAGCATATAGTAGCCTCCGGGATTCAAGGGTGTTTTGGTAAGAAATATTTGGTAAGATTCGATACTTAGATTTATGACTTGGAGGATTAACCGTTTGATTTGATTAAATGTATTGATAGAGGCAAATACCAGTCAAGGAGGGCAAGGGAAAGTCCCTATCCCGAAGTTTAAGAAAAGATCTGTCTCAGCGGTTCGGGATTGGCCATCGGGGTATGGGCCATCAGCGGAGAAAGCTATAGGCGAGATAGTCGTGAGTTACGCTTAGCGATAGCATTGGGATCGAGTTTAGAACTCAAAATCAAAAGCGTAATTAGCGCCTGCTTTCTCTGATAGTTGTGTCTTGATGTATATACTTGTATATGATGTGTGTTAGCCACAATAAAGGCTAAAGTGGTGGATACCCATGTTTGGGGTAATCGGTTAGCGAGGTTAGTAGTTTGTGATATTAAAATTATTTATGGTATATGTGTGATATGGTAACGAGCATGTGATGTACACTCATTCTATATGTTGATTTGACATGATACATTTACATATATGCATGGGGATTGGATGTGATCAAGGAAAGGCGGGTGTACATATTTATGTACGTGGACTAATGTTAGCCTTGTGCTACATTAGCACTTGATGAGTAGTCAAAGCGCCATCAAGGAGGTGTTAGCTAGGTGCCCATCTCGGCGGTTAATTGTTGTGTGCATCACCGTAGACGGATTAATATTGGGATCACCTATGTGATCGGTGGCTCAGCCACGACCTTGAGCAGCGATCTTGCCAAGGTAAGATATGTGGATCACGACGTGATCAGTGGTGGATTAGCCACGGCCTTGGTGTGGAGTCTGCTAAGGTTGGTGTAACGGTGGATTTTAGGTTGAAATTTGGGTTGCATATTGAATGACTGGTTATGTGTACTGTGTAGATATGGGCCAAGCCCATGCTGGTGGAAACATGTGGTGTAATTATGCACTGAGTCTGTGGACTCACCCAATTTTTCTTAACCATCGCAGGTGATTCGTGAATTCTGGACCGGGTTGGAGAGGATACAAGGTGGCCCATGCAGAAGAAGATGATTTAATTATTTTATGCATTTTTATATTAAGTATTTTAGTAAGTAATGGTTGTAATAAGGGTCTTAATTTATTTTTGGTATTATTTTATTATGGCTTGATTAAATTAAATTACTATGTGCAAATGATTTTATTTTTAGCAACTTATTTATTCAAGTTATTTGTATATATACTAAAGGGTTAATTCATATATTTTGTAGCAGTAAAGTTTTACATATAATTTTTAAACGGACAAGGTTTTCAAAAGTTGACAAAATTTAATGTTTTATCTTAAGTCAAAAATATTTTCAACCGTTTTTCCGCAATGACATACCAGATCCGATCAAGGCTCGTGGGCCGGGTTTGGGGGTGTTACAACTAATATATTAAGAAAGCTCTATTTTTATTACTTTAGCCATTATTTTTTAATTTTAATTTTAATTTTAGTTTTCTTTTTCATAATTTATTTTATTTTTTTATTTTATTAATTTTATTTCCTTCTTTTCCTAGTAGGTACCTCTAGTTTATGACTAGAAGGAACCCGACATGACCTCTAGTATACGATAGTGAAATTGAAGCTACCGTTAGTAGGAATTGCAGAGAAATTAGGCGAGCCCTAAATTACATAGAAGAAGAGCGAGAAGGCGAATCCAATCCTACTGAAGGGATGGATGAGAATAACCCACCACGAGATGTGGCAGATGCTCTGCTTACTATGTATGATTATGCTAAGCCTAGTTTAACAGGAGCAGAATCTAATATTGTTAGGCCTGCTATAGCTGCTAATAGTTTTGAATTAAAGTCTAATACAATACAAATGATTCAACAATTTGTTCAATTTGATGGTTTGCAGGACGAAGACCCGAACACTCATACAGCTAATTTTTTAGTAAATAAATGGTGTTTCTGATGATGCCATTCGTCTTCGGTTATTTCCCTTTTCATTAAGGAATAAAGCCAAACAATGGTTGAACTCGTTACCACGAGGGTCAATTACTACATGGGATCAAATGACCGAAAAATTTTTATTAAAATATTTCCCACTGGCCAAAACGGCCAAACTACGGAATGATATCTCTTCTTTTGTGCAGATGGATTTAGAGACGTTATACGATGCATGGGAGAGATACAAGGATCTCTTGAGGAGATGTCCACACCATGGTCTACCCTTGTGGCTAGAAGTCCAAACTTTCTATAATGGTGTAAACCCCTCAACGAGACAACTAATCGATTTAGCCGCTGGTGGAACCGTAAACAACAGAAGTCCTGAAGCTGCCTACGAATTCATTGAAGAGATGTCACTGAATAACTATCAGTTGCAAGTTACAAGGATAAAACTGACAAAATCAGCCGGAGTTTACAACCTCGATGCAGTGACCATGCTATCAACACAGGTAGAGTTGATGAATAAAAAGCTTGATAGTTTGTGTTCTTCTCAGGTACATCCAGTCATGCAGTGCAACGCAAGTGGAACTGTGGCGAATCCTGAGTACCCACCCTACAAACTGGACGGAGAGACCGAACAGATGAAGTATATAGGTAATAATTTTAGATCCAATAATAATCCTTATAGTAATAACTACAATCCAGGTTGGAGGAACCACCCAAATTTTTCATGGGGAGGCCAAGGAAATCAAGGAAATCAAAGGCAACAACCTCCTCAAAATTTCCATAATCAGCCATATCCGCAAGAGAAGAAGCCAAACCTCGAAGAGATGTTGACAAAATTCATGGCAAACACAGAAAATCATTTCCAAGAAACTGAGAAAATAATTAAAAGCAATGAGAACTGATTCAGGGAACTTACTAAGTCTGTCAAGAAAGTTACTAATGCAGTCGAGCAACTCACAAAGCTAATGTCAGAACGACCGCAACGACGTCTACCAAGTAACACCGAGATTAACCCAAAAGAGCAAATTCAAGCCATCTCAGCTCATGACAGTAAGGGGTTAGATGAGCCTAATCCAATACAAGAAAACAAGGTAGACGAAGGTAAGGTAGAGGTAACACAAGAAAAGCCAAAACTGGTAATCAAAGAGTACCAACCTCGCATACCTTATCCCGAAGCGATGAAAAGAGACGATTTAGAGAAATAGTTCGGTAAGTTTCTTAAACTCTTAAAGAAATTACATATTAACTTACCTCTTCTTGAAGCTTTTTTTCAGATGCCAGACTCGAGGAAATTTTTAAGACAGCTCTTGACGAACAAACGCAAATTAGACGAAGAGCACCACGTGGAATTGAACATAGCATGCTCAGCAATGTTGCAGAATAGACTACCATGAAAGCTAAAAGATCCAGGGAGTTTTACAATTCCATGTTTAAATGGTAGTTTAACTATTGATAATGCATTAGCTGATTTAAGGGCAAGCATAAATGTCATGCCTTATACATTATTTAAACGACTAGGTCTAGGGAAGCCCAAACAAACTAGGATGAGTATACAATTAGCTGATAAAACTGTTAGAATTTCTAGGGGCATTATCGAAGATGTTCTTGTCAAAATCGATAAATTTGTTTTCATATTAGATTTTGTTGTCTTAGATATGGATGAGGATAATACAATCCCCTTAATTTTAGGAAGACCTTTTCTAGCAACTGCCAAGACTAAAATTGATGTTGCCACAGGAGAACTCATACTTTGTGTAGGTGATGAATCAATCAGTCTTCAAGCTCTTGACTCGGCCAGGACAACAATCGATGAAGGTAAGAAAGTCAATACAGATGATAATCAAATTGTTCAACCTTTATTGCAGGAAACACCAAAAAGACACAACCCTAAGCCGACTCATGGATCCCAAATCGACAAAGAAGAAACACACAAGGAACAAGACCTTAGGGTCGACAACTTAGAAGAGCAGAGGACACAAGTCAAAGAAGAACCGAAATCGTACGAAGTAAAACCAGAGGAACCACCAGAAGAGCTTGTAGGAACATCAAATCATTACAAAATAGGAGACCAGGTACTGTTAGACAAAACAGATCCGCACATCATCACAACAGACCTGAAGGCAAAGGGAGAAAACCTTCTTAAGGTACACAATATCTTCCCATACGAAATAGTCGAGGTAAGCAACCCAACATTCAACACTTTTGAGGTAAACACTTCTCGACTCGAACTTTGTCAAGAAAATAGAACTATAAGCATGAGGGAAGATATTCAAACCTTTAAACCTCCCTAATTTTTTTTTCAATGTCGAGGAAAGTCTAGCTTAAGACTAGAAATGAGCGCTTCTCGGGAGGCAACCCGAGCACTAACCCTACTTCTTTTTACATTTGTTGTTATTTTATTTTCTTTTCGTTCTCTTTCTCTTTGTAAACTAAAAGTGCATATTTCTAGGACACACGGCCTTACACACGGCCGTGTCTGTGGTCGTGTGGACCACTGAAATGCCCTACTGACATAGCAGAGGCCGTACGAATCAAATCCCAACTGCTTTTTGACGTCACAGATCGAACCACCCCCCACAGGCACTGATAAATTGGGACGACCGTGCACCACGACCGTGTGAAGCTACTAACTTACCAGACACGGGAAAAACATGCCCATGCTACCCAACCATGCCAACACACTGCCTTTTCAGGAACGGGCGTGGCATCTAGAAAACGGGTGTAGGTGAACCAACACGCTTAGACGCACGGCCGTGCGATGCAACTGTGTAATTCAACACACCCTCGGTCCACGGGCGTGGGAACGTGCCAGATTGGAAATCCTATTTAAACCCCACAGCCCTTCTCCTTCTCCCCTCATTCTTTCTTCCTTCTTTTTCTTTCTTTCCTTGGAAAATGTGTCCAAACTCTTGAGCTACACTAAAATCATGCCGAAGAAGTGTAAAACGGCAAGCATTGTCTTCTCAAAAGAGACCCCAACACATAAGTTCAGGCCAGTCGCTTCATCCAAACACCAAGCCAAGGGTCTTTTAGACCATTTAAATTTTTCTTTATGTTTATTTTCCTATTTATCTTACTTATCTATACTTCTCTTCTACTTAATATATTTTAACTTCTTTTAGTTTCTTGGTTTTGGTTCTAAAAGTCGCTTGGGAATCACGCACACACACCTTAGAGGTCACACCCACCTCATGAACCATCCAACAATAAGGACTCCTTAGTCCATTAGTCTTTTCTTTTAATTTCAATTTTCTTCTTAGTCTCATTCTCTTTATTTTCTTTGTCTTTAATTATAGTATTAGTATATTATTAATGTTTCTTTAGATTTCTTGGCTATATCTGCAGGCTACCCAATTTCTTTATCTAGCACAAAGCTCATCGGTAGAAACCCCACCAGCCCATTGAAAACTCTACCAACGCCTCTTCCACCCACCTTCTACCACGACCTCTGCCAACTCCAGAAATCATCCAAAATTCAAGAAGTGTCACTTCTCCACTTCTCTTTTGATTACATTATTAGTTATCTATCTTTGTACATTGAGGGCAATGTACATCTGAAGTGTGGGGTGTAACACCCCGCACCCAAGACTGATACTGGGTCTGGATACTAGACATTACTATGCTTGAACTCACTGAAACATGTACTTACGGGCTATAAAATGTCATTCCAAATTAAAAACTTCACTTTCTTAGTCAACACATATAACAAGGGCCTACGAGGCCTTCAACTCATGTCAGAAAACTTTCAGAATTAAAATCAAATAACTCATTTTTGAAGCAGGGTTCACATGCCCATGTGACTTGGAACACGCCCATGTACCCTTAAGCACGCCTATGCCCTCAAACCGTGTAAGGCTACTAGCTATTTCCACACGAGTTAGACACGCCTGTGTCTACCAACTGTGGGAGGTTACTGACTAATTTCACACGGCCATGACACGCCTGTGGGCTTAGACCGTGTGCTAATCCTTGATATACTAACTAAATCAACACGGTTAGGGAACACTCCCATGTCCAAATCGTGTCTTACACGGCACACACACACGACCGTGGGATTTGCCCGTGGCCTATTCTGATTAATAATACTAAGGTGCAGGGTTAACACGGTCTTGGCACATGCCCGTGTGTCAAACCGTGTGGGCACTTACAGGCTATTTACCAAGCCGTTAGCCAACCTGAAATGAAGATCATAACCATACACAATTCAACGATGCAATAACAACCCAATATTATGAATAATACTACATGCTTCATTGATCTTAATAAACATACATGCTTAATTAAATTTGGCCAATCATTTAGCCATATACAAAAAAACAATAAACTTGATAGCCTTTACAAAGGCCTTTCTTAAAACATGTTCACAAAATGAATGTTTCCTATACATGCCATACTTAGTAAAGTAACTTGGCTATACCAAAATACGAGTTGATAGTGTGTTGCGATCTCTGACTTTAACGATCCACGAGTTAGCTTGGTGGGACTGCATAGAAAGAAAGAATCATAACGTAAGCATATAGCTTAGTAAGTTTGCATGTAACAACTCTTAGCATCATCATTGCTTAATATAAACCATTTCACATAAACAATGGTATCATGAATTTCAGCTAAAGCTTACTTACTCATATAGATTCTTACATGTCTCATGACACTTACTATTATCATACTTGTAAGGTAACCATGATACCTGTATCACTTGATCACATTGATCAATGTACTGTAATAACAATAATCTTGATATCTACTTTCTCATTCACAACATGAATAATACTCAACTTCATCTAACTTCATCTTGATACTAACTTTACTTTCTTAGCTTTCTTGCCATCTTCTTTTAACTTACTCATTTGCCCGATGAATTTTTGTGAATAACCGAGGATACTAAATCTCTTCCCACATAATATGATGCCAAAGCCATATCCTAGACATGGTCTTACATGGGTTATCTCATCTTGGTTTCAAGGCCATGTCTTGACATGGACTTATATGAAGTCTTGCTCTTAATAACATACTCAATGCCAAGCTTGAGTCCTTGGACTTACATGATAACTTGCTTGCTAACTTGATTAATGCCAAGCTTGCCTTGGACTTACATGATATCTTGATCAATACCAAGCTTGCCTTGGACTTACATGATAACTTGCTTGCTAACTTGATCAATGCCAAGCTTGCCTTGGACTTACATGATAACTTGCGTGGTAGATCGAGTATCCTGGAAAATTCATCTCCCATCGGGACTTGCTCGTACTTATCATCATGATTTCTTGCTTGAACATAACATGATCATTTAATACAATTATTGTACATTATGTTAAGCAATTTAATGATAATAATCATAAAGCTTAGAAATCATACAAACTTACCTCAATATACAAAATGTATGTAGATGCATAATTTAGTCCTCGACTTTGTTCTTGCCTCGGTTTCGATCCGGGCTTCATTTTTCTTAATCTATAATAATAAATAGATCATTTAATAACCATATTGACTAAATTGACTCATAACTCATACTTTGGAAAAATTACTATTTTGCCCCTATACTTTTTAATATTTGCACTTTTCCCCAATTCTCATAAAATGATTTTCATGCAACTTTCTTAAACTTCATGCTCAAATGAATCATTTTATCTTCTATAACAATCATCAATTCTCACTATTTCTAGTAGGCATGACCAATTTTATAACTGTTACAAAATGGTCCCTACTACCATTTTTCATGAAATTCATTAAGGAAAAGATTTTTATCTAACATCAAACTCTCTTAAACTTCCATAAAACATCATTTAAAAAGCATGTCATTCAAGGGTAGATTTTTGAATATGCATCTTAGCTCATTTTATAGCTAAAATTAGCTAATTCATAATACGGAAACTTCAAAAATACGAAGAATATTAAAAACGGGGCTAAGATGAACTTACTATGAGCTTGAAAAAAATGAAGAACCCTAGCTATGGTGTCTCTAAATTTTCGACAACAACAAGGAAGAAGATGAGTGAATTTTCTCATCTTTATCCTATTTTAATCACTAATGAGGCCAAATGACCAAAATGTCCTTCCTCTTAAAAATTTCCATAATAGTCTCTTAAGGCCAATTTTGTTCAAAAATTAAATTTTGGGCAATTTGCTATTTAAGGGCTCATAATTATTATTCTAAAGCTATTTCATGCAAAAATCTTTTAGAAACTCATATATTGCAACTTTTGCAATTTAGTCCTTTTTGGACCAATTGATCTCAACTTAATAAAATTACTTTACAAAACTTTCATACTAACGTGCAAATATGACATAAACTTGAAAACCTATAATTTCACCTCAGGTTCGTGGCCTCGCACGACAATCCCGACTAGGCCCTAAATCGGGCTGTTACAATTCTCCCCCTTAGGGATTTTCGTCCTCGAAAATCTTACCAGCAAAAAGGTTTGGATATTGATATCTCATACTCTCTTTTGATTCCCATGTAGCTTCTTCGATTCCGTGCCTTTGCCACAATACCTTTACTAAGGCAATACTCTTATTTCTTAGTTGCTTAACTTTCCGAGCCAAAATCTTGACTGGTTCTTCACCATAAGTCATGTCAGGACGAATCTCTATTTCCGAAGGGGTAATTACATGCGAAGGGTCTGATCTGTAGCGTCGTAACATTGACACGTGGAACACATCATGTATCTTCTCTAATTCAGAGGGCAAAGCCAAATGGTAAGCTACCAGTTCAACTCTTTCAGTAATCTCGTAGGGTCTAATAAAACGTGGACTTAATTTGCCTTTACGGCCAAATCTGAGTTCTCCACGGTGATACTTTCAAAAAGACTTTATCCCCAACTTGGTACTCGATCTCTTTTCTCTTTAAATCTGAATAGGATTTCTGTCTGTCTGAGGCAGCTTTTAAAGATTCTCGAATCACTTTCACTTTCTCTTCAGCTTCTTTAACAAAATCAACCCCGTGAATTTGGTTCTCTTTAAGTTCAGTCCAAAACAAAGGAGTTCTGCACTTACGCCCATATAGGGGCTCATAAGGCACCATCTTTAAGCTCGATTGAAAGCTATTATTATAGGCGAATTCCACCAATAGGAGAAACTTTTCCCAACTGCCTTGGAATTCCAAAACACAACATCTGAGCATGTCCTCGAGTACTTGAATTAACCTTTCTGACTGATCGTCAGTTTGAGGGTAAAAAGCTGTGCTAAAACTCAAATTTGTACCCAAAGCTTCTTGCGACTTCTTCCGAATCTGGATGTGAATCTCGGATCTCTCGATATGATCGATAAGGAACTCCGTGAAGTCTTACTATTTCAAAACATACAAGTTTGCCAACTTGTCAGGGAGTAATCCACTCATACAGTATAAAGTAGGTGACTTCGTGAGTCTATCAACCATTACCCAAACAACATCTTTCTTGCTTTGAGACAACGGTAAACCCGTTCTGAAATCCATGGTGATACGGTCTCATTTCCACTGGGACCAAGATGGGTGAAGCAAACCCGAAGGTACTTGGTGCTCGACTTTTACTTGCTGACAAATCTTGCACTTGGAAACAAATTCTAAAATGTCTTTCTTCATTTTCGGCCACCAATACTGTTGCTTTAGATCATTATATATCTTGGTGCTACCGGATGTACAGATAAACACCCGTTATGTGCTTCATACAAAATTCTCTGTATAAGCTCCTCTTTTCTTGGCACACAAACTCTGTCTCCAAACATTAAGTATCCATCAGAATTAATCCGAAAGTTGGATTCAGTACCTGACACACACTGAGCTCTCTTAACTTGCAACTCACTATCTTCTTTCTGAGCTTCAAAGATCTCTTGAAGAAACATTGGTCTAGCTCTTAACTCAGCTAAAATGTAGCCATTTTCGGATAAGGATATCCTTGAATTCAATGCTCTTAAAATAAACAGAGACTTCTTGCTCAAAGCATCGGCGACTACATTCGCCTTTCCTGGATGGTAGTCAATGACCAACTTATAGTCTTTTATCAAATCTAACCATCTTCTTTGTCTTAAGTTCAACTCTTTCTGCTTCATCAAGTACTTCAAACTTTTGTGATCGGTGAAAATTTGACATCGTTCACCGTATAAATGGTGTCTCAAGATCTTCAATGCGAAGACTATGGCGGCCAATTCTAAGTCATGCGTCGGATAATTCTTCTTATGAGGTTTTAACTGTCTTGAGGCATAAGCAATCACTTTGCCTTCTTGCATGAGTACACAGCCCAATCCATTTAAGGATGCATCGCTGTAGACTACAAATTCTTTCCCTGATTCGGGTTGTACTAAGACTAGAGCTTCTGTCAGCATTGCTTTCAACTTCTCAAAACTTTGTTGGCATCTTTCTGACCACTCAAACTTCACGTTCTTCTGTAACAATTTAGTCATCGGGGTTGCAATCATAGTAAATCCCTTGACAAATCGTCTATAGTAGCCGACTAGGCCTAGAAAACTTCTAATCTCAGTGATGTTCTTCGGTGGTTTCCAATTTATTATAGCTGAGATCTTACTTAGATCTAATCGGACTCCATCTCTCGAGACAATATGTCCCAGGAATCCCACTTCCTTGAGCCAAAACTCACTTTTACTGAATTTGGCATACAACTGATTTTCTCGAAGAATCTGTAAAACTATCCGTAAATGATCAGCATGTTCATTCTCGTCTCGAGAATAAATCAGTATGTCATCAAGAAAAACGACTACAAACTTGTCAAGGTATGGTCTAAAAATGCAGTTCATTAAGTCCATGAATACCGCAGGAGCATTGGTCAACCCAAAGGGCATGACTAAAAATTCATAATGTCTATATCTTGTTTAAAAGGCAGTCTTGGATACATATGAATCCTTCACTCTCAACTGGTAGTACCCTGATCTCAAGTCTATTTTGGAGAATACAGTCGCTCCTCTAAATTGATCAAACAAATTGTCGATCCTAGGCAATGGATACTTGTTCTTTATCGTCACTTTATTAAGTCGACGAGAATCAATGTATAATCTCATGGTGCCATCTTTCTTTTCACAAAAAAATTGGAGCGCCCATGGTGAACAACTTGATCTTGCAAAGCCTTTGTCTCATCAACTCTTGCAATCAGAATTTCAACTCTTTCAACTCATAGAGCCATTCCATAAGGAGTAATGGATATTGGTACAAGATCGGAGTTAGCTCAATCTTGAACTCAACTTCTCTAGCGGGTGGTATACTGGTAATTCCCGAGGAAAACATCCACATACTCACATACTATCGAGATTGATTCAATCTTTAACTCTATCTCTTTATCATTCAATACAAAGGTCAAAAATGCCTCATACCATTTTCTTAGATATCTTTGCACCTTCATATGAGAAATTATTATCCACGATCTACCTTGCTCATCTGATTCTACATGAAAAGTATCCCCATTCTCACATCTCATCTCAATGTATTTCTTCCCACAATTTACAATTACATTATGAGTAGTCAACCAGTCCATACCAAGAATGAGGTCGAATTCATCAAATGGTAACAACATAAGATTTGCTTTAAAGCAATGACCTCTAATCATTAATGGACAATCTTTAAAAACTTTATCAACTAACATACTCTTGCCTAGAGGATTAGACACCTTAATCATAAATCCTGTGGTATCTATAGGCACACCCAAACCGGGTACTAATTTCATGCAAATGTAAGAGTGCGTGGATCTGGGGTTTATTAAAGCAATAACTTTGGTATTGTAAAGAGAAAAGGCACCGTAATAACATCGGGGAAGATGCCTCTTGGAAAAGCGAATGGCATAAGTCCTTGCAGCACTCTACCCTCGGGTCTCATGGCTGCTCCCAGGGTTACCTCTTCCACTTGCCCTACTTCCGGGTTCCTCTGCGGTCTCCCTCGACCATACTCCCAGATCTCAGATTCTGAGTTCTCTCTTCTTTAGTCATCTCTGGACAATCCTTTATGAAATGGTCTTGGGAACCACATCTAAAACATGCATTTTCATGTGCTCGGCATTCTCCCAAATTAAATACGCCATATTGTGGACATTCAGGTGTGTCAGTCTAAAATTCCCAACACTTGCAAGCTGAAATCATTGTGCTTTATTTTTCAAATACTGCTTACTCTTGTCTTTTCTTGAAAATCCAGTGGAAGTAGCTGTTCGAGTAGAAAAATCTCTTGACTTCTTGGATGACGATTGGAACGACTTGCTCCACTATCTCTTTCTAGAATCATGAGACTCCATTTCAAATTTCTTCTTCTCTTTTACTAGTTCTTCGGCTTTGCAAGCCCTTTCCACTAGCACAATAAATTCTTTTAATTTGAGAACAACAACAACCAGCTTAATGTCCTCATTTAAACCATATACAAACCTTTTACTCATAATGGCCTTAGTGGACACACATTTGCGAGCGTACTTGCTGAGTCGTACGAACTCTCGCTCATAACCAGTTACTGACATCTTACCTTGCTTCAGCTCAAGAAATTCTTTCCTCTTCTGGTCTACAAACCTCTGGCTGATATACTTTGTATTAAACTCTTCTTGGAAGAATTCCCATGAGATCCTTTCCCTTGGTACCACCGACACAAGGGTGTTCCACCATAGGTAAGCAGAGGCTCTTAAGAGAGAGACTACACACTTCATGCATTCATCAGGAGTGCAGGACAGTTCGTTAAATACTCTGATGGTATTTTCTAACTAGAACTCAGCTCTTTCTGGATCATCATCTTTTCTAGCTCGAAATTCTTCTGCCCCATGCTTCCTGATCCTATCAATTGGAGGTTTACCTCCTTTTACCGCCTCTACAACTTAAGGGGCTACTGGAGTAGGTTGTGGAACAAGCGGGGGTGGAGGGGGTTGTGTATTCGGGTTCGCTCGAATGAACTCCGTGTACCAGGCATCCATCATATGGAGGAAGGCTTCTCACCTCTTCTCCTCCTTCTTCTTGACTCACCGCAGAGGTCTATTCTCATTCTCATATGGCACCGTCCCTTCATGGGAGTGGTGCGTTACTTTTTACATCATCCGCCTCAGCTCTTTCGGATCCATTTACTATATGTATAAACATAATTTAAGTCGTTAGGAGTCGTCACACTAACATTATAAAAACATTCTTACGTATGGCATGTATACCTAGACTCGTGCTACGTTAGTCCTAGAACCGACTAAACTGTAGCTCTGATACCACTAAATGTAACACCCCGCACCGAAGACTGATACTGGGTCTGGAAACAAGACATTACAATGCTTGAACTCACTGAAACATGTACTTACGGGCTATAAAATTTCGTTCCAACTTAAAAACTTCACTTTCTTAGTCAACACATATAACAAGGGCCTACGAGGCCGTTAACTCATGTCAGAAAACTTTCAGAATTAAAATCAAATAACTCATTTTTGAAGTAGGGTTCACATGCCCGTGTGACTTGGAACATGCCCGTGTACCCTTAAGCACGCCTATGCCCTCAAACTGTGTAAGGCTACTTGCTATTTCCACACGAGTTAGACACGCCCGTGTCTACCAATCGTGGGAGGTTACTGACTAATTTCACACGGCCATGACATGCCCGTGGGCTTAGATCGTGTGCTAATCCTTGATATACTAACTAAATTAACACGGTCTGGTAACACGCCCATGTCCAAATCGTGTGTCTTACACGGCACACACACACAGCCGTGGAATTTTCCCGTGGCCTATTTTGATTAATAATACTAAGGTGTAGGGTTAACATGGTCTTGACACACGCCCGTGTGTCAAACCGTGTGGGCACTTACAGGCTATTTACCAAGCAGTTAGCCACCCTGAAATGAAGATCATAACCATACACAATTCAACGATGCAATAACAACCCAATTTTATGAATAATACTACATGCTTCATTGATCTAATTAAACATACATACTTAATTAAATTTGGCCAATCATTTAGCCATATACAAAAGAACAATAAACTTGATAGCCTTTACAAAGGCCCTTCTTAAAACATGTTCACAAAATGAATGTTTCCTATACATGTCATACTTAGTAAAGTAACTTGGCTATACCAAAATAGGAGTTGATAGTTTGTTGCGATCTCTGACTTTAATGATCCACGAGTTAGCTTGGCGGGACTGCATAGAAAGAAAGAATCATAGCGTAAGCATATAACTTAGTAAGTTTGCATGTAACAACTCTTAGCATCATCATTGCTTAATATAAACCATTTCACATAAACAATGGTATCATGAATTTCAGCTAAAGCTTACTTACTCATATAGATTCTTACATGTCTCATGACACTTACTATTATCATACTTGTAAGGTAACCATGATACTGTATCACTTGATCACATTGATCGATTGTCTTTGTAATAACAATAATCTTGATATCTACTTTCTCATTCACAACATGAATAATACTCAACTTCATCTAACTTCATCTTGATACTAACTTTACTTTCTTAGCTTTCTTGCCATCTTCTTTTAACTTACTCATTTGCCCGATGAATTTCTGTGAATAACCGAGAATACTAAATCTCTTCCCACATAATATGATGCCAAAGCCATATCTTAGACATGGTCTTACATGGGTTATCTCATCTTGGTTTCAAGGCCATGTTTTGACATGGACTTATATGAAGTCTTGCTCTTAATAACATACTCAATGCCAAGCTTGAGTCCTTGGACTTATATGATAACTTGCTTGCTAACTTGATCAATGCCAAGCTTGCCTTGGACTTACATGATATCTTGATCAATGCCAAGCTTGCCTTGGACTTACATGATAACTTGCTTGCTAACTTGATCAATTCCAAGCTTGCCTTGGACTTACATGATAACTTGTGTGGTAGTCGAGCATCCTGGGAAATTCATCTCCCATCGGGACTTGCTCGTACTTATCATCATGATTTCTTGCTTGAACATAACATGATCATTTCATACAATTATTGTACATTATGTAAGCAATTTAATGATAATAATCATAAAGCTTAGAAATCATACAAACTTACCTCAATATACAAAATGTACGTAGATGCACAATTTAGTCCTCGGCTTTGTTCTTGCCTCGGTTTTGATCCGGGCTTCGTTTTTCTTGATCTATAATCACAAATAGATCATTTAATAACCATATTGACTCATAACTCATACTTTGGAAAAATTACTATTTTGCCCCTATACTTTCTAGTATTTGCATTTTTCCCTAATTCTCGTAAAATGATTTTCATGCAACTTTCTTAAACTTCATGCTCAACTGAATCATTTTCTCTTCTATAACAATCATCAATTCTCACTATTTCTAGTAGGTATGACCAATTTTATAACTGTTACAAAATGGTCCCTACTACCATTTTTCATGAAATTCATTAAGGAAAAGATGTTTATCTAACATCAAACTCACTTAAACTTCCATAAAACATCATTTAACAAGCATGTCATTCAAAGGTAGATTTTTGAATATGCATCTTAGCTATTTTTATAGCTAAAATTAGCTAATTCATAATACGGGAACTTTAAAAATACGAAGAATATTAAAAACGGGGCTAAGATGAACTTACTATGAGCTTGAAAAAAATGAAGAACCCTAGCTATGGTGTCTCCAAATTTTTCTCATCTTTATCCTATTTTAATCACTAATGAGTCTAAATGACCAAAGTGCCATTCCTCTTAAAAATTTCCATAATAGTCTCTTAAGGCTAATTTTGTCCAAAAATTAAATTTTGGGCAAATTGCTATTTAAGGGCTCATAATTATTATTCTAAAGCTATTTCATGCAAAAGGCTTCTAGAAACTCATATATTGTAACTTTTGCAATTTAGTCCTTTTTGGATCAATTGACCTGAACTTTATAAAATTGCTTTAAAAAACTTTCATACTAACGTGCAAACATGACATAAACTTGAAAAACTCATAATTTCACCTCGGGTTCGTGGCCTCGCACGACAATCCCGATTAGGCCCTAAATCGGGCTGTTACATGTGGGTAAAAGTACCTAACTTTTTGCATTCTTCCAAAATCCTGAATTTTAGTCTTGTTCCTAAGTAATTTTCTCATATTATTAATTAGGGTGAAATTCTAATGGTTTATCATTTTTATCGATATGTTTTTGAGTAAGTCATTGATAATGGTGCATTGATGATTTATACTTGAAGAATACTAGAGAATCAAACATGATAAGTCTATTTTTCAAGAATCAAAACATTTTTAGGTTGTTGAACTGAATTTAAATATTACCTTGAAGTTTGGAATTTATAGGATTGATGTCAAATACCCATAATTTTTGTGAGATTTTGAGCCTTATAGAGCATATATTCTTTTTCATGCTCACTTTATGTATTATGAGTGTGTCAACACTGAATTGTTACTCTAGAACTTGCCTAGATTATACATATCGAGACCACATTAATAATTTGATATACTGAGATGATAAAGGCACCTAGGTTTTAACCCATTCACTCCACTACAAAGCTTACCTACATAATTAACCCCTAGTGAACCCCTTTTAATCCTAACAACCCTTTTTATTGATTTACCCCTAAATTTTAACCCAAAACCCTTTGTATTTGTTATTACCATTATTTTGACTACCCTTTTATCGAGAATTGATTTGATCAGTTGCCGAGTTAGTTTATTTCAGTTGATAAAGTTCTTTCTTTATTATGTTTCTACTTAATTTGTTCTTAAAAAAAAAAAACCAAAGTATATTCAAGTATTAGTATATGATTAAAGGAGCTTATGCGTTTAAATTCCAATTGTTGAAGAAGAGCTTGTATTAAAAGTATTATCAATAGTAGTATTACTAGTTTCAAAGCAATCGTTTATTTTCTAGATCATTATTCTTAGTAGGTAATTTATCAGTTCAATCTCAATTTTTAACCTTCTAATTCAGCCTTTATCCATACCTTTAACCTAAGCCCCGGTACAACCCTGTCAAAGACCTTTTGATTTGTGTATCATCTCATATTACAGTGGTGGAGATTTGATTTTCAGGCAAGCCTATGGGATTAATTTTTCATGTTCGACTTATGAGTGCTTTATCTTGAACCTTAAACACTTCGAGTACTTTGAGTGAATCTCCAGTGAGGATGTTAATCCTTGTCAGTTTTGAATTAAAGGTAATTATTTAGATAAGGGGAGACGCCTATGTTTTTATGCTACAAATTTATGAATTAGAAATGTTTGAGCCTTTTGGAGTCTTTGAGTTAAATTATCCTCAGATAAATTATCGTGAATTATGATAAGGCATTATTGATAGGAATTGTGAATTATGGATAGTTTGTTTTAATTATAAGTTGAGAATTTTGCTTGAGGACAAGCAAAAGGTTAAGTGTGGGGGTATTTGATAAACCATAAAAGTAACATATTTTAGGCCCACATTTAGTAAGCTTTTGGATGATTTAGCCCTTGATTTATGTGAAAAAGGTTCTCTTAATCCTTTCTTTTCATGTTTTTACACAAGAAAGGATCCGAGGATGAAAAGAATAGGAAACAGGCTTAAAATGGGCCAATTTGGGCCAAAGAGGACATCAACACAGCCTGAACTTCAAGCCACACGGCCATGTCTCATTAAATTACTTCACACGGCCATGCCACGATTTACACGGCCGTGCCCTAATCGACAGAATCGAGACACGGCCTGAAAATGATTTACACGGGCATGTACCGTAACCGTGCCCCTGCCGCCGGAGAGAGCAATTTCACTCAGATTTGGATACTTTGAGGCAAAGAAACATATTTCAAAGCCTATTCAAACACCGAGTAGGAGGTATACTTGAATTGGGACACTTAGAGGCCAGGTAAAGCATTTCAAAAGTCTATATAAACACCCTAAGTGTATCCTGAGAAGGGGCGGTTAGCTAGGCCAAAGAGTCGAGACAGAAGGCCAGATTTGTGGGAATTACTTGAAGATAGCCAGTTGATCCATCTCAAGGAGCCGAAATCCTGCTCAAGACGGCAGATTTCTCCTTCGATTCCTTCAGGGGGTTTTAGGGATTTCTTATGTTTTATCTTTTCTCTTGAAATGTTTTCTTTATTCATTATGAACTAAACCCTTCAGATACCTGAAGGAGTTGAAACCTAGATGAATCTAGTTATTATTTTCTGAATTATATGATAAATACTTAGTTTGTTCTTAATTATGCATGCTTAATCCATTTCTGATGTGCTTAGGTAGAGGAGGAATAGACCCTTCTTAAGAGTAGATCTAGCATAATTAAGCGGAGTTGATCACATGCCTAGAGATAGGGTGACGAGATTTTACCGGATTAGGGTGAAAGCTAATATGGGAGTCCATAGATCGATTTACTGCTATTCTAGGGGGTTATTATAAGAGAACGAGAGTTCCACTAATTAACCTAGGGTTAGATGTTATTCGCCTTGAGAGAGGGTTTAATATACGTTAAGGAGCCTTACGGATCAAACTAAGTGAATAAATCGTATGGTTCAGTGTTAAATAACAAGTGAAGCCTAGGTGGATTCTTCTTGAGGGTATCATCATGATCAACTGAGTTTCTCTTCAAGTTATTTTCCAATTCATTCTTTTTTTCTTTGAGTCTTTAGTTTAGTATTTG
Organism: Gossypium rotundifolium; assembly: GCA_025506655.1. Lineage (NCBI taxonomy): Eukaryota > Viridiplantae > Streptophyta > Magnoliopsida > Malvales > Malvaceae > Gossypium > Gossypium rotundifolium. The sequence goes on along the minus strand of CP106731.1, from coordinate 39,692,667 downwards.
TAATTCAGAATAAAACAACTTCATTTATTTTAGGCTAAATAATAAAAAGAAATTTAGTATTAGTACTTTTAGTTCCTTTGGGTTTGACAATTCGGTCTTGCCTAAGCTATACTAATATTCGATAGGTACACTTACCTTTAATCGTTGTCAGAGTTAGTTTCCAGGTTCGATCTTTCTCTTTATAAATTTTAAAACTCGACAAAACAACGATCATTGGTAATATCCTAGTTTCAGTAAGGTTAATGACAAGGGCGACTTTTCATTTCAGAACAAAAGGGTTCAAAATGAGATAGTAAATGGTATTTTAAATAAGCTCTGAATGAGTTTATTTGAGATGATTAAATACAAGTTGTATAAGTTTTCTGTTGTTGATGATCTCTCGAGATAGAATTTGAATGATAATGAATCCAGAACTTATACAGAAGATTTGGTATGAGATTTAATAGCAGCATATCTGCTAGAATAAGAATAAGGAAGTACAGTTATATGCATGAATGTCTTGACAATAGAGTACATTTCATGATATGATTAAGTTATGGTCAGAAGTTGTTGACCACTAAAAGTTGAGTTTTCAAAGCGTACAAGTCAAGACTATTACAGTTAGTGAATGCTTTAATATGAAAGTAAGGTAAAACCTTATAGATTTCAAATTTGGTTTGACAAAATTCCCAAGGAGGGGGATGTCATTTGAATTGTAGGGAATCAACTAGTAAAGATTTGAACGATCATTAGGATATGTACAAAGTTCCAAAAATGGTGGAGTATTGAGTATATGCCCTAGAGGAAGAATAATCTAGGTTTCAAGTTACGTTTTGACCTTATGTATCACAACTTAAGAGTTGTTGGCAAGAGAAACTTGAGAATAAGAGGACTCGTGATTTGAAGAGTAAACGGAATCGTGTTAAGGATGTTGGTAGCAACTTCTCCTGATAAGATTTTCGGGGACGAAAATCCCTAAGGGGGAGAATTGTAACAGCCCGATTTAGGGGCTAGTCAGAATAGTGATCTCGGAATCACTAATTCAAGGATAGATAAAATTATTTTCATGTTATGTCATGTGTTATAACATGTTTATATGGATGCATGAAAATTTTGGTGCCTTAATTTTAGCGATTTCTAGGTAAATTGTGAAAAAGGACTAAATTGCATAAAGTGTAAAAGTAATATTTTATTTCCTAGAGGTGCCAAATAGCTATGGATTATTAATTGGAGGTCCCAAATGTACAATTTGACCTTGTTTAAGTGGGTTGACAGGTCATAAAATACAAAGGGGACCAAGAGCATTTATTATGATGAATAGATGGTGATATTAGTTGGAAAAAAATAAATAAAACAAGATGATATAAGTAAAAGTTATCATCTTTTTATTTATCTTTCTTCTCCAACTAAAAATATCAGCCATGGGAGGGGTTTGAAAGCTTAAAATTTTAGCAAGCTTTACTCCATTCAAGTAAGTCCATTTGATGTTTATTTTGGATGAAAATTGTATTTTTAGAGTCCCCAAAGCTTAAGCTTCATAAAGAGGGGACTATTTTGCAACATGGTTGACAGTCTAGGGACTTGCCATGAGAGAGTTTATGCTGGTTACTGAGTTTTTATGGAAGAAAATGAATGATAGGATGATGAGAAACAACTTTTGTGAAAGGTGTTGTCATGAAAACACCTAATTGAGACTAAAATGCAAAAGTTGTAATTTGTTCATTAAGCATGAAATAAATGAAATTGTGGATAGTTGTAAGAATATTAAATGTTCAGCTAGGCTTGTTTAACAAGAAAATGTGATGAAAGTTTATTTACGAGCTTAGGGGCAAAATTGTAATTTTGTCCAAGTGTAGGGGCAAAAATAGTCATTTTTTCCTAAAGTGTAGATTATGGTGTTTTTATGATTTATAAGTGGTTAAATCAGTAAATTCCATTATTCTAGATCAGAGAAAATGAGTTTTGGACCTAGAACGGATGAAAAGAGAAATGCGGGCAAAAAGTCCCTTTCGGCCCTTTTCGACATTGAGGTAAGTTCATGTGCAAATGTTGCAATTACGTATTAGTTAATTCAATATTCCAAAGTTGTATGGAATGTATATTTACTATAGGAATGCATGAAATATCTTTTGACGAGAGATCAAGAGAATTGAATCGAAGAGTAATGGGAAATATATATAGCACGATATGCTGATAATTATATTCCCGTGTAAGACCATATTTGGAGTATGGATTTGGTATAAGGATTCGTATAAGACCATGTCGGGGACATGGCATCGAGATGCTAATACTAGTAAGACCCTATTGGGGTATGATGTCAATGTGACACTGTGTATGAGACTCAAGAGTGTTATATAACAATTTGAATGATTCAACGGCTATATTGAAAAAGAGAAAGTATGTGGTTGTACCACGAGAAGGACAATTGTGTGTTAGTAATTACCTGAGATGAATTCAGTATATAATGAACCTCTAGTGGGTTATGTGTAATTAATGCACTTTAGTTGCATGAGATAGATTTATTAATGCATTGTGTGAATGCGAACGAGTATCGTAGAAAGTTAAGTAAGAATAGTAGTGTGTGAGGATGTTATCGGATGAACATTTGAAATAGGGAAATGCATGTGGATAACTATTTATAAATGTAAAATAACGGTGAGCTATGTGCGACATCACCTTATTGATGTTAATGATGGGCTAAGTGTGATACTATCAATTATATTGTTATCGGTGGGCTATATGCGTTACCACCTGATTAATTAGTAATCGATGGGCTGTGTGCGATACCATCGCTTATAAATGATTGGTGAGCTAAGTGCAAAATCACCATAAGTATAAATGATTGGTGGGCTGTGTGCGATACCACTCTATTAGAGATTCAATGGTGGACTAAGTGTGAAACCACCGAGAAATTAGTAGTATGAGTGACTTATTGAAAATGCTTGATATGCTGTTTATATGATCATGTGGTGACCAGTGCAGGAATGTATGCTAATTAATTAAGCAATTGGCTAGTGGTATGGTAAGAATGTGGTAAGAGATATAATGAGTAAGCTTCAAAAGTGGTTGAGTAAGTAACCATGAATTTATGAGAAAATTCATTATAATACCTTGTAGTCATGGATATTCAATGAATATTAGAAATTGACAGTTATATATAGATGAACTAACTAAGCATATTGCTTACTCCTTTTCTTTTCCCATCTCTTATAGGTTATTTTAACTAGCTCAGGTTGGTGGCCGCGGGAGATGTTTTCACACTATCGAGTAGACTCTTAGTATGGTGTTTCGAGCTCTTATGAGTCATGGCATGTATAGGGATTCTTTTAAAGTTGATTAAGTTCTAATTGATGTAGCCAAATTGTGTTGGCCTAAGAGAACTTATAGTTGTTTGTGTATAGCCATAGATGATGGCTTAAGTTGGTTGTAATTATATGGGAAATAGTTCCCTTAGTGTATGGGTTGAAGACTTTATTTCTCTTATGATTAAATGTCTTTAAATCAAGAATTATATTGATATTACTAGAAGTTATGTGATGATGAATGAATGTATGCAAATGAGAGTGGTGATTAGATTGGAAAATAGCCTTCATGTGCCCACACGGGTAGACAAAAGGGCATGTGTCTAGGCCGTGAGTTTTCTATTCTAGTGGAGAAGGCGAAGATCGTCGAAGATGTTAAACGTACTGAGCGCCAGAAATAGAGATAGGGAGAGGTAAGAATAAGAGGGAATCGAAGCCCTCGAGTTCTGTGTAGAGGCCAAAGAAAATGCTAGAACTGAGGGGCCACTTAGAGTGGGAACTGCTTTGCTCCTACTAGGTTGCAACCGTGTAGTGATTGTGGTAGGCACCATTCGGGAGAGTGCTAGAGGAGGATTGGGGCCTATTTGAGATGTGGGTCTCTTGAGCATCGTATTTGGTAGTGTCCATTGAGGGCTGATCAAGTGCAATCTCCGGCATCAGGTCTCGCGCAGCCACAGGGAGTAGTTCAGCAGCCACCTAGGGGCCGTGGTCAGGCCAGGGGTGGTAATGGTATGAGCCGATGGCAAAAAGCACCAGGCAAAGGTGCTGGCCAGACTGAGGTAAGGCAACCTACTTTAGTTTATGTTGCACGACGATGAGAGGATAGAGATGCTCTTGAGTCATCACTAGTATTTTCTTTATATTTGATGTACCTTACATTGCTCTGACAGACATGGGATCTACTCATTCTTATATAGTCAGTTTAGTTTCTAAAAACCTGGGAATTACTGTTGAGAGCACTACGCGTGAGGTCACTGAACTGAGTCCGTTGGGGGAATCAGTTGGGGTTAGTAAACTCTATAAGGATATACCCTTAGTGGTGCAAGGAACTATTTTTCTAGTGGATCTGATGGAGCTTTCGTTTGGGGAGTTCGAAATAATTCTGGGAATGGACTGGTACGTCAACCACCAGGTTAGTCTGGATTGTGCGACTAAGAGGGCCGTTCTTAGAGCTAAGGAAGATAAAGAGGTGGTTGTAATTGTAGAGCATCGAGATTATCTGTCGCATGTGATCTTCGAACTGATAGCTAAGAAACTAGCTCGGAAAGGGTGCGAGGCGTATTTGGCTTACGTCAGTACTACTACTACTGAAACTCTTCGATTGGGGCTATCAAAACTCTGAGGGATTTTTTTAGATTTTTTCCTGAAGGGTTACCGGGATTGCCTCTGAATCGAGATGTTGAGTTTAGGATCGAGCTTCTTCTGGGTACAGCTCCGGGGTTCACTGCTCCCTACCGTATGGCACCATAAGAGCTTAGTGAGCTTAAGGCTCAACTGCAAGAACATCTGGACCGTGGCTTCATCTATCCTAGTGTGTCTCCGTGGGGGGCACCAGTACTGTTTGTTAAAAAGAATGATGGGACCATGAAGATGTGCATAAATTATCGGCAGTTGAACAAGCTGACCATTAAGAATAAGTATCCACTTTCAAGGATCGATGACTTATTTGATCAGTTTTGAGGGGCTTCTTTGTTCTCTAACATCGATCTCCGTGCAGGGTATCATCAGTAGAGGGTTAAGGAGGTGGATGAGTATAAGACGACATTTAGGACTCGTTATGGATATTAAGAGTTCTTAGTTATGCCTTTCAGGTTGACGAATGCACGAACTGCATTCATAGATTTGATGAATTGAGTATTTCATCCCTATCTGGATCAGTCCATCGTGGTCTTCATCGACAATATTCTAGTATATTCTAAGACTGAGGATGAGCATGATGAGCATCTTAGAGTAGTGCTTCAGATTCTGCGTGAGAAGCAGCTTTACGCTAAATTCAGCAAGTGTGAGTTTTGGCTTCGTGAAGTAACTTTTCTATGGCATGTGTTTTCTACTGAGAGGATTTGTGTTGATCCTCGGAAGATTGAGGCTGTGCTGGATTGGAAACAACCTAAGAACATATCTGAGATCTGTAGCTTTCTGAGTTTGGCGGGATATTGTCGTCGTTTTGTCGAAGGGTTCTCTTTGATTGTAGCTCCTCTTACTAAGCTTCTACATAAGGGTGTCCCTTTTGTCTGGACTGATGCATAGCAACAAAGCTTTGAGAAGCTCAAGTCTGTTCTAACTCAGGCTCCTGTTCTGACATAGCAAAGCTCAAGTCTGTTCTAACTCAGGCTCCTGTTCTGATATAGCTTAAGTCTGGAAAAGAGTTTATAGTATACAGTGATGTGTCGCACATTGATCTGGGTTACGTTCTAATGCAGGATGGTAAGGTTGTGGCTTATGCGTCCCGTTAGCTTAAACACATGATTAGAACTATCCGACGCATGATCTTGAGTTGGCTGCAGTGGTCTTTGCATTGAAAATTTGGAGAAATTATCTGTATAGTGACAGGTGTATCATCTACACCAATCACAAGAGCCTCAAGTATCTCCTTACTCAGAGGGAGTTGAACCTTAGACAGCGTAGATGGATTGAGCTGCTTAAGGATTACGACTGCACGAGAGAGTATCATCCTTGTAAGGCCAATGTGGTGGCCGATGCTCTAAGTCATTGGGTGATGTCTAATTTGAGGGCAATGTTTGTGCGCCTTAGTCGGTTCGATGATAGGGCAATGTATCGAGACCTGTGTGAACTGTACTGGTGGCCGGGGTTGAAACGTGAGGTTACCGATTTCATAGCATGCTATTTGACTTATCAGCAGGTTAAGGCTGAGCATCAGTTACCTTCGGGTTTGCTATAGCCAATCAAGATTCCCTTATGGAAATAGGAACGAGTGACTATAGACTTCGTTAGTGGGTTGCCCTTGACACCCATTAAGAAAGATTCTGTTTGGGTCATTGTGGATCAATTGACCAAATCTACTCACTTTATTTCGGTTTGAACTGATTACTCTCTGTAGAAGCTAGTGAAGTTGTACATTTTTGAGATTGTAAGAATGCATGGGGTTCCTCTCTCGATCATTTTTATAGAGATCTTCTCTTTACTTCTCGGTTCTGAAAGACATTGCACGAGGCTCTGGGTTCAAGATTGAAATTCAGTATTGCGTTCCATCCTCAGACCGGTGGTCAATCTGAGAGGGTGATTCAAATACTGGAGGATATGCTTCGAAGTTGCGTGATTGACTTGCGAGGTAGTTGGGAGGATTATTTTCCTTTAGCTAAGTTTGCCTAAAACATTTTCCAAGCTAGTATTCAGATGGCACCTTATGAGGCTCTGTATGGTCGTAAGTGTCGTACTCCTTTGTTTTAAATGAGCTAGGCGTGACGCGTCGAGTTTTGGGTCCTGAGTTGGTTTCTGATACTGAGGATAAGATTTGACTGATTCAGGATCATCTGAAGGCAACTTCTGATAGACATAAGTCTTATGCGGATCTGAAGGGGCGAGAGATTGAGTATTCTGTGGGGGACTTTATTTTTCTAAAGGTTTCTCCATGGAAGAAAGTTCTGAGATTCGGTCCAAATGGTAAGTTGAGCCCTAGGTTCATTGGGTCGTATCGGATTCTAAAACATGTGGGACCAGTTGCTTATCAGTTTGAGTTACCTCTTGAACTGGACCATATTCATGACGTGTTTCACATATCGATGTTGAGCTGGTACCGCTCTGATCCATTCTATGTTGTCTCGGTTGAAGATATTGGGTTAGGCCAGACCTGACCTTTGAGGAGGAACCGATTCTATAATACCCCTTACCCGTATTCAATCCAGAATAGGGTTTAAGGCATTACCTAAGTGATCTTACTTAAACATCTCAAATAGGGTTATAAAAATTTCGTTTAAACCCATCATTTGTACAAACTCAGCCAAAAAGGCTCTAAACATACTTCGAGAAGTTTGGAAACTATTCCGGAAACTTTTACGAGTTTGAGAAACTTTTAACAAAATAGAGGACACACGCCCGTGTAGGCCTAGGGACACGCCCGTGTACCCCTAAGACACGCCTATGTCTTCCACCCGTAGTGGACACTGCCAAATTTCACACGGCCTTGACACGCCCGTGACCATAGACCGTGTGTCATACCTTGATATACTGACTTATGCACACGGCATGGAGCACACACCCATGTGCTAACCGTGTGTCACACACAGCCTATACAAACGGCTGTGGGGTTAGCCCGTGGTCTATTTTGACTTAAGACACTAACATGCAGGGATGACACGACCTAGACACACGCCCGTGTGTCTATCCGTGTGGGCACTTAGAGGCTATCTACCAAGCCCTTTTTCCACTCTACATTGCATACATTCACATGCTATTTCAAACACTTTCAAATCATCAATTAAAACACATGAATTAACACATTTAATTCTTAAAAAAATAAAGTCTTCCTCTCATACACGGGGTAGACTATTTCAAATACAATTTCAATCATCCCATAACTCATTTAGGCCAACACATTTGGCACATTAATAAAGACTTAACCAAGCTTAATTACTAGCCCTATACATGCCATGACTCATAAGGACTTGATACCTCATACCAAGTGTCTGTTCGATAGTGTGAAAACATCTACGGTGATCTCCAACCCGAGCTAGCTAAATTAACCTATAAGAGATGGAAAAGGAAAGGAGTAAGCAATAATGCTTAGTACGTTCATATACAAATAAGAATTAGTTACTGATATTCAATCACAAGGTATTATTATGAGTTTTTCTCGTAAACTCATGGCTACCTACTCAATCATTCCTGAACTTACTCATTCTCTCTCTTACCATAATCTAACCATGCCACAAGACGATTGCTTGAGTTAATTAGCATACATTCTTGCACTAATCACCACGTGATCACATAAAACAACACATCAAGCATTTTCAATAAACCACTCATACTACTAATATCTCGGTGGTTTCGCACGTAGCCCACCATAAATATCTAGTAGGGTGGTATCGCGCATAGCCCACCAAATGATTTTATAAGATATGGTATCGCACACAGCCCATCGATTAATAATTAACCAGGTGGTAACGCACACAACCCACCATTAATAATATAATTGATGATGTCACACATAGCCCATCACTAACTATCAATAAGGTGATATCGCACATAGTTCACCTTTATTATACATTCATGGATAGTTATCCACATGTAATTCTCTATTTTAAGTGTTCATCCGGGAACATCCTCACACGCTACTATTCTTACTTAACTCTATATTATAATCGTTCGCATTCACACAATGCATTAATAAATATAACTTATGTAACCAAAGTGCATCATTTACACATAACCCACTATGTGTTCATCAGATACCGAATTAATCTCAATTCAGTTCTAACACATACCTGTACCTCTCATGCTACAACACATTCATTCCCAACTTTCAAAATACTTGTTGAGTTACTAAAATTGTTAATTAACTCCCTTGAGTCTCATACTCATAATGTCACATTGACATTATACCCCTGATAGGGCCATACATGAATTAACATATCGATGCCATGTCCCCGAAAAGGTCTTATACGAAATATCCTATCGTTTCCATGTCCTTGACATGGTCTTATTTAATATCTCTCACCGAGGCCATATTCCAATATGGTCTTACACGGAACCTTAACTATCATCATTTCATACTATTTGCGTCTCTTACTATTCTTAGATTCAATTTCCTTAACAACTTATAGACAAGTATTTAATACATTCATTGCGTAATTATACATTCCACACAACATTGGAATATTAAAATAACTCATACGTAATTACCACGTTTGCACATGAACTTACCTCGATGTCGAAAGGGTCGAAAGGGGCTTTTTGCCTACATTTCTCTTTTCATCCGTTCTAAGTCCGAAACTAGTTTTATTTGATCTAGAATAATGGAATTTACTAATTTAATCACTTATAAATCATAATACACCATAATCTACACTTTAGGAAAAAATAACTATTTTGCCCCTACACTTTGGCAAAATTATGATTTTGCCCCTAGGCTCGTAAATAAATTTTCATCACATTTTCTTATTAAACAAGCTTAGCTGATCATTTAATCCTCTTACAACTATCCACAATTCCAACTATTTCATGCCTTAACGAATAATTTACAACTTTTGCATTTTAGCCCAAATTAGGTGTTTTCATAACAACACCTTTCACAAAAGTTGTTTATCATCATCCTAGCATTCATTTTCTTCCATAAAAAAACATCAACCAACATAAACCTCTACCATGGTAAGTCCCCAGACTCTCAACCATGTTGCAAATTGGTCCCATCATTAGCTAGCTAAAGCTTTGGGGACTCCAAAAGTACAAATTTTATCAAGAGAAGCTAGCAAAAATCACTTACTTGAGGTGATGAAAAGTGGCTGAAAATTTTAGCTTCCATGGAGGTTTTCTTCTTCAATTTCGGCAGAGAGAGGGGAAAATGGGGAAGGAAGATGACCACTTATTATTTTATTAACTTTTGCTTATGTCATCATGTACCAACCCATACCAAAATTTGACTTTTCAACCTTTCTTATCCTCTTAGCCGGCCATCTCAATTAAAAAAGGCAAAATTGCACATTTGGGACCTCCAATTAACAATCCATAGCTATTTGGAACTTCTAGCAAATAAAATAGAACTTTTGCACTTTATGCGATTTAGTCCTTTTCCACAATTTAGCTAGAAATCGCTAAAATTAAGGCACCAAAATTTTCATGCATCCTTATAAACATGTTATAACACATATTATAGCATGAAAATAATTTTATCTAACCTTGAATTAGTGATTTTGAGATCATTATTCTGACTAGCCCCTAAATCGGGATGTTACAACTCTCCTCCCTTAGGGATTTTTGTCCCCGAAAATCTTATCAGGAGGAGTTGCTATCAACATTCTCAAAACGTTTCCATAAACTCTTCAAAATCACAAATTCACTTATCCACAAGTTTTTCTTGTCAACAACCTTTAAGCTATCATGCACAAGGTCGATGTGTCACTTCTGACCTAGGTATTTCTTCCTCCAGGGCGTATACTCAGTAATCCACTAATTTAGAACTCTATACACGTCCAAATGATCATTCGGATCTTTACCGGTTGATTTACTACAATTCAAATGACATTCCCCTTCTTGGGAATTTTGTCAAGCCAAATTTGAAATCAATAAGGTTTTATCTCACTTTCTCATTAAAGTATTCACCGACTTTAATACTCTTGACTTGTACGCTTTAAAAACTCAGCTTTTAGTGGTCAACTACTTCTGGCCATAAACTCAATCATATCGTGAAATGTATTCTAATGTCAAAACATTTATGCACATAACTGTACTTCCTTATTCTTGTATTAGTAGGTATGCTACTATGAAATCTCATACCAAAACTTCTGCATAAGTTCTGGATTTATCATCATTCAACATATTTCTAAAGGAAACATCAACAACGAAATCTTATCCAACTTGGATTTTGTCACCTTAAATAAATTCATTCAGAGCTTATTTAAAATACCATTTACTATCTCACTTCTGAAATCTTTTGTTCTGAAAAGAAAACATGCTGTAGTCAGTAACCTCGTTGAAACTAGGATATTACCAATTAAGATCAACCGAGTAACTAACTCACACTGTTTAACATGGATCTTTCATTCAATCACCTGTACTATGTCTGCTACCTGAGAAGTATTACAATGACTATACTCACCATTGTAATAGCTCAAGCAGTTTCCACTAATCCGTCTTCAAAATCTTCTGTAGCATAAGATACCCTCAATCATTAAAATTTAGAAAATACACATCGATTTTCCCATGGATCATTACAACATCTAACTCACAACATAGACACAAAAGTGATCACTGCTAGATCACCAACCTGTTAACTCTTTTTTTCTCAATTTAGACTGAACTCAGTACTAGAACTTTTAATTGATAGTTCCATCTATAGCTCTCAATTCAACCATAATGGTTTGAACATTTCCATGAGCATATCCTTGTATCATGCTCCCTACTCACGTACACACATAATTTTATTCTCTTTATTGATTCATGTGTGGATATACACAGAACTTGAATCATATCTCAATACCTTAATCCACTCCCTTCTCCATACTGAGAACATATTTTAAGCACACTCTCATTTGAGTTTCTCTTGCTATAATAACCTAAAACTTTTACAAACTTTTACTCATATCTCACGATAGCAGGCACATCTCAATCGAATGCATTAACTCTATTCAGCTTACTCGAAAATCCATCACACGATGTGAAACTTGTGATTTCACTTCTTATACTAGAATCATCACCAACTTCCTCCTCAAAGTACCCGTATGGGATTACGAGGAGATAAAGGAATGTCGATTTCAATTAACTAAATCGACAACCGTTTTGTCTGATTTTTTTCAGCTATCGTTCTCACACAATCACAGTTCATGAAAAGAATAACTACATCAGCCCTAAAAGGCAATAGATATTTATACATAATACTCAATGAGATTATTATAATACATCTATGGCATCAACTAACCATGCACAGACTATAGGCTTTGAGCCAACTTACTCAAAATTGTCATTTATTTAGCACATACCGTGCCACACATCGTACTCGTTTCTTCATGACTCGTTCACGAGTGCCTGTATTTACCCATTCACATGGCTTTAGTACAATTTCCATTTCTACCTCTAGTCTCATCTATGTGTCCCATTGATCACTAGGGATAATCAAAGATGCATATTCATCGTCATTCATGTAGGTACGAAACCAATGCCATATCTCCGAGGTGGTCTTATATGGGGTCACCTCTAAATGCCAATGCCATATCCCGAATAGGGTCTTATATGGACTTTCACATCATGTATCGATGCCATATTCTAAATATGGTCTTACACGATTCTCATATCAATACCAATGCCATTTCCCTAATATGGTCTTCATGAAACTCATGTTGATGCCGATGCCATATCCCAGATATGGTCTTATATGGGGTCTTGTAACTCGACATCGATGTCATATCCCAGATATGGTCTTATATGAGATCGTACTTAGATGTCGATGCCATGTCCCAGGCATGGTCTTATACGAGATCTTTCTTTAGTGCCGAAGCCATGCCCCAAACATGGTCTTACACGGATCTTATGTTGTTACCAATGCCATGTACCAGACATGGTGTTATGTGGGATCACATGTATTGCCATGATTCTACCATGGTCTTATTCATCAATTTATTACTAAACGACCGTACTCATCTCCTACATTCTACTTAGTCAAGCTTCTCAGTTTAACTCCCACACTATAATATGTGTGACTTCATAACAGTCATAAAACAAAACATACATTCTCTACTTTAACATTCACATGTGAGATTTTAACCATGTGGACATACTTATCATAAATAATGGCATCACAAATCTCAAATGTTTACTAGTCTCATGCTTGTAAGGTAAACAAGTTACCTGTAACACTTGATCTATAATATCCCGGATTAGGGCTTATGTACTATTGCTAAATTATATGAAATAGCATGTCTTATGAATGTGTTATGTGAATTTTAAAATCTTGAAACATAAGGAAAAATGCCTTAGAAAAATATCAAGTTTTAAGTTTAAAAGAGGGAACTGAAGCAAGGTGGCCTTAATAAAATAAATAAGGGAAATATGACATATAATTGGGCTCAGGTTTGGACTTTAAAACCTAGGTTAAGTGGCTGATAAATAAGTGTTAGTAGTAATTGATGTTGGATTATTAAATTAGTAGCAAGTTGGGCTTGGGACCCAAAAATTTAGTAATGCTAAATTGGGCATAAGGTGTGGCGTTACTTAGGGGGATGACTTGGGCCTAGTATGGCCACATGAAGCCCAAAATAATGGGTTAAAATTTCGACACTCCTAAGGTAAGGAGTTCGACGGCACCAAGGCTAGATTTAAGGAGTTTAAGTTGAGGTTAAATTCTTTTGGAATTTTGGCTAAGGTAGGAAAATAAGGATATGGGAGTGATGACCAAGAAGGGGACTCTAGGCTTAGTAATTTCGACAAAAGGAGGAAAACTAAGGCCATTCAACATTCTTTCTTCTCCTTTTCTCTCTGTCGAATTCTCTCTGCCATTATTCTTCTTTTCTTTTCAATTCTCCACAAAGCCGAAAACACAAGTAGTCATAGCCGAATTTCCCCTCTACCTCTCTCATAGACTTCTTTTTCTTTTATCTGTTCTAGCCGAATACCCTCCTCTCAAAACCCCCGTAGTCAAATCTCTCTAAGCCTCAAAGTCGAATCTACAAGGGTGGTTTAGTTTCCCGAAGGTGCACTATAGGCTGCATGTTCCTTAGTGATTCGGTAAGTTTCGAGATTTGATCCTTAATCTAATCGGCCACAAGGTAAGTTTTGGTTTCGATAGTCCTTCGGGATTTAATTAATTAGCCGAATAGGCTTTGCTAATATAATGGCGAATATAGGAAATAAAAGATCTAAGCGATAGATTGGAATTTTGGGATTTGGAGTGAATTTGCTAAGTAAATCGGTGTGTACCCTACACTAAATCTTGATAGATTCTGACTTTAATTTATTATATGTGCTAATATAAAAGTGTAAGATTATGGCTAAGTTACCATGTAATGGTACAAAGTACTTAGGTACGTGTTCCTACTCCTACTATGAGTATGATAAGTTTTGCTATGGCATATACATGAAATTATAAGAATGTGAATAAGGAATATGATAGGGTTAATGCATAATTGTATGACATGGGCATATGGGTGATATGTAAAGGGGAAGTGAATTGGTGGTTTTATACCCCAATATAAGTATGTGGTGACTTATGTCACAGTATAAGAATGTGTTGACTTTTGTCACAATATAAGTATGTGGTGACTTATGTCACGAATTTATATATGGTGGCTATGCCACGAAATCATAAGGGCGATGAGCACGTCATTGCAATGACGCCTTCGATGGTGTATAGGGATGGAGGGTTGACTTAGTAGTCCCCACGGTGTGATGGTTGGTACGAGGCGATGTAGCGGATGGCATTTAGGTTTGGGTTGGGATTGCATCATAATTTATGCTATTTGATTTGTATGTATGATTTTGTATGCCATATCTATTGTGACTTTGTGTTGTGGTTACACATTGAGTCTGTTTGACTCACCCCTTGTGGGACTATTTTTCAGGTAATGATCAGTAATGGACCGGGTCGGGAGAAGCTCAGTGGTGGCCATGCTCAATTCGACGATTATTATATTTTGTTTTAATACCCAAAAATTTCCAAGTTTTGAATTATTTTGGGTTTATTTGATGTAATAAGGCCATCAGTACTAAACTGTCTATGCATGCTATCAAAGTACTTAGTACGATATAATTATTGTCATATTAAAGATTAAAAGTAAATTTTCTTAAGTATAAATATCAAATGTTTTGACACCTAATCAAAATGGAATTAAATTTCAAACTCAACCCAAACCAAGTCTTTTAAAAAATACACAAGTTTTTAGCAAAGTTTCCAAACATGGTTTGAATGGATTTTCTTTAGAAGCATGCCAGATCCGATCAGGGCTGGTGGGCCAGGTTTGGGGTGTTTCAGTTTGGTATCAGAGCCAGGTTTAAAACTCGGCCTTGAGGGCTTTTAGGGCCCAAAATGTTTTCTATCTTTTGAAAATAGACTTTTCTAAGAAATAAACAGGCTTTCTGGCATGGCACCTGAGACTCCGACCTGAAGTCCACCAGGTAAGTACTCCTAACCTCTTTGTGATTTGTATGTAGGGATATATAGGGACGTAGACTAGTGGATTAGGAATTAAATCCTAGGACTAGTTTACCCCAACAATTACATAAAACTCTAAGGCACAATTAAACAAACCTATGTCTAAGTCGCCGAGTTAGGGTGTGGCAACCATTGTGCGCATGTCTAGGATTGGTTTTGGTGGAAGCTTGGTATTTAAGCAGTCCGCGTGGCTCACCTCCTCTCCACTCAAATCCTACCTGGTGCGTAGCTTCGGTTCACCCTAACCAAGAGGACTTAGCCACGGGCTAAACACAATAATTAAAACTCGAAAGGGACTAGCCACATTTTTATGGAAACCCTAGTTTTAAAAGTCAACAAACTACCTTTTGAAATTATGAAAATTATTATTTTGGAAAAACTTTCTAAGAATTTTTAATTTACAAATTACCTAAATACCCTTAGTGGTAAAAATTACTAAAATGCCCTTGATTTTCCAAAATTACCATACTACCCCTGATTTTAATAATAATTTTTGTTTTGCAAAAACATCCAAAAACTTCACAAAATATCAAAGACACCCCGATTTAAAAAATTTTTACGAAATTACCCCTGACTTACAAAATGACCAAAATACCCTCATTAAGAAAAACTACCAAAGTGCCCTCAAATTAGAAATCTTTAAAAATACCCCTGTTTTGAACAATCACCAGGAACCATACTTTGCGAAAAATTATCGAAATGTCCCTGACTTGTAAAATTACAAAAATATCCCTAGTGTATAAATTACCATTTTACCCTTGAAATTTTTTCCAACAAGTATTTTAATTTTGTAAAATATCAACAACCTCTATTTTACGACAGTTTTAAATACTCTAATTTTAAAATTATCAAAATACCTCTATAGGATAAAATTACAAAAATACCCCTGGGTAGTGGAAAACAACAAACAACGACAATTACAACATTTCTCTGTAATGGACGCAAGTTCATGTGTGTGACTAAATGAATGATGTGAGACTGTATGTGTATGAATCGAAAGAACAACTTCTTAAAACTATTAAACATAAAGCTGTTCGTGGTGAATCAGTGGAACCAAACTAATTCATAAAATTGTTTAATTAGATAAACGCAAAGCGGAAGTATGAATTTAAGGGGACGTGGTCGTAACGTACGTGGCCGTGGAAGAGGCCGAATGACCGTGTCTGAACCCGTTAGATCGAGTCAAGGATCGAGAATGAAATGCCACCACCACCCCCACTACCGATGTGGAATATCGGGACCAGACGGGATGACGCAGATGTCTGGCGATCTTTGCGGGTCTTGGAAAGGGTAGCAGGAGCAAGTGGAGGCATGGGAGCTCGAAAGTCGGTGCCTGAGTGACTCCGAGTCAATGGAGCTGAAGTGTTCTGTGGTGTATCAGGTGCAACACCCAATACCGCTGAGTATTGGTTGGAGGCGACTGAGCGGATTATGGATGAGCTCGACTTAACTGACGAGGAAAAGCTGAAAGGACTGGTGTTGCTTCTCCGCGATGAGTCATATTAATGGTGGCTCACAGTGCGGGATGGTGCTACAGTTGAGGAACTCACGTGGGAGTATGCTAAAGCAGCATACCAGAAAAAGTATGTTGGCACTCATTATATTGATGCCCAGAGAAAGGCTTTTCTAGGATGGTTCAAGGAAACAAGTCCGTGGTGAAATCTGAGCTAAATTCTAAAATTTGAGCCATTATGCTCGGCGTAGTATCTCTCGAGCATGGCGGTGTGTCCGGTTTGAAGATGAACTAAGGGATGACTGAGGTTATTGGTAGCCCATAGCGGGAGCGGGAGTTTCTTGTGTTGGTGGAAAAGGCCAAAGTGGTGAGGGTATCAAGGATTCGTAAGACGAACTCCGATTGAAATAAAGCAAAGAGAGGATTTAAATCGTCAAGGCCATCCAGAATGAGCAAAAGAGGCCTAGAGTTGAAGGGTCATGAGATCGACAGTCTCTCTTTGGAAGCGGTACCTACTTGTGATCAATGTGGGGAAAAGCACTTGGCGAATCTTTGGAAGAAGACGAGGGATGTTTCAAGTGTGGGTCAAAGGACCATATGATTAAGGACTATCCAATGAGACCGGATGGGAATTGACCGGTAGCTTAGAATGTTAATCAGGCTGGTAGGGGGATAGTAGCCTCGGTGGGTCGTGATCCGAACCATGGAGGAAATGGTTCAGGTTGTGGTCGTAGAGCACCAAGGAGGTCTTTGAAGGTTCAGATCTTGAGGCAACCAAGGTTGGTTTATGCGATCGTCATCGCGAGGAGAGTGATGTGCCGACGTGACAACGGATAAGTTCTTATTTTGGAATACCTTCATTGCCTTGTTTGTTATAGAGTTAGTTCGTTCTTGTAATGCTAGTGAAGTGTATGAAACCTTGGATGTGAATTTTGTAGGAAATGTGTTAGTTTTAAGATCAGAGTGCGTAGTAGTAATGTAGTGTGTTGAGTTAGGATGTATGATTTTTCGTTAGTAAGCAATTTCGAGGATGAAATTATTTTAAGGGGGTAGAACTGTAATATCCCGGATTAGGGCTTATGCACTATTACTAAATTATATGAAATAGCATGTCTTATGAATGTGTTATGTGAATTTTAGAATCTTGAAACATAAGGAAAATGCCTTAGAAAAATATCGAGTTTTAAGTCTAAAAGAGGGAACTGAAGCAAGGTGGCCTTAAGAAAATAAATAAGGGAAATATGACATATAATTGGGCTCAGGTTTGGACTTTAAAACTTGGGTTAAGTGGCTGATAAATAAGTGTTAGTAGTAATTGATGTTGGATTATTAAATTAGTAGCAAGTTGGGCTTGCGACCCAAAAATTTAGTAATGCTAAATTGGGCATGAGGGTGGCGTTACTTAGGGGGATGACTTGGGCCTAGTATGGCCACATGAAGCCCAAAATAATGGGTTAAAATTTTGACACTCCTAAGGTAAGGAGTTGGACGACACCAAGGCTAGATTTTAGGAGTTGAAGTTGAGGTCAAATTCTTTTGGAATTTCGGCTAAGGTAGGAAAATAAGGATGTGAGAGTGATGGCCAAGAAGCGGACTCTAGGCTTAGTAATTTTGGCAAAAGGAGGAAAACTAAGGCCATTCAACATTCTTTCTTCTCCTTTTCTCTCTACCGAATTCTCTCTACCATTATTCTTCTTTTCTTTTCAATTCTCCACAAAGTGAAAACACAAGTAGTCATAGCAAATTTCCCTCTACCTCTCTCAAAGACTTCTTTTCTTTTATTTGTTCTAGCCAATACCCTCCTCTCAAAACCCCCATAGCTGAATCTCTAAGCCTCAAAGCCAATCTACAAGGGTGGTTTAGTTTCCGAAGGTGCACCATAGGCCACATGTTCCTTAGTGATTTGGTAAGTTTGGGATTTCTTTCCTTTGTGATTTCTTCTTTTCTTTACATCAAGATCTAACTTGAATCAATTGTCTATGCCTATCAATTCCTTCTCTTTATCTCTAGAAGCCGAATCCTGTTTTACAATAGCCAAAAGTGTCGATTTTGGAAAAGTCGAAGGTGAGTGGTTGATGGTAGGTGGCCGAATGGCCCTTTTCTATTCTTTTCTTTTTGACCTAATTTAACTATGGACATTTAGGGAAGTCGACAGGGGTATACAAGGATTTCGGGATTTCAAATCGCAAGGTAGGTCCTAATGTACAATCGGCCAAGGCCTATTTAGGAACTTAAATTTATTTCTTACTTCGGTTAAAAGCTGAAAACTAACTTTGTGAAGTGATCTAGTGCTTGGCCGATTACAAGAATGAACATAGCAAAGTTTGAGTTTGATCCTTAATCCAATCGGCCACAAGGTAAGTTTTGGTTTCGATAGTCCTTCGGGATTTAATTACTTAGGCGAATAGGCTTTGCTAATATAATGGCTGAATATAGGAAATAAAAGATCTAAGCAGTAGATTGGAATTTTCGGATTTGGAGTGAATTTGCTAAGTAAATCAGGTGTGTACCCACACTAAATCTTGATAGATTCTGACTTTAATTTATTATATGTGCTAATATAAAAGTGTAAGATTATGGCTAAGTTACCATGTAATGGTACAAAGTACTCAGGTACGTGTTCCTACTCCTACTATGAGTATGATAAGTTTTGCTATGGCATATACATGAAATTATAAGAATGTGAATAAGGAATATGATAGGGTTAATGCATAATTGTATGACATGGGCATATGGGTGATATGTAAAGGGGAAGTGAATTGGTGGTTTTATACCCCAATATAAGTATGTGGTGACTTATGTCACAATATAAGAATGTGGTGACTTTTGTCACAATATAAGTATGTGGTGACTTATGTCACGAATTTATATATGGTGGCTATGCCACGAAATCATAAGGGCGATGAGCACGTCGACTGCAGTGACTGCCTTCGATGGTGTGTAGTGGATGGAGGGTTGACTTAGTAGTCCCCACGGTGTGATGGTTGGTACGGGAGACGTGTAGCGGATGGCATTTAGGTTTGGGTTCGGGATTGCATCATAATTTATGCTATTTGATTTGTATGTATGGTTTTGTATGCCATATCTATTGTGACTTTGTGTTGTGGTTACACATTGAGTCTGTTTGACTCACCCCTTGTGGGACTATTTTTCAGGTAATGATCAGTAATGGACCGGGTCGGGAGAAGCTCAGTGGTGGCCATGCTCAATTCGATGATTATTATATTTTATTTTAATACCCGAAAAATTTCCAAGTTTTGAATTATTTCGGGTTTATTTGATGTAATAAGGCCATCAGTACTAAACTGTCTATGCATTCTATCAAAGTACTTAGTACGATATAATTATTGTCATATTAAAGATTAAAAGTAAATTTTCTTAAGTATAAATATCAAATGTTTTGACACCTAATCAAAGCGGAATTAAATTTCGAACTCAACCCAAACCAAGTCTTTTCAAAAATACACAAGTTTTTAGCAAAGTTTCCAAATATGGTTTGAATGGATTTTCTTTAAAAGCATGTCAGATCCGGTCAGGGCTGGTGGGCCTGGTTTGGGGTGTTTCATGATCACATAGATCAGTATACGTTGCTATGGTAAGCATAATCTCAACATCATCATTCAAAACATGAATAATGCTTCTTAATCAGCTTTAACTAGCATGACGTGATATCAACTTTACTCGTTTGCCCACTGAATTACTATGAATGATCGAGAATACTGAATCTCAATACACATGTGTCTCGATGCCAATGCCATATCCAAGTTATGGCCTTACATGATATCTCTATCTCATGTTAACTTTTCAATGCCAAGACTTGTCTTGGACTTACATGATAACTTTACTTGATTGCCGATGCCATGCCTTAGCTTGGTCTTATACGGACTTTCTCATTTTATGTGGTAGATCGAGTATCCTAGGTAATTCAATTTCAATCGAAACTTTCCTATGCTTGATCTCAGTAACTTCTTTGTTTAATATAACAATTTAACATTTTCATGGAAATAATGTGCATATAACAACATCACAAGCAATTCAATAAAAATATTCATGAAGCTTGAAAATCATACAAACTTGCTGAAATTAGCTCGGTTGGGAATCATCTATGTCTTAACAAAAAATTTTGTTAGAGTTGGGAGATATCACACTATCATAGTCCACATATGGCATGTATAGCTAGACTCTTACTCACACTAAGTTAGTCCAAGAACCAACTAAATCATTGCTCTGATACCACTAAATGTAACACCCCTTACCCGTATTCAATTCGGAACAGGGTTTAAGGCATTACCTAACTGATCTTACTTAAACATCTCAACTAGGGTTATAAAAATTTTGTTTAAACCCATCATTTGCACAAACTCGGCCAAAAAGGCTCTAGACATACTTTCGAGAAGTTTGGAAACTATTCCAAAAAATTTTATGAGTTCAAGAAACTTTTAACAAAATAGGGGCCACACGCCCGTGTAGGCCTAGGGACACGCCCGTGTACCTCTAAGACATGCCCATGTCTTCCACCCGTGGTGGACACTAGGGGTGCGCAAAATTCGAGTAAAATTAAAAAATTTGGTTAACCGACCGAATTCGGTTAATCGGTTGGTTAACCAAATTTTTTTGGTTGGGGGTCAGTTAATTATTTTGTGATTTCTCGGTTAACGGTTAATTCGGTTTGAAACCGGTCGATTAACCGAAATTTTTCGGTTTAACCAAAAAAATTAATAAATAAAATTATAATATATAAATAGGCCCACTATTCATCTAAACCCAATCCCTAAACCCAATCCAAACCCAAATATCCAACCCAACCCAATTACCCAATCAAAAAAATTACAAATAATTTAATAGATAAAAAATTTCTAAAACTAAAACTAAAATTATGTAATTTTTTTAATTATGTAGTGATTCATTTCGGGTAATTTGGGTATTTGAGTAATTCGATTAATTCGGTTAATTTTTAACTAAAAACAAAAAACATATAATTTTCGGTTAATTCGGTTAACCGACCAAATTAACCGAAAAAATTTTGGTTCGCTTAATTTTTTTGAAAAAATTTCGGTTCGGTTAACGGTTAAAAATTTTGAAAGGTAGATTAATTCGATTAATGTTATTTCGAGTCGGTTAACCGAACACCGATTGAACACCCCTAGTGGACACTGCCAAATTTCACACCATGTGTCATACCTTGATATATTGACTTATGCACACGACTTGGAGCACACGCCCATGTGCTAACTGTGTGTCACACACGGCCTATACAAACGTGGTCTATTTTGACTTAAGACACTAACATGCAGGGATCACACGGCCTAGACACACGCCGTGTGTCTATCCTGTGGGCACTTAGAGGCTATCTACCAAGCCCTTTTTTCACTCTACATTGCATACATTCACATGCTATTTCAAACACTTTCAAATCATCACTTAAAACACATGAATTAACACATTTGATTCTTAAAAATAAATTCTTCATCTCATACATGGGGTAGGACTATTTCTAATACAATTTCAATCATCCCATAACTCATTTAGGCCAACACATTTGGCACATTAATAAAGACTTAACCAACCTTAAGTACTAGCATTATACATGCCATGACTTAGAAGGACTTGATACCTCATACCAAGTGTCTGTTCGATAGTGTGAAAATATCTCCGGGGATCTCCAACCGGAGCTAGCTAAATTAACCTATAATAGATGGAAAAAAGAAAGGAGTAAGCAATAATGCTTAGTAAGTTCATATACAAATAAGAATTAGTTACTGATATTCAACCACAAGGTATTATAATGAGTTTTTCTTATAAACTCATGGTTACCTACTCAATCATTCTTGAACTTACTCATTCTGTCTCTTACCATAATCTAACCATGCTACAAGCCGATTGCTCGAGTTAATTAGCATACATTCTTGCACTAATCACCACGTGATCACATAAAACAACACATCAAGCATTTTCAATAAACCACTCATACTACTAATTTCTCGGTGGTTTCGCACTTAGCCCACCATAAATCTCTACTAAGGTGGTATCGCACATAGCCCACCAAATGATTTTATAAGCGATGGTATCGCACACAACCCATCGATTAATAATTAACCAGGTGGTAACGCACACAGTCCACCGTTAATAATATAGTTGATGATATCACATAGACTATCACTAACCATCAATAAGGTGATATCGCACATAGCTCATCGTTATTATACATTCATTGATAGTTATCCACATGTAATTCTTTATTTTAACTGTTCATCCGGGAACATCCTCACACACTACTATTCTTACTTAACTCTATATTATAATCGTTCGCATTCACACAATGCATTAATAAATATAACTTATGTAACCGAAGTGTATCATTTACACATAACCCACTATGGGTTCATCAGATACCGAATTCATCTCAATTCAGTTCTAACACATACCTGTACCTCTCATGCTACAACACATTCAGTCTCAACTTTCAAAATACTTGTTGAGCCATTAAAATTATTAATTAACTCCCTTGAGTCTCATACTTATAATGTCACATTGACATTATACCCCTGATAGGGCCATACATGAATTAACATATCGATGCCATGTCCCCGACAAGGTCTTATACGAAATATCTCATCGTTTCCATGTCCTTGACATGGTCTTATTTAATATCTCTCATCGAGGCCATATTCCAATATGGTCTTACACGGAACCTTAACTATCATCATTTCATACTATTTGCGTCTCTTACTACTCTTATATTCAATTTTCTTAACAACTTATCGACAAGTATTTAATACATTCATTGCGTAATTATACATTCCACACAATATTGGAATATTAAAATAACTCATACGTAATTACCACGTTTGCACATGAACTTACCTCGATGTCGAAAGGGTCGAAAGGGACTTTTTGCCCACATTTCTCTTTTCATCCGTTATAAGTACGAAACTCATTTCTTTGATCTAGAATAATGGAATTTACTGATTTAATCACTTATAAATCATAATACACCATAATCTACACTTTACGCAAAAATGACTATTTTGCCCCTACACTTTAGCAAAATTATAATTTTGCCCCTAGGCTTGTAAATAAATTTTCATCACATTTTCTTATTAAACAAGCCTAGCTGATCATTTAATCCTCTTACAACTATCCACAATTCCAACTATTTCATGCCTTAATGAACAATTTACAACTTTTGCATTTTAGCCCAAATTAAATGTTTTCATAACAACGCCTTTCACAAAAGTTGTTTATCATCATCCTATCATTCATTTTCTTCAATAAAAACTCATCAAACAACATAAAACTCTACCATGGTAAGTCCCTAGACTCTCAACCATGTTGTAAATTGGTCCCACCATTAGCTAGCTTAAGCTTCGGGGATTCTAAAAGTACAAATTTTATCAAGAGAAGCTAGCAAAAATCACTTACTTGAGATGATAAGAAGTGGCTGAAAAATTTAGCTTCCATGGAGGTTTTCTTCTTCAATTTCGGCAGAGAGAGGGAAAAATGGGGAAGGAAGATGACCACTTATTATTTTATTAACTTTTGTTTATGTCATCATGTACCAACCCCCATACCAAAATTTGACTTTTCAACCTTTCTTATCCTCTTAGCTGGCCATCTCAATTAAACAAGTCCAAATTTCACATTTGGGACCTCCAATTAATAATCCTTAACTATTTGGCACCTCTAGCAAATAAAATAGAACTTTTGCACTTTATGCAATTTAGTCCTTTTTCACAATTTAGCTAGAAATCGCAAAAATTAAGGCACCAAAATTTTCATGCATCCTTATAAACATGTTTTAACACATAAAATAACATGATAATAATTTTCTCTAACCTCAAATTAGTGATTTCGAGATCACTATTCTGACTAGCCCCTAATTCGGGCTGTTACAGGTTTAGATTCTGGATCGCGATATTAAGGTCCTGATGAGGAAGTCCATTCCATTAGTGAAGGTGCTATGGAAAAATCATAGCATTGAAGAGGCTACTTGGGAACCTGAGAACTCGATGCGTTAGTAGTTCCCTCATCTATTTTGATCAGGTAAATTTTAAGGTCGAAATTTCTTTTAGGTGGTATAGTTGTAACGCCCAAAATTCTTATGTCTGATTTTGTAAAATTTTGACACAAATGTGTATCTGCTTCAGTGATTAAGTGTTCTGGGTGTGTGTAAAAGGTCCCAAGTTCAAGCCTTAGCTTTGGCAGATTTTGTTGTTTTTGGAATAAAACCCTATCTCTGTTCAATGAGCTTTTATTTAATTATTGTAAACCATATCAGAATGAACTTGCTGGTTTGAGTGGTAAGGGAGTCTGTGTGTTGTGTGGAGGTCTTGTGTTCAATTCCCTGTGCAAGCGTGGGCATTATTTTTGCCGGCTTGGTGTTAGTAGTTTCAGTAGAATTTAAATTCTAAAGTGGTTGAGATTGGGTTGTTAGTGGGGAGTTGGGGGTTATCAATTGGATTTTATTTTATTTTATTTTGGGTTTTCCAAAAATTCTCCTCCCTTTTTACCTTTATTTTCTCTCCTCTTCCTTGTTCATTCATCTTTTCCTTCCTCCCCCTTTTCGGCTATTCAATTTGTGTTGTTTTGTGCATGTCCTAACTGTGTTCTTTCCGGTAAGTCCTATTTCATTTAATCTTTATGCTTTTGGTTAATTGTTTGATAAGGGGTTTGTTTGTTGCTCTCGATTTAGGTGAAGGACAAGGTTTGGCTGGGGCTCCTGCAGCAAATTAGGTGTTTGGGGTTCTGTCGATAACAGTAAGTTTTCGCTACGTTAACTGGTGTTGTTTGGCTTTGAGTTGTGAAATATTTTCTATTGGGTTTTCGTTAGGGTTATTAAATTCAGAATTTGGAAATGTCGATTATAGGTTTTGGAAGGCTCGGCGTGGTTTCGCATCAGAAAGATACTAGGTGTGCACCTGAAACGAAGAAAAATGGGATTTAGTGAAAGCTAAAATTGTAATCTGTCGACCCTACCGTGTGCGACGACACGGCCGTGTGATCAACAAAGGCCAGATCCTGCGCAAGACATGGCTGTGTGATGGCCAAAGTGTGGCCCTGTGGGCTACACGAGTTAAACCAGACTAGGCATGTGGGCCTACACGGGTGAGTCACACGCGTCGAGCGAATCAGGGCGAGCGATGTGATCCACACGAGCAAGGCCAATCTGGGCTTGTGGACCACATGGGCGTGTAGGCCATTATACTAAAATTTTTCGTAGGGTCGCTTGAGTCATCCTAATTGATTGTGGACCTACCATAAGATCGGTAAAGGCTTACTAAACCCTAAAACTATGTGTTCTGTTAAACTGATGTACTGTGATGAGCGTCCCTATGTTTGTTATCTGCTATTTGTTTATGAATGCATGTTAAGCATGATTTATCTGTTAAGTTTGTATGCATGTTCGTCTATTGTGATTGGGTTGGGATGATATATATTAAAATAAGTGTTATGAAAGGCAGATTATGCCTAGTATCTGGCAGCACGGCTACACTATATCTTATATGCACCGCATCAGTACAATGTGGTGTGCGGGGCTGGGTGGGTGTTTTAAACCCCACATGATGTGTAGGGATGGTCGGAGATGGTGTGTAGAGGATAGGGGTAGGATTCTTAAATCTGATTTGTATATCTATAATTGTGTCTGTATCTGAAATGGGCTCAAGCTCGAATCTGTATCTGTATTTGACATGGGCTCATGCCCGAATATGAATTTGTTTGATTTGTGATATTTTGTGTGTGTACATGCTTAATTCTGCTGGGTTACGCACTGAGTTTATGTAAACTCACCCCTTCTCTGTTTATTCTGTACAGGTAACCCACATACTTAGGCGAATCGGTCCAGCAAGGACTCGATGGTGACCATATTTCCATCGAAACTATTTAAGTTTTCGATTTATGGTTTAATTTTATATTTTGGGTTACATTTGAAAGTTCTTATTTTTTGAGACTCTAGACTCTTTTAAACTGTTTGACGTTGGTTTTGGATTTTTGGTTTTTACTTATTTATAACTATGATGGTTTACCGAAAGCGAGGGTTTTCCAAATCTTGAACAATTTTCTAAACACAACGATTTTACAAGCTTCCGCAACAAATACTTTTTATCTCAAAAAGATGAATTGAAAGAGAGCTTTCAAATTAATAACAGAGATAAAGGCTAATGAACTAGAAAGGTTTTAACTTAACGACAACGGTTTTTAACCCATTTCCTGTGACACTTTCGAATTCGGCCATAACATCCAGGCCAGTGTAACATTCCTATTACCTTCTTTTTCTGGTCCAGAAATCTCTAACTAATACATTTCTTTTTGAACTCTATTTGGAAAAATTCCCAATGTAACATTTTCCCCTTGTACCACAGAAGACATGGTTTTCCAACAATGGTAGGCTATGTCTTTCAACAAAGATACCGCATATTTTAGACATTCGGCTGATGAACAAGATAGCTCATCCAGAACCCGAATAGTATTTTCCAGCCAAAACTCAGCCCTCTCTGGATCGTCATCAGCTGTAGCCCTAAATTCTTCATGTAACACCCCACACCCAAGACCGACACTGGGTCTAGATACGAGACATTAATATGCTTAAACTCATTGAAACATGTACTTACGGGCTATAAAATTTCGTTCCAACTTAAAAACTTCACTTTCTTAGTCAACACATATAACAAGGGCCTACGAGGCCTTTAACTCATGTCAGAAAAATTTTAGAATTAAAATCAAATAACTCATTTTTGAAGCAGGGTTCACACGCCCGTGTGAGTTGGAACACGCCCGTGTACCCTTAAGCATGCCCATGCCCTCAAACCGTGTAGAACTACTGACTATTTCCACATGGCTTAGACACGCCCATGTTTACCAACCGTGGGAGGTTACTGACTAATTTCACATGGCCATGACACGCCCGTGGGCTTAGACCATGTGCTAATCCTTGATATCTTGACTAAATTAACATGGTGCAGGCACACGCCCATGTCCAAACCATGTGTCTTACACGGCATACACACACGGTAGTAGGATTTGCCCGTGGCTTATTCTGATTAATAATACTAAGGTGTAGGGTTAACACGGTCTTGACACACGCCCGTGTGTCCAACCGTGTGGGCACTTACAGGCTATTTACCAAGCCGTTAGCCACCCTAAAATAAAGATCATATCCATACACAATTCAACGATGCAATAACAACCCAATTTTATGAATAATACTACATGCTTCATTGATCTCAATAAACATACATGCTTAGTCCAATTTGGCCAATCACTTAGCCATATACAAAAGAATAATAAACTTGATAGCCTTTACAAAGGCCCTTCTTAAAACATGTTCACAAAATGAATGTTTCCTATACATGCCATACTTAGTAAAGTAACCGGCTATACCAAAATAAGAGGTGATAGTGTGTTGCGAGCTCCGACTTTAATAATCCACGAGTTAGCTTGGCGGGACTGCATAGAAAGAAAGAATCATAACGTAAGCATACAGCTTAGTAAGTTTGCATGTAATAACTCATAGCATCATCATTGCTTAATATAAACCATTTTACATAAACAGCGGTATCATGAAGTTCAGCTAAAGAGCTTACTTACTCATATAGATTCTTACATGTCTCATGACACTTACTATTATCATACTTGTAAGGTAACCATGATACCTGTATCACTTGGTCACATTGATTAGTATACTATAATAACAATAATCATGATGTCTACTTTCTCATTCACAACATGAATAATACTAAACTTCATCTAACTTCATCTTGATACTAACTTTACTTTCTTAGCTTTCTTGCTATCTTCTTTTAGCTTACTCATTTGCCAGATGAATTTCTTTGAATAACTGAGGATACTAAATCTCTTTCCACATAATATGATGCCAAAGCCATATCATAGACATGGTCTTACATAGGTTATCTCATCTTGGTTTCACGGCCATGTCTTGACATGGACTTATATGAAGTCTTGCTCTTGATAACATGCTCAATGCCAAGCTTGAGTCCTTGGACTTACATGATAACTTGCTTGCTAACTTGATCAATGCCAAGTTTGCCTTGGACTTACATGATAACTTGCTTATTAACTTGATCAATGCCAAGCTTGCCTTAGACTTACATGATATCTTGATCAATGCCAAGCTTGCCTTGGACTTACATGATACCTTGCTTTCTAACTTGATCAATGCCAAGCTTGCCTTGGACTTACATGATAACTTACTTGCCAACTTGATCAATGCCAAGCTTGCCTTGGACTTACATGATATCTTAATAATGCCAAGCTTGCCTTGGACTTACATGATATCTTGATCAATGCCAAGCTTGCCTTGGACTTACATGATAACTTGCTTGCTAACTTGATCAATGCCAAGCTTGCCTTGGACTTACATGATATCTTGATCAATGCCAAGCTTGCCTTGGACTTACATGATATCTTGCGTGGCAGATCGAGTATCCTGGGAAATTTATCTCCCATCGGGACTTGCTTGTACTTATCATCATGATTTCTTACTTGAACATAACATGATCATTTCATACAATTATTGTACATTATATTAAGCAATTTAATGATAATAATCATAAAGCTTAGAAATCATACAAACTTACCTCAATATACAAAATGTATGTAGATGTGCAATTTTAGTCCTCGACTTTGTTCTTGCCTCGGTTTCAATTCGGGCTTTTTTTTCTTGATTTATAATCATGGATAGAATCATTTAATAACCATATTGACTAAATTGACTCATAACTCATACTTTGGAAAAATTATTATTTTGGCCATATACTTTTAAATATTTGCACTTTTGCCCCAATTCTCGTAAAATGATTTTCATGCAACTTTCTTAAATTTCATGCTCAACTGAACCATTTTCTCTTCTATAACAATCATTAATTCTCACTATTTCTAGTAGGTATGACCAATTTCATAACTGTTACAAAATGGTCCCTACTACCATTTTTCATGAAATTCATTAAGGAAAAGATGTTTATCTAACATCAAACTCTCTTAAACTTCCATAAAACATCATTTAACAAGCATGTCATTCAAGGGTAGATTTTTGAACATGCATCTTAGCTCATTTTATAGCTAAAATTAGCTAATTCATAATATGGGAACTTCAAAAATACGAAGAATATTAAAAATGGGGCTAAGATGAACTTACTATGAGTTTGAAAAAAATGAATAACCTTAGCTATGGTGTCTCCCAATTTTCGGCAAAAACAAGGAAGAAGATGAGTGAATTTTCTCATCTTTATCCTATTTTAATCACTAATGAGGCCAAATGACCAAAATGTCCTTCCTCTTAAAAATTTCCATAATCGTGTCTTAAGGCCAATTTTGTCCAAAAATTAAATTTTGGGTAAATTTCTATTTAAGGGCTCATAATTATTATTCTAAAGCTATTTCATGCAAAAAGCTTCTAGAAACTCATATATTGCAACTTTTGTAATTTAGTCCTTTTTGGACCAATTGACCTCAACTTAATAAAATTGCTTTACGAAACTTACATACTAACGTGCAAACATGACATAAACTTGTATCACAGTGATACATAATACTCTACTAAATAGAGTAATTGTTGTTGAACATGAGGTTGAAGTCATAGAGGACTAAAATGAAAAGGGTTATCATTGAGATATGAAATAGATAAGGTCCTGTATAAGACCATGTCCGGGACATGGCCTCGGCACCAAGTTGAGATTCCGTGTTAGAGCATATTTAGAATATGGCATCGATGCCTGATGTAGAAGTCCATATAAGACCTTATCCGGATATGGCATTAGCATTTAGAGGTGATCCCATATAAGACCACCTCGGGGATGTGGCATTGGTTTCATACCTACATGAATGACGATGAATATGCGTCTTTGATTATCCCTAGTGATTAAAGGGACAGATGGACGAGTCTAGAGGTAGAAATGAGATTAGTACTAAAGCCATGTGAAGGAATGAATGTAGATATTTGTGAATGAATCACGAAGAAACAAGTATGATGTGTGGCACGATATGTTCTATATAAATGGCAAGTATGAGTAAGTAGGCTCGATGCCCGCAGTTGGTGCATGATTAGTTGATGCCATGGATGGATTATAATAATCTCCTCGAGTATTATGTACTAATATCTGTTGCCTTTCAGGGCTAATGTAGTTGTTTTTTTTCCATAGACCGTGATTGTGTGAGAATGTTAGCTGATAGTAAAAATCAAACCAAATGGTTGTTGATTTAGTTAATCGAAATCGACATTTCTTAATTTCCTCGTAACCCTATTCAGGTACTTTGAGGGGGAAGGCGGGGATGATTCTAGTATAAGAAGTGAAATAGCAAGTTTCACGTTGTATGATGAGTTTTCAAGTGAGCTGAATAGAGTTAATGAATTCGATTGAGATGTCCCTACTATTGTGAGATATGATGTTAGTAAAGGTTCTAGATTTGCACAACAAGAGAAACTCAGGTGAGTGTGTGGTAGAAATATATTCTCTACATGGAGAAAAAAGTAGATTTATGTATTCAGATATGATTTAAGTTCTGTGTATATTTTCACATGAATCAGTAAAGAGAATAAAATTCTGTATGTGCGTAAGTAGGGAGCATTATACAAAGATATGCTCATCAAAAGGTTCAAACCGTGATGGTTGAGTTGAAAGCTATAGAAGGAACTATTAATTGAAAGTTCTAGTACTGAGTTCAGTTTGAATCGAGGGAAAGAGTTGACAGGTTGGTGATCCCGAGAAGATCACTTCTGTGTCTTTGTTGTAAGTTAGAGGTTATGAAATGATCTGTGGGAAAATCAATGTTATTTTTTGAATTTTAATGGTTGAGAGTATCATATGCTACAGAACATTTTGAAAATGAAATGGTGGAAACGGCTAGAACTATTACAATAACAGATATAGTTATTGTAATACTTCTCAGATAGTAGACATAGTACAGATGTCTGAATGAAAGATCCATGTTAAGTAATGCGAGTTAGTTACTCGGTTGATCTTAATTGGTTGATAAACTGTAAAAGTAACATATTTTAGGCCTACATTTAGTATGCTTTTGGATGATTTAGCCCTTGATTTATGTAAAAAGGTTCTCTTAATCATTTCTTTTCATGTTTTTACTCAGGAAAGCACCCGAGGATGAAAAGAACAGGAAACAAGCTTAAAACCGGCCAATTTGGGCCAAAGAGGAAATCGACACGGCCTGGACTTCAAGCAACACGGCCGTGTCTCGTCAAATTACTTCACATGGCCATGCCACGATTTAAACTACTGTGCCCCAATCAATAGAATCGAGACAAGACTTGAAAATGATTTACACGAGCGTGTACCATGACCATTCCCCTACCGCGTGAGAGAGCAATTTCACTCGGATTTGGATACTTTGAGGCAAATAAACATATTTCAAAGCCTATTCAAACACCGAGTAGGATGTATACTTGAATTGGGACACTTAGAGGCCAAGTAAAGCATTCCAAATGTCTATATAAACACCCTAAGTGTATCTTGAGAAGGGGCGGTTAGCTAGGCCAAAGAGCCGAGCCAAAAGGCCAGATTTGTGGGAATTACTCAAAGATAGCTAGTTGATCCATTTCAAGGAGCCGAAATTCTACTCAAGACGGCAGATTTCTCCTTCGATTCCTTCAGGGGGTTTTAGGGATTTCTTATATTTTATATTTTCTCTTGAGATGTTTTCTTTATTCATTATGAGCTAAACCCTTCAGATACCTGAAGGACATGAAACCTAGATGAATCTAGTTATTATTTTCTGAATTATATGATAAATACTAAGTTTGTTCTTAATTATGCACGCTTAATCCAAATCTGATGTGCTTAGGTGGAGGAGGAATAGACCCTGCTTAAGAGTAGATCTAGCATAATTAAGGGGAGTTGATCACACGCCTAGAGATAGGGTGACGAGATTTTTCAGATTAAGGTGAAACCTAATATGGAAGTCCATAGATCAATTTACTGCTATTCTAGGGGGTTATTATAAGAGAACGAGAGTTCCTCTAATTAACCTAGGATTAGACGTTATTCGCCTCGAGAGAGGGTTTAATATACGTTAGGGAGTCTTACGGATCAAACTAAGTGACTAAATCGTATGGTTCAGTGTTAAATAACAAGTGAAGTCTAGGTGGATTCCTCCCGAGGGTATCGTCGTGATCAACCGAGTTTCTCTTCAAGTTATTTTCCAATTCATTCTTTCTATCTTTATGCGTTTTAGTTTAGTATTAAGTAATTGAGAATAAAACAACTTCATTTATTTTAGGCTAAATAATAAAAGAAAGAATAATAGTTAGTATTAGTACTTTTAGTTCCTTTGGGTTCGACAATCCGGTCTTGCCTAAGCTATACTCTTTGTTCGATAGGTACACTTGCCTTTAATCGTTGTCGAGTTAGTTTCGTGTTCGATCTTTCTCTTTATAAATTTTAAAACTCGACAAAACAACGATCATGTTTTTGGCGCCGTTGCCGGGGAACTAATATATTAAGAAAGCTCTATTTTTATTATTTTAGCCATTATTTTTTAATTTTAATTTTAATTTTAGTTTTCTTTTTCATAATTTATTTTATTAAATTTATTTCCTTCTTTTCCTAGCAGATACCTCTAGTTTATGACTAGAAGGAACCCGACATGACCTCTAGTATACAATAGTGAAATTGAAGCTACCGCTAGTAGGAATCGCAGAGAAATTAGGCGAGCCCTAAATTACATAGAAGAAGAGCGATAAGGTGAATCCAATCCTACTGAAGGGATGGATGAGAATAACCCACCACGAGATGTGGCAGATGCTCTGCTTACTATGTATGATTATGCTAAGCATAGTTTAACAGGAGCAGAATCTAATATTGTTAGGCCTGCTATAGCAGCTAATAATTTTGAATTAAAGTCTAATACAATACAAATGATTCAACAATTTGTTCAATTTGATGGTTTGCAGGACGAAGACTCGAACACTCATATAGATAATTTTTTAGAGTTCTGTGATACTTTCAAAATAAATGGTGTTTCTGATGATGCCATTCGTCTTCAGTAATTTCCCTTTTCATTAAGGAATAAAGCCAAACAATGGTTGAACTCGTTACCACGAGGGTCAATTACTACATGGGATCAAATGACCCAAAAATTTTTATTAAAATATTTCCCACTGGCCAAAACGGCCAAACTACGGAATGATATCTCTTCTTTTGTGCAGATGGATTTAGAGACGTTATACGATGCATGGGAGAGATACAAGGATCTCTTGAGGAGATGTCCACACCATGGTCTACCCTTGTGGCTACAAGTCCAAACTTTCTATAATGGTATAAACTCCTCAACGAGGCAACTAATCGATTTAGCATACTGGTGGGCTGTAAACAATGAACTCCACGAAGCGCCTCTAATTCATTGAAGAGATGTCACCGAATAACTATCAATTGCAAGTTACAAGGACAAAATCGACAAAATCAGCCGGAGTTTACAACCTCGATGCAGTGACCATGCTATCAACACAGGTAGAGTTGATGAATAAAAAGCTTGATAGTTTGTGTTCTTCTCAGGTACATCCAGTCATGCAGTGCAATGCAAGTGGAACTGTGGCGAATCCTGAGTACCCACCCTACGAACCGGACGGAGAGACCGAACAGATGAAGTATATAGGTAATAATTTCAGATCCAATAATAATCCTTATAGTAATAACTACAATCCAGGTTGGAGGAACCACCCAAATTTTTCATGGGGAGGCCAAGGAAATCAAGGAAATCAAAGACAACAACCTCCTCAAAATTTCCATAATCAGCCATATCCGCAAGAGAAGAAGCCAAACCTCGAAGAGATGTTGACAAAATTCATGGCAAACACAGAAAATCTTTTCCAAGAAACTGAGAAAATAGTTAAAAGCAATGAGAACCAATTCGGGGAACTTATTAAGTCTGTCAAGGAAGTCACTAATGCAGTCGAGCAACTCGCAAAGCTAATGTCAAAACGACCGCAACGACGTCTACCAAGTAACACGGAGATTAACCCAAAGGAGCAAATTCAAGCCATCTTAGCTCATGACAGTAAGGGGTTAAATGAGCCTAATCCAATACAAGAAAACAAGGTAGACGAAGGTAAGGTAGAGGAAACACAAGAAAAGCCAAAACTAGTAATCAAAGAGTACCAACCTCGCATACCTTATCCCGAAGGGATGAAAAGAGACGATTCAGAGGAATAGATCGATAAGTTTCTTAAACTCTTAAAGAAATTACATATTAACTTACCT
This sequence comes from Gossypium rotundifolium, assembly GCA_025506655.1. Classification (NCBI taxonomy): domain Eukaryota; kingdom Viridiplantae; phylum Streptophyta; class Magnoliopsida; order Malvales; family Malvaceae; genus Gossypium; species Gossypium rotundifolium. Next base: position 39,657,891 of record CP106731.1, on the reverse strand, counting down.
CTTCTCGAAGCTCTTTTTAGGATGCGGACTCGAGGAAATTTTAAGACGACTCTTGACGAACAAGCGCAAATTAGACGAAGAGCACCACGTGGAATTGAACGCAGCATGCTCAGCAATGTTACAGAATAGACTACCACGAAAGCTAAAAGATCCAGGGAGTTTTACAATTCAATGTTTAAATGGTAGTTTAACTATTGATAACGCATTAGCTGATTTAGGGGCAAGCATAAATGTCATGCCTTATACATTATTTAAGCGACTAGGTTTAGGGAAGCCCAAACAAACTAGGATGAGTATACAATTAGTGATAAAAGCTGTTAGAATTTCTAGGGCATTATCGAAGATGTTCTTGTCAAAATTGATAAATTTGTTTTCATATTAGATTTTGTTGTCTTAGATATGGATGAGGATAATACAATCCCTTAATTTTAGGAAGACCTTTTCTAGCAACGCCAAGACTAAAATTGATGTTGCCACAGAGAACTCATACTTTGTGTAGGTGATTTAATCAATCAGTCTTCAAGCTCTTGACTCGGCCAGGGACAACAATAGATGAAGGTAAGAAAGTCAATACAGATGATAATCAAATTGTTCAACCTTTATCGCAGGAAACACCACAAAGACACAACCCTAAGTCGACTCATAGATCCCAAATCGACAAAGAAGAAACACACAAGGAATAAGACCTTAGGGTTGACAACTTAGAAGAGCAGAGGAAACAAGTCAAAGAAGAACCGGAACAGTACGAAGTAAAACCAGAGGAACCACCAGAAGAGCTCGTAGGAACATCAAATCACTACAAAATAGGAGACCAGGTACTGTTAGACAAAGCAGATCCGCACATCATCACAACAGACCTGAAGGTAAAGGGAGAAAACCTTCTTAAGGTACACAATATCTTCCCACATGAAATAGTCGAGGTAAGCAACCCAACATTCAACACTTTTGAGGTAAACACTTCTCGACTTGAACTTTGTCAAGAAAATAGAACTATAAGCATGAGGGAAGATATTCAAACCTTTAAACCTCCCTGATTTTTTTTTCAATGTCGAGGAAAGTCTAGCTTAAGACTAGAAACGAGCGCTTCTCGGAGGCAACCCGAGCACTAACCTTACTTCTTTTTACATTTGTTGTCATTTTATATTTTTTTTCATTCTCCTTCTCTTTGTAAACTAAAAGTGAAGATTTCTAGGACACACGTCCTTATACATGGCCGTGTTCCGTGGTCGTGTGGACCACCGAAATCCCCGTACTGACATAGCAGAGGCCGTACAAATCAAATCCCAACTACTTTTTGACGTCACAGATCGAACCACCCCCCACGGGCACCGATAAATTGGGACGGCCGTGCGGCATGACCGTGTGAAGCTACTAACTTACCAGACACGGGAAAAACATGCCCATGCTACCCAATCGTGCCAACACACTGCCTTTTCAGGAACGGGCGTGGCATCTGGAAAACGGGTGTGGGTGAACCAACACGCTTAGACGCACGGCCGTGCGATGCGACTGTGTAATTCAACACACCCTCGGTCCACGGGCGTGGGAACGTGCCAGATTGGAAATCCTATTTAAAACCCACAGCCCTTCTCCTTCTCCCCTCATTCTTTCTTCCTTCTTTTTCTTTCTTTCCTTAGAAAATGTGTCCAGACTCTTGAGCTACACTAAAATCATGCCGAAGAAGCGTAAGAAGGCAAGCATTGTCTTCTCAAAGGAGACCCCAACACATAAGTTCAGGCCAGTCGCTTCATCCAAACACCAAGCCAAGGGTCTTTTAGACCATTTAAATTTTTCTTTATGTTTATTTTCCCATTTATCTTACTTATCTATACTTCTCTTACTTAATATATTTTAACTTCTTTTAGTTTCTTGGTTTTTGGTTCTAAAGGCTGCTTGGGAATCACGCACCACAGCCTTAGAGGTTACACCCACCTTGCAAACCATCCAACAATAAGGACTCCTTAGTCCATTAGTCTTTTCTTTTAATTTCAATTTTCTTCTTAGCCTCATTCTCTTTATTTTCTTTGTCTTTAATTATAGTATTAGTATATTATTAATGTTTCTTTAGATTTCTTGGCTATATCTGTGCAGGCTACCTAATTTCTTTATCTAGCACAAAGCTCGTCGGTAGATACCCCACCAGGCCCATTGAAAACTCCACCACTGCCTCCTCCACCCACCTTCTACCACGACTTCTGCCAACTCCCGAAATCATCCAAAATTCAAGAAGTGTCACTTCTCCACTTCTCTTTTGATTACATTATTAGTTATCTATCTTTGTACATTGAGGGCAATGTACATCTGAAGTGTGGGGTGTAACACCCTGCACCCAAGACCGATACTGGGTCTGGATACGAGACATTACTATGCTTGGACTCACTGAAACATGTACTTACGAGCTATAAAATTTCATTCCAACTTAAAAACTTCACTTTCTTAGTCAACATATATAACAAGGGCCTACGAGGCCTTCAACTCATGTTAGAAAACTTTTAGAATTAAAATAAAATAACTCATTTTTGAAGTAGGGTTCACATGCCCGTGTGACTTGGAACACGCCGTGTACCCTTAAGCACACCTATGCCCTCAAACCGTGTAAGGCTACTGGCTATTTCCACACGAGTTAGACACGCCCGTGTCTACCAACCTTGGAAGGTTACTGACTAATTTCACATGGCCATGACACACCCGTGGGCTTAGACCGTATGCTAATCCTTGATATACTAACTAAATCAACATGGTCAGGAACACTCCCATGTCTAAACCGTGTGTCTTACACGGCACACACACACGGCCGTGGGATTTGCCCATGGCCTATTCTGATTAATAATACTAAGGTGCAGGGTTAACACGGTCTTGACACACACCTGTGTCAAATCGTGTGAGCACTTACTGCTATTTACCAAGCCGTTAGCCACCCTGAAATGAAGATCATAACCATACACAATTCAACGATGCAATAACAACCCAATTTTATGAATAACACTACATGCTTCATTGATCTTAATAAACATACATGCTTAATTAAATTTGGCCAATCATTTAGCCATATACAAAAGAACAATAAACTTGATAGCCTTTACAAAGGCCCTTCTTAAAACATGTTCACAAAATGAATGTTTCCTATACATGCCATACTTAGTAAAGTAACTTGGCTATACCAAATACGAGTTGATAGTGTGTTGCGATCTCCAACTTTAATGATCCACGAGTTAGCTTGGCGGGACTGCATAGAAAGAAAGAATCATAACGTAAGTATATAGCTTAGTAAGTTTGCATGTAACAACTCTTAGCATCATCATTGCTTAATATAAACCATTTCACATAAACAATGGTATCATGAATTTCAGCTAAAGCTTACTTACTCATATAGATTCTTACATGTCTCATGACACTTATTATTATCATACTTGTAAGGTAACCATGATACATGTATCACTTGATCACATTGATCAGTGTACTGTAATAACAATAATCTTGATATCTACTTTCTCATTCACAACTTGAATAATACTCAACTTCATCTAACTTCATCTTGATACTAACTTTACTTTCTTAGCTTTCTTGCCATCTTCTTTTAACTTACTCATTTGCCCGATGAATTTTTGTGAATAACCGAGGATGCTAAATCTCTTCCCACATAATATGATGCCAAAGCCATATCCTAGGCATGGTCTTACATGGGTTATCTCATCTTGGTTTCAAGGCCATGTCTTGACATGGACTTATATGAAGTCTTGCTCTTAATAACATACTCAAAGCCAAGCTTGAGTCATTGGACTTCCATGATAACTTGCTTGCTAACTTGATCAATGCCAAGCTTTCCTTGGACTTACATGATATCTTGATCAATGCCAAGCTTGCCTTGGACTTACATGATAACTTGCGTGGTAGATCGAGTATCCTGGAAAATTCATCTCCCATCGGGACTTGCTCGTACTTATCATCAAGATTTCTTGCTTGAACATAACATGATCATTTCATACAATTATTGTACATTATGTTAAGCAATTTAATGATAATAATCATAAAGCTTAGAAATCATACAAACTTACCTCAATATACAAAATGTATGTAGATGCACAATTTAGTCCTCGACTTTGTTCTTGCCTCTGTTTCGATTCGGGCTTTGTTTTTCTTAATCTATAATCATAGATAGATCATTTAATAACCATATTGACTAAATTGACTCATAACTCATACTTTGGAAAAATTACTATTTTGCCCCTATACTTTTAATATATGCACTTTTTCTCCAATTCTCATAAAATGATTTTCATGCAACTTTCTTAAACTTCATGCTCAAATGAATCATTTTATCTTCTATAACAATCATCAATTCTCACTATTTCTAGTAGGTATGATCAATTTTATAAGCTGTTACAAAGCAGTCCCTACTACCATTTTCATGAAATTCATTAAGGAAAAGATTTTATCTAACATCAAACTCTCTTAAACTTCCTAAAACATCATTTAAAAGCATGTCATTCAAGGGTAGATTTTTGAATATGCATCTTAGCTCATTTATAGCTAAAATTAGCTAATTCATAATCTTTCAAAATACGAAGAATATTAAAAGCAGGGCTAAGATGAACTTACTATGAGCTTGGAAAAAATGAAGAACCCTAGCTATGGTGTCTCCAAATTTTCGGTAGCAACAAGGAAGAAGATGAGTGAATTTTCTCATCTTTATCCTATTTTAATCACTAATGAGGCCAAATGACCAAAATGCCCTTCCTCTTAAAAATTTCCATAATAGTCTCTTAAGGCCAATTTTGTTCAAAAATTAAATTTTGGGCAAATTGCTATTTAAGGGCTCATAATTATTATTCTAAAGCTATTTCATGCAAAAAGCTTTTAGAAACTCATATATTGCAACTTTTGCAATTTAGTCCTTTTGGACCAATTGACCTCAACTTAATAAAATTGCTTTACGAAACTTTCATACTAACGTGCAAACATGACATAAACTTGAAAAACCTATAATTTCACCTCGATTTCGTGGCCTCGCATGACAATCCCGACTAGGCCCTAAATCGAGCTGTTACAATTCTCCCCCCTTAGGGATTTTCGTCCTCGAAAATCTTACCGAAGAAAAGGTTTGATATCTTGATTTCTCATACTCTCTTACGATTCCCATGTAGCTTCTTGATCCGTGCCTTTGCCATAATACCTTTACTAAGGCAATACTCTTATTTCTTAGTTGCTTAACTTTCCAAGCCAAAATCTTGACTGGTTCTTCACCATAAGTCATGTCAGGTGGAATCTCTATTTCCGAAGGGGTAATTACATGCGAAGGGTCTGATCTGTAGTGTCGTAACATTGACACGTGGAACACATCATGTATCTTCTTTAATTTAGAGGGCAAAGCCAAATGGTAAGCTACCGGTTCAACTCTTTCAGTAATCTCGTAGGGTCTAATAAAACGTGGACTTAATTTGCCTTTACAGCCAAATCTGAGAACTTTTCTCCACGGTGACACTTTCAAAAAGACTTTATCCCCAACTTGGTACTCGATCTCTTTTCTCTTTAAATTCGAATAGGATTTCTATCTGTCTGAGGCAACTTTTAAACATTCTCGAATCACTTTCTCTTTCTCTTCAGCTTCTTTAACAAAATCAACCCCGTGAATTTGGTTCTCTTTAAGTTCAGTCCAAAACAAAGGAGTTTTGCACTTGCGCCCATATAGGGGCTCATAAGGCGCCATCTTTAAGCTCGATTGAAAGCTATTATTATAGGTGAATTCCACCAATGGGAGAAACTTTTCCCAACTGCCTTGGAATTCCAAAACACAACATCTGAGCATGTCCTCGAGTACTTGAATTAACCTTTCTGACTGATCGTCAGTTTGAGGGTAAAAAGCTGTGCTAAAACTCAATTTTGTACCAAAAGCTTCTTACAGCTTCTTCCAAAATCTAGATGTGAATCTCAGATCTCTACCGATATGATCGATAAGGGAACTCCATGAAGTCTTATTATTTCTGAAACATACAAGTTTGCCAACTTGTCTAGGGAGTAATCCACTTGTACAGGTATAAAGTGGGCTGACTTCGTGAGTCTATCAACCACTACCCAAACAGTATCTTTCTTGCTCGGAGACAACGGTAAACCCATTATGAAATCCATGGTTATAAGGTCCTATTTCCACTCGGGGACCAAGATGGGCTGAAGCAAACTGAAGGTACTTGGTGCTCAGCTTTTACTTGCTGACAAATCTTGCACTTGAAACAAATTAAAATGTCTTTCTTCATTTTCGACCACCATCTGTTGCTTTAGATCATTATACATCTTGGTGCTACCGGATGTACAGATAAACACCTGTTATGTGCTTCATACAAAATTCTCTGTATAAGCTCCTCTTTTCTTGGCACACAAACTCTGTCTCCAAACATTAAATATCTATCAGAATTAATCCGAAAGTTAGATTCAGCACCTGACTCACACTGAGCTCTCTTAACTTGCAACTCACTATCTTCTTTCTGAGCTTCAAAGATCTCTTGAAGAAACATTGGTCTAGCTCTTAACTTAGCTAAAATAGAGCCATTTTTGGATAAGGATATCCTTGAATTCAATGCTCTTAAAATAAATCGAGACTTCCTACTCAAAGCATCGGCGACTATATTCGCCTTTCCTGGATGGTAGTCAATGATCAACTTATAGTCTTTTATCACCTCTAACCATCTTCTTTGTCTTAAGTTCAACTCTTTCTGCTTCATCAAGTACTTCAAACTTTTGTGATCAGTGAAAATTCGACATCGTTCACTGTATAAATAGTGTCTCAAGATCTTCAATGCGAAGACTATGGCGGCCAATTCTAAGTTATGCGTCGGATAATTCTTCTCATGAGGTTTTAACTGTCTTGAGGCATAAGCAATCACTTTGCCTTCTTGTATGAGTACACATTAATCCATTTAAGGATGCATCATTTGTAGACTACAAATTCTTTCCACGATTTGGGTTGTACTAAGACTAGAGCTTACATCAACATTGCTTTCAACTTCTCAAAACTTTATTGGCATCTTTCGACCACTCAAACTTCACGTTCTTACGTAACAATTTAGTCATCGGGGTTGCAATCATAGTAAACCCTTGACAAATCGTCTATAGTAGCCAACTAGGCCTAGAAAACTTCTAATCTCGGTGATGTTCTTGGTGGTTTCCAGGTTTATTATAAATGAGATCTTACTTAGATCTAATCGGACTCCATCTCTCGAGACAATATGTCCCAGGAATCCCACTTCCTTGAGCCAAAACTCACTTTTACTAAATTTAGCATACAACTGATTTTCTCGAAGAATCTGTAAAACTATCCATAGATGATCAGCATGTTTATTCTCATCTCGGGAATAAATCAGTATGTCGTCAAGAAAAACGACTACAAACTTGTCAAGGTATGGTCTAAAAATGCAGTTCATTAAGTCCACGAATACCGCAGGAGCATTGGTCAACCCAAAGGGCATGACTAAAAATTCATAATGTCCATATCTTGTTCGAAAGGCAGTCTTGGATACATCTGAATCCTTCACTCTTAACTGGTAGTACCCTGATCTCAAGTCTATTTTGGAGAATACAGTCGCTCCTCTAAATTGATCAAACAAATCATCGATCCTAGGCAATGGATACTTGTTCTTTACTGTCACTTTATTAAGCTGATAGTAATCAATGTATAATCTCATGGTGCCATCTTTCTTTTTCACAAACAAAATCGGAGCGCCCCATGGTGAACAACTTGATCTTGCAAAGCCTTTGTCTGTCAACTCTTGCAACTGTAACCTCAACTCTTTCAACTCTGTTGGAGCCATTCTATAAAGAGTAATGGATATTGGTACAGTACCGGGAGTTAGCTCAATACTGAACTCAACTTCTCTAACTGGTGGTAATACTGGTAATTCCTCATGAAAAACATCCACATACTCACATACTATCGACACTGATTCAATCTTTAACTCTGTCTCTTTATCATTCAATACAAAGGTCAAAAATGCCTCATACCCTTTTCTTAGATATCTTTGCACCTTTATATGAGAAATTATTATCCACGATCTACCTTGCTCATCTGATTCTACATGAAGAGTATCCCCATTCTCACATCTTATCTCAATGTATTTCTTCCCACAATTTACAATTACATTATGAGTAGTCAACTAGTCCATACCAAGAATGAGGTCGAATTCATCAAATGGTAACAACATAAGATTTGCTTTAAAGCAATGACCTCTAATCATTAATGGACAATCTTTACAAACTTTATCAACTAACATACTCTTGCCTAGAGGATTAGACACCTTAATCACAAATTCTGTGGTATCTATAGGCACACCCAAACTGGGTACTAATTTCATGCAAATGTAAGAGTGTGTGGATCCGGGGTTTATTAAAGCAATAACTTTGGTATTGTAAAGAGAAAAGGTACCCGTAATAACATCAGGGGAAGATGCCTTTTCGCGAGTGCGAATGGCATAAGTCCTTACAGGCACTCTACCCTCGGGTCTCGCAGCCTGCTCTCTGGGGTTACCTCTTCCACTTGCCCCACTTTCTGGGTTCCTCTATGGTCTCCCTCTGACCATACTCCGGATCTCGGATTATGAGTTCTCTCTTCTTTAGTTATCTCTGAACAATCCTTTATGAAATGGTCTTGGGAACCACATCTAAAACATGCATTTTCATGTGCTCGGCATTCTTCCAAATGGCGTCTGGCACATTGTGGACATTCAGGTGTGTCAGGTTTAAAATTCCCAACACTTGCAACTGAAATCGGCTTTGCTTTATTTTTCAAATACTGCTTACTCTTGTCTTTTCTTGAAAATCCAGTGGAAGTAGCTGTTCGAGTAGAAAAATCTCTTGACTTCTTGGATGACAATTGGAACGACTTGCTCCAATGTCTCTTTCTAGAATCGCGAGACTCCATTTCAAATTTCTTCTTCTCTTTTACTAGTTCTTCAGCTTTGCAAGCCCTTTCCAATAGCACAACGAATTCTTTTAATTCGAGGACAGCAACAACCAGCTTAATGTCCTCATTTAAACCATCTATAAACCTTTTACTCATAATGGCCTCAATGGACACACATTTGCGAGCGTACTTGCTGAGTCGTACGAACTCTCGCTCATAATCAGTTACTGACATCTTACCTTGCTTCTGCTCTAGAAATTCTTTCCTCTTCTGGTCTACAAACCTCTGGCTGATATACTTTGTATTAAACTCTTCTTGGAAGAATTCCCATGAGATCCTTTCCCTTGGTACCACCGACACAAGGGTGTTCCACCATAGGTAAGCAGAGTCTCTTAAGAGAGAGACTACACACTCCATGCATTCATCAGGAGTGCAAGATAGTTCGTTAAATACTCTGATGGTATTTTCTAACCAGAACTCAGCTCTTTCTGGATCATCATCTTTTCTAGCTCAAAATTTTTCTGCCCCATGCTTCCTAATCCTATCAATTGGAGGTTTACCTCCTCTTACCGCCTCTACAACTTGAGGGGCTACTGGATTAGGTTGTGGAACAGGCGAGGGTGGAGGGGGTTGTGCATTCGGGTTCGCTCGAACGAACTCCGTGTACCAAGCATCCATCATATAGAGGAAGGCTTCTCTAGCCTCTTCTCCTCCTTCTTCTTGACTCACCGTAGTGGGTCTATTCTCATTCTCATACGGCACCATCCCTTCCACGGGAGCTGGTGTGTTACTTTCTACATCATTCGCCTCAGCTCTTTCTGGATCCATTTACTATATGTATAAACATAATTTAAGTCGTCAGGAGTCATCACACTATCATTATAAAAACATTCTTATGTATGGCATGTATACCTAGACTCATGCTCATGCTACGTTAGTTCTAGAATCGACTAAACTGTAGCTCTGGTACCACTAAATGTAACACCCCGCACCCAAGACTGATACTAGGTCTGGAAACGAGACATTACGATACTTGAACTCACTGAAACATGTACTTACGGGCTATAAAATTTCGTTCCAACTTAAAAACTTCACTTTCTTAGTCAACACATATAACAAAGGCCTACGAGGCCTTTAACTCATGTCAGAAAACTTTTGGAATTAAAATCAAATAACTTATTTTTGAAGCAGGGTTCATATGCCCGTGTACCCTTAAGCACGCCTATGCCCTCAAACCGTGTAAGGCTACTTGCTATTTCCACACAGGTTTTACACGCCCGTGTCTACCAACCATGGAAGGTTACTGACTAATTTCACACGGCTATGACACACCCATGGGCTTAGATCGTGTGCTAATCCTTGATATACTAACTAAATCAACACGGTCTGAGAACACGCCCATGTCCAAATCGTGTGTCTTACACGGCACACACACAGCCGTGGGATTTTCCCGTGGCCTATTTTGATTAATAATACTAAGGTGTAGGGTTAACATGGTCTTGACACACGCCCGTGTGTCAAACCGTGTGGCCACTTACAGGCTATTTACCAAGCCATTAGCCACCTTGAAATGAAGATCATAACCATACACAATTCAACGATGCAATAACAACCCAATTTTATGAATAATACTACATGCTTCATTGATCTAATTAAACATACATACTTAATTAAATTTGGCCAACCATTTAGCCATATACAAAAGAACAATAAACTTGATAGCCTTTACAAAGGCCCTTCGTAAAACATGTTCACAAAATGAATGTTTCCTATACATGCCATACTTAGTAAAGTAACTTGGCTATACCAAAATATGAGTTGATAGTGTGTTGCGATCTCTGACTTTAATGATCCACGAGTTAGCTTGGCGGGACTGCATAGAAAGAATGAATCATAACGTAAGCATATAGCTTAGTAAGTTTGCATGTAACAACTCTTAGCATCATCATTGCTTAATATAAACCATTTCACATAAACAATGGTATCATGAATTTCAACTAAAGCTTACTTACTCATATAGATTCTTACATGTCTCATGACACTTACTATTATCATACTTGTAAGGTAACCATGATACCTGTATCACTTGATCACATTGATCAGTGTATTGTAATAACAATAATCTTGATATCTACTTTCTCATTCACAACATGAATAATACTCAACTTCATCTAACTTCATCTTGATACTAACTTTACTTTCTTAGCTTTCTTGCCATCTTCTTTTAACTTACTCATTTGCTCGATGAATTTCTGTGAATAACCGAGGATACTAAATCTCTTCCCACATAATATGATGCCAAAGCCATATCCTAGACATGGTCTTTCATGGGTTATCTCATCTTGGTTTCAAGGCCATGTCTTGACATGGACTTATATGAAGTCTTGCTCTTAATACCTTAGACTTACATGATAACTTGCTTGCTAACTTGATCAATGCCAAGTTTGCCTTGGACTTACATGATAACTTGCTTGCTAACTTGATCAATGCCAAGCTTGCCTTGGGCTTACATGATAACTTGCTTGCTAACTTGATCAATGCTAAGCTTGCCTTGGACTTACATGATAACTTGTGTGGTAGATCGAGTATCCTGGAAAATTCATCTCCCATCGGGACTTGCTCGTACTTATCATCATGATTTCTTGCTTGAACATAACATGATCATTTCATACAATTATTGTGCATTATGTTAAGCAATTTAATGATAATAATCATAAAGCTTAGAAATCACACAAACTTACCTCAATATACAAAATGTATGTAGATGTACAATTTAGTCCTCGACTTTGTTCTTGCCTCGGTTTCGATCCGGGCTTCATTTTTCTTAATCTATAATCACAAATAGGTCATTTAATAACCATATTGACTCATAACTCATACTTTGGAAAAATTACTATTTTGCCCCTATACTTTCTAATATTTGTATTTTTCTCTAATTCTCGTAAAATGATTTTCATGCAACTTTCTTAAACTTCATGCTCAACTGAATCATTTTCTCTTCTATAACAATCATCAATTCTCACTATTTCTAGTAGGTATGACCAATTTTATATCTGTTACAAAATGGTCCCTACTACCATTTTTCATGAAATTCATTAAGGAAAAGATGTTTATATAACATCAAACTCTCTAAAACTTCCATAAAACATCATTTAACAAGCATGTCATTCAAGGGTAGATTTTTGAATATGCATCTTAGCTCATTTTATAGCTAAAATTAGCTAATTCATAATACGGGAACTTCAAAAATACGAAGAATATTAAAAACGGGGCTAAGATGAACTTACTATGAGCTTGACAAAAATGAAGAACCCTAGCTATGGTGTCTCCAAATTTTCGACAGCAACAAGGAAGAAGATGAGTGAATTTTTCTCATCTTTATCCTATTTTAATCACTAATGAGTCCAAATAACCAAAATGCCCTTCCTTTTAAAAATTTCCATAATAGTCTCTTAAGGCCAATTTTGTCCAAAAATTAAATTTTGGGCAAATTGCTATTTAAGGGCTCATAATTATTATTCTAAAGCTATTTCATGCAAAAGGCTTCTAGAAACTCATATATTGCAACTTTTGCAATTTAGTCCTTTTTGGACCAATTGACCTCAACTAAATAAAATTGCTTTACAAAACTTTCATACTAACGTGCAAACATGACATAAACTTGAAAAACTCATAATTTCACCTCGGGTTCGTGGCCTCGCACGATAATCCCTACTAGGCCCTAAATCGGGCTGTTACATGGGGGTAAAAGTACCTAACTTTTTGCATTCTTCCAAAATCCTGAATTTTAGTCTTGTTCCTAAGTAATTTTCTCATATTATTAATTAGGGTGAAATTCTAATGATTTATCATTTTTATCGATATGTTTTTGAGCAAGTCATTGATAATGGTGCATTGATGATTTATACTTGAAGAATACTAGAGAATCAAACATGATAAGTCTATTTTTCAAGAATCAAAACATTTTCTAGGTTGTTGAACTGAATTTGAATATTACCTTGAAGTTTGGAATTTATAGGATTGATGTCAAATACCCATAATTTTGTGAGATTTTGAGCCTTATAGAGCATATATTCTTTTCATGCTCACTTTATGTATTATGAGTGTGTCAACCTTTGAATTATTATTCTAGAACTTGCCTAGATTATACATATCGAGACTACATTAATGATTTGATATCTTGAGATGATAAAGGCACCTAGGTTTTAACCCATTCACTCCACTAAAAAGCTTACCTACATAATTAACCCCTAGTGAACCCCTTTTAATCCTAACAACCCTTTTTATTGATTTACCCCTAAATTTTAACCCAAAACCCTTTGTGTTTGTTATCACCATTATTTTGACTACCCTTTTATCTAGAATTGATTTGATCAGTTCCTGAGTTAGTTTATTTCATTTGATAAAGTTCTTTCTTTATTATGTTTCTACTTAATTTGTTCTTAAAAAAAAACAAAGTATATTCAAGTATTAGTATAAGATTAAAGGAGCTTATGCGTTTAAATTCCAATTGTTGAAGAAGAGCTTGTATTAAAAGTATTATCAATAGTAGTATTACTAGTTTCAAAGCAATCGTTTATTTTCTAGATCATTATTCTTAGTAGGTAATTTATCAGTTCAATCTCAATTTTTAACCTTCTAATTCAGCCTTTATCCATACCTTTAACCTAAGCCCCGGTACAACCCTGTCAAAGACCTTTTGATTTGTGTATCATCTCATATTACAATGGTGGAGATTTGATTTTCAGGCAAGCCTATGGGATTAATTTTTCATGTTCGACGTATGAGTGCTTTATCTTGAACCTTAAACACTTCGAGTTCTTTGAGTGAATCTCTAGTGAGGATGTTAATCCTTGTCAGTTTTGAATTAAAGGTAATTATTTAGATAAGGGGAGACGCCTATGTTTTTATGCTACAAATTTATGAATTAGAAATGTTTGAGCCTTTTGGAGCCTTTGAGTTAAATTATCCATGTATAAATTATCTGTGAATTATGATAAGGCATTGTTGATAGGAATTGTGAATTATGGATAGTTCGTTTTAATTATAAGTTGAGAATTTTGCTTGAGGACAAGCAAAAGCTTAAGTGTGGGGGTATTTGATAAACCGTAAAAGTAACATATTTTAGGCCCACATTTAGTAAGCTTTTGGATGATTTAGCCCTTGATTTATGTAAAAAAGGTGCTCTTAATCCTTTTTTTTCATGTTTTTACTCAGGAAAGGATCCGAGGATGAAAAGAATAGGAAACGGGCTTAAAATGGGCCAATTTGGGCCAAAGTGGGCATCAACACAGCCTGAACTTCAAGCCACACGGACGTGTCTCGTTAAATTACTTCACACGGCCATGCCACGATTTACACGGCCGTGCCCTAATCGACAGAATCGAGACACGGCCTGAAAATGATTTACACGGGCATGTACCATGACCGTGCCCCTGCCGCCGGAAAGAGCAATTTCACCCAGATTTGGATACTTTGAGGCAAAGAAACATATTCCAAAGCCTATTCAAACACCGAGTAGGAGGTATACTTGAATTGGGACACTTAGAGGCCAAGTAAAACATTCCAAAAGTCTATATAAACACCCTAAGTGTATCCTGAGAAGGGGCGGTTAGCTAGGCCAAAGAGTCGAGCCAGAAGGCCAAATTTGTAGGAATTACTTGAAGATAGCCAGTTGATCCATCTCAAGGAGCCAAAATTCTACTCAAGACGGTAGATTTCTCCTTCAATTCCTTCAGGGGGTTTTAGGGATTTCTTATGTTTTATCTTTTCTCTTGAAATGTTTTCTTTATTCATTATGAACTAAACCCTTCAGATACCAGAAGGAGATGAAACCTAGATGAATCTAGTTATTATTTTTTGAATTGTATGATAAATACTTAGTTTGTTCTTAATTATGCATGCTTAATCCAAATCTGATGTGCTTAGGTGGAGGAGGAATAGACTCTACTTAAGAGTAGATCTAACATAATTAAGTGGAGTTGATCACATGCCTAGAGATAGGGTGGCGAGATTTTATCGGATTAGGGTGAAACCTAATATAGGAGTCAATAGATCGATTTACTGCTATTCTAGGGGGTTATTATAAGAGAGAGAGAGTTCCACTAATTAACCTAGGGTTAGATGTTATTCGCCTCGAGAGAGGGTTTAATATACGTTAAGGAGTCTTACGGATCAAACTAAGTGAATAAATCGTATGCTTCAGTGTTAAATAACAAGTGAAGTCTAGGTGGATTCTTCCTGAGGGTATCGTCGTGATCAACTGAGTTTCTCTTCAAGTTATTTTCCAATTCATTCTTTTTGTCTTTGAGTCTTTAGTTTAGTATTTGTAATTCAGAATAAAACAACTTCATTTATTTTAGGCTAAATAATAAAAAGAAGTTAGTATTAGTACTTTTAGTTCCTTTGGGTTTGACAATTTGGTCTTGCCTAAGCTATACTAATATTCGATAGGTACACTTACCTTTAATCGTTGTCAGAGTTAGTTTCCAGGTTCGATCTTTCTCTTTATAAATTTTAAAACTCGACAAAATAACGATCATTGGTAATATCCTAGTTTCAGTAAGGTTAATGACAAGGGCGACTTTTCTTTTTAGAACAAAAGGGTTCGGAAGTGAGATAGTAAATGGTATTTTAAATAAGCTCTGAATGAGTTTATTTGAGATGAGGAAATACAAGTTGTATAAGTTTTCTGTTGTTGATGATCTCTTGAGATAGAATTTGAATGATAATGAATCCAGAACTTATACAGAAGATTTGGTATGAGATTTAATAGCAGCATATCTGCTAAAATAAGAATAAGGAAGTACAGTTATATGCATGAATGTTTTGACAGTAGAGTACATTTCACGATATGATTAAATTATGGTCAGAAGTTGTTAACCACTAAAAGCTGAGTTTTCAAAGCGTACAAGTCAAGACTATTACAATTAGTGAATGCTTTAATGTGAAAGTAAGGTAAAACCTTATAGATTTCAAATTTGGTTTAACAAAATTCCCAAGGTGGGGGATGTTATTCGAATTGTATGGAATCAACTAATAAAGATTTGAACGATCATTAGGATATGTACAGAGTTCCAAAAATGGTGGAGTATTGAGTATATGCCCTAGAGGAAGAATAATCTAGGTTTCAAGTTACGTTTTGACCTTATGTATCACAGCTTAAGAGTTGTTGGCAAGAGAAACTTGAGAATAAGAGGACTCATGATTTGAAGAGTAAACGGAATCGTGTTAAGGATGTTGGTAGCAACTTCTCCTGATAAGATTTTTGGGGACGAAAATCCCTAAGGGGGAGAATTGTAACAGCCCGATTTAGGGGCTAGTCAGAACAGTGATCTCAAAATCACTAATTCAAGGATAGATAAAATTATTTTCATGTTATGCCATGTGTTATAACATGTTTATATGGATGCATGAAAATTTTGGTGCCTTAATTTTAGCGATTTCTAGCTAAATTGTGAAAAAGGACTAAATCGCATAAAGTGTGAAAGTAATATTTTATTTCCTAGAGGTGCCAAATAGCTATGGATTATTAATTGGTGGTCCCAAATGTACAATTTGACATTGTTTAAGTGGGTTGACAGGTCATAAAATACAAAGGGGACCAAGAGCATTTATTATGATGAATAGATGGTGATATTAGTTGGAAAAAAATAAATAAAATAAGATGATATAAGTAAAAGTTATCATCTTTTTATTTATCTTTCTTCTCCAACCAAAAATATCAGCCATGGGAGGGGTTTGAAAGCTTAAAATTTCAGCAAGCTTTACTCCATTCAAGTAAGTCCATTTGATGTTTATTTTGGATGAAAATTGTATTTTTGGAGTCCCCAAAGCTTAAGCTTCATAAAGAGGGGACTATTTTGCAACATGGTTGACAGTCTAGGGGCTTGCCATGAGAGAGTTTATGCTGGTTGCTGAGTTTTTATGGAAGAAAATGAATGATAGGATGATGAGAAACAACTTTTGTGAAAGGTGTTGTCATGAAAACACCTAATTGAGACTAAAATGCAAAAGTTGTAATTTATTCATTAAGCATGAAATAGATGAAATTATGGATATTTGTAAGAATATTAAATGTTCAGCTAGGCTTGTTTAACAAGAAAATGTGATGAAAGTTTATTTACGAGCCTAGGGGCAAAATTATAATTTTGCCCAAGTGTAGGGGCAAAATAGTCATTTTTTCCTAAAGTGTAGATTATGGTGTTTTATGATTTATAAGTGTTTAAATCAGTAAATTCCATTATTCTAGATAAGAGAAAATGAGTTTCGGACCTAGAACGGATGAAAAGAGAAATACGGGCAAAAAGTCCCTTTTGGCCCTTTCCGACATTGAGGTAAGTTCATGTGCAAATGTTGCAATTACATATGAGTTAATTCAATATTCCAAAGTTGTATGGAATGTATATTTACTATAGGAATGCATGAAATATCTTTTGATGAGAGATCAAGAGAATTGAATCTAAGAGTAATGGGAAATATATATAGCACGATATGATGATAATTATATTCCCGTGTAAGACCATATTTGGAGTATGGCTTTGGTATAAGGATTCGTATAAGACCATGTCGGGGACATGGCATCGAGATGTTAATACTAGTAAGACCCTATTGGGGTATGATGTCAATGTGACACTGTGTATGAGACTCAAGAGTGTTATATAACAATTTGAATAATTCAACGGCTATATTGAAAAAGAGAAAGTATGTGGTTGTACCACGAGAAGGACAAGTGTGTGATAGTAATTACCTAAGATGAATTCAGTATATAATGAACCCCTAGTGGGTTATGTGTAATTAATGCACTTTAGTTGCATGAGATGGATTTATTAATGCATTTTTGAATGCAAACGAGTATCGTAGAAAGTTAAGTAAGAATAGTAGTATGTGAGGATGTTATCGGATGAACATTTGAAATAGGGAAATGCATATGGATAACTATCTATGAATGTAAAATAACGGTGAGCTATGTGCGATATCACCTTATTGATGTTAATGATGGGCTAAGTGCGATACCATCAATTATATTGTTATCGGTGGGCTATATGCGTTACCACCTGATTAATTAGTAATCGATGGGCTGTGTATGATACCATCACTTATAAATGATTGGTGAGCTAAGTGCGAAATCACCATAAGTATAAATGATTGGTGGGCTATGTGCGATACCACTCTATTAGAGATTCAATGGTGGACTAAGTGTGAAACCATCGAGAAATTAGTAGTATGAGTGACTTATTGAAAATGCTTGATATGTTGTTTATATGATCATGTGGTGACCAGTGCAGGAATGTATGCTAATTAAATAAGCAATTGGCTAGTGGTTTGGTAAGAATGTGGTAAGAGATATAATGAGTAAGCTTCAAAAGTGGTTGAGTAAGTAACCATGAATTTATGAGAAAATTTATTATAATACCTTGTAGTCATGGATATTCAATGAATATTAGAAATTGACAGTTATATACAGATGAACTTACTAAGCAAATTGCTTACTCTTTTTCTTTTCCAATCTCTTATAGGTTATTTTAACTAGCTCAAGTTGGTGGCCGCGAGAGATGTTTTCACACTATCGAGTAGACTCTTAGTATGGTGTTTCGAGCTCTTATGAGTCATGGCATGTATAGGGATTCTTTTAAAGTTGATTAAGTTCTAATTGATGTAGCCAAATTGTGTTGGCCTAAGAGAACTTATAGTTGTTTGTGTATAGCCATAGATGATGGCTTAAGTTGGTTGAAATTATATGGGAAATAGTTCCATTAGTGTATGGGTTGAAGACTTTATTTCTCTTATGATTAAATGTCTTTAAATCAAGAATTATATTGATATTACCAGTAGTTATGTGATGATGAATGAATGTATGCAAATGAGAGTGGTGATTGGATTGGAAAATAGCCTTCATGTGCCCACACGGGTAGACAAACGGGCGTGTGTCTAGGCCGTGCGTACCCTGCACCTTAGTGTTTTAAATTACGATAGACCACAGCCAAAATCCACGACTGTTTGTGTAGACCATGGGTGAGACACAGTTAGAATACAGGCGTGTGCCCTAAGTCATGTGAACAAGTCTGTATATCAAGGTATAGCACACGGTCTAAGTCCTCGAACGTGTCAAGGCCGTGTGTGTTTAGTCAGTGTCGACCACGGGGGGTAGGCACGGGCATGTATTAATGGTACATAGGCGTGTCCCAAGTCACACGGGCGTGCGACCCCTGTTTCGAGAGAAAGTTTCCAGATGAGTTATGAAAGTTGCAGGACGTAAGTTTGAGGCGGCCCATGAAATGTATGACCTGACTAAGAAAAAGAAGTTTTTATTTAGGAACGAAATTTTACAACCCATAAGTGCATGTTTAAGAAAGTTCAAGCATAGTAATGTATCGTATCGGGTTTTAGCCTCGTACTCGGGTATGGGGTGTTACAATCCAAATCCTTTAATATATTTCATTTTATTTGCTTTTCAAAGTTTAAAAATCTAAAATTTACTTGTATTTTCACCTCCATTGTTGTTGTCATTATCTTTTACAAGCAACTATCAAAGAAATTCCTAAGCTTTCTCTTACCTTACTCTTGTGTTTATTTTAATGAATGATTTGAATATGTGTTGGACCGTTGTTTGCATGAAAATGATGTTAGGTAACTAAATCTATGATGGTTAGTTGATGGAAATGTTGTTTGGTTAGTTTTTGGTACAATGGGGCTAAATTGTAAAAATTGGACTAAATCAAATAGACTTCAAAACATAGAATTGACACCTCTAGGTGAACATTTAGATAGGTGAAACTAAGAGGAGATCTTATCGAGCAGCAATTTGGTTATCCCAAGTTAGTTTTGTGAGGTTGAGAGATAAACCAATATAAATCGTCTAATTTGGTAAAATAGTGACCGAGAGGTAAATTTGAGCCAATTAGGAGTTTAAGTATTTTAGATCCCCAATCCAAAGATTAATCTACAACATGGAAGTCAACCAACTGCTTGTGTTTCTTATATTATTGATTGTGTAATTTTGATTGTTTTACAATCTGGTCGTAGTGTTAAATAGTTGATTAGTGTAATTACCCTTGTTTATGATTTGTCGTAATATAGTACTTAGTGAGTAATTAGTTAGACTTCCTCCTTGCCTGCTTAGTTTGCATTAGTTGCCTTGTTCCTAAACTTTGTAATGTCCCAAATTTCTAATGTCTGCTTCTGTAAAATTTTGACACAAATGTGTATTTACTTTAGTGGTTAAGTGTTCTGGGTATGTGTGAGGTCCCAAGTTCAAGCCGTAGCTTTGGAAAATTTTTGTTGTTTTTGGAATAAAACCCTATATCCGTTCAGTGGGGTTATATTGAATTATTTTAAACCATATCAAAATGAGCCTATTGGTTCGAGTGGTAAGGGAGTCTGTGTATTGTGTAGAGGTCCTATGTTCGAATCCCTGCACAAGCGTGTGCATTATTTTTGCCGGCTTGGTGTTAGGAGTTTCAGTAGAATTTAAATTCTAAAGTGGTTAAGATTGAGTTGTTAGTGAGGAGTTGGGGGTTATTAATTGGATTTTATTTTATTTTGGGTTTTTCAAAAATTCTCCTCGCTTTTGACCTTTTTTTTTCTCTCTTCTTCCCTGTTCATTCCTCTTTTCCTTCCTCCCCTTTTTCGACTATTCAATTCGTGTTGTTTTGTGCAAGTCCCGACTATCTTCTTTCCGGTAATCCTGTTTCATTTAATCTTTAAGCTTTTGGTTAAGTGTTTGATAAGGGGTTTGTTTGTTGCTCTCGGTTTAGGCGAAGGACAAGGTTTGGCTAGGGCTCCTATAACAAATTAGGTGTTTGGGGTTCTGTCGATAACCGTAAGTTTTCACGTATGTTAACTGGTGTTGTTCGGCTTTGAGTTGTTAAATATTTTTGATTGGGTTTTTGTTAGGGTTATTAAATTGGACTTTGGAAATGTCGATTATAGGTTTTGGAAGGCTCGGGTGTGGTTTCGCATCAGAAAATACCAAGTGTGTACTTGAAACGCAGAAAAATGGGATTCAGCGAAAGCCAAAATTGTAATCTATTGACGCCACATGGCCGTGTGGTAGGCCATGTACGACGACACGGCCGTGTGATCGATGAAGGCGGTCCGTGCACAAGACACGGCCATGTGGTGGCTGAATTGTGGTGTGTGGGCTACACGGGTTAAACCAGACTGGATGTGTGGGCCACACGGGCATGTAGGGCCATACAGGTGAGTCACACGGGTTTGTGAACTTTGGGCCAAGCCGTGTGATCCACACTGGCATGGCCAATCTGAGAGTGTGGGTCCATTATGTTGAAATTTTTCGTATGGTCGGACGGTCGTCCTAATCAATTGTGGACCTACCGTAGGGTCGATGAAGGCTTACTAAACCCTAAAATTATGTGTTATGTTAGACTGATGTACTGTGATGAGCATGTTTATGTTTGTTATCTGCTATCTGTTTATGAATGCATGTTAAGCATGATTTATTTGTTAAGTCTGTATGCATGTTCTGCTATTGTGATTGGGGTGGGATGATATATATTAGAGGAAGTGTTCTAAAAGGTAGATTATGCCTAGTATCTGCCAGCACGATGGCATTATATTTGATATTTGCTGCATCGGTACAATGTGGTGTGTAGGGGTGGGTGGGTGTTTTTAAATCCCACATGGTGTGTAGGGATGGTCAGAGATGGTGTGTAGAGGATGGGGGTAGGATTCTGAAATTTGATTTGTATATCTGTAACGTCTGCCTGTATCTGAAATGGGCTTAGGCCCGAATCTCTATCTGTATCTGACATGGGCTTAGGCCCGAATATGAATCTGTTTGATTTGTGATATTCTGTGTGTGTACATGCTTAATTTTGTTGGGTTACACACTGAGTTTACGTAAACTCACCCCTTCTCTATTTATTCTGTAAGGTAACCCACAGACTTAGGCAGATCGGTGCAGCAGGGACTCGACGGTGACCACCTTTCCATCAAAACTATTTAAGTTCTCAATTTATGATTTTATTTTATATTTTCGGTTACATTTGAGAGTTTGTATTTTCTGGGACTCCAGACTCTCTTAAACTGTTTGACGTTGGTTTTGGGTTTCTGGTTTTTTACTTATTTATAATTATGATGGTTTGCCAAAAGTGAGGGTTTTCCAAATCTTGAACGGTTTTCTAAACACAACAATTTTACAAGCTTCCACAAAAAAACTTTTATCTCAAAAAGATGAAATGAAAAAGAGCTTTGAAATTAATAACAGCGATAAAGGCTAATGAACTGGAAATGTTTTAACTTAACGACAATGGTTTTTAACCCATTTTTTGTGACACTTCTGGATTCGACCATAACGTCCACGCCATGTCCGAGGTGTTATATTTAGTAGTATCAGAGCCAGGTTACAAAAACTCAACTTTGGATTTTGGGTTCCAAAATACGTTTTAAAGAATTGGTTTACAAATTGATCAAAATATTCTAATTGAGAATGTGGTTCACCGAGTCTCCAGCGCTGATCCTATAATTATTTTTGTACTTAGATAAAAATATTCTGAAACACTATAGTTAGTGCCCTTTGAAACTGTGTTGAGTTAGTTATAAGACTGAAACTTCTAAATTGATTCTGAATTTCTGATACTTTATGCATAAAACATCTATTAATAAATATCAAAACTAATGCATAAATTTTTTAATTTAGATAAAACTTCTAGGTCACAATGAGGCCATAGGGGAGTTTGAGTTGAGTCCTCATCTTTGGGAAGTATGACAATCTGGACACGAGTGAGACACCTATGTCACTGCTTCTGAGACTGGGTCTCAGAGTCGCTCATTGGGACGACGATGCTGTCCCAAGCCATGTTGAGGATATTAGAGAGGGTCGGTGGCCCAATTCTGGTTCTGGGGGCTAAAGTTCGGTAACTGAACTACTCCGGTCTAATAGAGCTAAGTTATTTAGGGGTGTTACAAGAGTCATCCCTAATGTGGCTGAGTATTGGTTGGAGGTGACTGAGAGGATTATAGATTATTTGGCCTGTACCCTCGAGTAGAAATTGAAGGGTGCAGTCTCCTTGCTTCGCGATGAAGTATATCAGCGATGGTTAACAATTAAGCAGGGCACTCAGCCTGACTGTTTGACTTGTGAGTTCTTTAAGACTACATTTCAGCAAATATGTGAGAGCCAGCTACGTTGATGCTCACAGACATGAGTTTCTGAACCTCACATAAGGTGACCGATCTATGGTCGAGTACGAGGCCAAATTTTTGAGGCTGAGCCGTTAGGCTCGAGGCATGGTGGCATCAAGTATGAGAGGTGTCTTCTATTGAGGACGGGCTGAGAGATAATCTGAGGGTTTTGATTGCTCCATAGATGGAGCGTGAGTTTTCTATTCTAGTGGAGAAGGTGAAGATCATCAAAGATGTTAAACGTACTGAGCGCCAGAATAGAAATAGGGAGAGAGGTAAGAATAAGAAGGAATCGGAGACCTCGAGTTCTGTGCAGAGGCCAAAGAAAAATGCTAGAACTGAGGGGCCACTTAGAGTGGGAATTGCTGTTGCTCCTACTGGGTTGCAACCGTGTAGTGATTGTGGTAGGCACCATCCGAGAGAGTGCTGGAGGAGGATTGGGGCCTATTTAAGATGTGGGTCTCTTGAGCATCGTATTCGGTAGTGTCCATTGAGGGCTGATCAAGTGCAATCTCCGGCATCAGGTCTCGCGCAGCCACAGGGATAGTTTAGCAGCTATCTAGGGGCCGTGGTCAGGCCAGGGGTGGTAATGGTATGGGACGATGGCAAAAAGCACCAGCAGAGAGGTCTTGGCGGTGAGGTAAGGCAACTGCTTTAGTTTATGTTGCCTGACGATGAGAGGATAGAGATGCTCTTGAGTCATCACTGGTATGTTCTTTATATTTAATGTACCTTACATTGCTCTGATAGACATGGATCTACTCATTCCTATATAGTCAGTTTACTTTTTAAAAACCTGGGGATTACTGTTGAGAGCACTACGAGTGAGGTCACTGTACTAAGTCCGTTGGGGAAATCAGTTGGGGTTAGTAAACTCTATAAGGATGTACCCTTAGTGGTGCAAGGAACTGTTTTTCTGGTGGATCTGATGGAGCTTTCGTTTGGGGAGTTTGATATAATTCTGGGAATGGACTGGTACGTCAAGCACCAGGTTAGTCTGGATTGTGCGACTAAGAGGGCCGTTCTTAGAACTAAGGAAGATAAAGAGGTGGTTGTAATTGTAGAGCATCCAGATTATCTGTCGCATGTGATCTTCAAACTGATAGCTAAGAAACTGGCTCGGAAAGGGTGCGAGGCGTATTTGGCTTACGTCAGTACTACTACTACTGAAAACTCTTCGATTGGGGCTATCAAAGCTCGAGGATTTTTGGATTTTTTCCTGAAGGGTTATCGGGATTGCCTCAGAATCGGAATGTTGAGTTTAGGATCGAGCTTCTTCTAGGTACAGCTTCGGGGTCCACCGCTCCCTACCGTATGGCACCATAAGAGCTTACTGAGCTTAAGGCTCAACTGCAAGAACATCTGACCGTGGCTTCATCTATCCTAGTATGTCTCCGTGGGGGCACCAGTACTATTTGTTAAAAAGAATGATGGGACCATGAAGATGTGTATAGATTATCAGCAGTTGAACAAGCTGACCATTAAGAATAAGTATCCACTTCCGAGGATCGATGACTTATTTGATCAGTTTTGAGGGGCTTCTTTATTCTCTAACATCCATCTCCGTTCAGGGTATCATCAGTAGAGGGTTAAGGAGGTGGATGTGTATAAGACGACATTTAGGACTCGTTATAGATATTAAAAGTTCTTAGTTATGCCTTTCAGGTTGACGAATGCACGAACTGCATTCATAGATTTGATGAATTGAGTATTTCATCCCTATCTGGATCAGTCCATCGTGGTCTTCATCGACAACATTCTAGTATATTCTAAGACTGAGGATGAGCATGATGAGCATCTTAGAGTAGTGCTTCAGATTCTGCGTGAGAAGCAGCTTTACGCTAAATTCAGCAAGTGTGAGTTTTGGCTTCGTGAAGTAACTTTTCTATGGCATGTGTTTTCTACTGAGAGTATTTGTGTTGATCCTCGGAAGATTGAGGCTGTGCTGGATTGGAAACAACCTAAGAACATATCTGAGATTTGTAGCTTTCTGGGTTTGGCGGGATATTGTCGTCGTTTTGTCGAAGGGTTCTCTTTGATTGCAGCTCCTCTTACTAAGCTTCTACATAAGGGTGTCCCTTTTGTCTGGACTGATGCATAGCAATAGAGCTTTGAGAAGCTCAAGTCTGTTCTAACTCAGGCTCCTGTTCCGATATAGCCTAAGTCTGGAAAAGAGTTTATAGTATACAGTGATGTGTCGCACATTGGTCTGGGTTACGTTCTGATGCAGGATGGTAAGGTTGTGGCTTATGCATCCCGTTAGCTTAAACACATGATTGGAACTATCCGATGCATGATCTTGCGTTGGCTGCAGTGGTCTTTGCGTTGAAAATCTGGAGAAATTATCTATATGGTGAGAGGTGTATCATCTACACCAATCACAAGAGCCTCAAGTATCTCCTTACTCAAAAGGAGTTGAACCTTAGACAGCGTAGATGGATTGAGCTGCTTAAGAATTACGACTGCGTAGAGAGTATCATCCTTGTAAGGCCAATGTGGTGGCTGATGCTCTAAGTCATTAGGCGATGTCTAATTTGAGGGCAATGTTTGTGCGCCTTAGTACATTCGATGATAGGACAATGTATCGAGACACATGTGAACTGTCTTTGGTGGTGGGGTTGAAGCGTGAGATTCTGATTTCATAGCATGCTATTTGAATTATCGATGGTTAAAGTGAGCATTAGTTACCTTCGGGTTTGCTACAGCCAGTCAAGATTCCCTTATGGAAATAGGAACGAGTGACTATAGACTTCGTTAGTGGGTTGCCCTTGACACCCATTAAGAAAGATTCTGTTTGGGTCATCGTGGATCAATTGACCAAATCTGCTCACTTTATTCCGGTTTGAACTGATTACTCTCTGTAGAAGCTAGTGAAGTTGTACATTTTTGAGATTGTAAAAATGCATGGGGTTCTCTCTCGATCATTTTATAGAGATCTTCTCTTTACTTCTCGGTTCTGGAAGACATTGCACGAGGCTCTGGGTTCAAGATTGGAATTCAGTATTGCGTTCCATCCTCAGACCGGTGGTCAATCTGAGAGGGTGATTCAAATACTGGAGGATATGCTTCGAAGTTGCGTGATTGACTTGCGAGGTAGTTGGGAGGATTATTTACCTTTAGCTGAGTTTGCCTAAAACATTTTCCAAGCTAGTATTCAGATGGCACCTTATGAGGCTCTGTATAGTCGTAAGTGTCGTACTCCTTTGTTTTGGGCTGAGTTGGGCAAACGTCGAGTTTTGGGTCCTGAGTTGGTTTCTGATACTGAGGATAAGATTCGACTTATTCAGGATCATCTGAAGGCAACTTCTGATAGACATAAGTCTTATGCGGATCTGAAGGGGCGAGAGATTGAGTATTCTGCGGGGGACTTTATTTTTCTAAAGGTTTCTCCATGGAAGAAAGTCCTAAGATTCGGTCCAAAAGGCAAGTTGAGCCCTAGGTTCATTGGGTCGTATCGGATTCTAAACATGTGGGACCAGTTGCTTATCAGTTTGAGTTACCTCCTGAACTGGACCATATTCATGACGAGTTTCACATATCGATGTTCAGCTGGTACCGCTCTGATCCATTCTATGTTGTCTCGGTTGAAGATATTGAGTTAGGCCAGACCTGACCTTTGAGGAGGAACCGATTCTGTAACACCCCTTACCCGTATTCGATTCAGAATAGGGTTTGAGGCATTGCCTAAGTGATCTTACTTAAACATCTCAAATAGGGTTATAAAAATTTCGTTTAAACCCATCATTTGCACAAACTCGGCCAAAAAGGCTCTAAACATACTTCTGAAAAGTTTGGAAACTATTCTGGAAACTTTTACAAGTTCGAGAAACTTTTAACAAAATAGAGGACACACGCCCGTGTAGGCCTAGGGACACGCCTGTGTACCCCTAAGACACGCCCATGTCTTCCACTCGTGGTGGACACTGCCAAATTTCACACGGCCTTGACACGCCCGTGGCCATAGACCGTGTGTCATACCTTGATATACTGACTTATGCACACGGCTTGGAGCACACACCCATGTGCTAACCGTGTGCCACACACAGCCTATACAAACGGCCGTGGGGTTAGCCCGTGGTCTAATTTGGCTTAAGACACTAACATGCAGGGATGACACGACCTAGACACACGCCCGTGTGTTTATCCGTGTGGGCACTTAGAGGCTATCTACCAAGCCCTTTTTCCACTCTACATTGCATACATTCACATGCTATTTCAAACACTTTCAAATCATCAATTAAAACACATGAATTAACACATTTGATTCTTAAAAAAATAAAGTCTTCCTCTCATACACGTGGTAGACTATTTCAAATACAATTTCAATCATCCCATAACTCATTTAGGCCAACACATTTGGCACATTAACAAAGAATTAACCAACCTTAATTACTAGCCCTATACATGCCATGACTCATAAGGACTTGATACCTCATACCAAGTGTCTGTTCGATAGTGTGAAAACATCTACGGTGATCTCCAACCCGAGCTAGCTAAATTAACCTATAAGAGATGGAAAAAGGAAAGGGTAAGAAATAATGCTTAGTACGTTCATATACAAATAAGAATTAGTTACTGATATTCAATCACAAGGTATTATTATGAGTTTTTCTCGTAAACTCATGGCTACCTACTCAATCATTCCTGAACTTACTCATTCTCTCTCTTACCATAATCTAACCATGCCACAAGCCGATTGCTCGAGTTAATTAGCATACATTCTTGCACTAATCACCACGTGATCACATAAAACAACACATCAAGCATTTTCAATAAACCACTCATACTACTACTATCTCGGTGGTTTCGCACGTAGCCCACCATAAATATCTAGTAGGGTGGTATCGCGCATAGCCCACCAAATGATTTTATAAGATATGGTATCGCACACAGCCCATCGATTAATAATTAACCAGGTGGTAACGCACACAGCCCACCATTAATAATATAGTTGATGATATCGCATATAGTTCACCTTTATTATACATTCATGGATAGTTATCCACATGTAATTCTCTATTTTAAATGTTCATCCGAGAACATCCTCACACACTACTATTCTTACTTAACTCTATATTATAATCGTTCGCATTCACACAATGCATTAATAAATATAACTTATGTAACCAAAGTGCATCATTTACACATAACCCACTATGGGTTCATCAGATACCGAATTCATCTCAATTTTGTTCTAACACATACTGTACCTCTCATGCTACAACACATTCATTCTCAACTTTCAAAATACTTGTTAAGTCACTAAAATTGTTAATTAACTCCCTTGAGTCTCATACTTATAATGTCACATTGACATTATACCCCTGATAGGGCCATACATGAATTAACATATCGATGCCATGTCCCCGACA
This sequence comes from Gossypium rotundifolium, assembly GCA_025506655.1. Lineage (NCBI taxonomy): Eukaryota > Viridiplantae > Streptophyta > Magnoliopsida > Malvales > Malvaceae > Gossypium > Gossypium rotundifolium. The sequence continues at coordinate 39,629,484 of CP106731.1, read as the reverse complement.
AGGTCTTATACGAAATATCCCATTGTTTCCATGTCCTTTCCATGTCCTTGACATGGTCTTATTTAATATCTCTCACCGAGGCCATATTCCGATATGGTCTTACACGGAACCTTAACTATCATCATTTCATACTATTTGCGTCTCTTACTATTCTTAGATTCAATTTCCTTAACAACTTATAGACAAGTATTTAATCCATTCATTGCATAATTATACATTCCACACAACATTGGAATATTAAAATAACTCATACGTAATTACCACGTTTGCACATGAACATACCTCGATGTCAAAAGGGTCGAAAGGGGCTTTTTGCCTACATTTCTCTTTTCATCCGTTCTAAGTCCGAAACAAGTTTTATTTGATCTAGAATAATGGAATTTACTAATTTAATCACTTGTAAATCATAATACACCATAATCTACACTTTAGAAAAAATGACTATTTTGCCCCTACGCTTTGGCAAAATTACGATTTTGCCCCTAGGCTCGTAAATAAATTTTCATCACATTTTCTTATTAAACAAGCTTAGCTGATCATTTAATCCTCTTACAACTATCCACAATTCCAACTATTTCATGCCTTAATGAATAATTTACAACTTTTGCATTTTAGCCCAAATTAGGTGTTTTCATAACAACACCTTTCACAAAAGTTGTTTATCATCATCCTATCATTCATTTTCTTCCATAAAAAAACATCAACCAACATAAACCTCTACCATGGTAAGTCCTTAGACTCTCAACCATGTTGCAAATTGGTCCCATCATTAGCTAGCTAAAGCTTTGGGGACTCCAAAAGTACAAATTTTATCAAGAGAAGCTAGCAAAAATCACTTACTTGAGGTGATGAAAAGTGGCTGAAAATTTTAGCTTCCATGGAGGTTTTCTTCTTCAATTTCGGTAGAGAGAGGGAAAAATGGGGAAGGAAGATGACCACTTATTATTTTATTAACTTTTGCTTATGTCATCACGTACCAACCCATACCAAAATTTGACTTTTCAACCTTTCTTATCCTCTTAGCCAGCCATCTCAATTAAAAAAAAGGAAAAATTGCACATTTGGGACCTCCAATTAACAATCCATAGCTATTTGGAACTTCTAGCAAATAAAATAGAACTTTTGCACTTTATGCGATTTAGTCCTTTTCCACAATTTAGCTAGAAATCGCTAAAATTAAGGCACCAAAATTTTCATGCATCCTTATAAACATGTTATAACACATATTATAGCATGAAAATAATTTTATCTAACCTTGAATTAGTGATTTTGAGATCATTATTCGACTAGCCCCTAAATCGATGTTACAACTCTCCTCCCTTAGGGATTTTTGTCCCCAAAAATCTTATCGGGAACACGAGGAGGAGTTGCTATCAACATTCTCAAAACGTTTCCATAAACTCTTCAAAATCACAAATTCACTTATCCACAAGTTTCTCTTGTCAACAACCTTTAAGCTATCATGCACAAGGTCGATTTGTGTCACTTCGACCTAGGTATTTCTTCCTCCATATGCGTATGAACTCAAGAATCCACTAATTTAGAACTCTATACACGTCCAAATGATCATTCGGATATTTACCAGTTGATTTACTACAATTCAAATGACATTCCCCTTCTTGGGAATTTTGTCAAGCCAAATTTGAAATCAATAAGGTTTTATCTCACTTTTTCATTCATCTTTTCCTTCATCTTTTCCTTCCTCCCCCTTTTCGGCTATTCAATTTGTGTTGTTTTGTGCATGTCCTAACTGTGTTCTTTCCGGTAAGTCCTATTTCATTTAATTTTTACGCTTTTGGTTAATTGTTTGATAAGGGGTTTGTTTGTTGCTCTCGGTTTAGGTGAAGGACAAGGTTTGGCTGGGGCTCCAGCAGCAAATTAGGTGTTTGGGGTTCTGTCGATAACAGTAAGGTTTCGCTACGTTAACTGGTGTTGTTCGGCTTTGAGTTGTGAAATATTTTCTATTGGGTTTTCATTAGGGTTATTAAATTCAGACTTTGGAAATGTCGATTATAGGTTCTGGAAGGCTCGGGCGTGGTTTCGCATCAGAAAGATACTAGGTGTGCACCTGAAACGAAGAAAAATGGGATTTAGTGAAAGCTGAAATTGTAATATGTCGACCCTGCCGTGTGCGACGACACGGCCGTGTGATCGACAAAGGCCAAATCCTGTGGAAGACATGGCTGTGTGATGGCCGGAGTGTGGCCCTAAGGGCTACACGAGTTAAACCAGACTAGGCATGTGGGCCTACACAGGTGAGTCACACGGGCGTCTGAACTGTAGGCCGGGCGATGTGATCCACACGAGCAAGGCTAATCTGGGCCTGTGGACCACATGGGCGTGTAGGCCATTATTCTAAAATTTTTCGTAGGGTCGCTTGAGTCATCCTAATCGATTGTGGACCTACCATAAGGTCGGTAAAGGCTTACTAAACCCTAAAACTATGTGTTCTGTTAAACTGATGTACTGTGATGAGCATCCCTGTGTTTGTTATCTACTATTTGTTAATGAATGCATGTTAAGCATGATTTATCTGTTAAGTTTGTATGCATGTTCGTCTATTGTGATTGGGTTGGGATGATATATATTGAAGGAAGTGTTATGAAAGGCAGATTATGCCTAGTATCTGGCAGCACGGCTACACTATATCTTATATGTACCGCATCAGTACAATGTGGTGTGCAGGGCTGGGTGGGTGTTTTAAACCCCACATGATGTGTAGGGATGGTCGGAGATGGTGTGTAGAGGATGGGGGTAGGATTCTGAAATCTTATTTGTATATCTCAGAATCGCGTATCAGATTCTGAAATGGGCTCAAACCCGAATCAGATCAGATGTCGACATGGGCTCATGCCCGAATATGAATTTGTTTGATTTGTGATATTTTGTGTGTACATGCTTAATTCTGCTAGGTTATGCACAGAGTTTATGTAAACTCACCCCTTCTCTGTTTATTCTGTACAAGTAACCCACATACTTAGGCGAATCGGTCCAGCAAGGACTCGATGGTGACCATATTTCCATCGAAACTGTTTAAGTTTTCGATTTATGGTTTTATTTTATATTTTGGGTTACATTTGAGTTCTTATTTTTTGAGACTCTAGACTCTTTTAAACTGTTTGACGTTGGTTTTGGATTTTTGGTTTTTACTTATTTATAACTATGATGGTTTACCGAAAGCGAGGGTTTTCCAAATCTTGAACAGTTTTCTAAACACAACGATTTTACAAGCTTCCGCAACAAATACTTTTTATCTCAAAAAGATGAAATAAAAGAGAGTTTTCAAATTAATAACAGCGATAAAGGCTAATGAACTGGAAAGGTTTTAACTTAACGACAACGATTTTTAACCCATTTCCTGTGACACTTCCGAATTCGGCCATAACATCCAGGCCAGTGTAACATTCCTATTACCTTCTTTTTCTGGTCCAGAAATCTCTAACTAATACATTTCTTTTTGAACTCTATTTGGAAAAATTCCCAATGTAACATTTTCCCCTTGTACCACAGAAGACATGGTTTTCCAACAATGGTAGGCTATGTCTTTCAACAAAGATACCGCATATTTTAGACATTCGGCTGGTGAACAAGATAGCTCATCTAGAACCCGAATAGTATTTTCCAGCCAAAACTCAGCCCTCTCTGGATCGTCATCAGCTGTAGCCCTAAATTCTTCATGTAACACCCCACACCCAAGACCGACACTGGGTCTGGATACGAGACATTAATATGCTTAAACTCATTGAAACATGTACTTACGAGCTATAAAATTTCATTCCAACTTAAAAACTTCACTTTCTTAGTCAACACATATAACAAGGGCCTACGAGGCCTTTAACTCATGTCAGAAAAATTTCAGAATTAAAATCAAATAACTAATTTTTGAAGCAGGGTTCACACGCCCGTGTGAGTTGGAACACGCCCGTGTACCCTTAAGCACGCCCATGCCCTCAAACCGTGTAGAACTACTGACTATTTCCACATGGCTTAGACACGCCCATGTCTACCAACCGTGGGAGGTTACTGACTAATTTCACATGGCCATGACACGCCCGTGGGCTTAGACCGTGTGCTAATCCTTGATATACTGACTAAATTAACATGGTCTGGGCACAAGCCCATGTCCAAACTGTGTGTCTTACACGGCATACACACACGGCCGTGGGATTTGCCCGTGGCTTACTCTGATTAATAATACTAAGGTGCAGGGTTAACACGATCTTGACACATGCCCGTGTGTCCAACCGTGTGGGCACTTACAGGCTATTTACCAAGCCGTTAGCCACCCTAAAATGAAGATCATATCCATACACAATTCAACGATGCAATAACAACCCAATTTTATGAATAATACTACATGCTTCATTGATCTCAATAAACATACATGCTTAGTCCAATTTGGCCAATCACTTAGCCATATACAAAAGAATAATAAACTTGATAGCCTTTACAAAGGCCCTTCTTAAAACATGTTCACAAAATGAATGTTTCCTATACATGCCATACTTAGTAAAGTAACTTGGCTATACCAAAATAAGAGTTGATAGTGTGTTGCGAGCTTCGACTTTAATGATCCACGAGTTAGCTTGGCGGGACTACATAGAAAGAAAGAATCATAACGTAAGCATACAGCTTAGTAAGTTTGCATGTAACAACTCATAGCATCATCATTGCTTAATATAAACCATTTCACATAAACAGTGGTATCATGAATTTCAGCTAAAGAGCTTACTTACTCATATAGATTCTTACATGTCTCGTGACACTTACTATTATCATACTTGTAAGGTAACCATGATACCTGTATCACTTGGTCACATTGATCAGTATACTATAATAACAATAATCATGATGTCTACTTTCTCATTCACAACATGAATAATACTAAACTTCATCTAACTTCATCTTGATACTAACTTTACTTTCTTAGCTTTCTTGCTATCTTCTTTTAGCTTACTCATTTGCCCAATGAATTTCTTTGAATAACTGAGGATACTAAATCTCTTTCCACATAATATGATGCCAAAGCCATATCCTAGACATGGTCTTACATGGGTTATCTCATCTTGGTTTCACGACCATGTCTTGACATGGACTTATATGAAGTCTTGCTCTTGATAACATGCTCAATGCCAAGCTTGAGTCCTTGGACTTACATGATAACTTGCTTGCTAACTTGATCAATGCCAAGTTTGCCTTGGACTTACATGATAACTTGCTTGTTAACTTGATCAATGCCAAGCTTGCCTTGGACTTACATGATATCTTGATCAATGCCAAGCTTGCCTTGGACTTACATGATACCTTGCTTGCTAACTTGATCAATGCCAAGCTTGCCTTGGACTTACATGATAACTTACTTGCTAACTTGATCAATGCCAAGCTTGCCTTGGACTTACATGATATCTTGATAATGCCAAGCTTGCCTTGGACTTACATGATATCTTGATCAATGCCAAGCTTGCCTTGGACTTACATGATAACTTGCTTGCTAACTTGATCAATGCCAAGCTTGCCTTGGACTTACATGATATCTTGATCAATGCCAAGCTTGCCTTGGACTTACATGATATATTGCGTGGTAGATCGAGTATCCTGGGAAATTCATCTCCCATCGGGACTTGCTTGTACTTATCATCATGATTTCTTACTTGAACATAACATGATCATTTCATACAATTATTGTACATTATATTAAGCAATTTAATGATAATAATCATAAAGCTTAGAAATCATACAAACTTACCTCAATATACAAAATGTATGTAGATGTGCAATTTTAGTCCTCGACTTTGTTCTTGCCTCGGTTTTGATCCGAGCTTCGTTTTTCTTGATTTATAATCATGAATAGATCATTTAATAACCATATTGACTAAATTGACTCATAACTCATACTTTGGAAAAATTATTATTTTGCCCATATACTTTTAAATATTTGCACTTTTGCCCCAATTCTTGCAAAATGATTTTCATGCAACTTTCTTAAATTTCATTCTCAACTGAACCATTTTCTCTTCTATAACAATCATTAATTCTCACTATTTCTAGTAGGTATGACCAATTTCATAACTGTTACAAAATGGTCCCTACTACCATTTTTCATGAAATTCATTAAGGAAAAGATGTTTATCTAACATCAAACTCTCTTAAACTTCCATAAAACATCATTTAACAAGCATGTCATTCAAGGGTAGATTTTTGAACATGCATCTTAGCTCATTTTATAGCTAAAATTAGCTAATTCATAATACGAGAACTTCAAAAATATGAAGAATATTAAAAACGGGGCTAAGATGAACTTACTATGAGCTTGAAAAAAATGAAGAACCCTAGCTATGGTGTCTCCCAATTTTCGACAGAAACAAGGAAGAAGATGAGTGAATTTTTCTCATCTTTATCCTATTTTAATCACTAATGAGGCCAAATGACCAAAATGTCCTTCCTCTTAAAAATTTCCATAATAGTGTCTTAAGGCCAATTTTGTCCAAAAATTAAATTTTGGGAAAATTGCTATTTAAGGGCTCATAATTATTATTCTAAAGCTATTTCATGCAAAAAGCTTCTAGAAACTCATATATTGCAACTTTTGTAATTTAGTCCTTTTTGGACCAATTGACCTCAACTTAATAAAATTGCTTTACAAAACTTTCATACTAACGTGCAAACATGACATAAACTTGAAAAACTCATATTTTCACATCGGGTTCGTGGCCTCGCACCACTATCCCGACTAGGCCCTAAATCGGGCCGTTACACTTCAGCTCCATATTTTCTAATTTTATCTGCTGGAGCCTTATCAATTCTAACAAGCCTAGTACCCTGTGGCATTTCATAATGTTGTGAAGTAGGTGGGGGAGGTCGTTGAACAGCAGGATTTGTTCTCATATATTCGCTAAACCACTCATCCGTCATTTCGAAGAAGGCTGCTTTTGCCTATTCACGGCCTTTAGACATGGGCCTCCTACTACTAGTTACGGCTCGTTGCACGGAAGCTTGAGCTGTGCTCTCAGCTTCCCCAGACTCATCTCTCGCTTGGTTGGAAGACCTTACTATATAAAAATACATTTAAGAGTGGTCAGGAGATATCACACTATCATGATTTATATAATGGCATGTATAGCTAGACACGTACTTGCTACATTAGTTCGAGAATCGACTAAACCGTAGCTCTGATACCACTAAATGTAACACCTTTAACCCTACCTCTCATCAAAACATGGTAACAGGATATTACCGAGACTTAAATTACAATTACAAGTAAATCGAGTTAAAAATACTAATCATACGCAACATCAATCATATTGCCCCTTAAATGAACCCTCGAGACCCATTATAAGCATTAGAAACGAACTCGTGTGCTAGGCCGTATGGCAAATTTAATTTTCGAGAAGAACAGAATGCTCAGAATTGAGCATACGAGTAGAGACTTGGGCGTGTGTCTTGGCCATGTGAAACCTATACCTAATTCGGATTGAGTTAATTAACCACACGGCCTAGCACACAGGCGTGTAGAATGGCCCTGTGGTGCAAGTCAGAGAGCACCCCAAATCGAACACAGCCTGTAGCACGAAAGCATCCCTTGGACCACACAGGCGTGTGAGCCCTGCACCTTGAAAAATTTTTAAAACGTCACGAAAATTTTTAGAGTTACTGATTAAGTCCTCACTCAATTCCAATGCTCGTATTGGGCCTCGAGGGTCCATCTAAGAGATGTTACGAATAATCTCGGTTAGTAAATAGTTATTTACATGATTTATTAGAAAATGTTCTGAAAAGTTTTAGTAATGCTCTGTAACCTTGTTCTGGAGACGAATATGGGTTAAGGGTGTTACAGTCTGACCTCGAATTTAACTGTTGAATCTTTTACATCACTACGACTACCACCAACATTTTCAGAATACTGTGGTGGTCTACCCCTCAAGACAGGATTACTCAACTTCAGGGCCTGTTCAATGTCTTTCTCAACCCTTTCCGGGCAATATTTAAGAAAATAGTCGAGAGAACCAAACTTAAAGAAACCCCCACTTCTCATCCGGCACTCTCCAAAATGCAATTTATTACAGACATTGCATAGTGGTTTTAGGTTTCCAACACTGGTTGTTAAGGGAGACGTAGACCTCAGGTTGGTGCGTTTAGAACTTTGTTCCTTTTTTGAATACTCCCTTGATGTAACAAAACGTTCATGATAATTCTTTGATTTCTTCGAAGCAAATGATTGCATCTTGCTAAAAAATCGTTTACTCGGAACCCGAGATTCCCTTTCTGGTTGCTTCTTTTTTTTTGCTTAATTCCTCGGCCTTGTGTGCCAGTTCAGCCAACACCGTGAATTCTCTTAATTTTAGAATTCAAATCAACAGCTTAACATCTTCATTAAGCCCTTTTTCAAATCATTTTCGGCTTCAGTTTGAACCCATTCAATAGCATACTTGCTCAATCTAAAAAATTCTCGTTCATACTCGGACACTGTCATATTTCCTTGTTTGAGCTCTAAAAATTCCTTCTTTTTCTGGTCCAAAAATCTCTGACTAATATATTTCTTTTTGAACTCTGTTTGGAAATATTCCCATGTAACATTTTCCCTTGGGACCACAGAAGATATGGTTTTCCACCAATGGTAGGTTGTGTCTTTCAACAAAGATATTGCACATTTCAGACATTCGGCTGGTGTGCAAAATAGCCATCTAGGACCCGAATAGTATTTTCCAGCCAAAACTTAGCCCTCTCGGGATCGTCATCAGCTGTGGCACTAAATTCTTTAGCCCCATATTTTCTAATTTTATCTATTGGAGCCTTATCAATTCTAACAAGTCTAGTAACCTGTGGTGTTTCATCATGTTGTGAAGCAGGTGGGGGAGGTCATTGAACAGCGGGATTTGTTCTCATATATTCGCTAAACCACTCATCCATCATGTTGAAGAAGGCTACTTTTGCCTCTTCATGGCCCTTAGACATGGGCCTCCTACTACTACTGGTTGTGGCACGTTGCACGGAATCTTGAACTGTGCTCTCAACTTCCTCAAACTGATTTCTCGCTTTGTTGGAAGAAATTACTATATGAAAATACATTTAAGAGTGGTCAGGAGATATCACACTATCATGATTCATATAATGGCATGTGTAAGAGCCCATTTTTGCCCGGGCCCATTCAGAAACCTATTAACCAAAAATAATAAAATATAAAAACCCAAGTCCACTAACAGTCCAGTATTACAACCCAAACAAATTGCCCAAGCCCAATTCTAAAACCAGCCCAAAAACTTAAGCCAAGATGAGGAAACCCTAAGGTTTCCCCTTAGCGTTACAAGCTTCTAGCCGTCGTGCACCCCAAGCACCCGTGCATATAGCCTCCAGCACAGCAGCGTCGTACGACCTCCGCACCCTCGCCATGTTCCTTCCGTACCTGCACAAGAGAACAAAATAGCAAGCAGACAAATGACAGAAAAGGATAGAAAATAGAAATGTATCTTTTTTTTACAATCTTCGGGCTTTAAAAGGACGGAAACAAACCTTTGTAAGGGTCTTCTTCACGTTTTTACAAAAATAGAATCAAATACAAGAACAAAAAACTTTGAAATGAAAAAAGAGCATACATTCAAGCCAATACAGAGGTTGCTTTTGATTTTAGATTCCATTTTCTTTTCCGTTTGCTTTTTAGTTTTCTTTTTACTATTGCATGTGACAATAAAAAAGAGAAAACGAAACCTTACCTTATGAATATGCCATGGGTTTCCTCTTGCTTCATGAAACCGTAGCTGAGAGGGGATCTTAAGGCTGAAAAAGCACTCATCAAGGCTCGAGTTCATGGGTTGATCGGCATTTGAAGGGATAGAGTTGGTTCGGTCGAATGGGGAATAAAAGAATGGGGTTAGGGATTTGATTTAATTTTTGTAAAAGAATGGGCAGATTGCCATTCAGTTTGTTTTAGGGTTTAATAACGGGTAAAAATGGCACCGTTTAGGCATACGAACCGCACGCGTGACCCGACTCGGGGAGGATCCGCGTGTTTTCCATTAATGGAAATTTGTGCATTTGGTCCTCCCTCCTTTCCTGATCTTTCAAATTAGTTTATTTTCGGTTTTTTTAATTATTGCCCCAGAATTTTGTTGTGGTTGCATTTTGGTCCATTCGAACGACGTCATTTTAAAAGGCAGGGATTAATTTCTCTTTTGGTCATCTGTTATCCGCGTGTCCAATATGGTCCTCTTTCTTTTATTTATTTACGGAATTTGCCCCAGATTATTATTTTAAGTTAAAATTAACCCATTGTTATTATTTTTATTAAATTAATTAATTTTAATATTATTTTCATTATTTTATTCTTGTTATTGTTTTTAATATTATTATTGTATTTATTATTATTGTTGCTTTTCTTATTATTATTATTGATATTATTATTACTACAATTGTATTTATTATAAATTTATGTTATTTTATGTATGTATTTTCTTTTAAATTTATCTATGTATATATTTTATTGTTAATCAATATATATATAAATATACCTAATTGTTCTTTTAAAAAACTTATTTTAAATTATATTTTACTCATATCAAACACTTTTCTATATTATTTTTACACATACATTATTTTTAGGTTTTCATTTTCGATAAGTATATTTGATTTTAGATCATTTTGTACATTATACATTTTAAATTTCTTCATACATAATGAATATTTTATAAACTCATCTATAAATTATTATATTGATTATCGTTTAATTTCTAAATTGTTTTATAAATTGTTGGTTTCAAACTCCTCTTTCTTTATTTATTTTAAATCAATTTGTTGTCATTCAAAATTTGTTTTATATTAATTTGCCTTGTGAATTTTGTAAGATTACCATATATTTTAGTTTATTATTGTATGTTTGGTGCCATGCTTACGTTTCTCGGTATTGTTTTGTGATTCAAGTTCCAATGTACTTAAACTCTTATCAGAAGTTTTCAACCGAGCATATCAAATAAAATACTTTATAATTCGATTTTAAAATCACCCATTTGAAAACTCCTCAAAATAAGGCAATGTTTCGTGTTTGAAAATTCGAGAAATCGTGCCCTATCGTGCTGGGTTTCGGTTTTCTATTTGACCAAATAACCAAATATCCTTTTAAAAATTTTGTCCATGTTTTTAAAAATAAGGCAATATTTTGTGTTTGGAAACTTGAGGAATCGTGCCCTATCGTGCTGTGTTTTAGTTTTTCATTTTTCCAAATAATTGAATATCTTTATAAAAATCTCAATACATGAACTCTGGAAATCATGAGAGGATCTTGGCATTGAGGGTTTGAAACGTCATATCTTATCGTGCTGGATGTGATATTTTATTCTTTCGGAACAAGGGAATTTCAATATCCAATTCGAGTTATTTAATTTTTTTTTAAAAAATAAAATTTCAAAATCGTTTCAAACTTTTCGACATTAGGACATTAATTAATCAATTTGGTACCAATTTTGGGCGTTAAGAGAGTGCTAATCCTTCCTCGTACGTAATCGACTCCCGAACCCGTTTTCTTAGATTTCATAGACCAAAATTATTGTTTTAATAAATCAAAATATTTTATTAAAATAATCCATCTCAAGGTGATCCGATCACACCTCGAATAAAAGATTAGTGGCGACTCCATATTTTTAAAGTCGATCCCCATTTTTCCAAATACAAAAAAATGGTTTCGACAGCATGTATAGCTGACTCATGTTTGTTACGTTAGTCCGAGAATAGGCTAAACCGTAGCTCTGATACCACTAAATGTAACACCCCTAACTCGTACATGTCTCTGGAATAGTGTTAAGGGGATATTACTGATACTTAAAGAATAATTACAAATAAATCAGTTAGAAATAATAATCATACGCAACATCAATCATATTTTCCCTTAAATGGACTCTTGAGACCCATTATAAGCATTAGAAAAGAATCGAGACTAGACGGGATCTCATAAAATTTTCTCAAATTTTCAAAAAATTTTCTTATAAATAGTGCCCACACTCCCGTGTGATCTAGGGACACGACCATGTGGTCAAGCCGTGTGGTCACACATGCCCGTGTCCCTAACCCGTGAAACTCTCTGTCTTGCAAAGCATGAAGAATTTGAAGTCACAAGGTTAAGTCACACGCCCGTATGCTAAGCCGTGTGACAAATTTAATTTTTGAAATTAAGGTGCAATTTTCACACGGCCTTGCAACACGCCCGTGTTCAAGGTCGTATCAACCACACGGCTGAGACACACGCTCGTGTCTCTGCCCGTGTTCCCAATTCTAAGCATTCTGTTTCTCATTTTTAAGATGCAGGGGACACACGACCAGGCCACACGCCAATGGGGTAGACACACTCCCATGTGTCTACCTGTGTGGACAAAATAAACCCATTTTCCTAGCTTCATTTTCTCACCCAATTATTTCAATAACCTACATCAACACTTGTATACATATACCAGCCAATTCAAGCATTAAATCGAGCCAATTCTAGTACCTAGTAGGGTATATTATCACATACAATTCATGTTTATAATTTTATTTATAAGGAACATACACCTTAAGCATAATCCAATCAACCTACTTAGCACATAAGAATTTAATCATGGAATAACTTTATAAACATACTAAGTAAAACATCACTAGCTATTCTAATGGCTAGATTACAAAACATCACTTACAAGCCATCATTTGGCCAAATGAGCCAATATATGCCAGTATACCAAAATGAGATTTCTATTTATACCAAAATGAGATAGTGGATAGTGTGATTTATACTCTGACCGACCTCCAACCTTCGCGAATTTACAATTACTATAAAATAAGGAAAGTTAAACGGGGTAAGCATTTTCATGCTTAGGAAGTTCGTATAATAGGAATTAAACTTACCTGTTATGTTGATTCATACAAGCATACATAACCATACTATCCAAAATTTTTGGGTAAATTTACCTAAACATATAAACTTAATCAAACAAGTTAGTCACTGATAAACCATAAAAGTAACATATTTTAACCCCATATTTAGTATGCTTTTGGATGATTGAGCCCTTGATTTATGTAAAAGGTGCTTTTAATCCTTTCTTTTCATGTTTATACTCGTGAAAGCACCGAGGATGAAAAGAACGAGAAGCGGCTTAAAACGGGCCAATTTGGGCCAAAGAGGAAATCGACACTACACGGACTTCAAGCCACACTGGTAGTGCCATGTCAAATTACTTCACACGGCCATGCCACGATTTACACAGTCGTGTCCCAACTGACAGAATCAAGACACAGCCTAAAGATGATTTACACGGGCATGTACCATGGCCGTGCCCCTGCCGCGGGAAAGAACAATTTCACTCGGATTTGGATGCTTGGAGGCAAAGAAACACATTCCTAAGTCTACTTAAACATCCTAGGAGGAATTCTACTTGAATTAGGATACTTAGGAGCCAAGTAAAGCATCTCAAAGCCTATATAAACACTCAAGGTAGCAACTAAAAAGGGGAGTTAGACAGAAGCCGAAATAGGAGAGGAAGTTTTAGGCAGAGTTTTCTGCCAGAGTTTTTATTTAGGGAATTACTCGAAGATAGCCAGATGATCCATCTCAAGAAGCCGGAGTTCTACTCAAGACAGAGGATCTCCTCTTCAATTCCTTTAGGGAGTTTTAGGGATTTCTTATGTTTTGTTTTATCTTTTTCTTGAGATGTTTTCTTATTTTGTTATGAACTAAACCCTTCAGATACTTGAAGGGGATGAAACCTATGATAGATTTTGTTATTTGATTTCTAAATTATATGATAACTACTTAGTTTGTTCTTAATTATGTTGCTTAATTTAATCTGATGTGCTTAGGTGGAGGAGGAATAGACCCTGCCTAAGAGTAGATCTAGCATAATTAAGCGGAGTTGATCGCATGCCTAGAGATAGGGTGACAAGATTTTTTCGGATTAGAGTGAAACCTAATATGGGATTCCATTGATCAATTTACTGCTTCGTTAGGGGTTTATTATAAGAAAACGAGAGTTCCACTAATTAACCTAAGGTTAGACATTATTCGCCTCGAGAGAGGGTTTAATATAGGTTAGGGAGTCTCACGGATCAAGCTAAGTAAAGAAGTCGTATGAATTAAAAGTTAGAAAACAAGAGAAGTCATAGGTGGATTCTTCCTGAGGGTATCGTCGTAATCAACTGAGTTTTTCCACAGTCTTTTCCCAAAGTTTTATTCTTTTGTCTTTATATCTAGTTTATTTTTTCATTAGTTTAATAAACCAACCACTCCATATTTTAGGCTTAATAATAGAAAGAAAGTGAGTAGTAGTACTTTTAGGTTCCTTTGGGTTCGATAAAATAATCTTGCCCAAACTATACTATTGTTCGATAGATGCACTTGCCTCAATCGTTGTCATAGTTAGTCTACAGGTTTGATCATTCTTTATAAATATTAAAACTCGACTATTTGACATGATCAGTCACATAACATCATATGAATATCAAGTAAACATAGATGATCTCATTGATAAACTTCCATTTAGTTTCACCTTTCCGTATTTCATGAATCTTTCCCGTTGAACTATTAAAATTTTGATGGACATTCGGGTAGTATACACAAAGTATACATATCAACTATCCGTCAATTCATGTTCAAAAGTACCCATTTAGCAATTGATCATATAGCACACTTTCAAGCCACATATTTTATAAAAGGATTACCCGTCTAGGCTAAATCCTTTCTAGAGCATATGCTATAAAGAGCTTGATTTGGATTACCCATCCGGGCTAAATCCAATCTATAACATATGCTTGAGAGGGACTATTTCAGGGTTACCCATCCGGGCTAAATCCTATCGGCAACATATGCAGTATTATACTCTTTTCGAGAAATCACCTTATTCCATCGAATTTCAACATTCAACCGGGACATAGCATTTTATCATCATTTTCCAATTTGTGGTCATTTCATAATGTATATCTTCTCATACATATCAACACAATCATACAATTCAAATCAAACACATTAACATACATATTTAGGTTGCATGAACTTACCTTGACAATTGTTCGTATTTGAATTTCAACTAATCTGAAACCTTTTGTTTCCCTCGATCTAGTTCGGTAGTTGGTCTTTACGGCTCTTTTTAAGCTTGAAAAGTTGTCTTCCTCTCTCCTAGGGTTTCCATAGAAATTTTGGGAAGATGATATGAAAATAGATGATTTTTTTTTTTAATTAATTATCATCTATTAATTTATTGATTTCCAATTTAGTCCCTACCCTTTTCTAATTTTTCCATGGATGAGTCATTAAAATATCTATTTCTCAATGGTCTAATTACCATATAAGGACCTTAAGTTTTGAATTATATAGCTATTTAATACTTATAACTACTAGAAGATAACTTTTACATTTATGCAATTTAGTCCTTTCCCTAATTAAACATGCAATCGGTAAAACTTTCGTATCAAAATTTTCATATGACCTTCCTATAATAATGCAAATCATAAAATAGTATTAAAATAAATTTTATTTTTGGCTTAGATTTGTGGTTCCAAAACCACTGTTTTGATCTCACTGAAATTGGGCTGTTACAACTCTCCCCCCTTAGAAATTTTCCTCCTAAAAATTTTTACTAGAGAAGAGGTTAGGGTATTGCCTCCTCATAGTATCCTCTAGCTCCCAGGTAGCTTTCTCTAACCCATGCCATTGCTAGAGAACTTTTACCAATGCCACCTTTTTATTTCTTAGTTCTTTCGTCTCATATGCCAGTATTTTTATTGGTTCTTCATTGTATGTCATATCAAGCTAAATCTCCTCTTCTGTTGAAGTAATAATGTGTGAAGCGTCCGATCTATAGCGCGCAACATGGATACATGAAACACTTTATGAATTTTATCGAGTTTTGGTGGTAATGCTAACCAATATACAATAGGCCCGATGAACATGGACTCAATTTTCCTTTTCGACCAAACCGAAGAACTTTCTTTCATGGTGATACTTTCAGGAACACTTTGTCACCAATCTGAAATTCTATCTCTTTTAGCTTTAAATCAACATAAGACTTTTGACGGTCAGAGGCTGCTTTCAAATTGTCTCGAATTACTTTTACTTTATCTTTAGTTTCACGAATCAAGTCAACTTTGTGGATCTTTTTCTCACTTAACCCTATCCAATATAAGGGAATTCTACATTTGCGACCATATAGAGCCTCATACGGTGCCATTTTAATACTGGACTGACTGTTATTGTAAGCAAATTCAATCAAAGACAAATACCTTTCCCAGTTACCTCCGAATTCAAATACACAACACCGAAGCATATCTTCTAAAATCTGTATAACACGTTTGGATTGTCCATTTGTTT
Organism: Gossypium rotundifolium; assembly: GCA_025506655.1. Classification (NCBI taxonomy): domain Eukaryota; kingdom Viridiplantae; phylum Streptophyta; class Magnoliopsida; order Malvales; family Malvaceae; genus Gossypium; species Gossypium rotundifolium. Next base: position 39,613,169 of record CP106731.1, on the reverse strand, counting down.
GAGGATGGAGTGTAGTACTAAAACGTAACTGAATGCCCAAATCTTCTTGCAACTTACTCCAAAATTGAGATGTAAACCGTGGATCTCTATTTGAAATAATGGAGGTTGGCACTCCATGTAGTCTTACAATCTCAGAGACATATAATTCAGCCAATCTATCCAATGAAAAATCCATACGCACTGGAATAAAGTGTGATGACTTCTTTATGCGGTCAACAATTACCCAAACAACATCTTTGTTTTTCGGTGACAAGGGTAATCCTGATACAAAATCCATGGTAATTATTTCCCATTTCCATTCCGGTATGGTAATTGGTTGCAATAATCCCGCAGGTACTTGATGTTTAGCCTTTACTTACTAACAGGTCAAACATCTAGATACAAATTTAGAAATATCTCTTTTCGTACCCTGCCACCAATACATTTTATTCAAGTCATTGTACATTTTGTTACTACCGGGATGTACAGACATTATACCATTGTGTGCTTCATGTAGAATCTTTTGTACCAATTTTGAATTATTTGGTACACATATTATGTCTTTGAATAACAAACAACCGTCCGAATCAATCTAAAACTCTAAGTTAGGATCTGACTCAATTTGTACTCATTTGGCCTGCAATTTATAATCATCCTTCTGAGCTTCAACCAGATTTGTTGTTGAAATGTTGGTCTAGCTTTTAACTCAACTATGATTGAATCTTCATCAGACAATAATCGGGTGCTCAATGCCTTTAAGGCAAAAAAGATTTTTAGCTCAAGGCGTTTGCAACTACATTAGTTTTCCCCGGATGATAGTCAATAACGAGGTTATAATCCTTCAACAACTCCAACCATCTTCGTTATCTCAAATTCAATTCTTTTTGTGTCATTAAATACTTCAAACTTTAGTTATTCATAACGATGTGACACTTTTCACCAAAGAGATAATGCTGCCATATTTTCAGTGTAAAAATGATGGCTGCCAATTCAAGATCATGTACCGGGTAATTTCCCTCATGCGGTTTCAGCTGCCTAGATGCACAAGCCACTATTTTGCCATCTTGCATCAACACACAACCCAAATCATTTAATGAGGTATCACTGTAAACTACAAATTTTTACCTGATTCAGGTTGGACTAACATAGGTGCTTCTGTCAGTAAGGCTTTTAATCTATAAAAACTCTGTTGACATTTGTCAGTCCACTCGAATTTCACATCTTTTTGTAGCAATCGGGTCATCGGAAAAGCTATCATTGAAAACCCTTAACAAATATCCGATAATATCCAGCTAGTCCTAGAAAACTTCTTACTTTTGAAACATTCCTCGGTGGCTCCCAACTTACAATAGCTAAAATTTTATTCGGGTCCACCCGAATACCTTCTGCAGATGCAACATGTCCAAGGAAACCAACTTCCTTTAACCAGAATTCACATTTACTGAACTTGGCATAAAATTGCTTCTCACGCAAAGTTTGCAATACAGTTCTCAAATGTTCAGCATGCTCATTTTCATCCCTAGATTAAAACAAAATATCATCAATAAAAACAACCACAAACCTGTCCAGATATGGTCTAAAAATTCGGTTCATCAGATCCATAAATACTGTCGGGGCATTAGTTAATCCGAATGGTGTCACCAAAAACTCATAATGCCCATATCTGGTTTTAAAATCTGTCTTCGGCACATCTGAATCTTTTACCCATAGTTGATAGTAACCAAATCATAGCTCAATTTTCGAAAATACAGTGGCACCTTTTAATTGATTAAACAAGTCAGCTATCTGAGGCAACGGTACTTATTCTTTACTGTTACTTTATTAATGTAACATCCTGAAAAGGGCCTATGCATTTTCGGTTTAATCGTACGAAATGACATGTCTTATGTGTTATGAATGTATTTTGAATATTTTTGGAAACCTGGAAATGTATGGAAATGTTAAGTTAAAATAGGAAAGTGAACATTTTGGAAACCTAAGTTAAAGAGGAAAGTGAACATTTTGGAAACTTAAGTTAAAAGAGGAAACTAAGGCAAGGTGGCCTTAAGAAAATTAATAGAAGAAGTTTGACACACAAAGGCTTGTCAAAGTGGCTTGAAGGCACCACTTAAAAGCCCACAAGTGGCGCCACAAGCTTGTGCATTTGGGCTGTGGATCGAGTCACTTGGGAAGCAAATAAAAGAAATTTTATTATTTTTCTTCTAGAAGCAGAGAGATGGATGGCACATGGCTAAATTTTAGGGGTTTTATCCTTTTTATTTTATTTAAGGATAACAGATGATAAATGAAGAATTATTCTCTAATTAGGAGAATGAGGAAGAAGTGATGGCCAAGTAAGGGACTTTGAGTTTATAATTTTGGCTAGGTAAGGATAGTTGCTAAATTATCTTTTATTTTAGATGATAATTAAAGAGATAAAATTTATCAAAATAGGAAGAGTTGGTAGAATGAGGGTCTCTATGTAGATTAATTTCGACAACAAAGGGAAAAGGGTAGCTATTCTTCATTCTCTCTTTCTTCTGCTGAAATTCTCTAGCAAATTTCTCTTCTTCATTTGTTCTCCTTCTTTTGTTAGTCAAAGCGAAAATTCAAGATACCACCATTAGCCGATTTCTTCTTCTTTATTTCAATTCATCAAAAGCCGACATCTGCTTAGTGTTCACTTAGGTCAGAGTTGAAACTTTGAAGTGTTGTCGGGAGGAGATTGTCGACTTCTTCAAGTAAAGGTAAGGATCAATTGCTATTATTTTCTTTCTTACGTAACCGAAAGTTAAGATTCTAATGCCATATACATGTTGGCCGAAACTTTGAAGGAAAGCTTCGGGATTCTGAGACTGTCGACTACAAGGAGGAAAGTTTCAGGATTTGAAATCACAAGGTATGTGTTTAAGACATTCGGCCAAGACCTATTTTAAGTGATTGGAATCGAACCTAACATGTGAATCTATAGGTGATTTCAACAGATACCAAAGGGAATTAGCAATTTCGGGATTTAGGTCCCTAAGGTAAGTGTGCATGAATATTCGGTCAAGGCTTATTCTGGTATGAAGATCTATTTCATAACTGTTAAAAAGCTGAAACTAACCTATGTGGAGATCCAGTGTTTGGCCGAATACAAGAAGGAGAATAGCAGAGTTTTCGGGATTTGATTTTTAATCGGCAACAAGGTAAGTTTTGGATACAATAATCCTTCGGGATTTCGTCTTATGACCAAATAGGCTTTTACTAAATAGTAAGTGATTAATCAAATGTAGGAACTTGAGTTCTAAGGCAGTAGATCAGATTTCGGGATTTCAGTGAAGTTGTTAAGTGAATCAGGTGTGTACCCCACACTAATCTTAATAGATTTATGGCTTTAACTTGATATATGTGTTAATATGAAAGTGTAAGAATGTGGCTAAAGTACCATGATATGGTACAAAGTACTCAGGTACGTTTCTTACTCCTACTAGGATTACGAAATATGTTATATTTAACATGTGAAAAGTGACATAAATGTGAATTTAAGTATGATATGCATGATATGAATATTATGGGGCATTCGGGTTATATGAAAAGGGGAAGTGAAAGTGGTGACTTCGGTCTCACTATCTGAATATGGTGACTTCGGTCACATTATCTGAATGTGGTAACTTCGGTTACAATATCTGAATGTGGTGTCTCATGACACAATTACTTAATCTGGTGGCTATGCCACGAATTTTATATGAGCGATGAGCACGTCGACTGCAGCGACTGCCTTCGATGGTGTGTAGCGGATGGAGGGTTGACTTAGTAGTCCCCACGGTGTGCAGGTCGATACGAGGATGTGTAGCGGATGGCATCTAGGTTTGGGTTCGGGATTGCATCATTATCTTGAATTATTATGTGAACATGATATGTATGGTATGCCTAAATCTATTAAACTTCAGTGTTGGTTACACATTGAGTCTGTTGACTCACCCCATTGTGGGAACATGTTTGGTGATGAACAAAGATGGACCGACGGCGAGAACTTGTGGTGGCCATGCTCACTTAAAGTTTTATTTAATTTGGACATTTTATTTTATTTAAGTACTCTACAATTTTTATTTTGGGTTTTGTTTTATGTAATAAGGCCATAGTGATGATTTTATTGTTGTTTTAATTACTATGTTACTTAATTTATGCTATTTAAAGGTTAAGTCAATTTAATTTAAAATAAACTTTAAATATTTTGTCATCTGAAATAAATGGGTTTTCAATATAAAAAAAATAAACTTGTTTTCAACTCGAGCCCAACCCATAAACAAACTACCTTCAAAACACACAGTTTTCAAAGCAACAAAGAATTTTGAACCGATTTACATCGAGGAACATACCAGATCCGGTCCAAGCTCGTGGGCCGGGTGTGGGGTGTTTCAATTAAGATGTCTGTAATCGATGCATAATCTCAATGATCCATCTTTCTTCTTTGCAAACAATACCGGTGCGCCCCATGGTGAAAATCTGGGTCGAGCAAATCCTCCATCAATCAACTCTTGCAACTGTACCTTCAGTTCTTTTAATTCAATAAAAGCCATTCTATATGGAGCTATAGATATCGGGGTCGTTCCTGGTACAAGGTCTATGGAAAATTCCACCTCTCTGGCTGGAGGAAAACTAGGTTTTTTTTCTGGAAATACCTCAGGAAACTCACAAATGACCGGCACCGACTGGATTTTCAACTCTGATACTTTGGTATCTAGTACAATAGCAAGATAAGTCTCATATCCCTTTTTAATATATCTCTGTGTCGATATTGCTGAAATCACATTAGACAACCCATCCAGTTTCTCATATTCAACCTAAAGTAACTCACCATTTTGACACTTCAATACGATGTATTTATGGTTACAATTTACCACTGCATCATGTTGGGTTAACCAATCCATTCCCAATATTACATCAAATTCATCGAAGGGTAACAACATCAAATTATCCGAAAAACAGTGACCCTCTATTATCAACAGACAATTCTTACAAATTTTATCCATTTAACATGCTGACCGAAGGGGTTTGAAACTTTAACCACCAATTCGGTGAATTCAACAATCATATTTTTATCAGACACAAATTTTGTGCATATATATGAATGCATGGAACCAGGATCAATTAAAGCAATAATATTAGTATCAAGTAGAGAGAATGTACCAGTGATAACATATGGTGCTGAGGCATCTTCTCTTACACATATCGCATATGTTCTTGCCGAAGCGTGTAACAGCCCAAATTTCGGTGAAATCAAAACAGTAGTTTCGGGACCACAAATTCGAGCTGAAAATATAATTTATTTTTATTTTATTTTATGGTTCATAATATGATAGAAATGTCATGTGAAAATGTTGATAAGAAAATTTTACCGATTATGTGTTAATTACGAGAAGGACTAAATTGCATAAAATACAAAAGTTGGATTCTAGTAGCTAGAAGGATCAAATAGCTATGGAATTTAAAATTTAAGGTCCTTATATGGTAATTAGACCATTAAAGAAAGTATGTAGATAATTTTGGATGATTCATCTGTGGAAAAATAAAAAAAAGGCTAAGGACTAAATTAGAAAGATGAAAAGTTATTAAATGACAATTTAATTAAATGAAAAAGAAAATAATTTCATATCATCTTCCCCAAATATTTCCATGGAAACCCTAGGAGAGAGGATGAAAACTTTTCAAGCTCAATAAGGTATGAATTAAGTCCGTTTTTAATGATTTTTATATTTTTAGAGTCGGGATAGTTTAATCTATCTATTTAGGGGATTAATTGAAAAGTTATCAAGGAATGAAATTTGGTCACAAATGTATATGCTGGAAATTAAAAATTTATGGTAGAATATGGGATAAGCATTTTCATGCTTAGTAAGTTCGTATAACGGGAATTAAACTTACCAGTTATATTTATTCATACAAGCATACATAACCATACCATCCAAAATTTTTGGGTAAATTAACCTAAACATATACACTTAATCAAACAAGTTAGTCACATAACATCATATGAATATCAAGTAAACATAGATGAGCTCATCGCATTATAAACTTCTATTTAGTTTCACCTTTCCGTATTTCATGAATCTTTCCAGTTGAACTATTGAAATTTCGATGGGCATTCGGGTAGTATACATGTAACGCCCCAAAAATCGAAGTATTTATTTTTGTATGTTTGTAACACAAATATTTGTCTGCTTCAATGTTTAAGTGATTTGGGTTTGTTTGGGAGTGTCTGAAAAGTCTTAGGTTCAAGACTGGGCTTGTGCAAAAAGTTTTGTTTTTAAGAAATAAACCATTGCCTATAGTTTGTAGGCTTTTAAATTATTATGGGTAAAGCAAGATATAAAAAGTCTGCTAGTCTAAGGGGTAAGTGGCGTGTTACCTATGCTAGAGGACTAATGTTCGAATCTTGGTGGGGGCAGTGGAGTATTTATTTTGCTGCTATGTCGTGGGGGGAGTTGTGGTTTGACTGAAACACTAAAGTGGTTAAGAAGAATTCAAATTGGGTAGTTAAGTGGAGGTGTGATCAGGTGGAGAGATTTGAGGAGGGATTTTAGGAGAAAATCAAGGGAAGGGAGAGGGAAGGGAGTGTTATGCTGAAATTGGACTCTGGCACTCAAGAATTCGGCCAAGAGTGGTATATTCTTCATTTCGAGTTTTTGCTTTGTATTTGTTTTTATCTTTTTCTTGAAGGCCGATTGTGGTAGGGGTTCTGTTTCACCTCGTTGGTTTTTTTTTTTTTGGCAACCATTTCTTTGGCGAATACTTCCTCTCTCAATTGCCTCATCCTCGTTTCTTTTCCAAATTAATTCTATTGTTGGCCGAATATACCTTCTTCCCTTTTGACATTTTGAATCCATTTTCTCTACCATTCTTTTTCCTACTTCACTACTGTCGATTTGCTCTTCTGGCTTTTCTCTTCTTCTCATTTTATTGGCTGTCGATTGCTTGCTGAAAAACTTCCTTCTTCTACTATTTTGGTTTCTCAATTAATCCATTCTTTCTCTAAACTCTTTTACGTGCCGCAACTTGTCTTCTCTATTTTGCTTCTGTGCGTTTGGTAAGTAATGTTTTCATCATCTGTTAATTGAGTCTTGGTTGGTGACTAAGGAGATTGTAGTTACTTTTGGTAGGCAAAAGGCAGTGATCAGTTTGTGCTGCTGCTGAGCTTGGAGCATTAAGGACAGAGTTATCGTTGGTAAGTGGATCATACTTCTTTAACTGCCCTCGGTATTGGGGTCTTGATTAAATCGTTGTTTTACGAATAATAAGTGTGTTTTAATATTCAGCTTTTAAGTTGGTAATTGGGGAATCTTTTTTAATTGTGATGACAGTCGAAAGTCTGGAGCGAAGGGTTGTGCTGGTGTCGAATTGTTTAGGGAAACGTCCGTTGTTTATAAGGTAAAAGTTCGATTAAGGTGTTAAGATGATGTCTTCCGATTATTAGTTAATTGGTTATTGATTGAGATGTATACTAAAGTGTTATATTGGTCAATTGATAGGCTTTGGGTGCTCAGGAGTGCTTTTGCAAAGAATCGGAACCAAGTGTGTAAACACTACCCAAATCGTAAATCGACAAAAGCCAAAAAAATATGACAATTAACGCTACACGAGCATGCGCTCGCTCGTGTGGTAATCCGAATGCATAAAACGTGGGCATTTGACTATTGAGGCTACCATGAGCGATTTCATGGTCTTAGGCCATTTTGGGCCATATTGGGCCAAAATGGGCCCTGTGGGCCCAACAGGCTTGTGGGCCCCACACGGGTAAACCACGAGAATGTATGGAGAATATTGGGCCAAGTTGTGTAATTTATATGGCCGAGACCAATTCTGGGCTATGTGGGCCACACAAGCATATGGGCCCACGTGTGGGCCCATTTTCACCTTTAAACTGTTAAGGTTGTAGGGTCGCCCGAGATGACTGTGGACCTACTGATGGGTTGGTAAGTATACCTAGACCCCAACCGATAAAATGACTATTATGCCCTATGGTATAAAATGACTGTTATGCTCTTATGATATAAAATGACTGTTATGCCCCTATGATATTAAATAACAGTATGCCTTATGTTATGTATGATTGTATATGAGCATGCCATGATATATATGTTGCATAAATGTGTGATATGTTGCATAAGGATGGGATTATTATGATTGGAGGAAGTGTACTGTACTAGCAACTCTCATCAGAATATCTTGTTTAGTCAGTAATCAAGCTAATTTTTGAGTGTAGGGATGGACGGGTGATTTTATCCCCATATGGAGTGTAGGGCTGGACTGAGTGGAGTGTAGAGGTTGGTTGGGTAGGATTTCTGATTGCATGTCCGAATCACATCACATTGAAAGGGGCTAAGGCCCACACCGACATCACATCAGAATGGGCTAAGGCCCAATGAATCGAATCATTATTGATTTAGGCTTAGGCCCAGTCTGTACTTGCCTATAGCATGATTGGCCATTTTACTTATATAGGGTTACACACTGAGTTTTCGTGAACTCACCCCTCTATTTTTCTGTAAAGGAAATCCCCAGTCTTAGGTGGATCGGTGCTGCGAGGGATTCGGAGGTGGCCACACAACCGCACTTTCTTTTATATTTGACTTTTTATTTACAAGAAATTTAATTTGGGTATTTGTTTTTGTAATAAGGCCTCTTTAAATTTTAACTTTTAATTTGGGATTTTACTTAGATTAATTCGTATATGAGAGTACTAGAACTTAGATTTCAAAAGATAAATGCTTTTTTAAAAAACCATGTTTCCGTAACATACTATAAAAGCTTCCGCATCAAACATTGTTTTAAAGTATAGTAACAAACTAATATAATCAATCTTCTGCTAAAAATAACTTAAGTTTAAATGAACAGAATACCCTAAAATTTCTGATAAGATCATAAATGAGGTTTAATTCAAAATGGGTTTTCCAATGAAACTATGTTTTCGAAAAACACTTCAATGTGATATCGCCAGATTCGACCATAATGTCTATGCCGGGTTTAGGGTGTTATATTTAGAGGTATCAAAGTCAGGTTCGAAAACTCGACTGTGATTTTTGGGTTTCTTTTAAAACTTGGAAATTTCAAAAAGAACTATTCCAAACAATTTAGAAATATTTTGAAATATTTTTACTGAATGTGTGGCACACCTAGTCTCCAGTGTTGGTGTGGTAAGTCCTCTGAAACTTCTGTTTGTTTGAAGTGAAATACTGAGACTACTATAGGTAGTAGACTATACTGAAATATTCTGGTTATGGAAAACTAAAATTGTAGTAATACTGCGTTCTGCGAGAACAAACTCTTAAATACTGATATTACTTTCCATAAGATATCTGTTAATCAACACTAAAACTGTAAACTGATGCATAAAATTGTTAAAAACAAATAATACGAGCACCAGAGGTACTCGTGGAAGGGGTACAAGAGGTCGTGGTGGAGGCCGTAGAGGTGCTCGGGTTGGGTCTTCGTCATCGGGCCACATGTCTAACGTTGAAGCAAGAAAGGCATCAGCTTCAAATGTGACTAAGACTGGGTCTCACGATTTAGCTGCTGGGGATGACACATTGTCCCAAGCTATGTTACAAATTTTGGAGAGGGTTGTTGGGCCCAATATGGGTACTGTGAGCCGTGGGTCGGTCACAGAACGACTTCGATTTAATGGGGCTGAGATTTCTAGGGGTATTGTTGGAGTTGCCCCTAGCGTGGCTGAATATTGGATTGAGGCCACAAAGAGGATCATGGATGACCTCAACTGAAACCCCGAGCAGAAACTAAAAAGTGCAGTGTCATTGTTACGAGATGAAGCCTATCAGTGGTGGCTTACAATTAAAGAGGGTACTCAGGCCGACCGATTGACATGAGAACTCTTCAAGACTGCTTTCCAAGGGAAGTATATGGGCACTAGTTATGTGGATGCCCGGAGGAGGGAGTTTCTAAATCTAACTTAGGGGGATAAATCAATGCTTGAATATGAAGCTAAATTTTTGCGATTAAGCCTCTATGCACGTGGGATGGTGGCAACTGAATATGAGCGGTGTGTTCGTTTCGAGGACGGCCTCAAAGATAGTCTGAGAGTTTTGATAGCTCCATAGAGGGAGCGAGATTTTGCCAAATTGGTATATAAGGCGAAGATCGCCGAGGAGGTGAAGCGTATTGAGCATCAGAACAGAGAAAAGAGTAGGAATAAGAGGGATTCAGAGCCCTCAAGTTCCATTCAGAGGCCAAAGAAAAAGGCCAGAATGGATGGGCCGGTCAGAGTTGGGGCCCCTATTGCTGCTACTGGACCGCAGCCATGTGTTGACTGTGGTAGATGCCATCAAGGTGAGTGCTGAAAAAGGATTAGGGCATGTTTGAGGTGCGGATCATTAGAGCACCATATTAAAGATTGTCCACGGAGGCCCGAGCAGATGCAAGTTACAGGTCGGGATACTGTTCAGCCGCCGAGAGGTGTTCAACAGCCACCAAGAGGCCATGGTCAGGCCAACGATGGAAATAGTATGGGCCGTGGTCGTGGAGCATTGGGCAGAGGTGCTGGTCATACTGAGGCGAGGCAGCCAGCCCTGGTTTATGCTGCACGTCGTCAAGAGGACGGACACGCCCCAGATTTTATTACTGGTATGTTTTTTATCTATAATGTACCTTATACTGCACTGATTGATGTTGAGTCTATGTATTTGTATATAGCATGCTCGGTGTTTGAGACTTTAGGTATAATGGTTGAAACCACTACGAGTGAGGTTACTGTGTTGAGTTCTTTAGGGCAGTTAATTCAGGTAAACAAATTGTTCAGAGATGTACCTTTGGAGGTTCAAGGAACCATCTTTTTGGCAGATTTAATAGAACTTCCTTTTGGAGAATTTGACTTAATATTGGGCATGGATTGGCTGGTTAAGCATCAAGTGAATTTAGATTGTGCTACTAAATGGGTGGTACTAAAAACAGTGGAAAGTGATGAGGTGGTAGTAATAGGGGAGCGTCGAAATTATTTGTCAAATGTAATTTCTACCTTGAAGGCTGAGAAGTTGGTTCGTAAGGGTTGTGAGGCGTATATAGCTTACATAGTCTTAGGCCGTTTCGGGTCATGTTAGGCCAAAATGGGTCGTGTGGGCCTAACGGGCTTATGGGCCCCACACGAGTAAACCATGCGAACATGTAGAGAATGTTGGGACAAGCTGTGTAATTTATATGGCCGAGACCAATTCTAGGCTATGTGGGCCACAAGAGCGTGTCGGCCCACATGGGCCCGTATTATTGGTCGTGGGCCCATTTTCACCGTTTGACTATTAAGGTTGCACGGGTCGCCCGAGACGACTATGGACCTACTAATGGGTTGGTAAGTATACCTAGACCCCAACTGACAAAATGACTATTATGCTCCTATGATATAAAATGGCTGTTATGCCCATATGATATTAAATAACAGTTTGCCTTATGTTATGTATGAATGTATATGAGCATGCCATGATATATATGTTGCATACATGTATGATATGTTGCATGGGGATGGGATTATTATGATTGGAAGAAGTGTACTGTACTAGCATCTCTGCTGCAAATGCAGTTTAGTGTTGTAATTGGTGCTAATTTTTTTAGTGTATGGATGGGTGGGTGATTTTATCCCCACATGAAGTGTAGGGATAGACGGAGTGGAGTGTAGAGGTTGGCTGGGTAGGATTTCTGATTGCATGTCCGAATCTATTCTATCACATCGAAAGGGCTAAGGCCCACACCGATCATCATTCTCAGAATGGGCTAAGGCCCAACTGAATCGAATCATTATTGATTTAGGCTTAGGCCAGTCTGATTTGCCTATAGCATGATTGGCCATTTTCTTATATAGGGTTACACATGAGTTTTCGTGAACTCACCCCTCTGTTTTTCTGTAAAGGAAATCCCCAGTCTTAGGTGGATAGGTGCTGCGAGGGATTCGGAGGTGGCCACACAACCGCACTTTCTTTTATATTTGACTTTTTATTTACAAGAAATTTAATTTGGGTATTTGTTTTTGTAATAAGGCCTCTTTAAATTTTAACTTTTAATTTGGGATTTTACTTAGATTAATTCGTATATGAGAGTACTAGAACTTGGATTTCAAAAGATAAATGCTTTTTTAAAAAACCATGTTTCCGTAACATACTATAAAAGCTTCCGCATCAAACATTGTTTTAAAGTATAGTAACAAACTAATATAATCAATCTTCTGCTAAAAATAACTTGAGTTTAAATGAACAGAATACCCTAAAATTTCTGATAAGATCATAAATGAGGTTTAATTCAAAATGGGTTTTTCAATGAAACTATGTTTTCGAAAAACACTTCAATGTGATATCGCCAGATTCGACCATAATGTCTATGCCGGGTTTGGGGTGTTATATTTAGAGGTATCAAAGTCAGGTTCGAAAACTCGGCTGTGATTTTTGGGTTTCTTTTAAAACTTGGAAATTTCAAAAAGAACTATTCCAAACAATTTAGAAGTATTTTGAAATATTTTTACTGAATGTGTGGCACATCTAGTCTCCGGTGCTGGTGTGGTAAGTCCTCTAAAACTTCTATTTGTTTGAAGTGAAATACTGAGACTACTATAGGTAGTAGACTGTACTGAAATATTCTGGTTATGGAAAACTAAAATTGTAGTAATACTACGTTCTGCGAGAACAAACTCTTAAATACTGATATTACTTTCCATAAGATATCTGTTAATCAACACCGGGCAGAATCGATGCATAAAATTGTTAAAATAAATAATACGAGCACCGAGGTACTCGTGGAAGAAACAAGAGGTCGTGGTGGAGGCCGTAGAGGTGCTCGGGTTGGGTCTTCGTCATCGGGCCACATGTCTAACGTTGAAGCAAGAAAGGCATCAGCTTCACCTGTGACTAAGACTGGGTCTCACGATTTAGCGGCTGGGGATGACGCATTGTCCCAAGCTATGTTACATATTCTGGAGAAGTTTGCTGGGCCCAATATGGGTACTGTGAGCCGTGGGTCGGTCACAGAACGACTCCGATTTAATGGGGCTGAGATTTCTAGGGGTATTGTTGGAGTTGCCCCTAGCGTGGCTGAATATTGGATTGAGGCCACAGAGAGGATCATGGATGACCTCAACTGCAACCCCGAGCAGAAACTAAAAAGTGCAGTGTCATTGTTACGAGATGAAGCCTATCAGTGGTGGCTTACAATTAAAGAGGGTACTCAGGCCGACCGATTGACATGAGAACTCTTCAAGACTGCTTTCCAAGGGAAGTATATGGGCACTAGTTATGTGGATGCCCGGAGGAGGGAGTTTCTAAATCTGACTTAGGGGGATAAATCAGTGCCTGAATATGAAGCTGAATTTTTGCGTGGGATGGTGGCAACTGAATATGAGCAGTGTGTTCGTTTCGAGGACGGCCTCAAAGATAGTCTGAGAGTTTTGATAGCTCCACAGAGGGTGCGAGATTTTGCCAAACTGGTATATAAGGCGAAGATCGCTGAGGAGGTGAAGCGCATTGAGCATCAGAACAGAGAAAAGAGTAGGAATAAGAGGGATTCGAGCCCTCAAGTTCCGTTCAGAGGCCAAAGAAAAAGGCCGAAATGGATGGGCGGTCGAGTTGGGGCCCCTATTGTCGCTCATCGGACCGCAGACCATGTGTTGACTGTGGTAGATGCCATCAAGGCGAAAATTTGAAAAAGGATTAGGGTATGTTTGAGGTGCGGATCATTAGAGCACCAGATTAGAGATTGTCCACGGAGGCCCGAAAGCGGATGCAAGTTACGTGTCGGGTAATTGCTCACCGCCGAGAGGTGTTCAACGACCACCAAGAGGCCATGGTCGAATAACGATGGAAATAGTATGGGCCGTGGTCATGGAGCATTGGGCGAGGTGCTGGTCATCTTGAGGCGAGGCACCGAATACGGTTTATGCCGCGTCGTCAAGAGGACGGACACGCCCCAGATTTTATTACTGGTATGTTTTTTTATCTATAATGTACCTTATACTGCACTGATTGATGTTGAGTCTACGCATTTGTATATAGCATGCTCGGTGTTTGAGACTTTGGGTATAATGGTTGAAACCACTGCGAGTGAGGTTACTGTGTTGAGTTCTTTAGGGCTTAGTTCAGGTAAACAAATTGTTCAGAGATGTACCTTTGGAGGTTCAAGGAACCATCTTTTTGGCAGATTTAATAGAACTTCCTTTTGGAGAATTTGACTTAATATTGGGCATGGATTGGCTGGTTAAGCATCAAGTGAATTTAGATTGTGCTACTAAATGGGTGGTACTAAAAACAGTGGAAAGTGATGAGGTGGTAGTAATAGGGGAGCGTCGGAATTATTTGTCAAATGTAATTTCTACCCTAAAGGCTGAGAAGTTGGTTCGTAAGGGTTGTAAGGCGTATATAGCCTACATAGTCTTAGGTCGCTTTGGTCATGTTAGTAGAAATGGGTCGTAATGCCCTAACGGGCTTATGGGCCCCACACGTAAACCACGAACATGTAGAGAATGTTGGGACAAGTCTGTAATTTATATGGCCGAGACCAATTCTAGGCTATGTGGGCCACAAGAGCGTGTCGGCCCACATGGGCCCAGATATTGGTCAGGGGCCCATTTTCATCGCTTGACTATTAAGGTTGCACGGGTCACCCGAGACGACTGTGGACCTACTGATGGGTTGGTAAGTATACCTAGACCCCAACTGACAAAATGACTATTATGCTCCTATGATATAAAATGGCTGTTATGCCCATATGATATTAAATAACAGTATGCCTTATGTTATGTATGAATGTATATGAGCATGCCATGATATATATGTTGCATACATGTATGATATGTTGCATGGGGATGGGATTATTATGATTAGAGGAAGTGTACTGTACTAGCATCTCTGCTGCAAATACAGTTTAGTGTTGTAATTGGTGCTAATTTTTTTAGTGTAGGGATGGGTGGGTGATTTTATCCCCACATGTAGTGTAGGGATGGACGGAGTGGAGTGTAGAGGTTGGTTGGGTAGGATTTCTGATTGCATGTCTGAACTGTTACTATCACTGAAAGGGGCTAAGGCCCAACTGAACTAAACTATTATTGATTTAGGCTTAGGCCCAGTCTGTACTTGCCTACAGCATGATTGGCCATTTTGCTTTTATATGGTTACACACTGAGTTTTCATGAACTCACCCCTCTGTTTATCTGTAAAGGAAATCCCCAGTCTTAGGTGGATCGGTGCTGCGAGGGATTCGGAGGTGGCCACACAACTGCACTTTCTTTTATATTTGACTTTTATTTACATGAAATTTAATTTGGGTATTTGTTTTTGTAATAAGGCCTCTTTAAATTTTAACTTTTAATTTGGGATTTTACTTATTTTAATTCGTATATGAGAGTAGTAGAACTTGGATTTCAAAAGATAAATGCTTTTCAAAAAACCACGTTTTCGTAACATACTATAAAAGCTTCCACATCAAACATTGTTTTAAAGTATAATAACAAACTAAAATAATCAATCTTCTGCTAAAAATAACTTGAGTTTAAATGAACAGAATACCCTAAAATTTTTGATAAGATCATAAATAAGGTTTAATTTAAAATGGGTTTTCCAATGAAACTATGTTTTCGAAAAACACTTTAATGTGATATCACCAGATTCGACCATAACATCTAGGCCAGGTTTGGGGTGTTACATTTAGAGGTATCAGAGCCAGGTTCCAAAACTCGGCTGTGATTTTTAGGTTTCTTTTAAAACTTGGAAATTTCAAAAAGAACTGTTCCAAATAATTTAGAAGTATTTTGAAATATTTTTACTGAATGTGTGGCACACCTAGTCTCCGGTACTGGTGTGATAAGTCCTCTGAAACTTCTGTTTGTTTGAAGTGAAATACTGAGACTACTATAGGTAGTAGACTATACTGAAATATTCTGGTTACGAAAAACTAAAACTGTAGTAAGACTACGTTCTGCGAGAATAGCTCTTAAATACTGATATTGCTTTCCATAAGATATCTGTTAATCAACACTGAAACTGTAAACTGATGCATAAAATTGTTAAAAACAAATAATACGCAAATAGATAATGAGCACCAGAGGTACTCGTGGAAGGGGTACAAGAGGTCGTGGTGGAGGCCGTAGAGATGCTCAGGTTGGGTCTTTGTCATCGGGCCACATGTCTAACGCTGAAGTGAGAGAGGCATCGGCTTCACCTGTGACTAAGACTGGGTCTCACAATTTACCAGCTGGGGATGACGCATTGTCCCAAGCTATGTTACGAATTCTGGAGAGGGTCGCTGGGTCCAATATTGGTACTGTGGGCCGTGGGTCAGTCACAGAACGATTCCAATCTAATGGGGCTGAGATTTTTAGGGGTATTCCTGGAGTTGTCCCTAACGTGGCTGAATATTGGATTGAGGCCATAGAGAGGATCATGGATGACCTCAATTGCAACCCCGAATAGAAACTAAAAAGTGCAGTGCCATTGTTACGAGATGAAGCCTATCAGTGGTGGCTTACAGTTAAAGAGGGTACTCAGGCCGACCGATTGACATGAAAATTCTTCAAGACTGCTTTCCAAGAGAAGTATATAGGCACTAGTTATGTGGATGCCCGGAGGAGGAGTTTCTAAATTTGACTTGGGGGGATAAATCAGTGCCTGAATATGAAGCTGAATTTTTGCGATTAAGCTGTTATGCACGTGGGATGGTGGCAACTGAATATGAGCGGTGTATTCGTTTCGAGGACGGCCTCAAAGATAGTCTGAGAGTTTTGATAGCTCCATAGAGGGAGCGAGATTTTGCCAAACTGGTATATAAGGTGAAGATCACCGAGGAGATGAAGCGTACTAAGCGTCAGAACAGAGAAAAGAGTAGGAATAAGAGGGATTCAAGCCCTCAAGTTTCACTCAGAGGCCGAAGAAAAAGGCCAGAATGGATGGGCCAGTTAGAGTTGGGGCGCTTATTGATGCTACTGGACCGTAGCCATGTGTTGACTATGGTAGATGCCATCAAGGCGAGTGCTGGAAAAAAATTAGAGAGTGTTTGAGGTGCAAATCATTAGAGCATCATATTAAAGATTGTCCACGGAGGCCCGAGCAGATGCAAGTTATAGGTCGGTGTACTGTTCAGCCACCGAGAGGTGTTCAACAGCCACTAAGAGGCAGTGGTCAGGCCAAAGATGGAAATAGTATGGGCCGTGGTCATGAAGCACTGGGCAGAGGTGCTGGTCATACTGAGGCGAGGCAGCCAACCCTGGTTTATGCTGCACGTCGTCGAGAGGACGGACACGCCCCAGATTTTATTACTGGTATGTTTTTTATCTATAATATACCTTATACTGCACTGATTGATGTTGGGTCTACACATTTGTATATAGCATGCTTGGTGTTTGAGACTTTGGGTATAATGGTTAAAACCGCTGCGAGTGAGGTTACTGTGTTGAGTCCCTTAGGGCAGTTAATTCATTAAACAAATTGTTTAGAGATGTACCTTTGGAGGTTCAAGGAACCATCTTTTTGGCGGATTTAATAGAACTTCCTTTTGGAGAATTCAACTTAATATTGGGCATGGATTGGCTAGTTAAGCATCAAGTGAATTTGGATTGTGCTACTAAACAGGTGGTACCAAAAACTATGGAAAGTGATAAGGTGGTAGTAATAGGGGAGCATCGAAATTATTTGTCAAATGTAATTTCTACCCTGAAGGCCGAAAAGTTGGTTCGTAAGGGTTGTGAGGTGTATATAGCCTACCTGGTCTTAGGCCGTTTTGGGTCATGTTAGGCCAAAATGGGTTGTGTGGGCCTAACGGGCTTATGGTCCCCACACGGGTAAACCACGCGAACATGTAGAGAATGTTGGGCCAAGCTGTGTAATTTATATGGCCGAGACCAATTCTAGGCTATGTGGGCCACACGAGCGTGTCGGCCCACATGGGCCTATTTTCACCGTTTGACTGTTAAGGTAGCACGGGTTGCCCGGGACGACTGTGGACCTATTGATGGGTCGATAAGTATACCTAGACTCTAATCGATAAAATGACTGTTATGCCCCTATGGTATAAAATGACTGTTATGCCCCTATGATTTAAAATGACTGTTATGCCCTTATGATATTAAATGACAGTATGCCTTATGTTATGTATGACTGTATATAAGCATGCCATGATATATATGTTGCATAAATGTTTGATATGTTGCATGGGGATGGGATTATTATGATTGGAAGAAGTGTACTGTACTGGCAGCTCTGCTGCAAATACTGCTTAGTGCCGCAACCGGAGCTAATTTTTTGTGTGTAGGGATGGGTGGGTGATTTTATCCCTACATGGAGTGTTAGGCAGGACGGAGTTGAGTGTAGAGGTTGGTTGGGTAGGATTTTTGATTGCATGTCTTAATTGTTACTCTCACTGAAGGGGCTAAGGCCCACACTGATATTGATACTATAATGGGCTAAGGCCTAACTGAACTGAACTGTTATTAATTTGGGCTTAGGCCCAGTCTGTACTTGCCTACAGCATGATTGGTCATTTTGCTTATATGGGGTTACACACTAAGTTTTCATGATCTCACCCCTCTGTTTATCTGTAAAGGAAATCCCCAGTCTTAGGCGGATTGATGCTGCGAGGGATTCGGAGGTGGCCACACAATCGCACTTACATTTATATTTAACTTTTTATCTACAAGAAATTTAATTTGGGTATTTATTTTTGTAATGAGGCCTCTTTAAATTTTAACTTTTAATTTGGGATTTTACTTTGATTAATTCATATCTGAGAGTAGCAGAACGTGGATTTTCAAAAGATAAATGCTTTTCAAAACACCACGTTTTCGTAACATACTATAAAAGCTTTCGCATCAAACATTGTTTTAAAGTATAGTAACAAACTAAAATAATCAATCTTCTGCTAAAAACAACTTGATTTTAAATGAACAGAATGCCCTAAAAGTTTCGATAAGATCATAAATGAGGTTTAATTCAGAACGGGCTTTCCAATGAAACTATGTTTTCAAAAACACTTCAATGTGATATCGCCAGATTTGGCCATAACATCTAGGTCGGGTTTAGGGTGTTACAATACACAAAGTATACATATCAACTATCCGTCAATTCATGTTCAAAAGTACCCATTTAGCACATGATCATATAGCACACTCTCAAGCCACATATTTTGTAATAAGATTACCCGTCCAGGTTAAATCCTTTCTGTAGCATATGCTCTAAAGTGCTTGATTTGGATTACCTGTCCGGGCTAAATCCGATCTATAACATATGCTTGAGAGGGCCTATTTTAGGATTATCCGTCCAGGCTAAATCCTATCTGTAACATATAGAGTATTATACTCTTTTCGAGAAATCACCTTATTCCATCAAATTTCAACATTCAACTGGGACATAGCATTTTATCATCATTTTCCAATTTGTGGTCATTTCGTAATGTATATCTTCACATACATATCAACACAATCATAGAATTTAATTCAAACACATTAACATACATATTTAGGTTACACGAACTTACCTTGACAGTTGTTCGTATTTGAATTTCAACTAATCCGAAACCTTTTATTTCCCTCGATCTAGTTCGGTAGTTGGTCTTTTCGGGTCTTTTTAAGCGTGAAAATTTCTCTTCCTCTCTCCTAGGGTTTCCATAGAAATTTTGGGAAGGTGATATGAAAATAGATGATTTTTTTCTTTTTAATTAATTATCATCTATTAATTTTATTGATTTCCAATTTAGTCCCTACCCTTTTCTAATTTTTCCATGGATGAGTCATTAAAATATCTACTAAATTTTCCTCAATGGTCTAACTACCATATAAGGACCTTAATTTTTGAATTATATAACTATTTAATACTTATAACTACTAGAAGACAACTTTTTCATTTTATGCAATTTAGTCCTTTCCCTAATAAACATGCAATTGGTAAAATTTTCGTATCAAAATTTTCATATGACCTTCCTATAATAATGAAAATCATAAAACAATATTAAAATAAATTTTATTTTTGGCTCAAATTTGTGGTTCTGAAACCACTGTTCCGATCTCACCGAAATTGGGTTGTTACATTCTAGGTAAAATATTTCTGTTCGTTCTTCTCCACTTTTACTATCTCGTTGTTTATACCGGTCAATCCCTAGCAAATTAGTATCAAAGCCTGGTTCAGCTTCCATAGATCGACTCATTCGGTGACACAACAATAATTTTAGATATCGAGAAGATTTGATGGATCACAAATTTCATTTTCTAGTAGTTTCGAATAATTACGGAGGTAGCTGATGTGGTCGAAGATATAGGTGATGATTTGTTATTCTCCACATAATCCGGTTGAAGATGGAGTCGTGTCAAATGTAAGGCATATGTCTGATTTAGTGAAGAATCTCATCTCCTTTTGGTTTTAAGGACTCGAATGGTTCGCAAAAATATTTAAGGCAAGTTTGATCATAGAGGTTTATAGTCAAGGTGGAGAGAGTTAATGTTTTCTCTCTTGTTCGGGTATTATTGGCTCTTGTTGCATTATACAAATTTTGATTTGAAAACTGAGAATCTTTTAATTTCCAAGTTCAAGCACGATTTAGATTTGGTTGACATTCTACAAAATTCGAGTTTGGCCCATGACGGGGCATGGAAAAGGAGGCATGATAAATACCAGTCAAAGTGGAGATTTATGTGGTATGCCTTATATTTTTGGAGAAACAGATGGCGGCCTCACAACAAGGAGGATCACAACATCACAATGACGCAACTCAGGACGTCATGATGAGTCGAAAACGATGTCACGACGTGTTCTCCTATTTTGCAGTTCGTTTTAGACTTCAAGCAAGACTTCTTCTTCCAGTTAGACTCTAATTATTCCAAGGATATTTTAGAATGGGTAGACCTCTAATCTTAGCCTATTTGAAGAGGTCATTATATCCATGTTTTGAAAGGCTAATCAGAAAATGGGCTTTTCTTTGGGGG
Organism: Gossypium rotundifolium; assembly: GCA_025506655.1. Taxonomy (NCBI): domain Eukaryota; kingdom Viridiplantae; phylum Streptophyta; class Magnoliopsida; order Malvales; family Malvaceae; genus Gossypium; species Gossypium rotundifolium. Next base: position 39,592,282 of record CP106731.1, on the reverse strand, counting down.
GCAACAAGATGCAGTTGCATATGAGTTTTGGTGAGAGTTTCGTGGTAATTATGGAGAGTATTTTATACGCTTTTGTGAATGCCCTATGAGATTTAGGGTTTTGTTTACTAGTTTGCTATTTGAGATTTTGAGCTTTGTATTCGGGGTTTTGGGTGATATACATTTAGGTTATTTTCTCCATATTGTACTATCGTTTGTTTACTCATTTAATGAAAAGTCGAAGCCTCCTTTGCCCATGATTTTTTCCTCTTTGAGGATTTTCCACCCAAAATATTTGTGTTTGTTCTTCTCCATTTTTACCATCTCATTGTTTATATGGGTCGATCTCCAACAAAATCACTTAACGAATTTTGAAATGTATAACTTTTTTTAACAAAAACATAAAAGGTTATTTTTTTAAATTTAAAAAATATGGGAATCATTACCAATCTTTTTATTTAATTAAATTTTATTTGCCACCTATGAAATTTGTCATTTTAATAAAATTTAAAATCAATTAAAATTTATTAAAACAAGTTTTTGGGTTTGTGAATACAAAATTGAGTTTGAGAGCCAATTATATATAGGAAAGGTTATAGCACCCTAAAGAAGTTGAAATTTTGTACATGTATTCTCTTAAATTTGGAAGATACAAGTTGAAATTTCAATGTTTAAATTTGGTCTTGTAAAAATAGAATATGCATGAATTTTATTATTTGAGTGAATCAAACTTTAACACTTTGAAAGTTGTCAAACACAAATTTTTTATTATGAAATGAAATTTAAGTTGATAATATGTAAATTATTTGTTTATTTGGACAAATGTGAAAAAAGTTGTACCTACTTATTTTATCACAAATTTATTGGTGAAATTTAATTTAAAATTTACATGAAAGTATTGTATTAAAACTATTTTAATCTAATATAATTTTTTAAAAATAAAATTTAAAATTATTACAAATTTTATTAGATTAAAATAATTTTCATACAATACATTTGATTGCATCTACAATCGATAGATTCATGATAAAATAAAAAGATAAATTTTTGTTTCTCTTCAACTTATTTGTTTTACAAATAATTTTACGTAATTTTATCAATTTAAATTCTATGGCATCAAGCAATAACAATTAACTAAAACGATAGTCTTTTATGAATATATATTAAAAGAATGGGTTTAGGTAAAAAAAAAACTACAAGAACTTATTTAAATAAGATATTGTAATTTAATGGCTTATTTAATAACTAAATATTTTTTATGTCTTAAAAGAAAATATAATGAGATAAATTAAGAAATATCATGAAAACAATATAGAATAACTAAAAACATGACATAACATGAAAACAATACAAATACACAATTATGTCAATATATATATATATATATATATATATATAAATTATTAACATTAAAAAAAACACAAATGCGATGTGAATATATGATTTTTCTTTGAATTTAATTACTATTAAAAATTACATAAATATGAAATAAATTTAGACATAATATAATTTGATCACAAATTATTTTCTAAATGGAATATTTATGATAGCCTATGCAAAACACAATGTAAAAAAAAAACATAAACGTGACATGCTTTAAAATTTACATCAAAATATGTATAAAACAAATTATTCACGATATATGCTTATGATAATCTAAGTCCACAAATATAAACATGGTATAAAAACATGAATACATGAACATGATAAAAACGACACTATTACAATAACTCACATTATTTTCGTGTTAGTTAATTTTTTGTCAATAATTATAGTCATATTCAATATACATTTATATTTACTAAAAATTTTGACATAGTAATAATTTTTTTATGTAGATTTCAACAAATTTGTTTTTATATATATGTTGAGGATCGACCTGATTAAGCAACTAACAAGTAAAAAATAACGGAAGAAATTGAGAAATTGAACACACAAATTTAATGTGAAAAAACCTCCAAAGAGGATAAAAAACCACGAGTAAAAATAATTTTACTATAATGGAAAAAGAACGAAAAATATAAAAGATGAAGATAAAAACTAAACCCAAAAACCCGAAAATAGAAAACCCTCAAAACATAAATACAAAATTCTCCAAAAGTGTTATGAGTTCTAATCTTTTAATGGGTGTATTTTCTAAAATTGTAAAATAGCCTATTTATAGGCTAAATTCATAGGTCAAATAATAATAAAATAATCTAAACTAATCAGAGTTCAACTAAAACAAATAAAACTGGGAGATTATCTCTCAAATTGGATTGAAATATGAGGGGTACTTAACAAATCTCCACATTGACTCGTATTTCCACAACACCATCTTTACCAAAGCCTGCCACGTGCCTATCTTGAACTATGTAGGGAATTAACTGAGTCGAATATGTGCTTAAAAGCTGGAAGACTTCTAGCTTTCGACTTGTGCATGCCAAATCAAAACTAACCCAGGTCTGATTTTCACGAACACGATGCCCTAACTTTTCAAAACCTGCAACCAAAAGAGAACCTCTCTTCAACGAAACGATCATACATTTTTCCCTCCTATGACCAAGTGGGCTCCACTCCAAACGAGTTGACTTCGACTCCGTAACAGACGAGGGACGTCCAATTTCATCGGTCACTGTTGAACCTTCCAGAATATAAAGATTGTCAGTCCTTTTACCTTTTAACAAAATGAAAGCCCCACGAGACACCTTAATGTCACTCGACTCGATAATGATTCTGCAACCTTTTGAGTCTAAAATATTCAAGAAGATGAGATTCTTTCATAAATCAGGTACATACCTGACATCTGAGAGTATCCTAATCGTCCCATCATGCATCCTAATTTTAATAATACCAATACCAATTACATTACTGGATGAATCATTTCTCATGGGCACAACTCCACCTTCAATCGAACTGTATGTGGAGAACTATTCTCTGTTGGGACACATGTGGAAAGAACATCCCGAATCTAGGATCCACTCGGACGTAAGCTTGGAGCTATCGCTCGTTGGCACTAACAAGAAATCATCACCGCTTTCGTCGGCCAAATTAGCACCAACTACATCTTTCTCGTTACTCTCATCAACCCTTTTATTTTGTAGTTTATAACAATCTACTTTGACGTGACCTAACTTCTTACAATAACGACACCTTTTTCTCACTTTTTTGATGCTACCAAAGCGGAAGCTTGCCTATATATCTTGCTATCTGAACCAAACTCATTGTTGAGTTTGTTTTTACTCAACAAATGACCCTTCTCATCCTTGAACAATAGTTTGTCTCTGCCATAAATCGAGGTCTCCTTGAAAGATTTGTATGAAGAGGGTAAAGAGCACAATAATAACATAGCCTAATCTTCATCGTCAATCTTAAGCTCAACATTCTTTAAATCATTCAAAAATAATAATAAATTGACTAATGTGATCTCTAAGAAGCTCACCTTCATTCATGCGAAACATAAATAGATGTTGTTTCAACATTAAACGATTAGCTAGAGACTTAGTCGCACCTTTTTCACAAGGCGGCATCAATACCTCCTGCAATACCCTATTCACAAGGCACAACTAGACTACAGATAGGGTCTTTTCATCAAGCTCTTCTCATTCTGTTTGACCTAAATTCTCATACTTTTTCCCGGTAATGAGCTTTTTCAGGTCGGTCTGAACTAGAATTGTCATCATCCGAACTTGCCACATATTGAAATTTGTGACACATCGAACTTCTCAATATCAAACCTTGTTGCTACCATCTCTAAACGGACTGATCTATAAAAAATTAAACTAGCTCTGATACTACTTGTTGGGGATCGACTCGATTAAGCAACAAACAAGTAAAAAATAGTGGAAAAAATTGGGAAATTGAACATATAAATTTAACGTGGAAAACCCCTCCAAAGAGGATAAAAAATCACGAGAAAAGATAATTTTACTATAATGGAAAAAGAACGAATATTACAAAAGATGGAGATAAAAACTAAACCTTGAAACTCGAAAATAAAAACCCTCAAAACGTAAACGAAAAATTCTCCAAAAGTGTTATGAGTTCTAATCTTTTAATGGGTGTATTTTCTAATGTTGTAAAAAAGTTTATTTATAAGCTAAATTCGTAGGTCAAATAATAATAAAATAATCTAAACTGATCAGAGTTCAACTAAAACAAATAAACTAAGTTTAACTGGGAGATTATCGCTCAAATTTGACTGAAATATGAGGCATACTCAACAATATATTATTTTTCGTGCCATTTCATATCAAACATTTAGATTATTTTATACATTTTTCATCTTTTAAGAGCAATTAAAATATGATAACATACCCAAAACGAAATGAGAGATATATATAAATATATATAAATAGAAACACCCTTAAGCCATCTAATCATATATTAATGCAGGAAGCCCAAGTGTGAAACTTGAAAAATGGCCAGCAACCTCTTGACCTAATGGCAAAATTATTATGTTGTAGGCATTTTAACTTGGGTTCGATCCCAAAAAACCTCATTCCCCATTCCCAATTATAAAAAATACTTGCAAAATGCAAGAATGAATTACTTCGAAATTAGTGAACATATGCATCAGCCACACATATGGCATCATATTTTACACATTTTCAACAACGTTTACTAGCGAGAACCATGTGAACCTACTTACCAATCGAAACATGCAACAAACCCCCCACAGGCTCTCATATTTTACACAAAAACATGCATGCTTCCCAATCTCACGCCAAGGGCAGCAATTCATTAAACTTATTTGCATTCAATGCAGCAAAAACCTCTTTTGCTTTCCTTTTTCCCCTACTTGTTCCGTTTTAGCTTTTCTTCTTTATCATTCACTCTTTACTTATGAATAAAGACAATTTAATTAGTAAAATAAGCTTTTGGATAATTTATATGTCGTCCATCAGATAGTAAAATTTTACATTTCATCCAAATGAACCAATCAGATTAATGTAATATACACTAGAATTTTATATTATAAGTTCTAAAGTAAATTAATCTCTTCACTATAAGTTGAAAGCACAATATAAAAATTGTAAATGATGGCAATGTTGAATGCCAAAAAAATTTTTCGTTTAACATGTTGATTTTTTTTTTCATGTCACTAACATGACATCAAAATTGATTTTTAAAAAATTCTCATTATAAAAGAAACCCTAATTTACTCTACAATCCAAATTTAACCTAATAAAAAAAGCACAACAAAGGTATGGCAAATAAGCAGAGTTTAGAATCTATTTTTGTTTACTATTAAACTTAAAATAAAAAGGTTGTAGCAGTTTCAAGCTTGAAAAGCTATTGGGTGAATAGTGGTTTTTAGTTTCATGAGTGCCCAACTTTAAGAAATAAGAACTACAATGGTCCATACAAATACAAAATAATCGGTCTACCAAATATTCAACAAGGTCTAAACTCAGTCATACTAAGCTGGGCCACAGCTTACAATGTAATGTATATTCCTAACTCTAAAGCCACTTTTCATTGATAATGCCTCATCTTTCATTCTTTATCTACACCTCATACCTATCAATTGCTAGCAACTAGCGTGGCTAAGATATTTATAACCTATTACATTTACCTTTTCACTTAGGACACTTTTAAACATACAAATTTTTTTGGATAGAAACTGTACAAAATATGCAAACTGATATTTATACCCTTAGTGCTTTGGAAGATTAGTTTTTTCCTCATTGTTTTCCCTCCCTTAGTTCCTTCTCATTTATGCAATTTCCTAATGTGAATTATCGTTCACCTGGATACTCAATTAAGTTTCACTATCAACAATCATAATTAGTTTTGCTATTTGCATTTATAATAAAGAGTAAGATAACTAGTTATGAAAATAATTAACAGGCATAGGAAAAGTCGCATTACTTGATCTTCCAGCCTTTCCTTATTTTGTTCATAGTAATTCTAGTTTTTCATTCAAAATTATCAAAAATTAAAAAGTTTTCAAGAGAAAGCTTTGTTAAAGAAATGAAAATTCCAAAGGAAACACAAAATTCTCATACATTCAAATGTAGAATGAGCTAATTCGTGGATTGAATAACAAAAAAGTCATCACCATAACCAAAACGGTGATGTCACTAAAACCTTGAATGATTTGTTTGGGTTCTATAATGATAATAATTTTTTGAACAGATAACGAAGAAATGAAAAATCATCTAATGGGGGCTTTGATTCAAACACAAACGATGCAAGTTCTATTCAATATGAAGAACTTGGTGTCTATATGTTGATGTCCAGGGGTCTTATTGTAACATCCTAGATTAGGGGTTGTGCATTTGGAGCATAACTCAAGTGTTAATAGGCTTTAAGTGTGGTTGGTGATGTTTTAAAGGTTTTTAAAACTCTAGGATTAAAAGGGGGATGCATTGGAAATTTTTTAAATTTTAAGTTAAAAGGGGAAATTAAGGCAAGGTGGCCTTAAGAGAAAAAGTATGTGAAATTTGACACACAAACAGGCTTGGAAAAGTGGCTCAAGATGCCACTTAGGGCCTCTGAAATGGCGCCACATGCAAGGGTGTTGGGCCTGAGTTCGAGTCACATGGGAAGCAAATAAAAGAAGTTTTATTTTGCTTCCGTATACGAGGGTGGACGGCAACAAGGCTCTTAAAAGGGAGTTTTATTCTCTTTAAAATTGCTAAATAGGGATAAATGATGATTTATCTTAAGTATTTTTAAAGAGATAAATAAGGATTTATTTATCATTATTCCCATGAGATAAAGGTTGGATTAAACTCTTTTATTTTATGATAATTAAAGGATAAAGCTATCAAATAGAAGAGTGGTAGCCAAGTAAGGATTCTTAAATGATAATTTCGTCTATAAAAGGAAGGAAGGAGGCTACTCATTAATTTTCTTCCTTCTCTCTCTCTCTGCCAAAATTCTTAGGTTCTCTTCTCTTCTCTTCTCTTCTTTTTCTTTTGTCTAGTCAATTCCCTAGCCTCCTCTCTCTTTTATTCAAAACCAAAACACAATCCAACCTAGTCAATTCTTCATAGCACCAAAAGTCAAAATTCTACCAAAGCCAATCTTTGTTGTGACAGAAGGTGTTGCCGATTTCATCCAAAAGGTAAGATCAACTATTATTTGATTTTCAATCTCTCTTTAGCCGAAATATAAGAATCTAACTCCTTTAGAATTCCATGGCCGAAATTTGGAAGGTTTTCTTTGGGATCTAGTAGTTGTCGACTACAAGGAGCGGTTTCGGGATTTAGATCCGTAAGGAAGGAGTTCTACAATCGCAAAGGTGCAAATCGTTAGACGTGGGTTTCGGGATTTAGTCAATTGTGCTAATCAGGTGCGTAGTTATCGCACTATTCTCTTGTTATTGTATGTTGTTAAGTATGTTTGATTATGATGTGTATGTTAGCCGAAAATAATGGCTAAGATGGTGGATACCCGTAGTGGGTAATCGATTAATCAGATCAGTACTCTATTTTTCCTATGATATATGTGTGATATTTGTGGTGAGCATGTGATAAATATTTACTCTGATTGTTAATCTGACATGATACACATATATGCATGGGACTTGGGATGTGAAAATTGAAGGAAAGGGTGTACATCATTATGTACATGGTCTAATGCTAGCCTCGTGCTACATTAGCACTTGATGTTAGCTATGTGCTTCATCAAGGGAGGTGTTGGCTAAGTGCCCATCTCGGCGGTTGATAGCTATGTGCATCACCGTGGACTGATTGATATGTGGGATCCCTATGGGATCGGTGGCTCACCACGACCTTGAGCAAAGAAGTCTGCCAAGGTAAGATATGTGGATCATTATGTGATCGGTGGTGGATTAGCCACGGCCTTGAGCAGGGGGTCTGCCAAGGTAGGTGTAATGGATGGACCCTAGGTTGGGATGGGCTTCATAATTGCATATTTATGTGTATAGACTGTGTGGATATGGGCCAAGCCCATATGTGGAGATATGTGAAATGACTATGCACTGAGTCGGTTTGACTCACCCAATATTTTAAACCTTTCAGGTGATGCGTAAAGCTTGGACCGGGTTGGAGTGGATACAAAGGTGGCCATGCGTAAGCGATTTTCATGCGAAAGATATTTTAATTAATTAAGCATTTATATCTTCATTATTTTGATTATTCAATTATTGTAATAAGGCCCCTAAAAGTATTTAAAGTCTGTTTAAGTGTTTCTCATTAAGTTTATTATCGTGTTTTATTATGGATTGACAATTGAGGAATTATTTGCAAACGATTTTTATTTAAATCTATATATACTAAAGTTTTAATCCGGATATTTTTATAAACACCACACCTTACTTAAGAATTTTAATGAACACTGTTTTCTAAACTTAACAAAATTTTCATGTTTTATCCTTAAGTTCAAATTTGTTTCAAACGTTTTCCGCAGTGGCATTTCAAATTCAGTCGTAGTGAATGGGCCGGGTTTGGGGTGTTACACTTATGATACCAACATAGGAGGTTCCAATGATGGTGATAATCAGATAGAGGTTGATGATGATAAGGAATTAGCAATTGGTCCAATCGAAGGAATGAGATTTAGAAGTTTTGATGAATTGTTCAGCTTTTATCAATCACATGCGTAGTTGAAAGAGTTTAGTGTAGTGAGGAGAGCAATGAGTAGGAAAAATTTTGATGTCCCTAATTATTCCTGTTTAACTTGTGATAAAGGTGACAAATTGATAAGTCTAAATTATATAAACTTATTTAGCATATTTTTATTTAATCTTTGAGCAAATTTCGAGTATATTGTTAGCAAATTATATGAATTTAATTCATATTAAGACATTGAGCATGATTTTAATAAGTTTGTAATTTTATTAATTTTTAGAGTTAATTTTGCATAAAATTAAGTTATATTGTTACATGTTTAATAAAGTTCTTAATATATTACAGTGGGACTACGGAATTAAATGTCACATATGAACAAGTCATATGGACGGGTAGAGTATGGTTGGGTTCAGAAATTTTACCTTGATCCAGTTGAAGTTGGTTGCTGAAAATAAATCTAATTGTGTCTTAAATTGGGTCACAAAACCGTCCATCAAGGGGAAGAAAAGCCCAAATTCGGCAAGCATCATGAGCAACCCAAAATTTTTGAGGTCCTTTCACTTAGGAAAGAATCAGAAATCAACTCCCAAATATTGCCCAAGAAACTATCCAACCCCTAGCACAAAACTAGAATCAAGCAAGAAATCAAGGAAAAAAATCAGCCACTTTTCACATTTTATGGCCAGCCAAGAGATGGAGCATGATCCCTCAAGCTATTTTTACCAAACTCTCAAGCTCTCCATCCACTATAAATACCACCCTTCACCCCTCACTAAACTCATCCCTCATCACTCACAAATCCATTAACACATATTCCTCTCATTGTTCTTCCATCCCTTCCACGCATAAACCCTCTCATTTCCCCTTTTCCCTTTGCTAGCATTTTCCCTTGAGGAAAACCTTTCTAGGCCGGCCACCTTGAAGAGCATTTTGCGAAGGAGCAATCACGAGAATTGGAGAAAGCCACCACGATCAATCTTCGGAGAACTGTCGAAATAATCAAGAGTTTCTTCTTCCTTAAATCTTATTGTGTTTATTCAATATGTTTGCAATTTGTTTTGATGTTTCCCCATTGACAATGATGACTTAATTTTGTTTAGCTAGAATGATTACATTAATTTGATAAAGTTCATTTTGATTCACTTGTGATGTTTTGTGGCTCGATCATTCATGCTTCCAATTAAAAACATGTATGTATTTCATGCATTAAAATATTTTTGAATGCATGAGAATTAGTTGAACGATCCTGACCAGATGACAATTAATGGACGCAATAATTGGAAGGTGCATACTTAATTTAGATCCTAATCCGATTAAATTAAAGGTTCGTAATAACTCGGGAGAGCTCTATTACCTTGCATAACTTTAGGTTTGTGTGATTAAATTATGTCAAACCTGATCCATACCTGTTACTTCACATAAATTCTAAGAAATCCTTAGTTAAATTATGACATTAGTTTATGCATATTTTTTCTATGTATGAGATCCGGTTGAACTTATATGAGATTCCCAATTAATGAAAGATCAAGTTGCCATGGAATATTTTCCAAACATTTTTAAGCATGATGAAAAATGAATTAAGTCGAATGTTGTAATTATTCTAGCTTATTCATGTTATTGTTGTTAACTCGAAAAATAACTGCTAAACCATCACCTTTCATTTCATTTCATTTGCATTTAAATCAACTTGCATTTAATTAAATTAATTTAACACCTATCACTCGAAATTATTGTGTTTTTCTTAACCAATTTGTGAATAATAATTTTTACAAGTGTCGATTTAAATATAGTCCCTGTAGAGACGATAACTCTTATATTTACTTATTACTTGATAATGATTGTGTATACTTGCACAAACCTATGCGTTATACAAATCTAATTAGAGGAAGAAGAGCAAAAGAATATCTTAACTTGCAAGGGTGAATGTTGTTTTAGGAGGTGACAGAATGTGACGTGTTGGTAGCATAATCACAATTCATTCACATGAACTCATGCCTGATATGTCAATGCTAATGTTTGGACATAGGCATATTTGTAATCAATTAAAGAGGGCCTTTGAAGCAAATGATATGGTTGATTTTCCAATTTGCAAAAACATTAAATTGCTACGAGTTCAATTAAGTAGACCAAATCAAATGGAGTGTTTATTAGAGGATTGTATAAATTATATCTATAACAATAGGAGGTTCATCATGCAAGAGGAGGATGCTAAGTATTTGAGATTTTTTTTTTATACAAAATAAAAATAGAGATTTCTTCCACCAATTTGAATTTGATGGTTTTGGAAGGTTGAAGAATATTTTTTGGATTCGTTCTCAAAATAAAGCTGAAAATTTAAACGTAATGAGACTCAAGGTGAAGTCAATAAATCTCGGTCGGGAACTAGGATAAAAATATAAATTGTTAAGTGAGGACGAAGCCTAATTTTTTTTTTTTTTGTTGAATTGCTAATTTTAAAGGATTAAAGTGTAAATTTATTATCATACAATTGGTGAATATTGAATATGTCATTATATTTTGTTTTCATTGATATTTTCATTATATTTTGAAAAATATGAGTAAATTTGCCTTTCAACTTTATGTAATTGAATTTTACCATTAAACTTTGAATATTATTAGCCAACGTTGTTTTTAATTAAAATTTACCACTTTATATGATTTTTATGATTAATAAGAATTTTTTCAAATATTTTATTTTAATAGTTAATAATAATTTAACGTATAAATATTAAACATTAATAAATTAAATTAGAATTTCTATTTAATGAAACAAAACTTGAAAAATAAAAATATATTATAAAAATTAAGTTTACTTTATAAAATATCCATTTTATTTATTTTAATTTTATATTAATTAACTTATTGTTGTTAAATATTAAAATAAAATAAAAATATTATATTAATTTTTGTCTTTTCAAATTATTTTAAACTTAAATTGAATAGAAAATTCAATAAAAAAATTAACTGTAATGCAAAAATCAATCAAATAAAAGTAAAGTAATAAAATTCAAAATAAAATTTAAGTATAGTGAAAATTTATCTTTAGTTTGTAAAGATAGTGACAAATATCAATCTAAGTGAAGTATAATAATAAATTTTAATTTGAACTTATATACATATTAACCCAATTTTTAAAAGGACCAAAATCAAAATATAATTATCGGGTCAACATCCTTACTTGCCCCTGAATTAACATCCGTTCGCAAAATTCCAATTTTAATTTAAGAAAAAATCTCACTCAAAATTTTGTACACCATTACTTTTTATTTCCTTTACTATGATCATGCAAAAATCATACCACAATTTAAAGTTACATACCTTTTTCATTGTATAAAAAATTATCATTTACAAAAATCAAAAGAGTAATTATTTTTTTTCTTTTGGTATATCTAATGCAAATATAGCTCTAGTTTGTGCCTTCAGCTTTTGCCCCAGGCACCCAATTTGCTTCATCAAATTGCTTTATGAAATCCGCCGGAAAACGAAAACGGAGGTGGTTGGTTCGGCAACTCTGTGGTCACCGGGTCTTCTCTCGCCATGGTTGTCAACCGATGTGGTGGTGAACCAGGTGGCGATGTGTCTAGGATTGTGGTTTCAAGTACCTGTTGGCGAACAAGTTGCTGTTGTTGGAACAACTTTTGGGCATGTAATGCAGTCAAGTAGAGGCCAGCCGCCAAGAAAACAGTCATCAATGTCAACACACCAGCCGCGCAAAACAAGCCTTCTCTGATTATGAGACAGTTTCTCTCGGTTTCGACCAGTTTTTCAAATGTCCCGATTCCACGCTTAGCCCTATCAACAACAAAATCTCCGCCACCGCAAAGCAAAGCCTGAAATTGAAATCAATGAAAACTTCAGCTGCTTTTGCTTTATAATTGAATTAATCGCACCAAAAGTCCTCAAATTATCAGACATTTTAAAATTGATCCTGAAACTTTAAAATCATCTTTAAAGTATCATTTTAGTCGTCAATTTAGGCATACTGATTGTGGGTTATATTCAAAATACAAAATCCGAATTATAAACATGTGTGTATCAACCGTATAAAGAGTTTAAATTTAATATGATAAACAACAGATGATGTGATGATGTTAATAAAATTTAATATGACTATTTTTAAGCTTAAATAATAAAAATTTCTCCTAAATTAATAATCAATTCGTTCTATAGCGGGAAAAAACACCCAATTGAGTCCTTAGTAAAAAATTAATCTAAAAATTTTGATGGCTAATTTTCTATTAAACCCTCATTTAATTGATTATTTATTCATTTAAATAAGTTAAGCCTTGTTATCCATAAAGTAAATATACATGTATCTGCAAAACCGTAGTCAAAGGTAGCCAAGTTATTTAATGTTTAAGCTAATGTTTTAAGGACCCAATGAAAACTTCTAAAGTATAAGTTAGAATTTAGAATTTGTATCATAGTTTGATGTAAGATACAATTAACCTTAATAGTTTAAAGAAAAGGGTAATCGAAATTCATAAGCAGCATAGGAAAAAAAAAAAAAGAACTGGAAAAAGGGCACGAAAATGAAGCAATGCAATTGAAGAGGGCGGTGAAACCCAGAATGAAGGCTGATAGAGTATGTTTGAGAATGTTACCAAGTGGTGACAAAGAAAAATCCAGCCTGCCAGGTGAGAGTCTTGAACTGAGTGGAATCAGGATCCCATGAAAGCAGAACCGGCGGCGGTGATTTACTCACTGCAATCAACATGTACATATGTTCCACCAACATCACCACTGCAAGTCCCACAAATGCCACTGCTGAACACAGCAATGCCATCTTCCCGCTTCCACTGTATATGCATTCATATTTCACGTCTTTCCCATCTTCTCCACTCTCCACCCATTTTTCCTACGCCACATCATGTGTATATCAACGAACTGAAGCGAGGACATAAAGGGAAAAAGGGGGGGTTAAGTACCTGGGAACGAGTGGCTTCGGCTATGAGGCAAAGTACGAAGCAGAAGAGACCACATATGATGGTGACAACTATGAAAGCAACACCAGTTTTGCTGCCTAATTCGGTGCTTCGACGACTTGGGGCGAGATCAGCATGTGTGACACCTGCTGTTTTAGGCATTTTCGGGCAACAAAAATGGAATTCATGCAAGGAGTTGATGGGCGGGCGGGGAATTAAATGGTTTGTGCTACCAAAACTGAAGGAATTATAGAATAGCTTGGAGCAAAGGTTGCTTAAAGCCCAAAGATTCCAATGATTCTGGCCTTTACTGTGAAGTTATTCACATCGGTTGTGGCTTTTTCTATAATTTTTTTAAGATGAAGGCGACAATGGGGGTTGCTTCATCATAGACACGTGTAAAATATTAGAGACTTCACCATCTTCCACCATATATATTTATCTCAAAGTGCATTTCCCATCCTTTCTTTTTCTTTACCTTTGCCTCATAGTGGAATTTCTTAGCCATTGCAATTGTAATAGAAATAGTCTCCCGATACGAATGTTACTGTTTCAGCTCACATTATGACTATTTTTTATACTCTATGTCACATTAAATTTTGATTTAAGTTAGATTGTAATTTTTAAATTAAAACCTTAAAAAAATCAAGATATGAATTATATTTTTTGGAGAAGTTAAATAACAATTTTATCAAGTACATGGTCAAAGGTTCTTATCTGTATCCTCACTAAATATGAATAGACTTTCCCATTACTGTTTTTTCCATTAAGATGTTTCTTAACTTAGCATTGGATCCGTTAAATATTGGGAATTGGATTGGTACATCAAATTATTTGGATCGAAAATTAATTAATTGATTAGTTCAAACAAAAGGATTAAATTAATTAGACTATGAACTCTCTGATTCGATTAAATTAAGATAAAATTTTGATCAAGTCTATGATTGAACGAATTTTATGATTTTTTTAATTTTTAATTTTATTTTATAATTTATTTAATTGAAATTGGATCGATGATTAAACTAATTAAATTAAAATTGATAACTTGACTAATTCGATTATTAATTTACCACGGACATTTTGACAAAATTTTGAAGTTTAGAGATTGAATTACTATAAAAATGAAACTAAACAGGTTTGGCTTTCAATGTTGACCAAACAAAACATAAAGTTCCTAGATGCCTAAAGTTTCAATTGTTGAGATTTGCCAACTTTAGAGAAAGGAATAATAACCCAACAAAGTGATACCCCCCTGAAAGAACAAATGCAACAATGACCTAAGAATATTGATGTCGGTTTGCTGCAGTGCCTTCTAATCTTCTCTGGTTTATTCCAAGAATATATTACAATTATATAATTAATTCATCTTTCTGCATAAACTTCAAAGTTTATGTTCCGCAAAGTTGTTACTTATACAGTAGAATAATTTTTTTTCAAAAAAATAAACTATCTTTAAATGATGGTATTTAGTGAATTTAAAGGTTTGAATCTGACACTTGTAATCCTAAGACAGAACTTTATATTTGGATTTATGGGATTCTTTTTTTCCATCTAAAATTTGGAAGAGTAAATAACAAAAACATCAAGCATTTGTTGTTTGTAAACCTACTAATGGCTTCTAATGCTTCAACTTAAATATATCCTAATGCATCTCCATTCAAATTGTTCCCTTCTATCATTGGACAATCTGATGAATCATGTTCGAAATGCCCACAGCAAGAATCGGAATAATGTCTTCGTTTCCGAGTCATATCGATCCCATCTCTTGGCCTTCTATCCTTCAGCTTTCCTGAAGTGAGAGGTTCATGAGAAGTCCCCATTGTGAAGCTTTGAACAATTCCATCTGTATCTTCTACCTCTGGTAAGATCAAATCCGATGGACAATTGTATACGATATCATTTGCACTTTGTGTCGTCCTAGGAAGGTCCTTGATGCGGGAAAGAACCATGGTGGTTTGCTCACAAGCAACATCAAGGCTTTCCTTTGTTTCGATTGACTCTGCTATGAGTGCTGAAGTCAAGGACTCTAACAACTGAATCTTTTCGGAGTGCTCTCTCGTTGCATTGCTTAATGGGTTTATGGAAGACGAACTATTCAAACGCCAACGGCTGGGCAGGTATGGGTCTGGAATATGGAAACAGTTATTACTAGATAGAACACGAAGAACATGCCTGCAAAGAATACCTGAAAACTCAAAATGATGGCAACTACAACTAATCTGCTCTTCACACAGAACGCAGATCACTTTACACCCTCCATCCATTTGGGTATGGTGTTTGACCTCGAAGCAGCCTTCATCAACCACAAAGGATGCATATTGTGGAGCCAATAAAAGCTCTTCTTGGAGCTTACCAAAGGCATACGGTGTAAGAACAGTAGCCGCATGAGATTCAATTGGTGAGCCTGTTTTAAGGCAGACTTTCTGCGATTTCCTCGGCTGCTTTTGCTTAGAACCAGCCCGGTCATTGAATTCAACAACCTCAGCCACCTACAAAAGAAAAAAATGTTCAATAAGATTTGACATTGTAAAAGAAATCTATATAAACAAAATACGGGAGGAGGAAAAAAAAAAAATTACGCACTTGTTCTACAAAACGATCTAGTCGGGACTGTGCACTCAAAATCCGTTGGATGAAAGTAGTAGTCGTCTCTGATTGACATAAACTTGTCAAACCTGCAAAGAAGTAAGGCCTCAAGAATGGCAAAGCCCAAAATGTCCGCAATGCATATAAGCTGATAATGTGCTTATTATCATGGAGTCCATATTTATCAATCATTTCTCTCCATTCTTCTTCAAATTCTTCTAACAGCTCCAGACCATAAAGCCGATAAAAATCAGATTTCCAGTCATCATATCGTGACCCGAGCAAAACAGAGAACCAATCTGAGAACTTTGAGATAATGTGGCAAATACTAAAAGCATGTTTCGTTTCAGGCATTTCAATAGCAATTGCCTCTTTCAGCCACATATTTTGGTCAGTTAGTAGGGTTTGTGGAGCCTTTCCTTTCATGAAGCCCAAAAAGGTCTGCATAAATATTGGGAACATCAAGAATCAGAAAGACGTGCAATCAGAGAACTAAAAAAAAAAACACAAAAAGGAAAATGAAAGCAACATAAGGACTAGAAACTTAAAGAATCAAATATGCATCAATTGCACTTTAAAACTCCATTCACCTTAATGTTTTTAACTTCGAGATTAAATTACTCTATGTACATATTTACATCCCATAATCTATACTTTGACAGCATCGAAACTTTAGAATGAATTAGGAGAAATCGAAGTGTGTGAAGTTAATTATCCCAAAAAAAGGTGCAAAGTCTGGGGCAGGAGCCCCATCGCCAAGGTAAATTGCATATCTGTAGTATACTAAGAGTAAAATGTATGGTTATAGGTTTTCTACCTTCAATCCCCATGAGAAAGATTGTATGTTTTCATCTCGTAAAAGGACACATCCAAAAAAAGTGGTCATTCCATGATTGTCTACTCCAACCCAAACACCTAATAGCATGTCATAGGCATCCAGGCGGTGCGTCGTATCGAAAACCACAGCATCTCCAAATGACACGTATAACTGAACAGATGAAGCATAAGTCCATGCAATATGTTCCAGCCTGTTATGGCCATCTAATTTGAAATCATATTGAAAGTTGGGATTTTCATCTTTTAGTTTTTTGCACATTGCAATAAGATCAATAGGATCATTATCGCGATTGACATTTCTAAAAGACTGCAGCAGGTTCCTCACATCTATTTCTGTAAACGGTAAACAGCCTAACTTAACTCCTTTCTCTAGCTCCATCAATCTTAACATTTGTCTCACTGACATTCCAGCTTTGGCAAACATGCAAATCCGTGCTTTGTCATCTGGAGTAATGGTACAGTAGGCAGGAAGAAGGCATACTTCATTTGCTTTTAAGAGTTCATGGTTGTGGATGTTGCTAAAGGCAGTAACACGCCATTCAGGAACATTAAAATCTGCACGCTTGACAATGCGCATGTATGCTCGACAACCGCAACGCGATGATTTACGATTCCTCTGCATCTTCCCATCTTCAGATAACTTCATCTGCGGATATCCGCCTCGATGGCAAGTAAAATCCCTTCTCGTGACACCTCGACCAATCCCATCTTTCCCTCGGGTTCGATGGCGTCTGATTGAGAAACCACATTGTTTGGCAAAACTGCAATAAAATTCATAAGCAGCATCCTGTGATACAAACCTCTGGCCGATAAATGGAACAAGATTCACAGAAGTTTGTTGCGACAATATCGTGTCTTCGGGCATTTCCACAATAGTTCCATTATCATCTTGAGATAAATCAGTGCCATTTTCAGAAGATTCCATCACCATACTTGTCCCTTCTGACATTCTTTACACAAAAGAAAAATAAAATCTCAATTATATACAATATAACAAAAACAAGTAATAGTTATACAAAATTTGCAAATACAGTGAAGCCATATGAAATAATACTATGAAAGCAAAAGAGCTAGTGAGTGCAATCATAACATAAAAATAAGATCAATGAACTACATTGTATGAAGTAAAGAAACTAGCTAATCTTCTCCTTCGATACTCTTCTTCATGCCAGCTAATTTCTTTTATCATTTCCACGGAAGATCCATTAATAACTAATAAGTGATCACTTAAAATTAGCATTAACAGAACTAATTCTTCAATTAACCCAATGTGTAGACTAACATTTCAAATCAAAGGGAACTTGAAAATTCCACTATATTTCGATAAAATAAAGCCAGATCAAAACAATAAAAAAAAACACAGAATATAGCTTAAATTTGGAGCAAAAGGAACTCACTCGATAGCTAAATTTCTCAATGCAAGCTTGATTTCTTAGCCATTTGATACCCTCTGGAAAATGACCCTACACCCAGAAAAGGGAAATCATTACAATTTAAAAAAGATCAATTTAAAAAGGAACTCGCTTATTTACATTTTGAGTAACATGCTTAGTAAATTTGCAAAAATGAACTCTTTAAATTTGAATTAATTAATATTCGATTGATTGGACTTGTAAACTTAATTTTGGGCTTGTTCAAAATTTTGTCAAATTTAATTTGAACTTAAAGTGGATTTGGGCTCTTTTTATAATTTGGGTAATTTTGGCCCATTAATGTTTGGCATATATAAATATTTTTTTCTGTAATTTTGAATTACAAAAATACAAAAAAATACCAAAAGGGGGAACGGGAAAATTACAAGAAGGCCCCCCTGGTTTTGCAAATTTTATAATCTGGTCCGCAGGACCCTGCACTCGCACCACCACACCACTCGTGAACCACCATCCAACCCCAACTCAGCAAATCAACCACCATAATTTTAAAAAAAACAAAGGAAAACTTCTTTTTTTACGAAATCCCAGCTTGAACCTGAAAATAAGCAGAGAAATCAGAAGAAGAAAAAGTAAGAAACCAGTTTCACCCAAGGATTCATCGGAGCCGTTTGGGGTCTCCGTTCATCGATCCGGACGGTCGAAAGTCAGCCACCTACGAGAGGAGCCACATATCTCGGAGTCGAGCTGGATCAACGGTAAACGGCGGAGATCAGGTCAGGAGAAGTTCAAGAGGTTTTCGGGTCCTAAAGTTTTTGTTTGGTTTCGATTTTGGAATATCGGAACCAGTAGAAGCGAAGGGGAAAGAAAATCGGTCTTTTCGTGGCCTCCGAATCAACGTAAACGGCGGCACCGGCGGCGGTTAAAGAAGGCGGCAGTTAGGAATATCTCGCTAAGAAAAGTAAAGGGGGCAAATGAGATGAAAGGAGGAAAGAAACGACGGATCAGGTGGCGCTGGAGAAGACCGCCGGAGAACCAGGCGGTGGCGGCAAGGGAGGGAAAGCTAGGGTTTGATAAAGAGAGAAGAAGAATGAAAGATAAGAAGAGAAAGAAGAACAAAAGAATCGAGAAAATGGGAAAGAAAAAGGAAAAACGAGAAAATTGAAAAACAGAAGGAATAATACAATGACTTATTATTTATTTATTTTTATGGTTTTTATCTTAATAATAAAAAAAATTTATTATCTCAAATGATATGCACCTAAGATTATTTATCAAAATAGTATCTTTGCAATAGTTATCATGGGTGGTGCCTTACAAGTTGACACCATCATTTTTCTTTTTCTATAATTATCATGTCATCATTGGGTTGTAATACAACGGCACCAATATTACTTGTCTAAATACGGGTTGAAGGGGTGGAGAAGACTTGTCAAGCGGCACCTAAGTAAATGGAGTCTGTTAGGCGACACCAGCATTACCTTCCAACACAAATTCTTCTCCCAAAAATATTAAATTGTTTATTCACAAAAAAAAAACATTATTATAAAAATAAAATTAATATTTTATTATTCATACCAAAATGCTAAATTGTTTTATTCCCAAAAAACATTATAATTACAAAAATAAAATTATTATTTTATTATACATACCAAAAATAACATCACACGATAAATTTTCAACACTAAAAGTATTAAAAATTAAAATGTTAATGCTGAAAATATTAAACAAATGATAATTACATAAAAGCCCTAAAATTAGAAAATAATTTAAGTAAAAAATAAATAAATAACTGTTTTTAGTTTTCTTTTATAGTGGTGCCACCCTTAATTTTTTTTAAACCCGTATACAGTCAATATAGAATACCCAATTCTATTTCATACTAGTGTCGTCATATAAGTTAGCATCACCAATAAAAAATAATTTTTTAAACTCTATTATGGTCTAATGATTGTGAGAAAAAAGTGGTGATGTTAACTTGTAAGACACCACCTACAGTCGTTGTTTCAAACGTATCATTTTGACAAATAATTTTACGGGCACAACATTTGAGATAAGAATTTTTTTTATATTATTGGGAAAAAAAAATTTTTATTAAGTTATTTGGGGCAAATATCTCAAAAATACTAAAAAAAACGAAAAATTATCGGAAAGGATAGGTTTCAAAAATATTGACCTAGGAAGGGTAATTTCCCCAAAAATCGCGTCCACGTCGCCGCTTTTTGGGAAAGCGAAAAAAGCGGCGTCCATGGGGGCGCTTTAGGCCACCTCAAAGAAAAACGCCCCACGAGGGCGCTTTTCTTTAGGGCCTAAAAGCGCCCCCATGGACGCGCTTTAGGCATTTTTGAAATCTTTCCGTCCACTTGCAATGTAAAAATGAAATAATTTTTGGGCGTAGTCTCCAGAAAATAATTTTGAGGAGACGTTTGAACAAACCGTGGTGGTAAAACGCCTCACGTGGGCGCGCTTTTGCTCTGATGGTCTCCGGTAAAATTATTTTGAGGAGACGTTTACAACAAACAAGGCAAAAACGCCCAAAGATGGTGCACTATTACCCGAGAATCAAAAGCGCTCCACGTGGGCGACTTTTGCTACAAAGGTCGTCCGACAAAATTAGGCTATAAATCACCAAATTGCATTCTCGGTTAGCGAAAAGCATTCAAGCAAAAAAAAAAAAATTGAAAATGAGTGAATGTATTAATGGTGTTATTTACTACGATGGTGAAGTGTGTGACACGAAAATGGTGTTGTTTTCTTATCGAGAACACAGTAGCGATTGAGTTTTAATCAAACGTCGATTTGGTAGAACTTCGCAAAAGAATTAGGCGTAAAATATTGAACAACGCCAATGAAAGTTCGATCTATTAAGTATAGATTTTGCGCTTGTTGATCCGGTGAGATATGACGATTCGACATCAAAGGTCCTCGGAGCCTTGAGGCAATGGTGGAGACTCATTTTGCCGATGGATCGCCTATCTCGAGTTATATGTAAAATTTTCATCTCCAAGTGATCCGGCCGCGACCTCAACATCTAGTATCGTTCGAGGGAATACACGACCCAGTCGACACTCGTAAGTGGGAGACAAAACACGAAGTGCCCATGTGCGGTGGTAGTATGGAAAACATAACCCCTGCACGACACTCGGTTGGTGGATGGGACATGCATATTCGTCAATCGACGTCGGATGACAGAAATACGTATTGGGGGACGTCATCAACTTCTAGTGGATGGCAATCCACATACGATTGGAATCTTTACGAAAGATGTTTAAGGAGGGATGATGTATTACCGACGGCATCCACCAAATGAGGGCCCTCGTTTGTTGCGAGTTATGGAGGATCGGACGATGAATCCGATGTGGATCCACCTCGGGAGCCAAGGCTGACGGTGCGAAGTTGGACTATTTTCGAACCGAGCCCTTCCAATTGTACCGAAGATGTTGAGGCGGTTCGACGAAGAAGAAGAAGATCCGCTATTCAGGCATACTCGCCTCGGTAAGACATGCATAATGTCGATCTATCTCAAGATGATGCATTGGAGTTTCTGAACTACCACACCGGACGTGGCCGTACAAATTCTTCATTGGATTCGGACCAATTAGAAGTTGGTAACCGCCAAACAAGAACACTTTTCTTGGTGCATTGAAACAATACAGCATCAGGAACGGGGTTAACTACACTATGGTTAAATCAAAGCTCGATAGGTACGAGGCGAAGTGTGCTGTGCAAGACGGCACATGTTCATGGAAAATCATGGTGTCGTTGAGGAAAAGGACGGGGATGTGGGAGGTGAAGAAGTACAAAGGTCCGCATACATGTCTTACCGATACAGTACCACTATGTGTTCAATGATTTCGAATAACACTAATATTATGTAATGTTGCATTATTTAACGTACTTCGTTGACAGGTGTAACACAAGATCATCCGAGGATGGATTCAGACATGTTGGCTGATTTAATAATCCCGACGGTGAAGGCCGATCCCAAAACTACAAAGGCTTACCTTAATTGGCAATATTCGTAGCTAAATGGGGTACACGCCTCTTATAGAAAGGCTTGGATAGCCAGCGAAGGCGTTGGAAAAGTTGCACGGTCGGTGGGACGCTTCATATAATGAAGTGTGGCAGTGGTGTAAGGTGCTGGAGAGATATGTCCCAGGCAGCACAACAGACATTGAAACGGAATCGGCGTACTACAACGATCGTCTGCTCCGTGGATGCGCAGTGTTCAAGCACCTGTTCTGGACATTTAAGCAATGCCGAGATGCTTTTACATACTGCAAGCCATTGGTACAAATTGACGGTACCTTCATGTATGGTAGATATACGCGCCGGCTATTGCTAGTCGTGGCACAAGACGGTACGTGGGAGAATCCTTCCGATTATGTTCGCAATAACACCGGGAGTCGGTGATGACTAGGACTTCTTCCTATCTAGGTTAAGGAGGCATGTCCGCCTCAACCCGACATATCGTTATATCGGATCGGGGCCTGGAATACTTGCGGCAATAGAACGACAGGAAGCATGTGGCATCGCACACACCATCGATATTGCTCGAGGCATGTGGCATCCAACTACTATGGGCAACACCGATCTAAAAGATGAAATAGCAAGTGATCGATATGGGTATGAAATTTCTATTAATATAATTTCTTTTGAAATTTTCAATTTATTCGCAATTGAATAGTGGTATGTAATATTCGATATCAACGTATATTAGCGGGTACGAGATCAATAAAGACCGCTTTCACGAGATGTTGGCGGTTTATGCGAAGATAACGCCAAGGCGCAGAGTACCGTGCAATATTCCTTTTGAACAAGTGGACACAAGCATATGACGGCGGCCTACGATATGGTCATATGACCACAAACCCGGCCGAATGCATAAATTACGTGCTAAAGGAACCCGTCATCCGCCGATTCACAGACGGTTTTATGAGAGACATATTTTCATTTAGCGGCACTATTTCCTAAGAGAGCAATGAGTTATCGAGGGCGATGCAATAAGGCCATGTATGGAGCCCGGGTCTTGCAAGAAATTAACCGTGGAAGGCACGGCGAACACTATGCACACAGCTTGTCACGACCATGACGACTATGGTTTCGTGTCACGGAGTTTGACAGACCGAACCAAGGTATTGTTGGCGGGCATTATCATGTACACTTGACAAATAGGACATGCGACTGTGGGATATTT
The DNA here is from genome assembly GCA_025506655.1 of Gossypium rotundifolium. Classification (NCBI taxonomy): domain Eukaryota; kingdom Viridiplantae; phylum Streptophyta; class Magnoliopsida; order Malvales; family Malvaceae; genus Gossypium; species Gossypium rotundifolium. The sequence goes on along the minus strand of CP106731.1, from coordinate 39,568,866 downwards.
GATGCACTTCGTTACCCATGTGCTCATGTACTTGCGGCTTGTCATAATCTTCGTCTTGACCCCATGAGCTATGTCGACGAAGTCTACAAATTAGAAAACATGTACAACGTGTGGAGACACGTATTCCACCATCCCGATGAACATAAGTGGCCATCGGTATCGCTTGCACCGTATAAGTCATTGTTTGGATAGAGAATTGAGACGAAACCAAAAGGTCGACCTTCCTCGACTAGAATACGCAACAATATGGATATCCGAGAACCGACCAACCAAAGTCGGCGGTATGGGTGGTGTAGGAACCCGAGCCATACATCTCGCTCGTGTCCAAATCGGACTAGTTGATCGTGTTCTTAGCTTGTTTGTCTCTTCTTTGGCTATGTAATTTCGCTTTTTTGGAGGAAAACGAAATTAAATCATTTCTATCTTATCAAAGATATTAAAATTAAAATAAAAAATTAAAATACAAAACAAATAAAAGTAAACTCAATTTTTATTATATAAAAAATTAAATTTAAAAAATTAAATAAATTAAAAAATTAAATTATAAAAAAAAAACAAACTCAAATTGTATTAAATATATTACAACTTAATTACAAAAAAAACCAAACCTATTTTGTCAAAGTTATTAAAATTAAATAAATTAAAAAATTAAATTTAAAAAATTGAATAAATTAAAAAATTAAATTACAAAAAAAAAGCTCAAATTGTATTAAATATATTACAACTTAATTACAAAAAAAAAAACTCAAATTGTATTAAATATATTACAACTTAATTACAAAAAAAACCAAACCTATTTTGTCAAAGTTATTAAAATTAAATAATTTAAAAATTAAATTTAAAAAATTAAATAAATTAAAAATTAAATTACAAAAAAAACAAACTCAAATTGTATTAAATATATTACAACTTAATTACAAAAAAAACCAAATCTATTTTGTCAAAGTTATTAAAATTAAATAATTTAAAAATTAAATTTAAAAAATTAAATAAATTAAAAAATTAAATTACAAAAAAAAAACTCAAATTGTATTAAATATATTACAACTTAATTACAAAAAAAATAAACCAAACCTATTTTGTCAAAGTTATTAAAATTAAATAAATTTAAAAATTAAATTTAAAAAATTAAATAAATTAAATAAATTAAATTAGAAAAAAAACAAACTCAAATTGTATTAAATATATTACAACTTAATTATAAAAAAGATAAACTCAAATTGTATTAAATATATTACAACTTAATTACAAAAAAAAACCAAACCTATTTTGTCAAAGTTATTAAAATTAAATAATTTAAAAATTAAATTTAAAAAATTAAATAAATTAAAAAATTAAATTACAAAAAAAACAAACTCAAATTGTATTAAATATATTACAACTAAACCAAACCTATTTTGTCAATTAAATTAAAAAATTAAAAAAAAAAACAAACTCAAATTGTAAACCAAACCTATTTTGTCAAAGTTATTAAAATTAAATAAATTAAAAAATTAAATTACAAAAAAAAAAAAACTCAAATTGTATTAAATATATTACAACTTACTTACAAAAAAAAAACCAAACCTATTTTGTCAAAGTTATTAAAATTAAATAATTTAAAAAATTAAATTACAAAAAAAAACTCAAATTATATTAAATATATTACAACTTAATTACAAAAAAAATAAACCAAACCTATTTTGTCAAAGTTATTAAAATTAAATAAATTAAAAAATTATATTACAAAAAAACTCAAATTTTATTAAATATATTACAACTTAATTACAAAAATTAAACCTTAATTACAAAAAATTAAACTCAAATTATATATTAATTTACAATTACTCAAATTAGGGGTTTAGGGTTTAGTGCGGATCTTGGGGTGGGAACCAAGTGCCACACGAGGCGATTAAGCGATTCTGCTACTGGATTCCTCCTTCTTCTAGCTTTCGGCGGGGGTCGTGGAACCTCAGGCGGGGAATCCGGTCCCTCCGGCAGTGGGTCTAGTTCTGGGTGTTGCGATGATGACCCACCTTGATAAAATAATGACCCCGGAGGTGTTTGCATAAACCACGGCGGGGGTGACTGCATCCCGTACGGTGAAGGAGCCTGGTAGAAAGAACTGCTCCCCGACGGCACCTCCTCTAATCCCACACCCGATGTCGGCCTCACGATCGGCTGGCTAAAAGGAGTTGTCGGGAACGGACTCGAACCCGGCCATGCATTCCAACCTGGGGGGACTAGAAAAAGGAAACATATATGGGTTAGGAGGATACATGTAAGGGGCAGGGTACGCACCTGGCATAAACTGTGGACGCTGTGTTGTCGGTGTTGTCAGCTGAACTGATGGGCTCGGTGATTGTATAGGCGCTGTTGATGGGCCCGGTGATTGTGTAGGCACTGTTGTTGGGCCCGTCTCATCACCCCTTCTCCTTGAATGTAAAGGGGCCCGACGTTCCCTTTGCTCGTGAATTTGCCGTCGCCTCTCTTCACCGACAACAGATCTGACTTGCCATGGATTCTAAACCATGGCATGTACTCCAAGACGCACGCTAACTCAGAACTACGATCGGTTCCGGTTAGGTAAAAAGTCATACCGGTTCTCCCATCGTCTCGATATGTTCGACCAAAATATTGGCCAATCCGTGTCGCCGCCAGTAAGTCCACACTATGCTCATCATCGAGCACCTCAGGAGCCACGAGAATCGGTTTGAATCCAAATTGCCGCATAACTCGATTTGATGGTGCATCTCCACGGTCCCGTAGGTGATTAGCGGAACCTTAACGTGCTAACTGCTCGGATTTTGGAGGAACTCCCGAATTCTTGCCTCAATTTCGGGATCCTCGTCTGGTGTCCATTGAAACTATATTATCATTACCAAAATATTAGTTATATACATAAATACTAAATTATAATAACGAAATTGACACTTACTTGTGATTAAGTTTGTTCCAATAGGAGTCAGATATCCTCAAGCGAGTCATGTATTCCAACATGACTTGTCGGATGGTTCCACCTAATTAAATAAACTTTTAGCATGCAATTATACTATAAATCTACGACATAATTGTAAAATATAATATTAAATTTATCTCGTTATCAATGGGAATGAATATGGTCGGTCGAGTCGAGGGGCGTAAAATGGAAATCGAAACCATACCCATGACTGCAGAGTGATAGGCAACCTTCGATTTTTGCTTTATCCGGCACCGTCGCCTCGCACATCTCTCGGTACAACCTCGATAGCACGGCAGACCCCAACTCAATTCACCGGCTGCTCTGAAATCAACAAGTTTCAGGAGCCATCTCAGGTGGACGAGGTTTCTAGAGAGGTCCCATCATATAGCCTCCAATTATCTGAAGTATGTATGCCCGTGCATACCCTATTCTTTCATCTTCAATCGAATCTTCATTCGGCGCGGAATGTGTCTCGTAACCAAACCATATCGATCCGACCTCCTTGCAATTTATCCGGAATGGCACCGGAGCTCGTAGCATACGGCCATCCAATCGAGAGATGTTACGGACCGGTGACTATCGACCGAATCCAGTAATCCCAATCTAATCGCACATCTTCTAAGGTGATGGTACACTCTCGCATGGCGGATGGAAAGTGTGCGTCTCGGTCTCCACCTCTCTATCAACGCTACCGATCAAAACGGGTCCAACTTGAACCCCTACCTATCGTGGCCACGTGCCAAAAACCCGCTTCCCGTAGGTAATTCTCGATCAATGGCGATGGGGGACCAGGCATGTTGCGAATATAACATTGCAACACCCGATCTACGCATCGTTTAAAAATAATAAAATTCAAAATTAATTAAAAATTACATAATTAAAAAATTTAATAATATTGAAAAATTAAAATTCAAACTTACCATTTTCAATTCTTTGGACGCCAATGTGATTCTTTGTCTAGGCGATGTAAATCCCGACCATTGTACTCGATAAAGAATTTTAAATTTTCCAAAAAATAAATATATTAAAAAATTATAAAGGGCTTTTTCAGTAAATGATAGAAGACTATTTTGAAATTTAAGCGTAAATTTCAAGGGCTTTGAGAGAAACTTGAGAGAAAATTGAGAGCAAATTGAGAGAAAATTGAGAGAAAATCGAAAGGATTGAAGTGTGAAAAAATGAAGGGTTGGGGTATTTATAGTTTTTTTTTACCGTTGCTTTTTTGACCGTTAGGGTCCAACGGTCAAATTTTTGATTCTTGACCTAAAAGCGCGTCCATGAGGGCGCTTTAGGCCACCTCAAAAAGCGCACCGTGGGATCGTTTTTTTGAGGTGGCCTAAAGCGCCCCATGGACGCTGCTTTAGCCTTCCCCAAAAACGCTACCGACGTGGACGTGATTTTTGGGAAAATTACCCTTCCGGTCAATATTTTTAAAACCCATACTTTTCCGATAATTTTAATTTTTTGGTATTTTGAGATATTTGCCCAAGTTATTTGTTTTATAATTTAATTTATTTTTTGTATTTATTTTTAACATAACGTTGAATTTTCGAATAGAATATTCACTATCACATTGAACATTTTAAAATATAAGTATCATATTAAATATTTTTTAATTTAAATATTTTAAACATTTTATGAAAATATAAATATTAAATGTGAAATTATTCTTAAAAAGCTTCACTTGAGAAAGAGAAATATATGAAAAAGAAAAATTGTTGTTGCAAATGTGATTATTATGAATTATGTGTTTGAAAAATATATATATTATATTCACATAGCACCTAAAAATCTTTGTAAACATTTTGACGTGTTTAAGGATAGATTTATTTGTTTTAAATATTTAATAAGAGTGAGAAAATATTTTAAAACAAAATCTACTACTGAAGTAAAAGAAGAGTAACAACAAAAAAATATTATACATTAAATTATATGACTTTTATAAATATTTTAATTTTAAAAAATTATCTACAATCCAAATTTTCTAGCTCTGCCCTACATAGAATGGCGTCAGTTTTAATATAATTTCTAACTATTTTAATATTCTGATGTTGCATTTAATTTAGTTTCAAGAAATTAAAATTATTTTAAAATAAAAAAACCGTCATTGTGGCTACAGTTCGTGTCTTGGGGCACTTCCACATTAGTTTCATTCAGAGCCAAATCCAGGATTTTACTTTAAGAGGGATAAAACTTTTAAATCTGAATGACTTTTTTTTAATGTGAAAAATATTTATTTTTCTTAAATTTTTTGTCAAATAAATTAATTTAATATTTTTAAAAAATATAAACAATTTAATTGTAAAAAATTAAAAGAAAAAAATCAAATGGTATAAAATTAAATATTTGTTTCAATATGCAAAAAAAAAAAAAAACTAATACTATACTAAAAGTTTCATTAATATCATTATAATTCCAAAAATTAAATTTAAAAAACTTGACATTAGTCCTATTTCTCAATACTAGACGTCCTAAATTGCACCATCTACTTTTTCATAAAATCGAACTCATTAATAATAGAGTTTGTTAAAAATTCTCGAGCTATCTCTTTTTCAATGTATGCTACTAAGTTTTGTCTTCACAATTTTCATGGCTAAAAATGTTCAGTCGGTTGTTGCAGTAGACACAGGAAGAGTTAGCACAAGACGAATAATTCTATCAAGAAGAGGGTAAATACTTGACTTATTTATTTTAGCTAGCACTTGGCATAACTCGGCAACTGTAAAAGTTTTCTACAACTTCGTGCTTTAATGAGCATTAAGTTGAAAATACTCCAATTGAATTTTCATGTGTAGCTTTTTTGCTCCGTAAAATTGTCCGAATAAAAATCATTCATAAGCTTACAGATATCTTTCACCCAAAAAGCTTTGCAATTATCGCGTAGATCTAAAGCGGAGCTAAGGACAAGTAACTCCAGTGGAGTTAAATCAATTAATTTTAGAATTTGTCTTTAAAGTTCATATTGAGCCTCTAAATTTAGTCTTTCGAGACCTATCATACATTAATATTTAATAATTATTATTAAAATTATATAATTAAAAACTAAAAAATATTTTGTTAATATAAAATATAATCTTATAGCTGAAGAGGCGAATTATATAAGATACAATTTGACCAAAAAATGAATATTATACAATATAAACACCAAACCTAAAAAAATGATCATTTATATAAAAAATTTAAAAATCTAAAAATTCTAAAAGGGAGACCGCACCCGCACCTCTGGATCCATCCCTGGTTCCATTATCATCTTAAGGTAAATCAATGCCATTTTCAGAAGATTCCATCACCATTCTCGTCTTTCCACAATAAAAACATAAAATCTCAGTTATACACAATCTAACAATGAAACCATATGAAATAATAGCATGAAAGCATTTTTTTGGGAGTTCAAGAAAACATGGATCATATTGATAAAATAAATAAATTAAATAGTTAGCTATATATATGCCTTGTAAATTTATGCTCATATGAATTGCTATCCAAGCATAAACTAAATGGATACAAGAAAAGCAGTTTTGGATCTTCCTACTTTTTACTATACTATCTGGAAACTGTTCAATGCAAAATTTTACAGAAATTGGGCAACCAAATAATAACAAGAGCTAATTAGATAATTTGAGTATAAATGTGGGTGGCAACCTCCCCAAATAAACTGTTATCTGCAGAGTAAGCAACCCATTGTGTGGACTAACCTTTCAGATTAAGGGTCAGTTTAATAATGCTTTTGAGAAGTACTTTTGAAAAGTGCTGTGAAAAAGTACTTTTGATAAGTGCTTTTGAAAAATTTAAGTGTTTAGTATTGTTGTCAAAAAGTAATTTTAAGAAATAAAATGTCCATTTTAGATATGATATTATAAAGTAACAAATATGTATTTAAATAATATTCAAATTAATTAATATTATGATATTTTAGCAAAAATATAAAAATAATTTATTATAATTTATTGTTAATATTTTAATATATAATATTAATTTTAAATATTTGTAAGTAATTAATATTAATTATTTATTAAATTTAATTAAAATATATAAATTATATTTAAATATTTAAATATAATAATTAAATATTTGTAATTAGATATAAACACAATTGTATTATTTTAAAAATTATTTTTATTTTAATGCTTTTAACACATTTATAAAACTCATATTAGATATTAACATAACATAGAAAACATAAACTTAACAAATTAAAATATTACATATATTTGGATTAAAGTTTCAAAAAGGAATAATATTTATATACCAAATATAAATACTAAAAATTTTACAATAGCATTTACAATTTAAAGTGAATTCATTAAACTAGAAGCTATAGCATCTCTTGTTAATTCCATTTCAAAACCACTTGAATTGCTTGATTCACCGTCATCATCACCATCATCATCGTCGTCGTCATCATCATCACTTTCTCGACCATGCACATTTTCTGAATCAATAAATCAAGTCACCAAAAGGTACCTCAAGTTGCATTAACTCGCAAACGAGGCTAAGATCTGCTATAGATGGTTGGTTCCCATCTAGCAAAAACGTCCATTACCCTTGAGCCAAAAGGACTCTAGCTTTGAAAGAGATGAGGACAAAATTATCTCAGCTTTAGCAGCTGCTTGTGGATTCAATGGACGGCCAAGTATAGGTGCTATTGTAGTATTGAAAACATATGGGGCTGAAAAGAGAATCATCGAGTTCAAAAGCCTATCTTACCTAAGGAAGGGAACATTTATATGCATAACAACATAGCCAAGCATATGTCATTAAGCATTTATCATAGGAGATGACGAAACCACATAGACAACGAAAAGTGAATTTGAGTTGCACACACAGTCAAGCACAATCATTTATTGATGTGAAGATGCCAAAACTAAAGAATGGAAGGAATTTAGCATCCTGATAGTCTAATATTGTAATTATGGGAAAAGAAGTGCACAAATCTGATGCTTGAAATGCCAATCCAGAGAAAATGTTGTTATAGTAATGGGATTGATCCAGAAGGGGTAACAACATGTCATAAAGTAAGAATCGTGATAAAAGCAATATTGTCCTACACTATCAATCACCATTCATCAATCGTTTAAATAGTTTGATTCTTTTCAGTTTTAGTTATACACCTGCACCACAACGTAAGTTGGAGTGATGCCAATCCAACACCGAGTGTATCTTACTTCTCTTGAAAACATCAGCTGGATACCTTAAAACACGGATGAGCAAATTTGTTAAGAATTGAGTTGCAGATCAAACTGAACTTGGAATGTGCGAAAAATACATTTGAAAATCAAGTGGTTAGAATTAGAAACCACATAAGTTCAAGTAAAACAATAATCCAGAGCACATAGACATCCACAAGTAAAGTCAGATGTCATAAGATCCTTCTAGCATTAACACTGTGCCATTGATATACCACTTATGTTATTCAACTATCCATGTGAAAATAGTGATGTAGCATTGGATGTAAGCAATAGAATAAAGAAGCTTAGCAAGGAACTCCAAAAAGTAATCATGGAAGAAATTGTATCAACAGACATTATCCCTATCCATGGAATGTAAGCTGAAAGAGAAAGCAATCGCACTTACCAATGGTCTGCAACTCCAAGAAATGCGCAAGCAAGATAGATAAGAATGGCATGGCTGCAAAAATTTATATATATTGAATATGTAGGAAACCTTTGAAATGAGGGGAAAAAGCAAGGGTAAACTAAATACTCTTCAAATACCTTTCAAACAACTTAAATCTTCCATCAGCTATGGCAGGCAATTGTTTCATGGGATTTATATCTACAACAAAATAATTGGAATAATTTCATGACACTAATAATTAATTATAACTCGAATGGTGAATTAATTAAAAATGAAACAATACCTGCGAATTCAGGAGTTAAATGATGACCCTTCGATATAAGTATTTTGATCTCCTCATAGTCTATACCATTTAACCTAAATATACAGAAAAGAAAAAAGGAAAAATTTAAAGAAAGAGAAAAACACCCAGAATAAGATAGTTGAAAATCAGTAAAAGAAATTAAATTTACTTGCAGAAGATGATGACAGCACGACATGGCTGAGACATTCGATCTGCATATACTTTCAGCTTCATTCCCCCCATTTTTTCTATCTATTTTGGGTTTCTGCCTTTGTTTTTTTACCCTCCTCTCTCCCCTCTCACCTGCTGCCTTATTGGGATTGGCTATGGATAAAAGTTGGTCGCTTTCAGAAGATGCAAATAGAAAAAAAGGTTTAAAAAACTCACCGGTGGAATTGTGGAAGAAATTGTAGAAGAAAAATCAGTGAACAATTAAAGAGAAGAAGAAGAGAAGAAAAAGATGAACTCACCTGTGAAGGAGAGGAACAAAGAACCAGAGGAACAAAGAACTAGAGGAAGAAATTTCTGCTGAAAAAAAAAAGTAATGTCTATTTGTGAAAAAAGGGAAAAGGTTAAACAAGTAAAATACCAGCCCTAAAAGCACTTCTGGTTTCATCTATAAAATTTTCTCAAATAAGTTAAAATTTTTTCTGCACTGGTGTGTGTTCTTTATTACTTTTCAGGGAAAAGCACTTTTTAATAGAAAAACTCATCTGAAAATCAATGAAGAATACAGCCTAAAGGATACTTGAAAATTCCACTACTATCCTCTTTTGTTTTTATTTCATCACTTACTATTTATTTTCTTTAGAAACTCATCAATCATTATTTCATACCCATATTTCAATGTATTTTTATATTAATTAATTTTATTTATTTTTAATTATATTTGTAATAAATTTTAATTATTTTCTTTTGTATCCTTTCTCTTTTGTTTTATACTCACGCTCCTTTCATGGGTGAATTACTCAACAATACTAATCTTCTACAAAAATTATCAGATTAGGTAAGTTTTTTTGAAATTTATCGATTAGGCTGATTTTAAAGGAAGAAGGAAAACACATCCAGCTACATGTTCTCAACGATTTGGCAGGAAAACACTTCTAGCTGGACGCGCTTTCCTACTCAGTCAACAAAGTGCATCCAGCTGGACACGTTATCCTTCTCTCTCCACAGTTTTCGCTAAAGGTGTTTAGGGTTTTTTTAGGGTTAAGATTTAAGGTTCTATTAAGGGTTTTTGTTTAGGGTTTGTAAGGATTTTTGGAGTTTAAGGTATAAGGTTTAGGTCCCAAAATATTATTTTAGGAAACTTTTTTTATTTTTAACATTTTATATATTCTTAAAATTTTTTATAATATTTATATTTGGTGGAAAATATAAATTTTAGAATTGTTATAAATATTTTGAGTTTTAAAAAATATTTTTAAAAATTTTGAAATTATTCGAACTTTTTTCATTATTTTGAGATCAATTTGGCAATTTTCAAAATTGATAGGTACCAAAAGGGTATTTACATCAATATGTTATTCGAATTATTCGAATTGTAAAATTTAACTCAATTTGAAATCGAAACTCAAATCACTCGATTGGATTAACTAGAAGTTCATATTTTTTTCAATTTTTTCAATTTTTTTCGAATTGAATCGAGTTTTGGTCACTTGGACTTTACGGTAGCTGGAGGTTGACCCTAAATGTTCAGGAAATATTATCCCAGGATTCCTGGATATCTAACGAGTGAGTGGCAACTTTGCAGGGGTTGAAATTGGGAGAGTGAAAATGCTACCTACAAGGCACGTTTTCAGTGACATGCCACGAAAAAGCACTGAAAACGTGTTGATCTGCCGTAATATGGTGTAGCAGATTAAACTAGTTTTCGCACTTGAAGAGCTTGAATACAAGCATTTTCATTATGCTTTAGTTAAGTTTTCATAATTTAGTTTAGATTCAATAAAAAGTGTATTTTGAGTCTTTTATTAACCTTAGGAGCCGAATGAGGCCTAAAGGCGAGCAAATATACTTAGTGAATGTACAGAAGACCATTCGAGAGCTATAAACTCAATACTGATCGTTGAGTTGCAACATGGGATGTTCGATGTTGCAACATAAGGAGTAGAATGCAAGAATCTCAAGACTGCCTTCGGTGTCGCGACACACCCCTAAAACTATCCTGAAGCTAGGCATACTGCCTTTGATGTCACGACACAGGCACTAGGGTGTCGCCACATCAATCTTGTACGGGAAATACTTACGAGCCAGGGGCGTTTTGGTCCATATAATCAAAATGTAACGCCCTAAATTTTGGGCCTAGAAGTTTTGGGATTTGAGCATAGGAACAGTGAGGAGGCTGCACATATGTGTTTAGTCGTGCAATTTAGTGGCAGAATGGGCCTACTGGTTTGGTGGGTAAGTGGAGTGTTAGTGTACCTTGAGGACCTGGGTTTGAATCTTGGTGTGTGCATTTTGGAGAGGCAATTTATTTTGTTTTGTTTTATTTAATATTTTTAAATATTCAATGTTATTTTTATTTTGATTCTTATTTTTTTTTGGGGCGGGACGTTCTCTTCCATTTTCTTTTCTTTTTGCTTTGACTTTTTTTCCGTTCTTTTGGAAAATGGTTTCACTATGCATACTTCAAGGATTCTCGCTTCTCCGTCGTCGAATCAGGTGTGGGATTCGAACCTTGATAACTTTTCTTTTGTTTTGCAAGTAATTGTTTTGGCTTTTCAAAAGAGTGTTTTAACTCCTTGGTTTGGGAATTTTGATGGCTGAAAGGGAGTGCGATACTCTATTTTTTGATATATTTTTGATGTTGCTAAGGTTGGGGATGTATTTGGTGGCTAAAGCGACATTTTTGGGGCTGTTTAAGGGTGGTTTTATGACCATCTCGGTGGCCACACGGGTGTGTGTCGACTCACACGGCCGTGTAAAATTAGGTATTAGGGTTTTCAAGCTGAATTGGGTGCCACATGTTCGTGTGGCCGATTTGGAGATTTTTTTTTATTTTCACACGGTCGTGTCCCTTGGTCACGCGGGCGCGTGAGTTTGGAAATTAGGGATTTTGAGCTTTGGTGTCACATGGCCTGGTCACGCGGGCGTGTGAGTTTGGAAATTAGGGATTTTGAACTTTGGTGTCACATGGCCTGGCCACACGGTCGTGTGACTGATTTGGGGATTTAGGGATCCCACACGGGCATGTGTTTTGGGACACACGAGGGTGTCTGGCGGGCACAAGGGCGTGTGAGATCCTCACACGATCGTGTCTACCCTGCACTTGATTTTAGCAAAACTGGACAATGAGTTACACGGCCTGTTCACACGGCAGTGTCTTTACTTCACACGGGCGTGTGCCTCTGTCACACGGCCGTGTGCCTCTCTTCACACAGGCATTTGAACCCCCACACGACTTGGATTGTCCCACACGGTAGGGGCACATGGGCTTGTGGCCCTATCTCGTCAAATATCGATTTTAGGTCAATTTAATTGTAATTGTGACTCTGTGTGTTTCAACCCTTGGCTAAGCTTTAGTAAGGGTAACTAGGACTGTACTGGCTTCGGTTTAGGTGACATTCGTGATTGTTTGCGTAACATGTTTGATTCTAAACTCGGTTGACGGGGTGTGTGTATGCAATATGGTTTTGTCTGATTGTCTGATTAGGCGTCACTGTTTTGCGAGGTTACATTACCGTTGAATCTTAATTTGGGTAGATGAGTATTCACCTTTCTGATTCTAACTGACTGGATGTGAGTTCTGTCTCTGAATGACTGTCTGTAACCTTGTACTTTGATTCTGATCATCTGTTTGCATACATACATATGCATATAATCTTTTTGGGTGGGATTGTGGAGAGAAAGAAGACTAAATCTGAACTGAACTGGCAACTGATCTGTTGGTTGTTAGCCACTAATACCCAGAGGGTCGTGGGCAGTCCCAATACCCTGAGGGTCGTGGACTTTACTAGTATAGTGATTTACCGCATTACACTGTACCGCTTATACGTCAGCTTTACGTATCATCACTATTTGATCGGGCAGTTTATACTATATGTTTGTACCGTGATTTACCGCATGGCACCGTACAGCTTATTGTTAGCCCCAATACCCAAAGGGTCGAGGGCAGACCCAATACCCTGAGGGTTGTGGACATTATTGAGTGTAGGGTTGGATGGGCTTTATGAGGTCCTATGTGGAGTGATTGGTTGGATGAGCTCAAACAACTTTTATGTGGAGTGGTGAGGGTTGGAGAGATGTATGTTGGCTGGATTGGTGGGTGGGTTTTATAACTGAACAGCATTCATACGCATTGGTCTGATTGTCCTGATTGACTGAAAAGTACCTATGTCTGTGTTCACTTTGTGAACTCTGAATGTTTTGTCTGACTGATAGTAATTGTGACTGTTTGTGAGTTGTTGTGGCTTGAATTGTAATAACTATCAGAACTTCTGTTTTAAGCGTACCATCTGGATTTGTACAGTGCTTTAAGTATGTTCTTCTTTTAAACTGTTTTCTGGCTTTTTGTATCTGATTCTATAGTTAGACGGTTTTGATCTCACACTAAGCTCGAGTAGCTCACCCCTTCTTCTTTTTCCCCTTTCAAGTACCCTTCTGAATTTTGACGCTGGGCTCGGTATGCAGAGGTCTCAAACGGTCATGGTTTCAAAAGAGTATTTCGGTTCTATTTTTTAAATTATATTTTGATTATACTGTTTTCGAGCTGTAGGGTTTTATAAGATTATGGTACAGTTTCCACTTGAGATTTTCATTTGTACATTTATTCTGGTTATTTTTCATACTTAACGATAGCTTGATCGTAAGGACTTTTAACGATTAAATATTTGTGGTGCGTAAAGATTTGAATGGTTTTCGGAAATGAGATTAAGATTGACTGGTTTTGTAAAAAATTTTCCCATGATCTCTTCAGTGATCAATGTAGCATCTTGAGTTCAGTCTAAACTTCTAGGCCGAGTTTAGGGTATTACACAAAAGTTAAATACGAAAGTGTACCACCCTAAACCCGAATCCGTCACCGAAATAGAGTTGCAAAGCATTACTAGAGTTTTCAGAACATTTACAGATAATCATGTCAATTATTGTTCATTTCTGAGATTACTCATAACGTCCCTTAAATTGACCCTCAAGGCCCTATATGAGCTTTAAAATCGATTCGGGACTTAACTAGGAACTCTAAAAATTTTTTGTGAAATTTCAAAAATTTTCCAAGTTACAGAGTTCACACGCCTGTGTGGTCTAAGGGACACGCCCGTGTAACCCTAGAACACGCCCGTGCTACAGGCCGTGTTTAAAACTAGGTAGCTCTCTGACTTGTTCCACACGGCCAGCCATACGCCCATGTGCTAGTCCGTGTGGTTAATTAAATTTTTTTAAAATTAGGTGCAGGTTTCACACGGCCAAGACTCACGCCCGTGTTTCAGGCCGTGTAGTACACACGGCTGAGACACACGTTCGTGTCTGTAAAAACTCGATTTAGGGGCTAGACGGAACAGTGATCTCAAAATTGCTAATTCGAGGATTGAGAAGATTATTTTCATTTATTTTATGTGTGATAACATGTTTATAAAGATGTACGAAAATTTTGGTGCCTTAATTTTAACAATTTCTAGCTAAATGGTGGAAAAGGACTAAATCGCATAAAGTGCAAAAGTTCCATTCTATAAGTTCCATTCTATAGGCTAAAGGTACCAAATAGCCATGAAATATTAATTGGAGGTATTTAAAGTGCAATTAAGCCAATAATAAAGGGTTGGCCGGCCATGTAGACAAGAGGGGACAAGAGCTTTTAAATTTGGTCAAAAGTTGGTGGCTTAAGTTGATATTTTATAATAAAATAAAGAAAGGAAAAGATATCATCTTTTTCTCTCTTTCTTCTCCACCGAAAGTTGCAGCAAACAAGGGGTGTTTGAAACTCAAAATTTTAGCAACTCATTTCCTCCTCAAATCAAAGAAAACGAGTTTCGGACCTAGAACGGATGAAAAGAGAAATGTGGGCAAATAGTCCTTTTCGGCTATTTCGACAATAAGGTAAGTTCATGTACGATTATTGCGACTATGTATGAGATAATTTAATATTCCAATGTTGTATGGAAAGTATTAATATTCCAATGTTGTATGGAAAGTAGATTTACACTGTGAATGTATGAAACATCCTTGATGAGATGTCAAAAGAATTGAATTTAAGAGTAACGAAAAATGTATATAGAATGATATGATGATGGTTAAAGTCTCGAGTAAGACCATATTGGAATATTGTATTGGTGTAGGAGTTCGTATAAGATCATGATAAAGACATGTCATTGATAAGTTTATATGTGAAAGACCCTATTGGGGGTATGATGTCGATGAGAATTATGTGTATGAGACTCAAGAGAGTTATTTAACAATTTGAATGTAGGTGGTTGTACCACGAGAAGTACAAGTTAGTGTTAAAACTGAATTAAGATGAATTCAATATATGATGAACCCCTAGTGGGATATGTGTTATTAATGCACTTTAGTTGCATGAGATAGATTTATGTTGTACTGTGTGAATACGAATGAGTATCGTAGAAAGTCAAGTAAGAATGATAGTAAGTGAGGATGTTCACGGATGAAAATTTGAATTTGTGAATGTATAGTAATGGTGAGCTTGTGTAAATGCACCACATTGATGGCTGTTGATGGGCTATGTGTGTTACCATCAACTATATCATTATCGGTGGGCTGTGTGCGTTACCACCTGATATGTTAGAAATCGATGGGCTGTGTGCGATACCATTGCTTAGAAATGATTGGTGAGCTAAGTGCGAAATCACCATGAATATTAATGAATGGTGGGCTGTGTGCGATACCACCCGATTAGAGATTCGATTGTTGGCTAAGAGCAAAACCACTGAGAGATTAGTGGTATGAGCAACTTATTTAGATGGTTGATGTATGTTTTTATGTGATTAAATAGTGATTAGTGCAGGAATGAATACTATCCAGTACGAGCAGTTGGCTGGTAACAGGGTAAGAGTGTGGTAAAATATTGAATGAGTAAGTTTCAACAATGGTTGAGTAAGTAACCATGAGCTCATGAGAAAAGCTTATTATAATAACTTGTAGTCATGGATATTCAATGAATATCAATGTTTGTCAGTTTATGCAGATGAATTACTAAGCGTTATTGCTTACTCCTCTTCTTTTCTCATCTCTTATAGGTTTCTTTAGCTAGCTCGGGTTAGAGATCACCGGAGATGTTTTCACACTATCATGCAGATCCTTGGTATGAGGTATTAAGTCCTATTAAGTCATGGCATGTATAGGGCTAGAATTTAAGGTTGGTTAAGTTGTGGTTAAATGTGCTTAATTGTGTCGGCCTAAGAGGATTCATAGTTTAAACGTGTATGGCCATTAATAATGGGTTGAGTTGTTGTAATTGTATGGGAGGAAAACCTTATTTTCATGAATCAAATGTATAAATTCATGTGTTTTAGTTGATGAATTGGGATTTTATTGGATTAGTATATGTATGTATGCTTTGAGAGTGGTAAGTAGACTTGGTAAATAGCTTCTAAGTGTCCACACGGCTAGACACACGGGTGTGTCTAGGCCTTGCGTACCCTACACCTTATTATTATTAGAAAGAATAGACCACGGGTGAATCCCACGGCTGTGTGCATGAGCCGTGTATGACACACAGTTTGAGCATGGGCGTGTGCCCAAGCCGTGTGGACCAAGTCAGTAGCTCCCCACAGGCGTTGGACATGGGGTGCCTTAGAAATACATGGGTGTGCCCTTGAACTAACAGGACATGTACCTTGGCCGTGGAGCATTTGGCAGAATGCTCGAGTTTTATGCACGGTTTAGGGACATGGGCGTGTGTGTCTACACACGGGCATGCACGGGCGTATGAACCCAGAATAAAAGAGAAAAATTTAAGAATAGAAAAAGCTCAGTGATAGTATCGAGAGTCCTTGAGAATATGGGCGAGACTTCGTATGTCAAAAATGAAGTTGTAAAGGTGGTTTAAGTGAGTAGTCACAATAAGCCTAAGTGGCGTCATGAGGCTTTAATACGGTAACGCGTAGAACCCAGGCAAGGGGTGTTACATTTAGTGGTATCAGAGCTATGGTTTAGTCGGTTCTAGGACTAACCTAGCGAGAGTAAGAGTCTAGCTATACATGCCATATGTGGACCGTGATAGTGTGATGTCTCACGGTTCTAACAAAATTGTATTGTTAAGACAGTAATGATTCCAACCGAGCTAATTTCAGTAAGTTTGTACGATTTTCAAGTTTTATGAACATTTTGTTGAACTGCATGTGATGTTGCTATATGCACATTATTTCTATGAAAATGTTTAATGATCTGATAAACAAAAAAATTAATGAGATTAAGTATGAGTAAGTTTGTATGATTTCTAAGCTTTATGATTACTATCATTGAATTGCTTAGTATAATATACATTGCTATTTTGTAATGCCTATCGTTTTTGTGAACAAAGAGATTAAACATGAGTAAGGCCCGGTTGAATATGAATTCCCCAGGATACCCGATATACCACACAAGATATCATGTAAGTCTAAGGCAAGCTTGGCATTGATCAAGATATCATGTAAGTCCAAGGCAAGCTTGGCATTGATCAAGATATCATGTAAGTCCAAGGCAAGCTTGAAATTGATCAAGATATCATATAAGTCCAAGGCAAGCTTGGCATTGAGTAAGTCATCAAGGGTAAGACTTCATGCAAGCCCATGTTAAGATATGGCCTTGAAACCAAGACGAGATATCCCATGTAAGACCATATCTAGGATATGGCTTTGGCATAGAGTTATGTGGAACGAGATTCAGCATCCTTGGTTATTCATAGTAAATTCATCAGGCGAAAGAGTAAAGCTTAAATGAGATAGCAAGAAAGTTAGTAGTAAAGTTGATATTATGTCATGCTAGTCAAGGCTGACTAACAAGTATAATTCATGTTATGAATGATGATACTGAGATTATGTTTATTATAGTAAAGCATACTGATCTATGTGATCAAGTGTTACAAGTACCTTGTTTACCTTACAAGCATGAGGCTAGTAAGTGTCATGATGCATGTGAAAAACAATAAGAGTAAGTAAGCACTTGCAATTTGTGATGCCATTGTATATGTTCAAAAAAAAAATTAAAAAGTTTGATTTAGTAGGATGTAGGATATGAGTACGGTCGTTCAACGGTGAAAAGATGAATAAGACCATGGTTGACGGTGGTAATGAGAGCCAGTGTAAGACCATGTCTGGGACGTGGCATCGGCGTTGATATGTGTGCTAGTGTAAGACCATGTCTGGGACATGGCATCGGCCATATTATGAGGGTCAGTGTAAGACCATGTTTGGGACATGGCATCGACCGTATTATGAGTGCCAGTATAAGACCGTGTTTGGAACATGGTATCGGCATTAAGACAAGAGCTGGTGTAAGACTATATTTGGGATATGGCATCGGCATTGACATGAGTTCCATATAAGACCATATCAGGGATATGACATTGGTACTGACATGAGATTTCGTGTAAGATCGTAGCGAGACTATGGCATTGTGATGACATGTAAAGCAATAGCTGGGCTATGAGGAATAGATACGAGTAAGACTATAGTTGGACTATGGCAATCAAGTAAATGACGTACTCAAACCCGTAAGACATTTTCTAAATTGATAAGCATTGATAAGAGAAATTAGAGTTTAATGTGAGTACTCGAGTAAATAGTAATATAGAACTTGAGTAATTAAAGACGTTATTCTAATGTATTTGCGATAGAAACAATTGTAGCGTGATAAATGTGAAAACTCACTTGAGATGAGTTATATGACTACGAGGATATTTTATTAATGATGAATAGTAAATCATATGCATGTAGTCACGAGAGTCAAGTTAAGAGGCTTTGTGACCTCACCCTTCTTACCACCGCTGAATTATGATGAGATGTTATGAGAGTCAAATTGAGTAAGTTTGTATGTGATTAATGCAATATTTGTGTTAGCATTTTGAAAATGCTTTGTATCACATTGATACATGATACTCTACTAGGTAGAGTAATTGTTGTTGAACATGAAATTTGGAGTCCTAGAGGATTACAAAAAAAAATCATTGAGATATGAAATAGATAAAGTCCGTATAAGACCATGTTCGAGGCATGGCCTCAAACCAAGTTATGATTAAAAGACCATATCGAGGGCTTATCATTGAGATATGAAATAGATAAAGTCCCTTATTCAAGGTATAAAACCATGTTCGAGGCATGGCCTCATGAATGACGATGAAGTTATGATTTAGATGAGTCTAGAGGTAGAAATGACCATATCGAGAAAATGGCTTGAGAAATGGATATAAGGATCGTGTTATAAGACCATATTTGGAATATAAAGAGAATAATTATTCGGGTAATTTGGGAGGAAGTCCGTGATGATTCTAGTATGTTCGTGATGGGTTTTTTGAGTAGGAAGCATATTAGATTAGCGAAAAGGGATATGTGCTAGCTCTGTGTGGAGAAAAGAGTAGATTATTGTTTAAACAAGTTACGTGTATGTTCATGCATGATGGTTGAGTCGAAAACTATAGAATGAATTATTGATTTAAAATTCTAATTATTGAGTCGAAATTCTAGTCTTGAGTCATTGAGAAAGATAGTTGCCAGATTGGTAATCCGGAGATGATCCCTTTCGTATTTGTATGAGAATTAGATGTGTTGTGATGATCTATGGGAAAATTGATGAGTAGTTTTTGAAATTTTCTTGAGTAAGAATATCACATGACACTGAGATAGTGAAGACGACTTGAGCTATTACCATAGTGGGTATAGTTATTATAATACTTCACAAATGGTAGTCATAGTATAGGTGTTTAAAGGAAAGCTCCATGTTGAGCAGTGTGAGTTAGCTAGTCGGAGATATCATACTTCAGTGAGATTAATGTCAAGAGTGAGTTTCCTTTTTAGAACAGAAGAGTTCAGGAGTAAAAGGGTAAATGGTATTTTAAATAAGCTGTGAACGAGTTTATTTAAGATAATAAAATTTATATTGGATAAGATTTTCGTCGTGGATGCTTCCTCGAGATAGATTTTGAATGATGATGAATCCAGAATTTATACAGAAGTTCTGTTATAAGATTTAGTAGCAACATAATTACTAATACGAGCATAAGGAAGTACAGTTCTGTTTGTGATTGTTTTGACATTAGAATACATTTCACGACGTGATTTGATTGGTGGTCAGAAGTAGTTAACCATTAAAGGCTGATTTTTTTTAAAAGCGTACAAGTCAAGAGTGTTAAAGTCGGGGATTGCTTTAATGAGAAAGTGAGATAAAATCTTATAGATTTTAAATTTGGTTTGACCAAATTTTCCCGAGAAGGGGGATGACATTCGAGTTGTAGTAAATCGACTTATAAGGATCTGAATGATCATCTAGATTTGTGAAGAGTTCTAAATTAGTAGGTTACTAGATATAGTATATACTCAGAGGAAGAATAACCTAGGTCTCAAGTTATATTTCGACCTTGCGTATCACAGCTTAAGAACTATTGGCAAGAGAAACTTGAGGGTTAGTAGATTCGCAGTTGTGGAGAGTAGATGGAAACGTTTTAAGAATATTGGTAGTAACTCCTCCTAATAAGATTTTCGGGGACGAAAATCCCTAAGGGGGGAAAATTGTAACAACCCAATTTAGGGGCTAGAAGGAATAGTGATCTCAAAATCGCTAATTTGAGGATTGAGAAAATTATTTTCATGTTATTTTATATGTGATAACATGTTTATAAAGATGTAGGAAAATTTTGGTGCCTTAATTTTAGCAATTTCTAGCTAAATGGTGAAAAAGGACTAAATCGCATAAAATGTAAAAGTTCCATTCTATAGGCTAAAGGTACCAAATAGCCATGAAATATTAATTGGAGGTCTTTAAAGTGCAATTAGGCCAATAATAAAGGGTTGGCCAGCCATGTAGACAAGAGGGGACAAGAGCTTTTAAATTTGGTCAAAAGTTGGTGGGTTAAGTTGATATTTTATAATAAAATAAAGAAAGGAAAAGATATCATCTTTTTCTCTCTTTCTTCTCCACCGAAAGTTACAGCAAACAAGGGGTGTTTGAAGCTCAAAATTTCAGCAACTCATTTCCTCCTCAAATCAAAGAAAACGAGTTTCGGACCTAGAACGGATGAAAAGAGAAATGTGGACAAATAGTCCTTTTCGGCTATTTCGACAACGAGGTAAGTTCATGTACGATTGTTGCAACTATGTATGAGATAATTTAATATTTCGATGTTGTATGGAAAGTAGATTTACCACTATGAGTGTATGAAACATCTTGATGAGATGTCAAGAGAATTGAATTTAAGAGTAACAGAAAATGTATATAGAATGATATGATGATGGTTAAAGTCTCGAGTAAGACCATATTGGAATATGGTATTGGTATAGGAGTTCATATAAGATCATGTCAAGGACATGTCATCGATAAGTTTATATGTGAAAGACCCTATTGGGGTATAATGTCGATGAGAATTATGTGTATGAGACTCAAGAGAGTTATTTGACAATTTGAATGTAGGTGGTTGTACCACGAGAAGTACAAGTTAGTGTTAAAACTAAATTGAGATGAATTCAATATATGATGAACCCCTAGTGGGATATGTGTTATTAATGCACCTTAGTTGCATGAGATAGATTTATTGTTGTACTGCGTGAATGCGAATGAGTATCGTAGAAAGTCAAGTAAGAATGATAGTAAATGAGGATGTTCACGGATGAACATTTGAATTTGTGAATGTATAGTAACGGTGAGCTTGTGCAAATGCACCTCATTGATGGCTGTTGATGGGCTATGTGCGTTACCATCAACTATATCATTATCGGTGGGCTGTGTGCGTTACCACCTGATATGTTAGAAATCGATGGGTTGTGTGCGATACCATGCTTAGAAATGATTGGTGAGCTAAGTGCGAAATCACCATGAGTATTAATGAATGGTGGGCTGTGTACGATACCACCCCATTAGAGATTCGATCGTGGGCTAAGAGTGAAACCACTGAGACATTAGTGGTATGAGCGACTTATTTAGATGGTTGATGTATGTTTTCATGTGATTAAATGGTGATCAGTGCATGAATGAATACTATCCAGTATGAGCAGTTGGCTGGTAACAGGGTAAGAGTGTGGTAAAATATTGAATGAGTAAGTTTCAACAATGGTTGAGTAAGTAACCATGAGCTCATGAGAAAAGCTTATTATAATAACTTGTAGTCATGGATATTCAATGAATATCAGTGTTTGTCAGTTTATGCAGATGAACTTACTAAGCGTTATTGCTTACTCCTCTTCTTTTATCATCTCTTATAGGTTTCTTTAGCTAGCTCAGGTTGGAGATAGCCGGAGATGTTTTCATAGTATCGTGCAGATCCTTGGTATGAGGTATTAAGTCCTATTGAGTCATGGCACGTATAGGGCTAGAATTTAAGGTTGGTTAAGTTGTGGTTAAATGTGCTTAATTGTGTCGGCCTAAGAGGATTCATAGTTTAAACGTGTATGGCCATTAATGATAGCTTGAGTTGTTGTAATTGTATGGGAGGAAAACCTTATTTTCATGAATCAAATGTATAAATTCATGTGTTTTAGTTGATGAATTGGGATTTTATTGGATTAGTATATGTTTGTATGCTTTGAGAGTGGTAAGTAGGCTTGGTAAATAGCCTCTAAGTGCCCTACACTGGCTAACACACGGGCATGTGTCTAGGCCGTCATGCATCTCTACAACTTATTATTATTAGAAAGAATAGACCACGGGTGAATCCCACGGCCGTGTACATGAGCCGTGCATGACACACGGTTTGAGCATGGGCATGTGCCCAAGCCATGTGGACCAAGTCAGTAGCTCCCCATGAGCGTTGGACACGGGGGTGCCTTAGAGATACACGGGCGTGCCCCTAAACTAACACGGACGTGTGCCTTGGTCGTGGAGCATTTGGCAGAATGCTCGAGTTTTATGCACAGTTTGGGGACATGGGCGTGTGTGTCTACACACGGGCATGTTTCAACATGCACGGGTGTGTGAACCCAGAATAAAAGAGAAAAATTTAAGAATAGAAAAAGCTCCGTGATAGTCTCGAGAGTCCTCAAGAATATGGGTGAGACTTCGTAAGTCGAAAAAGAAGTTGTAAAGGTGGCTTAAGTGAGTAGTCAAAATAAGCCTAAGTGGCATCATGAGGCTTTAGTACAGTAACGCCTCGGGCCTGGTTCCGGAGTAGAACCCGGGCAAGGGGTGTTACAGTGTCTTTGCCCATGTGCTCAATTCTGAGCATTCTGTTTCTCGAATTTAAGATGCAGGGGACACACGGCCCAACTACACGCCCATGTACCAAGCCGTATGTCACACACGGTCTAGACACACGCCCGTGTGTCTGCGCGTGGACAAAACAAAGCCATTTCTTGCTTCATTTCTCACCCAAAATTTTACCATTAACCTGCACCAAAACTTACATCCAAATACCAACCAATCCAAGCATTGATTTTAAACAAATTTTAACATCTAATATGATATAGCATAGCATCTATACATGTTTAAATTCTTACCTTTGTTTAACCTAAACATTGAACATTATTCATTTCGACTCATAATTCTCATATTATATCAAGTATTCTATCCGTTGAATCATTGAAGTCTGATGGATATTCAATGTAACACCCCTTGCCCGTATCCTATGCCGGAACCGAGTACGAGGCATTACCAGACTTAACAATACATTTTGTCGAATTAATTAACACATATACAAAATGACTTAGTCAAGCCCCTATACATGCCATAGTTTAAATCATTTATAAATAAAGATATCCATAGATAGCTTGATAGTGTGAAGCGATCTCCGATGACCTCCAACCCGAGCTTGTTTAGTAGAACTCTGTAACATGGGAAAGAATAGGGGGTAAGCTTATAAAGCTTAGTAAGTTCACATGTAAAAATAATAAGCATTAGTAATGAATTTAGCTTACTACTAAGCTGTCATAACTTGCATAAATAATGCTAAGTTCTTACTTTCCCAACTTACTCATTTGTAGCCTTATCAAAGCCTCAACATGACAAATCCTCACAACAAGTTTTCAATTTGATACAATCATTAAATCACATGCTTATACCTTATTACTCATGTTCACATTAATCTGTCTACTTGAATCGCTGTCACTAAATTATTTATTTCTTGAGCTAAAAAGCTCCGAATTTAAAACTAATAATTTTCCCTTAAACTAGACTCATATATCTTCATACCATAAAATTTCCAGAATTTTTGGCTAATCCAATTAGTACAGTTTATTCATGAAAATTTCCCCTGTTTTACTGTTTGACTATTCTGACCACTTTTCACTACGAATCAATTTTCTCCTTGTACAGAATTCAAATGATGTTTTAATTTGTTTCATTTGAAACTAGACTCATTAAGTAATCTAAATATATAAATTATGTCCCAAAATTATTTTTGTACAATTTTTAATGATTTTTCCAAGTCAGAACAAGGGATCTCGAAATTACTCTGAACTAGTCTCACAAAAATATAAATATCTCAAAATTCAGAATTTCTTTTCATTCTCTATTTATTTCATATGAAAATAGACTCAATAAGCTTTAATTTCATATCTCACTCAACTACTAATTCCATTTCTACCATTTTTGGTCATTTTTCAAAGTTACTCTACCGTTGCTGTCTAAAACTGTTTTATTTCTAAATTTCACTCTTTCATGTTTTCTTTATAGTAACTTTCATTGGAACACTTACTCCGTATCAATCTTACCAAAGTTCGATCACATATCGAGCACATTGCTCATAAGTTTACATGCATATACTTGCACTTATTCATCACATAATCATATTCAATTACACTTAGTCGTTACATAGCCACATTGTATTTTCACTTAGTTAATTTCCCGTTGAACTCATTGGAATATTAATGGATACATCGGAATATTGCACATAGTGCCACACTTGTAGCCAAAGCTACTTCATATCAGTTATCACACATAGGCTCGTTCTCAAGCTATTCATATTCGCAGTCTGCTCACACAAGTCGTCGGTCATACGTAACTACTCGGTCTTTGCTCACACAAGTCGTCAAGTATCCGCAACACATGCAGGATTACCCGACCACTGGTAGAACTTATAAGACCAGCACCGTTTCACATAATCACAATCTCGATTCGCTCACACAAGTCGTCGGTCATATGTAACTACTCGGTCTTTGCTCACAAGTCGTCGAGTATCAAGTAACACATGCCGGATAACTCACCCTTTGGTAGAACGTCTGGACCAACACCGGATCACTTATTCCACTTAGATTTCACATAAGTTTCAAGTGAACATGTCACTCGTATCCATTTTTATTCCTAAGGGTCAATGGAAATTTCTCACTTGTCGATATTTTGTCAATTACATCAAATATTCACCACAATTCATACCATTTATCAAAATATGAAAACGTAAGTAAAAGCGATACATTATTTACATACAAACGTACATACTTACATTCTAAATCTCATCACATCATCAACTTAACTTATTCTCATCAAACTATGCTAGTCAATACTTTCTTGTTATCATACAAAGCCATAATACAAAATATGGTCTAACATATAAATTATACAAGTTCTCTTTCCAATATCGAATTATTATCGAACATTAATCATTATATCTGAAACTCAATACTATAGCATTTATGGCCAAAATATCAATTTATCATTCGAATATGCATAATTAAATGCTTATTAAACATATGAACTTACCTCGATACCAAAACGGTCATTTTACTAACTTTCTTGATTTTTGATTTTTCTCCCGTTCTAGGTCCAAATCTCATTTTTCGGGGTCTAAGACATCACATTTCACTTATTTAATTAATTTACTACTCAAAATAGTCCCTAACTCAAACTTTGGAAAAATTACAATTTTGCCCTAAACTTTTGCATAATTATGATTTTGCCCTAGGCTCGAAAATTAAACTTCATCCCTTATTCTTATGTTTTATAACATGCTGATCATTTTTACCTTCTATGGCAACATCAAATTCTTGCTCTAACATGCACTTATGTACATTAAGTACTTTTGCCGATTATGTCATTTTACTCGTTTTCACTTAAAATCGCTTAGTAAAAGTTGTTTAACATAATTCTAAGGTTCATATTCTGCCATAAAACATCAAAATAAACACATTTCACCTATGGGTATTTTTCCAAATATGAATCCTAGGTTAAATTATTGCTAGAATAAGCTAAATCAAGTTACCGGGACTCCAAAAACGTAAAGAACATGAAAAACGGGGCTAGAATGGACTTACCATGAAGCTTGGAAAGCTTGAAAACCCTATCCATGGCTTCCCACATGTTAAATTCGGCCTAAGCTTGAAGATGGACAAATTTGGCATTTAAATTTTGTTTTTAATTCATTTAATTCACTAAATTACCAAAATGTCCCTAAAAAAATCTTTTGAAACATACCCATGTCCAATCTTGTCCAAAAACTTAACCAATGGGCTAATTATCATTTAAGGACCTCCAATTTAAAATTTCATAACAATTGGACACGTCTAACATGTAGAACTCAACTTTTGCACTTTTTACAATTTAGTCCTTTTGACTAAATTGAGTGCCCAAACGTCAAAATTTTCGAATGAGATTTTCAAGATATCATTCCGTGAAATTGTGGACCATAAAAATATAAATAAAATAAATTTATCCATGTCGGATTTGTGGTCCCAAAACCACTGTTCCGACTAAGCCCAAAATCGGTCATTATAACTCTCCCCCCTTTTAGGGATTTTCGTCCCAAAAATCTCACCGATTAATGGATTTAGGTCTAATTTCACAAGTCACTTTGAGCTTCTCATATAGTCTCAACATCTTCAACATCTTACTTCTTAAATAAACAAATAATTATCACTGTGCTAGACATCATAACATTCTATCTTTAACTCACTAATATATGTATCAAGATCATTTGAAAATGAAAACCAATAAACAGGTCTAAGTTGAACTTCCTATCATTCACACTTTTCCAACTTCAATTTCTTCTCAAATCTAGTGAAAGATTAAACTTATAATAGAATTTACTTCAACCTGTTACTCGTCAAGCACTTAACTATACTGATGTCACAATACTCATACAGCTTAAAAATCATAGTACCATAACAAGACTAACTTCTCAATTACTTTAGTAGATAATGTCCTAGCTGAAAATAAAACATCTCGATCATCGGAGAAATTTAAACACAAATTCCCATAACAACCAATACAAAAGCACAACCTTTATACCTATGGTAACTGTATCAAAGTACTCTCGCCATCAAGTCAAAACTTATAATCATCATAAGCATTTTAATAATAAAAAGAAACCATTTTCATAAATGAAACATTTCCTACTCATATCTCATGGTTGATACTTTGAACAATAATTTATTAAGGAAACAAAAGTAACAAAATCTCAAAACATAGAGCTACACAGAAAATACTCATAAGTACTGAAAATAATCATAACAAAAGCCACACAATCTTCCTTTATTTTCATTGAACAATAGCTAGTAAAATGGGACGCTAACATCATATGGACCTTACCGTCAACTTTCTATCTGTGCATGATGCAGAAAACCAGAAAAGATAGAGCAATTTAGATCATCACTCAAATAGGCTACAATGCTTTCATCTACCTGTAAATTTAGCTGACATTCTCATACTATAGGAATATCATTCGAAACCTTGCAGATATATATACCTCTGAGAGTAAATGGAAACATATAATAGTCGAAAGAGATTGCTGTAATTTCTCAACCATAAACACTGCATTCAGTCATTAATACATCTCGATAATGATTGCACTATCTAATTCTTTCATTACTAATATGATATTATTCCAATTGCAAACAGATATAAATTCAGAATAAATTCCAGCAATTACATACTTTAGTCTCATACCTGGATGAGTTAATTAACTGAGCCTGACCTTTCTTTAACTATAACATTTCGGAATCTGAATGATCTTCATATTAATCTGACATCTTTTACTAGCTGTGTTCATTTACTAAACCATTCTCAACTCTGATCACGTTGTCAGTTAATCTACAACTCAACTCTTTAGTCTTCCACTTGTAAATCCATTCGGTCTGAATTTCATAAATTTTCTTTATAACATACCTTATTGGAAGGGGGTGAAGTTGTAATGCCTCTGACTTGCCTCTTATATATTAATGCATATAATTTAACACTCATCAATATATATTTTGTTTCAAGTAACTTAACATGCATACTCATTTTACACAACCTTCCTATCATCTTATACAAACAAGTGCACTTATACTTTGATTCATAAATCTCAAGTAAAATTACTCATAATATTCACTTAATTTCACAGGTTATATTCATAGCATCATACAAATGCCAATCAAACATGAACACTTATCATAGGATAAACTTTCCTTTCATCTCATCTTTCATATTTCAAACGAAATTCCTATCCACAATTTATACATCTTCACATAAACATCATAAACTATTATTCTTATTTTTTTCATGAGTCTCAACTCATCATAAACACACTGTTTGTACTATCAAGTTTTGCTCGGTTGAAGTGCACATCTGTCTAATAAAATAATTTACATCAGTGTCGGGAGTCGTCACACTATCACAGCTCATTATGGCATGTATAGCTAGACTCTCACACTCACTATGGTAGTCCGAGAATCGACTAAACCATAGCTCGATACCACTAAATGTAACACCCTTGCCCGTATCCTATCTAGGAATCGAGTACGAGGCATTACCGGACTTAACAATACATTTTGTCGAATTAATTAACACATATACAAAATGACTTAGTCAAGCCCTATACATGCCATAGTTTAAATCATTTATAAATAAAGATACCCATAGATAGCTTGATAGTGTGAAGCGATCTCCGGCGACCTTCAACCCGAGCTTGTTTAGTAGAACTCGTAACATGGGAAAGAATAGGGGTAAGCTTATAAAGCTTAGTAAGTTCACATGTAAAAATAATAAGCATTAGTAATGAATTTAGCTTACTACTAAGCTGTCATAACTTGCATAAATAATGCTAAGTTCTTACTTTCCCAACTTACTCATTTGTAGCCTTATCAAAGCCTCAACATGACAAACCCTCACAACAAGTTTTCAATTTGATACAATCATTAAATCACATGCTTATACCTTATTACTCATGTTCACATTAATCTGTCTACTTGAATCGCTGTCACTAAATTATTTATTTCTTGAGCTAAAAAGCTCCGAATTTAAAACTGATAATTTTCCTGAAACTAGACTCATATATCTTCATACCATAAAATTTCCAGAATTTTGGCTAATCCAATTAGTACAGTTTATTCATGAAAATTTCCCTATTTCACTGTTTGACTATTCTGACCACTTTTCACTACGAATCAATTTTCTCCTTGTACAGAATTCAAATGATGTTGTAATTTGTTTCATTTGAAACTAGACTCATTAAGTAATCTAAATATATAAATTATGTCCCAAAATTATTTTTTACAATTTTAATGATTTTTCCAAGTCAGAATAGGGATCTCAAAATTACTCTGAACTAGTCTCACAAAATATAAATATCTCAAAATACAGAATTTCTTTTCATTCTCTATTTATTTCATATGAAAATAGACTCAATAAGCTTTAATTTCATATCTCACTCAACTACTAATTCTATTTCTACCATTTTTGGTCATTTTTCAAAGTTACTCTACCGTTGCTGTCCAAAACTGTTTTATTTCTAAATTTCACTCTTTCATGTTTTCTTTATAGTAACTTTCATTAGAACACTTACTCCGTATCAATCTTACCAAAGTTCGATCACATATCGAGCACATTGCTCATAAGTTTACACGCATATACTTGCACTTATTCATCACATAATCATATTCAATTACACTTAGTCGTTACATAGCCACATTGTATTTTCACTTAGTCAATTTCCCGTTGAACTCATTGGAATATTAACGGATACATCGGAATATTGCACATAGTGCCACACTTGTAGCCAAAGCTACTTCATATCAGTTATCACACATAGGCTCGTTCTCGAGCTATTCATATTCGCGGGTCTGCTCACACAAGCTGTCGGTCATACGTAACTACTCAGTGCTGCTCACACAAGCTGTCAGGTATCCACAACACATGCAGGATTACCCACCAATGGTAGAACTTATAAGACCAGCACCCGTTTCACATAATCACAATCTTGGGTCTGCTCACACAAGTATCGGTCATACGTAACTACTCGGTCTTTGCTCACACAAGTCATCGAGTATCCGTAACACATCTTGGGATAACTCGACCCTTTGGTAGAACGTCACGGACCAACACCGGATCACTTATTCCACTTAGATTTCACATAAGTTTCAAGTGAACATGTCACTCGTATCCATTTTATTCCTAAGGTTCAACCGGGAAATTTCTCACTTGTCGATATTTTGTCAATTGCATCAAATATTCAGCCACAATTCATACCATTTATCAAAATATGAAAACGTAAGTAAAAACGATACATTATTTACATACAAACTTACATACTTACATTCTAAATCTCATCACATCATCAACTTAACTTATTCTCATCAAACTATGCTAGTCAATACTTTCTTGTTATCATACAAAGCCATAATACAAAATATCGTCTAACATATAAATTATACAAGTTCTCTTTCCAATATCGAATTATTATCGAATATTAATTATTATATCTGAAACTCAATACTATAGCATTTATGGCCAAAATATCAATTTATCATTCGAATATGCATAATTAAATGCATATTAAACATATGAACTTACCTCGATACCAAAACGGTCATTTTACTAACTTTCCCGATTTTCGATTTTTCTCCCGTTCTAGGTCCAAATCTCGTTTTTCAGGGTCTAAGACATCACATTTCACTAATTTAATTAATGTACTACTCAAAACAGTCCCTAACTCAAACTTTGGAAAAATTACAATTTTGCCCCTAAACTTTTGCATAATTATGATTTTTCCCCTAGGCTCGAAAATTAAACTTCATCCCTTATTCTTATGTTTTATAACATGCTGATCATTTTTACCTTCTATGGCAACATCAAATTCTTGCTCTAACATGCACTTATGTACATTAGGTACTTTTGCCAATTATGTCATTTTACTCGTTTTCACTTAAAATCGCTTAGTAAAAGTTGTTTAACATAATTCTAAGGTTCATATTCTGCCATAAAACATCAAAATAAACACATTTCACCTATGGGTATTTTTCCAAATATGAACCCTAGGTTAAATTATTGCTAGAATAAGCTAAATCAAGTTATCGGGACTCCAAAAACATAAAGAACATGAAAAACGGGGCTAGAATGGACTTACCATGAAGCTTGGAAAGCTTGAAAACCCTATCCATGGCTTCCCACATGTTAAATACGGCCTAAGCTTGAAGATGGACAAATTTGGCATTTAAATTTTGTTTTTAATTCATTTAATTCACTAAATTACCAAAATGTCCCTAAAAAAATCTTTTGAAACATACCCATCTATGTCCAATTTTGTCCAAAAACTTAACCAATGGACTAATTATCATTTAAGACCTCCAATTTAAAATTTCATAACAATTGGACACGTCTAACATGTAGAACTCAACTTTTGCACTTTTTACAATTTAGTCCTTTTGACTAAATTGAGTGCCCAAACGTCAAAATTTTCGAATGAGATTTTCACGATATCATTCCGTGAAATTGTAGACCATAAAAATATAAATAAAATAAATTTATCCACGTCGGATTTGTGGTCCCGAAACCACTGTTCCGACTAAGCCCAAAATCGGGCTGTTACATTCAAACAGTACACTCAAGGTGTATAATTCAATAACCCGTCAATTCAAAATATTTAAGAGTAACCATTAGGGCACTTAATAAAAAAATCACACTCTCGAGCCACATATCGTAAGACAGGATTACCCGTCCAGGCTAAATCCTTTATGTAACGTATGCTCAGAGATCTTAATTAGGATTACCGGTCTAGGCTAAATCCTAATTGTAACATATGCTCGAGGAGGATTATATCAGGATTACCCATCCGGGCTAAATCCTTTCTATAATGAGGTCAATAGGATTACTCCTCTGAGCTAAATCTCGTCAGCAACAAATGCAGGACCTCATTCATTTCGAGAAATCACATATATATCCATCGAAATTCAGTATTCAAACAAAAGTTAACCCTTTTTCATCGTTTCAAGTATGTATTTATTTCTTTATTATAACAATCAAGTAATTCATATAAATATAAATCACATTCCATACACACAACATTCAATTTAACATATTTACATGCTCGATTAAGTTACACGAACTTACCTCGACACTTGTTCGCGTATATAAATCTACTAACCCGAAACTTTTTCTTTTCCTCGTTCTAGCCTCGAATTTGTGTTGTCTGGGTCTATATAAATGAATTTAATCATCTATATATCATATTTCATATTCAATTGGATTACATCCTAGGCAAAATTACCATTTTGCCCTTAACTTTTTCATAAATTTCAATTTTGTCCTAGGCTCGGAAAATAAAATTTATGCAATTTACTCCCTATTCCAAGCCTAACCAAAATTTCACTATAAAATTTACAGCACATACATTCTATAAAATTTAGAATTTTTCTTCATTTTTCATAACTTTACATTTTAGTCCCTAAATCATGTTTTTATCAAAAATCACTTTGTAAAAGTTGTTTATCTATCAACAACCTTTCATTTTCTACCATAAATTTCAAATTTTCAACATATTCATCCATGACATAATTTCCATACTTTGATAACATTTCAAATTGATCCCTTAAATAGATAGATTAAGCTATCCCGGTTTCAAAAATAGCAAAATTACTAAAAATGGGACAAGAAAACTTACCCAATTAAGCCAAGAAAGTTTATTCTCTCTCTCCTAGGGTTTCCATGTATTTTGAGGATGAAGATGACATAAAATAAGATGATATTTCTTTTATCATCTTTTAATTAATTAAATTAATTCAATTTCTGATGCGATTCGCCTCGGGGAGAGTCGAAATGCATGCGAGTTGCCCGATCGTCTACGAGGAGTAAATCAAGCCTTCGGGTAATAATGAGAAAATATGGAAGAGTTGCGGAAGCTTTTAAGTGAATTGGTTTTAAGAAATGGACTAAGTTAGGAATGGAGGTTTGAGAAATGAAGGGAACGATTAGATGATAAATTCAGTTTTATGTTGAAAGAAGATGGATAAAAGATAGGTGATATTTTGGTGGAAATGGATTAAAGAACTTAAACAAAGAAGCCATTTAACACTAACGAGTGTCACCCCGATTTCTATACTTGTTTAAGGTGGAAGGATGAAATTGATGGCGGACCAAGACCGTTATCTATAAAGATAAGAATCATTGGTATAATAAAATGGAAAGAGTACGATTGACGCCACAAGCGAGCTTGATAAGTCAGAATCGAAACTCGTATGAAAGATAGAGAGGAGAAAATCTCACTCGATGAACAAAAGTTCATAAATTTTATAAAGGTTTATAAAACTGTCTTCTTTACAAATGAAATTTAGCAACTATTTATAGGCTAATATGAGCTAACCGAATAGTCATAAAACACTTAATGACTAAGTTAATTTTCAGCCATAAATTGCTGGAAAAATCTAGAAAGAAAACCATTGAAATCCTTGGAAAAATTCGGCTGATTGGTAGCCAAATGGACAGCTTCTAGATGGGTGAATTCACTTGAAAGCTTCTAGATGGGTGAATTCACTTGAAAGATGAAGGCTTGAAGACATGTCCATGTTCAGCTTCTGGGAACACCAATAGCCACCTTAATGGAGAAGGAAGTGAGCTGATTGTATTTGGACAGCAAGGGCACTCCAATGGATGGTTTCTAGAAGGATGAATGTCCAAAAATTCGTCCAAGTTAATGGGCAGCCTTTGGGGATGTCAAGGGGCATCATTCTAGAAGGATGAATGCATTTTAAAGCCTTCAAGGATGCATGCAACAGCCAGGTACGTCCCTTGCCTTAATTATGCTCTTTACTTGATGTCTTTGATGAATAATGAGCAGCATTTAAGCCTTGTCCAACAGAACATGCATCTACCAATGCACATCGAAGCATTCGGCCACATACAATGCACTCAATGTGCATGAACCTTTCTTTAATGCATTAGTACATTCGGTACTACCTTGGGGAGCTTGAAGGGCCATTGATCCTTGGCTGAATAAGGTGTCTTGAAGGTTCATAATGAGCAGCAACATGCATGCTTCCAGCCGTCCCATGTATCTCCAAGGTTCATGATACATTCGGCTAGGTACAATGCACCTAAGTGCATGTATCTTCTTTAATTCACTCCAATGTTTGGTGAACCTACAAAGGACATGAACCCATATTAAAACACTCCAAATCACATGAATAACATTAATCTCATGCAATGGACTCATCTAGGGACGTTTGGACAACTAAAGGACACCATTTAGGACACTTGAAAATTGGCACCCCTAATTAAACCATAAAAATCTGCACATTTAATTCATGTTTTAAACAACTTAAAAACATGTAATAAAATGTAATAAAATTAATTTGAGCTAAAACAAATTAAATTCAACCAATTTTAAAATGTTTTAGATGCATTAAAATGCTTTAGGAAAAATAAATAAAATAAAATTCAATTTATTAAAAGCAATAAATTTAAGCAATCAGCTCGATGAGCTGAAATGAGCTCGAGGGAGCTCGAATTAAGCTGGCATGAGCTAATCCGGCTCAATTTGGAAGTGAACGAAGATGCACACGAGCTCCACGGCACTTGGTCTCAATGATCCAAGCTTGTTACTGTTTTTAATGTTGGAGGCCCCGGGCGTGCTCGCATCATCCCTCCCTTCTTCAAGGCGATTCGTCCTCGAATCGAACCGTTGGTCTATTCGAACAAAGTTCTTTTTGCTCGACTTTCCTCGATCAAACGGGATGGATGAAATTCGCATTACCTGAAAAATATAAATACGAATTAGCAAGATCATTTCCAAACAATATTGCAATATGAACATCACAGGACACATAAATCGCACGCGAACGAGAATGACCACTTTATCATATAGAAGGCATAACGCCTTGTCAAACGTTTGCATCACAAGTAAATAAGCTTCATGACATGCATTCGATTCACATGGATCCCACAAGTCAAAATTTTCATGCGAATAACATGTCAAATGATAGGTATATTCGTCACAAGCTAGCAATTGAGAAAACGCATAAGGGACACGAAATTGTTCAACCAATTCTTGCATCAAACGATATACCATATTACTTACACAAGAATTACAATATTTATCAAACACACGATGATACCAGATGATACAAACCCTTTTGTCAATCATCGAAATAGGTAGACCATCACTAAGCAGAATAACACATTCAAACACTTCATGATCTAAATGATTTATCAAAACGAAATAGGTATCATGTGTTCTATTAACTTTCGAAGAGAACAAAAACATCTCAAAGTAACACAAGATGGATTCTTTCACAAGAAAACTATCAAAATTATCAAACGTAAGAATCCTCTCATTATTCATCGAGAAAACAAATAGATCATAAATGGGCAGAAAAGAACGATTAAGCATGTAATGATCTAAATGTTTCACAACAATGAAATCAGCAACGCAAAGCTTTTCACCATCCGTAGGGAGTAGAAATGCATCAACAAGTTCAAAAATCGTACCTTTATGCGCAGAAGGACAAAGATTACTCTTACCTTGTTCAAGCATCACAAACCTTCTCTCCGTAGGCATGTAGTATAGTTGAAGCTTTGCATTTGAGTCAACAACTCGCAAATGGATTGTAAATCGCAAGTACAACCACAAGATTTGTTTAAGGAACGAATACAAATTAAACAAGAAGTTAACAAATTTCGTTACCTTAATTAAAAGACAAGTATCGAGATGATAGAATTCTTTCAAACATATCGCATGATACTTGAATTTTCCATAAGACAAATCCGGACATATTCCCGGTTGAACGACATGTGTTTGATTATTTAAAACAAGATGTGCCAATTGTTTCGAAAAATCAAACTTGTTATACCAAAAGGAATTATGTATGTTCAAGATCAATCGATCAAAACTCTTAACGTGCTTCAAAACATACTCACAAAAACTCAACGATTTTGCATTAGAAAATGAAAAAAATCTCATAAAAACCACAATCAAACAAGTTGGGATTAAGAGAAAATTCATCGTCATACTTACTCGTGTCTTGCATTCGTTGAATATACGTCTCTCCACCGTCACAATTTGTAACACATTGATTTTCTTGAAATAGACTCGTCTTACCATCATTTAAATGATCACAAGAGATGAAGTAATGGCAAGAGACGATTTCGTTCACAAGATCACAATCATTGGAAAAATTTGGTGGACACAAACTCGATTTGGAACACTTACCTTCCCTACCTTCTGGCTTAGGTGGTTCAATCTTACCTTTTTCAACCAATTGAAAATGTGGCTTGTCGGAAAGGTATTGAAGTTGATAGTCATCATTTGATTCCTCGAAAACCTGAAACGAAGAAATAGAAGAAGAACAAAAATCCAAAGAGTTAGTTGAAAATTCACTCTCTTTCTCTCGTTCGTTCTTTTCTCTTGATTCTTTTTCAAGATCTTTTTCTTTTTCAATCTCTGTTTCAATTTTTTTCTCAGTTTCAAGTTCTTTTCTTTCTTTCTCAATCTTTTTTTCTTCTTTCTCATTTTTATTTTCTTTTTCCTCGATTTCTTTTTCCCTCATGAACTCTTTTTCAATTTCTTTTCTTTTATTTTCTTTTTCTTCTTTTTCATTTGATCTTTCTTTTTCATTTTGAGTACAACAAGAAGATGATTCAAAAGAACTAAAAATAGAAGGATTTGATTCTAAGATCGAAGCGATGTTCTCATAGATATCACGATCTTTGCTTGGAAGATACTTCGTACGGGACTTCGTTGAATCATAAGATGTATACTTCGTGCTTTCTTGGTCGTCACCGTAAAAAACTTTGAAATTCACTTTGCTTCGCCTCTATTCCTTTGTCAAATAGGAATCTCGATTCGAACCACTTTGAGAATGATCTTTTGTAGCGGAATACTTATAGCTTTCTTCTCGTTCATTACCTCGAAAAGATTCGAACTCATTTCTTGTTTCTCTCCGTCTTAAAGGCCTTGTCGAACATGAGTCTTGATAAGAGTCTCTTCGCGAATAGTTTCGGGATGTATATCGCAGTGAAGAACTCAACTCCGTTCTCTAACTTGATGAAATCTTTCGATCAAAAATGCTTTCTATTTCACTTAACAAGTATTGGAAGTCGGCGGCTGAGAATCCTTCTTGTGACATCTTTGTTGCTGAAAATAAAATATGTTATACAAAAAAAATAGATAGAAAAGAGAAAATACCTTACCACAAAATCCTCACGAGTCACTCGTAAAGAAAATCACTCACACTCGTGTTTAACTCGTATGATGGCTTTTTCTTTGATGATTTCACTCGTGCCTTTTACCGCTCTATCTCGTCTCACAAATTCGTACTTCGTTTCGGAAGACTCATCGTGGCTTGAGGGTCGGTTTCAAAGGGGTTTCAAGGGATTGATGTCGGGTATAGGGGAGGCTAAACAAAAAAAAAAAATTGGTTATCGGGTAGGCTAAAGGGTAAGAAAAAAAATTTGGGAGGTCGAGGTAGAAGATGAAGAGGGTAGAAATGAGAGTCTTGAGATCGGAAACAGAAGAGATGAAGTTCAAAGCAAAACTTCAAAAATTTTCCACAACTTTTTTTTTACCACTTTTTTTTTTAACTTGTATATTTTTTTCATTTTTCGTTTTTTCTCTTTTTTTTCAATTTTTTTTTTCACTTCACATACAATATATTGAAATACAAGAACGAAAATTACAACTTACAATTTTTTTTTGAACTTTTTTCACTTACGAACCTATTTCGGCTTCTCGTACGTAGTCAAAATTCCTCGTTTTTATAGCTCTAATACCGATGATGCGATTCACCTCGGGGAGAGTTGAAATGCATGCGAGTTGCCCGATCGTCTACGAGGAGTAAATCAAGCCTTCGGGTAATAATGAGAAAATATGGAAGAGTTGCGGAAGCTTTTAAGTGAATTGGTTTTAAGAAATGGATTAAGTTAGGAATGGAGGTTTGAGAAATGAAGGGAACGATTAGATGATAAATTCAGTTTTATGTTGAAAGAAGATCGATAAAAGATAGGTGATATTTTGGTGGAAATGGATTAAAGAACTTAAACAAAGAAGCGATTTAACACTAACGAGTGTCACCCCGATTTCTATACTTGTTTAAGGTGGAAGGATGGAATTCGATGGCGGACCAAGACCCGTTATCTATAAAGATAAGAATCGTTGGTATAATAAAATGGAAAGAGTACGATTGACGCCACAAGCGAGCTTGATAAGTCAGAATCGAAACCCGTATGAAAGATAGAGAGGAGAAAATCTCACTCGATGAACAAAAGTTCATAAATTTTATAAAGGTTCATAAAACTGTCTTCTTTACAAATGAAATTTAACAACTATTTATAGGCTAATATGAGCTAACCGAATAGTCATAAAACACTTAATGACTAAGTTAATTTTCAGCCATAAATTGCTGGAAAAATCTAGAAAGAAAACCATTGAAATCCTTGGCAAAATTCGGCTGATTGGTAGCCAAATGGTCAGCTTCTAGATGGGTGAATTCACTTGAAAGATGAAGGCTTGAAGACATGTCCATGTTCAGCTTCTGGGAACACCAATAGCCACCTTAATGGAGAAGGAAGTGAGCTGATTGTATTTGGACAACAAGGGCACTCCAATGGACGGTTTCTAGAAGGATGAATGTCCAAAAATTCGTCCAAGTTAATGGGCAGCCTTTGGGGATGTCAAGGGGCATCATTCTAGAAGGATGAATGCATTTTAAAGCCTTCAAGGATGCATGCAACAGCCAGGTACGTCCCTTGCCTTAATTATGCTCTTTAATTGATGTCTTTGATGAATAATGAGCAGCATTTAAGCCTGGTCCAATAGAACATGCATCTACCAATGCACATCGAAGCATTCGGCCACATACAATGCACTCAATGTGCATGAACCTTTCTTTAATGCATTGGTACATTCGGCTGTACCTTGGGGAGCTTGAAGGGACATTGATCCTTGGCTGAATAAGGTGTCTTGAAGGTTCATAATGAGCAGCAACATGCATGCTTCCAGCCGTCCCATGTATCTCCAAGGTTCATGATACATTCGGCTAGGTACAATGCACCTAGGTGCATGTATCTTCTTTAATTCACTCCAATGTTTGGCTGAACCTACAAAGGACATGAACCCATATTAAAACACTCCAAATCACATGAATAACATTAATCTCATGCAATGGACTCATCTAGGGACGTTTGGACAACTAAAGGACACCATTTAGGACACTTGAAAATTCGGCAGCCCCTAATTAAACCATAAAAATCTGCACATTTAATTCATGTTTTAAACAACTTAAAAACATTTAATAAAATGTAATAAAATTAATTTGAGCTAAAACAAATTAAATTCAACCAATTTTAAAATGTTTTAGATGCATTAAAATGCTTTAGGAAAAATAAATAAAATAAAATTCAATTTATTAAAAGCAATAAATTTAAGCAATCAGCTCGATGAGCTGAAATGAGCTCGAGGGAGCTCGAATTGAGCTGGCATGAGCTAATTCGTCTCAATTCAGAAGTGAACGAAGATGCACACGAGCTCCACGGCACTTGGTCTCAATGATCCAAGCTCGTTACTGTTTTTAATGTTGGAGGCCCCGGGCGTGCTCGCATCAATTTCCAATTTAGTCCTTGCCCTTTATCTAAATTTCCATGGATGAGTCACCAAAAATATCTACATACTTTTCTTTAATGGTCTAATTACCATATAAGGACCTCAAGTTTTGAATTACATAGCTATTTAATCCTTCTAGCTACTAGAATTTAACTTTTTTATTTTATGTGGTTTGGTCCCTCCCGTAATTAAACACATAATCAGTAAAATTTTCTTATCAAAATTTTCATGTGAAATTTCTAACATAATACGGACCATGTAATAAAATTAAAATAAATTTTATTTTCAGCTCGGATTTGTGGTCCTGAAACTACTGTTTCGATTTCACTGAAATTGGGCTGTTACAAAAAGCGTCAGCTGACTTGGGATTGAAGACGATGGCAACCCTAACTCTTTAAATAGGCTCTTAAACACTTGTTAAAGGACAACTTTTATATTCTTAATTTTTATTTGTAATTTTAGTTTTATTTTTTCCTTTCTTTCAGGCTTTAGGTTTATTTCAGTTCTTCAAATTCATGTTATTTGGAAAAGTTGCTTTGTAGACTCAGAACAAATCTTATGGATTCTGTGTTTACAATAAATTAAATACAATTTAGGATTCTCTAAATCTTTCTCTTGATTTATTATTTATGCATATCTTATTTGCCAAGGTTATTATTTTCATGAGATCCATGATGAACTAATCCTTTTATGAGGGATTAGCGAGTAGAGGTGTGATTAACTAAATACTATGTAGGTTTTCTTAATGGATCAGCTATTTGGGAGAGGAAGAACTTAAACCCTAAGCTTGATGACCTTAGGAAGTCATTTAGGTGAGAATTAACCCAAATTTGGTATGGACTATCCATGAACACCTTATCCCCAAACCAGTTTGGACTATGAGGTTGAAAGATAAGAAGTTCTGGCCAACTCATTAGTTTAGTGGAAGATCGAGAGATCCTGCTAGATTAATGACTAGTTGACTGAATAGAAACCCGAAATAGGAATTAATTATGACCATCAAAGCAGGCTAATCGCCCATAGCTAGATTTGATACGGTTTACAAATTAGTTTTCCAAAAAAAAATTATTTATGCTATTTTAGTTATTAAATTATAAAAAAAAACCCAACAATCTCTCATTTATGTTTTATTGTACTATGATTTATTTAAAATACTAATTAGATCTATTTATGTTTGGGTTAGGATTAATTTAGTGTTCGCCTCCCTTAGGTATGATCCTCGAGTACTTGCCTACTTCGTTGTAACTATATTACAACCTGACCCGTATACTTGCGAACACCATTTTATTTTATATTTTTTATGCAGTATTTTCACTCTGGACCTTAGCATGTTCGGAGACGGTCAAGTTGTTAGCACCGTTTATGGGGAGGCAATGCCACGAAATTAATTTTTATCTTTGCATTTAATTGGATAAATAAGAAATTAATAAATTATAGATACGACTTGTCAACTTCATATTTACTAACATTTCTTTATTTTCTGATTCCAAGGTGTAGGGAAACATTCATAAAGATACTCATGTATCCAAGACGGCTAACAACAAAGTACTCTTGGTAATACAGGGAACAACTTACAAGGGAATAACATTTGCTTC
Source organism: Gossypium rotundifolium (assembly GCA_025506655.1). Classification (NCBI taxonomy): domain Eukaryota; kingdom Viridiplantae; phylum Streptophyta; class Magnoliopsida; order Malvales; family Malvaceae; genus Gossypium; species Gossypium rotundifolium. Next base: position 39,527,614 of record CP106731.1, on the reverse strand, counting down.
CTGCAATCTGATAATTAACTTTTAATAACATGATGCAAGCATTAGGAACATTTTTTGACTTACATTGGTTGAACCTAGTATTACCCTTCCTATTATTCATAGTCCTCATTTTGAATTGAATCCCTCATTATTAACATGGATTTATCATAATATTAGGTTTGATGACTATAAAAAAATATGACCCCATAGCCTTTCTCCGGCAATTTGAACATGTATGCAGCACTATGACATATGTTGGTGTCTCGGCAGAAGTTGTTAAATTATTACCAATTCCATTCACGTTAGATAGAAAGGAAAAAGCCTGGTTAGATGCACTCCCACATGATACCATTACTACATGGACTAACTTTGTACAGTTATTCCTTCGTCAAGTCTTGCCTATGACTCAAGTAATCAACACTTATGAGAAATTATTTAAACTAAACAACATGTTGCTAAAACATTAAGGCAAGCTTGGGAAAGATTTAAAACAATTCTTAGGTTAGTGCTGGGAGGAGGCATACATTTTGCCGTTCGAATCCAACATTTTTACGATGGATTGGATAGTCAGAACAGGCGAAAATTTGACATCATAACTGGGGGAAGTATTTAGAAGAAAATGGAAAGGAAGTTATGGAAATATTGGAAATATTAAATGAGAATGAATTTACTTGAAGCATAAATCGGAATTAGAAGATATAAAGTTGCTGAAATCTAAGCTAAAAGAGCAAGGATACAATAAATTGGGGGAAGTATTTAGAAGAAATCTGGAAAGGAAGTTATGGAAATATTGGAACTATTAAATGAGAATGAATTTACTTGAAGCATAAATCGAGAATTAGAAGATATAAAGTTGGTGAAATCTAAGCTAAAAGAGTAAGGGTACAAGAAACTGGAGCCAATCACGGCAAAGTTGGCTGAGTACGATGAATATGCATCAGAAGAGGAAAACATGCATCAAAAGAGGAAATTTTACATGTCCTTTTGGCACGTATGCTTTTAAACGAATGCCATTTGGATTATATAATGCCTCAGCAACATTTATGAGATGCATGACTGCCATTTTTGGTGATATGCTGGAAGAGGTATTCATGGATGATTTCACAATATATGGAGTTTCTTTTCATGAATGTTTAGATAACCTTGAGAAAGTCTTCCAAAGATGTGAAGAAATCAATCTGGCACTTAACTGGGAAAAATGTCATTTCATGGTGAAAGATGGATTGGTGTTAGGACATCAAATATCAAGAAAATGTTTGGAAGTGGACAAAGCAAAAATTGAATTTATCAAGAATCTATCTAATCCCACAAAAATTCGGGAGTGAGAAATTTCTTGGGACATGATGGGTTTTACAAGCAGTTCATATAAGATTTCGCTGACATCTCTAAATCGTTGAATCAACTTCTTCAGAAAGAAACACCTTTTATATTTGATCTAGACTGCACCAAAGCTTTCAAGGTAATAAAAAAAACTTATCTCTGCACCTATAATTATTACTCCTAACTGGTAAGAACCATTTATATGTGCGATGCTAGTGATTATGCTGTAGGGGCAATGTTAGGACAAAAGAGGAACAACATATTTTTCACTATTTATTATGCAAGTAAGACACTCAACTCAACATAGTGTAATTATACTACCATTGAAAAAGAAATGCTTGCTATTGTGTTTGCTTGTGAAATATTTCACCCTTATTTAATGGCAAATAGAGTTTATGTCTACATTGATCACTTTACATTAAAATATGTTATGAAAAAGAAAGAAACAAAAGCCAGACTAATGAGGTGGTGTTATTGCTTCAAGAATTCGACCTAAGGATAATGGATAAAAAAGGAACGGAAAATCAAAATGCAGACCATTTTTCCAGAATAGAAAACGAATTTGAGGAGCAAAACTCTGAAGAAATCAAAGAAACTTTTATTGATGAACAACTATTCAGAGTAGACATACACCAGGCTAGGTACAAAAATGATAAAGCCTCATAATATGCAGATTATGTGAATTATATTGTCAAAAGAGTTTTTCCACCAAAAGCATCATGGCAGCAGAAGAAAAGGATCATGCATGAATCAAAAAATTACATTTAGGAAGACCCGTATGTATTTCGGCAGCACACAGATAAGCTAGTTCGAAGAATGTCATACATCACCATGTGAGGGACATTTCGGTGGAAAGAGAACGACTCAAAAAATATTGCATTCAAGATTTTATTGGCCAACTATAAATAGAGATGCTTATGAACTCATACGGGGATGTGATAGATGTTAAAGGTGTAACAGCCCATTTTTTAGTAGTGTCAAAAATCGTGGTTCCGGGGCTACCAAATCCGACAAGTAAGTTCGTAAATATTATTATTTAATATTTACAAGTCAAATATGGTTTTAAAAAGATTTTTGATATGATAATTTCTACTATTTGAATGATTAATTAAGTTCAAGTGGTTCTAGAAACTAAGGTATCGGGACCTCGTTTCTATAAAATGAGTTGTAAATATTTTTATAAATATTTATGGAGTGTCATTAATTTGTTAGTAAAGTTTCGTTGAAAAATTTTAACGTTTCGATAGTTAATTAATTAAAAGGACTAAATTGTAAAGATGTAAATTTTAATCACTATTTGATTTGAGTGATTAAATGGTTTTTTTTTAGTAAAATAAAAAGGGAATTAAATGGTAATTAAACCATGGTCAAAGTTTCCAAGCAGTGGTGTTATCATTGAATCCACTAGCTTATGGATTAATTGTTCTTTTAGTCCTAATTAATTTGGGATTAAATTGTAAATAAGTTTATTTAGTTAGAATTTAATTAAATTGAAGGACCGATTGTGAAATTAAACCCTCATTTGATGATAATTATGCCATATATTTATGTGATGGAAAAATATGGACATGACTTTTGTGTTTTATTTATTTATTTAACCAACGGCAAAATGGTAATTTGATAATTAAATTAAAATAAAATAAAATCAAAATGTTTTATATTCATTTTGGTGTCTTTTTCTTCATGAATGAAAAAGAAGAAAGACACATGGAAGCTTCAAGTTTCGGCCATTCTTTTCATGGTGCATGTAAGCTTCAATTTAGCCCCGTTTTTAATAATTTTTATGTTTTTGAGATCATTGCAACTAGGTCCAGCTAGCTCGTACCTTTTTGTGATGGAAAAATATGGACATGATTTTTGTGTTTTATTTATTTATTTAACCAACGGTAAAATGGTAATTTGATAATTAAATTAAAATAAAATAAAATCAAAATGTTTTATATTCATTTTGGTGTCTTTTTCTTCATGAATGAAAAAGAAGAAAGACACCATGGAAGCTTCAAGTTTCAGCCATTCTTTTCATGGTGCATGTAAGTTCAATTTAGCCCCGTTTTTAATAATTTTTTGTTTTTGAGATCATTGCAACTAGGTCCAGCTAGCTCGTACCTTCGATTTTGAAATTGTTAAAGATTGTGAATGTTGCCATTGATGAATCTATATGATTTTAGTTATTAAATGATGGATTTGAGATGTTGGTTGATATTTAAAAGCATTTTGTTAAGTAATTTTGATGAATTTTTTGATTAGGGACTAAATTGTTAAAATAGTAAAAAGACAAGGGTTTGTTATGAAATTATTGCAAAAATGGGCTGTAATGAATGCCATGAATATTTGGCTAGCATGGGTTTGCATTAAAATTGGTTAATTTGCATGTTTTAGGCTTAGTGATTAAATTGAATAAAAGTAAAATGTTAGGGGCAATTTTGTAAAATTATTAAAAAACTAAATTTTATAAAATAAATTGTTTTATTGTTTGAATTAATAAATTGAATGAAATTATTAATTTAGATCAAGGTCGAGTGGAAAATCGAGAGAATGGAAAATTACCAAAATGCCCCTATACTTTGACATTTCTGCAATTTAGCCAGGTAAGTTCGTACGGTTAGAATTTAACATCAATATGAATTTTTGAGTAGATTAACATGGTACAACTTGTATTTTTTTCTTTTTGATAATTAATGGTAATTTGAGATATAATATTGAATTTGATTACTCGAATTGGATTAAACGCGGGATAGAGTACAGTCGTGATTTGGTGTGTTGGAGGGATTGGCTCTTGTGAGCATTTGGTGTGTTTGGTTGGATGACAATGTACTTGTAACAGCCCGATTTTGACCCTAATAGGAACAGTGGTTTTTGGACCACGAATCCGAGTCAGAAAAATATTTAAATATTAGTTTCTGTGTTCTGAATGTGTGAATTTGTTTGTGTAAAAAATTTCGTTTTAAAACTTTATTGTTTGGATGCCCGATTAAATGAAAAGTGTTTAATCGCGTAGATGGAAAATTTAAGGGTTAATGTATAAGGACCAAATTATGATTGTTTTTATATTATGGAGTATTAAGGTTTCAATTTGACCATAAATAGAAATTAGTGGCCGGCCAAAATGCATGTAAGAGTAAATGGATTATCAAATTATTTTATTATTGGAAATTTGGTGAATTTGATAACTTATAATAATATAATAATAAAACATAAACCAAAGTGGATGAACATCTTTTCTTTTATTCTATTTCTCAATTGCCAAAACTAGAGAAGGAAGAAAGGTTGAGCTTTCGAAACTTTCGGCCTTGCATGTTTAATTAAGGTATGTAATTGAGTTTGATTTTTGATAATTTTTACGTTTTTGAGATCGTTGCTTTGAATACTAGCTAGCCCAAGTTTGAATTTTTGAATTTGATGATGTATTCATGAAATGCCATTGTTGATAGCTTGATTAAATTGGTGTTTAGTGATGGAAAATAAATATAGGTTGTTAGATTGTTAAGTTTAATTAAGGCATTTTTGGTAAAAATGCCTAAATAGGATTAAATTATGAAATTTATAAATTGAGGGGTCAAAATGTGAAATAAATGAAAGAAATGGGCTGCTAGGGACCTTAGTGAAATTCGGCTAAACTAGGGTGAAGTCAAATTTTGAATATTTTTTGTTTTATGCTATTTGGACTAAATTGTAATAAATGTAAAATATCAGGGAAAAAATGGTAATTTTCCCATTTATGTGTTTTTGGACCAAATTCAATGGAATTATATTTGATTTAGCTAAATTTGAAATCAACTAGATCAAGAACAAAAAGGATCGGGATTGGATCGGGGAAAAGCGAAGTTAGTTGAATAGTTGAGAAACACAATCCGTCGATGCTCGAGGTACGTTTTTAAGCAATTAAGTTGAATTGTATTTATTTATAGTGGTGTACATAAATTTTAATGGAAGTATGTATATATATTATTGATATAGCCGAATGTGATATCTATATATGTGTTTAATATAACCGAATGTAAGATAAGCATATATGCCATTGGTACACCCGAATGTGATGTTGATTATGGAGATGAAGTAAGTTAATTCGTATATATATGTGGTTGAGGTTTAAGTTTTATGTGTACATATATTAATGAGTAACAAGTTTGAGAAATGCACTAAGTGTGCGAATTGAATTACCGAGCACTAGGTGTGCGAAATCGGTCATTACGCAATAAGTGTATGAATTGAATTATCGAGCACTATGTGTGTGAAATTGGTCAGTGAGCATTAAGTGTGCGAATTTAATTGCCGAGCACTAAGTGTGCAAAATCGGTTAATAAGCACTAAGTGTGCGGGTAAATTTTAAGTTCAAAGATTGAAATTGGTAAGTTTTGAAATTATGAGATGTTATTATTTGAAATCAAATATATGTGATTAATTGTGGATTGGATGGAATGTTTCTTTTTGAATGTATAGTTTGAGTGAAATAATTTGATATGGGAAAATGATTATAAAATCATATTGATTGTTATATGAAATACCGAAAGGGATCCGGCTATGTGGAAATTTTGTATAAGATGTATGCTTGAAGAGCTTGGAACTTGAATAGGTGGATAATACATGAGTATGTAATTTTTATATTGGATTCAACTTTGAATTTGAGAGATAAGTAATGTTTTGTGGTTGTACAAGTAAATGGGTAGTTGATGAATCTTTGATTGTAATATTTTTTTTAAAAAAATTATATTTAAGAGAATAATTGATAGATTTACTTAATTTGCTTATAACTTACTAGGCTGTTAAAGCTTACTTGGTGTTCTTGGTTGCTCTTCTGATTTAGATTTTTCTTTGGGTGATCGTTACTTGCTCGGGGATTGTTGGTGAAGCTCGTCACACTATCATCAATATTTTGGTACTTTTTGAAGTTGAATTTAAAGTTTATGGCATGTATAGGCTATGATACCTTTTGAGTTCATTTTGAATGATATGTATATAAATGCCATGCAAAAATGGATAACTTGATATTAAGTCTATATTATCTTGATTGTGTTTTGTGCTTGTAATGTTTGAGTATGAAAGAGTAAGGTTGAATGTGGGTTGGTTTGATTATTGATATTGCAAATTGATTTGTATTTGGGTGAAGAGTAAGCCATATAACAAAGCTAGTCAAGGTTTAATTATGTGTTAAACGTGATTCATAGTATAAAATGATTCGGTTGGTTTTATATGCACATGTAGTAAAATTAGCTTATGTTAAAATTGTTTGAATTATTGTTTGATATATACTAGGATATGATTAAATGTATAAATGCCATGAGATGCTAAGTATATCATTAATGGAATGTTCATTAAGATAGGTTATTGGATATGTAAACTTTTGTGCATATTCGGCTTATTGGGTTGCTTTAGAAATTTGGTTATAATGTGCTTGTGTAATCGGTTTTGAGATGAATTAAAATGGCTAAATAAATGGTTGGGTTAGTTTCGTGCATGTGAAACAGATGCTATGATATGTCTTAATGTTTGAAAATGTTCTATGAATGAGATGGTATATGTTTGATTCTAAAAATGCGCATGTATCAAAATAATATAGGTTATGTATATGGTTAGATTAAAACTTTATATGTTATGTAAAGTTCGAAATTCGAATATAATAAAGTTATTGATGTGATTAATTTCTGAAGTATGAAAGGGATTGAATGCATGTGCTAAGTTGTGTTATGTTTAGTAATTCCTCGTAACCCTAGCTCGGCGATTGATACGGGTTAGGGGTGTTACAGTACTCATATCCGTAAGTCATTCTTAGTATGGAAAATCTCGATAAGGTAAATTGTTTAATGAATTTGAAAGATTTGTTATTTATTGAATATTGACCTGAACATAAATGAAAATGAGATATGTTGTGACTAAATGAGATACATGAGTTATGTACTCATGAATTGAGTATTGAATGGCTAATGCCAATGTAAAAACAATTGTGGTTTGATATGTGAATAGCTATTTATATAGCAATTGTGTGAATTGGGACATTGTTAATCAAATAAAAGATGTTAGCATGTGCAATTTGAGTATAGTACGAAATGATGTTGAAATGATGTGCTAATATGTATGAATTCAAAAGGTTGACATTTGATAGTTGATTGAAATAGATTGAATTGGTATATAAATTATGAATGTGTTGATTATCTGAATTGAAATGAATATATATATATATATATATATATATGTGTAAATGTGATAATGTGCAAATATGATAATTGGATATTGCTTGTATTTGGAAGTGAATTGGAACCCTATTAACTGTATCGAGCTGAGTCGAATATAGATGGCATGCCATAGGATAGGAAAAGTTCAGGGATTTCTTTGACTTTGAGTCGATGAGGCACTGGGTGCCAATTTAGTTCGGTTTAACTGATGAGACATTGGGTGTCAATTTATATAGCGCTGGGCGCAGTTACTACTTCAGATTTATCCGATAAGTTACTGGGTGCCAAACTGGTGTGTTGGTTGGATCCGTGTATCCGTCCAAGTCTAAGTCGTGTTAATATGGGTAATTAAATAAAACATTACTATGATTGATATTTGATGATATTGTATGAGAATTGAAAAAGGGATACTGATATGAAACATGAAAATGAGTTATATACATAAATGCACTAACTTGTGTATTGATGATGGTGATTAGAATTATGTCAAGCTTGAGATTATGATTGATGTATTTGCTTATGCCTGGTATTATACAAATGAAATGGTAAGTTCATAATTGAAATGTGATATTGTAACATCCCAAAGTTGGGCCTAGTAGGATTGGGCCCATTGGGCTTTAAGCGTAGGAGCATTTAAAATTTTTAGGAATAAGAGAACGGCTTTAATGCAAGTTGGATCTAGTAGGTGAGTGATTTTGGAAGGTTAGAGGGTTTCTATGAAGTCCCGGGGTCAAACTTTGGCTTTAGGAAAATTTTGGTTTTAGGTGAAAAAAACCTTGGGAGTTAGTAGGTAGGCTTTAAGAATAAAATGTGGAGAAAATGACACAAGTGGAGTGTGTGGTGTAGTGGCAAAGTGACACCACGTAAGGGACAAAGGGGTGACGCCACAAGGAAGGAAGGAGGTCCAAGGTTCAAGTCTTGGCTTTTGCATTTTGGTTTTCTTTTTATATGGACTTTAGAGTTTTGCCATAGGGTTATATTTAGTTGCGCATGGTTTTAAACACAAGAGGAGCTTGTGGCTTAGTGGCAAGTGGCTTGAATTGGCTGATGGGAGAGCTTGAGTTAGAATCTCATGACAAGCAAGGGAGTATTTATTTTGCGGATTGGACGAGAAGAGTTTGAGTTGGATTTTAACTCTCCTAACGGAGGGATCCCACATCGGTAAGATACAAAGAAGGAAGGTGAGAAGCTAGCTATATATAGAGCATTCTATGAGGAAAGTTAATATACCTTGGTGGGCGTTTGGGTGCAGACCTTGAGGATAATCGCCAACAGTAGCGAAGGAAGGGCTACTATAACGTGAGGTGCACGGTAAGGTTAGTTGAGGTTTCGGTTTTCGATAAGTGTATATTAAGTTATGATTAATCGTTAGGTGATGTCGATTGTAGGTTCATGACTAAGGGGTTTGCAGCGCGCGTGGTTACCAGGTGTGTACAAACACTACACACACGAAATCGGTAATGCCAAAAAGTCAAAAAGTCGAAAGTGGCTAAATGGGCCCGGTGGGCCCTGAGGCTAAGTTTGATACGAATTGAATTAGTCATGCATGATACATGAATTGGATTTGTTTTGGGCCTAATAGGCCATATGATGAGATTTGGGCCTAAAGGGCCGTAAGGGAGTGATTTGGGCTTGATGGGCTTATGGGGACGTAGACATGTATGTTAGGGTTTATGGACCTTAGGCCTAGTTTGAACAACTCTTAAATTCAATAAGACTTTCTAATAATTAAACATGTTTATGAACAAGTCGCTGGGTTAGGGTGTGGCAACGGGCATACGCATGTCAGGATTGGATCTAGGAGAGCTTGGTACTTAGGCGTACTAGTGGCGCACCTCCTCTTTTCTGGAATCCTACATGGTGCGTAGTGTCATTCACTTTAGCCATGAGGACTTGTTGATGGGCCAAAGTTCATAACTAAAATCCGAGAGGGACCAAATACCCTTATATTTGTTAAATTACTAAAATACCCTTCTATTGGTAAAGTACCAAAACACCCCTGTTTTGCAAAATTACCAAAATATCCCCGATTTGTAAAATTACCAAAATACCCCTGTTTACGAAATTACCAAAATACCCTTAATTTGTGAAATTACCAAAATACCCCTGGTTTGTAAAATTACCAAAATACCCCTAGTTTGCAAAATTATCGAAATACCCCCAGATTACAAAATTACCAAAACACCTTTAGTGTGTAATTACCGTTTTACCCCTAAATAATAAAATGACCGTTGTACCCTCGTGGTAGTACTAATGTTGTCTGTGTTAATTGTATGATTGATTATGTTCGAGATGCACTGCATACATGGATTAGTTATGAGTAGAATTATCGAATTACCCTTGGTAGGTAAATTACTGAAATACCCTCGGTAGGTAAAATTACCGTTATACCCTTTGGGGTCATTAGCGTGATTGTGTGTAACTACTCACACCATCTTTAATGCTATATTAATATGATTATCATATTCTGTTAAATACCGAAAGTTCGGTATGGCTATTGTGACACTTGTGGAGGGTGTAAGCGAGACATCAGGTTAGTGATTTCTATTCTGATATAATAAAAGGTTATGATGAAATAATTTGATCCATGTTATGAGTATTCTGTACACACTTGTGGTAATCTGTTACATCCATACATCTATATTTTATGTTGCATGGGGTAGGGAATATGTGATGAAAGGGGAAGTGTTGTAGTGGCTCTGCCACGATCTGTTGTAGTGGCTTTTGCCATGATCTATTGTAGTGGCTTTTGCCATGATCTGTTGTAGTGGCTCTGCCACGATCTGTTCTGGTGACTATATCACGATTCTGACGATGAGCAGCTAACTGCAGCATGACTACCATAGATGGTGTGTAGCGGATGGAGGGTTGATTGTAGAAATCCCCACGGTGTGATTGGTTGGTACGTGTGGTGTGTAGAGGATGGAAACTCTAGGTTGGGGCTGGGTTTGCATCGCATTGCATACATTATCTGCTGTGACATATGATGTGGGTTAAAGCTCAACCGAGGCTATTTTGGGCTAAGGCCCAATTGCCACCGTTACTGTAATGGGCTTCGGCCTGAATTGTTGTGATGCATGTTCTTACCGATGAGGGTTGTACACACTGAGTTTTCGTGAACTCACCCTCTTTTTATTAAATGTTTCAGGTGATTCCCAGCGATTGAGGATTGGGAGCCGTGGAGGACTCGGGGGTGGCTATACATCAGAGAGACTACTCGTGAACTTTAGTAATTCTGTTTTCTTTCTTTTATAGTCTTAGTATTACTATAAGTTTATTTTGATTTGGGACTTTTGTTATGTAATAAGGCCTTGCAAAGTTGTACTTTGGTTTTTATTAGTTGCTGTTTATATCAAATTCGACACCACGGCAGTTTAAATATTAAGGTAAAAGTGGAGTTTCATTAATCTACACATCGATGTTTTCAAAAGACAACGTAATACTCGGAAAAAGTTTTCTTTCAAATCTCTGATTTTTCTTAAGTATAACTAAGACTTGATTTTACTTCACCCTGTGACATACCTAGACTTGATTTTACTTCACCCTGTGACATACCAGATTCGGTCGTAACGTATAGGCCGGGTTTGGGGTGTTACAAATATAATGAAAAAGGATTGATGAGTTGAATATTGTACTTATGTATGAGAAATTATGTATGTTATGGTTGAACTTACCTATGTTATGAATAAATATATTAATTAGTTAATTGATGTTGTTATTTAAGTTTATGTTTAGTAAATGGAATGGAAAGTAAGTAAAGGAAGTTATTCGTAGTTGTATGAAAATGTTAATGATGGTGTAAAATGTTTTATAAAACCTTGTTATGTTAGGAATGAATAGATATATGATGTTGAAAGACTTACTCATTTATGAGTTAGTGGTTATGTTGTTGATAAATCTTGAGGCATTGGTATAGCTTTATATTTATCATATAAAGTTTATTATTGAGTTGGAATATTATGTTTAAAGTTTGTATGAGCTTACTAAGCATTCTTAACAGCCCATTTTCAGTGAAATCGAAACAGTGGTTTTGGGACCACGAATCCGAGCCAGAAAGAAAATTTATTTTAATATTATTTTATGGTCTGCATTATGATAGGAGTGTTATATGAAAATTCTGATAAGAAAATTTTACCGATTTTGTGTTTAATTATGGAAAGGACCAAATTGCATAAAATGCAAAAGTTGAATTCTAGTAGCTAGAAGGATCAAATAGCTATGGAATTCAATATAAAAGGTCCTTATATGGTAATTAGACCATCAAAGAAAAGTTAGTAAATATTTTGGTGATTCATCCATGGAAAATTAGAAAAGGTTAAAGACGAAATTGGAAATCAAAATAATTAAAAGATGATAAATAATTAAATAGAAATATCATCTTATATATATCTTCTTCCCCAAAAATACATGGAAACCCTAGGAAAGAGAAAACAAACTTTCTTGGCTTAATTAGGTATGTTTTCTTGTCTCGTTTTTAGTAATTTTTATATTTTTGAGATCGGGATAGTCTAATTTATCTATTTTGGGGATTAATTTGCAAAGATATCAAAGTATAGAAATTTTTCCATGGATGAATGAATATGCTAAAATTTTGAAATTTATAGTATAAAATGCAAGGTTGTTGATAGATAAATAACTTTTACAAAGAGAAATTTGATGAAATTATGATTTAGGGATTAAATTGCGATGATGTAAAAGTTGTCAAAAATTCTAAATTTTGTGAAATACAAGTGCTGTAAATGTTATATGAAAATTTTGGTTTGTGTTGGAATAAGGATTAAATTGCATGAATTTCATTTTTCGAGCTTAGGGACAAAATTGGAATTTATGAAAAGTATAGGGGCAAAATGGTAATTTTGCCTAGGATGTGAATTGAATGTAATTGAATATGATGTGATAAATTGATGATGAAATTCATTTATATAGATCCGAAAACTCGAATTCGAAGCTAGATCGAGGAAAAGAAAAAGATTCAGATTAGTAGATTTTTATATACAAACAAGTGTTGAGGTAAGTTTGTGTAACTAAATTGTGTTTATTTTATGTTTGATTTGAATGTGGTATGTGTATAAATGTTATAAAGATATGAAATAATCATATGTCTGACCCTGTCCGGAAAATATTTAGTTCTGTTTGAATGATGAATTTTAATGGAGTTAAGTTCCGTTTGAATGATGAATTTCGATGGATATATATGATTACCCGTATTGAATGTGGTCCTGCATATGTTGCGGACAGAATATAGCTCCGACGAGCATCCCTATATAGCCCTCTCGAGTATCTTGTTATATAGTTTCTGTGAACATCCTAATCGATAGTAATTTTGTAAGTGTTGCACATTACCACAGCTCTGTGTGAGCGTCCTGTTACATGATTCGATTGGTTGTGATCCAGCATATAATGCGGACACAAACACAGCTCTATGTGAGCGTCTTGATATAAGCTCTTATGGGCTTCCTGACATGGCTCGCTTGAACTCTCTATTATCTTATCCGGTGCTCCCTTATAATAACTCTTCGGAGTTACCTGTCTCACTGATTAAAACTCTTATGAGTTTTCAATTTAGCCCGGATAAGTGTCCTGTTACATGGCTCATCTGAGCATCCTGATATGTGGCTCGAGAGTGTGCTCTCTGATTATGTGCCCTAATGGGTACCCCTGATTATGAGTTGACAATTTATAGTTTTGGACACCTTGTGTGTACTACTTGAGTATCCATCGATATTTCAATAATTCAACGGACAAAACTTTTGACATGAGAAATTATGAGATTAAAAGAGTTATGTCCCGAATACTTCTGAAATACCTGGAAGGAGTGTAGCATGATGAGCTCATCCATGCTTACTTGATATACATGAGAATTATGTGACTAACTTGCTTATTTGAGTGTATGTGATTAGGAAAATTTACTAATTTGTTGGAAAGCATGATATTATTATGCTTATTTAAATGAATATGATTGGTAAGTTTACTTCCTGTTATATGAACTTACTAAGTATTAAATGCTTACTAGATTTTATTTTCTTTGTTTTATAGTGCTCGGAAGCTCGTAAAGGTTGGAGATTGGACGGAGTTTCATCACACTATCCTCCAACTTGTTTTGGTATTAATAGTAAACTTATTTTGGTATAATAGCATGTATAGACTAACTTTGCCAATTTTGGCATGTAAATGGTTGTTGTAATCTAGCCATTGGAATGGCTAGAATGATATGTTTTGGTATGTAATTATAAGGCCATAACATGTTTGATGGGTTTTGAAATGGTTAAGTAATTGATGATTTATAAATCAAGTGGTAAATGAAATTGAGTTAGTATATATGATACAAATTTACCTAAGAACATAAATGAAAATTTGATAAGCTTATTCATTTGAATATACATGTTAATATATCTTATACAATACTAGTATTAGGCTTGATCATAATGTCTTGGATTGGTTGGTAAATGTGTATAAGTGTTGTTGTAGGTTAATGGCTAATTTGGGCGAGAAATAAGGCTAGGAAATGGCCTTATTTTGTCCACACGGTTAGACACACAGGTGTGTGTCTTGAGTGTGACACATGGCCTGGCACATGGGCATGTGGATTGTCCATGTGTCCCTTGCATCTTAAAAACTGAGAAACAAAATGCTCAAATTGGGCACACGGGCAGAGACACAAGCTTGTGTCTCAGCCGTGTGTGCTACACGGTCTAGAACACGGCCTGTGTGTAACAGCCCGATTTTAACTCTAATCGGAATGGTGGTTTCGAGACCACGAATCTGAGTCGAAAAATTATTTTAATATTATTTTTATGCTTATTATGTGTGAATTGATGTGTGTGCAAATTTCGTATTAAAAATTTGATCGTTTTGGTGCTTAATTTTAAAAAAAGGGCATAATCGCATAAAAAGAAAATTTGGTGGTTAAATGAGTAAGTATTGAATTGATGATGTCTTTATAAATTGGAGGTTCAAAATAACAAATTGATCATAAAATAGACTTAGTGTTGGTCATGATTATGCATGTAATAGTAATTGAAATTTTATTATATTTTATGTTAAAATATATTAGTTTAATATATGTTATAATAATAATATGAATAAAAGATGAAAAGTGTTCATCTTTCTTCAATGTTCATGGCTGAAACTTGAGAAAATAAAAGAGAGAAAAGCTTTGTGATGTTCGGCCCTTTGCAAGCTCAATAGGTAAGTGATTTGAGTTTGGTTTTTAATAATTTTTACGTTTTTGATATCGTTGCTTTGAGTTTTAGCTAGCTCATGTTTAAATTTTTGAATTGGTTGTGTTTTTCGTGAGATTCCATTGAAGGAAGCTTTTTATTCTTGTTGTTGATGATGGAATATTAATTATATGAGATAGATTAGCAAGTGTTGTTCATGAATTTTTGAAGAAATTGAGTGATTTGGATTTAATTGCAAAAATAAATTTTTGGGGGACTAAAATGAAAAAAATGGAATGTTTGGATTCGTATGGGTATGAGCAACATTCGATCTAAGCATGGTGTGTGCAAATTTTGCAAATTTTGTGTTTTATTCTATAGGGACTAAATTGCAAAAAGTGTAAAATGTCAGGGGTAAAATTATAAATTACCTAATTATGTGTTTTTGGACTAAATTGATTGAAAATATGTTAAATGAGCTTAATTTGAAATTTATATAGACCAAGAACAAAAAGGGTTGGGAGTGGATCGGGGAAAGGAGAAGATAATCGAAGAGTCAGGAAACAAAGTCCGTCGATACTCGAGGTAAGTTTTTAAGCAATTGAGTTGAATTGAAGTTTCATTTATAATAATGTAAGTAATTCAAACGGAAGTATATAAATATAGATAATGAATATTGCTGAATGTGTTTTGAAATTATGAGTTGATTTGAAATATATATATATATATATATAGGTTGATTATAAGTTTATGTGTACATGTATGAAATCGGTCATTTGGCACTAAGTGTGCGAATTTTAAAATACCGAGCACTAAATGTGCGATATCTGTCATTTGGCACTAAATGTGCGAATTTTAAAAACCGAGCACTAAGTGAGCGATATCGTTCATTTGGCACTGAGTGTGCGAATTTTGAAATACCGAGCACTAAGTGTGCGAAATCGGTTGTAATGCACTAAGTGTGTGAAATCGAAAAAAGAGCTTAAGTGTGTGATGAAAATTTATATTTTGAAATGAATTTGGTAAGTTGATATTATGAGATGTTATTATTTGAAATCAAGTATGAGTGATAATTTGGTTGGATGGATTGTATTTATTCAATAGATAGTTTGATTGTTATAAGTCGATATGGAGAAATGCTTGTAAAATCACATCGATTGCTAATATGATTATATAATGTGGTTCGGCCAAGTGGAATTTGTATAAGGAGTTCATGTTATTATTTTTGATCTTGAACATGCGATTTATATGAGTTTGAAATGCAAATATAAATTTGGTAAGTATAATGTATGTGAAATCTATTATCGAAAGTTTGGATGTTCGGTCTTTGGTCTATTAAGAAGCGAAAGATTTGAAATATGTTGTGAATTTATAGTATTGGTTAGAAACCTTGGTAGTGCTTATATTAATTTGATTTATTTTAATACAAAGATATAATGCATTGTTGTTGTGAAATTGCTTATTACTTACTAAGCTATGATAGCTTACTTTGTGTGTTTAATTATGTTATATTATAGATTTTGAAGTCTAGTTAAGAGTCGGGGATCGTTTTGGAACATCGTCACACTATTGATTGCTGTTTCGGTATTTTAAAAGTTTGAAACTATGAACATATATGGCATGTATAGGCTAGAAATATTTTGGCTTGATGATTATGTTTTGTTGTGGTTTTGGTTGATTTGGTTTTAGTATATATAAGTATGGTTAATGTATAGAGTTTAAATGAAATGGAGTAAAGATGTTATAAACTAGTTAACCAAATTTTGCAATGAAACAGTTTTTGGTTAACAGCAGTGATATGATTTTGAAAATTCACCAAAAATAGGAGAAATGGAATTAGAAAGTGAATAAGATATAGAATTAAATATTATTGTGTCTATTTTTATATGAAAGAAACAGAGTAGGCAAAGGAATTTTATATTATGAGATATTTAAATTTTAGTGAGACTGGTTCTGAGTGACTTTGTGATCCCCTATTCTGTCTTGGAAAAATTATTAAAAGTTATAAAAAAATATTCATGGACCATAGTTCATATGTTTAGAATCCTTAATGAGTCTATTTTTGATTGGAATAAAGAACATTATTTGAATTCTGTACAATGAGATAACTGAGTTTTTGTAAAGATAGGTCAGAACAATCAAAAAGTGAAATAGGGGAAAATTTTATGAATAAACTGTACTAATTGGCCACATGAAAAATTTTGGAAAATTGATAGTAAGAAGATATATGAGTCTAGTTTTAAGAAAAAAATTTTGATCTAAATTTTGAGTTTTTTAACTCGATTTATAGTCAATTTAGTCAACACGACGCAAATGGATAGTTTTAAATTTTTATGCCCCGAATTAGTAGTTAAGTCTAGAGTGCCTCATGCTCGACTCAAAACGGTCTCGGGTAAGGGGTGTTACATTTGATTGGTATCAGAGCTCTGGTTTAGTTGGTTCTTGGACTAACATAGCGTGTGTGAGTCTAGCTATACATGTCATAATTTTTATTGAGATAGTGTGGTGACTTCTAACAAAGAAATATGTCTTTCTTCTTTCTTACAGTAAATGGATCTTGATCCCGAACGAGCTGTAGCAGATGATGTTGAGAGTTTGGTGCCTGCTCCCGTGCAAGGGACCGTACCGATTAAATTCAACCAGCTACGAGTAACCAAGATGAGGGGGCTAAACAAGCCTTTTTTAGTATAATGAACGATTGGTTCAATCAATATATCCGGATCAATCCAGCTGTTCAACCACCCCCGAATCCAAATACTCTATTTGTAGTACCTGTGGTACCTCTGATCATTAATCCTAAAAGAATAAATAAGCCTTCGATCGATAGAATCAGAAAACACGGGGCTCAAGAGTTTAGAGCTGAAGATGATGATGATACTAAACGAGCTAAATTTTGGCTCGATAATACAATTCGTGTTTTCGATGAACTATATTGTACACCTGATGAGTGCTTGAAATGTGCCATATCTTTGTTACGGGATTCTGCCTACTATTGGTGGAAAAATCTCGTATCGGTAGTTCCAAAGGAATGAGTTACTTAGGACTTCTTTCAGACAGAGTTTCGCAAGAAATACATTAGCCAGCGATTCATAGATCTGAAACGCAAGGAATTTCTTGAGCTTAAACAGGGTCGTATGACCGTATCTGAGTATGAGCGCAAGTTTGTGAGACTTAGTCGATATGCTCGTGAGTGTGTTTCATCTGAGGCTGCTATGTGCAGAAGATTTGAAGAAGGGTTAAACAAAGATATAAAATTACTGGTTGGTATACTTGAAATAAATGAGTTCGTGGTACTTGTTGAGTAAGCTTGTAAAGCCGAAGAGCTAGGGAAAGAAAAACGAAAAGCTGAGTTTAAAGCTAGAGATTTTCATAATAGATCAACAGGTAAATTTTCTCAATCGTCATCAAAGAAGTTTAAAAATGACAGTAGCCGATCCAAAGCTAATACAGGGATCTCTATCGAGAACGACCACCAGTGAGTTCACGAGCTACCTCGATTGCTAGTGTTGGAAATACTCGACCAAATAAACTTGAGTGTCAACAGTGTGGTAGGCGACATTTTGGTGAATGTTGGGGTAAGTCCAACAATCGAGCTTGCTACAAGTGTGGTTCGCAGGATCACTTCATTCAGGATTGTCCGGAGTTAGCTGAAAAGGATAATGCTCAGAGTGCAAGACCGAGTGGTACTGCGGCTAGAGGTAGACCACCCCAAAATGCGGGAGGAAGGAGTGGCACTCAGAGAGGGACTTCGAATACAGCTATTCGATCAGAGGCTCGTGTGCCTGCTAGAGCCTATGCCATTCGTGCTCGAGAAGAGGCTCCATCTCCAAATGTCATCACCGGTATATTTACTCTTTTTAATACTAGTGTAATTGCTCTGATTGATCCCGGTTCAACCCATTCCTATGTGTGTGAAACATTAGTATCCAGCAAGACTCTACCTGTTGAGTCTTCTGAGTTTGTGATTCAGGTTTCGAACCCCCTGGGTCGGTGTACGCTAGTTGATAGCGTGTGTAAGAATTGCCCTTTGATGATTCGAGATTCATGTTTTCCTACTGATTCGATGTTTCTACCATTTGATAAGCTCGATATTATCCTCGGTATGGATTGGTTAATCGTGCACGATGCAGTAGTGAATTGCAGACGAAAAACTATTGATCTGCGATGCCAGAATAATGAGATAATTCGAATTGAATCTACGAATTTGAATGGGCTACCAGCAGTGATATCTTCGATGTTGGCTCGACAGTATTTAAAAAAGGGTTGCGAAGCTTATTTTGCTTATGTGATTGATAATAAAGTGACCAAAAGAAGATAGAATCTGTACCAGTTGTATGTGAGTATGCAGATGTGTTTCCGGAAGAATTGTCGGGATTGCCACCTGTTCGAGAGGTAGAGTT
The DNA here is from genome assembly GCA_025506655.1 of Gossypium rotundifolium. Classification (NCBI taxonomy): domain Eukaryota; kingdom Viridiplantae; phylum Streptophyta; class Magnoliopsida; order Malvales; family Malvaceae; genus Gossypium; species Gossypium rotundifolium. Next base: position 39,508,585 of record CP106731.1, on the reverse strand, counting down.
TGGTATCGAGTTGGTTGCAGGTACGACTCTGATTTCGATAGCTCCGCATAGAATGGCACCGACTGAATTAAAAGAGTTGAAAGATCAGTTGTAAGAGTTGACAGATAGAGGTTTCGCTCGACCGAGTTTTTCTCCCTGGGGTGCGCCAGTGTTATTTGTGAAAAAGAAAGACGAAACTTTGAGAATGTGTATCGACTACCGCCAGTTTAATAAAGTAACCATAAAGAATAAATATCTATTGCCGCACATTGATGATTTATTTGATCAACTAAAGGGAGCCTCAGTATTTTCGAAGATCGATTTAAGATCGGGTTATTATCAGTTGCGAGTTAGAGATTTTGATGTACCAAAGACTACTTTTTGGACGAGATACGGCCATTACGAGTTCTTGGTGATGCCTTTCGGACTCACTAATGCCCCTGCTATTTTTATGAATTTGATGAATCAGGTATTTAGACAGTATCTGGATTGATTTGTGGTAGTATTCATAAATGATATTTTAATCTATTCGCATGACGAAATCGAGCATGCCGAACAATTAAGACTTGTGTTACAGATTTTGTGTGATAAGCAGTTGTACGCGAAATTCAGTAAATATGAGTTTTGGTTATGTGAAGTTAGCTTTCTGGGGCATGTTGTTTCAACATCAGGTATTCGGGTTAACCCGAGTAAGATCTCGGCTATACTTGATTGGAAACCACCACGGAATGTTTCTGAAGTTCGAAGCTTTCTGGGACTTGCTGGTTATTACAGGTCGGTTTGTGAAGGGTTTCTCTATGATTGCTACACCGTTGACAAAACTGTTACAGAAAGATGTTAAGTTCGAGTGGTCAAAGAAATGCCAGAAGAGTTTTGATCAGCTGAAAACTTTGTTGACTGAAGCACCAGTGCTAGTTCAACCCGAGTCTGGTAAAGAGTTCATTATCTTCAGTGATGCATCTTTGAATGATTTGGGTTGTGTTTTGACGCAGGAAGGTAAGGTTGTAGCCTACGCTCGAGACAGTTAAAGCCGCACGAAAAGAACTATCCGACGCACGATCTTGAATTGGCTACTATAGTTTTTGCTCTGAAGATATGGCGCCACTATCTATTTGGTGAAAAATGTCATGTTTATTCCGATCACAAAAGTCTAAAGTACTTAATGACTCAGAAAGATCTGAATCTGAGACAACGACTGTGGTTGGAATTATTAAAAGACTACGAGCTTGTGATTGATTATCACCTAGGAAAGGCTAATGTAGTTGCTGATGCTTTAAGCTGAAAATCATTATTTGCTTTACGTGCGATGAATACAGATATGACTATAATTGACGAGGGTACAATTATAGCAGAATTGAAAGCGAGACCGTTATTTGTTCAACAGATTTGCGAAGCTCAGAGGGTTTATGATAATTTAATAGCGGAAAGGAAGCATTGTGGTTTGAATGCTAACTCAGAATTTCAAATTGAGGCTGAGGGATGTTTGTGATTTAGAAACCGAATATGTGTACCAAAGGATCCTGAGTTGATTCGAATGATTTGTAATGAAGCTCATAATAGTAGATTGTCTGTTCACCCGGGTAGCACAAATGTGTATAATGATTTGAAATAGCATTATTGGTGGCACGGTATGAAGCGAGATATTTCAGAGTTTGTGTCAAAATGTTTGATATGTCAGCAAGTAAAAGCCGAATATCAGGTGCCATCTAGGTTACTTCAGCCTATTATGATACCCGAGTGGAAATGGGATCGAGTCATTATGGATTTCGTATCTGGGTTACCGTTGACACCGAGTAAGAAAGATGCGATCTGGGTTATTGTTGATAGATTGACGAAGTCGGCTCACTTTATTCTGGTTCGTATAGATTACTCGCTTGATAAGCTAGCTGAGTTGTACATTTCCCAAATTGTACAATTACACGAATACCTATTTCTATTGTTTCGGATAGAGATCCGAGATTTACATCGCGGTTTTGGAAGAAACTGCAAGATTCTCTAGGTACTAAATTACATTTCAGTACTGCTTTTCACCCTCAGACAGATGGTTAATTCGAACGTATCATTCAAATACTCGAGGATATGTTGAGATGTTGTGTTCTTGAGTTTGAGGGTATGTGGGAAAGATATTTACCTTTGATTGAATTTGTGTACAATAATAGCTTTCAATCGAGTATCAAAATGGCACCTTACGAAGCTTTGTACGGTCATAAATGTCGTACACCTTTATATTGGACCGAACTAAGTGAAAGCAAGATACAAGGGGTTGATTTAATCAAAGAGACTGAACAGAAAGTAAAAGTGATTCGTGAAAGTTTGAAAGTAGCGTCAGACCATCAGAAATCCTATGCGGATTTGAAACGTAAAGATATAGAGTTTCAAATTGGTGACTGAGTATTTTTAAAAGTCTCACAGTGGAAGAAAATACTTAGATTTGGTCGCAAAGGAAAGCTGAGTCCGAGATTTATTGGGCCGTACGAGATTATTGAGCGTATCGGGCCGGTTGCGTATAGGTTGATGTTGCCACCTGAGTTAGAAAAGATCCACAATATTTTCATGTTTCTATGCTTCGACGATATAGATCCGATCCTTCTCATGTGATTAGTCCATCAGAAATTGAGATTCATCTGATTTGACATACGAGGAAGAACTGATTCGTATTTTGGCTTGCAAAGTGAAAGAGTTGCGTAATAAGAAAATCTTGTTGGTGAAAGTACTGTGGCATAAGCATGGGGTCGAAGAAGCAACTTAGGAGCTTGAGGATTCGATGAAAGAACGATACCTAAACTTATTCACCGGTAAGATTTTCGAGGAAGAAAATCCTTAAGGGAGTTGTAACAGCCTGATTTTGACCCTAATCGGAACGGTGGTTTTGAGATCACGAATCCGAGTCAAAAAATTATTTTAATATTATTTTCTATGCTTATTATATATGAATTGGTGTGTGTGCAAATTTCGTATTAAAAATTTGATCGTTTTGGTGCTTAATTTTAAAAAAGGGCTTAATCGCATAAAAAGAAAAATTTGGTCGTTAAATGAGTAAGTATTGAATTGATGATGTCTTTATAAATTGGAGGTTTAAAATAGCAAATTGACCATAAAATAGACTTAGTTTTGGTCATGATTATGCATGTAATAGTAATTGAAATTTTATTATATTTTAGGTTAAAATATATTAGTTTAATATATGTTATAATAATAATATGAATAAAAGATGAAATGTGTTCATCTTTCTTCAATGTTCATGGCCGAAACTTGAGAAAATAAAAGAGAGAAAAGCTTTGTGATGTTCGGCCCTTTGCAAGCTCAATAGGTAAGTGATTTGAGTTCGGTTTTTAATAATTTTTACGTTTTTGATATCATTGCTTTGAATTTTAGCTAGCTCATGTTTAAATTTTTGAATTGGTTGTGTTTTTCGTGGATTCCATTGAAGGACGCTTTTTATTCTTGTTGTTGATGATGAAATATTAATTATATGTGATAGATTAGCAAGTGTTGTTCATGAATTTTTGAAGAAATTAAGTGATTTGGATTTAATTACAAAAATAAATTTTTGAGGGACTAAAATGAAAAATAAATGGAATGTATGGATTCGTATGGATATGAGCAACATTCGGCCTAAGCATGTTGTGTGCAAATTTTGCATATTTTGTGTTTTATGCTATAGGGACTAAATAGCAAAAAGTGTAAAATGTCAGGTGTAAATTGTAAATTGCCCAATTATGTGTTTTTGGATTGAATTGAATGAAAATATGTTAAATGAGCTTAATTTGAAATTTATATAGACCAAGAACAAAAAGGATTGGGAGTGGATTGGGGAAAGGAGAAGATAATCGAAGAGTCAGGAAACAAAGTCCGTCGATACTCGAGGTAAGTTTTTAAGCAATTGAGTTGAATTGAAGTTTCATTTATAATAATGTAAGTAATTCAAATGGAAATATATATATAGATAATGAATATTGCCGAATGTGTTTTGAAATTATGAGTTGATTTGAAATATATATTATATATATGGGTTGATTATAAGTTTATGTGTACATGTATGAAATCGGTCATTTGGCACTAAGTGTGCGAATTTTAAAATACCGAGCACTAAGTGTGCAAAATCGGTTGTAATGCACTAAAATGCGAATCAAATTTCTGAGCACTAAGTATGCGAAATCGAAAAATGAGCTTAAGTGTGTGATGAAAATTTATATTTTGGAATGAATTTGGTAAGTTGATATTATAAGATGTAGTATGAGTGATAATTTGGTTGGATGGACTGTATTTATTCAATATATAGTTTGATTGTTATAAGTCGATATGGAGAAATGCTTGTAAAATCTCATTGATTGCTAATATGACTATATAGTGTGGTTCGGCCAAGTGGAATTTGTATAAGGAGTTCATGTTATTATTTTTGATCTTGAACATGCGATTTATATGAGTTTGAAATGCAAATATAAATTTGGTAAGTATAATGTATGTGAAATCTATTATCGAAAGTTTGGATGTTAGGTCTTTGGTCTATTAAGTTTAAAGCTTTGAAATATGTTGTGAATTTATAGTATTGGTTAGAAACCTTGGTAGTGCTTATATTAATTTGATTTATTTTAATACAAAGATATAATGCATTGTTGTTGTGAAATTGCTTATAACTTACTAAACTATGATAGCTTACTTTGTGTGTTTAATTATGTTATATTATAGATTTTGAAGTCTAGCTACGAGCTCGGGGATCGTTTTGGAACATCATCACACTATCGATTGCTATTTCGGTATTTTAAAAGTTTGAAACTATGAACATATATGGCATGTATAGGCTAGAAATATTATGTTTGGTGTCGAAGTTGTATATATTTGTATAAGCCATGCAAAAATGGCTTGTCCATCTTGTTAATATTGGAATTTATTATTGGGTCTATTTTATATGAAAGAAGCAGAGTAGGCAATGGAATTTTATATTATGAGAGAATACGGGTTAGGGATGTTACACATTCATTGCTTACGTAGTTTTTTATCCTTTACTTTACAGATTATCAGAAGCTCGATCGGGTTGGAATGGCATGTATAGGTGGATTATGTCTAATGCTTAATTGATGAGTTTGGTATATACATAAATATGTCATTTTGGTTGATAATTATGGCATGAAATGTTGCCTTGAATTTGAGGTACTTAAGGTACTATTGATATCTTGTTGGTTATGGTTAATATGGTCAATTTGATGTATGTTTAGAAATAACCAAAGTTGGTATATGTTGTATCGATCTCAATATGGCCAAAACATGGTATGTTTTGGAAAAGTCTTGAATAGATGTGCATGAACGAAATATGGTATACCTAATGTGATAAGGTTGGTATGTGTCAATTGTGTTATGTATTGGTATGGAAACAAGTCATTGGTAAATGGTATAAATATAGTCAAATATAGTGAGATTATTTTTAATATAGCATGGAAATAGTATTGAGATTAATTAGATATGTATGGTTAAGGTTTGAACAAATGTGCTCATGTATATATATATATATAAGTTGATGCTTGATAATTGAGGTGTTTTGGCATATTGGTTGTATGAACATTTGGTATTGATATTATTCATTGTTTGCATAATTTGAGTATGTTTAAAGGCCTTATATACATGTAGAAATTTCTTGTAGGCTTATGCTTGAAAGGGTGAAAGAAATGGCTCGGAAGAGGTCATTTTCTTCTCCACACGGCCTAAGACACTGGCGTGTGTCTCAGCCGTGTGTGACACACGGCCAAGTGACATGGCCATGTGACCCCTGCAGCTTTGAAATTTTTCCATGTTTTTCGAAAAAATTTTGAGTTTTCGATTTTGTCCCGACTTGTTTCTAATGCGTATTTAGGGCCTTGAGGGCTCGTATAAAGGACAGTATATATGATTTTGATTGGTTTTATTATGAATATTGATATGTTATGAAATGTTTGAAATTTCTATCTGCTTGATCCAGTAAACCCGACAAAACTCCTTTAGGCATGTCCCAATACAATTAGATGACAATAGCATACCATCCGCAAGCTAATGGTTTATAGAAAAAGCAAATTGTTATTTAGGTAGCAAGACTATATGATTAAATTGGAAAGAAAAGCATACTGGACAATTAAAGAGTTAAACTTAAACATGGAGTTAGCCAAGAAAGAAAGATTATTCCAACTATAAGAATTGGAAGAATTTTGTTTCATGGCTTATGAAAACACTAAATTGTATAAAGAGAGGAGTAGACTTTAGCATGATGTTAAAAAATGAAAATGAGAATTATTGCCTGGACAAAAAGTTTTCTTGTTTAATTCAAGGCTGAAATTATTTCCTGACAAGTTAAAATCAAGGTGGACCGGCCCATACACCATAAATTAAGAGATACCTCATAGGGCAATAGAATTCATCGAAAAAGGAGGGCAACCTTTTCTCGTAAATGTATAGAGAATAAAACATTATTTTGGGGGAACAACGAAAGAAGTAATTGACACCCAAGTCTTACAATGCAAAGCTTTATGGAGGCAATATGGAAGTGAAGTAATCATGGGAAAAGACTGGGAAAGAAATCAAGAAAATGAAATAAACAAGGATCTTGAGGCGGTGAAAAAGTACGACAGAAATTGCTCTCTATGTCGCGACAGCAGCTTCGCATGCCGCCCTATCAAACTAAATACAGTGCAGGTAAACTGCCTTCGATGTTGCAAAAACCATAGGGGATGTCGTGACACCCCTGCGTAACCAGTAGTCAAAATTACTAACTTTGATGTGTTTGTAGTAGAATTTTAATAGATTTAAAATTATTTAACTCCTTAAACATACCTAACATAATTTTAAATTCTCATTCTTATTATCATCTTCCTTTAAGAATTAACAGGCCGCATAAACCACTTCATTAACTTCCAACATTGTGAAACTAACAGGATTTCTATATCGTTGTTCGAGAAGTTTGACAATCCCGGAACAAAATATTACAGCAAATTCATATTTGAGTAATTACAAATTTGTGTATAAACATAATTAATACATATGTTAAATTCCAATAAAACAATATAGATAAATACCTACAATAGTTGCAGCCCTATACATTCATCCAAGAATAGGGATTTGACCCGTTAACGAGGAACTGTAAAGGAGTTTGGGAAATTGCAACAGAACGAGAATGGATTTACCTACCACCTGAAGAACCAACAATAATACCTGTTGTGCAGGAATTTTACCTCTCATTAAAAGAAAGAAAAGCGACAAGACCATACTATGAGATGCAGACATATGTCAAAGTCAGAGGGGTCAATGTGTTGGTAACCGAAAGAAGTATTTGTCAATTTTATGATACTCCATATTATTACCATGATTACTTGTTCAAAACAGATCTCAAACAATTTAAAAATGTAGATATGGAAGAGGTTTTGAGATTTTTAACAGAAGGGAAATAAGTATGAACATATTAAATAGGAACAGAAATACCTGAGACATTCAATCAAGTGCTAATGACTCCAAGAGCAAAAATATGGATGAAGTCTGTATGTTCAAGAATTTGGCCCACAACAGACATTTCCAATATTAGCCCGGTATAGGCCATTCTAGTATATGCGATTTTGCAAAATAAGTAGATATGTATTGGTATTTGGATCTACCAAAATATGATTAAGTGTGTAATAAATCAATCAAAAGGAACATTCTTTCCACACCTGATAACGAAATTATGTAAAAGAGCAGTAGTACTTATGGAGCAACTAGACAAAGAGATGAATCCTCCAAAGAAATTACTAGGAGATTACTTATAGAAACAATTTTTCATACTCTATAGAAGATAAAGGAAGAGAGAAGAAAGCGAGGACTCTAGGAAAGAGATGAATAAAAAAAATCTTTTAGCAGGGAGATACATATATATGTTAGAATAATTTTTATGTTTGATTTATTTTACATTAGGAATATTTATCGATTTCTTTTAGGATATTGTAGTTAGTAAAATTTATAGAAATATTAGAATTGTATAAGTATACATTTATAAATTTTGTGTAAAATCCCCACATGATAGAAACACAACAATTCAGAGCTTTCAACGAAAAAGGGGAAGGAGCACCCATCAATAGATTACAGAATTACCACAATCAATCATGTAACTTCTTTCCTTATCTGTTCAAGACTACTCATTGAGGACAATGTGTTATCTAAAGTGTGGGGGGTAATATAGGAAATTTGTTTGAATTTTTATGCATTTCTTTTAATTTTTGTTGTCAATTGTGTGTTTGAGCTTGTAGAAATACAATTGATTGGTTAGGAGCATGTATGTAGGATGATTGTATTTACTATAAGCTTGGCATGATAGTAGATTATTTTAATTTTTTCACTATTAGACTACTAAGTTCTATATGTTACATTGTAAGTAGGCATTGAGCAATTGAATGTACCGAAGGATATAGAGAATACAGGGAAATGAGTGTAACATTCGAATTTGACCCTAATCAAAACGGTGGTTTCGAGTCCACGAATTCGAGTCCAAAAATTTTTTTAATATTATTTTCGGTGTTTATTGTATGTGAATTATTATGTGTGAAAGTTTCGTATGAAAATTTAATCGTTTGTGTGCTCAATTAAGTAAAAAGGACTAAATCGTCTAAGTGATAAAAGTGGCAAATTATTCAATAAGTGGTTAAATTTGTTTGTTTTCTTTTGAATGAGTATTAAGTTGCTAAATTTCCCTTTTTTATATGATAGTGGACGGCAAAGACTAATTATAATTGCATATTATATTGTTTTTATATATTAAGTTATATGTATATTAATTATAAGCTTATTATAATAAAAAGATAAAAAGAAACAAAAGTTTGCATGTGTTTTTCTTATTCTCTTTCATTGACTGAAACTAAAAGAAGGGAGAAAGAACTTAAGTCTTCAAATATCCGGTCATTGCAAGCTTAGATTGAGGTATGTAACTAGCTCAATTTTTATTAATTTTTACGTTTTTGAGATCGTTGCTTTGAGAGCTTTAAAACCCATGTCTCAATTTCATGAATTGATGATGTTTGTGTAAAATGCCATGAATGCTATGTTGAGTTTCATAAGGTTTTATGGTGTTTAATGATAGATAGATAATTGATGAACATAATTTGTTCTTGAATTTTTGATGAATTTAGCTAAATAGGGATAAATTGAGAAAATAAATTTTTGAGGGGTTAAAATGCAAAATCAATGAAATGTAGGGACTTATATGACTATAGGGAAGATTCAGCCCTTAAGGATTGCATTTAAATTATGAGTATTTCGTGTTTTGTGCAATAGGGATTAAATTGTAAAAGTTGTAAATGTCAAGGGTAAAATGGTAATTTGCCCATTTAAGTGTTTTTGGATTAAATTGGAATGAAATGTGTTTGAATGAGCTCAAATTGAATGTGTTTAGATCAAGAACAAAGAAAAACGGACTTGGATCGGGGAAAGGCAAAAGTTATTGAATAGCCGATTTTTACTGTCCGACGATTTCCGAGGTAAGTCTATAAGCAATTTAATATCGTTAATAGTATTTATAACATTGATTATATGCTGAATTATGAAATTATGATTGTAAAATTTTTTATAGCCGAATGTGGATAGTGAATTTGAAATGAAATGTTGTTACATCTTTAAACAGGTTGTTATGTTAAAGTGATTTGAATAATGTGTGACTTATGTTAATTTGGGTAGCATGACTGTAATGTGTATGAGATGATAATAATATTGTATTGGGCTTTGAGCCTAGCAGGCATGGTGCCGGTGAATTCTATCGGGCTTTGAGCCTAGTAGGCCTTGTGCCGGTGAAGTGTTTTGGGTTATTGCCTAGCAGGCTAAATGCCGGTGATCAAATTTTAGACCTCGGGTTTAGCAGGCTTAATCCGGTGTGTATTTCAGGCTTTGATGCCTAGCAGGCTTAATGTCGGTGATGTGTTATAAATAGAGAATTCATGAATCATTTGCAAGGTGGAACGTATTTACTGCAATAAGCTAAATGCTCGGGTAAGTACAAGTCTTTCATATTTGCAAGGAATAAGGTAAGTTAGTATATTACCATTTGAATTAAGTAAGATGTGATATAGTTGAAGCTTCGGTAAGAATTTTAATATGTGCAATTGATCTTACCATTGATGAGTATGATTTATATTATAATGGAATTTAAGCTTGAATATACTTTTGGAGAATAGGCCATATGTGAAAATGTTAAATGTGAAAGAGGTTGGATATGTTTGCATATGTGTGTAAATGAGTATATGTGATTGATATGTATGTTATATTTATTTGATTTGGAATATTCGAATACATATTGTAATTAGGCGTTTCGATGAGTTTACATGCTTATGGTAAGAAAATGATAATAGTTAGGTTAAGTGAAATGATAGCATTCGGCCATGATGAATTTACAAGTTGAATTGTTTATATTCAATGCCATAAAACAAATTGTTTAAAATGCTTGAATGTTTGAATGTTATATTATAATTGCTTAAGACTTACTAAGCTAGTAAGCTTACTCTGTGTGTGTTAAATATTCTGTTTTATAGATTTTGGTCAAGCTACGAGCTCAGAGGATCGTCAGAGAAGTCAACCACACTATCATCCCTTTTGGTACTTATAAGCTTAATTTTTGAATCAAAGGCATGTATAGGTTAGACTAAGTTTTAAAACTAATGAATTTTTGTCTTGTATGTAAGTATAGCCTTGCGAAAATAGCTTATTTCTTTTGGTTAAGTTTATTTTCTATGCTTTTGATATAATGGCTTGATTATAATGCTAATGGTTGTGTAAATTCGGTCATGGTTTAATCATATATGGAAAGTAATCATATGGTAAATATGTTATGGTGTTTGGTCATGTGTTTTGGCAATGAGAAAAATGATGGATGCTTGATGAGTTATAGTATGAATATATTAGCTAAGTAATATGCTTGTCATTTACATGTGGTGTGCTTGGTATAAGCTTGACATATTGGTATGTTTTGCATTTTTTTTATGATTTGGTTCGAATGAAGTAAACATGGTTGAGAGATGTATATATTTCGGTTGTGGCTTAAGTTAGCTTATCTGGAAAGCACGGTTTGTATTATGAATTAGTTTAAGTTAGTAAGCTTAATATTGAATGGTAAAATTTCCTGTCCTACTTTTGAACCTAAATTTGATAGTCGAAATGGGTGAGAGAGGAATTGGTTATGTAAGTGTAATTTATGCATGATAATTAACATGAGAATGGGGTATGCTATTGTTTGTATTTTATGCTCTTATAATGGATCATAGTGATAGGCTAAAATGCGTATTATATATGTTGCATTAATGTTATGTTCGGCCATAGGGTAATGATATTAAGGTTGCATATGTGTTTGGACAATAAATTGGTATGATTTGGTTGACCATATAAGTATGGTATGAGTATTTATATATTTGTATATGGACAGTTGCTAGTAATTGAGTAAAGCATGGTTATAAAAAGAAATTTGTATGGTAATTTACTTGCTAGCTGAATTGGATATGAAACATATGGCTAAGGGTATACATGTTGTGAATGAATGGTTAATTCGAAATAGTAAAAAACGCATAGAATTTTTTTGATTGTTATAATTTGCTTAATTATAATATAGATTTGAAAATGCAGTATTTGCTTATGATTATTAATGCATACATCGGCATGCACAAAATTTATAAAGCAAAGTGTTTAAATTTTGTTAGGTAACACCTTGTGACCCCAATTCGGTGACAGATACGGGTTAGAGGTGTTACAACGAGCATGCTAGCATGTATTATGGATTGTTCAATTTGTGATTGTTGGATTGAATAAATTTGTGAATACTGAAATACCTAGGGACCTAAGGCATTGTTTGGTATAAACCTAGAACCAAAATGCTAACATTGTTTATTTATCCTTAGTACTTATTCTTGAGTCAGAAAATATTTCTTGATGAACCTTCATACAAAACCCGAGCCAAAATATCAATTTTTACTTACCTGTTTTCTTTGGTCCTAAATTGTATGACTATAGACGTCTGACCATATGTATTGAGGGTTAAGTAAATACATCAAAGCAGATTTTGTAAAAACAAAGTGAAATAGGAAGAAATAGTGTGATATAGTAATTATAGGTTAGCCAATATGTGCAAAACAAAAGAAAATTTCAAAAAGAACATCAAAACGAGTAGAAAAAGTGCTTGAAAAGTAAAAGCATTTGTGAGTGAGATGCATTGAAAAAGGAAAAAAAAGGTGACAAAGTCAGAAAAATAGAAGAACTCTTTCATTAATGCATAAAAACTTGTGAGCTAGCTGTAGTTGCTATATTTTGTTGTGACTTCTTATATGGAGACATAAATAAGGTGAGAAAATGTGAAATAAGGCGGTGAGTGGGTAAGGGTCACTAAGGGGAAAGATTATGGAGCAATACTATGTGCCAAACTATTTTCGTACTTTAAACTATTTTGATTCTTACTGTTCTTGAATTTCATACATGTTCTAAGCCTTAGAATGTTATAAGCTAAAAAGTCCTATTTGATCTAGGTAGACTTATTTATGAATTGGCATCATATTAAACAATTGTATTTTCGACTGTTTGTATTCTGCTAGGATAATCAAATTACCTATGTGATTTATTGATGGACTCATACGTTTGCAAACCTTAATGTTTGTATACCTCGTAATATACTGAACTTAGGTGTTTGATATCAAAAGCTGTAAGTCAACTATATATCATGTCAAGATTATGTGTAAATATGAAATGCCTAGTTATGTATTCCAAAACAAATGTTTTTACTATACTTTCTCAATGGTCATATTTTAATTTGTTGTTTTTGTTGCTTTGCTTGAGGACAAGCAATGACTTAAGTGGGGGAGTTTGATCTGCCATAATACGATGTGGTAGATTAAACTAGTTTTTGCACTTGAGGAGCTTGAATACAAGCATTTTCATCATGCTTTAGTTAAGTTTTCATAATTTAGTTTAGATTCAATAAAAAGTGAATTTTGAGTCTTTAATTTACCTTGAGAGCCGAATGAGACCTATAGGCAAGCTAGTGTACTTAGTGAGTATGCAGGAGACCATTCGAGGGCATATAAATTTAATATTGATCGTTGTGTTGCAACACGGAAAATTTGATGTCACAACATATAGAACAGAATACAAGAATCTCGAGTCTGCCTTCGGTGTCACGACACAGCGATGAGATGTCACAACACACACCTAAAGCTACCCTACATAGGCATACTGCCTTTGATGTCGTGACACAGGCACTAGGGTGTCGCGACATCAGTCCTGTATAGGAAATACTTACAAGATAGAGGTGTTTTGGTCCACACAATCAAAAGTTAAACACGAGAGCATCAGGTGACCTGGGGTTGAGGACGATGACAACCCTAACTCTATAAATAGGCTCTTAAACACTTGTTAAGGGACATCTTTTATATTCTTGAGTTTTCTTTGTAATTTTAGTTTTAGTTTTTCCTTTCTTTTAAGCTTTAGGTTTATTTCAGTTCTTCGTATTCATGCTACTTGGAGAAGTTGTTTTGTAGACTTAGAATAAATCTTGTGGATTCTGTGTTTACAATCAATTAAATACAATTCAGGATTCTCTAAACCTCTCTCTTGATTTATTATTTATGCATATCTTATTTGTTAAGATTATTGTTTTCATGAGATCCATGAGGAACTAATCCTCTTATGGGGGATTAGCGAGTGGAGGTGTGATTAACTGATTACTATGTAGGTTTTCTTAACGAATCAGCTGTTTGGGAGAGGAAGAACTTACACCTAGGCTTGACGACCTTAGAAAGTCATTTAGGTGAGAATTAGCCCAACTTTGGTATGGTCTATCTATGAACACCTTATCCCTAAACCAATCTAGACTGTGAGGTCAAGAGATAAGTAGTTCTTCCCGACTCATTAGTTTAATAGAGGATCGAGATATCCTGCTAGGTTAATGACTAGTTGATTGAATAGGACCCAAAATAGAATTAGTTATGGCAACCAAAGTAAGCTAATCACCGGTAGTTAAATTAGATATAGTTTACAAATTAGTTTTTCAAAGTTTCTTTATTTATACTATTTTAGTTATTAAATTATAAAAAGACCCAAAAATCTCTCATTTATGTTTTATTTTACTATAATTTATTTAAAGTACTAATTAGATCTATTTGTGTTTAGGTTAGGATTAATTTAGTGTTCACCTTCATTGGGTACTATCCTTAAAGTACTTGTCTACTTCATTGTAACTAAATTTCAACCTAACCCATATACTTGTGGACACCACTTTATTCTATATCTTTTGCGCAGTATTTTCACTCTGGATGTTAATACGTCCGGAGGCGGTCATTTGCCCAGCTGAAGGCATTTTCGGCTGACATGGCATTGAAAACACCTCCAACTGGGCACACCTTATAGATAGTTTTTCATTATCCCAATTTCAACCCCTACAAAATTGCCAATCACCTGACATATATTTCATGAATGCTAGGATAATAACTTTTGAACCATTTTGTCACTCACCATTGCTATATAAATCAATCATTTTCAGCATTCAGTGCCATAAGCCAATTTCAAGCATACTGAATCGCTCGAAGAGAAAGTTCACAAGACGTTTCAGAAGGTATAATTTTGAGCAAACACGTAATTGCATCAAGTAAGATTCAATTTTTATTATTTATATATAATTATAACTCTATTTTTCTGTATAATATTTTTGTTTCCCACATGTGAAACAGTTTATTTCGTTGAAATTAGTGGATGAGTTAATGTTGTTTATTACGAAAGTAAAATTTGTAACAATGACATTGGGGTTCTGTGCATATAATTGCCGGAGTTCTGTGAAAGAATTAGGTGGAAAATTATCGGATCCACCTAGATGAGAGTATTGTCATTAAAATATCGATATTGTGTTTCGATCGGCCCCATCAAATATGAGGATTTCAATATCAGAGGCGCAAGTGGGATGGAGGCGATGGTCCAGGCGTATATTGCAATGGATCACCAATACTCGAGTTATATGCGGAGTTTGCAAGCACAGATGAAGGCAGTCGAATGTCGACATCTATTCCAATTTCACAAACCAAAATGGAAGAGGAAGCTGAAAGTCCGATGACACGATTGTGCGATAGGTTCACGGCTTTGTTAGAAAGTTCTTATTATGATATCCCAAAATCGTTAATGGGAAGAAACTTATCAGTTTCAGCCCTAGATTTCAACCATGGAAGGAAGAGCATCCAGCAATCGGGGTTTGGCGGTAGCCTAGGATTTGACACCCCGATATGACACTCAGTTAGTGGTTTTAATTTTAACTTTAGTCAACTAATTTTTTATGTCGGGAACACTTATAGGGGCATGACATCAAGTTCCACCGGTGGGCAATTTATAAGTGATTTTGAGTATTCTAAAAACTATACAAGAAGAGATGATGTACTCCCTACAACTTTCACTAGCGAGGAGACATCCAACCTTGGACATGCTGGGGTGTTGAGATTGAAGAGGGCACTGAATCCGATAACGATCCAATCCGGAATCCAATCTGATGGTTTGGAAATTACATTATTTTTTAAACTAGAGTCGGTTCCAACTAAACCAGAAGATAGAGGTTCAGGCGGTGATGTTTTGGACAAAGATGTCAAAGAAGATCTGCAGTTTAAGGTATTCTCACTTTCGACCTACATGCATAATGTGGACCTCTTAGCAGAAGGTGGGTTTTAATTTTCAGAACTCCCATATAAAAGATCGAGCCATGCAAGTTTTTCATTGGATGCTGGTGATTTAGAAGTAAGGAAGAAGTTTTCCTCTAAAGATGCTTTTGTCGTAGTACTAAAGCGATACAACATAAATAATGAGGTAAACTTCTACGTTGTTAAATCTTGTTAGGAGAAATTCCAGGCGAAATGCGCAATGCGAGACAATAGATGTCCATGAAAAATCATGGCTTCGTGAAGAAAAAGACAGGGTTGTGGACTATCAAGAAATATATCGCTCCACATACGTGTGTTGTCAGGAGTACTGTGTCAAGACTGTTTGATATTTGTGGTATTGAATTCCCAATTTTGAAATACACGTGTTGTTGCAAGTATTAGACAAGATTATTTAAAGTTGGATATCAAGCCCTAGGATTCCTGTGCCGATTATAATTGAAAATATTCGTAGCTAGTACAAATACACGTCATCATACCACAAGGTGTGTGTTGCAAAGCAGAAGGCCTTGGAGAAGATTCATAATAGGTGGGACGTGTTGTACAATAATTTGTGGTTGTGGTGTCAAGTATTGGATCAGTTCGTACCATGTTACGTAATTGATCTGCAAACAGAGCCTGCATACTACAACGGCCATATGGTCCATGGATGCCAAGTGTTCCATCATTTCTTTTGGACTTTCGACCAATGACGAGAAGCATTCTAGTACTGTAAGACCTTGTTACAAATCAATGGTACCTTTATGTATAGAAGATATGAACATCGATTGTTGTTGGTTGTAATAGCCTTTATAATAACACCAAGAGAGAAGGCAGATGATTGAGATTTCTTCCTATCTAGGTTGATGAGGTATGTTGTCCCCCAACTCGATATATGCGTCATCTCTGAAAAGAGACCTAAAATACTGGCCTCAATTGAATGGTAGGGAAGCTTTTGGGATTGTAATCACCATAGGTATTGTATAAGACATGTGGCAGTGAACTACTACAGACAACACGGTTCTGAAATTCAATGCGCACAAGTGATTAACATGGGTATGTATTCGCCACTATTTCAACTGTCTGATATTTAACTGCTTGCTAGATATTGGGATTAATGGATTAACTATTTACTTTCCTCAATAAGGGACGAGCTCGTCAAACACCGTTTCCATGAAATGTTGGAAAACTTGTAGGATATTAACGATCATAGTGTAAGATACCTTGCTAATATACCTTTCGACCAGTGGACACAATTGTATGATGGGAGTCTACAATACGAGCACAAAACAATAAACCTGGTGGAATGCATCAATTCCGTGTTGAAGAGGACGCGTCATTTGCCGATAACCTCAGTTATGAAAGAAGCATATTTCTGCTTAGTAGCCCAATTTCCAAAGCGAGCGGAAAAATGTATTGGATGGATCAAGGGCGGTCATGTTTGGTGTGAGGACATTATGAAAGAAATTAGAAAGGCTACAACAAAAGCGAATTGTATGCATTTAGTGTGTACTCACACGAAAACCTATCGTTTTGTGTTACGGAGTTCGACACACCCGACCAAGGTATTATCGGGGGAGCGTACCATGTCAACCTGAGATGACGGACCTACGAAAGCAGGATATTTGACACACTTCATTTTCCATGCGCTCATGCAATTTAGCATGTTCTCTAGTTTGTTTGGATCAAGTGAGCTTTATGGATGAAGTATACATAATACAACACATGTATAACACGTGGAAATATGAATTCCCACCGGTCCCAGATGAAAGTATGTGACTGCCAGTTTCGAGCGATCCATTCAAGTTGTTATCGGATAGTTCATTGTGTCGTAAACCAAAAGGCCTACCGAATTCTACTCGAATATGCAACATAGATATTCAGGAAAGGAAAAACGAACCGAGGTTATCAGTTATTGTAGGAACCCATGTCTACACTTGAAGGATATTATGATGACAAGACCTCGTTAACCGATTTATTAATTTTTTAACTACTATTTGTTGATTTTTTCATTCATTTTCAATTTTTTTGTAATTTGTAAATATCAATTTATTATACTATAGAGAATAATACAATATACAACTTTGTTCCATTTTTCTTGTGGAAACTGGATCCCTGTCCAAATTTGTAATATTCATATAAAATGACAGAATAAAATTTGGCTTAACAATATAAAATGACAATGACAACCAATTTTGATTCAAAAACAATATTTATTTAAAAAAATTCATGTCCAATATCTGCACAATCTTATCGACTAAAACTTAGCTAAACAATTAAGATTTACATGACAAGTATAAAAAAATCATCTGTGTCATAGAGTAGAATGTGTGCAACAATGGGGTGGTCATCGGTTGTGAGACGATTTTTTTCTTTAAAGTTGTGGTTTCGACTGCTCCTCTTATTTGCCTTTATCATCACCTCCACCCCGGGTACATGTTTTGGTTCTGAACCCTCCTCTTTTTTACTTTCATCCGTAGTTGATTACGGTGTGCTCCTCAATTGCCCTTATGTCTCCTTCGTTCTACGAACAGGTAGTTGCGAAAAGGGTCCACCTTGGTAGAATAATGATTCAGGGGTGTTTGCAACACCATTGACATAAAAGTACATTATGTCCCATACACCAATGGCAAAAAATACAGACTTCTTGTCGACGTCGCAAACATAGTCAGGCATGTAATATGGTGGGAACGGATGTGGTGGTGCAAAAAAAAAAACCTGGAGATGGTGTAAAAACATAGAAATGTGGTGCAAGATGTGGTACTTGTGTAAAAAGGACAAGGTCAGTGAAAGCACCAAATAAGTCGAGCCATACTGACCGGAGGGTAGTGTGGCCATTGGTTCCTCTTCTTGCATTGGTGTTGATGATGGACCTGCCTTGGCAGCTTCTCTAGACCTTGGATTCTTAGGCGCTCATCGTGGCCTCCTCTTAAGATGTTGCCTACCCTCGCCTCCTCCGATAGTAGATATGACTTGCAAATTAATTCTCGAGTAATAATGGGTTTGCGATTAGGTATAAAGTCGTACCTATGGTTTCAAATGTTGATATATTAGGCATGAAATGTAACCTAATTTTCATCGATTCTCTCCCGTAAGTCGATATTGTGCTGATCTTCGATGTCTTGGGATGCTAGTGAAATCATTTGTCTAAATCCGAACTACAGCATAACTCAATAAGATTCGTGCATCTCAACCATAACGTACACTACCACTGGCACCTTCACATGCCATATGTTAGGATTCACCAAGAATTCGGACAAAATGCATGCTTGAATTCTTAGATCGGAGTATGACATCCATTCAAACTATAGTACAATAATAATTTTAATTATATATTTACTATTAATTTTTAAATCAACTACGTTAATATTATACATATTTGAAATTTTAAAAATACATACCTCCGTTTCCGATTGTTGATCTAAGAGTAGCCGTATATCTTCGAGCACCTCCGATAGTCCCATATAACTCGGCCCATGGTTCCACCTATTCAAATACTACGTTAATATAAAATTTTAAAATTTTAATTATAACTGGTATATTATCAAATGAATTTTACCTTGTTACAAGTGGGAATGTATAAGGGCAATCAACTTGAGGATGTAAAAAAGGTAACCAATACCACGCCTATGATTGCAACAGTAGCATGTAACCACCTATTTTAATTTTGTGCAGTTGCGTCGCCCGAAACATCTCTCGATACAATGTCGCCAACATAATTGACCCCCAATTGAGTCGACCATTTCTCTAAAGTTCACGAGTTTTAGTAGTCATCTTAAATGGACAAGATTTCACGATTTATCGGGCATTATGAGACCCCCGATGATCCTAATGACGTACGCCCGAGCGTGTTCTTCTCTCTCAACTTCACTTGATTCTGCACCATTCCCAACAAAATTTCTTTTTAACTAATTCATATTTATCCGACCTCCAAAAATCGTGTTCGGAACCCTCCCTAAAAATTGCTTGCATACATCTCTCTAATTGGAAGCAACAACTAACCCATCCGCCGGTAACCCGAGTTGTAATTGCAGGCCCTCGAGTGTGAGAGTAACTCGTCGCATGGAAGATGAAATGCGTATGTCTTGGTCTCCATCTTTCCACCAATATGCTTATAAGTGTGGGCCCAATTTACAACCCCTACCCATACGGTACATGTAAAAATCTCGCATCTCTCAAGTACGGTTCAATTAAAGACGATGGAGAAGCGGATAGATCACGAATATACGTCTCCAAAGTTTGATATTCCAGCTAATTATAAAAAATACAAAATCTTAAATTTCAATATAACAACAGAATAATTAAACTATATTGTATTAAAATTATTTTTTTTTACCATTTACAATTGAACGGCCAAATGTGCTTGCCATCCAAATGAATAAGAGAATTTTGCCATAAATAATTTCAATAAATATGAATAAAAATCGTAATACAAAATTAATTAAAAAACTTCATCCAATTTTAATAAAAGATGAGAGTAAATTGAGAGAATTGAGTTGAGTGAGAATTAAGAGAGGATTGAGAATGAATTGAGAGAAAGTTGAGAGTGAATTGAAAAAGGGAAAAATTTGAGGTTTAAATAGAAAAAATAACGTTGGGGGGGAGGGAGTCATTGGAATTCGATTGTTGGGGTGTAGCCGTTAGGGAAAATGCGTCCAGTGGGACGCATTTTCCTTCTCGATCTAAAATTAGCCTAATCTGATAAATTTCGAAAAAATCGACCTAATCTAATAATTTTTTATAAAAAATTAACATTTTTGGGTATTTCACCCTTCCTTTCATATTTATGTTTTCACTGTTTATTTATTCTATTAAAAAAATTCTCATTGTTTTATTTTACTCTTTTATATGTTAAATAATTTTGTTAATTTAATTTTAGTAAACTAATATATATCTATAATTTAATATACTAGTAATTTAAAATGATTATAAAATGAATGATTAAAATATTTATAAAAATTATGATAAATTTTATTATTTTATTAAATAAAATTACAATTTCACATATTTTAATAATTTTGTAAAATAATATATTTTACTTCTATTATATATCATTTCTAATAATAAAAAATAACATTTATTATTTTAAATTTAATTTGCTTAATAAAGTTTAAATTTAAAGACGTATCTTATCATTACAATGCCAAATTTCATACTTACCAATATTTTTAACATCATAATAGCAAATTCGCATCAGTTATCCAAAGAAGTCACCTGAGAGCTGAAATTCTCGATGCAATCTTGATCTCTTATCCATTCATAGCCGTTGGACTAAAACTAGGGGTGTTTGGTTTTAGTGGGCCCATTTCGAGAACCGACATTTGTGGGGGAGATGTAGGCAAAAGTATTCATATACATGGTCACACGCGAAGGAGAAGGGTGGAACGCAAAACTGTTCTCAAGGGCAACACGTGTGTCGTTCGTGGATCGCGTGAGCCCCCAGTTTTTGGCCGTTTATGCTGATTTGCCAGCCTTATCCTTCGTCGGTCGGGGTTTTTTATTAAAATAATACAAAAAAATAAAAAAATAAATTGTGGTGCACTTTTCATAAATGATCAATCTGGTATGTTGAGGGTGATGTCGCATGTCGCAAAAGTACGACCATCCTCTGTCGGACCTATTTTTTTTACAAAAACTTAAAAAAAAAGCTGAAAAAAAAAAAAAACACTGACACACTGGTGCAACCTCTGCCACAGGCGGCACCGAACTTGCTTCTGGCAGAGGCGGCATCGCTTTGAGGTTGACAAGACTTGCCTCTCGTCGGGTTGTGGGTGGCTTGGGGACCATTATATGGTCCCAAAATGAATTTGTTGAAGCAAATTCTGTGAAAAGGAAATGAGGAAGAGGAAGAAGAAGAAGAAGAAGAAGAAGAAGAAGAAGAAGCATACCCCGACGCCGGAAAAAAGAAGAGAAAGGAGGAGGAGAAAGAAGCAAAAAAGAAGGAAAAATTAATAGAAGTATGTAATTTTTTTTTTAAATATGAATGATTATTTTGTTATTATTATTTTGTTGATTATTGTTAGTTTAGTTTAGGTTAGTTAGTTGTATTATTAGTTTAGTTTAGTTAATGTTAGGTTAGTTTAGTAACTAGTTATATTATTTGATTAGTTTAGTTATTGTTAGTTAGTTTAGTTTAGTACTTTAGGGTTTAGGTTAGATTAGTAGTTATTGTTAGTTAGTTGTATTTTAGATTAGATTAGTTTAGTTTAGTTTAGTTTAGGTTAGTTTAGTTTAGGTTAGTTTAGTAGTTATTGTTAGTTAGTTGTATTATTATTGTTAGTTTAGTTTAGTTATTGTTAGTTTAGATTTAAAAAGTGTTTAAAAAGTACTTTAATTATTAGTATTATTAAATAGTTATTATTATAATTAGTTTATTAAAAATATTAAAATAATATTGTTAGTTAATATTATAATTAGTTAGTTAAAACCTTGAAATGATAATTTAGGTAGTTAGTTATTAGTATAAGTTATTATTAGGATTAGTAACAAGTGTAAATATTAATTATATTGTTAGTAGTTGTTATTTGTTATTATTATACTTAGTTAGTTAGTTAAAAACTCTAAAATAATAATTGTTAGTTATTTATTATTATGATTTATTAAAAGTTTAAATATTAATTATATTGTATTATAGTTAGTTAGTTAAGAACCCTACAATAATAAATTGTTAGTTATAATAATAGTTAGTTAGTTAAATACCTAAAATAATAAATTTATTAGTTAGTTATTTAGTATAGATAGTTAGTTAAAACCCTAAAATAATAATTTTGTTGGTTAAATTGTAATAAAAGTTATTAAGTGAGTTAAAACCGAACACTAATTATTATTTTAGTATATTGGTAGTAGTAAGTAAAAACAATGCTAGTTAAAACCTTAAATATTATTTTAGTTAGTTAGTATTATTATTGTTGTTAGTAAAAATTATTATTATTGTTAGTATTACCAACCTACCTTGGTTATTAATAATCAATATATATATGTATAGTACTAAATAAATAATATAAAATAATAAAAGACTAAAATTATATATTTACATTAAGTAATAGACTAAAATTTTATTTTATATAGTTAGTTAGTAAAAATATTATTATTGTTAGTATTACTTACTTACCTACCTTAGTTATTATTAATAATAATCAATAGGTATATATAGATATTAAAAAATAGTACTAAATAAATAAATAATATAAAATAAAATAATAAAAGACGAAAATTATATATTTACATTAACTAATAGAGTATGGAAATAAGAATAATACAACGAAAAGGCTAAATAAGTGGTTTTACTAAATTTATATTAGAAAAAGTAAAATAGGTACATAATAAATTAAATTATATTATATTTTTTATATTAAAATATGTTATGTTTTTGTTATATTATTTTTATTGGCATATTATTTTTTGTAATTTAATATAAAATTAAATTTTTATGTAGGTTAGAAATCAAATATCCGAGACAAGAATGGCTTAATTGATTAGTAAAGCTCCACACATATCTCGATGCACTAATGATTTGGTAATATATTGTTATTTATTAATCACGGATATATTAACAAAATAGGTGCATAATAATTTATGTTATAATAATAAATTTTTTCGATTTAACACTTTCGGGACTCGTATGCTGCCTAATAAGGGTCGTGAATGGGTTAAGAAGTCCCCAGATGAATGATTGGTACAGTATATTGAGCAAAATTTGGATTTGGGTCGAGAGTACGATCCGAACGTTTGACTTACGGCATGATTTAATATCCGCACTAGTCGAGCGTTGGCGCCCGGAGACCCACACTTTTCATTTTCCGTGTGGAGAGTGCACAGTCATTCTAGAGGATGTTGCATTGCAGCTTGGGCTCCCAATTGACGAGAGTCCCGTTACGGGCGTCAGTGCGATAGCTGACCCATTTATACTTTGTCAGAGCCTGCTAGGGGACCCGTATGGCGATGGCGAAAAAAATTTTATGGGTTTGAAGTTTACATGGCTAAGAGCGAAGTATGAACAGTTATCACCTGATGCCACTGCAGCCGAGTTGATGTGCGCTGCTCGAGCGTACATTATGCACATCATAGGGGGTGTACTGATGCCCAATTCAAATAACAATACGGTTCATATTTAGTACCTACCGCTATTGGCTGATTTTGGCACTGCTCGCCCGTATAGTTGGGGCTCTGCTGTTCTTACGATGTTGTACCATGAGCTTTGTCGGACGACAGAGCCAGGGACCGTAGACATAGGCGGATGCCTTACGCTATTGCAGTCATGGGCTCTGTATCGGATGCCATTCTTGGCATCAGTTACGCACCAACCATATGTATATCCACTAGTAAACAGGTGATAAAATATAACTTGTTATTAATTGATAATTTCTTTATATTGATTATATTTGACTTGAATTTTATTTTTGTAGGTGGAGTATTTATCCGGGTATTAGGAGGTCGTACACTGTCCCGATATACCGACTTATGATTGAGCAACACGCTGGGGAAGGGGTACGTGATTCCAATATTGGTTACTTATTAGTTTGTATATCTTACGCTGCCGTGTTAAATTTTGACAATGTTATTAATCGTGCAGTTTATATGGACGCCATATCGTCGACCGAAAATTGCAGCCGTTATACCCCCGTCTGCTTATATTCACTCGTACATGTGGTGCACAAATGCACCAATTGTGTGTTTCCATGTAGTCGAGTGGTATCACGCGGACCGAGTGCTGCGACAATTTGGTTGCGTCCAATATATCCCCGATCCGCCATGCCAGGTGGGAGCGGTTCATGGTAAAAATAAGAGAGGGAATCAAGGCTTGGATTGGGGGGTTAGGCATAGGCAATTTATTGTGGTGTGGAATGACCGCATGTCCCGTATACCCCGGATGGATATGGCTTCCGATTTTTAACCTTCATTAGAGTACATACGATGGTACTCTAGTATGGGGAAGCTATATATACTCGGGGGACAGTCGACTGTAGTCCCCCAACACATGCAGCGATATGGGGTAGACGAGGCAGCTGCAGATCCTGATCCTGAACCGGAACCCAAGCAAGAGCCACAGCCGGAGCTCGAGCAATCACATTCATATTCGGATGCACATTCGTATCATCCGGATGTGTCGGGCTATGACTACTTCTCGGGCTCCTCAGAAGGTGGATACCAGTATGGGTTTGATTTTATTGGATCGTCCACACTGCTGTACATCACTCCGGCTCGTATTCACTGCATCAGGGCACTCCTTCTGGGTCGTATCCAGTGCATCAGGGCACTCCTTTTGGCTCGAGTGCATCTGCGCCGTTCGAGCCACAGGATTTTTTGACCATGTTTAGCACACCCCTACCTGGACCCCCACCGGAGGCTGAAGAACGTGTTGGTCGTCGCGGGCACCCACGACGCGATCGTCGACCACTGCAGAAGTATACACCTAGGACCACACCATCGAACCATCAATTTTAGGTGTTTCTTGCGGTTTTGGTTTTCCTCTGTTTTGTTTTTGTAAATATTACAATGTTTGTACATTATTTGTATACAATTAACTTGATTATTTTGAGCTTTAAAATTTCGTAACAATATTTGACCATGCGATGGAATCTTTAAGTTTGATTCATGTTCATGTATATATGTTATTAATACCAAAGTAAAATATTACATGTTCATGTAATATCAATTCTTGCATATTGTTAAATTGAATATGTGATTATTTAGATGATATTCTTGCATGATTTGTACATGTGGAGCGACAAGAAAAAGTATAAATTGATTTTGGCACAAAATATAAATCCATACAAATATTCAATTTAAATCCATAAATGTAATTTTTTCGATTTAAGTTACTAAATTTATCTAGTTTTTTTCAATTTAACCCAAATTTAATACAAATCACCAAAGATATGAATACAAAACATGTATTTCTGAATAATGTTAATTCCAGCTCCCTCGTGACGATTGGCCAATATGATAGTTTCGTTGCGGGCATTTACTTCGATTATGACCACCTAACCTGCATATTCCACAGTGCCTATCGTCGGATTTCTCCCTAAGGTCCATTTCATTATGGATTCTAGATGATTGCAGACGACCTCTCGGATTCCTGCATAACGCTTTGTCCGAGACAAGCTCAAAAGTTGTCCGAGGCACCTCCCATGTAGACAATCGAGTGCGCGCGGAACTCATTTTCCCGGACACATAGCGTCGCTCGGCGTGTACACATCATTCACAAATTGTTCGACATTAAGGTTCACTTTAGCACACGCTGCCACGACATGTGCGTACGGATAATGAAGTGTTTGGAACCTCATGCATTTGCACTGTCTGTTCCGAAGATCGACTCCATAAGACCTAGGTGGAAAACTGGGTCAACGATCGATAGACTCCGTAACTTGAAAAGTTTACATACGTCGTGAGTATATTTCTACAGTCATCGACCTCGCAGTCTGGCAGTTTGCAATCAATGCATCCCTGACATCTTCCACAAACACGTGTCCCCATTCATCTGGTTGACTTGCTGTTCACCCATTCTTGGCATCAAGGTCACCAATCTGTAGAACTGAGAAGACAGATGAAATCGAAAGATGTCATGTTTTTAACAACACATCGTTGACCCCCTCCACCAAGTTCGTGGTCATTTGTCCATAACGAAAGCTCTCGTCAAAACTTTGAGCCCATTGCCACGGCTCTATTGTACCCAACCACTCTGGAAAAGATTTGTTCGTTTGACCTTCCATGTCACTCTCAAGTCGAGTCATTCTTAGCCGAAAAATATGTGGCTCTAACTCGTACGCTGTATATGTTTAATAAAAGATAAGTTACGGTAACTAGATAACATAAAAACTTTAAACTTATATTGAAAATTTAAGGTTATCCTTTACCCATTTTCACCACTTGTCTCTTCCAATCTGCATTCTTATACTCTCGAAGGAAGTTAGTCACAATCTGACGCATGCAGTAAACGGATCTCCATGGCACACCGGAACGCCTAATTGCGGTAATTAATCTTTTTGCTCTATCGGAGATGATGCAAATATTATTGTTGCTAATAACATACCTCCGCAGGTTGGTAAGGAAGAATTCCCAAGATTCCATATTCTCCTTATCTACTATGGTAAACGCTATTGGGAGCACGTTCCTATTGCCGTCTTGAGCAACCGCAATAAGTAAGATCTGTGTATATTTTCCGTATAGCCATGTCCCATCCACCGCACAAACGGCTTGCGGTGTGGAAATGCCCGCACATGGATCAACGTCCGAACATCCGATGAAAAATTTTTTCCCTACCGTAATTGGTCATCTGGTCGTAATAAGGTCGTGTCTACAACTCAACCACTGTTCCTGGTATGGACTCTCTCATAGTAGCTATCCATCCTTGTAACTCGTTATACGATGAGTCGTAATCTCTATACAGTTGCTCTATTGCCATCTGCTTAGCTATCCACGCTTTTCGATCGATACTCGATCTGAAATCGTGCTTGTATTTCAAAGAATCGATCATCAAACTTTAATGGTTGGCATGTCCTTCACCATTGGAAAGATACACGTCTGAGATGGTTTTGAATCAAGTTTTTATGATCTTACATCATACGTGTCGATCTGCATATATGCGGTCCAACCAATTTTGTATCTCCCACATCCGTGAATTTTGTATGAATGCATTTCGTACGCCAATTGCGCCTTCATTGCCTTCCAACACTCCCAATATAAATCGTCGGTTTGGACACTAGACTTTGTAATCTGCTGATATATCCATGCTATACCGCTTTAATAGTAGATCGCACTCTTCTTTACTTTCGAATCTCTGGCCTATGAATAACTCATGCTCGAAATTCTGACGGTAGGTGAGTAGGATATATTTCGAGGTACTCGGAACTCACTACACGCTACCGCGTTAGGGTCTATGAGCGACATGTGTGGCCCAAGATTATTGTGTATCATAATACATCCCATCTGGTTCTCGACCGAAGACGCGCTACTGTTTCCATCGTCGTTCACGTCTTCATCATCAATATCATCAAGTATATCATCCATATCGGGATCGTTGTCACTATCGACCTCTTCCTCACAATGATCACTACTGTCGTGTCCATCATCACCAACCACATCAATATCTGGTGTAATATTAAGATCGATATCGATCCCACGTATATTCGAATCGGCATCAACATATGATATTGGAGGCACCATGCAATCGCTTCTTGACTCCATGTTCTTCACCATATGCATTGCTGTCTTCATTTGCCTCGATACCAATACCCGTAAACTTAGCAAATAAGTGAATCGGTGCATTTCTGTTACTCTCATTCCCACAGTAAAGAGCAATCATTGTCTCAACGTCTTCGTCGTCTACAAGTTCCATTTCTGTGAATTTGATCGGATCTGCCGAAATTGGAAACTTGTAGAAAATTCTTGAGATCGTTCTCCCACAACGTCTAACAATTTTTGCGTTTATCCTTCGCTTCATATCATCCAACGAGACATTTCTCTTAAATCTCATTGCTATTTGTTGCCGACATTCAAATATGCATCCAACTACATTGTCAAGATGATTCATCGAAATAAACACATACTGAAAAACCGATCATCCATCTTTAATATTCAATCATTAAAAATAAACAAAATTACTTAGAATAATTTCGACCAAGATTTACTATTCTTAAATAAAAACATAATGTTTCAATATGCTTTTTTTTCAATCTATTATTTTGGGTTTTAAGATTTTTCACTAACATATTAATCTACTAACAATATACTAACTACTAAAATATCATTTTAGGGTTTCTCTTCTAACTAAAAATAATAATAACTAACTAACTATATTATTAACTTAGTCCTAATTTACAATAGTTATAAACTAAACTAACAACAAAAATAAAAATAAAAATCAATATATATCATATAACAACAATAATATCTTCCTTATTAAAAAAATTTATACATCTTGTTATTTTTCTTTCTTTCTTTCTCCTCCTTTCTTTCTCTTTCTTTTCCTCTTCTTCTTCTTCTTCTTCTTCTTCTTCTTCTTCTTCTTATTCTTCTTATTCAACTCAGCTCTAAACTTTTGATAAAAAAAACCTAGAGCTGAAAATGGGGAGCTTAAAACGGGGAAAGCTAGTGACGCCTTTGCCAGTGGCACCATTGGTGTCGCCTCTGCCAAAGGTACCATCGGTGCCGCCTGTGGCAGAGGCTTCACTAGCCTCCTTTTTTTTTATATTTAGTAGGTGTGCAGGGGGTGGTGCCGCCTCTGCCACAGGCGTGACCACCCCCTTTGTACCATTCTCGTAATTTTTAAAAAGTGCACCCCAATTTAATTTTTTTATTTATTTTTTTATAATATTTTGGTAAAAAACCCGTCGGTCGGCGTACGTTGGAGCGACCCCCTGACCCTGATGTGTGAGGTTTGTGCATAAGGCACGTGTGCCTAAATCTATGACTAACGAATTCTGTGTTAGGTTAAATCCAAATGAATCATCCGTTATTTAATAAAATTATATTAAATTTTCAACGCTCATAATATTTTACTTCTCTATCTCTCTCAAGTTCTAGGACCTTGAGAGTGTTTATCTGTTGGGCAAATCCAATAGGCTTAAGTCACAATGTACTCTTTTTATTTTTACTTTTAAATAGGTGAAATTATTTGAGAAATTCATGTATTATAGGGATTATATCAAGTTAGGCCATCTACTATTAAATGAATCAAATTAATTCTTTTACTATTAAAAAGAATTAAATAAGACGAAATTGATATAGAGTTGACATTTGTTGTTCAAAAGAATTACTATTTTTAGTTATTTTGGTTTTATAAATGAACTCTTTTGTTTAAAATTAAATTGTAAGTGAAAAAAATTCAAGATACACAATAAATATTATCTATGATATAATTTGGACTTATTAGATTCTTTTTAATAATATATAAATTAAATTAATCTATTTAATAACAAAGAGACCAATTTAATACAATCTCTATAATACAATTTAAAACTAAAAGGCATTTTTAATGAAAACTAAGACCCAGCTCCAACTTTGAAAACCTTATTCAAGGGTAAAACTATTTCAAATTGGAATATGATGAATGAATGTGTAAAAAGGAGAAACAAAGATGAGATAAAGGGATGTATGATTTGGTTTAGCTTAATAAAATAATAATAAGCATGGAGTATGTCTAAGCTTTGTTAGACAGAAATGAGCAAAATTATGGGGGCATGTCTTCGGTAGTAGTGATAGCAGCATCCTTCAATTGTTTTGGATTATTGTCAGTCGGAAGAATACCCTGTTTTTGGATAGGTTTCCTAAATCAACACCCAGATGCTTTTCTAGTTTACCTTTGCCTTGATGTTAAGAATTCCATTGAACCGTCTTCAATAATTAGGTCTACACGACGGGCTAAGGAATTTTGAACACTTCATAGAAATGATTCAAAATGTTCTTGATGGTTCTGCATGACCACACAGTAGCTTTGAAGAAGAGAAAGCAATCATCAAGGAGAAGCAAGTGACATATAGCTAGGCCATTAAAGATAATTTTAACTCCATTCCTCCTCGGCTTTCATGAGCATGCAAGAGACAACATTTTGACAAGTGAACAGAAAGATAGGGTGAGATAAGATCCTTATGATTAGAGGTGATAATGAGTCGAGTTGAGTTCGAGTCGGACTCATGCAAGGTATTTAAATTAATTTTTCAAGTTTGAATCGGTTTGACCTAAAAAATAAGTTTATTTTTTTGTCCAAGCCCGACCTAAATTAAGAAAGATAAACCCGAGCCATACCCTGCTAGCCCATATTTGATTTTTTATATTAGTTTTATTTAAAAATAATTTTTTAAAAAAATATAATACATTAAATGCACAAAAATCACTAAAATAAAAGTTTACTAACACATTAAAAATTATTTATATTAAAAAACACTACCATAAGTATAATGAATGTTTTATTATATTAAAGAACACAAATAAATATAATAAATATTTTATTGTATTAAATATAATTTTTAAAATATTTTGGGTTGAGTTATTTAGTTGGATAATTTTTTTTTTGGGTTTTGAGTAATGAATTTAGTTATTATTGAGTGAGT
Source organism: Gossypium rotundifolium (assembly GCA_025506655.1). NCBI lineage: Eukaryota > Viridiplantae > Streptophyta > Magnoliopsida > Malvales > Malvaceae > Gossypium > Gossypium rotundifolium. Next base: position 39,477,930 of record CP106731.1, on the reverse strand, counting down.
GATTTAATACAAATATAAGTATATATGTCGATTAAGTCTTAGCTCGATTGATATAGGTATTATTGTTAATGTAAGAGGATGTGAGTTCGAGTACATTGAAGGGCATTGTCCTTCCATTTATGGGTTGTGGAAGAATTATGGATGGTTCTAAGCATTGTATCAAAAAAGAAAAGATATGATCAAAACCTATAATGAGATTAACTCAACTAGTCCAAGGTATGAATAATTTGAAACTAGTATTTTTAGTTAGACCGAAATTGGTAAAATATAAATTGTATTAATACAATAGACATACCTAATTTGAATTTAAACTATTCCGACTCATGAATATTTTTACCATCGAGGAGCAGTTTTCTTTTTAAAAATTGAAAATGAATTGTTACAACTACTTTTGTGTACTACAACCTAGACCCAGATGGTAAGCAATTATTTCCGGTATAACTAAGGGTATAAATGAGATACTGATGTTTGTAAGTTATTTGTGTTCGTCTCAAAAAAAAAAAATTCAAATTCGATTTAGTAATTATCATATCAAATTCGAGTTTAATAATACTTGACTCGAACAACTCGTGAGCCTTATCGAACTTTTCATATTTTTATCAAATAAATGCATCAAACTTAAACAACCAAAATAATAATAATAACAACACTGCTTTCAACTAAGGAGCTGTATATATGTATCATGTGCACTACAAAAATTCTTCAGCTGTGCTCAAATCATTCAATATCTCATTCTTAATCTCTTCTGGCAATGGAGCAGAGGGACCTGCCTTTGAGTAGAAACTGGCCAGTGCTCTAATCGCCTTTTCCAGTTCCATATATGATTCCTATGATGCAGATGTTTATAAAGAGTATCAGTGAAATCTAATGCTTTTAAACCCTTCATCAGTCAAGGACAGTAGAAGATACATGCATACCTCACCAGCCACCTTCTCTTGCCCCCTCCAATTACTCAAATAATCTCGGATCGACTCCTTTGCCGAATCTGCCGTTCGTCTAAATTTGGCGACATCCTTGGGATCCTCCTTCAGCGATTCGCGCAGCGTTTTCACGACTTCTCTTGCCGACTTTACATAAGCCTTTGGCAACACTTTACCTGACTTTTTTTTCTCATTAGGATCAAACAACGATTTAATCGCCCCTGCAACACCTTGGTCCTCGTCCGATTCGGCCCGTACTGGTAATGGAGTCGAAATGCAGTTGAAGGTCAGAACAGCCAACAATGTAGCAGTGGTAGTACGTGCTATTATTCGACGACGACTCGAGAAAGATGGTTCAACTACATAACACCTAAATTGCAGTTTACCAACTGTGGTTCAACAAATAATTGATATTGATGAGCAACAAAACGGTCAATCTGGAAGCATTTGATGTAAATACTAATACAAGGAATGTAGCTAACTGTTAAAAGCATATATTATAAGGCAAATCATAGTTTGTAGTAAAATTCGAACCCTATTGTTTGCCTCAACCAAGCATAAATAGAAATCATGAATTATTTAAAAAAGGAAGGTTGAAAAGTAAAAGAAAACTGTGGCTTACATTTAGTTTGAGGTCTCTCCATTGAGTTGATATTAGGGACAGAAATCTTTGGGGCAAGATTAAGAGCCATTGTTGGTTGAATCTGAAGCAATAAATTAGTGTCCGCCCAAAGTGGGTGGTTACCTTGATGGCAAACAATCCAGAGTTAGTCAAATTCTTTGTCATGTTCATTGCAAATACAGGTATTTTTTTTATTGAAAACTGAAATATGATTTTGAGTACCTTTCTTGCCCAGTAAATATATGCTGGCCCGAGAATGCTAATAATTACTGCAAAAAATTCAGGGGAAAACCAATCATCGATGTTAAGAAATAGATAAAAAAGGAGAGTTCAAAAAAGAAATTTCCATAGCTTGAAGAAATTGGGTACCTTCTGCAAAACGCCCTACCTTTTAGCAAATTTCGACCCAGACGATTTTTATCCAAAATGGAGATGGGATGCTGTTTGAACAAAGATTGAGGGATTAGTTGGTCATTTCACTTGCTGTTTCCATTTTTATTTGGTTAAACTATACCCATAGTCACTAAATTATTAATAGATTTACACTTTAATCACTTTACTTTAAAATGTTACACAATATAGTCCCTTAACTATTAAAAAGTTCTCAACGAATTACGAGGCGTTGAGTTCTAACAGAAGTCTGATGTGAAATTTTCTAATTCCACGTAATATCCACGTATTTCAAATAAAAAACCTATGTTATATATTAATATTTTTCATTTTCAATTTATAAAAGAACCCCTAAAATGTTAAAACCTAATTTCTCTTCTTCATTTCGTTGAACAACAACAAAAACTTCCCTTCTCCATTTCTCAGGCAGTGGACCAGAGAAGAAAGGGAACACAAGCCTAAGAAAAACTCACACCAAATTCATTAAGGAAGTGTTTGGAAAGCCATCTAGTAATTAAATTTGTGTAATTGCTTATAATTACACATGGTGGTATCATTGTAATTGGTAGGTCTCACTAAATTAAGTGTAATTGGAGCACTCCAATTACACTTTTCAATTCTTAAGGGGAGAGTAAGAATTGAAGTAATTATGCAAATAACTATACTCAAATTCAATTTTAAAAAAATTATTTTTATTCATGTTTAAGTTATAAATTGTTATATTATAAGCAAGAAAGTAACAACCCACTCAGCATAAACCATTCCGATTTGTTGTTCGTGTATAATTAAGTAAGCCATAGTAGTAATGGGATAAATTATAAGTTAAAGTGTTGGGTTGGTGTGTTGCGTGAATTTATTAGTACACCCTTGTGAGGGACATCTTGTTGCAATTCGCCATTTGACGAACTCTAAGGTTGGTGAACTCTAGGGTTTGGCGGACTCTTTTATGAGACGATTCGCCAACCCCATATATTCTGGATGAACTTGTTAGTTTGCGGAGCGATACGATTGCTTTATGTGGAAACGATAACTCGGTCAGTATTTGTAATAGCCCATTTTCAGTTAAATCGGAATAATAGTTTCGGGACCACAAATCTTAATCCAAAAGAAAATTCATTTTAATATTATTTTATGGTCTACAGTATAATAGAAATATCGTATGAAAATTTCATTAAGAAATTTTACTGATTTCATGTTTAATCTGATAAAAAGGACTAAATTGCATAAAATGCAAAAGTTAAATTCTAGTAGTAAAGGGATCAAATAGCTATGGAATTCAAAATTTGAGGTCCTTATATGGTAAATAGACCATTAAGAGGAGTTAGTAGATAAGTATGATGATTCATCCATGGAAAATTAAATAAAAAAGGACTAAATTGGAAATAAAAATAATTAAAGATGATAAAAATCTAATATCATCTTATTTCATCATCTTTCCCAAATTAAAAAGATGGAAACCCTAGCCATGGGGAATTGAAGAAAGAGAAACTTATTTGGCCTAATTAGATAAGCATTATTGTCCCGTTTTTAGTAATTTTTATATTTCCGATATCGTAATAACTTAATCTAGCTATCTCGGTGTTTAATTTGCAAAGTTATCGAAGTATTAAAAATTTTCCATGGATGAGTATGCTGAAATTTTGAAGTTTATGATAGAAAATGAAAGTTTGTTGATAGATAAACAACTTGTGTAAAGGAAATTTTGATGAAATTATGATATAGGGACTAAATTGAAAATATGTAAAATTCAAGGAAAAATTCTAAATTTTGTGAAATACATGGGCTACAAATGTTATATGTAAAAATCGGCTAGGCTTGGAATAATGATTAAATTGCATGAATTTTATTTTCCGAGCTTAGGGACGAAATTAGAATTAAATAAAAGTGTAAGGGCAAAATGGCACTTTTGCCTAAGATGTGAATTGGATTGAATTGAGTATGATTGTATTAATTTAATAATAAATTCATTCATACAGATCCGGATAGATCAAAAACGGAGTTAGATCGTGGAAAAGAAAAAGTGTCGGATTAGTAGATTTTGCATACACGAACAATTGTCGAGGTAAGTTCATGTAACTAAATTGTGTATATTTATATGTTTGAATTGGATGTTATATATGTGAATTGTATAAATGTCGTATGTATGAAATTGATCACATATCCGATAATACCTGATAAATAATAAGTCCCGTTTGGGTAAATGAGATTTGATGGATACAAGGTTTTTGAATTGGTTGTGGTCCAATATGTTGCGGACACACCACAGCTCGAAAGAGCATCCCGTTATTAGCTCTCATGAGCACCCCGATATATGGCCCTCTCGAGCTTCCCGTTATATGGTTCTTGCGAGCTTCCCGTTAATAGCTCTTCAGAGCATCCCGATTAGTTGTGAATCTGCATGTGTTGTAGGCACACCACAGCTCTTATGAGCACCCCGATATATGGCTCTTCGTGAGCTTCCCGATTAAAGGCTATTTGTGAGCTTTCTGACTAATGGCTCTCTAGAGCTTCCCGATATTGGCTCGCTTGAACTTTTCGATATATGACTATCTGGAGCTTCCTAATTAATAGATATTCGGAGCTACCCGTTATTGGCTCTCATGAGCTTCCTGATTATGACTCTTATGAGCTTCCCGTTATACAGCCAGGATAAGCTTCCCGTTATACAGTTCACATGAGCTTCTTATTATATGGATCGAGAGAGAGTTTCCCGTTTATGTGCTCGTATGAGCATTCCCAAATATGAATTGACGGTTTACAGCTTTGTACACTTCATGTATATTACCCTTGTATCCATCGATACTTTACATGATTCAACGGGTAAAGTTTCGATATGAGATGATATGAATTCAGGATGAATTAATATGAGAAATACTTGAAATACAAATATATGATATGTACATGTTCATGGACACTTGAAGTGATAAGTACATGTATGTGGAAATTGAATATTGATGAGCTCATTCATGTTTCTTGGTATTTATGTGAATTACATGACTAACAAACTTAATAAGGATATGTGTTTAGGAAATTGGCCAAATTGGTTTGAGCATGTTCATTTGCTTACCTTAAATGTGAATTGATTGGTAAGTTAATTTCCTCTTATACGAACTTACTAAGCATTAAATGCTTACTTTGTTTTATTTCCTCTGTTTTATAGTAACCCGAAAGCTCGTTAAGGTTGGAAGCTAGTCGGAGCCACATCATGCTATCAATCTCCCTTTTTCGGTATATTTATTAAATCAACTTTGGTATAATGGCATGTATAAGTTAATTTGGCCATTGATGGCATGTAAACGTTTTGTTGTAAATAGCCATTTGAATGTTTTATGTTTGATACATTTTGATATATATATATATATATATATATAAGTATATAGTCTTATCATAGTTGATATGTGTTTTGGTATAATTGATTTATGGTTAATTAATAGGTAAAATGATAACATGGTTTGAGTTGGTTATATATGATGATATGATATGTATAAGACTTGGTTATGGCTTGATTCAAATATTTTATATAGGTTTGGGAATGTGTTTAAGTGTTATTGTATGTGGAAGACAAGTTTGGGTGAGAAATATGGCTAGGAAATGGCCTTATTTTGTCCACACGAGTAGAGACATGGGCATGTGTCTTAGCCGTGTGTGACATACGACCTATCACATGGGCGTGTGTTTTGGCCGTGTGTCCCTTGCATCTTAAAAATTTCAAAACAGAATGCTCATGATTGACCACACAGCTTGGCACACGGCATGTGGCTTGGCCGTGTGACCCTTGCACCTATTTAACGCAAAATGATATGTTCACACAGCCTAACACACGGGCGTGTGACTTGGCTGTGTGACTTAAGTCAGAGAGTTACACGGGTACTAACACGGGCTGGGACACGGCCTTGTGTCCTATTTCGAATGCCCATACGGCCTAAGACACGGACGTGTCACTTGGTCGTGTGAGCCACACAGCCCGACCACATGGGCGTGTGTCCCTTGTACTTAGGAAAATTTTTGAAGTTTCGCGAAAAATTCTTTGAGTACCCGGTTTAATCCCAACTTGATTCTAATGCATGTTTAGAGTCTCGAGGACTCACATAAGAGACGATATGATTGATTATTACAGGTTTATGATATGAATGTGAAATGATATAAAATTGTTTGTATTTAATCTGTAAATCTCGGTAATGCTTCGTAACCCTATTTCGGCGACATATAAAGGTTAGAGGTGTTACGGTATCGTTAGAGTTTAGTTGAAACCTAGTTGGAATTAAACTAGAGTACTGTACATGACAACTTGATATGTTTAGGTAGTCGAATGATCTCTTTAGTTGGTTGCTTAAGTGTACAAACAATGTTTTACCACTCTGATTAGTGGTAGTAGTTGCGTTTGGTAAAAAATTAGACTTCAAATCTTGTTAGGCAAGTTTCGCCTCAGTTTCCAAGGGTGAATGTGGGGTGTTTGACTTCCCATTAAGCTTATTTTCCGTTGTTTGTACTATATAAGGATGCCTATAGCCAGCACATTTCACCTTTGTTTCTCTGAGTTCTTTTATACGTCTCTAAAATTTTAGGTTATCTTTGTTAGAGGAGAGGAAGAAAGCTTCCAGAAGCTTGTCAAAATGCCATTGATAATTAAGAATGGTTTGATAATTATGATTGGTAATTTCTGGAAAACCTTTAGGATGATGTCGAGGGAATATATGTCTTTTCATTAGTGCATGCATAATCAAATTTTCAATAGATGAATGGTTTGATAATTATGATTGTTTCTTATTTAGCTCAAAAAGCTAGCAAAGGGCCGAGCAATCGAGGCAAATGACCAATAGAGTAGATTGTATCTTGAAGTTCCTTGTGAGTTCCTTTTTGCTTCCTTTAGGTTATAAAAATTATATAATATGTGGGTTATGAAAGGTAAGTTGTCTTTACTAAAGATGGGTCGATGTGTTTTGAACTGACGAGTGTGAAACAAGCTCGTGTTGTGAGCGTGAGCATGGCCATGGTCGAGGTAAAAATAACAACTTTGTGTGCAAGCCAAGTGCCAGATTGTTTGTGATATGTGAAATTGTGGAAAGAAGCTTTATTTGTGATGTCTCCGGTAAGGAAACTTTATTACTGGTAGATCACTGCCCAGCTTTTTGAGAGGACACGTGTTCAATCTAACAAGAAATATGAAAACAAATATGATTTGGCTGATATGTGATTCTTGATTTTGAAAATGGGCCCGAGGTTAGCACAATGTTGGGTTATAGGTGAACATACGTAATTGTAAGATATACGTATAAGTTGGCGGCACGTGTTCCCCAGGGATACTGTGTGTGTTGTTTTGACTAAGTGTCGTTATCGAAAAATTGTATTGGCAACTTGGCATAATGTGTCTGTAAGACTGAGTCTCGAAAATGTCTTTATTTTTGGGTTGATTATTGGTAATCTAATAGACAATATGTGTCTACCTGAAACTCATTACGCTCAATTGAACTTACTCCGTTACTTTTCTTTCTCAGGCTTTTGAGTAGTAGAAGAAGATCTGTAGAAAGGGACTAAGCCAGAGTTGCACCTACGAGTGAGCCACTTGTCTATTTTGTATCATGCATAGCTAGTTGGCGGATAGCAAATTTATATGCATTTGTACTTAACTTTTTTTTTACTTTACAGTCATATTGTATTTGTCTTAAATTAGAATTACCCCTTATTATTCACGTGTAACCCAAACTCCACTAATTCGTCGTTTACAAACTTGCCTTTTCTATTAAGTGTATTTGCCATACCTAACAACAACATATGTTTTAAAGATTTCCTATATTAATTCCTATTATTTTTTTAAGGATGCATTATTAAATGAACAAAAAATAATGACCTTTAACTTAAAGAAGGACCTTACGACTGGTTTATTAAAGATTTAAATTAAGCAAAAGGATTTGAGTTTATTTGTAACGCCCTGGTTCGTTGGGCGGTTTGTTTGGCTGATTGATATACGCCATATCTTTCTGACGGGCCAAGGGGTGTTACACGAATATGAGTGTTTGAGATGATTATTGTCAAAGATTTATTATATTATAAATCCTAAAAATTTATATTATAAAAATAATTAATGTGTATTTTATAAAGTAATAATAAAAAATTATATTATTTAAATTCTATTTTTTAAGTTATTGCAAAAGATTATTATAAAAATTAATTTACTTGTTATGAAAATGTTATAATATGTTTATTTATAAAAGTTATGCCAAAGTATAAGTTATGTTTCCATACTACATATTATAAAAATATATATATGTTAATTAAGTAAAAAACATGTTATAATTTTTTATCATAACTTCTTTGTAATTTTTTTCTTCTAATGTAATGATAAAAATTATATTATTTATAAGAAATGTTATGAAATTTATTGAACACTTTATAATTTTTTATAAATATTATATATTATAAAATTTAAATTATTTTTTACTTAATGTACATATTATAAAATGGGTTATAACCTAGCATAATTCTTTCTATAAATTAAGTTTATATAAAATTTTATGATTAACACTCTGATTGTTTGCATCATGAACTTATATATTATATGGTAGATGTTAATTATGCAAATATAAAAGGTGTTCTTACACTATATCGTAGAGTATGATACCATTTGAGGAATAGAGCTAAACAAAAGCACTTGAGACGGCTTGTGAACTCTTTAATTTGAGATATTCAAGGCTTTGAAATGTGGCTGAGAGAACATTTACTGTTCTAAAAAAATATTTCATATATTAACAACATTACATTAGTATAGCATAAAAAAAGAAGGTTGGATCGTACTAAAATGTTGCATACTTTATTTATAAGTGGATTTGTGATGATCTATAATTTGAAGAGTACATGGAAGAAAGAGATATTAATAATATTAATGATATAGAATCGATGATTATTAACTCGCCAAGGACCAACATTTGATGAAAAGATCTTATGTTAAATATTAAAGAGACAACAACCCAACAACTATGGAACACTAGAACAATTAAATAAAATTGCATATGATGTTTATTTTCTTATTATTTTATTAGTAATCATATTATCAAGCCTTTTTGGACTAACATAATACATATGATGATTTGATTTTAATTTTTGTTACTTTTTTAATTTTTTATTGCACTAATGATTTTTATAGTAATTAATATTTTTTTAAAAATATAAATTGTGTAACCGTGTAATTACAATTTTTACTACCAAACATGACATAGGAAATTACAATGTAATTACATTTTGTCAACCAAACACGTACAGGGAATTATAATTCTTTATAATTACAAGAAAGTGTAAGTGCACGAGACTAAAACTTTAGTCTAGTAAATCGTATGACCTTAGATGATTTCTTTGCTTCAAATTCGCCTAAGTTAGCCTAGCTCTCAAAAGATGAGAATTCTCCCGAAAATTCTCTAAGGCACCGAAACAAAGTGGAAGCAACTCAAAAGAGAAAGGAACTCGAATTGAATAGAAAAGCCACCAAAAAGCAATGCAGACAAGGTGTTTGAGTAAATGCTCTCAAATATATTCTTCAACTCAAGAATGAAGTCATTACAAATGAAGGAGGAGGACTCTATTTATAGTTGAGCTTCCTCAAATCCAATAATATATATTGAATTATATCAATGGATGAGATTAGTGCCTATCTACAACATGAGAGTCCTAAGGGATTTAAAATCTATACAATATTATCCCTTAGGATATACAATATTCACCGTGGTAATTCTAGTTTTACTAGAATGTTCCATTAAGTCACTAAGGCTTCAAGTAGTTGAGTTTCTCCATGTGTTCCACAAATCAGGCCAGTTCAAGTGGGTCAAATGAGTCACATTTAATTAATTGACCTCCATGGAATGCTCTGTATGCATTACTCACGGGCTTTGATCTGTGGCTCGTGACATTCTCCCCCATCCATTCTCGCGATGCCCTCGGAATGACACTGGTCCAACTCGTTTCGAAACTGCCATGACACCTCTGCTGATTCCCAACCATTCTCTCTGTTAGGTAGTTTTTCCCCTCGAAACATTTGCCTCGACTTAAATCTCCATTGTTGCCTAACTCAAATTGTATTTCTTATTGTACATCTTGACCATAAGAGGTCACCGCTCTTACTTGTATCCATTTTGACTTGCCTTAATTGAGATCCTCTTGATTCTCAAAAATAGGCTTCGACACACCCACATTGAATAGCGAGTTAATCTTAAGTATTGTCACCAACTTTGGTTTATAAGCCCTTTGCCTTACTCACTTTAGCGTATGTGTTTTTGCCAAGCCAATGGTAGGTTATAATGTAAAACACTAGATAGTGTGTTTAAGATATACCTCGCTCATAGCATTTACCCGATTTAATTGTCCAGTTTGCATCACTACTTTTCCCACAAAGTCCGATACACAACCCACATCTCTCATAGGTGGTAGCGCAACTGATAACTCAACAAGCTTCATATCAATTTCCTACACCTCCATCATTTCCAAGAGGGTTTTTGTAGCACTCTGATCTAAGTATGAAGTCTATGTTCTTGCCAAAATGAACATCCTTAGCTATCTGGATAGTTGGAAATCCCTTGGTTCCACCTTTCTTATCACGATTGACTGGCGTAACGCATTATCATTGATGAGTATCCAAGATACATATGCAATCAGCAAAAGAAACCAAAATAGAATTAATCTTGTCAAGGAAATTCAATCTAAAAACAAAGTCGTAATCATCTAAATGAATTACCTCGAAGTCTTCCTTGCCTTTTCACTCACCTATTTGTATCTCAACTCTTTGTGCTACTCCCATAGTTAGGACCTCTTTGGAATTTGCAATCTTGATCTTTTTAATCGATTTGTTAACTAAGAGACCAAATTACCCATGACTTTATCTGATATGAGCAAATATGATGCCCCCATATCAACAAGAGTACTTGCCCTGCGATGTTGATGTCCACAAACATCAACCCTTTCTGCTTGTGATCTCTCTTCACTTTAGAAGAATTAAGTATCATTGACCCAAGCTTTAAAGCCTCACTCTTTGGCTCTTTTTTCTGTTCTTTACTGATCGCAGACAGCTTGAATTATTGAAGGCAGTTTCGTACCCTATAAGAAACACAACATAAAAAGCATTTCACTGGTTCTTTAAGTTTGTTTTTGGGCTTCAACTTCCTATTATATGGTTTCCCATTACCACCATTGTAATTTAAACCTATCATTCTATATCTCCACCATTGCCTTTCTCTTTAGGCTTGGAAAACTCAAACTTGTCTTTGCTTAGAACAATCTCAATTAAGGATTCTGCTATAGTCATGACTTTGGTAAGTTCTTTTACCCCTTGACGTGACAACTCTTACTTCGCCTAAGGCTTTAGCCCATCCATAAAGGAGAAAAATGCCTCATTTTTACCCAAATCAGAAATTTGGAGCATCAGTTCACTCTTTCTTATACTCTCTAACTATACCTTGTTGCATAAGCAGACACAACTTAGTTAAAGACTCATCCTCGGCATACTTTAGATAAAATTTACCTTTGAATTTAATTTGGAACTCTTCTTAAGTCCTAATAGTGGTACCACCTCATATTTCATTTGTGGACTTATGCTGCCGGAATAAAAGAGCGACATTAGTGAAATACATAGCAACAATATTTACCTTAGTAACATCATCCATGATGCCTTTGACACGAAAATATTGCTCAATTTTATACAAGAAGTTGTCCACATCTTTTACGAACCTCATCACATTAAATTCTTTTAGCTTAGGGACATCAACCATTGGTTAGGTTTTGTAGCCAACACCCCATTACCCAAATCAACTTTGTAGATAACAAGCTCTACTTTGAGCTCCTTAATCTGTTCCTTCAAGGTCGACACCACAGCCTTAAGAGCATCATCCCTTATTGTCAACTTATACACAATGGAATTGAACACCCCTTGCTTCACTTCCACATTGGAACCAAGAGACTCCACCACATATTCCCTGAGCTACTCTCTCATCGAGTTTAGCTCATTAGTGTGTCTCTCCACTACCTCGAGTGTTTCCTTCATATCACCCCACAAATTCCTCGAAACTGGTCACTCGACCTTCCAAAGCCAACAACATATCCCTCAGCTTTCCTTCCCCCATCATGGGTCTCCCTAGGCTTAACCTACTTATCTATTCCTTTCGTCATCTCAATCGGTGCCTTTGAACCTTGACTATGATATAATATATCATGGGGCTAGAACTTTAGTCTAGCAAACCGTGCGACCTTAAGCGATTTCTTTACTTCAAATACGCCTAAGTCAGCCTAACTCTCGAAATATAAGAATTTTCTAAAAAATTCTCTAAGGCACCAAAATAAAGTGGAAGCAATTCAAAAGAGAAATGAACTCAAATTGAATAGAAAAACCATAAGAAAACAATCCACACAAGATGTTTGAGTAAATGGTCTCAAATATATTCTTTAACTCAAGAATGAAGTGATTATAATGAAAGGGGGAGACTCTATTTATAGTTGAACTCCCCCAGATCCAATGGCACAAATTGAATTATTTCAATGGTTGAGATTAGTGCCTATCTTCAAGATGAGAGTCCTACGGGATTTAATCTCTATACAATATTATCCCTTAGGATTTACAAAATTGACCATGGTAACTCTAGTTTTACTATAATGTTCCACTGGGTCATTAAGGCTTGAAGTAAATGAGCTTCTCCATATGTTCCATAAATCGAGCCAACTTAAGTGGGTCTAATGAGCCCTATTTAATTAATTAACTTCCATGAGACGCTCTGTGTGCATTCGTCACGGGCTTTAAGCTATAACTAGTGACATAAGTACTACCCTAGTATTACACTTTCATTTAATTACTCTATATTGTCCAAATGCAGACCCTAACAAAGAAGAACCTAATAGTATCTAATAAAAAGGTGTGAAAATTTATTAAATTTTAATTTTTTTATAATTTTTTGAATTTTTTTATAAACTTTAGTACTTTTTAATTTTTTATGTATTTTATTTTTTAAAATTATTTTTAATTTTTAATTTTTAAAATTAAGACCAAATTAACAAAATGTATAAATATTGAGCCTAAATTTGTTGAAAATTTTCAAAATCAGGACTAAATTAACAAAATGGGTAAACATTGAAGACTAAATTTACTATTATACCAAACTACATCAGCTTTTCATCTGGTGGCCAAACACATTTTAACAGTGGAGTGACTAAAATAAAAAATTAACAAGAGAGACTAAATTAACAAAAAAGAATTGGTGACTAAAATAGAAGCATGCTAAAACTTGGATCACTATTTTAATAGTTTAACCCTATATTAAAATATATGGGTTAAACAGTAATTTAACAGTCGAATAAGCAATTAATTAGTAACTTAACGGGCTAGTGTTTAAAATGAAAATCTTTTAGTAATTCAATAATTATTTTATAATTTTTTAAAGTAAAATGACTAAAATATAAACTGACTACAGTCTACAGATGCAGAGAAAATTTCATTAGACCATGCTGAGGAGAAAATAGATGGAAATGGCCCAAAGATGTTAATAACTTAAAACAAGCAACAAAGTAGGCAATGGGCCTGCTTTCTTCTAACATTCATTAATCTTATGATTTGAAACTGGACTTTAAAGTCCATCTAGTTAAATTTTTTTATTTTTAGTTCCACCCTTTAATATATTACTAAAATTTTATCACATACTTATTATGTGAAATTCATATATTTAGAATATATATATATATATATATATATTTGTATTTAAAAATAACATACAAAAATAATTATATGTATAATTTGAAATTAATTAAAATAACACAAAATATATATGATATTAAAAATTAGATTGAATTGTAAGTAAAACAAAATTTAAAACACATGGATACATCATACTAAAATTACTAAATGAATATAATTATTTATCATGGTGTTGTCATCAATCTTAAGTGGTGTTGGGTTAATTTGTGACACCATCTCAATAAACAACATTATTAATATAAACAATTGATAGAGATAATAAAGTGTGCATAATAAAGGTAAAAGTATCAGGGAAGCTCCTATACTTAGAGGTAGATTAGATTTTAGCCCCTTTACTAAAAAAAAAAAAAAAAAAAGGCAATTAGCCATTATACATTTCGAAACGTGCAAATTAGCTCTTCTGTTAAATTTTTCTGTTAAATAATGACGTGGAACATATTGAAATTTTTTTACGGACAATCTATAAAAATGGTCACCCAACTATGCTTTTCGATATATTTTGGTCACCTAACTATTAATTTTTTAGATTTAGTAATTAAATTTTCAAAATTAAATATTTTAATCACTCTGAGCTGATGTGGGCTTTTTAATTGGTCTAGTAACAACATTAGCCCTCTAATGTTTACACATTCTATCAATTTGACCCTAAATATAAAAAAATTAATAAAACTAACCCTCAATGTTTACAAAATTTGTCATTTTAGTTGTAATTCTAAAAAATTCAATAAACTTGGCCCTCAATATTTACAAAATCTGTAAATTTAGTCCTAACTCTAAAAAATTAAAAAGTATTTTTTCAAAAAAAAATAATATCATTTTTAGCCCTTTATAACCCATCAGCTAACTAGTGATGGGGCGAGGTGGTTTTTTGCCCACCCCCTAACTCGATTTTCTACCGCCATTCTCCGACCCCAACTCGATCTTGACTTTAAAAAATTTAACTTGCTCTAAACTTGAAAATTAATTGTATACTCGACTCCGATTCATTCTGACCCAAGTTTAATTTTTTATTTTTATGTTTTTGTAAAATTGTGATTAATTATTTTTTTTAAAAAAATAAATTATTAAATTTGCTTAATGATTTATCTCTGGAGTTGTGTGTTAATGTATATTTACACACATGCTGTGATCATAGCACAGAAGAAAAAAGAAGGAACAAATATTCCTTTAATAAATTATTAAATAAAGAAGATAGAAAATGGGGGAAATAACATCACAGGGTGAAAAGGGACTAGTAAAGAGGAGATAGAACGAGACTAGTAGTGATAAATTTTAAGAAATTTTATTTGATTAATATTAAATATGTATAAAGGGAAATTTTGTAAATATCTTAGGGTGGGGGTGGGCAGTTTCATTAAACTCGACCTTGACCTTGTAACGACTTAATTTTCAATGGTATCAAAAAATGAGGTTTTGAGACCTCATTTTCGTAAATCGAGTTAGTAAGTAATAAATAGGGATATATACAAAGTTAGTGTATAAATTAATTCAATTTCGGTTAAGTAATTTAGCCAAAATTGTGGTTAATTAAGGCCTAGGGACTAAATTCTAAAAATTCAATCGCTATAGATTTTTAATTAGGAAATGACTTGGGGACTTAGGTAGCAATTATCCAATCGCTATAAATGAATTGAAATTCGATTAAGTAATTTCCAATCTCTATAGACAAATCACATGTGATATCTCCCGACGGGGTTGAATTACAACCTGATTTATCGTATGGTGAATAATCGATAAAGATTTTAGCTCGGGAAGTGAAAGAACTTATAAACAAACGAATATCGCTACTGAAACTATTATGGCATTGACATGGTATCAAGGAAGCTATGTAGGAACCTGAAGAAACCATGAAATCTCAATACTCTAATATATTTTTAGGTAAAATTTTTTAGGACGAAATTTCCTAAGGGGGAAGAGTTGTAATAGCCTATTTTTTAGTGGTGCGGGAAGTAGAGGTTTTGAAACCTCATTTTTTGATGATCGAGTCAGTATATATTATTCAATATTTACGAGTCTATTTTAATATTATACTGAATTTTGATGCAATAATTTTATCGAAACAATAGTTAATTGTGGTACAAGGACTAAATCGTAAAAGTAGTAAATGTTAATCGATATACATTTTTAGTGGCTAAAAAGCTTAGTTAATTGATATTAGGGGTTTAAAATATCAATTAATACATTTTAAACTAATGGTGGATGGTTGGAACCAATTTATTAAGTAAATAAGTATTAAAATTTATAATTTATTAAGTATAATAAAATAAAACATAACCAAAAGAAAAAAAATTGTCGTCTTCATCGTATTTTCTTCCCAAAACTAATTTCACCATTGACGAAAGACCTAAGGTTCGTCCAAGCTTTGTTCTTCAGTTGGTAATTCGATTTTTGTCCATTTCTTGTAATTTTTATGTTTTTGAGATCCCGAGAGCTTGATTTTGCTAGCCCGGGGACTATTTCATGAAGCTGTTAAAGTTTATAAAAGTTGACATTGTTGAATCTTGAAGTTTTTGGTACTAAATTGATAGATTTTGATTTTAGATATGAAAAATGACTAATTTTTAAAGTGAAAGTTGTTAGTTTTGAACATAAGGGCAAATGTAAATGTAACACCCCTTACCCGGTCTGGTCGCCGAACTCGAGTAACAAGATTTTACAAATCGATACCAAACAATTACAAGCAATTCATTTATCAAATCTCAATTAGTTATCAACATATCATATATAATCAAATCTAACATGTAATTCAATCAATTTCGGGTTTATATTAAGCTTACAAATGCTTAAAATCAACTCGGCATCGAACATGGATCAATTTGAAATAAAAATAAAAATTAAGGAAAAATATGCAAATAGGTTTCACACGGCTGTATCCCTGACCGTGTGAAAGACTGAGGCTGTGTGGGGTGGATCACATGGCCATGTGGGCAAGTCGTGTAACAGCCTAGTGCCGTGTAGGACTAGAGTCACCTGGCCATGCGAATAAATCATATAACTCATTGATGTCGTGTCGGTCAAAAGTGTAAATATTAAAAAATAGGTCAAAAGGCCGTGTTTTTGGGCCTTGTGCACTTAAATTCATCCAAAACCCACAGACCACATAGTTGTGTCTTGTGCCATGTAAGTCACACGGCCGTGTGTACCTGTAAATACCTTTCAATATAAGTTTTCTAACCTAAATCACTTGGGTAACAAGCAACCATTTAAACCACATCTCAACCAATTCAAAAGCATCAAAATCATACCAAAATCATTACTTATAAAAACCATCCTAAGTGTCTAACCGATATTGTAACAACCCAATTTCGGTGAAATCGGAACAATGGTTTTGGGACCACAAATCCGAGCCGAAAATAAAATTTATTTTTATTTTATTATATGGACCATATTATATTAGAAATGTCACGTGAAAATTTTGAGAAGAAAATTTTATCGATTTAGTGCTTAATTACGAGAAGGACTAAATCGCATAAAATGCAAAAGTTGAATTCTAGTAGCTATAAGGAATAAATAGATATGGAATTCAAAACTTAAGGTCCTTATAAGGTAATTAGACCATTAAAGAAAGTATGTAGATATTTTGGTCACTCATCCATGTAAATTTCGAAAAAGGGCAAGGACTAAATTGGAAAGTGAAAATATTTAATTAATTAAAAGATGAAAAGAAAATATATCATCTTATTTTCATCTTCTTCAACCTAAAAACACATGGAAACACTAGGTAAGAGAAAAGAAACTTTCAAGGCCTAATTGGGTAAGTTTCTTTGTCCCATTTTTAGTAATTTTGATATTTTCGGAATCGGGATAGCTTAATCTCTCTATTGGGGAATTAATTTGAAAAGTTATCAAAGTAGGAAAAATGGGTCATGGATGTATATGCTGGAAATTAGAAATATGAAAAATGGGTCATGGATGTATATGCTGAAAATTAGAAATTTATGGTAGAAAATGCAAGATTATTGATAAATAAACAACTTTTACAAAGTGATTTTTGATGAAAACATGATTTAGGGACTAAAATGTAAACTTGTGAAATTGAAGGAAAAATTTTAAAATTTTATGAATATATGTGCTGTAAATTTTGTAATGGGGCTTTGGTTAGGCTTGGAATAGGGAGTAATTTGCGCATGTTTCATCTTCCGGGCCTAGGGACTAAATGTGAATTTATAAAAAAGTTAGGGGCAAACTGGTAATTTTTCCTAGGATGTAAAATGAGTCCATATGAATATGAAATGTGATAAATTGACATTAAATTTACTCGTATAGATCTGGATAGACCAAATTTGGAGTTAGAACGGTGAAAAGAGGAAAATGTCGAATTAGTAGATTTACGTACACGAACATTGTCGAGGTAAGTTCGTGTAACTAAATTGTGTTTATTTGCATACTTGCATTGATTGTATTTATGTAAATTGCATAAATATCATAGATATGTGAAATGATTACATACCCGATCAAGCCCGATAAATGAAAATATTTAAATTAAATGATAATGCCCGATAGATGATAAAGGATAAACGATGAGAATGTTACTTATATGCTTGAAATGAATGTGGAATGTGTTTATTTGAATTAAATGAATGTTGTGGATGTATGAGATAATCACATGCCTGATAATGCTTGGGAAAAATGTTTAAATCCCAATTGAAATAAATACAAAATCGATGGATACGTGATTTCCCAAAATGAATGAGGCCCTGCGTTTGTTACTGAAGGGATTTAGCTCGGACGAGTAATCTTATTGACCTCATTTCTGAAAGGATTTAGCCCGGATGGGTAATCCTGATCTGAGTCCTCTTGAGCATATGTTATGAATTGGATTTAGCCCGGGGTATTCCGGATCAAGCTCCTTAGAGCATATGTCATAAAGAAGATTTAGCCTGGACTGGTAATCCTGTTGTACACATGTGTGGCTCGAGAGTGTACTCTTTGAAATAGTACCTTATGAATACCATTGAATATGTATTGACGAAACCTGATTTGTACACCTCCGGTGTACTACCTGTGTATCCATCGATACCCCAAATAAATTCAACGGTAAAAAATCTTGACATGAGAAGATATGAATAAGAAATAAATTATTACATGTATTTGTCTGAAAAACATGAAAATGATGATACATGACAATTGATATAAGAAAACATGAGATGATTATACTTGTACATAGAATTCATTTGATGAATATGTCATCCTTGATTATAGACTCGTACACCTTGTGTGTACTACTACTTGTGTGACCTTAATATTTGAAAAATATGAATAAGGTCTTGACATGAAATGATCTGAACTCGAAATGGGCTATTATGAGATTATACTTGTAATAATGAGATGAATCGTGCATGTTGAATGAATACATGTTGTGGAAAGTGCATGTGCTTGGAAACTTGATTGTTGTTGAGCCCATATATGTTTTGATGTTATTATGGATTATATGACTAACAAGGGAAATGAGGATGTGTGTAGGGCTTGAGGTCAAATTGATTGAATATGCCTTACATAGTTACCTCAAAATAGGATGAATGGTAAGTTAAGTACTATGTTATACGAACTTACTAAACATTTTATGCTTACTTAGTTTTATTTCTCTGTTTTAGAGTAAATCAGAAGCTCGTTGGATTGGAAGCTTGACGGAGATCACTCACACTATCCATCGGCCCATGTCGGTGCAATATGGTAAATCAATTATGGTTGTAATGGCATGTATAGGATATATTGGCCGTATTGGCATGTAAATGTAAATGATTATTGTAATCTAGCCATTGGAATGGCTAGCAATGATTATGATTTGGGATATGTATACATATATATATATATCTGCTAATGTCTTTTGTGATGTGGTTTGTAATTGTTTTCTAAATGGTTTATTTTGGCTTAATAGCATAAATGTTAAATGGTTATTATTTGGCTTATTGATAAGCTAGTGAACCTAGGCAAGGCAATGCATATTGAAAGAAATAATATTAATGCTTATGGATGTGAAATTTGGTATGATTTGGTTTGACAAAATATAATGTTATGAGTATGTTAGATGTCGTTGTTGAAATGACATGTTTTAGCCTTAGTTGTGGTTGTATTGGTGCCTGATTATGCTGTGATTTGTATCATTTGAAGTTATGTAGGTGTGTGCAAAGGAGGGTGGCAAAATGGCTTGGTAAATAGCCTATATTTTGTCCACTTGAGCCTGTGTCTAGGCCGTGTGTGACACACAGTCTGCCCCATGGGCTATGGCCTAGCCGTGTGTCCCCTACACCTTAAAATCGAGAAATAGAATACTTAGAATTGAGTACACGGGCGTGTGTCTCAGCCGTGTGAGGGACACGGCCTTGCACACGGGCATGTGTCCTGGCCGTGTGAAAACTGCACTTTAATTTCGAAAATTAAATTCGCCACACGGCCTAGCACACAGGCGTGTGACTTGGCCATGTGACTTCAATTTGTTCATTCCTTGCAAGTCAGAGAGTTACACGGGTAAGGGACACATGTGACCACACGGCCTGAACACATGGGCGTGTCCCTAAACCACACAGGTGTGTAATCCCTATATATGGAGAAATTTTCTAAGTTTTGTAAAAGTTTCCTCAGTTATCGGTTTAGTCCCGAACCACTTCCAAAGCATGTTTTGGGCCTCGTAGGCTCGTAATATGGACCATATGATTGAATGCAAAAAGGTTTTAAATTATTCGAAATTATGATTCAAATTGCATGTCTGAAAATGTTTTGAAAGTCTCGATAATACTCTGTAACTCTGTTCCGGCGATGAATACGGGTTGGGGGTGTTACAAATATGCCATAATAGGCACCTCAATCCATAATTTAAAATCAATAAATTGATCACATTCAACCATACCAATATGTCTTCAAAGGCAACTCAATATGTTCATCAAGCATATATTATTTAACTCTTTTAAAACATAATGAAACAACTCAACTTCAACCACAAAACATGCACCAAAACTTATCATTCATTCTAAGATCAACACAAGCATACCAACCAAACATATCACCTAGCATATTATCTACTCAATCCTTAATCCATTAAGCATATAAGCCAACTATTTGAGCAAGACAAACAACATGACTATTCTTAACACATACATATACATTTATATACATAATCTTCAAAATGCCAAAATAAACATTATAACCATAAGACATCCTAGGTACATGCCGAGACCAAAATAACAGTATCACCAACACTTGAATTTGGGATTTTCGTTGGATGCTGAGTCGATGATCGAATCATAAAGTACCTAACCTGCCACAGAAAACAAAATTGTACGTTAAGTATAACTCAGTGATATTTCTATAATCCAAACGTTAAAATAAAACATAATACATTTAAAATGCTCAAGCTAAAATTGGATGATGCTACGCAATTAACAGGTCAAATGTGCAATTTCATATATTCATTGATTACTTCTAATACAATTTACTAATGTTGAATCATGGTAAATCTACTTCACAAATCATTTGATATCTCAATTCATACGATGATATATTCCATTACAATTTCCAAATCCATAATTTCAAGGAATATTTCTCTCAATGTTTCAACTAATTTCACAATTGAGTTTCTCATTTCTCATCCATTTTCCATTTCAATATCAATTTTTTTTACGATTTATTTCCCTATTAACACGAATAGGACTCGGACGAATACACGCATCCAACCAACACACCAGTTTGGCAGCCAGTGCCTCATCAAATAAATCCAAAGTAAATAGTTTGTCCAACACTAACAATAAGTTTGACACCCAGTGTCTCATTGGTATAATCGAAGAAAATTGGCACCTAGTGCTTCACCGACTCGTAGTCGAAGTAACCCTAAACTCTTCATATCCTATGACATTCCAACTATATCCGACTCTACTCGAACAGTTAATAGGGTATTCATTCCATATTTCATTCTCAACCAATATCTCAATTCACATCAATTTTTATCATGAATACATTTAGTCAAACATATGGCAGCATCAATCAACTCAACATGTATTCAATTTCTTTTTTATATAAACATACACATTTTTCACATCTATTCAATTTAGTCCTCATGAACATCAATCAATTCAAATCAATTCAGTACATCTCATAATCACAAAGTGTCTCACCTTATGTTCTTAACATGCATAAATAGTTCAATATGCATCAATTTACAAGTAGTTCAGATTATAGAAACCAAAATCGTAAACTCGGAGCTATTCGTTAACGATTTTGTCTTTTCCTTTCATTTTCGAGGAATCTGGGTCAACATTAGCTACAGATTAAAACAAAAAGAAAATAAATTTCATCAATATTCAACCATTTTCACGTTCAATTTTTAAATTATGCATCTTTTATATTTTCTTCAATTTAGTCCTTAAAACCGAGACTAATTTAACTTTCAAATTTAACCTCTAGTTTTTATACCGATTTCACTCTAAGCCTAATTTAACTTCATATTTCCATTTCTACCACAAATTTCAAAATTTGTGCAATTTAGTCCCTATTTCATAAAATCATCAATTGACTTTATAATTTAGTCATTTCTCATTACTAAACTTTAAATCTATCAAATTGGTCCCTAAAACTTCAACTATTCAATAATGGTAGCATATTCAAACCTTAACATGTAACAACTCAATAGTCAGGGGTGTTAGAAAGTGCATTCCCGAGACTTCGTTCCTGTAAATCAAACTCGTAAATAATAAATATTTACGAAGCTAGTTGTATAGTTAATTGGGTTTTGGTTAAGTGAATTTGCATGAATTAAGAGTAATTAGGTATAAGGACTAAATTGCATATAGGGTGAATGTTGAATTATAGATCAAAGAAAAATTAAATGGACTAAAGAAGCAATTATGCCATTATTTTTATTGAGGCGGCATAAGATGTGAATTTATTATTGTATATATTATAATAACTAAAGTTAAAAATATATATTATAATATGTTTACTTAATATTTAAGTATATATGTATATTATATAATAAAACAAATGAATAAGTAAATGAAATAAAGAAAAAGAAAGAGAGAAAGTAAAACGAAACAGAAAGAAAAGAAAGAAAAAGAGAAAGAGAAAGAAGAAAGAAACAGACGCAAAAGCTTAGGGGTTTCAAAGTTTCAAGTTCAATTGCTAACGTTGTACCGAAGTCCTCGACTAAAAAAGGGAAAGATAAAGTCAACATCAAATAGCTCGAAATGTATGGTTTGTATTTCTATAATCCGAAACTAGTTATTAACTATTGTATTTTTTATTTAATACATATGGTAAGTGTTGAGGTGAGTATTTGGCACTTTGACATTGAATTGAATTAAATTTGATTGAATGGATTGAATTAATATATATTATGAATGTATTGATTATTGAATTGAAATGAATATATATATGTGCAAATATGATAATTGAATTTTGGTTGTATTTGGGAAGTGAAATTAAACCATATTAACTGTATCGGGCTGAGTCAGATATAGATGGCATGCCATAGGATTGGATGAGTTCAAGGACTTCTTTGACTTTGAGTCGATGAGAAACTGTGTGTCAGTCTATCACTCTGGATTTATTCGATAAGGCACTGGGTGCCAATTTACTTTGGTTTAACCGATGAGACACTGTGTGTCAATTTACTACTTCGAATTATCCGATGAGGCACTGGGTGCCAAATTGGTGTGTTTGGCTGGATCTGTGTATCCATCCGAGTCCGAGTCGTGTTAATAGGGTAAATAAATAATAAAGTTCTATAATTGATATTGAAATGACATGGTATGAGAAATGGAAGTGATATATTGAATTGAAAATAAAATGTGAAATATGTTGGCAATACATGGAATATATGAGTTATATACTCATGAATTGAGTATGGTATGAAATGATGTATTCATGAATTGAGTATTGCAGGACTAATGCCATTGTACGAATAAATATGGTTTGATATGTGAATAACCATTTATATAGTAATTGTGTGAATTGGGATATTGTTTAATAAATGAAAAATGATATTCATGATACTAGACATTAATATGTTCTTATAATTCAATTGTGCATATTATATTATCTTGTCTTTAAATATTCGGATTATAGAAATACCACTGAGTTTTACTCAGCGTAAATTTTTTTTTTCTATGCGCAGATTAGGTACAATGATTTTGAAGAGTTGTAATTGAGGTTGTGAGCATCCATCTCATCACATCTCCAAGTGCCAAGAGGGTATGTTTCAAAATTTTGAATAGAATGGCATGTACTTAGGAAGATCAAGTGTATTCCAAGTAGTAGGGACTAAAATATAAGTTATGACAATTTATTTTTTTAATGTTCAAATATATTAGTGGTTAACCAAAATCACTTTGGCACCAAATGTAATATCCCTATATCAGGTTCCTTATGTTAAACCGGGTTAGGGGTGTTATATAACAGTACCAAAAAGTATGACATAGGTCAGCTAGGGATTTTGAAAACATAAAAATTACAAGAAAATGACTAAAGTGAACTAAACAAATTGAGCTTGAAACTTTAGAACCCTAGGCCTTGTGCTGAGGTTTCTTTTCTCCCTTGGTTTCGGTTTGTTGAAGAAAAGTGGATGAAATAATTTTGGTGTTTCCACTATATTTATTTTATTACAAGTTATGTTTTATTTTATTTATTAACTTCTATAATTTATAATATTTTTAACACTTAACCTATATACTATCGTCCACTAATAATCTTATAGTGGTTTAATTGCTATAAAAGTCCCTTAGTCTTGTTATGATTAAAGATTCTTTAAAAAATTAAACTTTTGACACTTTTACGATTTAGTCCATGCACCTTAATTAAGCACTATTTTGACAAAATTACTCGACCGAGATTCAATCCACTTCTAGTATAACTACGTAAAAAAATAATAAAAATATTAACGGGTTTGATTTACAGGAACAGGGTTTCAAAACCTCACTTTTCGATACCATTTGTCGTTACAATTCTCCCTCTATAAGAAATTTCGTCCCCGAAATTTATCTGAAAAGATATGGGGATATTGAGATCTCATCCCCTCTTTCGATTCCCAAGTTGCTTCCTCGACATTGTGGCTACACCACAAAACTTTCACAAGTGGAATGAGTTTATTTCGTAATTCTTGCACCTCGTGAGTTAAAATTTTGACTGGTTTTTCCCTGTATGCAAGTCAGGCTAAATTTCAATTTTTTTTCCATTGAATTTCAATCTCTTGAGCATAAACATGTGAAAAATGTCGTGTATTTTCTACAACTATGCCAATAATGCCAACCGATATGTAACTGGCCCAACTCTTTCGGTGATTTCGTACTATCCAATAAATCGAGGGCTTAGCTTTCCCTTTCGACCGAGTGCATAATTTTCTTCCACGAAGAAACCTTTAAAAATACTTTATCACCCATAGAAAACTCAATATCTCGATCTTTCATATCCGCGTATGATTTCTATCTACCAAAAGTTGTTTTCCAATCTATCTCAGATCACCTTGACTATTTCTTTTGTTTCTAAATCAATTTTGACCCACCAACTTTTCTTTCACATAAATCCGACCAACAAACAGGTGTTTGACACCTAAGGCCATATAATACTTCATACAGAGCTATTTGACTGCTCAACTGGAAATTGTTATTGTACACAAATTCAACCAAAGGTAAATTATGTTTCCAGCCTAATTCAAAATCAATTACACAGGCTCGAAGCATATCTTCCAAAATCTAAATAACACGTTCCGATTTTCCATCTGTTTGCGGGTGAAAGGTAGTGTTGAAGTCTAATATCGTACCTAAATATTCATGTAATTGTTTTTAGAATCTCAAAGTGAACCGCGGATCTCGATCAGAGATAATTGACATAGGTACGTCGTGCAATATAACAATTTCCCTGTTGTATACCTCAACTAGCTTCGGAAGTGACCAATTGTAACACCCCATATCATGTTCGATCGCCAAACCTGAGCTATGGAACGTCACATTATCCATCTAAGTGACTCTTTTTTAACACCCAACCTAACCTCCACACACCACAAGATAAAATAAAACATCATGTATATATTTAAGAAAGCACAAGCTCGCGAACTCACTTCACTTGCTTCATGTTATGTAGCAGCAAAAACATGCGAACCTACTTCGCTTGTAGGGGCTTGTTTTACCCTTTTCCTGAAGTCGCAAATATTTGAAGAAAGGAATTTAAGAACATGTGAACCCTAACTTTTGTAAACCAATGTACAAAACAATTCATCTATCATAGCTTGTACATTCTAAGTCTTTTATGGGGTAAGTTTCTTTAAACATGGTAGGTTTCGCGAACTACCTCTATGTGTTTAGATACTGTGGACACGGTTCGCAGGGTTCTTCCTAAATAGTACATCAAAATTGATTAAGGGTTCACAGATAGTCGTTCGCCAATCGTTGGAGTCACACTTAGCATAGTTAGACAACCCCGTCACTTTATAGCAAATTTGACGAACTTTATATCAGTTTGTTCAGTTTTGAAATCATGCTATTGCTTATAGCGAACACCATGCTTAGAAATTAAGTACTTAAGAGTGAACTTGTAAATAAAGAAAACATTAATCATATACTAAAAAATTTGGATGTGTTCATAAAGTATTATCGGTTCGCAAATGAAAACATAAGAAATCATAAAATAACCAAGTCTTATTAAAATTGGCGAAGTCAACAGAAAGATAACTTCTAAGCCCAAGTAGAATCCCATATTGCCTTTAAGTATAGAGTTCACTTGTACTACCTTTCCAGCATGCATGTTTCGTCTGGATCACTTGCCTCGCTACTACTCATCATGCACTTTAACTATTATAAAGCGAATAAACGAATCTCCTTATAACGGATAAGCGGATATCCTTATAATGTCTCAAAATGACTTAATGAGTCTTAACATGTCCATAATTATAACATAAAGATAAGCACTCTTGAAGACACCAACATGTCCCATTGAGTGGACCTTAACTCAACACTCCCTAATATGTCCAACCTGTCCCAGGGCCTCTCGCCCAAATCACAAAACATAAAGGTGAGTACTCACAATCTTATGGCATGCCATTATATCCAATAGTTTTAGAAGAATATAGTGTTAAAACATATACTTAAACATAGAGCTCGCAAATAATGAGGAGCTCGGAGAGTACTGTTCATATTGAGCTCGCAGTAAAGAGGTCATATATTGTTGTACATAAAACCACATATTTAAATGCAGTCACAAAAATAGAGTTTTTAGAGAAGGCTTTCTCACGAAACTTAGGTTAAAACCCTAAGCTCTTGTTTAACATTATGTTTCATACATATATGTGGCGATCCCTGAACACTCACTAATTTGCTAAAAACTTTAGACATGTATTGCCTTTCCCTTGCCATTGCTTGTAGATGGTTCTATCAGTTTTGCAATTTCACAATCATACACAAGTCACTAACAGACAGAGCACATGAAAATTCATGCATAATCACAAGCGAACCTAGGTATGCACATGCCAATCTTTTGGCGAACCTAGTTCCTTTGTTGCAAACCTTTCTTAAGTACTTCTAAACATCAACATAATAGAGAAACAAAGTATTACCTTAGATCCTAAAAGCTAAGTGTTGGGTTCTTAAAATTGATAACAGAATAATTGGTGAAAAATGTGAGAAAATTTTGTTGCTTAACAGAATATGAAATTTCTAATGGAAAGGGCTTAATTTATAAGTACTTAGTGTTTTGGTGTTCTTAAGAACCCTAGTCACAATAGAAGTAGGAAAAGATTACATGCATGGATGGTGTTACGAAGAGAAATTTTGACTTCCTAATTTTGGTATAATTAGCCTTTGACTACTCTTACTTTTGACTATTGGCCCCAAATAGTGATTATAGCTCGTCAGGTCCACTGGCGGTCCCAGTTCGCCAAGCCCACTAGCGATCCCAGTTCGCCAAGCCCACTAGCGATCCCAGCTCGCTAGGCCCACTGGCGATCCATGTTTCGCCAAGCCCACCGGAGATCATATTTTTCTAAACCCACTAGCATTCCTATTTCTCCAAGCTTTTTGGTGTACATCAACTCACCAAGCCTTCTGGTGGACACTAACTCGCCAAGCCTACTGGCGTATACCTGCTCGCCAGACCTACTGGCGTACACCAACTCACCATATCTCAAACTCCTAGGCCCTATTTTGGGATGTTACAACTCTCCCCCTTTTAAGGAATTTCTTCCTCGAAATTACCTATGTTAAAACAGATGAGGATACTGACGCTTTATAGATTCTTTAGTTTCCCAAGTAACTTTGTTGGTTTTGTGGTTTCGCCATAACACTTTGACTAAGGAAATTCTCTTATTTCGCAAGACTTTCTCCTCACGAGCTATAACTTCAACTGGTTCCTCGTTATAAGTAAGACCAGGTCACACATCAATCTCATCTACTTACACAACATGGGATAGGTCTGCATGATATTTCCTTAACATAGACACATGGAAAACATCATGGATTCACTCAAGTTATGGTGGCAACTTAAGTCAATAGGCTACTAGATCGATCCTTTCAACCACATCATATGGACCAATGAAATTTTGACTTAATTTTCCTTTTCGCCTAAATACTAAAAATTTATTCCATGGTGAGATCTTTAGAACACTCCTAGGAAGTTGTAAGATCTTTAAGATATTTCGCAGGAAGTTGTAAGTTTCAAGGTCTTAAAGATATCAAATATGTATGACATGATATGGAAAATTCATAAAGGTCTTTACAACATTATGTGAATATTTTTTTAAGGAAGTTGTAAGTTTCAAGTTCGCTCAAGTTTGATTGACTATTGTGAATAATCGAATATGAATATTATAAAATTGTCATATCATGTCATTATGAGATAAGCATACCATATAGTTTAGGAAAGAATACCACATGTACTTGTCATGCATATATTGATCATACATGATTGAAACTGGAAATTATAAAAACTTTGCAATTTTTTTTTAAAATATTGAGTGGAAAAAGGTCCCTAAACAAGACATACGGCCTCCATCAATGGTCTTTTGTGATGGCATGGCAAGTGTACTACCCCACTGTAGGATTACTATGTGGATTTCACTATGGAGATTTCCTGAAAGTAAGAAGAATTCTCTTGTGATCAAATGATAATTGGACTGGTCTTTATGGTAGGCATTATCATGTGATAGGTCAAGTAATTTTATCTTCAAAAGATGACAACTAGTCAAAGCATGCTACTTGGTGAGATTGTCCCTTGATGACTCATATGTGGTGCATGATGCGATAAGTGTTGATTTGATGGTTATACACTTAAGATCTTCTAGTTAAGTAACTCCCTATGGAGCTCTACTTAATTTAGAATTATGGCCAAACGTTACATGATTATTAGTACGTGTGAATGCCTAAAGAATTAGGTTCATGTACTAATTGGATAGAAATCCAAGTTCTTACTAGTTGATCATGATCACCCCATGGTGGCTTGATTGAATGGGTGTGGAAGTTATCGTTGCAACGACTTACAAATGTTTTCAAGGTTTAATGTAAGACGCATGCATCATCTTAATGCATATCGTAATGTTGCAAAACATTTTCAAACATTTGTTTAATATAAAGATATTAATATATGAATGTTTTTATTTTCAATTAAAAAATGGAACCAATTCCCTTATTGAACATACTCGCTGAAAACAAACTGAATGGAAACAATGATAAGGAATGGAAAAGAAACCTGATAATTTTCTTGAGCTATGAGAAACATAAACAGTTCTTGATACTAAGTGCCCTTCGACCACTCAATCTGAGGCTAGAAAACGCTGAGAAGAGTCTGATGAGATAGCTCATTGCTATATGTTGGCAAGTGTGATCAGTACTCTATATAAGCAACTAGAGAGTTGTAAGACTGCTAAAGTGATTCTAGATAAGCTAGAAGACATGTTCAAAGGCCAAGCTACCTTAGCTCAATAGTCTTCTATAACTAGTTAAATGAATGCCCAGCAAAAGCCCAACACTCCGTTCAAAGATCATAT
Source organism: Gossypium rotundifolium (assembly GCA_025506655.1). Classification (NCBI taxonomy): domain Eukaryota; kingdom Viridiplantae; phylum Streptophyta; class Magnoliopsida; order Malvales; family Malvaceae; genus Gossypium; species Gossypium rotundifolium. The sequence goes on along the minus strand of CP106731.1, from coordinate 39,448,321 downwards.
AATCACTCTTATGGGCTCCTTTTCGGGACTTCAGACAATGAGGCCAATTTAGACCAAAACACCCAAAAGGAGATGGTGTTCAAAAGCTTATCTAAGGTTTTTTTTTTTTTTTTGGGCCGCATATAACCTTGGAAACAAAAACCTAATGATTACACAACTCATGAAGGTGTTACAATCCTATAAGTTGATGTTGAACGGCGGTCAACCAATCCGAAGAGAAAAAATGAATATAGTCATCACTTTTTCTCAAAAGGGAAGGGAAAACGCGCTAAGAAAGGCAAGGCTAAGGTCTATGGGCCATCACAAGTGGAAAGGAAGAGAAACAAAAAGCCTAAAGACTTATCTAAGTCTAAATGCTTCTTTTGCAACAAGAAAGGCACTTCAAGGCAAACTGTAAAGAGTAGAAAGAATACCTAGCTATCAAAGGCAAAGGTATAGAACTCTTGATGGTAGAAACTTGTTTAGTGGAAGACTCAATAGACCATTGGGTCATTGATTTGGGAGCCACTAATCATGTTTGTGCTTTTTTACAGAGGTTCGATGAGGCAAAAGATCATAGAGATGAGAGCTTATCGTTGTGGACTGGGAACGAGACAAGTGTGGCAACTGAAGGAGTTGGAGATATATATCTTTATTTTGATAATTTTAGGAAGATTATTTTAATAGTCGTTTTCAATGTACCAAGTTTCAAAAGAAACTTAATTTCCATTGCATGTTTATATAAAGATAGCTTGACTGCGACATTTAATAATGGAATTGCAATATTTAGAAATCACAATCTTACCTGTAATGGATGGATGCAAAATAATCTCTATTTTATCAAACTAAATATGTACACACTACTTGAGACTGAATTATCAAATAAAAGACTTAAAACTTCTCACTCTAATGAGGCGTACCTTTGGTATTTGAGACTTGGTCATATTAACCGAGAAAGAATCACTAGACTTGTGAAAGACGGGATATTAAGTTCGCTTAAATAAGTTGATCTTCCATAATCTGAATCTTGCTTGGAAGGTAAGATGACTAAGTGATCTTTTAATGCAAAAGGAACAAAGGCTGAAAAACCCCTAAAACTTGTGCATACTGACGTATGTGGCCCTATGAGCATTAGTACAAGAGATGGTTACGAGTATTATGTAACCTTTATTGGTAACTATTCCAGATATGAGTATGTATACCTGATGCACCACAAAAGTGAAACCTTTGATTAATCAAAGAGTTTCGTGTAGAAGTGGAGAAACAATTAGATTTACCCATAAAGGCACTTCGATTGATCGATGTGGGGAATATTTATTTGATGAGTTTTTAGGGTACCTCATAGAAAATGATATTTTATCCCAGTTAACCACGTCGGACACTCTACAATAGAATGGCGTGCCAGAGAGAAGAAATTGAACATTGTTAGACATGGTACGTTAGATGTTAAGTTATTCAAAGCTACCAATCTCTTTTTGGAGATACGCTATAGAAACTGCTTGCTATATTCTGAATGATGTTCCAACTAAGGCAGCATCAAAAATCCCATATGAATTATAGCATGGCAGGAAACTGAATCTTAATCATTTTAGGATTTGGGGATGCCCGACCCACATATTGGATAAAGATGCGAGGAAATTGGACTAACGGACAGAATTATGCATGTTTTTAGGATATCCAAAGAGAATAAAGGGTGGTTTGTTTTATAACTCAAAAGAGAAAATTGTTATAGTCTCAACTCATGCCACTTTCCTTGAAGAAAGTTACATGAAAGATCAAACTATTATAGTCTCGTAAACTTGAGTTCTTCCAAGCTGACGGAAGTGTTTTTAACACTGAGTCTACCAAACAGGAAAATGATGACCCACTCACATATGACGAAGTGATATAGAGTGCTGATTCTAAGCTCCAGGAAATAGCTATGAAAGCTGAGATGAACTCTATGTATTCCAACTCAGCGTGGAAACTTGTAGACTTATCGAAAGGGATAAAACCAATAGGGTGTAAGTGTATCTACAAGAGAAAAAGAAATGCGGATGGAAAAGTGGAAAGTTATAGCCAGACTTGTAGCAAAAGGTTATACTCAAAAAGAATGTATCGGTTACGAAGAAACCTTCTCTTCGGTTGCCATGCTTAAGTCAATTCGCATATTACTATCCATTGCGACGACTCTCGATTATGAGGTCTAGCAAATGGATGCCAAGATAGAATTTTTGAATGGCTATCTTGAAAAGAGCATCTATATTATGCAATCCACTAGATATATAAGTAAAGCAAAAGAGTATAAAGTTTGCAAACTGCTTAGATCCATATATAGACTTAAGCAAGTATCCTGCTTATGGAATCAAAGATTTGATCAGGTGATCAAGACTTTTGGATTTGAGAAAAATGTAGATGAATCTTGTGTTTACAAACGATTGAGGAATGGAAATATGGTATTTCTCGTTCTATATGCCGATAACATTCTACTCATTGGATTTCATCTCTATTTAGAGGACTATCCTAAGACAGCGAAAGAAAGAGAGAACATGAGAAAGGTTTCTTATGCTTCGACAATAGGAAGTCACATGTATGTTATGCTATGCACACACCCAGATATTTGTTTTGCAGTGAAGTTGATAAGTCGATATTAGAAGAATCCAGGACCAAGGCATTGGCAAGCAGTTAAGCATATATTCAAGTATTTATAGAGAATAGGGGATTATATGCTTGTGTCTTCCGAAGGAGACCTCATTCTTATCAAATGTACTGATCTAACTTCCAAACGTGTTGGGATTCGAGGAAATCGACATCGCGCTATGTTTTTGTCCAAGGCGGCAGGTCCATTGTGTGGAGAAGTGTAAAGCAAACTTGTACCGTTAACTCTACTATAGAGGTCAAATATGTGGCTGCTTATGAGGCTACCAAAGAAGCAATATAGCTTCAAAAGTTCTTCATGGATCTTGAAGTCGTTCCTGGTATGAAAAAAGCTATCATACTGTATTGTGATATTTCTTTGATTTTTAAATCCTTAAAAACGCAACCTTGAATGATTTGCATTATATTTGTAATATATGATTTTTCTTGTATTTCATGAAAATCAGGTTAAGCGTGCAAGCAAGGTTCTTGAATCACTATGTTTTTGTTAACAAAATGTATGTTTTCCTATCTGAATTTTAATATATGATCTATTTTGAGAACCGTAAACCGTAAACTTTAAATTTAGACCCTAGACCCAAACTTAAACCCTAAGCCGTAGACCTAAAGCCTTATGCCCTAGACACTAAATAATTTTTTAAATTTCTTTTCATAGGTTTTTAACAGATTGGGGCAACTAAATTTGAGGCATTGTAAAACCATCTATTATTGCTCATTCTAATCGAACTTTAGGTGATTTATATATTGGGTATGTTTCTTGAACCACTATGTTTATGTTAATAAAATGTATGATTTCCTATCCAAATCTTATTATATGATCTATTTCGAGAACAGTAAATCATAAACCTTAAACCTCAACCCTAGACCCTAAGCTCTAGACACTAAATGTTTTATTACAGATTTTTCACATTTCTAACACTAGAAAACTTTGTTGACCGAAAAAAGAAATAGAGAGTAAACATGATGGTTGTTAGAACCAAATTGGATTGAACAATTGAATCAATTGAATCAAGAATCAGTGGTTTAACAAGTTTAACAAATGCTAAAAAAAATAAAGATTGAACTGGCACAAAATCAATTGGATTGGGTTTAAATTAATTTAAATATTTAATTTAACTTTTATAAAATGAATGTTTGTGTTTCTATTGTAATTTATTTGTATTTATTAAAATTCTCTTTTTTCCTACATATTTTGAATATTTATGACTTTTGTAGAATTTATAGGGCCATTAGTCAATCTAGTATGTTCAATATTTGAAATTCAACAAATAAGAATAATTGAAGCAATATTAACTAAAAAGAAAAATTAAATGCAATTATGAAAAATATGACGACAATTAAATAGACAATTTATTCAAATTATTAAAATGAAAACTAAAAAATATATTCATAGAAATTATAAAATATGTTAACTTTTCAAAAAGAAGCTAATAATCATTTTCAAAGTTTTGAAAAAAAGTTCTAATCAAGTTTTTAAAAGTTTATATAAACCCAAACATTAAAAAGAAAAACAGAAAAGTTCTTTAAACAATCTTTTGTGAACACTCCAAAATTACGAAAATATTTATTTTTAAAATTTTATAAATTTAAAATATTATAATGTTTTGAATTTTTCCTTTTCTAATTTCTTCAACGTCAACCAATGGACAAAATATTTTTCACAACCATATTTATCTTCAATTCTTCAACTTTTACAAATGTAAATAACTACCATCACATTCATTTCTCTTGTTTGCTATTTTTTCAATAATATAAAACTAAATTCATCAATTTACTTTAGATAATAATTTATTAACAGAAATAATTAATGCTGTTATTCATTTTTTTTACTCGCTAATTTTCTAATAGTAAATTGCTCCTAACCTTACAGTAAAAACCTTTTGAGTATTTATTCCAATTTACTAACAAGTACATCATTTTTTTGATAAGGGCTGAATGTCTCCGTAAAAATATACTGTCCTAAGGAAAGAACTCATCAACAATGGACCAAATCTGTAAAAAGAAAATAAATAAATTGGGAATTTAATACACATTTATATATCTTAAGACCAAATGCAGAATGTACAAAATACCAGCCAAGATTATGGAGCTATAAAATTTCATGCTAATCCCTATATTAAGACCAGATGCATTCATATATAACAATCACATTTCAGGTAGTTCTACTAAAGAACAATCATCTTTCTTCTGCCTTTATTGACCATCATCTCACAAATATTAATAAAAGCAGTTAACATCCGACAGCCGGTGTGATAGAATGACAGGTCCAAGTTAATGGTATACCTCCCCTCAACACAATATCATACAAATGCATTGAATTGAAATCATAAGCAATTATAATTTCCATAAATTTCACTCGTCGAAGCTCACAAATGAAGTCAGCCGGAAGATCAGTCACTTTTCACAAAGTGATTTTTGTACTTGAACAAAACATCCAAAGCCTAATAACAAACACAAAATATAAATTGATTTATGGCCTACAGGGATCTACCTACCTCTACATTGAAATGAAAATACGATGAAAGGTAACATAAGGTTCAAAAGAAATTATTTTAACAAGTCAAATGTGCAAACCATGTAAAAAGACCTGATAAACGATGACCAAGCTTGTTTCTTGATCCGCTTAGCAAAACAGCCTTTGCACTGATCTCTTAGGCACTTTGCCTTCAAGCTTCAACCTTCTATAAGCTTCTCTAATGTGGCAAGGCCTGATTGGTCCAGATTCTTTTCTCTCTGTCATGACTATTCTAGCTGCAAACCACCAAAATAATGTTAAAATAAACTCAAAGGCTTAAAGTCTTGATAAATGAACTTCTTAGCACCAAGCCATATATATTTGATCATAATATTTGGTGCATTTACAAGCATTCCTTCATATGCAAGGTTTCATTGGTAAAAGTACCATGGAAGCCCTTATACTAGGAGACAAATTGCATTTCACCCCATTTACTCAAAAAATAAGCAAATTAACCCTCATACATTAGATTAAGGAGCAAACTAGTCTTTTATATTAAAAATTTCATCCATTTTTATTATTAAAAATTGACATGGCTGACAAAATAACCAAACAGTTACACGTGACATGCCATTTGTATCTCATTCTAACATATAAGCACCAGTTTTTAACAATAGAAATTTGCTTTTTGATCAAATGTACAGGGACAAATTTGCCCCTTTTTTAATAGAGGAGGCACGATGTAATTTGACTCTTAATACAAAGGTTTTCATGATACTTATACCAGTTTCACTCTTTTTGTTTTCTCTTCAATCAAACTGATTTGCTTTCTGGAAATGAAATCTCAACACTACTGCTATAAGAGGAAAGTGCATGTACCTTTCTCAACGAGTTCACCGACGAACATTTTCGCTATACCACACACGACAATGGTCATTGGTAAAGAAATTTTCTGGCTGCCAGTTATGCTTACCAACAACTGCATATTACCCAGAACAAACTTGAAGCCGATGTATTATCAAATCATGTTTTGCAAAACTGAAATGCATAAATGGGTTGGAGCTGTAGTGACAGTACATATGCACCAAAGAATCTCAAGTATATTCATCAATAATACACAAAATTTTGAGTTAACCATCACTCCCATGCAGATGAAATTAAAACAAGTCAAAGAGGCAACAAATAATTATAAATCCACCATATATATAATAATATTTCTAGAGAAAGACTACCCAAAAAAGCTGTCCAAGAAGCTCACCCTTCTCATGTTAGACCTTTGAAGCGCAGATCTCCTAAATGATTCATATCTACTCATCTGTTCCTCTGTGAATTGTGATAAAATGGCTCTGCAAAGAAGAAAAAAATTTAACAGCTCTAGGAAGATACCTCCTATATTAGAGAAAGGCAATAGATGTATAGAGCAAGGGATCATAATTTGAAATATGGTTAAATTCTGCCATTAGTCCCTGTACTTTGTGGAAGTTGTAAATTTAGTCCCTGAATTTTTTAAAATTTAAAATTTCAATCCTCACCCAAACGATAACTAATAAATTCATTAAATTTTGCTATTTCCCAAATTTGATGCGGTAAACATTACCATCTTTTTACATATTAAAAAAGCAGTTAATGGATTAATGACAACCTTTTGCATTATGATTGAAATTTCAAAATTTGATAAATATAAAGACTTAGAATGATCCAATTGGAAAATATGGACTAAATCTATAATTGTATGCATAGTACAGGACTATTAATTGAATTTCACCAAATAAATTTAACTGCTACTGTTAGGGCTAGGACTAAAATTTCAAATTTCGAAAAGTACAGAGACTAAATTTGGTCAAATTAAAGTACAGGAACTAAATATACAACTTTCGCAAAGTACAAGGACTAATAGGAAATTTTAACCTTGAAATATTTATACTTGATCCTTCAAAACACTAAAAACATGGCATTTCACCTAATACATAAATATCTGAAAATTAGAACAAAAAATAAGGAAAAAGAAGGTTAAAAAAAAAAAAAAAAGAAACTCACTGCATCTTGGCCATTTTAGTAGGGTCAGCACTAGAAGGGAACTTGCAAAGCTCAACTTCCACGTTTTCCTCCTCTTCGTCATCATCGTATTCTTTGTTCTTGGTGGTGGCTCCAGTAGCAACATTAGCATTAACACTTGTAGAGTGCAACTTAGATGTTGAAGTTGATGATAGATGAGAGGAATTTTGTACGTTGGGACCAATTTCATCGTAATCATCATCATCTACAAGCAAATTGTGTCTACCATTGGTTTGGTTCAGGGGTTCATTTGGAGTTCGGCTGTTCAGCTCATCCTCACCAACTGGGGAATTAGGTGGCGATTCCTCTTGCTCCTCCAATGCTGCTTCGAATGGATCCTTTGATTGCTTCATTATTTTAGGATGATTTTGATCAAATTCTATCTAACAGATCATACAAAGGAACATGTCACTGAGGTCCTAGGAGACATCTAATTTCGAATCCTAAACCCAAACCCCTACACCCCAAACCAAACCCAAAACCCAAATGATTCACCACTAACCACCATGCAAAAAAAAAAAAAAAGACATGGATATAAAGAGAGACTTTCACAAAGCCACTTACACTGCGTTGGAAAACAGGCTCAGTTTTAGACTGCCTTCCATCATTCCATAGAACCTCCGAATCAGTACCAGCATGAATTACAAATTGATATCGTGCCTTTTCATCAGCAAGGCACTTTTTAAGATCTTCTTGCAATGACAACAAAAATTTAAGTAATTAACATATAAGCACTAAGAAGCATAGATAGAGCAGAGCTTTGTGTCGTAAAAAAAAAAATTAAGATTCGAGGCTATCTTTGTTATAAATATTTATAAAGTTCTTAGAAACACAATTAATAGCATTAAAATAGCATAATAGCACTCAAAGAAGAATCTATGATTAACTTCACTAAAATCTTAATGCAAAGTAAACTGATATACAAAAAAAAAAAAAAAAAAAAGAAGAATCACTCAACACTAATCCTGTCCTCAATCAAAGGAGAAACATCTTTTACATATTCAAAAAGCTCGAATAAGGTATAAAAACATTTTATTCAAACTCCAAAAGCATCCATTATAAGTAGCTTATTATCAATGTTCGAACCAGAAAATAGTTGTATTTGAGAACAAACAACAAATCAACAGTTTCACTTCCAATGTGTGTTTATAGCCATTGCAAGGAAGACAGACATCAAATTCATTAACTATGAAAACAAAGGAAAGAAAGTTGATTAAACAATATATTAATATTACCCCTGGTGTGTAGGGTTTAATATCAGGTGGAGCCCATTCATCCGGAAACTTTCATGTACTTATCGAAATCATAAACCCCAACCGGTATTTTGCTAAGCTAGGATTTAAAACAAATTGAACATAACACAAAAGCTATAATGTTAAACAGAGGGAAACAAACAATCCAAAAAATAAAAGAAAAACATACAGTAGACTATAAAAAAAACAAAAAGAACAACCAGACCGAGATCCATAGATTTGAAAGACGGAACGAAACAATGATTTCTAAAGCTGAAAAACAAAAACTAAAAACCAAAAAACCCACTGAAAATACAAGTAAAGAAGCATAAATCTGAAACTACAACAGAGATGAAAAGGCAAGGACAAACTTGTTCTAAAGCTGAAAACCAAAAAATTCACTGAAATACAAATAAAGAAGCTTAGATCTGAAACTAAAACAGAGATGAAAAGGCAAAAAAAAAAAACAAAGTTCAAGTAAAGATTCATACCTGAAATGAGTCTCCGATGAAGCAGGGCATTTCAAAATCACAAGAAAACAGAAACGACAAAGAAAACTTAGGGTGTCTCTCTCACGAAAACTCTCCTCAGAAACGGCAAAGAAAACAAAAGAGAAAGATGAAAATAAAGGGAAGAAACAAAGGGGAAAAAAGGATAGAATGAAGGGGGAAACAAACG